>CM063182.1:78670173-79944340 GCA_031835075.1 Saguinus oedipus
CTGTGCCTGCAAAGTCAGAGGACAATCTGAGTTTCACCGATTCTGTGGAACACGACAGAAAAAGAGGACAAAATCACAAGGTTTGGGAGCAGGTCTTATAAAGCTTTCTCAAGATTCGACCCAACTGTCTGTCTGCTTTCCCTGGCATCTAGCTATTGCAGTCTCATTTTACACAGAGCTTAATGGAAGGACCGGAAAAACACCTCTCTGCCAGTTTTCCAGAAGGCAGAGTCAGAGGTGAGAAACTGTTTCCCTCCTTGGGTTCAGCTGCCTGAGCACTGCATGTGGGGCCACCGTGGCTGCCTCAGAGCTCGGAGGGCATGAGCTGGGATCACAACCTTCTGCCTGCCTCTGAGACCCAGGGCAAGTTCGTGGAGCGCTCTATTCCTCATTTGCGTCATCTGTAAGTTAGGGATAATAGCATCACATGGTGGTTGTGGAGAAGATTGGGTAGCAATGTGTGTCAGGTGCTTGGCAAAGTTCTCAGTTCCTCTAAGCAGCAAAAATGGCAGCTGTTGTTATGTCCAGGAAAGCAACTTGCACAGCCAATTGGCTTTCTCTGTGATTCAGGTTTTCCACAAAAGAATGACTTGCCTGGATGAGGGCAGTGGCTAATGCCATAATCCTAGAACTTTAGGAAGCCAAGGTAGGTAGATCACTTGAGGTCAGAAGTTCGAGACCAGCCTGGCCAACATGGCAAAAGCCCATATCTACTAAAAAATATAAAAATTAGCCAGGCCTGTGGCACATGCCTTTAATATCAGCTATTTAGGAGGCTGAGGTGAGAGAATCACTTGAACCTGGGAGGAGGAGGTTGCAGAGAGCCAAGATCACACCACTGCACTCCAGCCAAGGCAACAGAGGGAGATTAAGTCTAAAAAAAACTAACAAACAAAAAGAATGACTTGCCTATGCTTCTGATACACAGTTCCTGTTTCTCAGAATGAAATAAGAAAACGTAAAGAGCCTGAATACCAAAGAACCTTCAAGAAAACCTCCAAGGATGGCAAGGCCTATCCTTTAGAAACCAGTAGGATCTTGGTGAAACTTATAGGACAGGCTAGAAACAGAAAGAAAAACTTCTGTCAGTGGTGGTTTTAATATTTTCCCTGTTTTGATTTTTTTGTTTTTCTCCCCCTGCCAAGGGGTTAACGTACAGGTTCTTAAACAAGGGGGTCCCCCACTTACAGCTGACAGCAGCAGCTGCAACCTCTGACTCTCCTGCAGAATGGCAGGGAATCGAATCAAAAAGAAAAGCCAGTGGACAACCTTTCCTCCGGGAGCATGAAACACAATACCAGCCTTTCGCCAAACCCGGCAGACACCAGCCCTGATTGGAGGTTGCCTCGGAACAAAGGGAAATTGGTATTTAAAAAAAAATCTTCTGAAAGCCAACTCAGCAGATGGTTTTTTCCTGGGCTCCAGGAGAAGGGGGGGAAGGTGGGGGTAGGGGAAGGATGCTGGGATAACACAACTGCCACCAGGATACAGATGACTGAGAAGGGACAAAGATGGGCAAAGAGGGCTGACCTCTCACCCCGGAATTTCACAAAGGGCAATTACACCATGTGGTGGGTATCTGAACGCACCCACTTCCAACCTGCAGCTGCTGTCCATCACAGCCACGTCTGGGGGCTTTATTAAAAGCAGAGGAGGAGAGAGGCCAGGGAATAAGAGGATATTGAAGGAAGTGATTGAAAACTTTAATTAGCGACCATAGTTTGTTGGAAATCTACCATACACTAGTTTTAAAGAACAACTTCTGTTTCCATTGCATTGTTAACATTTCAGTACTGTCTTAAAGCTATTTGCTCAGATTATCTTCAGAATAACATGGAAAGAAGAGTGACATTATTACTCCCTTATTAAATATGAGCAAACACAGATTGATTTATTTGTTAAAGACAGAACAGGGACTCAGACCCAGAACCCTTGATTGAGGAAACGACTCCCCTCAGGCCTCAGGCTAGTCAGCGCTCAAGGAATGTTATTTTGCAGGGGCCTCAGCTGAATCCCACATTCTCAGTCCAAACCAGGACACTTCAGAATACCCTGTAAATAACTTCTGGATTAAGTCACAGTGAGCCTATTATCCCACAGCCCAATGCTGCTGCCAGCCCATCACTTTGTACCACGGCTCACTGCTGCTGTGACCTGCCGAGTGTTTTCCAGCAGGGATATGGCTGTGGGCAGTCAAGAAAGGAGCTGTGTGTCTCCATGATGAAGCTGCAGTGCTGGAGTTTACCCACAGCCAGGGCCAGGCAGCAGAAACAACCAGGTGAGTTTCAAGGGACTCAACTATTCCCTTTTTAAAGATGCCCCAGCAGGGCAAGGCAGGGTGGAATCTTTCAAAGATAACTTCCTACTGCTGGAAACCAGGAGACCTGAGGGTTTGAGTCCCAAACACCCCCCACTCCTCAGTAATTAGCTGTAAGCTTGGACAAGCCATTTAAAACCTTCAGAGTCCTTTCCCCAGTCTATAAAACAGGGAGAAATAACAACGAACTCGCTTAACTATACGAAGAACAAACCCAAAAGAAGCAACAGTTGGGCAGACGTGAGTACACTTTGTCAAGGTGCGGGGCAGATGTGAGTGTCCACACCATGCACTATCATCTGGATCACATATTTTGAGAAGTACTTATTAAATACAGTGCCCTGGGTTTTTCCCTAAATGTCCTGAGATCAATTCTTCTTAGCAGCACTTAGGCTGAACACCCCATACAACTCTGTAGGTACTTCTAGAATTGAGATGCTTCAGCTCTGTTACAGTATATCTGGATAGGCGCAAGATCGTGCATACGTGCGCGCACATACACACACACACACACACACACACACAGAGAGAAGATTTCAGACGTTTCTAACTACCAATGCAAAATACACAGAGCTGACTAAGCAGGAGCTGTTTTGATATTAATAGAAAAGAAGAGCTAAGGCCAGGCACAGTGGCTCACGCCGGTAATCCCAGCACTTGGTGAGGCTGAAGTGGGTGGACCAACTGAGGTCAGAAGCTCAAGACCAGCCTGGCCAGTGTGGCAAAACCTTGTCTCTACTAAAGATACAAAAAATAATAATAATAATTAGCCGGGCATTGTGTACATGCCTATAGTCCCAGCTACTCGGGAGGCAAGGCAGGAGAATCGCTTGAACCTGGGAGGAAAGGTTATATATAGTAAGCCGAGATCGCATCACTGCATTCCAGCTAGGGTGACAGAGCAAGACCCTGTCTCAAGAAAAAAAGAAAAGAAGAGCTAAGAAGAACTTGTTTAACATCTAGGCTGGGAAAATAAAAATAAGTGAATATTATTATTAAAAGATAAAACTCCTGTCCTCAGGGAGCTTATACCTTAATTGAGAAGAACATACTTTACCTTTGACAACACACATTTAACAGCTCTTTCATTTAGATAAAGGAGGTCATTATATAAATAAGAAACCAGGTTTGGAGAAGGCACAGTCACCTAATGGTGGATCTTTAGATAATATATAGAAAAGGAATTCTGACTGACTTGGGCAACTATATTTAAAAGTGCCTTGTTTCTGTGCCTACTACGTAGTCCTCAGGCCCAAACTGAACCATCTGAATAACATTTGATTCACATCTCTGTCTAGAACTGTGCACAAAGAGAGGATAATAATGCAAACATGTGAATTTTAGCCTAGTGAATCCACTGAATATAGGATGTGATAGTGTGAACAGCAGAAGTAGCATAAGACAATATTAATTTGGCAGGTTTCCTTGACCTTGAGTTCAGTGCATATGAACAATGACAAAGCTTCTAGAAAGCTGGTACAGCTTAGGGTCATGTTAATAGAGGTACCGTGTCTAGAACAGAGGTGGTTACAATCCTCTGATATTCTGCAGGCCAGACCACCTCCCAGTATTGTACTCTGTTCTGTGAGCTCTTCCACTTACACCTTGTAGATGGGACACTGAAAAGCTAGCATTCCCAGCACAGGAACCAGGCTGGTTTGGCACCAGGAAACCATGGAATATAAGGAATACTTTCAGGAACTGCAAATAGTTAGGCTTTAAAGGGGATGACTAGTGAAATATAAGAAAGAGCTTTCTAAAACAAGGGCTGCCATAAAAGGTGGCACATCCCCTCCCTGAAGGCCTTTGAACCAAATAACTATGCCATAGGGGTATGGGAAGGTGTTTTTTGTTCCTTTATGAGGGACACTGAAAGAGAAATGCTCAGAGGCTCTTCTGATTTCTAGCAATATCCATGATTCTGGAAGTGTGACTCAGCTGGGGACCTGTACCTTTCTTTTGAAACAGAGCTTCTGCTGTCAGCCTTCTCCTGCCTACTGACCAGATGTCTGATTCTCAACTGTGTCCTCGATGAATTCAACTTCTCATTCGAGGACGCTTTCTGGATCTCCCAGTCTTGGCTTCCTTCATGATCCCATACCACGCAAGACCAATCAGAAACACTGCCCTGCCATTTATCTAAATGGTAGCAATTAAGCAGGAAGACTGGGTCATTTCAGGAACCTGATGATGCAGGAAGAATCACACACCCAAATAAGTTAGTTTCTACCTAATGCTGCCCGCGAAGGATAAGAACGAAGAAATCATGGAGAGTCCTATTGTACACTACGAAACCCATGATCCACCATGAGGAGCAACCACCATGGTTCTGCAGGGGTACTGTGTGCTGTAAAAAATGCTGAAATTCCTGAGCTGAGTTCTCATGAACAACACTAAACAAATGAATTAACTGGCCTGGTATAAAAGGCTGCCCACACTCCTGGACAAATTTCTATTTGCAAATGATTGCTTCTTATTGGCAAGAATGGTAGGTGGCCCACCTGGAAGGAAGGACAGAGCTGTTTTCTATCTCCTTTTGAGAATTTCCTATCCACCCGCAACGATCCTCACTGTGAAACTGGCTAGAAACCTGTGTGAGGCAAAGAAGACCATCAGGCGGGGGTGGGGTGGGGTGGGGACGGGACAATAAACAAAATAGAAAATACACCAAAGCAACCTGCATTTGATACTAATGATGATTATCAAATGGCCTCACAGGCCAGATACTGAGGTGGGAACTGCTCAGACTTTTCAGAGTAAATAAAGCCTCCATTGTTTCCCGTGTGAGGTCACAGGCTGATGGGGAGGTGAGGGAAGTTGGCCTCAGGAAGGAGGGGCAGGCAGGGAGAAAAATACAATAACCTGGGAATTCAGAGAGAAATGCAGACTCAAGATATACAGGGAGGCCCTCACCTTCATAGGGCAAGATCCACTGGGATATTATGGAAAATGGGAAAGTGCCCTAGAAACTGTGTAGTCAGGCCAGGTCAGTGGCTTACAACTGTAATCCCAGAATTTTGGGAGACCCAAGTGGGAGGACTGCCTGGGCAACATTGCAAGACCTATCTCTACCAAAAAAAAAAAATATATATATATATATATATATATATATATAAAATAGGACTGTGGTGGTGCACACCTGCAGTCCTGGCTACTCGGTAGGCTGAGATGAGAGGATCACTTGAGCCAGGAGTTTGAGGCTGCAGTGAGCTATGGAGCTACGCTTGCACAACGGAAGTCCAGCCTGGGCAATAGAGCAAGACCCAGTTTAACAAGAGAAAAAAAGAAAGAAGAAAAAGAAATGGATGGAAAGAAGGAAGGAAGGAAGGAAGGAAGGAAGGAAGGAAGGAAGGAAGGAAGGAAAGAAGGAGGGAGGGGGAGGGGAGGGGAGGGGAGGGGAAGGAGGGGAGGGGAGGGAAAGGAGGGGAGGGGAGGGGAGGGGAAGGAGGGGAGGGGAGGGAAAGGAAGGGAGGGGAGGGGAGGGGAGGGGAGGGGAGGGAAGGAGAAAAAAGTATAATCCAAACCTCTTGCAATGCAGGGCTCTGGGTGTTCCAGTTCAACACATACAGTCGGCGGCCTCAGCTTGCACTCCTCTAGCAGCAGGGGCTCACTGATCGACCAGCCCATATATAATTCAGCCTCAGGCAGACTCGACATGACATGCTGTGGCTAAAAGTCAGTGAAGGTGTTTGCATGTTGTGTCTATCTGTATGCCTCTTGGAGACCTGGGTCTAAACTCCTGCCCTCCTCTTTGGTAGCCTCTTCCTCTGGCCACCGATGGCTCCATGGGGGGATGCCCAGAGCCTTAATGCCAACCTTCCAAGTCACTCTGAGGACCATACACATTGAAACACTTTCCCCAAGCAGTTTGGCTGTGTGCAAAGTATAACACAAATTTTTAGTTTATTGTGGATATTAAAAACCTCCTAAAATGCATGCCTTATGCTGGTTTTTTTCTATACTTAATGCTGACAGGAACCTGAACCAACACCTCAACCCAGACTCTGCAACCCCACCCTGTGTTCTCCAACTTGACTATCTTTAGCTGTTCCCAGTAACTTCCTGAACAAAGCCACTTGCATCTAATAAACAAGCAGGGCAGGTGGGGGGTGTCCTGGGATGTGGGGCATTGTTGCAGCTTGAAGGGGGGATTTTTTAACTTCAATTTGCAGGAATCAGAAGAGTCAAAGATATGGTAGGAAAATGAAAAAAGGGATTGTTTCTCTTGCCTTTTATTAAAAATGGAAAAAAAGGAAATTTTGACTGTGGGTCAACTAGCAACGTAGCCATGAGAGGACTTTTTGAGGATGTAAAATTGCAACGATGAGGAAGAGAGGCCGACTTTGCAAATGCTAGAAGAGTAGCAGCTGCCAGCTGAACCCCACTTGGTGGTTCCTTTGACACTGCTTTGAAACTTTCATTTTGAGTCATCCTTTGTGCTCAGCAGTAATCCCGGTTTGGCAGATAAATGACCACAGAGATAAAAGACCTTTGAACTATCTCTAAATAAATCCCTACAGCAATTCTCACCACCAACACCAAAAAAAAAAAAATCATTAGTGATATGCTCAACTAGTAGATGTTTCTCCAGGCATCAGACATAAGCACCGGTGCTGCCCTAACATAATCCAGCACAGCTCAGGCCTCCCGAGTGTGCAGCGCCACCGCAGATCACTGTGTGCCCGCTCTGTGCCTCAACTAAGGAAGTCCCTGTGGGTGGTCAGCAGGGAGAGATGCCAAACAGCAGTGAGAGCAGGACATACTGAGCAAAGTGCTGTCCTAAGTGCCCAATAGGCAATTTCAACCTCACCACAGTGACATTAACAAGGAGGGGCTGCTGTTATCCCTCATTTTCCTACTGTCAGGAAACATTTCAAGAGGTTAGGTCTTGCCTAAGGCTATGTAGTGTCTCTGTCCAGAGGCAGAGACCATGTTTTGGCATCAGGGAATCTGAGTTCTAATCCACTCCCAGAGTGGGGGCTCTTTCTAACAGACCCGGTACTCCTCACCTAGAATTTCACATACAGAGCACATTAGCCATGATTCAGAGAATAAATGACTTTCTGTCTGAACAGGACACAGTTTTCTGCTGGCTACTCTGCCAGATTCATTTTCAATGGCATAGAATTCACCAAAGAACCTTCCTTAGGGGAGGTCCAAAGAGAACAAAAATCAAAGAAAACAATATCAAACCAGGAGGAAACAGCCAGGGTACATATTTTAAACCCCCAGAAAATCCCAAACATAGGAAGAAAAAAAAAAAACTAGAAGACAGGGTCAAGAGATAACCAAATATTCCCAGAATATACTCACAGAACACGAGTTTGGTAAATCCCCACTCTTTAAGCTCAACTCTGGCCCTTGCTCCCATGATTTTAGTTCTTTTGACATTTGGGGCTAAAAGGAAACAATTTGACGGTGGAACAGTGGGTCCAAACAGAGGTCAAAAATCTGTTTATAGTAACGAGTGTTCTTAAAGAGAAACACTTGCCCTGCTGATCAAACAGAATGGCCCTTCAAGTTTCTAGATTACAGAACAGAAACAAGACCTCAGAGGGAAAGTTCTGTTTTGTTTTTCTTCTTCATCTTTTTTTTTTTTGAACATGTAGAAGCTGAGAAGCAGAGAGGTAAAGTCTACTGGCTGAATGCGACTGTGAGTCATAGAGAAAGAGCTGGTGCCCAGGGCTCCCATCTCCAAGTCCAAGGTTCTTTCCCTCACACTTTCAGCTGACATGTCCAATGCTCCCTGCTGCCCTGCAGAAGAGGTCATTCCCAACCTTCCCTGTTGCTTTAGCTATAACATAATCAGAGAGAAATCTATCAGGAAACAAAATTCCCAGGCACTCTGATGAATACATAGAAATGTGGTACTTAAAAATATTTTTAAATCTCAGGAGATAAAAAAAAAAAAATTAAACAAGAGGGAAAATTCAACCTCTTTTGTTGTTGTTGTTGTTTTAAAGACAGAGCCTCACTCACAGCCCAGGCTGGAGTACAGTGGCACCATCTTTGCTAACTGCAACCTCCACCTCCCGTGTTCTAGCAATTCTCCTGCCTCAGCCTCTCAAGTAGCTGGGACTACAGGTGCATGCCGCCATGCCCAGCTAATTTTTTGTATTTGAGTAGAGACAGGGTTTGACTGTGTTGCCCAGTCTGGTATTGAACTCCTGAGCTCAGGCAATCCACACACCCCGGTCTCCCAAAGTGTTAGGATTACAGGTGTGAGACACTGCACCCCACCTGAAATTCCTCTTGTGTAGAAATGCTAGGGATACCTGTTTTCCAAGTCAGGAAGAGGGCATTGTAGAGGAAGAAGAAGTCCCATACTCCCAGGAATTCAAAACTCCATATTTCCACCCCCAGAAGAAGAGAGGCCAAGTCTTCTATAAAGCAATACACTTGGGAGTGACCAGAGAAAGTGCTGCAAAAGACGATGGCAAAGGAAGGACACTTGAACCACTGGGAGGGTGGAAGGCTCTCTGATGGTAGTCAGAGCCACCCCCTAGGGTGAAGGAGGAGAAAATCATGGGTGCAACAGCCAGAGGTCAGGGAACCTGTGCCCTTGGCAAAGCAAGCCACCCCTCACCTGCTGCCAAACACCTCCTCTCATAGCCCCCTCCTCACCCACCTGGTAAACCAAATTGCTACCACCATTAAAGGTCAAGACAGAAATGAGCCGCTCAGGACATGCTAGGAAAAGAGAAGAACCCTAGGCAATCTCTCCTTCTGACAACTGTGTCACCAAAAGGCTCCCCTTTCATGTCTCCCATTTTAAGCTCCTCTGCACAGCATCACTCTCACCAAGTTCCCCATCACCCCTGCAACCGTTCATTCTCCCTGATTCAAAGCCCTCTGAGAACTCCTGTTACTTACAGAATTAAATCCAAACTCATTTCTTTATGTGACATTCATTGCTCTCTGCAATCTGATGCCTGTCTCTCTTACCATCAATAACACCTAAGAAACCTTCTATCCTCTCCACACTTTGTGTGTTTGCTCTTCGCGTAAGGATGAAATAAGTGCATGTCTTATTTGGTTTCTCAAAAGCAGATGGTGAATGCTCAGGACAGAATATGAGTCTTTCCCTACATATATGATGATGGTCTAGGCCAAGACAAATCCTGAATGTGTGTCTAGGAACATGGCAGGCACCCGATGGGTATAAGATTGAAGTCCCTGCTACAGGAGGAAATAAGATCTCTCAATGGAACTGCAGAGGAGGAAAAATTAAATCCAAAGAAATGCAAGTTGTATTTTTGTCAAAAGCAAATAAAATTTGTAAGTATAATAAATGAAAAAAAAATATGGCTTTAACTAGTGAGCTTTGAAAGCTCTCTCAAAACCCCAGAGAACTTAGAATTAAGGAAAATGTGTCAGATTATGCTTGTGCCACCCCAGCTATATAAGAAAGTGTGGAAGAAACACTCCAGTGATCCTCACCTTCTAGAAATGTTTTACTTTTATAGGGTGTGGTAACTTAGGGACTGGAATATATATTTTCTTGGAGTCTAATAGAACTGGCTTCATAGGAAAACCTTGCCCCTTCCAGCTCCTGCTCCTTTGAAGCAATGTGAGCCTCAATTTCCTATAAATAAATATCTGCCTAGCAGGATCATTATGAGGACTGACAGACAAGGTAAAGTACATGTAAAACAGCTAGCAGAGGGTCTGCCACATAGCTCAATAAATCAGAGTTATTATGATGACATGTGCTTTGTAAATTCTCCATTTTCTTCTAAAATCTTTCACTGAGTTATATCATGTAGAAATAATCATCCATATTTGGAAGATAAGGAAACTAGGGCTTCAGCAAATTTATACTGCAGATCCAAACTAACAAAGCTGCTTCGTGTCAGATTACCACACCACATCTCCTACCCTGAGTCACTGTATGGCATCCATCTGGAACTCCCATGCCCTTATCTAGCTGTTGAATCTAGATAGGTGTCTGTAACTCCCAACATCCTTAGAAAAGAGAAGGGCTGCTTAGCCTCGCCCAGCTTGGAGCCTCTTCAAAACCCTGTCACTACTGGAAATTTTTTTGAGATGGAGTCTTGCTCTGTCACCCAGGCTGGAATGCAATGGCACCATCTCAGCTCACTACAACCTCCACCTCATGGTTCAATCGATTCTCTTGCCTCAGCCTCCTGAGTAGCTGGCATTTATGTGTCACCATGCCTGGCTAAATTTTGTATTTTTAGTAGAGATGAGGTTTTGCCATGTTGGCCAGGCTGGTCTCGAACTCCTGATCTTAAGTGATACACCCACCTTGGCCTCCCAAAATGCTGGGATTACCAGCACGAGCCACCGTGCCAGGCACTACTGGAATAATTTTATGTTCATGTTTTATACCTGAACTTGCTTCCAGAGACTCATCTTCATGCTCTCTGTTGTTTTAATCTGATCACCTAGAAGGTAACCTGAGGAAGTGTAAGTTATTATTCCACTTACCTGAGTAAGTTTAAGATGCAACCATGTTGGTCCCATGATAAAGAACAAGTTACAGGTGTAGGGTCCATCTGCAAAATTAGTCCTGCCCAAAGGAGAGTTCGGAGGCTCCAAAGTAGGTTCTGAGCTCTCCCCTCAGCCTCTATTTCCTACCAAATGCTGCTTTCACACCCCATGTAAACCCACTCATCATAGACCCTCTCCCAAATCGCATCTCAATTCCCATCCTAGTTTTATATGAAAGAAAAGAGACTTCTATCCTGGTTAGAAGAGTCTGTGCATCCTTGAGCCAGGGAGGTAGCACTTTCATGGGGTCCTCCTCACAACTTACTGCTTAAGTGACGATATTCCCTGATCATCTATAATGCCTCTCTGGTTTGGAGAGTTAGCCCTAGGTTTAAAATTTGGAACAAGGCTGTTGATAATGCTAGACATATATGCCTTCACCCCAAAGTAGTGGGCCATGTATAACTAGAGTTAACACCACAGAGAACTAGCCTGTCATATGTAAGTTATGCTACCCTTATCGTACAGAACTTTCTTTCCAAACACCATTGAAAAAGTAAATCATTTGGGATCCCACATAAGCTGTCTTTGCCTGAGCCTGTCAGGCAATGACTTCAGCAAAATTAACTGGTTCACTTCAACAACAACAACAACAACAACAACAAAAAGCAGCACATAATATAACACCTAATTCCCCTCAGCCTCCAAACTTGGAGGCTGAATTATTTAAAACAAAGCAAAACCTTCATTATCCTGAAACTCTATGTCCTTCCCCTAAGTCAAGGGTCAATGCACATTTTTTTTGTAAGGTTCAGAGAGTAAGTAGCTGAATCTTTGAAGGTCATAGTATCTCTGTCACAACAACTCAACTCTGCCACTATAATAAAAAGCAGTCAGAGACAAAATATAAACAAATGAACTTGGCTGTGTTCCAATAAAACTTTATTTAATAAAGCACTGAAATTTAAATTTCATACGCCTCACATATTACAAAATATTATTATTATTTTGATGTTCTTCCAACCTTTTAAAAATGTAAAAAAAAATTCTTTGCTCATAGGCAATACAAAGACAGGCATGGGAGTGGATTTGGCCCACAGGCTGTAGTTTGCCAACCCCAGCCCAAAGTCAGCACATATATTCAGATGACTACCTGGTAGGAATTGCTACCAGCTCAAAAACCAGCTAAACTAGGCTTCCTTTCTAGCTCCTAGAGTAGGACCTGCTTCCCAGAGGCCTCTCCAAGTACACCTCTTCAAAGAATTGTACAACTTACAAAAATAGATCCAGAAGGCAATTTTAGGGTTAGATGCTGGTGTGCTGCTTAAAAATGCCATCCTCAGCCATTCTGTGCCAAATTACTGATCATGTACTTCTCATTCATACAAAAAAGTAAATTCTGCAAGTTTATGCCACTGAACTTTTCCACACAAATGGTAGGCAAGGTTTCCACATCTCACCCTCAGCTTCAGCTTTTGTTTACGCTCTGGTTGCAAAACAGCAGGAATTTGAAGGGTAATAAAGTTAACAGTCTCATCCCATAGAGATCAGAGGATGTTCCTGTCATCTATCAAGTAATTGAGACTCAGTGATGATAGCTTTATTAATTCATTTCTGGAAAGTAACAGTGCTAGGCATAAAAAAATGTAAGAAGGATGGAGAAGTACCATATGAAGCAAGCTCCTAACAACTAAGAAGTTTTGAAGGGTATTCCCACCACAGTGTCATCACAAAGAGCACTGTGCAGTGAATTTCAGCCCTTCTCCTTCTTCTCTGTCCCCTCAAATTGCTGAGGCATAAAAATGCTTACTTGGCAAATCACATATTCAAATAAGCAATTTTATCTCTTTCCCATAAAGTCCACAGAGAGCATCCAGCTTTTTGGGTGAAAATGACCAGCCTGAAAACTTCAGATGTGAGCACCAGGGTCCACTGCACATTTCAGCTTTGAAATCATCCCCACGATACAGATTCCAAAGCATTATTCTGGTGTGTTCCATTGGGAAGACAAGCTATATTTGGGAACAATCAGTGGCTTTAGGAAAAGTGGTACCTAATTAGGACAATGTATTCTCTTTTTAGGGTAGTGAATTTGGGTTTGAACACCAAAAACTGTGGGTTGCTGCTTAAATCCTGGCAGAGAAGAGGGTGGAGACAAAGAGTGACCATTTTTCAAGATAACTCACCCACACAAAAAATACAACAAAACACAAAGAACTGGCCAACTCAATGGCCAGAGACAAAGATACTCATTTTTGTATCTGAAGAGACCTAACTCCAACGCAAAGCCTCACTGTCAGTGCCTGATTTGAATTGCTGCATTTTCTTGCACGAATCTCAGAAGTTTTTGTATATGTAGAGATTAAACATTTGGTTTCAAAACAGAGTACCCAGAAATAACTGCAAAGTTGTAATGGGGGAGGAGAGAGCATGATCTCTATGTTCTGGCAAAACAAACCAATTTCTAAAGGTTCCTTTGTCTTCTAAAATGTTAAAAGAAGGTGACCAGTTGTCCCAGTTTGCTAAGAACTGGGGCAATTTCTGGATGCAGAATTTTCAGTCTTAAAACCACAACAGATTTTTGGGGCAAACTGTGAGGAGTCAGTCACCCTAGAAAGTCTCTGCTAGCCTATTCTTGGGATTTGAAATGCAACAAAATCAGCCAAAACACCCGATATAAGGATGAACACAAGTCCTATGCTAAAGAAATAATATGATTCCTAGTGGTTTTATTGAAAATAACTACCCAGAAGCTTCAAAAAACAAAAAACCCTACTGGTAACAGAAATGCTATAGATTATCTCTGGGCTATAAAGAAGAGAAGTTCATTCATCTGTGCCATTTTTAGCTAATCCACATAGCTAGAGCCCAAATAAATGATCAAATGTCAGGGAGAGAGTGACAAAGACTATGATTAATACCTACAACCTAAACTTTGTCAAGAAAAGGGCTTCTTCCAGAGACACCCAAGTCCCAAAGATTCTTGAAGACAAAAACTTACTATACTAAGGCAGTCCTCTGCTATCACAGCTGAGTGCCACACACAGGAAGGGAGGTCACTGTAAGTCACTGTAACCCCCTATGATACAAAATAAATTTAACAAAATATGAACTCATTCATTCCCAACCAACTGACACCACCAACCACCCATCTAGCTACTTCGCACATCCATGTTTGACTTTTAGGAGGAAAAGGACAACCAACCAATTTGAGTCAATGTCCAATCCTAAAAGCCCATGATGTGCTGGACAAAGATTCAGGCCAATCAATTGCCCCTTTTCTTGTTTTTCTACAGTTCCAGTTCTAATGCTCATCAGTGGACTTCACAATGATGATTTTTCAGCTCTGTGAGAGTCTCAGTTACTACAAAGACTGAGCTTCTTAGGCAAGCGGGTGATTCATCTTAGGAAGATTTACAGTAGTAATGACTAAAATCAAAAGGCAGTTTTAACAATTCTTGACTGTTCTAATTAACCCAAATGTTTTTAACATCTCAGTCCTAAGTATGAAAACAAATGCAAACATTAAGGGAAAAAAAATACTAAAAATTTTGTTATGGCATAGCTGACCCAGGCAATTGGCTGTTATATAATAAACAGGAACTCTCCAAAATGACAATTCTAAAGCTATTTTTTTGTCAGATAGGCAGAAGATATAATAATGAACTAGACATGAAACCAAGATTAAAGCAGTGGTGTTTCTTCTTGAGTCCATAAATATTCCATCAAGGAGACTGGTAATTAATGAGTAAATAAGTACAGTTGACCCTTGAACAAGATAGACTTGAACTTAAAGAGTCCACTTATATGAAGATTTTCTTCTGCCTCTGCCACCTCTGAGATAACAAGACCAACCCTTCCTCTTCTTCCTCATCCTCAGCCTACCCACCATGAGGACGATGAGGACGAAGACCTCTATAATGGTCCACTTCCACTTAATGAATAGCAAATATATTTTTTCTTCTTTTTGATTTTCTTAAGATCATTTTTTTCTCTAGCTTACTTTTTCAAACAATACAGTATATAATACACATAATATATAAAAAATATGTGTTAATCAACTGTTAATATTACCAGTAAGGCTCCCAGTCAACAGTAAGCTATTAGTAGTTAAGATATTGGAGGAAGTCAAAAGTTATACACAGATTTAACTGTGCATGGGGTCTGCGTCCCTAATCTCATGTTGTTCTAGAGTCTACTGTAATATGCAAACAGACCCTAAAAAGTTGAGCATAAAATGGAAAAAACAGAGAAACAAAAAAACCTACAAGACAGGGGTTCCTACCTTCTTTTTGGAGTGGCTTCTTTCTTCCTCCTTCGTAGCTTTGCTATTTTTTCCAGCACGGGACACCTTCTGGTCCCCAGACTGCTTGATGGTGATCTTGATCTCAGGTGGGCATATATAGTTCTCCAAATTCTTTGGGGGTTTCTTAGCCCGCTTTGTGGTCTGAATCTTTAGCTTCAGACTTCCCTCTGTGAAGTTCGCCTCCTTGATAGAAAACTCCTGCTCTTCCAAGCCATCTCCTGCCACCCATTTCTCGCTGTCCGCATTGGAGTTGGAATCCACATCCCGCCCTGAGCCCAATTCATCCTCCTCCTCTGGCTCCATGCGTTCTCCGCCCACCGGGATCCCCTTCCCAGGTCCTGCAGCGGAGAGCAAAGGTTCTCCTGTGCAGCCAGGAGCAGCTGAGGGCTTGGCTGAGGAGACCGGCAGGAAGTCTGACTCGCCCCCTCTTTGCCGGGAGCTGCTTAAGGTTTCCCTGGACTCCATGACAATCTCTACAGTCTTCAGGAGTTCTCAGGAGGGGGAAGGGATAAAGGGAAAAGGGAAAGGTGAAAAGAGAGGACACCCAAAATTCCGAGAACAAAGTGGTCCAGTTGCTAGGGTCAGATTCCCAAGGATGGAGACACGATGAGTTCGGAAGAGATCAGATCTGCAACTGAGAAGCAAAGAGACAGTTAGCCATGGCAGAAAGGAAAATGATCCCAAAGGTTACTCAATCTGAGTCCTAGAGGCCCCTTTCCACTTATCTATGGCATCTGGAAAAAAAATATGGAAAAAAATCTAACCAGAATGTGCACATCCCCAAATTGGATTTTACTAGAGCAGAGGAAAAAACACTTTCACACACACCTTCATAATGGATTGTTATTAATTTTGTGGCTGTAGGCCCAAGAATAAAGATAAGAAGTGCGAGTCCTCCAGCCCAGTAGCAAGCTAGACGTTTCTTTACACTGAAGCTTCAGCTGGCTGAGTCACTGTTAAAACCAATCATGACGAAAGGGAAGTCTGGTGTTGAGGCTCAGGTCTGTGGGAACTGTATTTGGTTGGCTTTTTGCACCACTTCTCTCTCACATGTGAATAACAGTTTGCAAAGCTGAACACAACCCCCAGGCTGCCTGTGCCAAGCTCTCCACCCACTTGGAGGAGGGGCATTCAGCCTATCTCTAAACTGGTTTACCTTCGCCATTTTTCACTATGCATTATTTCAATTATGCAAAGACTGCGATATTTCTTCAAGCAAATGTAAAGCTTAGGTGTGAGGCTCACAAAAAGAAAATAAAAAGAGTTTAGCGGCAAATCACTTATAACACCATGATTAACAAAAAAAACCTCAACAAATGTCTCCACTGACACGAAAGAGAGATATTTAACCATTATCAATTATTTAGATAAAAATACCCTTTCTAGACAGTGGTAATCCCTTTCTGGTTTCTTAAATGAAGTGGTATTGTCTCTGCAGCAGCAAAAGAGAAAAAGGGAGAGAAGGAGCATTTTGTAGGTCTGTGGAAGTGTCAGGAATCCCCCCAGGATCTTCCTCTCTGCCTTCCTCCAAGATGAGAAGAGAAAAATCAATTAGGGTCTCTCGGAACTATCACAGGATCAGCTATACTCTCCGTCACCCTTCTTCACCCCATATTCCATCATTCCCAATTTCATCCTCATAATTTTCAAAGCCCAAAAGGAAGCCCAAATGATTAGTCTCAAGAGAAAACCAAAACCCCTGGGGCTGCAAACATCACATCCTCTTGCCCTTAGGCTGTAGGCTGGATCACATTCAAATCTTCTCAGCAGCTGAAGTTTCCCAGTGACTGTACATCTTAGGTTTCTACCTCTGCATCCATCAATTTATAGAAGTGGCTGGCAAATATGCCCACCAGAAAATGCCCAATGATGCCTGCAAAGACACATTCAGAACAACCAAGAACTGGAAGGCTGAAGACCAGACGTGTGTCTTCTCTCTCCAGAATCAGCACATTTTTAGCTGACACCCTGTGAGGAAGCCAGCCCGGAAGGCAGCCCCGGCTTCCACGTGGACCCTGCTCCCCAGAGAAGCCCAGGAGTAATTCAGCTACCGGAAACTGCTCAGCTTTGCAGAAAGACACATTTACAACTGCTTCCACTTCGGGGAAGATTCAATGAATGCAGCTTTTCTGAAAAAGAAGAGGCTGCCCTAGTGAGAGCATAAGCATCTTCACTGACACTGTTGAATAAACACTGCAAACAGCCACCTGTGACCCATGCTACGAGATGGACAAAGTCTCTACTTTGGGAGGTGGGGAGAAGTCAGACCAGATGACACTCGATGTTTCTCTTACTTATAAGATTCTTTGTCTCATCTAGATTTATCTATCCAATAACACACATCATTTCTAAAAAGTTGTACTTAAGTCGACTTTACAGAGGCCTGTCTTTCTAGTGTCAGGCACCACCCCAGCTGCTGGAGACATCAATGTACCTTAGAACATTTCCACATTTGTCAAGCAGTAAGAATCTAGTAGGTCTTTCTCAGTCTGTGTCCCAGATCCATGCAAATTGCAAGCCATGTTTTCTTATGGCAGTAATGTTCAGAGTCTATTCCCTTTGGCAGGAATCTCTAATGACATTTTAATTCTCTAATACCTACCTATAGAATCTCCTCAGGTCAGGAGAAAAGGTAAGGCACATACGCATAAAGTTCCTAAATGAAATCCATTTGGACCTTGGAACCAGAGTAGGGAAATGTATGTTACAAATTCTGTGATACAATAAAAGAAGGTGAACTCTAAACTTTAGATGAATGGATGGGCTTATACAGTGAATATATTTATCTTCCATCCAAAAAATAATTCACTTCAGAGTGAAATAAACAATCATTTATTGCATTTAACTATAAATGAGTAAATATGTGCACAAGACGAAGTTCCAAAACTTAAAGTTTAAGTAATGAGATCCACAACAAAATGAAAATTCAATTCAACAACTGTTTTCAGTTCTCCTCAAATCAAAATACTGAGATACAAGGAAAATACAATCTCTTTCCTCAAGGAAGTTAGGCTTTTGATGGGAAATTTTACAAGTCACTCTAAAACAAAGTAGAACTTCTATGTACTGTAAGAAAGGATAGAATCAAAAGGAAGAAAAACTTCTCTTCACTTGGGCAAGGTGTAGACAGCTAGGAAACTACACAGAAAGCCTTAGGGGAGAGCACAAGACAGGGCTTTGATCTTGATGGGGGTATCCTAGGTAGAGCAGAAAGAAGGAAGACATAGCAGAGAGAGGGAAGGCATGAGGTCACGTCCTGGGCAGCACGTGTAGGGTTATACGTGAGAAAGAGAAAGTTGGTGTTTGCCTAGGAAGTACGGTAGAAACTGGAAACCTGTGAGAGGTACAGCTAGAAATAAAAGGTCATGGCCAGGTCACGGACATCACTGAATGTTGTGCTAATGAGTTTGGATTTTCTCTTACAGGTAAAGGGAAGCTATTTACAGAATATCAGTGGGGAAGGAATACTATCAAAGTTACGCTTTAGGAAGATAATTCTGGTGCATGGTGTGAGGGCCGGATTAAGGGAAACTGACGTTACAGGCAGGTGGTCCTAAGAAGGTTCAGCTGAAATTTCATTCATGTTGCTTGAAGATCCAAACCAGGACAATGTGAGTATATCATAATAAATACTGTAGGTAAAACAGTAATGCAGTTTCCAATAGCCTTAATCTTTAGGAAAACATCTATTCCAGACTTTTCATACTGGTCTCACCTTAAAAGTCCAAGGCAAATCAGCCACCAACTTGCACTCACTACTCAAGTCGAACTAGTCTCTATCTGTTCATTTTTTTTTTTTTTTTTCCAATCATTGAGAGCTTGTAAGGTTGCTGAGGTTGGTTGGCCTTGAACTCTTGGCCTCGCCTTCGCAAGCACCACGACATCCGGCCGGAGCCACTTTGGGCCCCTCTATCTGTTCTTACAGCCACTTCCTCTCATCTTTGCAATGCTGGCCACGCAACTGGTGTTCCCCAAATGTTTGTTGCATGAAGGAATGAATAAACAAATGAATAAAAAGATCCCCAGCCTTCCCATATTTACAGGTCATCCCCAAGTCTTCACTTCTCCAAGGCAACGTTCTGTAAAGTCCAGACCACAGTGCTCACTCCTTGGCCGGACTGACATTGCACCCAGCTCTATAGTTTGCCACTATATACCAGCTTTGTATTGTCTTCTAGTTTTTTTTTTGAGCATATAAATCTTATTTTTCTAACATGATTGCAGCTCAGCCTCAGGCTGAGAACTAACTGTGGTTGTATAATGCTCACATTACCTATAGCACCCACTGCAGGACTGGGCACTTGGAGAATTTCAAGTTTTTTTCTGAATGAAAACAGCTTCGCCCCTGACAGCTATTCAAAGTCTTAAGAGTTCAAATTACTCCCCCTGCAGCTCCACCCACCCAGGCAGCAGCCCCAGCCAAATTTGCTGCCTATCTTGAGGATTGTAATTCAGCCGCTTGTGTCCATATGTGACCCTCATCTTGGAAAAATAAAATAAAATAAGCTTTCAAAAGAAAGAACAAAGAAACCTAACCTGTCTGTTTACTTCGACAGCACACAAAGCTGTTGTTCTCCTTTAGCTTTCTTCCCAGCACGTACCTGCCTCCCCAAATTCACAGTTCAATTATTTGGTGAGTCTGGGTATGAACTGCGAGTCCTCTTTTGATTCAGCCCTGCCAAAACGCGTGTGTGAGCACATGCACACGCTCACACACTCACAGAGTTGGGGAAGCCAAGGCAAGGTAAAAATGTTTTGCCTTGTCACATTCCAGCAGTCAGTGACTCCTCCTGAGGGGGCGGGCACACAATGGACACTCTGTACTTGGCTCAGGCCTTCAGTCCAACAAAAGTTAACTCTTCTATGACTGCCTGAAGGACTTGGTCAGGGGTGGCAGTGGAGGCCAGGAGTGGAGGAAGATTGGAAAGATGAAATTGCTTAGGCATTAACAGCCTTGCCAGCCCCAAGGAAATGTAAGGGCAAGGAAAGGACATGGATGTATCTGAAAAGAATACTGAGATAGGAGTCCAAAAGTTCGTCTTTATTCCTGGCTCTGCTGTTCACAGGCAGTCAGATGCTAGACAAGCCACTCTAAGTCTTTCACCCACACTTGCCTTAGCAATAAATGGGTTGGGACTAGTCTCTCTTTCACATGCAACACTTCATAATTTTGCCCTGCAGAGCCATACCTATGGGTACACTCTGAAATGAACAGCATGAACCTAGAGAATTACTCCTCTGAATGGCCAGGAGAATCCTGCTTGGCTAGACGTGTCTTATGCCCAAACAAGTTCCAGGGTACATCTTCCCTCCCTTCCAAAACTGCTAGATGGAATATATTTTCCTAGTCTAAAATACATTCTCCACCTGGGGAACTCTTACTTATTCTGAAGCTTGGTGGAAATACAAGTTCTCGAGCTCCACTTACTGAATCAGGGGTCCAGAGTTGGAGCCCAACAGGCCAGCTTTTACAGACGCCCTCTAGGTGGTTCTGATGGCCTGGAGTGAGAACCAGTGCCTTAGACTGTGTCTATGTGCTTACCCCTGTCAAGTTGCTAGAGGGTACTTGAGGGTATTTCTCCCTTACAGCAGTAATGTGAGTCTGTTGGGAACAGGCATCACTGGTATGATATTCATTCATCTACACAATCCCAACACCTAGCACAGTACCCAGCACATAATGAACACTCAAGAAATGCTGGTTGGCTAAAGTAATGACAAAAGCACCTCAAGCTGAGCTTCCCAGCTTCTTCATTCACCTCCCTCTTCTGCTTTGCCCAAGTGCCATGCACACACACGCCAGTGTCTTCCCCACTGCTGCTTTCCAAAGGGACAAGGTAGTAGAGATCGGGCCCTTAGTACAGTCAACAGGAGTCAAAAGAAATGAGTTCCTGGCCTAGTTCTGCCACTTAGGAGCCCTCATAAGCCTCTTTCAGCCTCAGTGTCTCATCAACAAAATAGAAAAAAAAAAAAAAATGATGTCTTCCTGACCTACTTCACTAGCTTGTGGTTTCTACTTTTAAAAAAAATTACTGTATTTCTTGGTAGTAGAACTCCATGCTCTTCATTACAAAATAAATACATGAATAATAACACATGCAACTCTCAGGTCTTAAAGGCAAACAATCACAAATACAGCAAGAGTGCTCTGCTTCGTTCCTGAACTTTTGCAAACTTCCCCAAGCTCTTCATCCTCAGTTCTCCCTCAGCTCTAGACCCTGCAAATTCCCATAACATAAGGCATTTTTTTTTTCATCTTCACAGGTAAAAGATGCTGGGCTGACTATATAATTCTCAGGCTAGAACTTTTTGCCTCAATACTTTGTAGAATGTCTTTCAGCATTTAAAGTAATGAAGGGAAAACAGAGGCTGGCCTGGTTTGGTTTCCTCTGTAGGCAACTTGCTTTATGCCTTTATAATTGAAAACTTTCTTTTTCATTACATTAGAAATTTATTAATGACAAAATGAGTGTAGTGTGGCACTCTCTCCTTTTAATTTTCCTGGAACATAATGAGCTTTTTGGATCTGTAGATGCAGGTTCTTTCTAGTTCAGGAATGTTCCCTTCAATTATTCCTTTGGTAATTTCTTCCATTAAATGGTTCTGGCTTCTTTCGAAGTTTTGCCTGTAATTCTTAGTTAGAGCTCTCATCTCTGTTCTTCATTTCTATCATTTTCTCTGTCATTGCTTTTCTTTCTTTTGCCTTGTAGGATAGCATGGTGTTCTCCATAATACCATTCGATTCTATTTCCCATGCCCCCTTTGCCTTTATTGACTTCACTGTGGATTTTTTAATTCTTCAATCACACGTTTTGTATGCCTGCAATCTTTCTTTACTTAATGCATCCACTTTTCAGCTGACTCTGATGTCTTTTCATCACAGCTCCTGTTCCATGGGTCATACTTCATGTTGAAGATGCCAGGAAGCTTTGTGAAACTCTAAGGTTGCTGTTGGATTAACTGATTTTCCTGATATTATTCACCTCATTTTAAGTGTTTCTTCCTCCTCAGGAGGCCTCATGTTGGGATTTGTTTCTTTGCTCATGCTCTGATGAGGAGAGAGTCTGGCCTACAGAGGAAGTATTGGACAACAGAGGAAGAACTGGACTACCTTCTACCCATTGTGAAGTCAGAAACATCCTCCTCTTTGAGCTACTCCTGTTGATCAGAGACCATATCAAGTTCTATTGAACAGTACCAGGGATGTGCTAAAGCTAATGCCTATGGGCTCCTAAGAACCTGCTGTGCGTTTCTCTCCCCAGCTCCACATTCAGTGGCATTAAGTTGGTAGCTTAAAACTCAGCCACAGGGTGCAAGTGGCTCATGCCTGTGATCCCAGTATTTTGGGAGGCCAAAGTGAGTGGATCACCTGAGGCCAGAAGTTTGAGACCAGCCTAGGCAACAGGATGAAACCCCATCTTTACTAAAAACATAAAAATTAGCCAGGTGTGGTAACACATGCCTATAATCCCATCTACTCTGGAGGCTGAGGCAGGAGAATCACTTGAACCTGGGAGGTTGTTGCAGAGAGCTGAGATCGTGCCATTGCACTTGAGCCTGGGCAAGGGGCTGAGATTCCATCTCCAAAAGAAAAAAAAAAGCAAATCAGCCATGGTGGGAGTGTTTATATCACAAGAACGAGCAAACTTTATAAATCAGTGCTTTTAAAAAATCTGGAGAACAGGGTATTAAGCATACACTCGAACACCACTGAAAGTGGACATCCATGTACTATTATTTTGCTGAACTGAGAAGAGTCTTTTCTGCTGGATTCACAAAAACAGCTAAACAGCCAAACTTCCCAACATGCCCTGTGACAAAGACTCCATGCTCACCCTCAGAACTTTACTGGAAGAAACATCTCTGCCCAGAAGTCAATGCCCTACTTCCACTCCTCCCAGAACTCCCCTCCCTACTCTTGCCCATTTGTTTTCTGAGAGCTATAGTCTTTGAGAATATGCATAATGATGTCAGGGAGGGGCGTCTTCCGCTGGTTTTGTTCAAGCTGCCCATACAGTAGACTTGATGACCTCCTGCTTTTCTGGTTGACAGAAATTGTGAATCTCTGATTAAGGAGACAAATGGTGTAAAAAGATGGAATGTGATCCTTCCTAATTACAGATGAGGAAGAAATTGTACTTTCAACCTAGATTCACTGGCCTAGAGTAATAAGAATCTCCTGTCAGATTCTGTCAAGAAACTGTCTGACGTTGGCTTTGGGAGTGGTTGATTATTAATCCTTCTTTATGTCTTCCATGGTATTTTGGTGGGGAGTCACAAGTGACTTCATGGGACTTTGCACCTGGAATCTTCCTCTTGCCCCCTTGGAGTTAGCACTTCTTCACTACTCAGGCTGAAGTTAAATGCCTCTTCCGTGAGCATCAGAAACCAGATCAAAACTCCCCATTTTGTGCCTTTCTAGCCCAGAACCTGTCTTTCCTAGCATTTATTATATAATTAAATATCTGTGCCACTCTTGGTTTCAAACTCTGCCTCCCCTACTTGAAGGTAAGACCTGTGCCTATTTGGCTCACTATGGTTGTCCTCCAGGCCTGGCACAGTTCCTGATACACAGAAAGACACTCCAAATTATTTCTTCAGTGAAAGTTGAATGCGAGGCCAGCCAAACACTACTTGTCTCAGGTGCCTATAACTGAGTAATCTTTCCAGATGTCCTTTCTACTGCAGAAACACCCAGAGTAAATGCTCCATCAGCACTGGTAAATCTAGCAGGCGACCCAACTCTTACCTAGCTCTCAGTCAGCAAGGGCAAGGGCAGCTCTACACCATAGTTCTCCGACTCTGCTGCAAATACATCAACTGTCTACAGCAAAGGACAAAGCTCCTACTCAGTGGTGTTTTCATACTCTGCACTTGTGTGGTATGTTCCTGATCACATTTTACTTATTCCAAGCAGTATTTCCTGAGTAATTCACCTACCACATGCTCCAGCAGCATCTCATAAGCTGTAGATCGCCCAAGCCCCACTGATGGGCATTACTGTATATGATTCCCTGATAGGTCCTCTGACTGGCTGGCCCTTTCTCCTTTCTCTACTTGGTTAACTCTT
The DNA here is from genome assembly GCA_031835075.1 of Saguinus oedipus. NCBI lineage: Eukaryota > Metazoa > Chordata > Mammalia > Primates > Cebidae > Saguinus > Saguinus oedipus. Next base: position 78,694,321 of record CM063182.1, read on the forward strand.
GTTATCCTGCAAGAATTGGGTCATGTTTCACCTCCTTCATGAAGAATGTGGACCCTCCTTTTCTACCTCTTGCTGCATATACATGTATACAGATACATACACACAGACACACACACACACACACACACACACACACACACACACACACGGTCTTGCTCTCACTTCCCTGGTCACTCTGCTATCAGAAAGCATTTGGAAAACTCTGTTTCAACATTTTATTTACCCATCTCTCCCACCAGACCATGAGCTCCATGAGGACAAGGGCCATATTTTAAATGGGTCTCTGCACAGCTCAGAGCATAGAATACACAGAGAGCAACCGTCCAACAGCAAGTGTCCAAGCCATGTTTCTCCTTAAGAAGAAGAATGGAAGCAATCCCGATTTGCTGTCATAGGTTTAGACTTCTTAGCCTCTCCTTCCCACTTACTCATTGTGTTCTTGGGAAATATTTTTAATCTTTTCAAGTCTCATTTCGAAATGGAGTTAATAATTCTACCTCAAGCATTGTTTCAAGAAGTAACTAAAGATTAAATGAGATAACAATTATAAAAGAACATACTGGAATCACCTTAGGAAGTGTGTACATTTTTTTTGTTGTTAAATTTGATTTACTCCTATAGTCTGTCACCAAGCTAGCATTTGGCTAAGTGGTGCCCTCTCTTCTCAGACTCCAAGCCAAGCCCTGAGGGACAGGAGTTGAAGACTAACCTCCTCCCTCTTCCTACCTAATGAGAAGCACAGACAACTAGTTTCCTTTGCATCTGCTAACCTAAGCATTTAGCTGTTGTTTGATTATTGCTCTTTTCTTGTTTCCAGTTTGTCTCATGGAGGAAATAATACTGGGTAGAGTCAGGAATTCCACATTCCATTCCCTCCACCACCATTTAGAGCTGGTGGCCTTGGTTGGGCAAGTTCCTTTTTCTCCCTGAGTCTCCCCATCACTATATATAGAATTGGGACTGCAGAACATGAGTTGAGCTCTGTGGCCCCTTCCAGCCCTGACATTCCCAAGTACTGAGCCTTGTCTTCTCAACCAGAAGCCCTTCAAAGCCAGAGCTGGTACCTTCCACTTCTGTATCAGATTCTGCTGGCTCTGCAGCTCAGCCTGGCTGGGTTGGCTGAGCCTAAGACAAAACTAAGCATACAGCATTAGTCTCTGTACTCAGGATCTCTATGATAAGGAAAGAAGGAGATCAAACTTCTGAGACCTGAGATCCAACGTACTATCCATTAACCAACAGTTCCAGCTCTAGCTGCAAAAAAAACAGTACCTCCTCTGGGAACCAATAACACAACACAACAGCATGACCCTTGTGTCTTTGCTCCCCAGGGAAAAATCTCTACAGTCCTGGCTGGGCCAATCAAGTTTGCAGGTTGAGCTCTGGCTTTGATGCACTACTTGTGCCTGTGTTCCTCTGTACAGTCAAGGGAAAGTGTTCTCTTGTAGTGAATGCTGAGGGGCGAGGGGAGTGTGGTGGAAACATTACCCCTAACTTGTGCTGAGCTCTTCACAGCCATTATCAATTTAATTCACAGAACAGTACTGTGATGCACAGGATTTTGTCCTCGTTTTACAGACCTGGAAATGAAGGTCCCCAGAGGTTAATGATTTACTCAAGAGCACACACTTTCTGTGTAAGATTCACAATCGAATCGGGGTATATATGATTACAAAGCCTCTTACTTTGATATCAGGAGGTATCTAAAACACAAATTTATGCCAACTTTGGGCCAAAAGTTGATAGTTGCTTCTACATACATGAGTTCTAAAACCAGTGTGCCATCTGAATTATCATGTCATTTTAACTCTCTGGGGCATCAGTTTTCTCATCTGCCTTTCCTAATTCTCTTCACAGAATCTTATAGGAAAAAAGGTGAATAATACATGTAGCACAATGCCAAAATAGGTTAAATATAGCAGATCTGAAAGAAGTAACCGTGACCATAATATTTCCTGTCCAATTAGGGTGGAGAGATTCACATGGTAAAGAAAATAACCCTAATTGTTAACATACATCAGGTATTCTCTAAGTTTATTTAAGTTTTTCATCTAAGTTTATTATACTATTTATTATCTGATTTATTATCTGATTTTAACCCAGAGATATATCCATTTTTCAGATATGAAAATTAAAGTTGAAGGATTTGTTGAAATCACAGGGGTAGCTGTGTCCGACTCCAAATGTTATTTGAACCACAGAGCCACCAGTCTTCAAATACTCAGTATTAGTGGTACCTGAAAATTCTGGTCCTCCATGGCACCATTTGTAAACTGAGGAGGAAAATGACAGACATACTAGGAGGCAATGAGGACAAACTGAACACTCTAACAGATAATAATAAAATCGTTCTCTCAAAGCCCTCTAACTTTCACCTCACTACCTCTTCAGTTTTAAGTCAAATTCCTTGACTTCTCAACCATCTGATTCAGCCATTGCTTTGTTCATTGTCATTCAAACATAAAGTATACTCTGGTACTTATGTATCTGTGCCTGGGCTGCAAAGGAGATGTTAAGCATACCAGAGAACTAAACAAATATTAGCTCCACTTCCCTTTCTTTATGATGTATCTCCTCTAGCTATCTTGAACTGTCATTTAAACATTGCCTTGTTAATGGATCTTGTATACGTCCTTCTCCAATTATACATTAAACACTTGGAAATAAGTACCAGTATCATAGAGTTTTATGTTCCCCAGAAGGGCCCACCCCCATTCCAAATGCTTATATATCATTTCATTTCTTGTTCTAAAAATACCTCTTTTTAACCCCAGGCTGAAGCATTGGTAGCAGACAGGACCTAGCAGCGGGAGGCAGAGTCAGCTGTCAGCATTCTTTCATAGCAGTATATGTGGAAGTCTCTCACAGGCACACCCACCTGCTCCCCAAGATTGCTCTCCCGGCACTTGAAAAGCTGTGGGCATACCTCCCCATTTCAGTTCAGAGGAGATAAAGCCTTGGCCTGTATCTCACAGGACACCATCCCATCTGTCTTGCTGCCTTACACTCCACAGAGCCCTATACTGAACTCTTCCCTTTCTCCCTCTACATTTCAAAGGGGATAATCTTCCCTGCTGCTCTGTACCTACCCAAGACTACTCTGTTGTCGAGGACTCAGCTCAAGTTCCACCTACTCCTCCAAGCTTTCTCTGATCTGACTAACCTTGGAGATAAACCCCCTCGGGGTCCCACTACAATTCAGCACTTACCCCTAGATGGCTGGCTGCTGTTACGAAAACCATGGCTGGCCCCTGCTTTTCATAAGCTCTTAGAGCATCTTTCACTCCATCTCCTGGGATGCCCACAGCACCCATGAGTGCAGTCATGATCGAGTATAATGTCAATGAACAAACCAATTTTTGCTAAATCAGAGAGTTGGAAAGTTGATGAGTTTGAAGTATAACAGGGATACTGAGTCCAACATAGAGTGCCCTGGGTTTCATTCTTCTCACTGTGGACAGAAGACCTCAAACCAGAGAGGTGTCTGCTATGGGCTTGCTGCCCCTCATGTCAGTCATCTGACCTTCATCTTCAGGGCTGTGCTGCTTCTGCCAGAGGCAGTAGGTGTTTGAAATTAGCATTTGTTTCCTTGAGGGAATTCTCAATTCACATTTGAACTCTGTCCCACCGCTGCCACTATGCCAAAGCTATTCTACCCACAAAGAATGTCCACTTGTTCTACATCTTCTGTCAAATCCTAAACACATACTCTTTCAAATCTTCCCTGACTATACCTTAGCCCGATCACACAAATAGCAAAATTCCATTTTGCATCATGTTTCTACTTTGACTGCAGAAGAAGCCTTCCCATTTCAGCAAAGCCTGCATCTGCAGATACGCTGCCCACTTTCCCAGGGCAAAAGCCACATCTCACAGCAGACCTTTCCCAACCAAGTGTACCAGGCACAATGGCTCACACAATTCACAATGCTGATATTTTAGTAAATATTTGTGGATCAAAACACCAATTGTAATAGCGCTCTAAAGTATAAAGTAATGAGTAGAAAGGTTCACAGAGCTTTCACATCAAATCATCCCTTTTAGCCATTACTATTAATCAATACTTTTTTAAAAATGAAAGCTCTCATTGCTCATATAACAATAGGTCACAGAAAGAGACACCAACAACTGTACAGGACTTGCCACCCAGATTTCATTATTCTGCTACAAGCACATTGGTGCCCCACTGCTTCTGATGACCTACTGTGTTGGTCCCATCGAATTCAGCTTCTGTATCTCCACCTTTCTCCAGGCCACAAATTCAAACTCCAAGAAACTCCTTTCCACTGACAGAACTGAAAATCATTGGCATATAAAAGGAGTAATGAAGAAATTGCTTTTCACTAAATTTGGCTAACAATGTTGCATGCTCCTTTTTCATCCCAAATCCTTTACTAGATCCTGGGGTAAAAGCAATTACAGCATTTAAGTGGCTTGAAGAGGCTTCCTCTTCCTAAATATCCAACCAGTGTGTTCCTAGGTGCTTCAGCCATCCCACAGAACTTTTACAGTATTTTAGGTCAAAGCCCAATTTCCTTCCTAACTCAAGCCAAATCAAAGAAGGCTCTGGCTCTGCAGACTGTGGGTCACTCTATCTGATCTCAAAATGCACATAAAGCAACCCACTGGCTATTACTGAACACAAGCTGCCATGTGGCAGGGCAGACCAGGTGTGATGCGGATGGAGTGGATACCCCAGGAGCCCAGGCATGGCCCTAGACTTCACGCTCTTTAGAACAACATGGAGAAATGATATCCAGGCCCCTACATCCATAACATGAGTGAAGTATCCATAGCAGAGTTTCCAGATGCCATCTGACAGGAAGCTGTAGCAAAGCCCAGCTACAGAATATATTCTGGATTTCCTAGAAATTGTCTTTGCCTATACCATCTCCCTTGATTCAAGTCAGTTATTTTACCAGAAAGAATCAGTTCAAAAGAGATGTGGATAATTTAATTCCTTTCTTCCTTCCACATTACTCTTCAGTGGTATGTCTTCACATTCAGCTCACCATTGCCTCCTCTCTCCTTCCCTATCCTCCAAGACTGACTCCACTGTTCTAATGGGTGCTTATCCCAATTCTGTTTACCCCAGGGCACCACCTTCCCTGTCTGTAACTCTTTCAACGACATCTAACATTTAACAAAATGCACTAACCCTTGGTGGGATTGGTTCGGATGGTTGTTAGTGGTGCCATTAAAGATGTCTGCAGAGCTCGGACCTTTAAGAAATCCTTCACCTTCCTAGGACACCCCTACCTGTAGAATCACAGAATTTTAGAAGGGATTCTCTATACCAATCCAAACATGTTTAACTGTACAACAGTAGAAAGGCAATGTAGCTTGTCCCATATCATATGCTAACAGGTGTCAGCCCATGCTGCTTTCTGCATCTCTAGCTGCAACTTTCGCCTCTGCTGCCTTTCTCTGTTCAGCCTTCTCTGTTTTCCATTGTGGCCAGGCTCACTCCATCACTGAAGAGTGAAAACCACTTGGACTTAAGCAACAAAGATGACTGTATGGTTAAGTGTCAAACAGAGCAAAGTCAATAAAAAATACAATTGGAATTTTCAGAGAAAGTCAAGAGCTACGTGTGTTAGAGTCACAGTGAGACTCCAGTAGGCACTATTATTATTAACATATATTACATATATTTGATGACTGAATGAATTAGTGACTGAAAAGATGCATATGTGGTAAAATATGCTTAACCCTTTTTTATTTTTATTTTTTTGAGACAGAGTCTCACTCTGTCACCTAGGCTGGAGTGCAATGGCACCATCTCGGCTTACTGCAACCTCCACCTCCCAAGTTCAAGCGATTCTCCTGCCTCGGCCTCCTGAGCAGCTGAGACTACAGGCACCCACCAACACGCCCAGCTAATTGTTGTATTTTTAGTAGAGATGTGACTTCACCACATTGGCCAGGCTAGTTTCAAACTCCTGACTTTGTAATCTGCCTACCTCGGCCTCCCAAAGTGCTGGTATTATAGGCATGAGCTACCACACCCAGTCAATATGCTTAACTCTTAAACTTTAAGGGAGAAACTTTTGGGTGATTGCCCCTGAAAGGTAGCAAAAAATATAAAAAGCCATTATTTTTGGCTTAAAGTAGTTTTTATTCACACTGTCTAAGGGGCCCTCACTGTGTTGCTTCATAATACAGAGCATTAATATACCTTAAACAATATTGACTTTCAATATTCTATCTCTTCATAGATGATGTGATTCATTCAGGTAACAAAAATAATTCATAAATAAGTTCAGGGCTGTGTGGGAAAACCTGTCCCCTTCTTCAAGGGCTCAGAGCTTGGGGTGGCTGGATAAGTGACAATAAACAGCAAGGCAGCATAAGCTGGGTGCCTTGCTCTAGGAACTGGGGATAAGGAGCTGAGAGCTGGGAGGGAGGAACTAGTTACCCTCCACAGAGGGGGCTGGGTGCAACTAGTTGGCCTAAGAGGTCAAGGCTGTGGTTATAAGGGACCAGTCAGGGCACCTTCCACCTGCAGGTGACAATACAGAGAGAGCTGAGGTGTGGAGGCAGGTAGATGTACAGAATGCCCAGGGTCAGTGAAGAAACCAGTCTGACAACAGAGTCTGGGGCATATTGCATAAAATGGGGGTTTATTCAAGAACACAGCAAGGTGCCTACTTCAGGCTGCCAGACAGGGCAAACCAGCTCACATGAGAAAGGGTAAAAGGAGGGGCACAGAAGAATCAGGGAGCAAATGGACTGTGAAGAACTTTCCTGATTCTGGAGAACTTACTAGATTTGCTGGGACTGCAGCAACCCTGCTATTAGTTCTTTTCTTTAAATAGGCTAGAAATTCTGTCCTGAATGCCACTGCTTAAGTATCATGGTTTCCTGATGGAGCGCCTCCCCTCCCTGTGTGTTTGCACAGCTTTTCCTTTTCTCTTGCTGATTCTTAACGAGCATTTCCTGAAAACTGGACATCTTTGAGTCCAAATGGATACCACCTGAGACTCTGAGTCTCAAAAGTACAGGCATAGAAGGCATCTAATAATTCAACATATACAGTTATACGGACATCAGTTAAATTATTACAACACAAGGAGTCCTTGTGGGCATTTCTGGTCATTGCAGGGGGTTATTAATTGCTGGGCTATGGCAACAATAATCCCAGGCACCAGTTTCCAGGAGGCAGCGTGGAAATCCTCCCAGAGTTCAATTACAGAAATTAGCTAGTATTATTTAATCCTCATAACCCCCGTGAAGTAGGCAGGGTAAGCATCTTTATCTTTATTTTACTGATTAGGTTCCGGAGGCTCAGAGAGGCTAACTGACTTGTCGGGGTCATTTAACTGGGAAGTACAGGGACATGATCCAAAGCGGATCTTGTCACTTCAGGTGTGAGGCTCTTCACACTTTGCCACAGCCGTCTGGCCCCAGGTTGGCCACCAACTTGTGTCATTTCAGGCAACCCAGTGTATCAATTGCCTCATCTTCTGAATGGAGATAAAATGCTTATCTGGCCTTCCTCCTAAGGAGAACCAAGGGGGTGGAAGCCATATAAAGATATTTTTGTAAAGAACAAAATGGCATGCATATGAAAGGGAATATTTTTGGTGTGAAAATATAAGTTGGATCAAGGAAACATTTTTCCAAGCTGACAAAGTTCTAAAACTTTTCTCTGCTCACCATTCATCCCCTATTCCTCCTCAGCATTTGGAGTGGCAGAGCCTCTGCCCACCTGAGGTTCAGCTCAGCTGGCTTCACCTAGAATTTTTTTACCTGGGTCTGCTGATCAGTAAATGGGCTCCTCCTGGCAGGGGGTGGTGGCTACCTCCCAGAGGATCCTGTGGACTTCAGGGCTGCTCACTTTCTTCACCTGGTATCCTTTACTGTAAATAGGTAGGAAGTCAACTGCTGGTTTCTAAGCTAACAGCCATAAAAAAAATAATGGTTCCTCAACCAGGAGCAATGGCTCACACCTGGAATCCCAGAACTTTGGTAGGCCAAGGCAGGTGGATCACCTGAGGTCAGGAGTTCAAGATCAGCCTGACCAACATGGTGAAATCCCATCTCTACTAAAAATACAAAAGTTAGCCAAGCATGGTGGTGTGTGCCTGTAATCCCAGCTACTTGGGAGGCTGAGGCAGGAGTGATTCTCCTTGAACCCAGGAGGCAGAGGTTACAGTGAGCCTGTATCATGCCACTGCATTCTAGCCTCTGTGACAAGAGTGAGACTCTGTCTCGATAAGATAAGATGATAAGATAATTGTTCCTGGACCTTAGATGGTACCCTCTAATGGAAAAAAAAACCACTCTAAACAAAGAGCTGTTCTGGACTGAACCTATGAAACTTCTAGATGAGAACAGTGGTTCCTCAACCTTAAGTGGTATCCTCTATCAAAAAAAAAAAAAAAAAAAAAAAAAAGCTCTAAAAAATGAGCTGTTCTGAATTGAAACCTATGAAACTTGTAAATGAGAACAGTAAGAACCATAAGCTTCAACTCAGTCATCTATGATCACAGTCCCCTAAAACCTTCTGTAGCCCCAACTTGATGTATCTAAGGGGGCATCAAAATCTATTAGAAAGCTCAGTAAAAATGGAAAATTAAAACTCAGAGCTAAGTAAAAAGGTAGATTGGCAGCATCCTACTACATTCATGAATTATAGTCTGGGGACATCTTAGTGTTTTCTGCACTGTTCAGATATATGTGCAACTTCATAAAGAATTTGTAAAACACCAGGGTTGCCTTTAAAAACCACTCTAAAAGAAACACAAACTTATGGCAATAGGCATGCTGGTATCACTCCTTATTCCTGGCCCAAAACACTTCAGGAAATTCACTAGGTTTCATCATATGCCAGAAGATAGGAATGGAATTGGTCCCTTCAGAGAAACCCCGGGACCAGACAAAATGATGTGCAACAGGGAAGACCTCTATGAGGCTTCCTTTCTTCAGCCCAGTGCTGCTAACCCTCCAGGACAGCCTCCTGTGCCGCCACCACCAGTCCCTGGTAGGACTCCTCCATAAACTGAGTCCCTGAACAAACTCAATAACACCATCCCATGTTTAAAGCATTGCAATTCCTTCTTACAATGCGAATGTGTTCATAATGATTTACCCTAGTCTTCTGGCAGGAGCAAAACTGAAGCAACTTGAAACGCCGTCAGCAAAAAGTTATTTATTTCCCATTCCTGAGCATGAGAGAAAACAGGGTTTCATTGGCTGGATCTGCATTCAATAGCTTTCTGGTTTCAATTTAAACTTCAAGTCTCCAAGGAAAAAAACTGGCATTCTGGGAGGTCCAGGACCAGCCAAGTTTCAGTGTCTCCACAGGAACCCAGAAAGGATGCCCCATCCAGCTATTTCTCATCTTCTATATATTTTGCATATTACATAGAAGCTTTGGAGCAGAGATTGAAGTACAACTAAAAATAATGACCACATTGAGACAACTCTCCTCTCCTAGAGGTACACTTTTGTGCCAGAAAAGTTTGGATTCATCCCCTCACAGAATTCAAAGTTAACAGAAGAAATGGAACAGGAGCTCCAGGGAAAAGTACCTACCTATTTATTTCTTCTTCAGCAAAATCCTGCCTCCTGCCTCTCCCCACTCACCATTTTCAACTAAATCCTACATCACCACCAAGCACTGTTTGCTATTCCCCCAGCCCTCATTTAGGTCAGGTGATTTGCAAAGTAGTTCACTGGGACTAAGGCAAATCCATGACCAGAAGCCCTTGCACCAGGGGCTGTTGGGCTAACTCAAAGATACCTCTAGGTTCCCCTGTGTGATGTCCAGATCAGGGCCTTCCAGCAGAGCCTTCCTATGTAACATTCTGATGTGAACATACAAAATATCAAATTACAGCCCTTGACTTGCCTAGCCCTTTCATGAACATATAAGGCAGTTGATATTTTCTCCCAAGCTAGATGTGGTCCCCTTCTTAACTGACACTGCTGCCTCTCAGACATTCCACCTTATGTTCACTGCAAACCATCCCCTCCCCCACCTCCAGTTTGTGTATTCCAGAGATACATCTATTTTCCCAGCTAAGAGAGACAAGTCCGTTTCCCTCTTCTGGCTCCCGTTGGTGCATTCGCTCACCACCTCCTCCCACAGCTCAGCTCAGGTTACTGTAGTGGCTAGCAACTCCCACAGCCCAGGTCTGACACCAACTCAACTTCCCAAGACCAATAGTTTGTTTTTGTTTTTTCCCCTTAATGGGGGAGAAGAGATCCTGTGCCAAGCAACAACACTCTGGGTACCTGGTCTCCATATCTTTTGGGCTACATTCCCTGCAGCCTGCAAATACTCTGTTTAACCACATTTGATTTCTTTCTTCCTCCTCTTCCGACTTTCTCCAAAACACTCTGTCTTAACCTTTTCTGGCAACAGGCAATGAAATTAAGCACAGGTGAAAACACAGCACCTTCACCTTCGCTCTGAAACCTGGGAATCCCAGAGCAAAAGAACTCACGCCTCCTGTTTAAGGATGGTAGAAGCCACAGAAATCAGGAAAAAGGGGGAGTGACCTGGGATTGTAAACTGGCTACATCTTAAAGTACTACAAACTTTCTCCTCCCTCACACGCCCCTGGACTGTTGGCTCCGCCTTCCCATCCCAGCTGGGGTGTGCAAAGGAAACTCCCCCCAACGTCCATGTCTGGTCCAGTGTTGCAAATGTAGTCTGCACTCAACACCACCCTTCCTCTCCAAAAGCCTCTTCTCTACCCCATCCCCTCTTTCCCACAACACACACATGCTTTGTACAGGAAGATGAGTTTGGATGGGGCACAGGAGATATACCTATTTACTAAAGGAGGGTAAAAGATGGTGCCAAAATTGCCAGATAGTTTTGGTGACAGCACAGAAACTTCAAGAAATTACTTTTTAGTATAAATATACAGAAAAAGAAGAAAAACAGGATAAAGAGTGAAGGAATGAAAAGAAAAAGAAGGAAAAAGATATCAAGGAAAACAAGTAATGCCAGTATTTCCTTAGAAACCTTGTGGACTCCAACTAAACTTTAAGGTTTGAAAGGTGTGGATATTTGGCAGGAGGTAGGGGGAGTGTAGGGGCTGGAATGGAAAGGTCTCTGCTGTAGAAGTCCAGAATAAACTGGCCTTTTGGAGGAGAGTTTCTGCAGGGATAAAGAGACACACAAATTGCCCTTTTAGCATTAGATGTCAACCGTGAGATTATCAGGACAGTTTATTTGAAACGGAAACGAATCGGAAATCCTTCCCACAACAGTCCTTTTAGACAGATACACACCCTGAGAATCCAACACAGACACACATAAAGAATAAATGCAGCATCAGGGGGCAATAAGAACTCTTCTTCCACACTCCCAATACCTCTAGCCTCATCTCCTATTTCCAATTGTACAACTTTCAATCTCCAATGAAAATATTTCCAGTTGGATCCGATTTCAGACTTGTAGTAAGCGGTCTGGATGGGGGGGCGGGGGGAATAGGTGCTGTACTGTGCAGGGGAGGGGGGCTGGAAGACAGTATTTCGGCAGTTAACTTATTTTTTTAGAACCAGCATGCTCTACCGATCAGAAATTGCTATTACCCAACAATGCTTCCATCACAAACAGACACTGAAAACAGCATCCCCGTTATCACCATCTTGCTAAAGATCTGCCCGGTCCAGTTTACTTGACTTTGTCCCTGTGGAACTTCTCAGACAGTATTTTGGTCAAAGAGATAATGGTTTGGAAGACAAAAACAATAAATCGATACCGAAGGCTTCCCTTTCCGGAGTGATTTCCCACTGGAAGCCACCGAACGGGGAAGCCTGCCGTTCATTCCCAAGCCCAGGGCTCCTCTAGAAACGCACACAATGCGTGCTTTCAAAAAGGCATTCGTCTGCTTTTAAGGGAATTCCTATCTCTTCAGAGTCCCAAAACCAGAGAGCATAAGAAAGAGACTCAAATCCATTGATTAAGATTTTTAAGAAAAAGACTAACACACAGCCACAACACAAGCACACACCAACCTTCGCCGGCTGGACCACTTCTTGCCTGTTCTTCTTTCTATTAACGACACGTTAGATTCTGATACATGTCCCCCCCAAAAAAATCCAACTAGGTTACAATGTAGCTCTCTAGCTCCACTTAACCTGCAAGTTACAAAGAGAGCAAAAAAAAAAAAAAAAAAAAAAAAAAAAAAATCCTGCCTTCCCACCCCTTTCCTTACCCCCTCCCCCTCCCGAGTCCACTCCACCAACGCCAAACCCGCCAGCCCCGCCAGCCGGCGGCAGGACAGAGGGAGGGTGCAAAAGGCGAGCGGGGGAGGGGGGGAGATCAGATTAGGCGAAACTCAATAAGCTCCCAGCCCTCCAGCCCAAAGCTTCCACCATCGCCGCCACCAACAAGCCACTCCAATTGAGCCAGCCTCACCGCCCACCCGCCGGCCCGCCGGAATCGCGCCCATCTCCGGCCACCTAGCCCGGACCGGCATCCCGCCCCCTCGGCCCGGTCTCCCCTTTCCCGCCCGGTGCAAAGTCAAAGACCCAGCAAGGCGACGTGAACTTTTGCATGCAGGGCACACACGTCGCCCCCGGTTTCTGGCGTACGGGGGCCCGCGGCGCGGAGGGGAGGGAGGCTCGGCGCCTGGGCTCCCGGGCCAAGGTCGCCGCTCGTGCTCACCCATGTCCCGGCGGCTCCGGCTCCGCTGGCCCCGGCGCTCGCTCAGATCCCGGCTCCCGTCGCTCGCCCGAGCCCCCAAAGGTGCTGCTGCGGCAACTCCATGGCGATGAGCATCTGTCAAACGGCGAGCCGCGGGCTGGCCGCCCTAGCTCGGGGGGCGCCGGGGCCCCCGGGCGCGCGGAGGCGGCGGCGAGAGGCGGGCGCCCCGGCCGGCCCCGCGCTTCCCGCCCGACTCGGCCGCCTCCGCCGCGCCACCGATTTATGGAGAGAGATATCAAGGGGGAAAATGGCGTCTCCGGAGCCCGAGGAGTCCTGGAGTAATCACATTCACACACACACGCCCGCACGCACACACACTCGCACACACTCGCACACAGGCGCGCGGCGAGCCCTGCTAATTTTAGCAGGAGCCAAAAAAATTATATATATAAATATATATATATATATATCCCCGTCTCTCCGATCAATGCTTTTTTTTTTGGCTTTTTTCTTTTCTTTTTTTCTTTTTTTTTTTTTTTGCTTTTTTTTTTTTTTTTTGCTTTTCTTCAAAGGATGGATTGGAGCGTTAAAAATGTTGCAGGGTTTGGGCTCGCAGGAGGCGGCGTGCGGAGGGCTAGGGCGCTTTTGCTGAGCTGTGCAGTTCGGTCCGCAACGCCCGGCGGCCCTGCCCGCCCGCTTGTCCGTCCGCGGTCGCTAGTGTTGCCGCCGCCGCCGCCGCCGCCGCCGCCGCTCCATGGCCGCGCCCGCCCCGCGCCCCCGCCGCGTCCCGTCGCCGCCCGCCCGCGTCCCCGGCGAGAGCTGGAGTGGGGTCGGGCCCGTGTGCCTGCCTCCGGCGCCCTCTCCGAGTCCCGGACTCCTAGTAAAAGGAAGGGGGAGGGCGCGGGCGCGGGAGGGAGGAGGATTGGAGCGGCAGCGCGGCCCAGCCGAGCGGGGATCGCCACCCCGCGCTCTTCCTCGCAGGGGGCGCCGGTGCCCACGCTGCTCGCCCGGAGACCGGAGCCGGGGGAGGCGCAGCCAGTAGCCAGCTGCGAACGACCTCTCTCCCCACCCGCCCCCCTGCCCCGGTGAATTTTTGTCAATTGAAGGGAGCGGGGCTCTTCCCCGGGGAAAAGGAGAACAGTTCGTGGACGGCGATCCGGGACCCCTCGCCGCCCCCACCCTGCGCCCCTCCCGCTCCCCGGAGCCCTCGCGGCCCAGCGGCTCCTGCGCGCCGGAGTCCGCCGCGAAGACTGAGCGGCAGCGGGGAGCGCGGCGGGCTCGGCGCGGGTCCTGGGCTCAACACTGCCACTATCTGACACAACAGGAGCAGTGTCGGGGGGTGGGGATGGCGCCCAGGCGTGAGCTGTGATAGGCTCTCGAAACTGGGCGCATTTTTTTTTAACCTGGTAATTACATTTCACTTTCAGGGGGTTATTTTTTTTATTGTATTTTATATTTCTTTTATTAAGCGACTTGTATGCATTCAGATATCATGTACATTTTCTTGTTATTCACGAGAATTGGACACTTGACGGGAAGGACACTGAGACATAACAAACGCACAGTGGCAGGCAGTTGTCTTCACGGTGATGGGAATGAAAAAAGTGGAATATCTTCAGTTCTTACAAAACATGGTGGCATTTTTCATCTCTGTTTGTGTTTGGCCTACAAAGCGGGGGGCGTCTTTCCAGGGAAACTGGGGAATGGAACCCTTCAGATACATGTCTGTGTTATAAAACAATATAGGTTAGATACGGATTCGAGAAGGTCTGCAAATAGTTCCGCTTAAAGACTGTGGGGTCATGTTGACTCAGAACTGGGATTCTGAGAGGACTCCCATCACGTTCTTCATGAGAGCTGTGGGCTATTTGGACTGAGGAATGATTTGGAGGTGAGTCGAGGCATTCCCTCACCGACGCCATCAGTGGCTGCTTCCCTGCCACTGGCTGCTGGTTTGAGTTCCTTCACAGAACTTCTTCTAGCTTTTCACAGGAACACTGCGGTGAAGTAGAGTGAAAGAAACTGGGAGACTAGGATGCACCCCTTCCAGCCCCAATCCCATTCCGATTCGTATCTGGATGGAGGTTCAGTCTGACTCAGAACGGATAATCCAGCCTTTTACTGATCCCAGTGCTCTTTCCTGTTTTTCAGAGGAATGTTCTGACTGGCCACAAACTTTTCGTCTGTCACTGCAAGACTTCCCATGGAGCCATGTTTCAATAGGTCTTCTACTATGCTTTATTACTGTATCATTGTTATTGCTGAAAAAAATCATTCTTATTGCTGAAATTTAGGAAAAAATAGCAGGGCCTATGAGCTGATGACAGAAGTAGAGATCAAAGCACAGAATATAATGCCAAAACAACTCTTCCTGTAATCAAATCACCTTTCCCATTTGCTTGTACACCCAGATTTCTGAAATCCTACACCAAAGTCCACAGAGAACTAAGATAGCATGTGGCCTATTCCCCACCTTTTTCCAATGGAGAGAGTAGCCCCAGAAATCAGAAAGGTTTTTCCACAAGAAAATGGCTATCTGATGTCATCCAAACCACAACTAAAGCTAATTGCCCCAGTCCTTTCCTTTCTGTAAGGGATATAGGCATATTTACAGGGTCTTCCTTCCTGTGGTGTTGTGTGGCTTAGAGGAGTAGCTAAGTACCTTATTAAAATTCACTACAATAGATGTTAAGTCTGTAGAATTATAGTGCAGTAGAAGTTTACCTATGAGATCATCTGTTAGAATCCCATCTTATTAAAACTGAGGAAATAATGGACTACCCCAAGCCACTAAGTTAATTCAAAGCCAGGAATAGATGCCATGTTCCTTGACTTCTCCTATGTTCCTTCCTTATATGTAGCCCATCTTTGAATCATGAAAGGTGAGGGGAGAGAAAGGAAAGGAGGAATATTCTCACTCTCTTACATATATATGAAAATATATATATGCTTCTGTGTGCGGGGCATATATATGTATGTGTGTGTGTGTGTATATACAGTCACACACCCATAATAATGTTTCGGTGAACAACAGACCACATATACAACTATGGTCCCATAGAATATAATATGGTATTTTTGCTGTACCTTTCTTATGTTTAGATACACAAATACTTACCATTGTATTACATTTGCCCACAGTATTCAGTACAGTAATATTCTGTACAGGTTTGTAGCCTAGAAGCAATAGGCTACACCACATAGCCTGGATTTGCTGTATCCTGTATCATCTAGATTTGTGTAAGTGTCCTTGATGTTTGCACAAAGTCGCCTACCGATGTATTTCACTGAACACATTCCCGATGGCTAATTGAAGCATGATTGGCTGTGTGTGTGTATGTGTGTGTGTGTGTGTATGTGTGTGTGTGTATATATACACACACACACATATAAATATATATACATATGTAAAATAGATACAATAAATATTTTATACATATATTTTTAGTATATAACTACATAATATATTACAAATATGACCATTTTAATATATAATTTAAATTTTCATTAAAATTATTTAATTTCATTCAAATTTAATAAATTTAATTTCAATTTTAATATATAATAATAAAGGATTTCTAAAAACTAAAGCCCCATCAACTGAACTATACATCTGTAAATAGAATGGGACCTATATTAAAATCCTACAGGAACATCACAGGAATTCTTCTCATCTTCTTTCATAATTAGACCACTTTGTAATCATCTGAGAAACAAACCTTGACACACAAAAAGTCTGAATTTGGTAAAAATCTAGCCTGAAAATAGAGTCAGACAATTTTAAAATACCTATTTCCAGGGCCCAGGAAACTTTGAAAAAATCAAAAGGCCATCTGAGCACTTAATGAGAATGCACAGGACTTACATCTCTTAGTCCTACACAATATCCAATGTCACAATCATGCTGGCACTCAGCAAATAATTATGGAGCATGGTGATGGGCCAGATACTTTGGTAGCAACTAGAGATATAAATGTGACCAAGACACAGTCCCCATCCTCACAGAATTCATGACCTAGAGGGAAAGACTGGCATGCAAACTTCCAACTACAACTAATGCACGGAAATAGTAGAACGGAGATGCTTACAAGGTGCATGGAGTACAGATGCTGAAGTGGTGGAAGGTGAGTCAGGTCTGAAATCATGTCTTCTTAAAAATTGCTGCTCATTTATTTTCTATGTGTATTTAATGTACGCATTTCACTTTCCCATTTGCATGCACAAATATTTTTTGTTTAACCTGTTTAGCCAAATATGAAACTTATGAGTTCTAGGCTGTGCCTTGCATGGACAATGACAACAAATGTAGTTGAGAGTAATTGTTCCCCTGATAGCACCAAATATCTGAATTGTTGCCAACTGGGCTATTGTTCACTGCTCTGGGCATCCATGTGCCTAACCTGTCAAATGACCATAATGATAACTCCTTCTTGTGCAAGGCCCTATGCCAGATGTACTCCAGGGATCTGCAGAATGGTCATATGCAGCAGGATTTGAGGACTGGAGGGATATATACAACTCAAGGTTTGCCTCAAAGAACAAGAGCAGGACATGCCATTTTCATGTCTATGAAGCTAAAGGTAAAAAGAAATGAGAAAACCCATCCTTTTTTCCTTTATAAGAAGTTGAGATCAAGTAGTGTAATCAAATGCTCAGAACCTCCTACAGTGTTGATTATCACCTTTCTGGGAAATGGATTACTAATATCTAATATAGTGGTTCTCAATACTGATTATGAGTCAAAATTACTTGGAGGAATTACCCATGCTTGGGATTCATCTTTATTTAACTGGTCCTGCATAGACCCAGCATCAGTACTTATCATAAAACCCTAAGTGTTTCTGATATGTAATCAGCATTGAGAATTACTGATCCAATTGAAAGCACATGCTCCCACAATGTGAAAGGGATACTTACAAAGCTCCTACCCTCTCAGCTAACACAGTATTCATAGGTATAGCTAACAAAAGAAGGTGATAGCCAGGAGGAACTATACAGTGAGTAAGTAACATCTGGAGTTTAGGGGCCATTCTGGAAATGAAGAAATTCAGAGTATGTTCTATGCTGCAGTAAAAAAGACCATAGATCAGATCATAAAGGAGACTTCGTTATAAACTTTTTTGACAAGTACCTTCATCTCTCTGTCCCTCCGATTCCACTTCTGAAAAAAAGAGTAGTATTTGAAAGTCTCTAAGGACCAAGCAAGCCTTAAAATTCTCTCCATTTTGATTCTAGGTCACAAGAGAGTCCCAGAAGAATAGTGGGAGCATATTGGGAACAGTCATATTGGGATGTGAAAGTTTTTCTGAAATGTAAGAAAAGCAACAGGAAAATATGAAAGAGATTGCTTGACTCTGCTTGACAGTGGAGTGGGTGGATGATAACAAGCCCTGGTCAGCTGAGGTTATGAGGAGGCAGACCTCAGCTCAATATAATGAAAAACACTGTTATTGAACCTACACTGAGAACAAAGCATTACTTAAATAATAGTGAGTTCCCTGTCTTAAGAAATATTCCAGAAAAAAAGTTTGTGTCTTTATTTTTTTATTTTCTCTCAATTGCAGATTGAGGGGAAATTTTTTAAAAGTCCTTGAGATCAAGTGCTTTCCATGTACTTCTTCTGTATATTCACTGGGTAAGATTGTACCTGGATGCCAGTATATGCCCAGTGAGGACTGGTGGAATGTCCAAAATATTTGACAACCAACATGGTATGGAACCAGTCCACAGAATGGCCCATGGCTCTGCTCAGCCAAGTAATTTCCTTTGGCTATTGGATCCTGTGGAGTTCAGGAGAAACAGAATGTGAGAATGTGAGGCATGGAGGGAAGGTGAGTTTAGAGCAATAGTTATTTTAAAATTCCAATATTTTAAGACCATCATGTCTAACTCTGCATATGAGATGATCATCAGTCCTTCATGATGACTGCATGAATGATTCAATCAAGGATGTTGTGGAGAGAAAGAAAATGAGTATTGGAAGGTAGTTCTGTTTTGCGATTAACTGGCTGGGTGAAGCTGAGCCAATTCCATACCTCTCTACCTCAGTTCTCTGTAAACTGAGAACTTAAAATTTTGCCCTAAGATATTAATGATTATAAGGCTCACAGGAAATATCAGATGTACAGTTACATTACAAAGTTAAATAATTCTGTTCAAATACTAGTTTTGATTATTAAAATATCACATGGACATAAGTCCTTTCTGATGCAGTCTAATTTTACCACCTCTGGGGTCTACATTATCTCTAGGAAATAAGAAGGTAATTTCCATTCCTGATTCCTTCCAGTCCAGTCCCACTTTGGAAAAGACTCATCTCTCCAGTTTCTTCCCCTGATACTCCTGTGGTTGCTAAGCAACAAGGCACTAAGCAGGAGCACGATGTAATTGTCCCAGGAATGGAACCCCAGGTCCAACAATGACTAGATTGTAGTTTTGGAACCTTTGCTTTCCTGGCTGCAAGAAATTCACTAAAGGGAAGCTTTCTTGGTACACATTTCCTTGTGAGCCTCCTCCAAGAGAGTGGCTTTCACTACTTGAAAGGCAACAAGGTGGGGAAGAGCATTCTTCTGCGTTTTCATTTTCTGGCTCTTTGGTAAATTTGTCACTGTGACTTCAGAGTGCTCCAAATATGAAGCAATATTTGAAAAGTTCTCAATTCCTAGCAGGGCCTTAGGCGCCCAGCCGTAAGGAGTTTATGTTTATATCACTCTATATGGCATAGGAGCCAAAAAGAGATCTAAGAAGAATACCACAGAAACATCGAGGTTCTTCTTTCTCCCTAAAAATTCCACCCACATGGGCTGTAACAGCAAAAGGGATGCTCAGAAAGGTCATTGTAGGGATGGCTTGGTTATGTTAAAAGGCAATTTATTGAAAAGATACAGGTGAACCTCCCTGGAAGGCAGATATAGAAAGTATAGGCAGGCCTCATGGGAACTGGGAAGTTGCCAGGCAGCTCTACTCTCTCCCTCTCCAGGGTCACACTGACTCTTGCCTGCCTGTGTTTCTTTTTATCCATCTGTTCTATTCTTTGAGAGATGAATTTTCTTCACAAGATTCTTAGTTTTGATCCTATATAACCTTGTCTTACATGTGACTTTGGTTTTCCTAACCCTCCATGATAACCTCCAACTGTTTTGGCAATCTTTTTTGGGATACAGCTTCCTCAGAGGAAAATATCTGATTGCCTTCAGTGCAGCAAAGACACATTCCTGGTACCTACGGCTGAAGCCAAGAAGATGTTACCCACATGGCCCAGTAGTCCCAAGCAAGCACTTTTTCAGCAGGACTATAGAGAATGTGTCTACGATGGGTCTGGCCCTCCTGGTCGATTTAGAATGAAGAGTAAAGACTCTCAGTGAATTTATGTACTTGCAACACAGGGCCATCTTGTAACAGAAGAGGAAATTGGATTTGAAGTTAGACAGGTTTGAATTTGACTCACCCTGTGGAAAACCAGTTAAGCTACTTCTCTTGAGTTTTACCTTCTTCATCTGAAAAAAAAAAAAATGGGCTTGTAGATAGTAGCACCAATGAGGATTAAATGCAGTTAAATGAAATAATGTATGAAAAGTACCTATGTGGCCTAGGTATGCTGGGGCTGTGAGAGTACAGGAGATACCTACCACATGTTT
This sequence comes from Saguinus oedipus, assembly GCA_031835075.1. Lineage (NCBI taxonomy): Eukaryota > Metazoa > Chordata > Mammalia > Primates > Cebidae > Saguinus > Saguinus oedipus. The sequence continues at coordinate 78,714,568 of CM063182.1, forward strand.
TTGTCAATAAAAGTTCATTAGAACTTACCATATTTGACCTGAACTTGGTACTAGAAATATAAAAACAATGACAGAGTTTTTTTCACCTTGATAACTTTCAGTCTTGTGAAAAAGACTCTTACAATGTTAGAACCCAATCTGTCATTCTACTGCTTCCATCTCTTAGTGTTTGAACCTGAAGAACAGAGTGATTACTGCTTATTCTTAACCTCATACCCAAGGCCAGCTCTAGCTATTAGTAGCACAAGAGTCCTCCATACAAAGCCCTTCCCTACTGATATATTTTGTCTATGCTCCCACCCAAATCTCATTGAATTGTATTAGTAGTTCCCATAATCCCATGCGTCATAGGAGGGACCATGTGGGAGGTGATTAGATTGTGGGGGTTGTTCCACCATGTTGTTCTTTGGATACTGAGTTCTCATGGGATCTGATGGTTTCATAAGGAACTTCCCCCCTCTTTACTCTGCACTTCTCTTTCCTGCCATGTGAAGAAGGATGTGCTTGTTTCCCCTTCTGCCATGATTATAAGTTTCCTGAGGTCTCCCCAGCAATGAAGAACTGTGAGTCAATTAAACCTCTTTGCTTTATAAATTACTCACTCTTGAATACTTCTTCATAGCAGTGTGAAAATGGACTAATAAACCTATCTATGCAGCTTGCAGTTTTGTCAGACAAGATTACATGTAAACCGGTAAGAAAAAATACAAGACATGGTATGGAATCGTACCCGCTATTGACTAATGTGAGCATATATAAGGGATTCTCTTATAGGAAAGAGCTTAGGTGAGATAAACTATAAAGTGTTCTTTATCCATATTACACTATGAAACTAAGAGATGAAAAGAAGAGAGCAATCCAAGTGAGCCACAGTTGAGATATTAGGTTTTATGGACAACTTAAGCTGCCCTGAAAAGAAGCAAAGGACGTACATAGAAAGGGACCTGGCTAATCCAATCTGGATTATTCAGTTTAATCATGGAGTATTTTAGAAGCATGTGGAATTATCAGCCTATAATTAAGAGCTAAATAGATTTGGCTCTTAGTTTGGTTAGCATCATATGAGCATTACAGATATCTGAGTAGAGGACAGTTTTTTTTTTAATGGTAGGAGGATGACCATGGGAAAACATTCATTTGAGCTCTGTTTCCTGAACATTGGGTTCATTCTAAACTCTGAAGTTGAAATCCACAGAGTCACTCTTTGTTCCTTGATAGTTCTTTGCATCAGTGCACCTAACAAATAGAGTACTGTGGATCTTGACACTAGATAGATCTTCAAAAATGTCATTAGATTCAACCCCAGTTCCAAGTGATTCAACACAAGATCCATGGAACTGAACCAGCTGGAGAAACTGAGAAAAACTGAGGAAAGTGCACAGCCGTTAGTTATTGGAACTGGGACTTAAAGTCCAGTAATTTGACTCCAGAGTCCATCCTCTTATCCATTGCTTCACATAGCCATTCTATTGCATGACTGCCTAGCCGAAAGCAGCAAAGAGATACCTGGATGCTCCTTACATGGCCTCTTTAGTATGTATTGAATGGGCTTGTTGATTCCCACCTTCTAAACTAAATGAATCATTGAAACTTATTATAGATCTGGCAGTTTGTTAAGATCATTTGGACCAAAACAATTCATTTTCATGATAAGAGAAAACTGAGAACCAGAAAGATAAATATATAGGTAATAAAGCCAGGTTTAGAAACTAGCACATTGGACTGTAGTTTCAGAGTCCTTTTCATTATATTCAGATGCCAGGGCTTGGTTACACTTTCTGCAGACCAATAAACACCAGGAAAAAGAGAACTAGGAACTAGGAGGATGAGCAAATAGCCACCTCCATGAGCCTTCAAAGCAGAGATATCTGGGCATGTTCTCTACGAGAGAGTAATTCGACATAACTTTTGTTATTGTTCATTTTCTGTGTAAATGGTAGCGCAAAGAAGACAAAATAGGGTTGAATGTTTCATTTAAACCAAAATTCTCTCAGTCAATTATTCAAATTTTTGTCACGTAATAATTGAAAGTAACAAAAGGTTTCAGAGTAAAAGTAGAAGAAAAAAATATTTTGAGAGGTTAAGAATAAGCCATAAGTATGAAATATATATGAGGTATTTCTGAAAATGGCACAATTTTTGCAAAGAAAAATAGATAATTATAATGTCATATATTCACAGTGAAAAATGTAGGATATATCCATGCTTAATATTATAAGCCACTGGTCACAATGGTAGGGACTGTGGAATATACTATGAAATGTAAGATTCCATCCTAGCCTGGGAGATAACATTTAATCTAGATAGCTGCTTAAATCCCTTAGTTTCAGGTCAGTGGAGAAATTGATTGAAGATCCTTCTGAGTTTAAGAAAAGTGATGACTGAAAACAATAATTCATAACAATAATTCACATTTCCAGATCCCCAGTCAATTTGACCGGTCATATACTCCTGGACATCTCCTGTAGTATTATAAGTGAATACATTTCCTTATAGACAATATTTTGGATACCCATAATATTGTCTATAATCAATCTGTATCATCCATTATTTAAAATTGGAAAAAAGCTGGGTGCAGTAGCTCATGCCTATAATCCCAACACTTTGGGAGGCCAAGGCAGGTGGATCATGAGGTCAAGAGTTCAAGACCAGCCTGGCCAAGATGGTGAAACCCCTTGTCTGTACTACTAAAAATACAAAAAATAATTAGCCAGGTATGGTGGCAGGCACCTGTAATCCCAGGTACTTGGGAGGCTGAGGCAGAAAATTGCTTGAACCCAGGAGGCAGAGGTTGCAGTAAGCTGAGACTGCACCACTGCACTCCAGCCTGGGCAAAAGAGTGAGACACCATCTCAAAAAATGAAAAATAAATAAAATAAAATTCGAAAAAAAAAACTTGTATATAAAAAGAATGTTCATCAAGCTCTGGCTGAAATTTTTATCAATCAGTATAATTATATGTGTGTGTATGCTCATTTCTATTTTATTCCTCAACTTCTCCACAGTCAATTCCTTCTCTCTAAACAATGAGATAATGTGTATAAAACACTGGAGCACAGTGTCTGACATATAAGATAGCAGGCAAATGGGAGTAGTTTTCACATCACCTGGATTATCTTTCTTTCTAGTATCATTTTTTCAGGCCATATAAATTTTGTTATCATGGGGAGAAATGCCAGATATAGGTGATGGGGAGGAAGGCAGCAAACCACATTGCCATTTATGTACTGATGCAACAATCTTGCATGTTCTTCACATGTACCCCAAAACCTAAAATGCGATAATATATATATATTTTTTAAATTCTGTTTATGGGCCAGGTGCCATGGATTACTCCTATAATCCCAGCATTTTGGGAGGCCGAAGCAGCAGGATCATTTGAGCACAGGAGTTCAAGACCAACCTGGACAAAATAGGGAAACCTCATCCCTACAAAATATTTTCTTTTTAATTAGCTAGGCATGGTGATGCATACCTATGGTCCTAGCTACTCGGGAGGCTGAGGTGAGAGGATTGCTTGAGCCTGGGAGGTCTAGGCTGCTCTGAGTTGTGATTGTGCCACTGCACTACAGTCTGGGTGACAGAATGAGACTGTGTCCCAAAAATAATAATAATAATAATAAAATTCTGTTTATGGTGATATAACAACTTTTAAATATTATTACTATCTGTATCCAATGTTTTAACCACTGAAGCAATCTGTATATTGTTGCAGCATTGTGGTGTATAATGCAATTACCTCTAAACAATATTCTTAAGTTTAAAAACAGAAAGAAAAAATAAAATGAACAAAATTAATAAAATTTTATTTGCTTTAACCTTAATGCATAAGATAAAATGTTGACTTGTTTATGTATGCTAGTCTTTAAATAAGAATGCCTTTTTAATGAAAGTAGTGACTAAGCCTTTTCTCTAGCATAAAGCACAGGCTGATAGAAGGCAATTATATTTCTTATCTTAGGATTTATATATTTATTAGTCGTGCCAAGGCAGGTGTGAAGAGGGTTGGAACTTAATGCTGTGTCTGTCAAGAGTGAAACTCCGTCTCAAAAAAAAAAAAAAAGGTGTGACAGACTTTGGGTAAAAGGCCCCTGAAAGCCATGGATCAGCGAGACAAGCAGGGCAAGCCTCCCCCAGTGACATTAAGTTTAGACACAGTGGAGATAAAGAGTCAAAGATAAAACTGTGGGTGTGCCAATAAGTAGACAGGACACTGTGATAGTAAATCTAGGGTGGCAACATTCTGCCACCAGCCTCTGGAAGACCTGCTCATGGCCTTGGGAGAAGGAAGGAGATTGCAAGACTAAGACAGGGACCTAGATCTGGCAATGGGGATACAAGGCAAGTTAGACCAATGGGAAATGATGGTCATCGTAGAGATTAAAGCAAAAGGGGAGTTCTACAAATCCACAGAGTGCAGATGTCCAAGAAGATATCTCTGTTTCTGAAATTTCAATGGAGGGATCCTAGTCGTCAGAATGGAGCCACTGTAGGGCAGTGAGTCATGTCCCACGATCAGTACAGAAATAGGCTATCCTGGCAGGAAATTAATATTCAGCACCAGGTCATGGTAGTCTGCTCCAACATGACTTATACAATGGCCAGTTTCTTTGTATCACCCTATTGGTTCAAAGCGAGATGAAGAGATGAAAGTTTTTCTTTAAATCATGTTTGTTTGATACCTGGAATAGGATTTAAATTTATGTGGAAATCAGTCTGTCTATTGTGAAGAGGGAGGGAAAATACCAGCAGGAGAACCAAGGAGGCAGGATGAGAGATGCTGCTGAAAAAGTCCTCGTACATTGGAAAAACACTCATTTATTTACTCAGCAGCTTCTACTCAAGGTCCAGTTTTCAGTTAGTTAGCTAAATATGTTAGCTTGCAAAACAAAAAAAAAATCAGAAGTATTGTATCTCTAGTATAAATACAAGTGTTCTGACTTGCCTGGGGATTTTAAGTGAAGCAGGGAAAGAAGCACGCTGTTTCAGTGATTTCAAAATACTTATTGGACACTAACTGCTACTAGGGAGTTTCCTTGCCATGGATTTCCCCATGCCACAACTCATCCCTAATAATTGATCTCTCCCCACAAACAAACATCTGCATAAACCATTTTCTGTATTTATCACCAAGCTTTCCCTAGAGTGCCTAGATCAGATACTTATCTGCCTAGCCCTTGTGATTCTGAAGAGGGACTGCAAGGAAGTCAAAATGTAAAGTGCAAAGATTCTCTCAAAAAGGAAAATTCACTGAGGAAAACCTGATATTCTACACTTTTTCTTTCCTAAAGGCATTTGCTGATTCAGAAAACCCACATGGAACAAGAGTCTGAAACACCAAGTAGAAGGTAGAAGCTAAAAGGCAGAAAAGCTGAATAAAGTCTGACAATGTCAGAAGCTAAGAAGGAAAAATGCAGCATAGAGCTTTCAAAGCATCTAAGACCTGATGGGTCAAAGTCACAGAGAAGAAAACCACAAATGGGGTCCTACTTGGCCATATACACTAATATTCAGGAGACTGGGTCCTTGGGAGGGAAGAGGCCTAGAGAAGGAAAGCAGTTCAGCTCAAGACATACAGGATACTTGGCCCAAGAAGGCAACAACTGATTGAATCACCTTCTCAGGTGTAGGTAAGAGATTATTTGCAACCTCTAACCAGACCCTTCTCTACCTTTATCTCCCTCTACTCTGTTATTGAAATCCCCCAGCTCTCTGTTTCACACTAAATGATTTTGCTGGCTAAGCAAAACTTGGGGTTAAGATTTAGAGTAACTTATAGTAAGTTTTTTAGTTATGTAGACAAATGAATAGATATCTGTTTCTGGCTACAATGGAGTAACTTGCATTGTACCTACCCACCTGCTTAGAATAAAGCACATCTGTTTAAAGGCATTTGAGAATAACCAAGGAAGTAAAAAAGTTAGGTGCCAGGATTCTCTCAAAAAGGAAAATGCATTGAGGAACTCCTGGTATCCTGCACCATTTATTTCTTCAAGACATTTGCTGATTCAGAAAATTCATATAGAGCAACAGTTCCAAAAACCAAGTAGAAAGTGGAAGCAAAAAGGTGGAGAAGCTGAGCGAAATCTGATCATATCATAAACCGAGAATAAATGAAATGAAGTTTAGGGCTTCTAAGTCAGCTAGGATTTGAAGGGCCAAAGTCACTAAGAAGAAAAACACAAATAGTTAAGCTCTTATACAGCTTTTCCTAGTGAGGAGTATGATGGTTCCAAACAGAAGATTGAGAGATCAAAGAGAAAACACACTAATCGGCTAAAAATCTAAGCAGAGTATTTTTACAGACAAAATACATGGGAAAAAAAATTACAGTTCAGGCTCCACCAAAAAGGAGGAGTTCTGATAAATATTCCCAGGGTTTCATTTAAAATTCCTGAAGCCTTCATCTTAAAGGTAAGAGTAAACTAGAAATACAGTGATCTCTGATCAAAATGCAGTAGGCATTATAGCAATAGAAGTCCAGCTCTAAATTAATTCATTATCTGACGAAATTAAGGTAAACTGCCCATAAAGATCAAAAGTACATTTTTTTCCCAGAGGAATGTGACATTGACCAGAACTTTTATAACTTTTGTACACAATGTCTAGCATTCAATCAATAGTTACTAGGTATTACTAGTTCCCCAAGGTTGGGACTTATAGAGGAGGAATGAAGAGAGGTTTATTAATATGTACAATGCACAGTTAGATAAAAGAAAAAAGACCTACTGTTCAATATATCAGTAGAGTGACTAGTTTACAATACTCTATTGTACATTTTAAAGTAGCTGGAAGAGAATAATTTGAATGTTTCTAGCATAAAGAAAAGACATATTTAAATATGTCAAATTATCACATGTACTCTGAAAATATGTACATCTATTACATATCAAATTTAAAAACTTAAGAGGTTACCAGGCATTTAAGGAGATGGATAAAAGAAAAAAGAGGGCCAGGTGCAGTGGCTCACGCCTGTAATCCCAGCACTTTGGGAGGCCGAGGCAGATGGAGCACCTGAGGTTGGGGGTTTGAGACCAGCCTGACCAACATGCAGAAACCCCGTCTCTACTGAAAGTACAAAAAATTAGCCAGGCTTGGTGGTGCACGCCCATAATCCCAGCTACCTAGGAGGCTTAAGCAGGAGAATCGATTGAACCTGGGAGACAGAGGTTGCAGTGAGCCAAGATTGTGCTATTGCACTCCAGCCTGGGCAACAAGAATGAAACTGCATCTCGAAAAAAAAAAAAAAAAAAACTAAAGAAAAGAAAAAAGAGCATAAAGACAGTAAAAAGTCATTGGAGTTGTAAAATACCTGCTTTTTACACATTTAGAAAAAGAGAAGTTGCAAAATTTAACCAGGTGCATACCACTTATTAAAAAGAAAAGAAATAGAAGTTCTAGAAGAAAAAACTCAGTGACAGAAATAAGGGTTTCGTAAATGGCTTTATTGGCAAATTAAATACAACGAGAGGATTGGTAAATTGGAAGTTAGGGCAATAAAAGATATCCAGGCCAAAGCCTAGACAAATGGTAATACTGAAAAGATATGCATGGCTTATGATCTATAAAGCATGATTTAAAGCATGATTTAACATATTTCAAAGGATCAAAATATTTTAAAAGTCACAGAATGATTTCTGATTAAAATAAAGTTAATTGGCTGGGCATGATTGCTCACACCTCTAATCCCAGAATTTTGGGAGGCTGAGATGAGAGGATTGCTTGAGCCCAGGAATTCAAGACCACCCTGGGCAACATAGGGAGACCCTGTTTTTACAAAAAAGAAGAAATAAATAAAAGTAAATGTACCTACTATGTACCCACAAGAATTAAAATTTAAAAATGACATTAGCTATAAATTAATACCAAAGAGATAATTCATTAAAAATATAAAATCCCCATCTGTTTGGAATTAAACAATATACTTCTAAATAGCTTATGAGAAATCACAATGATAGAGTTTTACTAAATGATAACTAAAATACAATATAATGAAACTTTTAGAATCCAGCTAAAGTCATGTTTTGAATGAAACTTATAGCCCTAACATAAATAATGGAAAATTGAAGAAGCTAAAAAATAAATCAATCCATGATCTCATTATCAATTTACAGAAGTTAGGAAAAAGAACAGCAAAATAAGCATAAGAAAGGAAATAATAAATATTTTTAAATAATAGAGAAATTAATTAAAAAGACAACAAAGATACAATAAATTAATAAATCCAAAGATGATATTTTAGAAAAGTTAAATAGCTTCTTAAGCACTCATATGTAGGTCCATGATTCACAAGTTTAAATTGACTTTACCAGTAAAATATAACTGTGGTATTCTTACCATTGACCTGCACACAGGCATACATTTCTGAGCTGCTTCAAGCCATTGTTTAAATAAATACAAAAATAATTGTAAAACTTAATGTTCTGCAATAAAATTCATTTATTAGCCTATTTTTAATTATATATGTTTGAGTTTGCATTTATATGTTTTCCACAAATAATATTCTTAAATGCATACATGTACATATTTGTGATTAAGATTTCAGTTCAAGTCAGCAAATATTTTTGCATTTTCAATGTGCTGGGCACTGGAAGTAGAGCAGCAAAGAAGATAGACATAGTCTTGGCTTTCCTCAAGCTTATAGTCTAATGGGAATGTTTACATTGACAAAGAAAAACAAAGAAGGAAGGAAGAAAAAGAAAGAAACCCCTATCTCATACTTCATAGACAAAACAAGAAGAGATGATTATTTAAGTTAATCGGGTTTTTGTCTTTTGTTTTTAACCTTATAATCCTCTCCTTTCTATTACTTGATTAATTCAGATTAATTATCAATTTTGATTCTGTTTGGTCTACATGTCTCAGCTCTTTTCTACCATTATTCCATCTGGTTTTGTAAACCAAACCTTTCATAATTTTATGTATTTCCCTAAAATATTTATTTGAATAATTTGTGTGATTCTCACGGAAAGGGTTCTGAAAAAAAGAAAAAAAAAAAGAAAGCATTCTGAATGGAGTCATGGCTCTTATCATGGTATTAGGTACAGATTTGGCATTAAAGAAGTGTTTATGTTAAATAAATATTTGAAATGACAGAAACTAAAAATGAAAAATATTTCTTACACTGTACAGCAGGGATATTGGAGCCCAACTAGACTTATCCTCCTTTTTATGACATTGCTTAATATTCTGTCTCACTTTCTTGATTTTTCTTCCTCTTCTCTGCCTACTTATGAATGTTAGCATTTTGGGGGGTCTTCCTCAACCCTCAACTCTTCCCAGAAGCCTACTACTGAAGACTATAGTAAAACCTGTATCCTCTGAAGAACCACTGCACATTCCATTTCTACCACTCATTGGTTCTTCAGTTTCCCATCTGTATCTCTAGATACCTTTTCCCACCTGCATGTCTTGTCTGTGAGTAGAAATCCATTAGCAAGGAGGTGTCTGTTATAGGTGCTCTGAAAAATACAAACAAAACACACACCCTCTCACTCACCCGCATGCACATTGAGCTCTGATGGCCTCTCTTCCAGTTTTTGCCTAATTCTTAGGAGAGCTTGTGGTAAATATCTTGATATCAATTCACCCATTCTTCCTCCAAAATAATAGAATTTCCACATTTTTTATGATACTGGAAATAAAGATTTCACTTCTAGGCTTCTTTGTACCAAAGCATGGTTGGATGATTCTGGCCAATGTCATGATAGCAAAAGTGGTATATACAATTTCAGGAAATGTCTTTCCTGACATTTCTTTTCTCCATACTAACCTAGTGCCTAGAATGTAGTTGCTGCCACCTGGACCAAGAGATTGAGACCATACACTAAAGGAGGATCACCTACCTGTGTTTTACATGAAAACCAATTATCCTGTAGTTTCTAAGTGTTAGGTTAGAATTTTCTTCACTTACTTTCACTCTCTGACCTACTCCTAACTAATCAAGGCTCTTCATCAGGATATCATGTTAGCATTCCTACAGCTCAATAAACTCATAATATAGTAATAATGACCACGTTATGCAGAGTAAGGTTTCATTGTACTTGAATTCCAAAGTCAATACACATTACACATTTTTGATTGGTTCTTAAGAAGAATTCATATTACTATATGGCCCTTCCTAGCCCAAATTATGTGCCTCATTAAGTGAAATGACTATCCATTGACTGATTTCATTGTATTATATTGTTACCGGAGGTTTCCTGTTAAAATATTAGTTTGTACCTGAAATGAATATCCAAAACTTACACATTTATGGCCAACATCTCAAATAGTGTAAAGGTGGCAAATAGGGAACATAAATTTTAGTTTCTGTTCTAGAGTAAAGTTTTAGTTCTAAAGATAATCAACAGCTGAAAATCTTTTCCTTAGTGATTATTCTATGTGCAAATCATGAGTTACTCTTCAGGGTCCTTGGCAAAACCAGGTTAAATTTTTTTTTTTTTCAGGCAACATGAGACCCACTCCTGAGAACTCCAATATCTGCCAGGAGTTATAGCAGTTTCCAAGGCTCAATACTTTTAAATAGCCTCTAATTACTGGTTTTTTTTTTTCCCCCAAGTTCAACATACTCTGCTTTTTAGGGGAAAAGTAGGAATTGCCTTAATTAATTCATCTTATACTATGATTGGACATCCCTGTTTATATGTGAGTGTTAATTTCTTTCTCTCATTGCATGTGCCCTACAGTAGGAATGGCATCTGCCCCATCTGGTTACTAGGGAAGTAACAGCCTTCTCCTTAGGAGGACTCTTTAGGAAAACCAACGTTGAGATGAAGAGGGAAAGGGTGAAACTGGGAAATGATAAATCTGAATTCAGAATATCCGGCCTCATAATTCAGGTAACACGTTAATTTTTGTGAATCCTTAGGAAGGGGAAAATAATTGGAAGTCATCTAACTGTAGTCCTGAACAAGGCAAAAAAGCCTCTGTAGACCCCTGGCTGACTTGGATCTATTATTTAACAAAAAACTCAGAAGGTCTCAGGTGGAGGTTAAGCAGTCTTTGAAAGTAATGGGGAAGATGGGTTTGTGCTGAACCTCTTCTACCATTTACATGTTGTGTTGTAAGCTGACAGGTATTTTAAGGAATAAAGGAGCTTGAGGGGAGGAAATCTAAAGGTGAATTAAATAATTGGAAGTAATGGGATGAACTGCCATTCCATCTATGTATTGCCTTTAATGTTTGGGTGAGTATCATACGATCTTTATGGAGACTGACTTAAAGAAAAGCATATTTGGCCGGGTGCAGTGGCTTACTCCGAGTACTTTTGGAGGCTGAGGTGGGTGGATTACCTGAGGTCAGGAGATTGAGACCACTCTGGCCAAGATGGTGAAAACCCGTCTCTACTGAAAACACACACACAAAAAGCTTGGCATGATGATCGATGCCTGTAATCCCAGCTACTTGGGAGGCTGAGGCAGGAGAATCACGAACTAGAAAGGCAGGGGTTGCAGTCAGCCAAGATCACACCACTACATTCCAGCCTGGGTTACAGAGTGAGACTCGGTCTCAAAAAAAGAAAAGAAAAGAAAAGCATCTTTGAATTTCCACAGCCTCTTTTGCATCTTTGGAGTAACCTGCATAATAAAAAGAAGTTCAGGACTATGTAGACCCAAATTTCATTATTAGCTTTGACCCTTTACTAACTGCATGACCACAAGTTCATTATGTAAACATTTTGGGAGTCAATTTCTCTTTCTGTAAATAAAGATCTGCCTTCATTATTGTTATAAAGTTTAAATAGTATAGACAAAAAACACTTCCAGCACATTGTTAATTTCCAATACTATTGTAATATTAGAATCTCAGCCAAAAGCCATTTGGAGCAGGTATAGAGCTCTCCCTGTATTTTATCACTAACCCAATAGCCAGGGATATGCAAAGACACTGGTATGATGTTAGAAGTTTTCACCACAGTTCTGAGGCTGGAACATCCAACATCATTATCTTTAAACCCAGAATTGTGGTGAAGGCAGACGTCTCTCTGGGTACATCTAAGGCTTGCCTTGGTGAATAATAGCATAGATAGTCTCATGGGGTTTCATGTGTCCTATAATTCTTTGCACAGCAAGCTTTTGTCTTTGTTATTTTATTCCAGCCACTGCAGCAGATTTGACCCAATTTAGCTGTTGCTATATCCTCTCTGCAAAAAATGAAGCTCAGAGAAGGCCAGGGCTATTGCATGACTTCCATAACTCACCTCATGTTTGCTTGACCTTTCCCAGCTCATGAGCATCAATAGAGCCAAGTTTTATCCAGGCCATTTCAGTAACTAGCTTAGGTTAGATTTCTGGGTTCTTTTATCTCTGGCTTTCACCAACTGGCAAATGAAGCTGATCCAGCGTTAGTTGCAACAAGTGGTTGCCTGTTTAGTATGATGTGCAGATGCTACCAAAGAGTTTTCTGTTGGATTCCACAACGGCGCTTTCCAGTTGAGTCAAGCCTCAGAGCTCCAGAAGGCATCTTATAGCTAAAGTATACAGATCAGCCAGGAGAGAAGAAAGGTTGGTGTGATTTACACATTTGTATCCACTAATCAGCACATTGGCACAGACTGGTTATCAGATTAGTTGGCTGTATTCTTGGAAATCTGGAAACCAGGCCTAGAGGGGAAAGAACAGAACACAAGGCTTGAATGGTTAGATGAGGGCAGACTGTGAGGAAGGCTTTGGATTTTAGAGTACAGTCCTGGGTGAGTCTGCCATGGGACACATGGAGGAACCAGTATCAGTATAAAGCAACTGATTTGTGGAGGATAGGACCCTAAAGATACTAAGGTGGTTAATTATGGGGAAGAATATGGATGAATGCCCCTTTCTTCTTTGTACTTTTCAAATTCTTTAAATATATGTGATGTGACAAATGTCATGAGAAAAATATTAACTACACAGACATTTTAAAGGTTGAAATTCTATGATTCCATGCCTGACATTTTATGGTTGAAAGGAGCAACTAAGTGATCATTACAAATATGGTCACAGCCCATGTAGGGTTTGATGCCTTCTTCATGGTTTCCTTGTTAGAGTCACTTTATTTTATTGCCTCTCTGACTTATTGTGTATGTCCATCATCCCACTTTTCCCCCCTAAGATCCCATTTTAGCATGACTCCTTCACTCGACCTTCTCTAGTAGCCTTCATGATACAATTGTGGCTATTTAATTAAAAGACTATTCACAGAACATTTCTTTTTCCAAGGAGAAAATGCCTGTATCTATTAATAGAAGCCGATCCTTGACCAAATGTTAATGATTTTATGCAGTTAGGACCCTCAGTCAGAAATCTACAGGTAATTGATTTAGTTCCTCAGTATCTTTTTTGCTTTGTATAGACACAAGTTGTCTGAACCACCTTGATACAATAATTCTGGGAGTAAATAAATTTGATCAGACTTGACTAGTGTAGCTGTCTACCTAGATCCAAAGCTCCTTTTTCCTTTCTGAAGAAGCTACCTGAGGCTGAGTTTCTGACTGGCAGTGGTTTGGTCAACCATGTCATTTCAGCCAGCCTCAGGCTGAATTCAGCTAGCACAAGCCAAAATGTTCAATTAAGTCAGGATACCCAAGACATGAACTAGACTTTTAGCTTGGACACCATAAAACTAGATCTCTCAGGTCCTTGGTTATGTCATCTAGAAAATGAGGATAAAGGTTCTAGCTTAGTTTTAACTCGAGCTACTATTGGAATAAAATTAGGTTGGAAATATTTCGATCCTCTGAAAGTTAAAGTGCTGTATACATGAGCAACACTTTCATGAACAGACTGACCACTACATAATCCAATTAGCTCAATCAAGACCTAACCAGGCCTCAGAAGGAGAGAGCGTGTTGCCTTGTGACAACAGCCTGCTTAAGGGCCATCCCTGGTGTCCAATTTGCCACTTCTTCCTGCTTTTTTTCTCGTTTAGCCCTAGAAACATTGCAAGTGATTTCCATGTGATTTAGGAAAGTAATGGAGCAAAGAGACTATCTGTAAACATAAAGATACAATGGGAAACATTATGTGTGTATATAAAGAAAGAGAAATAAAACCAGGCAAAAAAACTTTATCACTTGTCTCAAAAGAATTATAAAATTAGTGGATGAAGGGCATGTTGTTACTTTTTATATTTGCATTTTGCCAGTGAAAGTCCTCATGATATTTTTACTGTACTTGTAGTCTTGGCTCTACTGCCTGCCGCATGAATTGAAAATTTAGTTTTTGGAAGTGGAGATTTCTGGAAGGTGTCGAATGGGAGAAAGTCCGAGGTGGTGATAAGCTAGCAGATTCCCCTGGAGCAAAACTGAGCAGGTGCATAGCATCAGGCCTGATTTGGGCTGCTCACATCCAAGCTTCAATCATAATCTCTTAAGATGCTTTTCTGGGGAACACATTCTTCACTCTCTACTCCCCTCATTTGTACTTCATTTTTAAAAAGAAAGTTAAACCAAAACAAAAAGAAATGTTAACCGAGAACCTCGGGATTCTAACATGATACTTATACTTTATTGCTCTGATGTGATCATTCTAATGCTTTTAAAAGATTAATGTATTGATGTTTGATCTATATTTGAAGGAATTTGCTTCTAAATTGCAAAGTTGGTTAATTTGTTTATCCAGTTTGCTATGGATGTAATTATGCCCTGTGTTTCAATATTCATGTTGAAGTTCTAATCCCTATTCTGACTATATCTGGACAGAGGGCTTTCAGGAAATAATTGAGGTTACATGAGGTCACAAGGGTGGAACCCTAATCTGATAGGGTTGGTGAACTGATAAGAAAAAGGAAGAGCCAGAGATGTCTTCTTTCCTCTCTTTCCCTGACATGAGGACACAGTGAGAAGGTGGCTGCCTGCAAGTCAGGATGAGAGCCCTCATCAGACATCCAATCCACCACCATCCTGATCTTGGACTTCCCAGCCTCTAAAACTGTGAGAAAATAAATTACTGTTGGTCAAACCATCCAGTCTTGTTTTCGCATCCCAGGTTTACTAATATATAATTTCCTGGAATCATTCATTCTCAATTTAGGATTAATTTGGCTATTAAGTTTTCAAGTGATTTCTGTTTCTCCAATGAACTGCTTATACTATTCAGAACACAAGAGGATGTATAACGGTTGATTCTGTAGCTGGGTATCCACCAGAGTCACATCATTTGACAAAGTTTTCCTAGTGATAAGTGTGGACATAGGCCTAACACTCTAGCCTGCTGAGTCCTATCTAGTGTGCTTGACACTATGCTACAAACTCAGACATCATCAAATCCAAAGCCTTGTCCAATGTGTGAAAAGTAGTCTATCTAACCATGACTCAGAATCCAGAGAGAATAAATAATTACAATTATGCTAAAAAATGATTTCTGCCTGTAAAGACAAAACAAAGCCCTACCATAAGCAGAGTCAAAAGGCAAATGACAGATTAGGAAAAAGTATTTGGCCTCGTAGACTAATAACCTGATAGGAAAATGAGCAAAGCAAATGAATAGGCAGTTCACAGTTAAAGAAATGTGAATCTCTTAAAAGATTATCTGTATCCCTCATAAAAGAATTGCATATTTAAATTTTATTGAGATGTTATGTTTCCCTTGTCAGATAAGCAAAAATCAAAAGAGTTGACACATTTTTACTGCAAGGTTGTGGGGCAATGGACACTCTCACTCATGGCAAATTGCACAACTCTTTTAGGGGGCAATTGAAAAATATCCAAAATTACAAGTGTACATCCTTCTGACCCAGAATTTTATTTGTGAGAATTGATCCTATGGCTTGTGTAGTGCAAAAACACTTTTGTTCAAAGCAATTTATTTAGACTTGGTTTATAAGAATAAACAAATGGAATCAGCCCAAAGTTCCAACAATGAGAGACTGTTCAAATAAATTGTAGTATCATCATAAAATAGAATATGCTGAAACCAGATAGAAAACAATAAGGATCCTCTCTGTTTAGTGATGGAAAAACTTCCAAGGTATATTGATAGTGAAATAAGCAAAGGATATATATTATGCAATCTTTCAAAAACACGATGCTTATATCAACCTGCATAAATACTGAAAAGATACACAAGCTTGTCAATGACCTATGAAGTTGGTGGATGTGGGGTCAAAAAAATAGGGAAGGGAAAGAGACTTTTAACTCTGTACATTTTCTCAAAATAATATTTCCTGATATGAAGAATTCCTTCCATTTCTGATATAAAGGATTATTCTTCAGGAGCTTCAGAATAATAGCTTCAGTTGGCAGTTTTTAAAAATACATATAAAATGTTCCCAACAAAAGGAAATAACACATGTTTGAGGTGATAGATAACTCAATTACCCTGATTTGATGATTACACTGGGTATATGTGTATTAGAATTTATCAGGTATTCCATCAATATGTACAATTATTGTATATAAACTAAAAATAAAATAAAATACATACAGAACAGTTACTGCATATTCTGAAAGTATAATATTTAAAAGAGGTTTGGCCAAGAAACAGGAAAATACAATCCCAAATCTCATCATAGGTTAAAATGTTTTCAATTACTATGTATAGCATGGTATAATGAAAAGAAAACAGGCCTTAGAGACAGCCACATTTGGGTTCAAATCTCATTTCTGCCCCTAACAAGCTTTGTGATCTTCCATGAACACCTTCACTTCCAAGAACTTCAGTTCCCACTCTTAAAAGTGGTAATACAAATCAAAACCACATTGAGATACCATCTCACACCAGTTAGAATGGCGATCATTAAAAAATCTGGAGACAACAGATGCTGGAGAGGATGTGGAGAAACAGGAACACTTTTACACTGTTGGTGGGAGTGTAAATTAGTTCAACCATTGTGGAAGACAATGTGGCGATTCCTTAAGGACCTAGAAATAGAAATTCCACTTGATCCAGCAATCCCATTACTGGGTATATGTCCAAAGGATTATAAATCATTCTATTATAAAGACACATGCACATGTATGTTAATTACGGCACTGTTTACAACAGCAAAGACCTAGAACCAACCTAAATGCCCATTGATAATAGACTGGACAAGGAAAATGTGGCACATATACACCATGGAATACTATGCAGCCATAAAACACAATGAGTATGTGTCCTTTGTAGGGACATGGATGACTCCGGAAACCATCATTCTCAGCAAACTGACACAAGAACAGAAAATGAAATACCGAATGTTCTCACTCATAGGCGGATGTTGAACAATAAGAACACATGGACACAGGGAGGGGAGCATCACACACTGGGGTCTGTTGTGGGGGAATAGGGGAAGGACAGCAAGGGGTAGGGAGGTTGGGAAGGGATAACATGGGGAGAAATGCCAGATGTAGGTAGTGGGAGGATAGAGGCAGCAAACCACATTGCCACGTAGTACCTATGCAACAATCTTGCATGTTCTGCACATGTACCTCACAACCTAAAGTGCAATAAAATATATATATATATATTTCCAAAAGTGGTAATAGTATTACCCATAGGAGCAGAACTATCTATTGGGATCATTCAGGTTGAAGAGCTGGGATTGGCAGACGTATCATAGATCGCAGCTGTTATTAGATGATTTCTTTATTTACTGTCATTGTGAAAATTCAACTAAGTCAATAGGTGCATGAAAAATAAAAATGGTTTACAGAAGTCAGTTACATCTTACCTATCTGGAATTTTACTGTCTCTAATCTTACTTTCAGAACACAGAACACATAAACAGAAAGATGCAAACAATTGTTCTTGGTAACAAAATGGATTGCACAAATACTTAGATGAAAGTGTGAGCACTTGACTTTTTAGAGAGCCCCCAGATAGCTGGTTTGGCTTGGATTTCATGGAAAAGGTAAGAGTAGAAATAGAGGAGGGAATGAGTTAGTTAGATAGGCCTTTGGTGAAAGTGACAGATTATGGCCTGAGAAAAGAACCATATAAAGGAAACACAAGAATTTAGAGCATGGTAGCTGAGTGCTTTTCTTCAGAAACCCACAGCTACATACCCAGTAAACTGTGAAGACTTTGCTGTACCAGGCTACATCCTTAAAAACTACTTCTCCATTGGGTTAGAAAAGGTAGGGAAGAATAAAGATTTTCATAAAAAATTGGTGAAAATAAAAATAAATGTTGACATTTAAATGCCTAGTTATGTATAAGATTCAACTCTCTTGAATTATTCACTCTTTTCATTTTTCATAAATAGTTAAAATTTCACTATATTCAGTACCCAAAGGCTCATTAGAAACAGAAACTCTAACAGAAAAGTATGGACTGAGATGAATAAAAACATTTAAACATAGCTTGAAACAAGAAAGCTGCACACTAAATGGGATATTATTCCTATGTGCTCATGGAAACCCTGGTAAACAAACAACCAGGTTACCTGTCTTGCCTTTGACTTACGTCTTATGTATGCATGGAGTATAGCCTGTAATATTTTCCACCAGGCTCTCTACTCAAGTTATTCCAACTTGTTTAAATCTGGTGAAATCCAAGAGCTAAACAATGGGTTTTGCAAGTTGCAAATTGCTCTTAAGGGGAAACACTTTAGTTGTTGTATGTGTAGCTTGGTAAATGATACCCTCTTTGGAAGCTGGGTAACAGAGGTCCTAATTCCTATTAAGCTCTTGTTTGCAGAGACCTAGGCATGATGAGGGGACTTGCCCCTCCAAAAACTTTGCTGCCCTCTACTTGAGATAAGTACCGTTCTCCTCAGCAGCAGAACCACAAAGTACTCTGCCACATTTCCCAAACGAGCAGCAATCAAACTTTCCATGCACCCTCTGCATCACATATTTTGTGGATGACATAGGTAGCTGTGCTCTTTCAGGTCAACATTCCTTCATTATATGGCATGCCTTAATCTCTCTGCAGTCATGCCACTACTGTGGCTACTAGCCAGAGAAATGACAGAACCATATCTAAGAAGTTTGTTTATATTGGAAAGTGAGTAGTCATTTTTATTATTATCATCATACTAACAAAATAATAATAAATAATCAAATCACGCTTGTTGATTAAATTTTATTTAAAGACCAGAGTATGGTTCGTCCTCTGTATTTGGTGGGGGGATTGGTTCTAGAAACCCCAGCAGACACTAGAATCACTGGGCACTCAAGTCCTTTAATCCGAAATAGCATAGTGCAGTGAAACCTCTGTAGCCACTAGTTTCCATCTACAGTTGGATATGAAACCAATGGATATGAAGGGCCAACTGTACTGACCCATATTCTTTGGGGTTCTTGAATTGGTGGTAGGGGTTATATGTGTGTCAGAGGCACTGGTGAGCAGGAAAAGGGAGCTGTATTTTTGTACATTTCTATGCCTTTCCCTTTATTTTTTATTTATTCAAATATGTACTTGAAGGAAAATTTTGTGGATTTTGAAAAAAAGCTTCTCAGATGATTCAGATATAATATAATAATAATATGTAACATATAATAGAAAACATTACTTGAATGCTTCCCATGTGCTAGACACTGTACTAAGCCCTACTCTTTCCTGTAGTTGAAACCTTTTCTCTGTGACATGCATGCAACTTGATATTATAATCTAGAAATTAACTACATGAGGTCATCCAGCTTCACTTTCTTATTCGCTTAAAACATTGTATATTTTCATGAGAAAAATTGGTACACTGAAAGAACCAATGTGTGCTGCCACGTGTGACTTTGGACAAAAAATATTATTCTGAGTTTCAGTTTCCTTACTTATAGCAAATGGTGAGAATAAAAGCTTCTTTGTCTCTATTGACGTATTAATGTTTATTATAATAAAATGGCTAATTCAGAGTGTGGTTAAGAAAGACAGAAACTTAGAACTTCAACCGAAAATCAAATTTTACAATCCAAGAAAGTTTAGCTGTATCTAATTTGGGCTAAATACCAAGAGGTACAAAGAAATGTATAGTACTTTCTTGCTTCCATATGTTTTCAGTGATAAACTACATGAAATAATCAGTAAACAAGACACTTTTGTGTTATCAGTATGATGCTAAAACATGGGTCAAAAATTAGGGAATAGACAAACCTAAGACACTATTAGCAAAAAAAGTGTTAAGGAGAAAGCAAACAGTAATGTGGACTAGATTCACGAAAGAGATATGATGTGAGTTAGGTCTGGAAGGTAGCAAGGTGGAAAGAAAGAAAACACATTTTCAGTAGCTGCATTGGTGGAGGCAGGAGGGCAAATTTGGCGTCCTAAGTAATCCCAGTATTATGCTGCAACTCTCCGAGCCAACCCTGTTTGAAAAAATAGAGAACATAAATTTATCATGACATTATGCACTGAGCATCGTTTTGTGAGGGTTACAGTGTAAGTAAAGTATGTGCCTCTGTTTAATTTGTGTCTCTGGAGGAAATCTCACCCGTGGCAAAAGGTCAGAATTCTGTCTTGTAATTCCTGTGTCCTCAGAACATCCAGAATAATTCCAAGTATATTGGGAGAAACTCGGTTCACATTTTAAGTGGGTTGGAGACATAAGGAGGTTTCATAGGGTTGGCAGGTGGGATAAGGTGATAGACTTGGAACAGGAAGTTGGAAAAACAGGGCTGTGCAGAAGAGGAGTGAGAACCATCACAGAAAATTAGCTCTCCTAAGCTATTTTCCAAAGGCAAAGCCTCTGCTGCATAGTCCTAAAACATCCACTTCAAAAACTAGGAAGTCTGTATCTTTTCTACCCACCCTTCCCCCAACCCCAAATGCCTTTCCTTAAATGTCGACAAAAGTTGAGACTGAGCTGGTGTGATTAATACCAGCCTGCCTTGAGTATACCTCCATCACCCCACGGTCTTCCCATTTTTCTTAGATGCTGAGAAAATGCTTTTCACAGCTATGATGACACAGCCAGAAATATCACCTTTTGAAGACATCATAACTGTGAGATATGACACTCTTTTGGCCATTAGAAGGTTATTTGCTGTAGCCATTAAATACAGCCCTGTCATTCCCACTCACCTGAGCCATATTTCCTCCTTCAGTAGATTATCCATAAATATAGGCTCAGGTACAAATAGAAATAATGAACATTCACAGCTAAAGAAGACATGCACAGCCAAATCCTGCCTGCAGGTAAGGGAACAGTCCTCCCTAGAGCAGGCTCAGCAGGGCCCAGAGGCCAGGTCTCCTGGAGAGACTCCAGGGACTCAAGTCAGTATGACTGCAATATCCCGGCAATGCAGAGTCCATGCCTGCTAAATTCCAAAGATGTCACAGACTGCCCACTTGGTTCCCCAACCTACTTTGTTGACATTTATTAATTAGAATTAATTATTAGTAGCAGCTTGTCCAGAATTTAACTTCGGTTAATGTTAATATTTTTAACACAGCGTTCTGTTGTTTTTATAGATTCTATACTTTTCAAAGGACCAAACAGGAAGGTGGTATACTCACTTAATCTAAGTAATTTTACATATTCCAGTCCAGGTGCCTTATTGAGTATCTTCTGTGCATTCAGCACTTTTTAAAGAACCTGATGAAATAAAAATGTAAAAAATATGTGGCAATTTAGCATCAAATTGTGCCAAAACTTTGGGCCTTATGCAAGAGTGAGAAAACAACACTGAAACTAAATGCCAGATTGGGTGGCACAGGTGACTAATTCCGCAGGCACTTGTAGAGAAAGATGACCAACAATCCCCTAGGACTGATAGGACTTTAGATGGGCCTTGTGAGTGGCAAGTATGCTAAGGGCCTTTATCTGGGTTCTCAAAGCTGGAAACCCTGCAGAGAATTTGACGGATGATCGGTAGGAGTGAGTGAAAATTTGAGAAGGGAGGAATATCCCTGAAATGAATGAGGATATTAGCTGCAAGACCTAAATTGCTCACAAGACTTCTAGCATTGAGGAAGATAACCCTGGGCAAATTAAGCCTTGGAAATAATTTATAGATTTGTGTACTACTGTGATATAGCAATTGCCAAGGATAATCTACAAGTCCAGAAACAACTTCTTCATAAGTGTTTGTGTCCCCCATCATTAAAAAATGTCTCCCCCAGTAAGAGAAAACCCAGTGAGAATACCATGACAGGGATGGGATTTGTGTCATTTCATGGTTTCAGATTGATTTGTCTACCACAGAGAAAAAACACAGTGGTCTATCTATAAGTCATGTTTTCATCTATCAGCCTATGCACGAAGCTGATGCATGTGATTGGCCAAAAGGACTCACTTCATGCAGAAGCTCCCAGTAAATAAAAGAAGATCGTTTCTCATAAACATGCATTCATTTCACAAGTTCATACCTTCAATTAGTGAAATATTTTCATGTGGTAATACCTCTGTTTTTAGAATAAAGTATAATTAATTTTTAACATTAGAAGTACATGACACACTTACAGTTGTTTTATGCAATTTCAACGGCTTCCTGGTCTTGTTAGGGGGCATTTTAAGTGTAATATTTTGTATTCAGTCAAAAACAGGGCCTGTTCTGCAATCTCTTACCTTTTTTTCCCCAAAGCAGCCTCTTCTAGTTTTTTAGAGCTGGGCTCACTTTCACATTATCTTCTGTAGGCTCTGCCTCATGTAAGCTCCCAAAGCAAATATGGTGGAAGGATAAAGCATCTTAATGGCATTGGCATGGAATTTCAAAGCAAGTCCCCTCAGAACGCAGTGTAAGAGTCTTTGTTGCCAGAAGACTCAGGAGCAGTGCCCTGCCACCCAGTTCCAGCCTTGGGATTGCTGGCTTGCTGTTCTTCTATAACAGCTCTACTCCATATTCATGTTTCTGTGAGTGCTGTACTGCTATCCTGTCCAGGATTTTGGTTTTATTTCTAGGAATAGTCCTTTTCCACGACATGTAGCCAACCTTTGTAACCTTGCCTTGCCTTTCCCTGTCTTATTCCTTAAATTCTAGAAGACACTCTTTTTCCACTATGACTGTCAAGACCTGACAGCCCCTGAGTCCTCTGCTGTGGAGCCACACTAGCTTGACTAGACCTCTAGTGCAGGTCACCCCTGGGCTTGTGCTGGAAGCCATTGTGTTTATGGAGACAGGCTTTTCCTTTAGTCTGCACACCAGGAATTTGTCTTTTATATGTTTAGGATATTTCACAAATTCTTTGAATTTGTAAAATAAATGTCTGAAATCAGAGGTGGGATTTGTGGCCAACAACCAGAGAGTCTATAACTGGTCTTGCTGGGGAATAAAACCCAAATGATATAATTTGAGGCAAAAATGAGCATATGTAATATTGATGTAACTTTGTGATACAGGGTTACACATTGTTGGAGAGAGTGTACATTTGTTTAATATTTTGGAGAACGACTTTATAGCATATATTCTTCAGATAGCCACGGAGTCTGGCCCTACAGATCCACTTCGAAAAAAATATGTTAAAGAGATAATTTTAAATACAGAATAAAACTTTATGCATAAAGATGTTCACTCTAGCATTACATAGCCACAAAAATATAATAACCAAAGTTTCCACTAAAATAATGAATTAATTATAGTACCTCCATCAGAATAGTATTAATCTTAAAGCTTTTATGCTAACTTTGAAAAATATCAGCATTATATAAAAATTTAAAATTCCATGTATGGCATAATTACAATTGTGCAAAACAGTCCTCTCCCACACTATGCCAGGAAATAAAGGTAATGAAGATCCGCCAAAAAATTAAAAGCGGTGGAATTACAGCTGTCCTCTAGGTTGCTAGGTTTTGTTTGTCTTCCTTGAAAATATGTATCACCTTTATAGAAATAAAAATAAATAACCAAACTAAGACAAATCAAACATGCCACCTTGTCAATTATGAACATAAATAAAAGATATACAGTAGAGAGTGAGAAAACTGGCCTCAAAGAGTTTTAAATTGCCTTCTTCCTGCATTGATCTCTCACCCCCGTTGAGATCAGAGGATGGAAGCCTTTTTTTTTTTAGATGTTCTATATACATTATTTTATTTAATACTCAAAACACTTTTGTGAGGTTGCTTTTTTTTTAATCTGCTTATGAAACATCTGCTTTAGAGATCAAATTCAGGAGTAGAAATAGACCCAAGACATAAAATAATTTACTCCATGGTAAAAATAGCCCTTGGAATCCAGGAATCAGATAATTTGTGTAAATGCATTTAGAACAATGTTTTGGCACATAGTAATGCTTAAAAAAGGTGAAATAATATTGTTGTTGTTATTCAGTTCATGGTGTTGAATAAGTACTATCAATTTAGGAAAATACAAACATGAGATTGTGTATGAAAACAAATTTCAGAGAGATTAGAAATTCAAATACCAAAAAGTAAACCAATAAGCCAACGAGAAGAACATCCAGAGTACAGAAGTCCCTTCTCAGTGTAAACACCAAAGGAAAAGTCCATTAGGAATTAGCAAGATGATAACTTTAAACATAAGTAATTAAAATTATCTGTAGAAAAGGAAATTAAAAAAATGATAATCTGGGATAAATATTTACAAAGCAGCTATTTTATTTGGTTTTATAATTTTTAGAATATTGTGCTTATTTTCCTTTTTTTCCCCATTACAAAAGAGTTAATAATCTTATATAAAAGTTCTCTCAAATCAGTAAGAGACAGGTATTCCAATTAAAAAAAAAAAGATGGAGCAAAGGATAAAAACAGTAAAACAAAGTGTGTATGTGTATTTTATATATGTATATTTTATATATTTAATCTTCATTAGTAATTACGGAAATGTGAATTAAAATGCCATGAAATACTAGGGATTTTTTTTTTCTCAAGTGAATTCGCAAAAATAAAAATAAAGTCTGATATTTTTGAGATAAGAGTTTGTGTGTTGTTCTTGTGAAATTTAATAAAATACTTTTCTACGAAATTGTTGTTGTGCAAAATAATGGGAACCACCCTGGTTTACCTCATGCTCGTGAGAAATGCATTCTTTTTTATATATTAGGAAGTGGGGAATCAGGAATATGGATTCTAAGATGACAACATAGAATTTCTGGTAATATTTTTCCATTTCATCTTATAAGAAAAAAAAGATATTCCTTAAAAAATAGTTTATCTATTAGAATCTTCACTAATAGACATGAAATTATTCAATTAATTAAATGCTAATAAATTAGCTAGTTCTAAAAATTAAACATCAAATTAAATTAAAATCAAATAATTAAGTTTAATAGAAATACAGAAGGATTGTGGTAGGCTCCAGAATTCTTCCCTCCCTCTCTCTTTCTCTCTCTCCAAAAGAACATTAAAGTGCTGCTCATGATGAAGGGGAAACATGCACTCTCATAGGAATGTAAATTAGTAAAAGCTTGTGGCAGAGTGTTTGGCAATATGTAAAGTACTTAAAATTGTAAATATGCTTTGACAGAGAAGTCTCATTTTTATGAATTTATCCTAAAGAAATAATCAGACAAGTGTTCAAAGATGTTTGTACAAGGGTGTTCATTGAAGTGTTGTTAATAGTATTGAGAAATTGGAAATAAACTAAATATTCAACAGTGGGGAATTAGGTTAAAATGTATGCTACGTGGAGTATAATATGCTAAGTAGAGTGAACCTTTGAGTATTTGAATTTAGATGTATATTTACTGAGTTTATTAAAAAATAAGATGTTTATATGATATTAACTGAAAAATCACCTACAATATGGTATGCTTAATAAGATTCTTTTAACCTAAAAATTATACAAATGTGCATGTACAAACATACCCAAGTATTACCATGAGCCAGAAAAAAAAAAAATATATCAAAAGGCTAACAGTGTCTACCTCTAAATGTAGAATTACAGATAATTCTTTTCCTCTTTTGCTTTTATGTTTCTACAGCTCATGGGTATTATTTATTCAGCTTCAAAATAATTTGACAACTTTTCATCTGGGCTATCACTGTCGTTCAAGCCACTGTCACCTTTCACCTCACATCGTTGCTTAGATCTCCCTAAAAATAGACTGAGAGATAGGAAGTGAAGGGCCAGTAATTGGTTTAGAAGGTATCCCAGGAAGCAGGAAGTCCAGAAAGGGAGAAAAGGCAGTAAGGTACATTAATGAGCAGGCTACCCCTGTGAACAACTGGGGCTCAGCCCCCACTGTGGTCCATGTGAATGAACCTGAGAACAGTCCCACTGAGGGATGGGAAGAAGCATTTCTTCATCAAGTCTCAGCTCTCCCTGGTAGAGGGTTGCCCCAAGGTGTTAAGTTTTTGGTAGCTGGTCATTTTAAACTGCCCTGTGTGTGGCCTGATCAGACTGCTCTAGCTCTGGAGGAAAGTCCTCAGGCAGAGAAGCATAGAACTGAGTGTGCTTGAGATGGGAGGCTTGTGAAGGGTCGTCCTTTGGGGCTGCAACTGCACTCCTGTGGGGGTCCTGGGATGTGAAACAGACCATCAGCTGCATGGTATGCTTGCCACCCCTGGATTTCTGTCACAGCACCTTAAAAGGCTTACCTGTGTCCACCCTGACAATTTGATATAGTTTGGGTATTTGTCTCCTCCAAATCTCATGTTGAAATTTGATTCCTAAAGTTGAAGGTGGGGCCTAGTGGGAGATGTTTATGAGGGCAGGTCTCTCATGAACAGCTTGGTGCCATCTTCGTGGTAATGACTGAGTTCTCACTCTGTTAGTTCCCATGAAAGCCAGTTGTTGAAAAGAGCCTGACCCCTCCCTCCCCTCTCACCATGAGATGCTAGCTCCCTTTTTAGCCTTCTGCCACAAGTGAAAGCTTCCTGAGGTCCTTATCAGAGCAGGTGCTGGCACCATGCTTCTTGTACAGCCTGTAAAACTGTGAGCGATATAAACCTGTTTTCTTTTTAAGTTACCCAGCCTCAGGTATTACAAACAGCCTACAACTCACCCTTAGAGCATATTCTCAGCACGTCACCAGAGTGCTTATTTAAAAATGGAAATTATATCATTTCACACATTTGCTTAAAACCTTTTCATATTACCAACACAAACAAGCAATCAGTCAATCAAACAAACTAATAAAAAAGCTGAAATAGTCCATTAGGCAATACTTGATCCAGACCCTATAGCCCCATCCCTCACAATTCTTACTGGCCTCACTACAGATAACCTTGTTCCCCAAAGGCTGCAAGCACCCAGGGCCTTAGTGTCAGTGTCTTCTGCCTGGAAGGCTTCTCTCTCCAGCTATGCAGTTACCTCTCTCTCACTTCCTTCTGATTTCTGCCTAGATGTTCCTTTCTCAGTGCAGCTTTTCCTGACTATGTTTTGTAAAATAGCAATTCTCTTACTCTACTGCCTTGCAGTTTTTTTTTTCCATTGAGCTAGTTATCATCTGACAAACGATATCTTTTTCTTTACATTTTAAAAATGTATTTCTGTTTTCCTACCAACAGTGGACCGTAAGCTCTGTTAGAACAGAGCTGTGTATTTTTTCTTTTATTATTATTTTGTTATTTCTCCAGTGTCTAGAGTATTGCAGACACCTAACAAATGCTTAATTAATATTGAATGACGAATAAATGATCAAAGGTGTCTCAGCCTCCAAAGGAAGTATAGAACAAGGAAGAGAACATTTCCCCAAGTCATACTCCTTCTTTGGTGTTTTCTGCTCAGTAGAGCTCCTTTTACTAACCCTCAATGAACATGACTATTCTGCTCAGTCCTCCTGGCTGCTTTGCCACTGACATTCTGAAATACATCATTTTGGTTGCCTAGGTGTGTGGTATCTGCCAGTATTCACCTGGTTAATCAGATGCCAATTTCTCCAGGCTGTCTGCTCCTAGGGCTGTTTGTGATCTGAAGTATAGGAGGACTGGAGCTCCAGGCAGGGTGACCTGACCTTGAAGATCAGTTCGCAGAGGGCAGGGCCAATGTTCTCAGTACATTCTTGGAGCAAGTTCTGATTGAATTTGTGTTGTCTCCTTGTCAGGCCAAGGGAAAGGACCTGCCATGCTGGTGCTTAGCCTTGTAGACCAGACTTCTTGAAAACACACCCTCTCATAAGCCAAAACTGAATCATCCTTCCATCAGCACCTTTCCCAGTTTTGCTGGTCCTGGATCCCTGCCCCAACCTCCACCCTGCCTTACTGCTGTGGTTGCTTATGAAAGACAGGATCCACCCACAATTTTCTCCTCCCATGATTCACCTGCAGTAATAACAAGGCTCCCACTGAGAAGTGATAACATCATCCCCTCAAAGAATGTTAAGTGTTTGGAAATGTGCCTGGGCAATGCATCCTCGGCACCCAAAGGTCACTCATTCATCCAGGAGAGGAAAATGAGGTTGGGGTTGGAAGTCCCCAGTGTGTCTCATGGAAAGGAACTGCAGAGCTGAAATTTCTGTGTAAGCCAGTGACATTTAATCCCATTTGGTGACATGCACTTCTATTTGGATGTGTTCCATTGCATCTCATCTCATTCCATAGGTAATGAATGCACACCTAAGAATACATAGCATTGGTGCCAAGATCCATTTTCAAATATGTGTGTTACATTTTAGTTTTAGTCTGAAGGTACAAGGCTGAATTTGCAAGAGATTGCTAGTAAGATTTCTTTCTCTACATTTTATAACTGGCATATGCTTGTAACATGAATCATACGAAAACACTAAAAAAAAAATAAATATTTCTATACTTGTTACTTAACTACAGATAAATGCCTGAAGGAAGTCTTCGATTGTGTTTTATGTCTTCCAAATATACTCAAGTGGAAAGTGATCAGTGGATTTCTACATACGGCTGTCCTGAAATAATTTGGTGTTTGTACAAAAGTCATTTCATGCATTTTACTATATCTTGGCTCCTAAGTAGATTCCATTTAGGCAATATTCTAACATTTTGCCATTCTATGCCAAGTTTGTGACAATGAATAAGAAGTAGATGTATATATATGAGAATAAACATTTTTTCAACACAGATTCAAAAGCACAAACACTGTATCTTTCAGAAATAATACATCATCAATGGAATTATTGGCATCACCTACATTTTAACTTGTTGTTTTCTTAATATTATTCAATAAGTTTTCCTCCTCTCTATCCTTTTTACAGAATGCAATTCACTCCACTATGTGTGTTGAGATCGTGCTTGAGCATTTAAGGCATAGACCATGAATCAGACGCAGGTTGTGCTTCTGAGAAAGCTACTTCCTCTCTGTTCTCAGAGACATGGTTTGTTGTATCCACTAAAGCCATTTTGTGTGGCATTCACAGTGAGCAACGGAACAACCCGCCAACTATTAAATGCTTACTTTGTTCTAGGCATTTTGGTAAGTATTTTGTATTTGCTGTATCATTCAATTCTCGTAATGTCTCTGTGAAGCGAGCAATATCCTTCTTTAGCCGATGAAACAAGTAGGGATCCTCCCTATTTTATTTGATCAGGGGAATTCAAATTCTATCCTTCTACATTTTGTTATAGCTGTGTAACCCTGATCTGAATTGTTGGTATATTTATTGAAGAAAATATTTTTTTGATCTTCTGCACTTTGCAAGATGAATCAGGAGCTGTGCTGGGAACTGCAAGAATCACAGAGAGGAATAAGATTTAAGTCCTTCCCCCAGGATTCAAAACATAACTTTCTGAGGTAACACAAACTTCCAAAACAGTGACGTCTTAAAATCTTAGTGACTTAATTCAACAGAAGTCCATTTCATCTCAGCAGTGTTCGATAGGCTGTCTTCTACCTAGTATTTTTCAGGATCCAAACTCCTTTCATCTTGTGGTTTTTGCCACTCTGTTTTAAAATCCTTCTCTTCTGGATGTTCAGTGGGGGCCAGCCCAGGCTGCGGTGTGCATATCATTTTCTTCCCATGGCCAGAACTCAGAACATGATCCTGTGTAATTCCAAAGTTGGCTGGACAGTATAGTCTCACTATGTGCACAGAAAGAAACAGAAATTGGTAATGGTGAGCATATAGCAGTCTCTAAATGGGCTCCCACTTGGGGCATCAAATAGCTGTGCACTCTTCCATAGAACGCTTGTTGCCATTCCCACTCCGTGGTAGACAAATATAAAGATCTATCTATTCAGTGCATCCAGGTCAGTGTTCAGGACCTCCAGGTGATGCAAGTTCTCTTCATGAGGTCCCCATGAGACTCCTGCTGGTCTAGTGACCGATAAACTCAAGGACAAGTTTTCTGTCCTTCCACGTCTGTCTCCCACACTTCTCTACCTCACATCTCATTCCCCCAGTGTACTTTGCAAAACAGGGACAGGATAACAGCTAAAAAAAACCCCATGTACAAAGTTCTCCAGCAGTTGTGGAATCCTTTTGGCCAGTCCTTATGAAGAATCCCTGTACCAGGGATTGGGAAGTTCTCAATGAGACCCTGAATGTGCCTCTGGAAGGAATTCCTTTGTGTGTTGTTTTTGGTGGCTCCTCTTTGAAAGTTTTCTCTATGGGCATAGCTAATGCAGATGTGGGAGAATTTGCCCTACTAGAAGACTACTCAGCATTCGTTCCCTCTTTTCCACTGGTGTACGTTTGTTGGGCCAAAGGTTGTACTAACTCTTAAGTAGTCACAGTTTTCTTTCCATCAAAAATGGGATGAGCTTTGATTTCAGTAACTTCCCTGTGCTAGAAGCCAGTCTCCAATCTCTTTTTAGTGATTTTTTCAAACCTGAATCATTTCTACTTCCCTAACCACTACATAAGTTTCTCTCTAAGTGAACTAAATGGACAGTAAGCTTGAGAGCAGGGTGGGAGGGAGAATCTAACACCTTCAATCTGACATTTAGCTGACATTTAGTGGTTGTCTGAGTTACTTTGAGTTACAAATAAAAAGACTTATCGGTCCTTTTAAATCAGCAAGTCTTTCCTACAAACAAAGCACAACAGACCAGAACAACACAAACAAACAAAAAAGAGATACTGGCAAAGTTTAAAACAAGGGTGTTCTCCAGTAGATGAAGTAACCACTTTCAAGGAAACATGCATTAATGTTGTTCCAAATCTTCTTTCTTACCTGCAGTGAGAAGGGTGAAGCCTACCTGTCTCAGGTAAAAGCCATATGAAATAGGTGATGTTACAGAAAGCAGGAATTCAGGACTTACTAATTTTAGAAGCCATTCATTCTTATCCATCATCACATTGCAGCATTTTGCAAGCTGTAAGAAGGAAGCACTCATTGTAGGAAAGAGTGAATGAACAAACCCATATTAAAAGCATCTGGAAAATGTAATTCTTTGGGTTAGTAATTCACAAACAGGAGTCTACTGTTTCTCAATCTGGCCTCTGTGCAGCCAAATTGCTTTCCCTGTGAAATTCTCTGAATTTCTCCATTAGTCATTTGTTTGCCTTTAGGCAGACAATAGGCTTTTGGAAGGTAAAACCTGGACATATTGTCATCCAAAAATGGATTGTTAAAGAAAAAGGATTCTACTAGATGAGCTCTTAATCACAGACACTTGCTGTGGAAATGAATGTGATCAAGTTCATGCATTGCATATGATCAGCTGACAACTCAGTTGAGCCCCTAATCAGGAGCCTGCAGAAGCTTGGGTGGTAGGGTGCAGGCTTACAAGGTTTAAGGCAGTGGTGATGGAGAATTTGATTCTTCTCTGGAAATGGTCCTAGAGAAAAGTTTCTGAGTTTTTAAAGACAATGCAATGCAACAGAAGGAACACTAATTTTGAAGCTGGTAGGTTTTGTTTGCAGAACTTACCTGCTGTTTATGAGAGCTATAAAACCCTGAGCAAGTTACTTACCTCCCTCTAGCTCATTTTCCTCATCTGTAAAATGTGGGATAATGATGACACATTCTCCACAGCATTATTAGAAGGATCAAATGGACTAATGAATGGGAAAATGCTTTTCAAATGGCAAAGCAGTTGCAAATGTAAGTTGTTAACGATAATTGGCTCTCAAGAAATGCTCTTTGATAGTGACAGTCAGTGTCTAATCCCATTCTCCTTCCCTGAAGGACTCCAGAGGAACAAGGCTTTCTGTTGACATCTTCTACCCATCTTAGATTATTGGAGAAGTGGATGCAGGACTCACCTCACCCTGGCACTATATCTCTGGGCATTATTTTACCAGGTTAGAATTTTTTTTCTGACACAGAAAATCGTACCAGCGTGACGGAGTGGAAAACGCACTACACTGAGTTACAACACATTCTTTCATTACTTCGTTATCTTGTTCACTCATTCATTTATTCATTCAGCAGATATTATTCAGAGCCTATGACATATCAGACACTGTGCTAACCTGCGGTAACTGTGAAGTTGAGTATTTCAATCTCCTTGCTCATATAAATGGGAACGGAGTGAATCACTTAACTTCCTATTTCATCAGTTGACTCAACCGTCTAGTGACCATCTCTATCCTGTCTTTCTCATACGTGGTTTTTATGAGAGGAGGGCTGAAGAGTGCTTTGCAGAAATAAAATGGCTGGACAATTATGAGGTACAGCATATTTATTGGCATTTTTTGAACACCTATTGGCATATGGGGTGACTACTGTGCTCAGATAGGATGTCCACAAAGGAAAGCTGACTATAAAGCAAGAGCGAAACTAGTTCTGGTTTAATGGCATTTTGTGGAATACCAATAATTGAAGTAGAGATTCTCTCATGATTGTGTATGAAGTGAAGTGAAGCCATAAAGAAAGATGAAAAAGTGAATCAAGAAAAACAGGAGTAGGTGTGGGAAAAATAGGTGTCATGGCTGGTCAGCATTTTTAACACGCTACCTTGCAGGAGTGGGCAGGCAGGGCAGGGCATGTCCAAGGAATACTCTGGGAACCTTGATATGAGATAGGAACACAGAATTCGTTTTGGTAATAATGTTAGCATTTGTAACACACTTGTTTTCAAAGTACTTTACAATGGTGAATTGAGTAATTATATCCCTGTGAATTAGGTCAGCATTGTTATTTCTCTTTCACTCTATTAATCCCTTCTCCTCAGCTAGCTGAAGCTCTTAGTCACAAAGTTAAACATTCAGCCATCAGTTACATATGTTCCCATGAAACAATGTGTTAGCCTTAAAGGGAAGATAAAGGAATGATTAAATGCTACCCTAGCATTTTCTCCTTCTTAATGCTAAACACAATCTTTTTTTTAAAATCAGATCTTAGCTTACAGAGAAGCTAGTTACAATACTTTTAAAGTCATTGTCATACCTCCCCTCTGCTTCTCATAAGAGGTATGCCAGTTATTCTCAAACTACGTGAACTATGAGAAAAACCACAGCATGTGTGACTCACAGAGGTGTGTTCTGGTGTGGCTTCTGCCACTTCCAGCTTATTGGGTGAGATAATTTCAAGAAACTATCTGAGATTTCTAAGCTTCTGAGTTCATCTTTGTAAAATGTGAAGAATAATACTTGGCCTGCTTTCCTGTTTGGTGGTTTTTGAAAGTGACCCAAAAATAATAATTTAAGAAAGGATATATGGCTGAATTTAGTAAGATATGCTAGTCTTATTGGTTACCAAGGTTTTCTTGACATGAATCAAAAGACGTCAGGTGCTCAGTGCCATCACCTTTGCTCTTTTGCTTATGGTGATCCCATTACCTACCCACCCAACCTGAGCTAGGTATTAGCATCAGACTCCTCAACACAGCTCTCTCAGCCACCATTACTGACGGGAGTTGCAGACAAGGAAAACATTTGGTAAGCCCAAATTTTAGTGTCTTCTGCTGTTTATATTTTTATGTTATCTTGAGTAGGTTATATGTATTCACCAAACAAAATATTTTCTAGAAAGTGAACAGTCTTCCCCTTAGTCCTCTTATCTTCTGCTATTTCTGAAGTTAAAATCTTCTCTGGTTTATTCACATGCTCTGATAATATTCTCTCAGAAAAAAGAATTAAAGGACATCTTAAAATAATGTCAGATGGATTAGAAGGTATGAAATTATGAAGAAAGAAAATTGATTTCAATTGTAACTCTTGGCAACATGTTGGCTGAAAATCTAACGTTTTTGTTTCTATCTCATGCCAGGTGAACTTTTTATGAGCAGAAAATGCTCTTGAGTCTAGTTGAATTGAATGTAGTGCTCATGTGACTTAACCGTGCTCCAAATATTAGCTCCTGTTTTAAGCCTCTGGATGGCTTTCCATTTTGAACTGAACAATGAAGATTCATTGAAATATTATCACCATCACCACACCTGGGATGGCTGAATAACTTTTCCCCCACTACAGTGTCTCTCTTTTTCAGCGTTTCTCAGGGTGTGTGGCTGAGAAAAATTCCCAGTTTCAGTGGGAGTACCTGGGTAAGGTTTAGGCAGATGAAACAAAGTTAGTGGAAACTATAGGATAGAGTATCTTCTAACTCATATTTTAAAGGTCTATCACATAAAAGGGCTAGATGATTGCACTGGATGTCCATAGCAAACTTGGTATGACTACTGCTTTCATTTTTGGTATCTTCTGCATTGTAAAGGGGAAGTAAGAGACTCCTTTACTCAGAATCTTCTTCTCTATATGGTGTCAGGTTTGAGTCTGTCAGTGAAAGGCACTTTTACGTCAACTGGAAACAGGGAAAAGAAAGCGAAGTCACTATTCTTTGGAGGTAATTGCAGCCAGATTAATGAATAGAAGACTGGCTCACAGTAACTTCTTGGTGAGTCCTAGAGAATCACTTGGTTCACTGCTGACAACAAAGAGCTACAAACTTGTCAGGAAATTTTAAGTATAGAAACAGCATTCCAGAGAGTTCTTCAAACTTTTTCTTTGGTAGTTTGGGTAAGATCTTTAGTGTCAACCTCCCCAGTCTGTGCTTC
The DNA here is from genome assembly GCA_031835075.1 of Saguinus oedipus. Lineage (NCBI taxonomy): Eukaryota > Metazoa > Chordata > Mammalia > Primates > Cebidae > Saguinus > Saguinus oedipus. The sequence goes on from CM063182.1 coordinate 78,749,150, forward strand.
CAAATTCTTCCAGGAGTTAAGCTACTATTTCCTCACTTAAGCCCTTTACACTTAAGATAAAATGGCTTCTATTTCTTGACTGAACTTTAATATAGAGAGGGTTTTGTTTTTGTTTTTTAACTGTAAGTGTTTTGGGGCTACCAGAACTTTAAGGATGAAACTGACAAATTGATTCTTAGATGTGATTATAATGAAAACACTAACAATAGTGCAAAATGGGTCATTGATAGTACATGCATGGCAAGTAGTAGCAAAACAACTATTTACATTATCACTTCTAATTTCCTGGAGTTATGTAGCTATAGAAGGTGATACTTTACAAGGCAAAGTAGCAATAGTAGTCACTGAACTTTGTGATAGAAATAAAGAGTACAAGGAATGTGGAGTGGGGTTGGCTATTACTGAATATAATGTAGAACTTGGAAAAAGAAAGACAATGTCAAGGTTTTAAATCAGTTACTCAAGGAATGCGTTAAGTACTATAGACTATGACTTCAGTTATTGTGTTGAAGGAATCTCATATTTCTTGTAGCCACTGGGCAGATATTTCCAAAAATGAACTAAAAGTATAATCCTGAGAGTGAGTACATTTATATTCAAATTGAATGTATAGACTTATTAGGTCTCTTATATCAAAGACCAAGAATTAATTTAAAAAAACTGGCACATTGAAAATATAGAGGAGAAACTTTGGTAGATTTCAATGAATCTAAGTACCTTGAATATCCCAAACCTGTCAGATCTCTCTTGCCAGGAGAAGCCGTAGTGCTTCCTTTCTTGCCTGACCACCTGGTAAAAATATCAGTTAAGGCATTGACCTTGAAAAGGAATCATGATTCTCTTGAAGGCCCACCCATCACCTTTCTTTGCTTCCAAACCTGTAATCACATTCAAATCCTGGTAAAACCTGGGAGAATAAGACAAAATTTAACTTCTCATTGGGACCAAAGTTACACTCATACAAGAAGAATCAAAATATTTTGTCAATGTATTGTGGTTTATGTGTGGAAATACACTACAGGTGTTAGACCAGGGAGTAAAGCATGTAGTACTGAAGTTCAGTAATCATAACAGAAATCATGCATTCTCATAATTCTTAGACTTAACTTCACAGATGCCAAGATTTTTAAGTAAAGATAAAGTTGTGGCATCTTGAAGGAGGACGCTGCTGCACTGCCAATATTTATAACATGACTCTTCTACCTGCTTTTCCTCAAATTGACTTGTAGTCATTAAAAAAGGGTTCTCTGCCTTGGGGAATACCAAGAATTTTGAGTGATTACTTAACATCTGAATTTATGTTAATTCTAGAAGATCCAAAATACCAATTTATTCTTCAAATTTAAAGTAGAAGCTAGTAAAAAATAAACAAAAATGCCATTTTGGCTTAAGTCCTATCTCAAAATGTGTTCAGTGATTCCCCAAAATACCATTAGTTTTTTTCCCATTTCCTGAATAAATAGTTGGAATAGACACACTTGGAAAATGACAAAATTTTCCATATTGGTTTCCTGACCTGTGAAAAGACAACTACAATGATCAGAAGGACCAAATAAGAGTTTATCTCTAACAAAGCAGAAAACCAAAATCAATACACTGTAGTAGGGGAAATTACAGATTAGTAGTATTATGAAGATTTGAAATATGCCTACTTGTCCTGCCTAAAACACAGATGAAATTTAGACAATAAAACTAAATATGTCTGAACTTGGGTGGTAGCTCTAAATATAGCTGCTGTTTCAGGTATAGTGTTTTGTTGTTTGCTTTGCTTTGTTTTTGTTTGTTTTTTTTCTTGAACAAACTGTCTAAATTCCTGATGCCTGGTATTCAACTATTACTCTGGTGATTGTTTTTCTTTTCTCCTGTACCTGTTAAGAAACATTTTTACAGTTTACTTTTGTTTGCCATGGATAGCAATATACATTCACTGACTTACCTCAGGCTGTATTAACTTTATATCAAGATTTATCTTCCAGGGATCTTGATTATGTCACCATCACACAGGGCATGATGCTAACTCATAACATTAATTACATCATCATGCTTAGAAATGATGATCATGACATAGAAAGTGCCCTAGATGCCTTGGAAAGTAATAAGCATGTCAGATGTTGTTAGACAAATCAAACCCACTCAATTTCAGGTATTATCCATCTTGAAGAAGTTTTTGGACATCCAATGGTCTGGATTACACATACTTCCCTATCTTTCTCTGCCAAGTTTCGCTGCCATGATGAAGAACAAATTTCTGAATGTTGTACTTAACATCTTTGAGAAAGGAGCACAACATGGTGGGGAAAAGCTCTTTGGATTCTAGAAACATCCCATGCTAGATGAGTGCATGCTGTCCTGACCCATTTTTCTGATGCCAGTTTTAAGATGGGTCAGGCACCAGGTTTTCTGATTCTGGAGATACAGGATCAAACAGATCCAAAGTGCTCAAAGTATCTTTGAAAGATAGGGAAGGCTGTGTGATTCCAACAAAAGAATTCTAACTTAAATATGTACAGGTTTTGAACAAAGCTATGCTGGTTGTTTTTACACTTAGTTATAGTTCTTTTAAAAGCAGCTTCTGACTTCTACAGGGCCCTGATAAAGATGAATACTTAATTTAGGACACAAAGTTGCTATGTCACATGACTATTCATATTTAACTGTTACTATATGACCCACAAAGTCATGAATCTGGGCATATGCAGCAGCATACTTCCATGGAAGTAGGATGTACAAGTTTAGGCTTGAGAAGGTTTTTGGATACATAATTGAGGTGTATGAGCACATGGCTGACTCTGTACCAGTTACCTAAACTGAATAGTGTTCCATTCCAAATTTAATGGCTTAAAATGCAATAATTAATTTATACTATGATTTTCCACAATTTCTTGATCAGTTAGATCATTCTTCTGGTCTGTGGCAGCTTCACTCATCTCTGCTAGCTTTGTTTGTCTGCTGTTACCTGGAAGGTCAGTTTATAGCTGGAATATTTAGCATGGTCTCACTCACACGTGGCTGTTGACAGGCTATCAGCTAAAGCAATGGAAGTGACTGGATTATGTTTCTACTGTCATGCAGAAGGCTAGCCCAGGCATTTTTCACACGAACACTTCAGAGTCCCAAGAAACCTAAGTATAAAAGTTGCAAGGATTCTTAAGGCTTATGTTTAGAACTCGAAGTTATCTCTGCCAAATTCTATTAAATAGCAAGGGTAATAAGAAGAGCTCATATTTAAGAGATTGAAAAATAGATTCCATTTCTTGACGGCAAGAGCTTCAGTTTGTCCTTGCCAAATTTAATAAGATACGTACACTTCCATGGCACTTGTTATTGCTGACTCAACCAACACACGGTTGTCCGAGAAGATTTCTCTCACCATCTGACTAAAGAAAAAAGTGGACCTGTTCTCCTGATAATTCTGCGAAATATTTGGCACACTCCTATATGTATGGCTGAATAGAATAGTCCCACTCAGGACAGCATTGAAGGATAGTGGTGAAGAGAAATTCTCTAAGTGGGCAGAATTTTGAACACTGAACTTTTTTGTTCATTTTTGCTGAAGAAAGGATGGCCAAGGGAACACAGGAATGGTTAGGCTAGATGGTCATGAACTTAGGAGAAAAAAGATGAGCATGTTAGTGATAGCAAAGTCTGGGTAGAAGCTTGTGAAAAGATCTCACAGAATAGTAGAAAATATAGGGATATGTGTATCCCACTTAAATGTTCAGTAAAGAACTGAAATGGTTCTTAAAGTTCAGGTGGAGAAGAAGACATGTGCCATGTATGTCAGTTAGCCTCCTTCCCCAGATACTCCAGCCATAGCTCAATGGTTTCATGCCTATAGTGGGCCCATGATGACAGGTTTGGGGTTTTGCACAAGCATGAAATATACGCTTTCATTAAGGCCACTGTGCAGCTGAATGCCAAACTCGCTTGTAGAAAAGACCAACAATGCCCAGCAATCTCATTACTAGGTATATGCACAAAAGAATATAAATTGTTCTCTTATAAAGATGTGCATGTGTATATTCATTACACCACTATTCACAATAGAAAAGACATGAAATCAACCTAAATGTCCATCAATGGAAGACTGGATAAAGAAAGTGTGGTACATAAGTAGCATGGAATACTATGCCGCCATAAAAAGAATGAGATCATCTATGTCCTTTGCAGGAGCATGGATGGAAGTGGAGGCCATTATTATTAGTAATCTAACAGAACAGATAACAAAATATCGCATGTTCTCACTTATAAATGGGATATTAATGATGAGAACACATGCACACATATAGAATAACAGATTGAGGCCTACTGGAAGATGGAGGGTGTGAGGAGGGAGAGAATTAGGAAAAATAATTAATGGGCACTTGGCTTAATACCTGGGTGATGAAATAATCTGTACAACAGACCTCCATGATATGAGATTACCTGTATGACAAACAAGCACCTGTACCCATGAACTTAAAAGGCAAAAAAAGAAAAAGAAAAGACCAACAATGAAACCCTTATATGACTCCATTCCTGGGAGAAGAATATGTCACTTTGTGGCAGGTGATTAGATTGAATCTTTTCTATCATAGAAAGGGCAACAATTTATCTTCACTGCAATAGATAGAGCCTAGATTTGTATTTACTTTCCATATGCCTTCAATAGTATCTGAAAAACCACCATTCTTGTACTTATCATCATGGAATACCCTGCCAGGTAAAGATTCATGACTAGTTAAATTGCTGAGTGCAAAGGAAACGTAGAATATGTGGTAGAATAAGGAAATTTTAAACTAACTCTGGCTACATGATCACTTGCAAAAATGATAATTTTTTGGTTATGCATGCTTTTCTCCATTTCTTTTAAGTGCTTTACATGTCTTTCAGTTCTTCCTCCGACCTCCCCATCTCCTATTTTTTAATAAAAGATGTGTTAATTATAAATGATCCTATAATGCAGGGTTTAAATTCTAGTACACCATAGAAAATTTGGTGTGTGCTTAGAAATGAAAGAAGTTGCCAAAAGATAAAATAATACCCAGGGCTCTGTGTCTACTCTTTTGGTCGAAAGTAAGCAGGTCTTTGGTATGAGATATAGTTCTGCCATGTTTGGTCAAAATGATGGTAATATCCTATTTGAAGGTTAAAAATGGGTAAAATGGGTGTGTGGAGATGCTGAGTTGACAAAAGAGGTTATCATGAAGTTTATATCAGTCTAACACTGTCCTAACGTCTCTTCTGCATTGCAGAGGAGAAACCAAAGTTTGTGTTTCCGTATCCTTTTTTACGTATAGTTTTAGTTTGGTGTTTGCCACTTAGATGAAATTGGGAAGACAAAAGAGAAGGGGAAGTCACTATTCTTGAAGACAGTTGCAGCGAGTTCTGTGAGTAAATGTGAGATTCACAGCAGTTTTCTGGTTAGCTCTTGAGAAACGCTCTTTCCTGCTGCAGACCAGGGCTGGTTGGTGGGACCTTCATACAGATTCTTGGGGATTGAAGGTATTTTCTGGCAAGTTCTTTTGAACTTTGGAGGTTTAGGCTGAAATCTTTAGCACTGACTCTCATGAACTTTGCCCTCCAGGCTCTTCTAAAAGTTTGATAAGCCCCTAATTCCTATATAAAACACTGTATAGCCAGAGTAAATTCTATTTTCTGGCTGAAAACAACTGAAATAATCTAAAGTGATTTTTTTTTTAGACTGGCAATTACCAATGTTGATAAATACGGGCGTGTTTGTATAGTTAACATCATATAAGAAAAAAATGAATAATGGCAAATACTCTAAATTTGGCAAGACTTTCCTAAATGATTTGTATTTAGTTAATCACACTAGAATCTCTATATATTAAAGTATCTTTTATGAGATGCTATGCATTCAGCTAATTGGCGCATATGAATTTAAAGTCTCCTCGTAGTTAACCCTGTAGCTGTCCCTGTACCACCCCATTCCACAAAGAGAAAAGAAAGTTTGTAAATTTGAAAACTACTCCTGTGGCTCAATAGCATCTGTTTTTCAACAAAAAGTTTGAGATTTAGGAAAAGGAATTAACTTTGATTATGAAGCCGGGACCAAAACAAGGCCTTCCTCATAATAGAAGTCCTTTTCCAATAGAAAGCATCTCTAGCCAAAAATGTCTGAAATTCTTTACGACTATTTGTCCCATCTCTTAAAATTTCTTCTGGGCTAAGGAGTCTTTTTGTTTTTTGTTTTTAAATGCAGCTACTTCATAAAATTAAGTATAGGCCTGTTAGTTATACATGCTTCTGTGTTAATTATTTTATTTCCAAAACTTAACTGAGCTGAGCTAATAAAAGAATATTATGGCCCTCACTGGGCTGCAAGAAAGCAAGTGTCTTTTTGAAGCAGTGATCTTTCACTCAGTCATACTTTATAGAGTAAGGTCAGCTTGATATAGGGGATTTGTTTATGTAGCCAGATTTAAAGCCAGACATACCAGATACTGGGCTATTAGGAAAAAGTACAGAAAGAAAAATTAGAGAACCTCCCCAAAGGTATATTTAGCCTAAGCTGGAAGTTTGTCAATTGGCTTTGAGAAGAAATATGAATCAATATAAATTATCAAGTCAAGAAATTATATACATTCAATAATAAAAATATATCCCTATGCTACATTTATACAACAAATGTTTGTCGAGCACCTGCCACATTTCAGGAAGTGTTGTAAGTGCTGTAAGAAGCCTGAGAAGACCTTTAGATGAACAAAACAAAGTGCTTGCTCTCATGGAGTTTATATTTTAGTGAAAGACATTGTCCCCACTTTCAAGTGCTTATACTTTTGGGAAGAGACAAGAATAACATACCAGAGCAAAAGAAAATACAAGATCAGATGAAAACAGTTACTAAATTTAATGATTCAGATGACATGAGAAAGACAAAGGCATATTTTCCCAGAAGAAATGTTGTTCAATAGTTCATAAAATAATAATAAAAAAAAAGTGCCTGACCAGGGCACATCTGACATTTCTAAAACTGCTACTGGTGGGGATGCCTTGGCTTTCATGTTAGCCATCTCGATACTGTATACATTGGGGCAAACTGTTTTAAAGTGGAAACTGAAGTACCTTTCTATGAATAAAGTATACCCTTTATAGTATCCTTTAAAGCTCTCATAGAGTTTATATTATATATACACTTTATAGTATACTTCATAAAGTCTAAATTTATTTTTAATATATTTTAATATAATAAAATATAAATTATATATAATAAAATATAAAATAAACTTTATTTTATGATAATATACATGGCATTCATTTATTAATAAATTTATAAATTTATGCTTTATTTTATTTTAGTAAATTAGTAAATTTATTATATTTATACTTATTTTATTAAAATATTAAGTATACATTTATTTAATATAAATTTATACTTATATAAATTTATTTAATATAAATTTATTAAATAAAGTATATAGTATACTTTATTCAAAAGTATAAAGAGTATATTTTATCCATACAAAGGTACATTCTGCCGGTGCCATGGCTCATGCCTGTAATGCCAGCACTTTGGGAGGCTGAGGTGGGCGGATCACGAGGTCAAGAGATCAAGATCATATTGGCCAACATGGTGAAACCCCATCTCTACTAAAAATACAAAAATTAGCTGGGCACAGTGGCATGTGCCTGTAATCCCAGCTACTTGGGAGGCTGAGGCAGGAGAATTGCTTGAAACTGGGAGTTGGAGGTTGCACTGAGCCGAGATTGTGCCACTGCCCTCCAGCCTGGCGCCTGATGACAGAGCAAGACTCTGTCCCAAAAAAAAAAAAAAAAAAAAAAAAAGAAAGAAAGGTACATTCTCCATAACTGTTAAAAAAGAAGTATTTATCTGGGACAGAGGTAGCAGCTTGGAGGCTCTGTCTGATTGGGAGCTCTTGCCTAGATTCTAATTTGACAGCTTGGTATAAGGTCTGTTACGTAAGAGGGTATATACAGAGAAACAGGGAAGGCTAAGGATTTCCTTTCCATTTCATAGGTGAACACAGAAGACAGATCAAGTTTGTTGGGGACAGAAAAGACGTAAGAGGCCAACAGGGTATTATCTGGTTATCCAGGCAAAAACCCGAGTCCAAGAAGCCAGATAATTTGCGAAAACATCTCTAGGATGCAGGAAATACTGGAACTGAGTTGATATGCTTGACTAAATTTATTTCATTCATTTGTTCATTCATTCAATGACTCAAAATGTACTGGGCATTGTACTTACTGCTGTGAATACAACTTGGAGAAAGTCACAGTGCGAGCTCCACCATCTGTTGGGAGAAACTGAAGTGAAACATACATACCCTGCACCTCCTTCACACTACAGTGGATGTCTGGGCAGGGAGCTGTGGGAGCTTACTAGTGAAGGCTATCATTCCTCCTGCTGTGAGGGTGGGCGAGGCAGCACAGGTGTGAGTATTTTCCAGCAGTTGCACAGATAGAGCCCCCAGGTGTTCTTCCTTCTGCTTAAGGTTGAGGCCCAGGGAAGGCCTTTTGGGACTTTCTTTTGGTAAGTAATTAATATATATTTCATATATTAATGCCAAGTTAAATGCCAAGAACATGAAAAGATCTCGCAGGTGCTAAGTGTTGTTATAACATATTAAAATAATGAGAGCTTGCTCATCTTGCTCTGCCTAGCTTAGTGGTTATTCTCAACACTGCATGCAGGTTAGAATCACCTGGGGAACTTTGGAAAATGCTGATGCCCAGGCCACATCTCCTCAGACTGAATGTAATTGACTTGGGATGAAGTCTGAGCAGCAGGAAGTTAAAAAGTTCCACAGGTGATTCTAATATACTTCCAGGGTTGAGAACCAATATGAGCAGCTCAAATTATTCTTTTTTTCTTTATCTTTATCCTAATAGCCCCCTGAGAATCAGCTGAATTGCCATATCCTCTATGAAGTCCTCCCTGCAAGTTCTAGCTCATTCCAACCCACCATGACTAATCACTTTTCTCTGATCCATCCCCTCCCTCTTCTTGACGTTTACTTCTCCAGTGACTTTCCCAATTACCTAAGGTCTAATTCTTCTAAGTTCTTTATTCCATGATACTGATGGTAGTAGTGTTTCCACGATTGAACCCTGATTGCTACAGCCCCATGTTACTTCCCTTCTTAAATTCCCTCAATGCCAATGGTCCATTGAGGTAGCCACATTTCTCCACAGAAAGAGAGCAATTTCTGTAATTATTGGTGTCCAGATCTGAGAACTCTCAGTGAGTGCCAGAGAACGGTAGGTAGAAGTATTGCTTTGCAATAGTAAGGACTTGGAGTCATCTCTTCATTTATAGTGGGCTTAGATAGAGACATTCAGGCTGCAGGATGATTGTAAAAGCTGTTGATTCATATGACTGTCAGTTACCCTAGGCCTGGATATAGGCTTGGAATACTAGGTGAAGAAGCCAAGTGATGGGCAAGTGACTGTGTTACCAACAAGCCACCCAGAGAAAATTGCTTTGGCAGAGTGATTGCAAATGCAAATGTCAAAGAGACTACAAGTGTAAAAGTGGTGAGTTAAAAAATAATTCAAGATGCTCCAAAGCCATAGGAAGACCCTCTTAAGGCAGGTAACACTTTTCTTTTCCAGGGAACCGGAGATTTTAAGTGCATCCTGCCCACAGCTAGAGGAAACCTCGGAAAATTTACATTCTGAACCAATAATATTAATAGTTGAGGTTCTGGGAGAGTCAGAGTCCCACCATAGTCAGTGGCAGTGCCAACCAAAATCTGCTTTTGATTGGTAGTGTACAGAGCTCAAGGCCATTCAACATTCCACCCAGATAGAGATTGGATGAACAAAGAGAGTAGAAACAGTCACACCTATAACTGGTGTCTCAGTCTGTTCAGGCTGCTATAAACACATACCTTAGACTGGGTGATTTATAAATGACAGATATTTATTGCTTATGGTTATAGAGGCAGGGAAGTTCAAGGTCAATGTGATTCCATGTTCAATGAGAGCTCACTATCTCAAAGATAGCACCTTCTTTCTTCATCCTCACAAGATAGAAGATATGAACAAGTTCTCTCAGGCCTCGTTTATTAGGCCACTCATCCCATTAGTCACCTCCCAAAGGCCCACTTCTTAAGACTCACTTTAGAAGTAAATTTCAATGTATGAATTTTGGTGAGGACACAGATATTCAGACCATTGCAACTGGACTTTAGGTCATTTCTAAAATGCCCATTTTTTAAAATAAAAGTGTTTGCATTCTTTTCATTTGTTTCACAGCAAAGGTCTATGTGAAGGTTTTTAACTTTACTCAGGCTAAAATAATGAGGACATTTATTTTTCCAACCTCAGGCCCATGGGTATATGGAAACTGGTTCCTCGATGAAATTCTGGGCAACATATAGCATCATCTTTTCCTCCGCCTGGTGGCAGAGCCATACATGGAGGGATGGATATTCAGACGCAGCAAAGGAAAGCTGAGGGTTCCTCCTCCTTTCTACCTTGTATGAACCTCACAGCTTCCCCTTTTCCAATTCCTTTCAGAGGCTCCCATGGGAAACCTCTTTCCCCTCCCTCTTCCAGCAAGAAAAAGAACCATTGTCATTGTCACTTCACAGAATCTGAGGGATTACTTGAGGTCTCAGACTATATGTGAACCCTTTTTTTTAATTGCAGTTGCCTCCCACCCTGCTGCCTCAATAATTATCCCCAAACCTGGAACATATCTCCAAACCCCAAATGCAACAGTCCTCTAAGCTGCTGGTTAGCTGAGGGCAGCAGCTGGCTGAGCCTGGCAGCTGCACCTAGAGGGATGAGTACCCTGTGATAATCACACCTTCCTCTCCCGGGACACTGGAACTTGTAACTGTTGTGTTCTTTCTGCTTTACGTGTAAATAGAGAGAGGGAAATGTCTTAATTCCCTTAAGCTGTCAGTTGAAATTATATTTTAACTGGGAGGTTGAAACTTCCAGGTCTCCTTAAAATGCTAATGAGCTTCCTAAGCAGTATGACAGTAGAGGTTCCCAGGTGAGTTCTTCCGGGAACCGAGTGTCCATGGCTGCTGTGTGTTGTATAGAGCTCTGTTGCTACATTAAGGTGTCTTCTTCCTCAGCCCTTTTGATTTATTCTGTAGATGGTAGAACTCTTCATCTTATTCAAGCATTCTGGTGCCACCACAAGCAGGCACACTACTCTAGCCTACCAGGTCCCTAGACATTCTCATAGAATTCTTGGTAGTGTGAAAACCGTGATGCCAGCAGTGTTTATTTCTGGTGCATTCTCATCTGAGCTCATGGAAAAAAATTCTTCACAGAGGATGGGACTTGCAGAACTAAAATTAGGAAGTGGCAAGCATTGGAAAGAGGAACCTGTGCAAGATAGCAAAACTTACTCTAGAAAGAAAAAACAAAACGAAACAAAAAAGCAAACAATAAATAAATAAATAAATAAAAACAAGGATGGGAGCTCAGGCAAGATCAGACCCTGATGAGCACAATGAAACCCCGATTTCAATGAGAATTGGCATTTCTGGAACCACAGGGACTGGAAGTAGGCTTGAATTTATGAGAAGAAAGTCATGGAAAGTTGGGCTGGTGATCTCCTAAAAACAGGTCTCTTGGCAACTTTTCCCTAGGGCAGGGCTTGCCTCCTGGATGCATCTCTAACAGTCTTAAAGGGCCAGTTGTCAGAATTCTTCACAATCTTCTGCTCATAGATTTCTTTTTTTTTCTTTTTCTTTTCTTCTTCTTCTTCTTCTTTTTTTTTTTTTTTTTTTTTTTTTTGCATTTTATCTCCTACTCATTGTTTTCTTTCCCAAATATTGAAGGACTAAGACTGCTTTTGCTTTGCTTCACACAGCCCTGATTTTTTTGGAAGATGATTTTCACACTCTCTCTCCCCTTTCAGCAGTTAATATTTATCTAGGGTGTGTCGTGTAGTCCTTAGAGCGCCAATTAGCCCAAGGCTCAGAGCTGACTGATTCACTGAGAAGTGTTAAGGGCAGGTAGTGAGTTGCTATCTCCTGTATTTGTATTTCAGTAGAAAATTTGCTTTCCCACAAATCCTCTCTAATGAATGGAAAAACCTGCTTTTTTGCTACCTCTCTGATAGTGTCTGTTGGGTGTCATCTATCCACCTACTAACCCCAAGGACGAAAGTGACAAACAGAACCACACACTCAGCTTGCAGAACTTTTCCCAGGCCAATGGAATCAAGGCAGTTGGCAACTCCCAAATCTGTTTGCAGACAGTGATGAAAGTTGAGATTAGTCTAGCTGCAGGATTGGATTCAGCCTTTGGATTGCTTTGCCAAATATGGGGTAAAATGACTTTGGCTGTTGTAAACTCCTGCTTTAATGGAGACAGAAGAAACTTCTCGTTTTCTCATCTTTTCTGAACTCCTGGGGCCCAACAGTCAGTGTTTGGTTCAGAATGGAATTCCATATTTTTTATTACAGTTTTAATGTCAACCCCAGTGCCACATGGGAGGGCTTCTTATGTTCAAGGGGCAGCCACGAGCAGAGAACAGCAATATGTGTGTTTTTCTCTTTCTTTTTCCTTTCTTGGTCTCTGGGATAATTTTGAAGGAGGGAACGTTTATGTTTGCAACTTATCCCTCCACTTTTCAATTTCTTTTCCCTTTCTAAGCGCTTCATCTATCATTTTTGTGGCTCTGTGGTCTTAGGCTGTCTTTCTTTATAAAACAAAGTAATCTGATAATCAAACCTATATTAAGCATTCATAACTATGGTATTCTTTAAAGGCTATTTAGATTTTAAAAGAGGTTACAGGAAGAGGGCAATACTTAATCCATATTTGTCTTACATGCAAGAACATTCTTTGACCCAGAATATAAGTATTATTTCCTGTAAGTCAAGAAAACTTAGACCTTTATAAAAATTCAAGACTCTCTTCATTGAATCATTAGTTCTCTGTAGCTTCAATTTATTTTGTTGGTATTACTTCTAAGGCAATAATGGCTTCTGGGGATTATCTTTTTTTCTTGATAATACAGAAGATCACAGAACTTGGGTGGGATATTAGGATGGAAGAGGGGGAGTACATAGAGCAATAAAATAGAATGCTAGGAAGCCCAGAAGATGAACCGACATTGTTTATATGATCCTTGGTCATGACTGCTGCTTGGCAGTAAAGGTATGGTCAGCTCTGATCTCCACTAACACCTCGAAGTCTTTAATCATCTTTAGACATCTATGCTGTTTAAAAGATAAATGTAGGCTGGGCATGGTAGCTCATGACTATAATCCCAGCACTTTAGGAGGCCGGGCGGGCAGATCACCCGAGGTCAAGAGTTTGAGACCAGCCTGACCAACATGGAGAAATCCCATCTCTATTAAAAATGCAAAAATTAGCTGGGCATGGTGGTGCGTGCCTGTAATCCCAGCTACTTGGGGAGGCTGAGGCAAGAGAATCGCTTGAACCTGGGAGGGGCAGGTTGTAGTGAGCCAAGATCCTGCCATTGGACTCCAGCCTGGGCAACAAGAGTGAAACACTGACTCAATACGTACGTACATACATACATACATGATAAACATAGAAAGATAATAACCATGACATTCTATAAAGTATAATCATTTTGTTGGAAGTTCTATAAACTATGAGCATTTATGGCAATTTTATAAGATATGATTGTTGTAGCTGTGCATGACAGAGAACACCCCCTGGTGAGACACATGGCGCAAAGTTGAAGTGTTAACTGTGTTCGATTTTAAAAAGCAAAAGTGTTTCCACTGCAAACATTTATTCCTGGCACAGAAATGGTTGTTAAGAGAATCTTTTCTGTAATGCATATCACAATAGTGGTTGACATTTTGAGCATGAGGAGAGAATTCCAGGTGTGTGTGGAATGGTAAATAAACACATGAATAATAAGAATACTGCTTTTTTTGCTCAATTAACATTGAAGGGCCGGGCGCGGTGGCTCAAGCCTGTAATCCCAGCACTTTGGGAGGCCGAGGCGGGTGGATCACGAGGTCAAGAGATTGACACCATCCTGGTCAACGTGGTGAAACCCCGTCTCTACTAAATATGCAAAAAATTAGCCAGACATGGTGGCGAGTGCCTGTAATCCCAGCTACTCAGGAGGCTGAGGCAGGAGAATTGCCTGAACCCAGAAGGCAGAGGTTGCAGTGAGCCGAGATTGAGCCATTGCACGCCAGCCTGGGTAACAAGAGCAAAACTTCGTAAAAAAAAAAAAAAAAAAAAAAAAAAAAAAAAAAAAAAATTAACATTGAAAAAACCCATGATTTGTACATCTACAAATATTCGGATTATTTTAGGTGATCGTGTGCTAAAAAAGCAAAGTTGTAATAATGTCTTATGTTAAAATAAAACAAATCATTTAAAAAGATGTGAATTAACTTATTTAACAACCAACGTTCTTTCTCTGAACTTGTTTCCAAATTTACCTTTTGTGAATTTCCTTTTTACCAAATTTACCTTTTGTGAATTTCCTTTTTACCAAATTTACCTTTTGTGAATTTCCTTGCCATATCCCATATTTGTTCTTTAAGCAAATATCTTACATATAGAAAGGTACGCAAATCACAAAGTGAACATGAACTTGTCACCAGCATCCAGTTCAAATGACAATATGTGCACAAGAGAAGCTCTCTCATATCACCAGTCATGGCCCAATGATGACCATGATCTTGACTTTTAACATCATAGAGATTAGTCTAGCTGCAGAATTGGATTCAGCTTTTCAATTGCTTTGCCAAATATGGGATAAAGTGACTGGCTGATTTTGCCTTGTTTTGAAAATTATATAAATAGCATCGTTTTATTTTATATTTATTAATTTATATTTAAATTTATACTACATATCTTTTCTTCTTTCATTCAGTGTTATAAGATTCAACCATATAGATGTGTGTCATATAAGTTGAGTCATTTTCATTGCTGTATATAGTTTATTATTAAATGGACATATATCATATATACTCACTGTTCTATTGATTGACTCTTATGGTGGTTTACGATATTTGGTTTTAATGACTAGTACTGCTATGGACATTATGGTATATGTGTTTTATAAACATAATGTTCACATTTCATTGAGTATATTTCTTGGCATGAAAACACTGGGTTACAAGGTTTGGCTCTAGCAAATAAAAGTTTTTCAAGCTGCTGGTATTAACTCACACTGCCATCAGTAGGCTATGAGAGTTTCAGTCATCATCAGTCTGCAACTGGTATTATTATCTGCACTGATTCATTTTAGCCATTGTGTTTGTTTTGTTTTAGTTTTAATTTGCATTATTCTGATATCTAATGATTAAGCACCTTTTATATGTTAATTTGACATTTGGGCATTTAGATTTAATGAAGCTTCTCTTCAAAATTTTCGCTTATTTCCATGCTGTCTTTCTTCTTGATGCAAATGAAGTTTTTTTTTTTCTTTTTTCTTTTTTTAAGATGAAGTTCTCACTATTTCACCCAGGCTGATCTCAAACTCCTGACCTCAAGCCATCCTCTTGCCTCAGCCTTCTGAGTAGCTGGGATTACATGCACAAGCCAGCAGGCCTACAGCCTAGGTGAGTCTGTTTTTGGATTCTAGTACTGCCAATATCTTCTTACTCTTCTTGGGTTTCCTTTGAATTCTTATTGTCTTTTTTTCATAAACAGAGTTCTTTAATAAAAACCAATTTACCGGTAGTTTTTTAAAAGCACTTTTTGTGTCATGTTTAAGCAATGGTGGCTTACTTCAAGATCATAAAGACATTCCCCTATGATTCTCTGAAATAATCACTGGTTTTCTTTCAAAATTTAGGCACAAGTTCTATCTGGAATTGATTTTTTATGTATGATGTCTTTTTTATTCATAGTACCATTGATTGAAATGCCTATCTCTTTCCCAAGGTGCTATAATGTTATCCTTGTCATAAATTAAATGACTTTATAGGTATAGGCCAGTTTCTGGATTCTCCATTCTAGTCTTCTGTCTGTTTTTCCACCCTTTCGTCACTGGCACACTTTTTTAAGTACTATAAAATTATACCAAATTTTGTCATCTGGAAGTATAATCCCTTCAGCTGAAGTCCAAGAAGAGGATTTACACTTCTTTGAGATTGCCTAAATAATTCTTAGCCCTTTGCATGACCACATAACATTAGAATAAGGTTGTTAATTTATACACACACACACACACACACACACACACACACACACACACGTTGAGATTTACATTAAGATTTAGTTGAATTTCTAATTAATTTTGAAGAATGAATATCTTTACAATATTGAGTATTCCAATTAATGGTCATGGTATATTTTATTTCTGTTTTGGTTTTTCTTTCACTTCAATAATATATCATAGTTTTCAATGTTTGGGTCTTACGCATGCTGTTATACTTATTCCTAGATATCTGATGGTTTTGATACTACTATAAAATTTAAATGTTACATTTAAAATATTTTTATTTGTTTGGTGCTAGTCTGTAGAAGTACAGTCGATGACTCCTTCAAATATTGTTTTGTCCATCCTCTTTATTTCTCCTGTTCTGAGTCTCCAATTATATTTGTTCTTAATATGTTTATATGCTTTTTATGCATTTTCCCATTTGTTTTATTCTTTTTATTTTCTGTGCTTCAATTTGGATGATATCTGTTTATATCACCTATGTCTACAGCCATCTCCATCTAATCTAGAGCTGTTTTATTGGTGTTTTAACTCTTTGGTACTCATTTTTCAGGTAATTTATTTTTAAGTTCTAAAATTCCTATTGATTTTTTCTGATAAATTCTCTTGAGATTTTCTATTTTTAACTCATTTTATCTAATTGTTGACTATTTCAAACATCAAAAAATAAAAAATGTTATTATTTTAACATCAAAGTTTTTGCTATTTCTAAAGGCATTATCTAGATTATCTGCCAGTTTATTATTATTGTATGTTTTTCTCTTTGTTTTCAATTATATTTACCTATTCTTTTTTATTTTTACTTTTTGTGAGTATAACAGATGTAAATATTTATGGAGCACATGTGGTATTTTGATATAGGCATGCAATATATGATAATCAATCACATCATGGAATTGGGTATCTATCCCTTCAAGCATTTATTCTGTGTTACAAACAATCCAATTGTGCTTTTTAAGTTATTTTTAAATACACAATTAAATTATTTTGACTGTAGTCACCTTTTGTGTTATCAAATATTAGGTTTTTTTCATTCTTTCTATTTTTTTTAAACTCATTAACTATTCCTACCTCTGCCTTACCCCAAACCACTACCCTTCCCAGCCTCTGGTAACCATTCTTCTGCTCTCTATCTTTATGTGTTCAATTGTTTTGAGTTTTAGATTGGACAGATGAGTGAGAACACATGATGTTTGTCTTTCTGTGCCTGACTTATTTCATGTTACATAATGATCTCCAGTTCTATCCATGTGGCAAATGATAGGATTTCATTCTTTTTTATATCTGAGTAGTACTCCATTGTGTATAAGCATCACATTTCTTTTCCACTGATCCATTAATAGAGACTTAGGTTACTTCCAAATCTTGGTTATTATGGACAGTGCTGGAAACAAACATGAGAGTGCAGATATTTCCTCAATAAACTCATTTCCTTTCTTTGGGGAATATACCCAGCAGTGGGATTGCTGGATCATGTGGTATCTCTATTTTTAGTTTTGCTGAAGAACCTCCAAACTGTTATTGATAGTGGTTGTACTAATTTACATTTCCATCAAGCGTGTACAAGGGTTCCCTTTTTACCACATCCTCACCAGCAGGTTAATGCCTGTGTTTTGGATAAAAGCCATTTTAATTGGGGTAGGGCAACATTTCATTATAGTTTTGATTTGCATTTCTTTGATGATCAATGATGTTGAGCACATTTTCATACATCTGTTTGCCATTTGTAGGTCTTCTTTTGAGAAGTGTCTATTCAAATCTTTTCCCATTTTTTCATTGGATTGTTAGATTTTTTCCTATAGAGTTGTTTGAGCTCCTCACATATTTTGGTTATTAATTCCTGCCACTTGGATAGTTCGTAAATATTTTCTCCCATTGGGTGGGTTATCGCTTCACTTCATTGATTCTTTTGTAGTGCGGAAGTTCTTTTAAGTTGATGTGATCCCATTTGTCCATTTTGCTTTGGTTGTCTGTGCTTTTGAAGAATTACTCAAGAAATTTTTCCCCAGAACAATGTCCTGGAGAGGTTTTCCAGTGCTTTTCTTTAGTAGTTTTATAGTTTGAGCTATTAGATTTAAGCTTTTAATGACTTTTGATTCCATTTTTGTACATGCCAAGAGATGGGGGTCTAGTTTTATTATTCCACGTGTGGATATCCCTTTTTCCCAGCTTCATTTATTGAAGAGACTGTCTTTTCCCCAGTGTATGTTCTTGGCAACTTTGTTGAAAATGAGTTCACTGTAGGTGTGTTGATTGGTATATGGGTTCTCTATTCTGTTCCATTGCTTTCTGTATCTGGTTTTGGTATCAGTGTAATATTGGTCTCATAAAATGAGTTTGGAAGTATTCTCTCCTCCTCTATTTGTTGAAATGGTTTGAGTAGGATTCGTATTAACTCTTCAAATGTGTGGTAGAATTCAGCAGTAATGCTCGGGCTTTTCTTCGCTGGGAAACTGGTTATTATGGCTTTAATCTCATTACTTGTTATTGAAGACAGTTCGGGTTTTATATTTCTTCATGTTTTAGTCTTGGTAAGTTGTATGTTTCTACCAATTTGTTTATTTCCTCTAGATTTTTAAATTTATTGACATATAATTACTCATAGTAGCCACTAAGGATCCTTTGGATTTCTGCAGTATCACTTGTAATGTCTCCTTTTCTATCTCTGATTTTATTTACTTGGGTCTCCTCCCTTTCTTTCTTCATTAGTCTGGCTAACAATCTTTTAATCTTGTTTATATTTTTGAAAACCATCTTTTTGTATAATTGATCTTTTGTATTGTTTTCTTCATTTTGAATTTATTTATTTTTAATTTATCTTTATTATTTCTTTTCTTCAGCTGATTTTAGGATAAATTTTCTTTTGCTTTTTTAGTTCTTTAAGATGCATTCTTAGATTATTTATTTGTAGTTTTTCTTCTTTTTGATGTGGGCACTTATAGCTATGAATTTCCCTCTCAGTACTACTTTTGCTGCATCTCATAGGTTTTGATATGTTGAATTTCCATTATCATTTGTTTCAAGATATTTTAAAATTTCCTTCTTATTTTCTTCATTGACCCACTGGCCATACAGGGACATATTGTTTGATTTCGATGTGTGTGTATAGTTTCCAAAATTCCTCTTGTTGATTTCTAGTTTCATTCCATTGTGCTCAGAGAAGATGTTTGATATTATTTCAATTCTTTTAAAATGTTTTCAGACTTGTTTTGTGGCCTATATATTGTTTTTATCATATCTAGTGATTTTTAATTGAATGCCTAATACTGTGTATAATATGTGTTGGCTACTCCAGATAATATCTTCTTTCTAAGATTCACCCTTTCTTCTGCCAGGCAAATTCAGTGCTGAGTGGTCATCTTTATTTTAATCAGGCACTGAGTTCAACTGAGTCT
Source organism: Saguinus oedipus (assembly GCA_031835075.1). Taxonomy (NCBI): domain Eukaryota; kingdom Metazoa; phylum Chordata; class Mammalia; order Primates; family Cebidae; genus Saguinus; species Saguinus oedipus. The sequence goes on from CM063182.1 coordinate 78,768,650, forward strand.
GGGTTCTAGTTTCTGGAAAGTTCAATCAGCCCTGTATCATTCATCTCCTAAAGTGTATCCTTGGAGAATTTTTAACTACATAGTGTTTTCTGTACTCTAATCTTTCTGTCCTTAGGACTGCCATACTATTAAAAGCTCTGCTCTCTTTGTGGAGGCTTCTGCTTCTCCTTTAACTTTTGCTCCTGTGTAGCTTCAAAATTTGGCTAACATCTTGAGGGAAAAAGCAAATACATTTATACATTTTAAAACAAATCTTCAATACAATCCTTTCAATCCTATGAGTCCACCAAATCTGCTGGCTACCTAGGCCGAGAAGTGGTCTTATCAACAGGCAAAGGCTAGCCTGGATGTTCCTCCTCATCTGTTTCCCAAATCAGCCAGTATTCTTAGAGAAAGAGCAGCTGCTCCCTCTATAATCTTGATTTATCTAATCATCATTGCTTCAGCAGCTTTCTGATGTCTTTAAATATATGCTTTTGATATTTTATAGTCATTTTTAGTTATTCTATGAGAAATTCCACATGCTATTCTATCTTGATTGGAAGAAGTCCCTCCACTGGTTCTTAACTGAGATTTACTTATGTTGCTTATTCAATGGGTGTTCATATTTTTTTCATTCCTTAACTTCTTCTTCTATTGACATGTAACTCATGTTTCAAGATTTGCAGCTTACAACCCACCTCTTTCACAATTCCCCTTGAATGCCTAAGTAGTCAGTTGGGGTAATCTTATATGTTTGTTTCGAACTTCTTTGTTGTTGTTTATACTATATGACCTCACTCCTGATTTTCTTGATCTGTTCTTTAAATTATAAATTAATCCATACATGTAAGCTTCCTGAGTTTCAGAGTGTGCTGAACATATTTGGGGTACTTTTTCTATATTTTGCAACATATAGCATGATTCTGATAAGCAGTGTGTCTTTTTTATTCATATGTAGAGAAAGGAAATTGTAGAGTTGGGGAATCTCCTAGATCTTATACTGTATCCTTCATTTGAAAGTGGCAAAGAGAGTTAGTGATTGCAAATTTTCTCCCTTCAAAAAGTACTGAATTTAGAACAAGAAAGGAATGAACACAAGGAAATCTAAATATTGTGTGTGTGTTTTAGAAATAAATGAGAATAGGCTATTTATTGGTTATAACCTCTATGATCTTATATCATACATGTTCTGTTTTTATTGCACTCACAAGCCCTTCTATGGTATCTTCGAACTGCAATAGAAGTTTTTCTCTAAAATGAAACTCAGACTGAGGAAGGGGCCCAATAAATGATCCAATATTGTCTATTCCAGCCAGGATACAGTAGCTTGTGAGATTTCTTGGAATAACTAGAAATGCCTGTAAAATATTAAAAGCATATATTTAAAGCTATCAGAAGGAATGACGATTAGATGAACCAAGATTACAGAGAGTGATTTATAGGTAACTTAGTGAGCAAAACTTTCTTCCCCTACTCTTAAAATGGGACATTGATAGAAATTGAGGTAAAATCCATTCTCTTCTCTACATTTCAGTGTTTTCAGACTGAGTATTCTTGGTTTTATAAAAGTGATCCCAAGAGTCTAAGATTAGATAAAACTTAGCAGTCACATAAAAGCACAAACTTGAATCTTGGACAATACCACTGCTGGGAGTAAAATTATCCCATTGTCAAGCCTCACTTCCCTGAGTCTTTTGTTTTATGTTTATCTTTACTTATTCATTAGTTCTTATTAATTATATACATTATCATGTGTGTAAAATAATGTCTGCCCAGAAAGTAATTTTTCTAATTGTATTAGAATTAAAGAGAAAGAGATCCAATACCATAATAATTTTTAGAAAAGAAAAATTTGAATGCATCTAAGAATGTCTTAGAATTATGGGATCATTAGTGATCTGAAGAGTGTAATTTGAAATTTTTAGTCATATTGAAGAGGAAATTATGTGATATTCTCATATTGTAGAGTTAGGGGTTTTATGTATCTTCTCATTGTAAATAGTCTTCACTACAAGTAAACTCTTGTTGTTTTTCTGGATGTTTTGTTTCTCCCAAAAGACTACCAGCTACTCAAGGGCAAAGATTAGATTGTATTCTCCTCCCACTCTTATGTCCTTGGTGTTAAATTCAAGCTTATAATAAGACATTTGTTCATCTTTTCTAGCTGAGAAAGTCCTTAGTGATGTTCATCACTGTTTTAGTCTCTTTGCTTTGATTAAATGCGCTATCCCTTTGTGGTTGGATTGGGACATGTGACAAAATGTAGCTGATGAGTTGTTAGAGAAATTGTATTTCACTTCCAGGCTATAGCATTTAATTATCAATGAGACCCACCAGAGCACTCTTTCCCAATGCTGCAATGACTCCCAACATCCAGGTGGCGACTGTTCTGTCAATCTGGGTCCTAAAGTGACCACACAATGGAGCAAAGCCCTCAGCTTAGTCAAGATGGTTATGCAATATGGACAAGAAATAAATATTTCTTGCTGTAAGACAATGAAATTTTTTAGGCGTTTGTTATCATGGTATTACTACCCATTCTTTTTTATTTCTATTAAGGTTTCAGTGGTCAAACTGCTTCAGAGAAAAAACAGATATGCAGGGACAACATCACTGGTTAATTTTCCTGGCATTGGTTAACCAGATAGCAGAGACATTTGATACCTTCCTCTCCTGACCAAAGATGGAGGGAATGTGGGTATACCAGCAGCATATGCATCTAGAAAGATGTGGTCATGACACATGGAGAATAAGAATTCATCACTGGGGTCTTCAAGAGTGTGTGCTTTAGGATACCAGAGCATCTTTACCATGGACTGAATGGCATGTAGTATTAGTGACAAAAGACCTGATTAAGTATTTCATATAGGCATATATCCCAAATCACTCACTGGCTTCAGATATACTTTCCAGAGTCTGTGAACTTCGTATTTCTCCTCTATGCATTTGAAAAATACCTTCCCTAAGTTCGTTGTGTGATCTCACATCCTGTGGAGTGAGTACATTTTCAAGAAAAGAAATAACCAATTTTCAAGGAGCATATTGCAATGTTGAATATCTTGGTTATATCCTCTTAGCTGTTCCTTCTGATGTGGTTAATATTCCTATACTTTGCAATGTCTTCACCTTTTCAGGTACTCTCAGCCTGGTGCTGGGGGATCTCTAGGGCTCTGTTAAAGCCCAAAGATTTCCTAGTTATTACATCTTTTTGGATTTAGGTCACATGGTAGGGGCTGTTCAGGTCTAAAGGAGATTTCCCACATGGTGGTGGGTTGTCCAGGTCTGAAAACTCTTTCTTATAGATTTTCCTGGGAGTTCTCTGATGAATAAGAACATGTTAGAGGAATACAGGCAACTCCAGAGGGAAGATGGGCAACAAAAACATCTAAAAATTGCATAGGAGAGAAGGGAACATGCCATTTTTTTTCCGATTTATATTATCTGTTGTTATTTTTCTTGGTTAAAGTCGTAGAAAGCTGAGGCTGACCAAAAAAAATATGTAAGTTGGCTGGTTGGCAGGTATCCTTTTTTGTTCTGTTCGTTTCTTCATTATTGAGAAGAAAAAAAATACTTGCTGCATGGCGAGGTCCCATGGAGAACACATATGAGTTGGAAGCCATTTAAATATTTGCAGCATATACAATTCTTTCTTTCTTTCTTTTTTCCTTCTTTCTTTCAGTATTTCTTAATTTATACATTAAATACATATGGAGAACAATACATGGTGTTTGATAGAAACCATGAAAATAGAAAATTAAAAATAATATCAACAATAACTACTAATGCTAACATTCGTTAGGTGATTCTATGTGAAAGATCACTCTGTTTAAAGTATCTTTAAATCAGTGAATTCTCAATGCCTCAGTTTCCTCTTCATTTCAGAGAGGAGGAATTTGAGGCCAGAAAGACTCTGTCAATTGCCAAATTAACACAGCAGATCAGTGATAGGATTGTGAGCATCCGAGACCATTTGACCCCTAAGCTTGTTCCCCAAACATCTACACTATGCTGTTTTTCCTTGCTGTCTATGGAACTTACCACGGAGAAAATGAGAAGAGCCATGTAACTGTCCCATTTCTTGAAAGAGTGTGGAGCTTAGGGAATACTGATAAAAAAGGTAGGAGTCTGGCTTCAATTAAACTTCCCACTTTCATTTGTTTCTTAAATATTCACATAGAGGGCAGCATCTTCCTAACACTTTTTAATTCATGAAATGATGAAAAAGTGGTTAAGACCCTTGGCAAAGGAATTGGGAATCTTACAGCTTTGATGACCTACGGTGGCCCTGAGCACAGCCAGGGGAAGAGGCAGGATATACAAGGCCCCAAGAGAGAAAATAGATCAGAGCTAAGGAAGCAGTGGTGCTGGGAGAGATCATGAATTTTTGACATTATGAAGGACAGGACCAGTCATTGGAGAGAAGTTCTGGTTTTAAGCTTTCTTGAGGCTTTCTGAGCTTGCTGCTGTTGGATCATGTGGGGAAAAAAATTGAATGTGAGCTAATTCTGCAGCATTTAACGCCTGGTGGATTTTCTATCAGATGTTTGTGACTAAGACCTGTACTGGTAGCAGCAGTGGTGCTGAGAAAGCACTGGAGCCCAATGGGCAGCATCGTGTTGCATCGGCAGCCTGTGTCTCTGGGCCACCAGGGATTTAGCATTATCATCAGTGATAATACTTCTCCACCAATGAGTGTCCAGAGCCTGTAGTGAGGAAATCAAACCTCTAGGGCAGTGTTCTCTGAATAATGTCGTTGTTCATCCCTATTAGAAAAAGAAACAAACAAAATAAAAAATACCCATATAAATATTTATTATTCATAAATTTAAATTATAAAGACTCTACAGTACAGATAATGAACAATATAAACATAACCAAAATATAATTTTCAAATGATGCAAGATATAATACACAATATTATAAAATGTATCCCTATGTATGGATGGCTTCATGACTACCAATAGCTATAATCTAAGGCTTTGCCTATACTAAGATGAGGTTAAAACTCTTTCCTGCAAACAGGTCTAATTATAGAATCCATTGTTTTTGCTGTATACTGTTCTTGATAAAGAGCTAATACTACTCATAGCTATTTCAGCTCTACCATTTTCTGGCTACTCATTTGTATTTACATTATTATTTTTAATTTTAACCCGTGTGTTATTCAATGAAGAAATATTTTAAGCTAGTTTACCTTATTGTGGAGGTAATGTAGTCAACAATAGACAACATGACCCACAAATATGCTTAATAAGACAGAAATGAACTGCGACACAGCCTTGCTTGGAAAGCAAAACAAAGAATGAGGCTTCCACTTTCTACTTTTGTCTTTGAGGATTCTTATGTATTACATGGGACGTGAGACCTTTTCACACAAAGCTAAATGCAGGCCATTTGTATATTAAATATGAATAAAGTTAATTTTCTAAGTTTAAGTTAAATTTAAAGGGAAATTGAATTGTGTGTGTGTACATGTGCATGTCACTAGATCTCATCTTGCACAACTCACTTTGGAAACAGTTTTCCTTAAGCTATTTTATTATTTGCAAAATGGAAGGAAAATATTTCACAAAAGGTATTTATGTTGACGTTGCACATTCATAATCATGAATGTAATTTTAGATAGAGTAAGTTTGGTCAGATATATAGGTAGCAATATCTGGTTTAGATACTTGGGTAACAATTAGAATTATAATATGTTTTAGAAGTTGGAAAGATACTTGGGTAACATTTAGGATTACAATGTTTTAGAAGTTTGAAAGAGGTTGGGGTCACTTTTTAGATAAAGGGATCATGAGTCTGCATTGAGATGAGATTGAAGTAGACCACTGAAAGTAGAAGGGATATTTACAGAAATGTAGGTATTCTGGGGGAAGAGAGAATGAGTCAAGCAAGTACTGATAGAGAATATAAGGAAGGAGAGTTTAGGAGCCATAATCATGAATGTAATTTTAGATAGAGTAAGTTTGGTCAGATATATAGGTAGCAATAGTTTTAGGGCTGGTCTTTTGGAACAATCTTGGGGCTAGAGACATTGACTATGGAATTATCTTCATAGGGACATTTTATAAAGTCATGAAAATAATTTATTGAGAGAGTGGTGAGGACATAAGGCCTGCTTTGGTGCATAATGAGTACATTGAATGTCCTTTGGAAAGCCTTTTCATCTACTCTTTGGGTTCCCTTCTCTTTTTGGAAGGTTGAGGTTATTGGAAGAGTGATTATCAGATCTGTGAGTCTTTGGAGCAAATGAAGGTTGTCAAAATTCCAGAACTGGATGTAGACACCCACAGAAATTTCCCCCATTGAAAGGGACAGGCTGATCATAAGGGGGTGGAGCTAGAACCAGATTGGAACTTGAATTTGAGAAGATGGGTTAGAAGCTCTCAGCAGTGAATAATTAAAGCTATGCAATCATCAAAGGAATGACTTATATATTACTATTGAGGCACAAGATCAAGAGGGTATGCCTTGAAGCATTAAGGAAGTAATTTAAAATTAAAGCAAGTCCTACTTAATTGACAAATTAAATACTGACAGCATTTCCAGCTTTAGTTAGAATAAAAATAACAGATGGCAATACAGTTCTAAAGTAATTTATACTTTTTGTAGAGAAGAAAGAGTTAGAATAATTTTTTTGATAAAATGACAAACATAAGATGGCATAATTAATTGCCTGTGTAATAGAAGGGACAATTGTGACCATAGGTGGTTTTGAAATAATTTGCTTTCAGTTTTTATGATTATCAAACACAGTTGAGGAGGGATGTAAGTTGATTCTTGGTGCATTCCATTTTCTATGTCAAATCAAAAACATTTTATTCATAATCAATTTTCAATGTCAGTGCACAAGGTATTTTTATTGTTCGGTTTGAATATTTATAGTGTTGAAATATGTGGTATTTTATATTTCAATGCTTTTGAAGAAATATTTCTTATGAAACATCAAAAATGCATACATGATATAGAAGTAACCTGCATGCATACACTCGGAGGAATATCACTATGGTATAGTAGAGGGAGTGCTGGATTTAGAATCAAACTTTTATTTATGTCCATTTCCAGACTGTGAAATTGTAACCTCACATCATGAAAAAGAATCTTCATTTTCAAGGTAGAGAGCCTAGCAACTGCTCTAATTGCTTCCCAAAGTTCTTGAGAAGATCCAGTGAGATCAAGCACATAACACTATAAAAACTGAAAAGTGTTAAACCAACACCAGGCAAGATATTGACTTTTTGGCATCTTCCCTTGTATAGAAACTGATATGCATATTTTCTTTCCCTCTTAAGAATTTTTTTCCAATTAAATTAAATATTGTTTCTAGCAAAAGAAACCTTTCAAGTAAGGTTGGTGTTATTATTCCTTACAAGTTTTATCTTGATTCATAAACGTTTTATGCCAAGAATAATGCTGTTTTAAAGACAATAAGTGCCTGTTTTTGCCTGGGGCCACTGGAAGCCCTGCAAAAGAGACAGGAGGAATTAAAGGCCCTTAATCATATTTCCCCATTTTTAACCGTTACTTTTTACACTTTTGAGCCATTTTTCTCCTCTCACTGGGCCCTACCGAGGCCCATAAATCTTAATTAAAGATGCAATTTTTTTTTCCTGTGAAATCTGAGCTGCAAGAAAGCTTTCATGTTTTTTTATTTTTAAGACTAGCTCCATGTGTTGGCTCATAAAACAAATAAGACTTTTACACTCAAAGGATTTTTGAAAGCTGTTATTGCTGCTGTCATGTGGAGCTGGTCCCATAATTATTATTATTGTTATTTTATTTTTTATACACAAGCTTCTGATTTTCTTGCACAGAGCACAGTGAAAAAAATGAAACTTACACCAGGCTTATCTTGGCTCAGAAAGTGAAGGTATAGCTTATAAAACATGAAAGAAACATGAGTCTAAGGCTCCAGTGGAGAAAGAAAAACTCTCTGAGTGCATCCAGGTATGAGTCCCATTGAGGTCTCTACTAAGGAATATTTCTTTACAAGGAATAGGCTGCAGTCTGATTGGTAAGACAAGCAAATGTGTCTGCAACTGAATTCCTTACCCCATTAGGCTGGGGAATGGGCCTGACATCTTTAGACCTCTGGACCTAATATCCTAATGGCAGGTGCCAAAGGGGTTTAATCACAGATAACAGGTAGCCTGGAAGACCTGATCCTGTTCTAGATACTGTTGCTAATGAAAAAAAAAAAGATTTTGATAATAGTATATAAATATCTAATGAAGGCCAGTCATGATAGCTCTTGTACTTTGTAATTCCAGCACTTTGGGAGGCTAAGGTAGGTGGAGCGTTTAAGGCCAGGAGTTTGAGATCAGCCTGTCCAACATGGTGAAATCATGTCTCTGCTAAAATTACAAAAATTAGCCAGGCGTGATGATGTATACCTGCACCTGTAGTCTCAGCTACTAGGGAGGCTGAGGCAGGCGAATTGCTTAATCCCAGGGGCAGAGGTTGCAGTGAGCCGAGATTGCACTCTAGCCTAGGTGACAGAGTGAGACTCTGTCACAAAAAAAGAAAAAATCTAATGAGACATGAGGCAGGAGATCACTGTGATACAAACCGCCAGACTTCTTAGGTGTCAACTTGCCTGTCTTCCACCGTCCCTTCAAAACTTCAGTGGTCTTCTATCATCCACAAGATGACATGAAAAATCCCAAGATCTCTTTCAATCTAGCTTTAACCTGTCATTTGAATGTCAGCAATTGTCACCATCCCACCTAGCCACACCTCTTCTCCTGTTCATACAGAGAAAGCATAGACAATGCTTTCCAAAGAAATCTCATTCCTTTACAACTCTGTGGCTTTGCATGTATTGAGAGGTGTGGTGGAAAAAGAACAATTATGTAATGGACTTGGTGTAGGTTTCTTCCTAGCTGAGTAACTATGGGCAAATTATTTAACTTCTCTGAGCCTCTTTTTCCTCATCTGTAAGATGGAGATAATAATCACATCTTGGTAGTGATGTGAAGATTATATGTAATATATGCAATGCACCCAGAACAGTAATATTATATGCAACAGGATTATATGCAATATATGCTGTGCACTCAGAACAACATCCATAAAGTAGATTCTGTTTCTCCTTCTTTCTGTTTTAAGTGCAACAGCCTCACCTTGGTTGAGTTTCTACCCATCTCTTAAAATGCAGTCAAGTTAAACCTCAACTGGGACACCTTGCATAAGGTCCCCCAGATGCATTTGGATAAATTAGGATGAACAATTTGGCAACAGTGGCAAGCAAGTTTGTAGGAAGGAAGGACCTAGGGTAAGCAGACCAGCCAAAACCCTTTTGTTGTGGCCAAAGCATATTTTTTTCTGCAGAAGGAGCCTTCGGGTCCTTTGCCTGGTTAGGTTTCTTTACGTAGCTCTCAAGTTTCTTTAAAGGTTTGCTTGCCTCTGCCTTCCTCTTCCACACTCTGTTCCTCACTCTTTTTCCCAAATCTACCAGTCTCATCTAGGACTTCTTCCAATGGTCTTGTTGGCTTGTTGACAAGTTCTTCAGCCTCTGCTTCACACCTTGACAAATAACAAATGCCATTATCCCTTTTACTTCCTTAAATTACCCAAGTCTTTTTTGCTCTTTTATTGGATTTTGTATGATTCTGTTCTTCAACATTCTTAGACCAAAAACTGCAAATCCCCTTTGCATCATAAACTTACCGTATCGGAAAGAGGGGTTCAATATTTCTTTATGCTCTTTGTTTTATACATGAAGAATAGAAGGTTCAGAGAGGTGAAAATACCTTTATTGAGTCAACACTTAGAGGCTGATTAAGGCTCTGACCCAGGTCTCCTGTGTCTTGGCCAGTGCTTTATACTGCAGTACGATGATTCTTTGACTTCTTTGACCATACGGCATTTTGAAATATCCAGGAAGCTTCCGAAGTTGGGTATTAGAGTGCCAGAATAATGCTCTCTAGCTGTGAAGGGTCCAGCTCAAGGCCAAAGAATTTCCTTCCTGTACTGATAAGCTACAGGGTATTTTCAATCAAGTCAACTAGGATGAGGCATCAATGACCAGGTGGATGGAAGGAGGTGAATTTTTGGAGAGAGGCTACTCCTGAGGAAATCTGCATATACAGTTAGCTGCCCCATGGAGCTGGGCAGGACAGGGTTCAGAGAAGTATTGGGAGTATTCAGCAGACAATCCTGAATCCCACTGAATTTTCTACCAAATATGATTTTCTAACCTAATCTTTTCCTAGTTCCAGATGGATTTTGCATAATTTTCAGAGATTCATATTCAAGGGAACTATGACAGTGTAACTGAGACTTTCTTGAAATAACAAAGGGGAGAAGGAAAGAATGACTATGTATTAAGCACTTACACAAGATCTGGTAATTTTACTTACACATTCTTATGCGAATCTTCACACACACACATGCACACACACACACACACACACACACACCCAAAACCTTAATGAGGTTGTGAGAAATGTTCCTGTTTTATGGATGAGGAGACTGAGACTTAGGAAAAGATAACCAACTTAGCACAGGTTACCTAGACAGCTAGACCCAGATTCGAAGTTTAGTTTATCTGACTTAGAGAAGGTGAGTCATATAAAGACCTTGATTGACATTTTGTAGAATGAATTCTTAGATTTTGATTTTGTTTGTGTTGATTTCAACAAGACTCTTGATTCTTACATATACCTCTTTTCTCTTGTCTTAAAACCAGGCATGAGTTCAGCTTTACTTTCTCAAAGAGATGTTGAAAAATCAAATAAGACAATGCATTTGACAGTATTTTAAAACTTATGAAGTACTATACAAATATAAATTTCATGACAATGTAAATATTAACTAGATTTTTAAAACCTAAGAAATGGACAAATTACTTCATTGTTTTTTCAAGTCTGTTGGAAACTAATCAAAATCCATAAGGTCTTTTATGATGTATAGTCCACTGGTTAATTAGTAAATACTCCAGCACAATTAACTTTTCTTCAACTATAAATTTAAAAAAGATTATGAAATTCAAAAGCTCAATTTTGTGGTATTCAGAATGATCTGACCTTTTGATGTTCTGTGCTTCGTATTTTGTGTGAGGTGAATGAAATTCAAACGTAAGTTGCATTGTCATTGACACTTTCATACCATGTTCAAATCTTTTTTCTTCAGAAATTAAAAATAAAACTAGCAGTATCAGTAGTATTAATTTATAAATTAGCCATTTATGTGGGCAAGGTAAAGTGTTGGTGGTTAAAATAATATAATGATGTATATAGAGCAAATTTTCTATTTATTAAGACAGAAGAATAAATAATATGTTGGTAACAGTGGTCAAACTTGAAAGAATAACTTTTCTTTCAGACTTCTTTTTCCACTTTTTCACTTGGATGGTTTATTTTCAGCACATGGGGCCTAAGTGATATGCTTTAGCATTACCACATACACATATTCCTGAGAATAAAAATATGAAGGGCGATAAAAAGAATAAAATTAATTTTTGTGGAAAGCTTGAAGAAGCTTTCGTTATTGTACAACCAATTCATGTCTACTGTTGGTTATTATATGAGTGTAAAACGAAGAACTTAACAAGGTAACTTGGCTCATTCACGCAGTTGGGTAATGTGAGCAGAGGTGACACTGCTCTCTTATGTGTTCATTTGCATGAATAAGTAGGGACAGGGGTTGAAGAATCTCCTGAGAAACAGTCTTAGGGAATGAACTGGATTCATTGTGGTAGCTAAGGCTGGGGCTTGCCCTGACCCGCTCCTCTGGGAAACGGTGGTGGGATGAGTGTATGGGTTTCGAGTTGTGTCACTAAAAGTCACTACACTTTAGTGTTCATGGCTTTTGCTTGGGGATCTACTACTTCCCAACCCCTGTCTTCTGAAAGACTACAAAGTAGAAAGGGTGACCTTCTGTTAGAGGAGTTGCCACACTGGGTTTTGGCTGGAAGGTGCCGCAGGTTTGTACTAGGTCCAGAAGCATTGGGGCAGGGCACGTTCCCAAGTCCTCTGGCAGCGTTAGGTGCCAGAGCCTCATGGAACTCAGAGAGCCCACTCCAGAGAGCCACTGTGGCCTGAAGGCTGTGGAAGATCTTGATCTGGCTGGCTAAGTCTCAACATAGATAAGCCTCTTCTATGGAAAAGCCTGGGCTCCAAGCCATGACAATTGAGTTCTAACTCTCAGGTTGTCAGTAGTGCTGCATTGCGTTCACGGGTTAAGAAAGCCACTCAGATTACCAGCAAATAACTAAATCTGTCATAAGCAAGCACATACAGAAGTAAACACAGATTTATTTCTACCAATCATTTGAATAAAATTATACATTGGGAACATTTCAAGACCACATCCTACAAGTCTCTTTTAAAACTGCAGCCAAATGTATACCATTGCTAGTGATAGTGCTCTTACTACCAGGTGCCATTATTAACTGGAGGTGCCAGGGGAACAAGAGAAATGGCAACACAGACACTGATGGTAATGCAACCTGGGTGAAGTGTTGGGAAGGGAGAGTGGTGTAAGGGGTGAGTATGGCTCCAACTAGCATCAGTGTTAGAATGTGGTTGTAATAAGAGTGGTAAGAACTTGATGCTTTTTTAGTTGTTTCTCCATATCAAGTACAACTTCGTAAAAAGCATCCATGACAGCCGGGCATGGTGGCTCATGCCTGTAGGAGGCCGAGGCAGGCAGATCACAAGGTCAGGAGTTCAATACCAGACTGGCCAACATGGTGAAACCCTGTCTCTACTAAAAGATACAAAAATTAGCTGGGCATGGTGGCTTATGCCTGTAATCCCAGCTACTTGGGAGGCTGAGGAAGTAGAATTGCTTGAACCGGGACCAGGGAGGCAGAGGTTGCAGTGAGCCGAGATTGTGCCACTGCACTCCAGCCTGGGCTACAGAGTGAGACTCCATCTTAAAAAAAAAATCCATGTCTAGAAACATAAAAGAAGAATAGAATAGATAAAGATCATATTGAAAATGATGTTTTATTGGTATGGTTAAAATCGGAAAATCCGATTGGTTAAAATTCATAGTTCATAGCCACCCTCAGTTCTGAAGAGCCAATGCAATACCAACAGCTCAGTCAGTTTCTTCCAGGGGAAGGAAAGAGTTTCTGCATTACTGGATCTCACAGGCACCTAGGACCACTGCCTACTATGCTTCACTTACTTGTCCATGTTTCTTCCGAAAATTATGGACCAAAAGTTAACATGAATTTCAAATTAGAGCCTTATAAGAGGAAAACTACCAAATCAATCACTATACTGTGATTATACCCCTAAAATAAAAAATATTCAAAATAAAGGATGTGATAGTAGAAGAATTCCAAAGCGCTGCTGGAGATAGATGGGACCTTTGTATTGACACAGAATATAGGCGTTCTTCTCACAAAAAATGTCATGAGATTCACAGTGGGCTTCTGGAATCTGCACACCAGCTTTTGTATGTATGGACAAATTTGCATTGTACTGTTATGAGAACATGTCTTTCATCATTTTTTCAAAGAAGTTTGTATTAACCTTTCTAGCTGCTGTAACAAGCACTCCCAAAATCTCTGTGGCTTAAAGATGTGCTTCTCATTCATGAACAGCTCAGTTGAGTTGGGGAGGCTGGGAGAACAGTTTATTTCCTGTTCTCCTTTCTCCATAGACTCCAAGTCCTCCATTTGGGCTGGGTATGGTGGCTCATGCCTGTAATCTAGCACTTTGGGAGTTCAAGACAGGCAGATCATTCAACCCCAGGTGTTTAAGACCAGCTTAGGCAACATGGTGAAACCTCCTCTCTACAAAAAAATACAAAAATTAGCCAGGAGAGGTGGTGTGAGCCTGTAGTGTCAGTTACTTGCAAGGCTGAGGTGGGAGGATTGCTTCAGCCCAGGAGGTCAAGTTGCAGTGAGCTGTAATTATGCTACAGCACTCCAGCCTGGGAGACAAAGCCATACTTTGTATAAATAAATAAATAAAATAAGTTAAAGTCCTTTTTTTGATACTCTGCATCCAGACAGCTAATGATAACAGACATAGAGTAGGGATGATTCTATAGGACACTTTAAGGCCCTGACCTGGAAATGGTTGACATCAATTTTGCCCACATTTTATTAGGCAGAACTCATCTCATAGCCTCATTTAGATTAGAAAAAGTAAAAATAAAATAAAATAAAGTAGTTTTCCTGTTGCCCAGAGGAAAAATGAAATGTTTTGGTGAACATATAGAATGATTTCTGCCATAGGTCTTATGACTCATGAATGGTTAGGAAACATTGCCTTGGGCATTCATGTGTGAAAGGGTATGTTTCCCAGAGTATCATGATTTAGGTTGTCAGGTCAGCTGAGTCACAGGGGAATTGTTAGAATGGAATCAGAGTGGTAGCATGTTTCTCCAAAACAATCTTGAAAGATTCTGATTTCTCTAGGAGATCTCTCTGGTGAGATTTGTAGGGCTTAGCATTCTATGTTCTCCCAACATCTTTTATCACTAAACCTCTGGAGAAGAAAATCATATTAGAAAAATTCCAAGTATATTCCCTCTCTGAGTAAGATGAACTACATTGAGGAACATAGAGAAGACATCTTTCACAAGATATTTTTTTTTTACAATTTTGGAGGACAGGGCATGGGTCTTGAGTTACCTCAAACTTGAAAGTGAGAATTGAACCATACTTCTGACAGCACTGCCTAAAGGAAGTGAGGTGTTGTAACTTGGTTACTTGGCATTTGGTATTTGTCTCTGTTAGTTCCATAAAAACTTTTGAAAGTGTTGGCAGATGTAGCTAACATTTGGTCTTCTGCTATAAAGGATGTCAAGACCTTCAGTCAGATTTGTGGTTTTCCATTAGCCCTTAGGAATGTTTCTTTTGAATGCTGGTAGCATATTCCACCCATTCTCTTTAGAGTAATCATAGTAAATATGAATTCGCTTTTATAAAAAGAGAGAGCAGAGATTTAGGAAACTGAATTAGTTTTAGCAAAATCAAATTATAAAATGAAGAGAATAAAAATGTTAATTTATAAGTGGGTATATACTTTCTATTTTTCTGATGTATAATGGTGAAGATTGTTACATAGCTACTGCTTTAAACACTTTCTAAACTTAGGATTAATATAAACCAATGATTTAAAAACCTTCTTGATCATATACCTTAACTGTAAAAATTGTCACCATGGATCTCAAATATATGCACATTTATTCATAAACCATATTCATGCACAACTTTAATGATACATTAGAAACCTATATAAAAGCTGGGTGTGGTGATACACACCTGTAATTCTAGCACTTTGGGAGGCTGAGGCAGAAGAATCACTTGAGCCCAGAAGTCTGAAACCAATCTGGGCAACATAGTGAGGACCAAACTCAAACAACAGTAACAAATAAGCATACGAACAAACAAAAACTGTATACAAAGATTAAAATTCAAATGGAAAAGATTACATTGCTATATAAGTTGAAATTCCAATAATTTATTTCTACATTTCCGTGAGTGGTCTTGCCCACAATCTGGGTGTTTCTCACTTAGGAAGTTTGTTAACATAAACAAGACACTTTATGTAGTATTCTTTGAAGCAGAGCTTCCTAAGCAATGAGCTAGTTGTTACTGCAAAACTTTGTTTTATGGGAATTCCATCTACATTTGTAGGATGCTGGATGCCACATAGTCATGCTGTTGAGATGGCAAGTTGCCAAATAGGCTCCTTTCAAGTCCTGGAAGAAAAAAATCTTTCTTTCCCAGAAGGCTTTGTCTTTGACTCAGCTGCTGTCAATTCATCATATCTGTAAGTCTCTATGATACAGAGAAAAATTAAGACCAACAATTTTTACTCTACCAATAATAATTTAGAGAATCATAAAACAGATTTCCCCCTATTCACCTGAAACAGTGATAGAGTCGGAAACAAAAAGATGTGAGAGATTGAAGAGGTTCTGGAAAACAAAACTAAACTAAACACAGAAAACACGAGAAGAGACTAATAAAAATTGTAAGAGCTAACACTTACTGAATACCCACTATGTGCTAGTAATTGTCCTTGCTAAGTAGTTCATGCACATCATGTATTTTCATCCTTAAAAAACCCCAAGAAATATGTGCTAATTATTATCCTCTTTTTTACCATAAGTAAACTGCCTGTAAGATGAATGAATAATGGAAAAATGTTTTGTTTCTGGAAAATAATGCTTAAATGACTGGTTAGTTGTGTGCACTTCTATCGGAAGGGTTTCCTGTGCTATGCAGGAAGTTGGACTTGTTTATCTTTTAGATCCCTTTTGGCACTTTATTTCAGTAAATATTTTTGGACATTTACTTTGTGCTTAGATCTTTCTAGTTGCTTACCAATCTCAATCTTGATCAAGTCACTTAACCTCAATGATTTTTAGTTTGACCATCTAAATTAGGGTTGTCCTATCTGATTGGCCCTTCAGAAGTTCTCCTATGAATCCAACTTGAGTGTATGTTTTGAGGACCATCAGTTATATTGTATGTGTCTGAAGCATCATCATCATTCTTTTTTAAATGTGATATAATTTTTGCATTTCAGGAATTTTTAGTTCATGAAGAAATTTTACTTACAAGATAAAGACATGTTCATAAACAGGGACCAGGTAATCCTTTTCAATTTTTTCCTATTGGAGTCATACAATCTCAGGTTTGGGACACAGAAAGAAACCAAGAATTGATGAGAGGAAGTGGTACTAATTCCTTCATAGTAATTGTAATAATACATATTGTAATAATACAATAATACACAGAGATTATAATAATCCCTTGTATTTATGGACACTTTAAACTTTCAAATTACTTATACATTGGTGATCTCACCTGATCCTCTTTTTGTTTCTCAGTTCCAGGATTATTCTTTTCCTTTAACTGACTGTATTGACTATTCAGACATCTGCATCTGCTGTTAGTACAGTTTTTGGGGACTTGGATAGCCCACTTAAGTGTCCCATTTTACTCCCTCAGCTTTCAGTCTCATCACAGTACTCCCTTCAGCCTGCCCTCCTCCTTTCTTTCTTTGCTTCCTCTTTTCTTCTTTCCCTACCTCTTTTTTTCCAGAAACATGTAAGAATTCAATGGTGTTTCATATGCCAGGTACTATGCTAAATGCTAGAGATGAATAGTTAACATGGGTATTCAGTCTCAAGAGATCAATCTTACTGAGAAGGTCAAGAAAACAGACAAGTATGCTGTGATGGTGACATAATAGTGGTGAATAAAGGAGGTTCTGAATAAGGTCAGGGTAGGGACCTGATTCCAACATAAAAAGGGAGGTCAGGGAAAACTTCCTGGAGGAGGCATACCCTGGGTTAAGTCGATCAGAAAGACTGGCAGAGGGGACATTGTGAGTAAAGCCCGAAAACCCTGCTTTTTACCTGCTCTAGGTTTCACTGAGGGCAAAGGAAAGAGTGCAGTGCTCTTGAGTTACAATGTTTCTCACCTCAAGATCAGGGATTATTTAGAGTTTTGGCTTTAAAAATCAAGCCATAGATCCTGTGTATTCTCAGTGACTGATGCTTTGAGCTTTCTAGACCATTCTTCTCTTTTGGTCAGACCTAAGGTGTTGATGGAGCCACTGGCTCCTGCTACATCTTTGGGTTTGCCAGCGATTAAGGGCATTTTTGTCTGAGTGCCTAAGTGCTGGGGCAGACTGCCCAGCTTCAATGAATCGATGGACTAAAAATTCTCTTCCCAGCAGGCACTGCCAAGCAGCCTCCAGCCAACACTACGGGCAACTGAGAAAAGATCCATTGAGCTCAGCAGGAGGCTCTGTATCGGCTGACTCAGCTCCCTGGAAGCACTTCTCCAGTCATTTATATCTCCAGTTTTCCTCTCTGAACTCTGCTCTGTATCTCTGCTCTTTGTGCCAAGCTGGGAGGCACTGAGGTTTCAAATGGCTGTGCATTATCAATATCTCAGTGTGCTTCTGACAGATCATAAAGTAGACCTGACCCAATAGTCCATTTTTATTCTCTATTAGTTTAATTCACATTGGGTTTGGCCCAAGTCTTAAAGATTTTAGTTCAAGAAAACATTTTACAAGGTGCCAAATGAGATTAATCTCTCAAAGATCATGGAAAATAAAATAATATTTGCATTTGAAATGCAGTGTTTAAGAAAATATGTGAAAGGTCATACAACCAGCTTGTAGAGGAAGTAGGTCTAGAACCTAAAATTAGGTAGGGCTTTTGGCTAACTTCACTTTTCTACAAATTACTATGTTTTCCTTTTTTTCTAGAGAGTATTTTTTAAAATAATATTTTATTCTACTATAACTGCAGCCCTATGATGTCATTAGGGCACATGGCATTACTATAACTTTGTTGATGAGGAAAATTGGGCAGACTTACCAAAGGTCACTCAAAGATAAGAAACAGACCTGGGATAGAATTATTTTTCTTTTTTTCTGGTGAGCTATGTTGTACAACACCCTAGTTCAATAAATCCCAAACCAGGAGATCTGGATTGAGAGATTACTAAATTGGGGCCATTTTGGCCTCCAGTAAGCCATCAGTTGAGAGCAAGTCTCTTGTCACTCTGGTTTCCAGGATGTCCTTCGACTGTAAAATGTGCAAATTTGCCTTGCTATGGGCCTGCAAAAAGCAGAATTACTTAAAGCAGCCAGGTCTGTGGTGCCTTCTTCTGGGGGCACCTGTGACTTGGTTTAGCTGATGGCGGACACTCTGGAATGCTGGTCCACAACTGGGAAATCTTCTGATTGTTTCAGAGAACTTAGAAATTGATATTTTTGTGTAAAATCTCTTTATTTTTAATTGTTGATAAAAGGTACAAAATCAAACCTAATAATGTTGAGCCAAAGAATAAATGCCTGAGGGCTAGAAGTAGCTTATAAGTTGTCTGTTTGCAATGTCTGAATGGCAAGTTGTGCAGTCTTGGTGAGTGTAAACACTCCATGACCTCACAGACCTTGGAACTCCTTCTAAGTTGTGTTCCACCGGAAGATGACTTGATTATGTAGCATGGTAAATTTCCTTAGAACTCATTGTCATCAGAATTCATCTTAAATGTCTAGCTATGAAGGAGTTTAAGTGTTAAGTCTTAAAGATATGTAAGAAAAAGAGAAACCTTAAAGTGCTCCATTTTTTTTTTCTTTGGTTGTTTCCAATGAATAGATTCATTTTGGCTTTGAATTGCTCCTGCATTCCTCACAGTCGTCCTGCGAATTTGCCCTGGTCTCAACTGGATGATAGGTTTTTTAAAGACCAGAAACTGTTCTCTATATCTTTTCCTTTTCTCCTTGGCCAACATCAAATGTAACGCAGTTTGAGACTCAATAGTCACTCCTTTCCTTCCTGCCCTCTTTCAGCCATTGGTGATTGTTCCTGAGTTATACAATGGTTCTCTTGAGACAGGAATAATATAGCGTGGTCACAGGAGGATAAAAATTCTAGCAATAGTTTAACATGACTAGAGCTTATGGGCTGATAAGACTCTGAAAAACAGAGTGTGTACCATGTAGGCTAAGACTGACTGGACCCAGCATGGCCCTGGATTCTACCTATGTTTTACCTGGGACTTCATCACATGCTCATTAACACACTAAATCACATAGCCACCAGCTTTATGACAGTTCTGAGACCACATATATTTGATGTAAAAGTGGGTGTCACCACTGTTCTGAGGAATCTCTACCTTTTTCCAGGGATTTTCATAAATATTCTCCTCCTTAGTTAAAGAAACCCATAAAGGTAGCAGTCCCAAACTCCACTGTGGGACTCTCTTGAGTACACCCTCACTTCCCATTCTTGAATATGTAATTTCCTGAGTGTATTTGTTTTGCAATAAATCGCCAAACTTTCTTTATTTTCTGCCTCATCTTTGCATTCCTTCTTGCAATGATGTCAAGAGCCTGGAATCCAGCTGGGGTCTCCTCCAGCCCCCTGGTATTAGTCTCTATGTGACTGATTTCCTGACTCTTTCAACAGAGTCCCTCTTTCTCATGCTGCCAAACATATTCTCCTGAGTTCTCATCTTGACTTTCTTTTTTGCTACCTCAAATATCACTTGTCCACAGATAATATCAATATCTTTCTCATTTATTCTACTCCTGTGACTACCTACATGCCCATCAGAAAAAACATTTTTTTTTGAGAGAGTCTCGCACTGTTACCGGGGCTGGAGTGCAATGGCGCAATCTTGGCTCAATGCAACCTCTACCTCCAGGGTTCATACGATTCCCTTGTCTCAGCCTCCTGAGAAGCTGGGATTACAGGCACACACCACCAAACCTGACAATTTTTTTTTTTTTGTATTTTTGGTAGAGACAGGGTTTCACCATGTTGTCCAGACTGGTCTTGAACTCCTGACTTCGTGATCCACCCACCTCGGCCTCCCAAAGTGCTGGGATTACAGGTGTGAGCCCTGGTGCCCAGCCATCATTTTACTCAGTGAAATCAGGACCACATTCTGCCTTCCGTACTTCAACAAGCACCATAGAAAAGAGAGTGCAGGTGTGAGACACTGTTTGGTGAGATGTACACAATTTAATGCCTGAAGTGAATGTGAAGAGTAAGATAGAAGGAAGAGGCAAAAGTGATTCTAAGTTACAAGTCTAGGTGATTTGGTGTGTGGATACGGGCAATAAACATGAATAACATGTCAAACTAGTGTCAGAAAGGGATAGGGAGTTTAAATCTGATTCATCGGTATTTAGAAAACTGAAGATGTCTTGAAATTTAGACTAATTTGGAAGCTGAGGCTAGAGTTGAGAAGGTTTTCACTTGAGCTAGTATAAATTATTTTTAATGACCCCTCTGTGACTCCTTTGTATTGTGAGTTTAGCATCATTTTCTTATTTTCTTGATTAGAAGCAAATTGACTGTACTTTGACTGTCTTTTTTTTTTTTTTTAGACTAAGTCTTGTTCTTGTTGTCAAGGCTGGAGTGCAATGGCATGATCTTGGCTGGCTGCAACCTCTGCCTCCCAGGTTCAAGCGATTCTCCTGTGTCAGCCTCCCGAGTAGCTGAGATTACTGGCACCTGCCACCATGCCTGGCTAATTTTTGTATTTTTAGTAAAGACAGGGTTTCATCATGTTGGCCAGGCTGGTCTTGAACTCCTGACCTCAGGTAATCTGCCTGCCTCAGCCTCCCAAATTGCTGGGATTACAGGCATGAGCCAATGCATCTGGCCACCTGTCATTTTTAATACAAAGGATTTCTTCATCTCCTGATCTTATTCTCGTCTCAGTTTACTGTGCCAGTGGATTCAATCCATCTGTCCCCAGCTCCTCAACCCTTTCTCCAAATGAAAGGCTCTGGAAATGTGCAAAGCAGAAAACTGGTAAATAAGAAGTTGGTTTGCTAAAGTGGAGGTGAAGGTTTTCATGGTCTTCACTCCAAATCTCAAAGTCCCTGAAGGAATGCCTTTGTGACTGTGACATAGCTTACCCTTGTGACTGACTATCTAAGGAATGAGAAAAAAGTTCTCTCTCTCTCTCTCTCTCTCTCTCTCTCTCTCTATATATATATATATATATATATATATATATATATACACACACACACATATATATAGAGAGAGATGATATATATATACATACATGATATATATATATATATATATATATATATATATATATATATATATGTATGTATAGTGTGGCTCTTGGTATCCTATATGTGTCAGAATTATTTCATGAGGGCCAAGGCCAAAAGAAGTCCTTGAATCTTATGTTTATTAAAAAAAATGAGAGAAGTATTAAGTATTCAGTATCTTATTAAAATCCAAATGATTTAATATTTATCCTAACAACTTAGAAGACATTTGAAAAACTAATATATATTTGTGAAGAGAAATCATATTTTACCTTCATCCTTAAATAAGTACAATTAGCTGCTAATGGAGGATATGTGTGCTTGTTAGGCATCATACACACTCTCAAATCTTAGAATCAGATTGGTCACCATCATTTTCACTTCTTGTTTCACATTGATTTCTGTGCTATACTTACTTTTAATTGCATGAAAAGATGAAAACCCAGCTTCATAAAGATATTACATCATCAAAGAAATGTAATGCAACCTAATTTTAAAACTGTGAGCTACCTTGAGCTAGTAGTAGGAGTGATGTCTTCCAAATGTCAACTATTACTGTTTTCCTAGAAAATTTAAAATATCTGACAGCGACCTTGTGAGAGCACTGTGGCGCTTTGAGGCACCTCTGCTAATACAATTGGGAAATCATGGGAACAGGGCCAAGAATCAACTCTCTGAGTCATAGCCCTGGCTCAGTTAACTAGCTCTGTAAGCTTGGGTGGCCATTTCAGCATTCTCTACCACAGTACCCTTATCACAGTGGGGTATAGCTGAACTTGTTAATTCCTCATGTTGCTTTCTAGATTTCATGCTTATAATTGAAGGACTTTTAATTCTATCAGTGTTACTAAGAAAGCTTGGAAAAAATTTGCTACCTTAAATCACATTTTTCTGGGTCCTTGTTTTGAAAGTGAGGACGGAACTGGTTTTGAATTCAGGCATCTCATCCCAGCTACTCACCCCAACCTGTTAGTTCTGCAAAGTCAGAATTCTCTCAGAAGAACTATGTAAGGAATTCTATGTATGTTTAGTGTCAGGCCTGGGAGAGGGAGAGAATAAATGTTTGTATAATCTGATGCTTTCAGAAGAGCAAAACATCTCTATGAACACAGTTTTGCTAAGTAGATCAGGAAGTGCTTGTAAGATTCTCTTTACCTTTTAGGGGATACTACTTTGGGCTAGATTGAAAAACAAAATGAGGTCTTTCCATTCAGTATTTATAAAACCATGCAGAACTTCGATAGAATAAAAACTGATTTGTTACTTAATTTTGACCAGAAAGAATGAATGAGTATTCTTTGGAATTTGGAGCAGATTGAGTGAAAAGGAGCCATATTAAACAATTTTCTACTCACTATCCTGGTGGAAAGAAAGAAAATAACTTTTTTTAATCTGTGGTTTTTATTAAAGAAAAATTCTCAGTTAATTATACATCATCAAATTTTCTTGTCTTAGTTTGCATTGTGAGGTTTTCTTTTAAAAGTGTTTTCTTGTTCCTGGGTTACTAAAATATTTACTTATATTTTCTTATAATAACTTTATCATTTTACCTTTCGCAGGTGGGCTTTTAATGACCCATCTTTGAATGTGGCATTAGAGTTCTAGTTATTCTAACTATATAGTGAACCAGGTTTCCCACCACCACCTATCAAAACCATCCTCCTTTCCCCATTGTTTATGACACTCTCCTTATGTGTTATGCTAAATCTCTCTATACGCTATAATCCATCCTTTGGCTCTATATGATACATTTTTTCTGTTCTTGACCATTAAGTGCAATGTTTTTATTATTATGACTCTGTAGTATGTATTAGTTATTGATAGGTCAAATTTTCTGTCTTTAGTTTTGTTTTGGAAGGTTTATTCAGTTATTCCTGGACTTAGGGGCTGTCTTAGTCTGTTTTGTGCTGTAACAGAATACCTGAGACTGAGTATTTTATAATAAACAGAAATGAACTGGCTCGTGGTTCTGGAGGCTTGGAAGTTCAAGATTGAGAGGCTGGCAAATCGCCTCATGGCAGCAGGGAGAAGGGCAAGGGAGGGTGACAGAGAGGGGGTTGGTGGCAGGGGGGAGAGAGGGAAAGAATAAAAAGGGAGCTGAGCTCCCTGTTTTAAAACAAATCCACTTTTGAGATAATGACATTAATTCATTCACTCTACCCTTGTAGCTTAATTAGCTCTCATTAGGTCCCACCTCCCAACACTGTTGCATTGGGGATTGAGTTTCTAACACAGGTTTTTCAGGGGATATACTCAAACCATAGCAGTAGGCAACACAGAGCATTAGAGAGGTAAGATACAGTAGACGGACACTGTAGTGTTCAGATAGAAGCAGATTAGATCATTAAAAAATAGTGAGAACAAAAACAAGAAACAGAATAGACATACAATGTCATAACTTCTATTGAAATTTTAAAATATATGAATTTATATAAAATATACCTAATTTTAAGAACACATAAAAACACCAACACCAACAAAACCTTATTAAACACATTTGAATAGTTACCCTTATTGGGGAGGGTAATGGTTGTGGATTTTGAGGATAGGATGGAAACATTATTTTTAATAGTGAATAAAATAAAAATGGATAAAGTGAACCTCATTTGAGATAAAAATAGGGATAATTTAAAAAATAAAATCAGACATTTCCAAGAAAAACACCTAACTTTTCAGATTAGAGTTGGGGAAAAGCCATTTCTTTCCACAGCCTCCTTCTCTGATGCACAGGGGCAGAGCTGGGTTTCACTCCAAAAATCAGTTCCCCTAAAACAGTACATTAGGGATTAAAGTTAGAAATTCTCACCAGGAGGGGCTGGGTTCATTTGATCTTGTCTTTTATGAGTTATTGATATTATCTGGAACCAGCTGGTAGGGAAATCTGTCCCAGAAAGCTCCTTGACTCTGGTAGGCCCTAAATATAAACATGCGCATATCCCTGCCTGAGTCACTCAGCAATCCACTCGGCTTCAAAGAAAAGAGCACTTTGTTCAGGAGCACAGTGCCCTGAGCAAGAGCTAAAAGCGTCCTCTTTTCTAATTGTCAATTATCTCTACACTCCAAGATAAACATTTCTCTTTTAACATCAGACTGGCCTGGAAGGTTCTTTTAGGACATGGCTGTTTGAAGGACTGGAGAAGAGGGGACGTGGGGGAATACAGAGAAAGCAAAGAGACAAAAGTTTAAAATCAAGATGCACAGTCTGCTTCTTCCAATATATCTCAAATATATTCCTAATTAGAGAATGACGATGCAATAGACTGAGATTCCAGAGAAGGAAGAGGTAGGTAGGTGACACAGTTAAGGTGAGTCTTCATTTAAACAACTGCTGTTGACGTGGGTGGAGGATATTCTTAGAGGATATTTTTTTCTCTAAAAATTTTTTGTTTATTTGAAGGAGGACTGGAAGCATTTCATACATACACATGCAGATGTTCTTTGACTTACAATGGGATTATGTCCTGATCAACTTACCATAAAGCCAAAAATCCTAAGTCTAACCATTGCAATTTGGGAACCATCTGTATATGTGTATATGTATGTACATGTATGCATATGTATATGTGTGTATGTGCATACATATGTATACTTTTAAAAGATGGTTTTGTATTTTTTAAGCCATGAGAGCAAAGCTTAGCTCAGAAACTTTCCAAAGACCCATTTTCTTTACTTCATTTATGTAATAGATGAGATTGCAACTGACTTGACCACACTTGACAGCAAGGCCAGAGATAATTTAATTCAGTACTTTTCGAAACCTGTTGTGTTACCATGATTCAAAATAAGAAGAGAAAAGGATCTAGTAAGAAAGAACAGGAATGTTTATTTCTGTGTAACAAATAAGAAGGATTTTTTTCCCTGAAGTTAATCCTCCAGCAAGTATCTGTTTTGGAGGATAAAATAAAGTCAAATTCCTTTTGCCCATGTTCCCTCCCTTCTATTTTCTCCCCTGAGTGACCCTTTCCTCTTTCTTCTCTCCCCTCCTTCACATCTCTCTTTGCCTGGCATACTTAAAAATCCAGAAATCCATGTGCTAATTAGTGTGGTTATGATTTGCAACCTGTCCAAAAATGCCAGGAAGTGAGACGCAACCTTTTCAAGTTTAGTAGCAACCATCTAATTCGAGTCAAAACAGAGAGATGTGTTCAGTTAATTTGGAAGGAGAACGTGATTGGGATTTGTATATTCAAAGTTCAGTGACGACAGGTCACATTCAAGGGGGACAGTCTGTGTGTTAAAAATCCACCAATAAAGTCAGAAACTTTCTAGGCCAAGCAGAAAGAAGAGAGATTGTTTCTGTGGAATGAGCTGTTAAATGTGGAAGCCCAAGAGAATCAGGAAACCTGTTTTCAATCAGACACAAAGATTATTTCTACTTCTTTCCAGTTCCAGTAATGATATTTTTAAAAAGAGTAGAGGGGAGTAGTGAATACTTGGTTATCCAATTATTAGCCTAGATAGACTGTTAGTGTTGAGATAGTTTTTGTTGTTGGTGGTGGTGGTGGTAAAGGAAAAAAGAAAATATATGGATTTTTGTTCTGGGAGCCACTGGGTGAATTTTGTCTCCAGAACATCAGCCTTTTTGGCGTGGCGCTTTGCCCACCGGTGTCCAGTTAGCATTCCATATG
Source organism: Saguinus oedipus (assembly GCA_031835075.1). Lineage (NCBI taxonomy): Eukaryota > Metazoa > Chordata > Mammalia > Primates > Cebidae > Saguinus > Saguinus oedipus. Next base: position 78,794,778 of record CM063182.1, read on the forward strand.
ACTTTTTGGAGTCTGGACTGCTGTTTTAGCCAACATGTGGATGTAAATGAGGGGAAAGTTCCGCTTATTCTGGCTTGGGAAGACGGAAGAACAGATTTGTGTGGCTGGCAAGGACTCATTCTAGGGTTAATACCCAAATGACAATGGCATTTGAAGAATCAGAATCTTTCATCTTAAAACTCCAATAACCATTAAGTTTCTGCACTGTCACAGAGAAACTTACCAGGATCGTTGATTTTTAATTAGAGTATTCACTTAATTAATGCTTGAGCCATGGTTAATTACTGGAAGGCAATGTTTGCAAATCTTTTCTATATAAGATATAATATTTCCGAACAGTTCCATCTATATTCTTAATAAAGAGGTAGTCTAGTTTTTCTAATATTAACTCTGAATATTGGGTAAGTTGTGGAGACTGTCTAAATGTCAGTGCAATATTGATACCCACAGTGCAGAAGCGTTAAGGAATTTGAATAAGGTATCATGTGTAATACAGCTAGCACACAGTGGGTCCTTAATTACCATTCTTTCAAATTCCATATCCATAGACTGAAAATTCTTTAAAGAGATAGATTTTTATTCCGAATTTATAATACAACACGTGGTTCGGAGAAGGGGTTCAAGAAATGTTTGTGGGTTACCAAAAACATTTGCCATGTAATTCTGCAGTCTTTGAGTTCAGATTTTTCCACGGGCTTTGAATCTCTTGCATGATCCATTCAGCTTTTCTATTTTCTGTTGTTACATCAAGTGGACATCTAATCAGTGTTTTTTTAATGGCCTTTGGGGTTCTAGTCATACCGTCTGTTAAACTAATGGCCAAACTCTGGACTAGTCTTGATTTTGTTTCTACCAACCCATTCTGAGAACCCACAAATGACCATGTGTTTTGGTGTTAACTTAAAAGGGCAATGGCCATTGGCCAACATGCAAATATGATTGATGTTGATGTAATAACCACAGAAGACTAAAGGGCATCTTCACTTTGTCTCTATTTAAGGGTGGCCTTCTGGAGGCAGCTCACTGCTTCACTGTGCTGTAATGTCATTGTTAGGAGGTCTACTTCTGCCAGTCAGGAATGGAAGTGATTGAGGGATGCAAGACTTTTTTTATGGTTCCATCCTAATCTACCAACACACACACACATACACATACACACACACACACTCACTCACACACACACACACACCCTCACACATTCACATATAACCACATGCTCATGCACATAGAATAGACCTTCACTGCTAATTATGGCATAGTTTTCATCTGGTGGAACAAAAAATGCCAGCCAAGTGAGTCATATTCTGATTTATTGAATAAACACTTTCCATGTGAGAAGCAGAGAGAAAAATGAAACCATTGCCTGTTAGAGCTGGAAAAGGCTAGTGTTTCCAACACACTGGACAGCAATTCTAAGTTGGGCTGGCTGCCGCAGGATCACCTGGGGGAACTTTATAAAGAAACTGGCTTCCAGGTCTACCCTTGGAGGTTTTCAGCCAAAGCTCTCTTAACGATGCTGAGTTTGACCAGTTTAGGCGACCCCTGTTTTTTCCAACCCTTTACTTTTACAGCAAAATACATGAAAGCCCTAGAAGAAGTGACTTGTCCAAGTTTCTTTGGGGGTAAGATGAAGAGCTGAGAGAAGGGAAAGGAATGATTACTTAGTAAATGTAAGATTTTAATGGATGCCTTATTCAGGGCCCTACACATTTGGTTTCATTAGCTTGTTACCGTGGCTTTGGGAGAGAGGCATTAGAGAAGAGAGATAACTGAACTGCTCTAACTTGTTGTTATATTGACATGCTATACTTTAGTTCCTGAGCCTGGGTTCTTTTCTGTTCAGAACTTTGCTGATTGTGTTTGACTCCATAATTCAATGTTGTGAACATTTGGCCTTTGACAGAACAGGTGGTTAGTTGCACGTCAGTCCCCTACATTCAACTTTATTTCAAAGTATTTCAACAAATAATTATTGAGAAAATACTATATGTAAAATGCAATGTTAATAACTTGGAGGTGAACATGAGGGATACAGTTTTTGTATTTATAGAGGCAAGTCTTGAGGGTGCTATGATAACTGCAAATAAAATGTGAGAAGAGTTATGCTAGGGTAAGTAGAAAGGGCTTTGAGACTCAGGGCCAAGGGAAGCCTTCCAAATCTGATAGCTAGAAGATGAACAGGAGTTAGCTAGGTGAAAAATGGTGGAGCAGAAACATGGGCTCAGAGAAGGAGATGTTTCATAAGAGGAAACAGCATTTGTGAATTCCATGAGTCTAGACATTGTGTGAAGAGTTCGCCTTTGACCAATTCAAGGAACTGGAATAAGCTTATTATTTTTGGAAAGAGAGGAAGAGAGGCTAGATGTAGGAGGTAGGAAGCCTCCAGATGGAGAAAAGCCATGAAAACCCCATTAAGGTCTTTGGACTTTATCCCAAAGCATTGCTAAGCCACTGAAGTTTCCCAACCTTGTAAAAATGATCTGGGGATTAAAACCTGGGTGTAATATAAACAGGTTTATAGTTTGGAAGATGCTTTGATGGCAGTGCTAGTGATGGATAGTGGTAGATTGAGCTTGGAGGCAGGGATGCCAGTTAGGAGACTATTTCATTAGGAGACCAAAGCTGTGTTTGTTATTCATCCTTAGAGTTTCAGCACCTAGCACACTGCCAGGTACCTAATACATACCAAGTAAATATTACTTGAATGAACAGATGTGGAAATAAACATTCATTGGTAAAACCATCCTCTAAATATTTCTTGTTTATCCTGGCTTCTCTTTGTTCAATCTTTCCCCTTTCCCTAGGCTTTTTAAAAAATCTATCTGATTAAATACTTACCACACATTTATGTTCAACTTAAGACTAGCTGCTTCTTGAAGCCTTTCAATTTTATTTATTTCCTGCTCCTCCCAATTCCAGTAGGACTTCCAGCCTGTTTAAAGCTTCAGGACATTTTACAATGCATAATGTTGTTCCATGTGGGTGAATTTTCAGCTGCTTCTTAATTTAATATGTTTTTCATATATGAAGGCAACAAATATTATGTATTATCTATCATCTATCTTTAAGTTTAGGAGGCTTGGATTGAGCTAGACTCTTTCACTATGGTTATGAAAATATAAAATTCCTTCCTGAAAACAAATGTGGTTATTATACACACACATATATATTTCCATGTATATGTATATAAATACACACACATATATAATTTATATTGCAATTTGCTTATACCATTTGACTCAGAAATTTTTCTACCAGGAATCTACACAAAGTAAATTAGCAGAAATGACAATAAAAATGTATGGTCAAGTATATTTATCTGTGCTTTTGTGATTTTTCAGAAATTAGAGACAACCTAATTAAGCATGGGAAGAGGAGAGGTTAAATAAATCACACTATATTAATTTGTGAAATATGTAGAAATATGATTTTGGGGAAAGTGAACAAGGAATGGTAATTGAAACAGTGAAGTATAAGCCAAAAATATGAATTTTTTTCTATATACTCTAATACTTTTACAATTATAGTTAAACTACCAATATAAATATTATGTCAAGCAACTATTTTCTGTTGTTTTCTACTGCAAATTGCCTGCAGTTGGCAAGTAGGACTACCATTCACCATTGAGAAAACTCCTCACACACCTTCCTGGCAGCTGATGTAGAAAAAGAAGCAAGCTTCCAAGCCAGGCCCTTTGAAAGGAGGGGAGATGGCTTTCTCTTCCTCTTTCCTACTCCAGGCCAGCCTTTGGAGGGCTGCCATCCTCACATTTGCCTGAGCCAAGTCTGCAACCCACCTGTCCAAGCATCAGGCCGCTCACTTCTGATTTACCTCCTCTGGATGTACTCGGGAGTGAAACACTGACAGGCTGTGGCTATGGCACTGGATAACACAGCAACCTGGGAGTATCTCTGCACAGGATTCCAGAGCTGAGATTTGCCAAACTGTTTGTCTTTTTCATCTCAGCAGTTGTTTATGCTCTGAAAACGATTACCTTAGGTCAAATGCGCATCCTCTCTTCCTCTGAAGAATTATGTTAGACCTGGTTCTTGTCTTATTCAACTGCACTGGGACATTCCTATTCCCATAAAGCTCAATCCAGTGATGGCCTGGCCTGCTTTGGTGGGAAATGAATGCTAGGAGAGTTGTTATCACATCCCATAAATGTCTGGGATGAAAGGCCCTGAAGTGCCAAGTATACTGTGGTTATCTCTTGAATGGGGAAAAAAAACTCTCTAATGCAAAACAGCAGCAGCAACACAGCCAGATGGCAGAAACCTTTGTCAGGAACAAATTTCCTCATCTCTCTGGAAGCTGATGACTGATTCCTCATAGGCCTCTCCTCACACAATACTAACAGTGAAGATATTTGTTTGAGTGTCTCCCATCTGCAATGTTCTATAGGTCCTGAGTATATATTCTGACCAGCTCCCTAAAATAAAACTAGGCAGTACGTGCAGAACTTGGACACTGTGCTGGACTGAGTTTTCATGTTGTCTTAGAGAAAGAGTCTTGTTATGTTGCCAAGGCTGGGCTCAAATTCCTCACCTAAAGTGATCCTCCTACCTCAGCCTCCTGAGTAGCTGCGATTATAGGCATGGGCCACCATGCCTGGCTCTAAACTGTTTTAAGATCTGTGAATGTGTTACTTCCTTTAAGTCTCACAAGAACCCTGTGTTGTAGGTACCGTCATGATAATCACCTCATTTTGACTTATTTTTTTTAAGAGATGGGGTCTTGCTATACTGCCCAGGCTTGTATCAAACTCCCAGCTTCAAGTAATCCTCCTATGTCAGGATTTCCACAGCACTCAGATTTACAGGCATGAACCACTGGGACCAGCCACCTCATTTTCCAAATGACAAAACTAAGGCACAGAGCTGGACTGCCCAAGTCACATAGGCCATAATTAAAGAGCAAGAATTCAAGTTCTGGCAGTTTGACCCAAGTCCCCAAGCTAACCATCATGTTATATTAAATTAACACATGCAAAATGATTAGAGCTATACCTGGCACCCTGTGAGTACAAAATAAGTATTAGCTACTGTCATCATTTTAGTAATTCAGGGCAGTCACCAATTTTATGTTTCAACCTCATATGTCCATGGAAGTGGTTCTATCCTTTGAGGGAGAATTGAAAAAAATCCCATCAACCCAGAAATGAATGCATATTTAGCATCCTTGGGCTGGACACTTGGGGCCTATATATGAGAAGAAACCTAAAGTTGACCCAGTCTTAAACTTTACAGCCAATAGAAGTGCAAGATATATCAAGTTGAGGTCCTCATCCTCGGCTGTACATTTTAGTGGGCCTTCAAAATTCTTTGTTTGTTCTTGAGTGAAGGAGGTTATAGATAGGGGTGGATGAGGAGGCCAATGATGAACGAGAACTATCTACATGTCACCTTTGGGGCACTGGTTACCTCCCCCATCGCACACATACTTAATTCTTAGGGAGTACATATTTTTGTCTTATATTTTTGTGAGATTATCTTTCTTTTGACAACCTCCTGATAGTAATTTAACCAAATTTCAGTGGAAGATTAATAAATGCATTAGCTCTGAGGTGGGACTGGAAGAGAAGCACATAGTGTAATATTCCCTCCACTGGAAAAAATCAAGGTGAAGTTTATGGTTTACATGAAAAACAGGTATGCACATACATACATTACTTAACAACATGGGACAGACTATTTAATGCCATCAGCATAAGTAGTAAGTGTTCTGACATTCTATAGAGAACCACTTGACATGCCACAGATACCATTCATGAAAAATATTTCCTTGCTGGCAGTAGCAGCTTTGGTGTCCATAATAGAATGATTTATTTATTTTTTTAAAGTTGCCTTGAGAAGAATTTTAGCCTATCCTTGAAGAAGAATTGTGTATTGCTTAGGAAAGATTACAGTAACACAACAAAATCTCAAAATCTTAATGACTTTAAACCACAGACATTTGGTTCTCACTCTTTCTATTTGAAGTCTCTGCTCAGTCTGAGGATCAATCTGAACTTGTCTAATAGTGCAACCATCATATGGAGTGTAGACACGAAGTAACAGAGAGAAAGATAGATTATTGCTGGGTCTGCAACTGGCAATTAATTTTCTTCTCTGTAAGGGACACAAACCACTTATGCTCAAAAGTCATTGGCCATAACTATACAGAATATCCTAGGAAATGTAATCCTCTCTTGTACCAGAGAGTAGAGAAGTAGACATATTTGATGAATAATATAACTATTGACCACCACAGATGGGCAGCATTTAGGTACGAGGCACTGAGTGGGGAGAATGAGAACACCTAAGACTTACTGAAAAAAACCAATGAGAAAACTCAACTTTAATAGACATAAAATGAGCTGTAATTCATAAATATGTGTGAAGCTAGATTGGGAAAGTTTTAAATAGCAGGCTAAGGAGGTTTACCTTTTACACATGTATCAATGATTCTCAAATTTGTTTTGGCCAATAAAGATAATTTTAAAGCAAATTTGTGTAGAACCCTATATGTAAAATAGGGGAAAAAGCAATTATCTCAGCTGGAAGAGGAGATGAAAGAACCTTGAGAGTTCCCCCTAGCTTCCTCCCTGTATCGGACTCCTACGGCTCTTTGCAACACAGATTAAAACCTACAGCTCTAGGGTCTTAAAACACTGCCTGCCACATTTCACTATTGAAGAAATGGGAAGTTCTGAGTCAAAGCCATGGTTGGTAACTATCAATTAATTAAAATGATAGATTAGAATGAGGGAGAAAGTGAGAATAAAGAATTTAATAAAGAGGTGATAAAATAATAAGATCCTTGAATCTGGGTGTTGGCAAGGGTGGATGTGTGTCAAAGAAATATTTGACAACTGGTGATTAATTGGACTTGAAGTTTCATGGAAAGGGCAGAGTCAAAGATGAGAATGTGTTCAAGGTTTGTAACTGAGGGAATAATGGAGCAATGTTTGTTAATATCAAGATGAACAGAAGAGTTTTATGGGTTTAGCCAACAAATATTTATTTAGTGGCTAGTGTATAAAATGAGGTGCTTTGAAGAAAATATAAATTTAATGTTTGTCAGCTTTAGGAGGCAGCAGATTATCCTCAAATGCCAAATATACAATTGAAAAAAATGACACTGGCACAATGGAGAATCTAGGGCTGAAGTTGTGTCTTGGGACATAGTTACAGAGAAACGAAGTGGGATTCATTGGGAGTGATAATTATAAACACAGGATCATTATACATTTGATTAAAAAAGACACTCAATGAATGGGATAAATCTTGTCCTTAGTGTCACTAAAAAGATGCTCATCTCTGTAAAGTTTGGTATGAATGCACAAAATGAGGACAAACTCACCGAACTTCTCAAACGTACAAACTCACAAAACTGAGTACACTGGAAAATTTATTCCTCTGGTGGCTTGGATAGCAAGTTCATCTTTATGGTTCTGAATAAATCATTTAGAATTCAGATGGTTTAATTTTTCCTCCTATTTGTGGTACAAGATGGTTCCCCACATTGGAGCAGTGTCCTAGCTTGAAGCGGAAGAGTAGATCTGCCTTACAGTGGCCAGTATAGCTCTAAGACTTGCAAGGGATAATACATAAGTAAACAAATGAAGAAAAAGAACTCACTCATATGTTTCCAGGGATTAAATTATCAAAGATCAAAAGTTGAACCTTCTTTTCCTCTGAGAGTTGGACCATTCTCCTTTCTCTGCCTGGTCAGCTTCTTAGCTGGGCTTGGGGCACAGATTTTTTTGGCACCCTAGTCTTCTGGTCTTACGAAGATGGAGAGTACAGGAAAAAATTCGGGGACCCCTTGCATTTAAAATTTCCTACTCTTTGGTTATAACTCAAAAACTTCTACTGACCTACCCAAGGTCATGATATCTCATTATAAAAATGAGAAAATGAGGCCTCAAAGAGATTAAGTAGCTAACATAAGGTTGTGTAACTAATATGGGATAAAACTGGAATCTAACTCAGTTTTGACTCCAAGTTCCATGCTCTTAATCTTTAATAGAGATTTCCCTTTGAGAGTTCATGAATCTTTAAAAACCACAGTCCTAAGCAGTATATTCCTTGGTTCCTGTCCCAGTCAGAGATTGGCTTGAGAAATGTTGTTCATTTGGAGAAGAATGTTCTTAATGGTGGCAAGTATATATTTTGAATCTATGCCTATACTTTGGTTCATCAAAATTTAGAATCTCTGTTCCATAAATAGACTCCTAGATTATCATGCCACTGTGCCTTATTTTCAAAATTTCCTAGAGTGAACATTCTAGCCACAGAAAGGCCATCATCCCATCAGCTCTAACATTACTTTAGGCATTTATTCAACTTCTGCTCAGGACCTTTAGGAAGGTCAGGGAAGGTTGTTGCTGCCTCTTCCTCTCAAGTACCCCCTAATGAGAAGGGAGTGATGTTATCTGAGGGCCAAATCATCTCTCAAAAACTTATTAGCTTTCCAGCTGTGACTGCCTCTACAGCCTTTGTGTGTATCTATCTGCATCTTACAAACTGGGGCTTAGATAATGCTTTGTGGGTTCACATAAAATGGTTTGCTAACCTGCTATTTCTTTGGTCTATAAACTATTTTCCTTAATGAAAAGAGGAGCACTATTTTCTTCCTTGAGCTGTAGGCCAGACCCACCGTAGACTGCTTTTCAAAGTCATCAGCTGGAGATTGGAACACCTAGCTGCCACTCATACTCTGCCTAGGATGTTTGTCACATTTCATGAGCCACTCATTGAGTCTCCCAGCTTAGCTGAATCAGGATTGGAAAGAGCTTTAAAGGTCTTCTACTCCAATTTTCTGTTTATTGATTGAATATCCTCTACTCTAGAGAAGCTTTTTTTCAGTTTTGCTATAAATGGAATGTAGCTGCCTAGCTCCTCCCCAGGGGAGTTTTTGGGCTTCAGGCTGGGCTGCTGTTGAGTATTGGTGGCCGTGCACAGGAGTATCCGATTTGAAAGGAAATGAATATGATTGAGCTGTGAAAATTACAAATTAGATTTTGGCTTTCAGGCCATTGTGTATTTTCAGAACCAGAGGAGAATAAAATAAACATTATTTTAGCCCTAGTACAGATTATTAATATTATGTTCAGGAAAAATGCCTTCCTGGTGATTGGTTAGAATAATTTCTCCTAAATATAAATTTTTCCAACTGTGCTAATTTTCTCCAAGATAATACTACACATCGTTTTGATTAATGCTCACCCCCTTTTTGTAATGATTCGTTAGAGATTGGGAGCAGGGAACTGAATGAGCTCACTTTATTATAGCTACAGGACCTAGCTTTGCCAAGTAAAAGCCGCTTGAGAGTAGGGACATTTGTCTTCATTGGTATGTCATCTCCTGTGTAGCACAGTGACTGGCACCAGGTAGGAGGACAAATCATGCTTGTGGAGTGAGTGAATAATCAGAAAGCATAGGCCCTAATAATAGAAGTTAATGACTGAAGTATCCACACTTACTTATTCCCTAACATCTCTTGGGCACTTAACTCTCAGTCACATACTGTTCAAAACACATAAAAGGAATTACCTCACAATTACTTTATCCTAAGGTTGTAACTCTTATAATCCCAGGTTTAGCATTGTGCTATGGGGTTGGGGTGGAAGTGAGGGTTGAACAAAAATGCAAGAAAAAGAAACCTCTGTCCTCCAGTCCACCTCTAGTTGCAAAAGTGCAGCATACTTCTCAGAAATTTATATGAATAGAAACAAGTGCTACATGCTAACATACATGGAATGTGTGACTAACAGAGAAAAAGTAATATTGTGAAGATGTAAGAAATGAGCCAACTGGAAAGTCCTCAAGAAGTAGGGTTAATGGTGAGTATGTCTATGTGATAGCTCCTTGTGGACTTGCTGCACAAACAAAAAAATATAATGATTTTGGTTCTGGTGGCTTTTTGGTGACCCTCTAATCTCATCATGCAGACTGACAGCCAAATCACCATTCATCTACCATCTGCTGAGCTGGGAATGCTGGTGAGGTTGAGTGAGGTTTGTCAAAAAGTTTCCCACACTAGAGAGAGATCCAAGATGGCTGAATAGGAACAGCAGTTCCAGCGAGAAGAAAGCAGAGGGTGAGTGATCATCACATTTCCAAACGAGTTTTTACTGCCCACAGACCAGGAGATTCCTGGGCTGAAAAGTGCCACGAGTTTCCAGCACGGTAGCCAGTGCTGCAGGTCTCTGCACAAAAACTCACACAAATCAGCGTAGCCATTTCAACAGGTGCCTGGAATGCCTGGGATACAGAACCACCAATTCAACTGAAAAAAAGAGGGCTGAAATAGGGAGTCAAGTGATCTGGCTCAGTAGGTCCCTCTGACCCCACAAAGATCAACAATCTGAAACACTCTGGATTGAGAATTTCATAGCAAGCTCAGCTGGACCCGGGATGGTCCAGCTCTGTCAGGGGAAGTGTGTCAGCCATTACCAAGGCAGTCCACCACTATGGAGGCAGTCTGCCATTACAGAGGCAGTCTGCCTTTACTGAGGCAGTCTGCCATTACCAAGGCAGTTCTAACTGTACCTCTGTAAACAAAACCACAAGGAAGTTCACACAGCAGCTGGGCAGAGCCCATGGCAGCTCAGCAACACTTCTGCTGGCAGACTGTGACTAGACTACCTCCTTGCTGGGCAGGGCATCTCTGAAAAAAGGCAGCAGCACATCAGGAACTTATAAATAAAGCCCCACTTTCCCAGAACAGAGAACCTGGGAAAAAAGGCATTTATAAGTTCCACTGCAGCAGACATAAACATACCTGCCCAGCAGCTCTGACAAAAGCAATGGGGAAAGGATTCCCTGTTTAATAAATGGTGTTGGGATAACTGGCTAGCCATGTGCAGAAAGCAGAAACTGGACCCCTTCCTGACACGTTATACTAAAATTAACTCCAGATGGATTAAAGACTTAAACATAAGATGTAACAGCATAAAAACCCTAGAAGAAAACCTAGGCAAAACCATTCAGGACATAGGCATAGGCAAGGACTTAATGACTAAAACACCAAAATCACTGACAACAAAAGCTACAACAGACAAATTGGATCTAATTAAACTCCAGAGCTTCTGCACAGCAAAAGAAACAATCATTAGAGTGATCTGGCAACCAACAGAATGGGCAAAAATTTTTGCAATCTACCCATCTGACAAAGGGCTAATATCCAGAATCTACAAAGAACTAAAACAGATTTACGAGAAAAAAACAAACCCATTCAAAAGTGGGCGAAGGATATCAACAGACACTTTTCAAAAGAAGACATATATGAGGCCAACAAACATATGAAAAAAAATGCTATCATGACTGGTCATTAGAGAAATGCAAATCAAAACCACACTGAGATACCATCTTATGCTAGTTAGAATGGCAATCATTAAAAAATCTGGAGACAACAGATGCCAGAGAGGATGTGGAGAAATAGGAACACTTTTACACTGATGGTGGGAGTGTAAATTAGTTCAACCATGTGGAAGACAGTGTGGCAATTCCTCAAGGACCTAGAGATAGAAATTCCATTTGACCCAGGAATCTCATTACTGGGTATATATCCAAAGGATTATAAATGGTTCTATTATAAAGACACATGCATATCTATGTTCATTGCAGCACTGTTTACAATAGCAAAGACCTGGAACAAACCCAAATGCCCATCGATGATAGACTAGACATGGAAAATGTGGCACGTATACACCATGGAATACTATGCAGCCATAAAAAATGATGAGTTTGTGTCCTTTGTAGGGACATGGATGAATCTGGAAACCATCATTCTCAGCAAACTGATACAAGAACAGAAAATCAGACACTGCATGTTCTCATGCATAGGTGGGTGTTGAACAATGAGAACACATGGACACAAGGATGGGAGCATCACACACTGGGGTCTGTTGGGGGGAACTAGGGGAGAGACAGCAGGGGTTCGGGAGGTTGGGGAGGAATAATATGGGGAGAAATGTCAGATATAGGTGACGGGGATGGAGGCAGCAAACTACATTGCCATGTATGTACCTATGCAACAGTCCTACATGTTCTGCACATGTACCCCAGAACCTAAAGTACAAATATATATATACGTATATATATGTGTGTGTGTGTGTGTATATATACGTATATATATATATATATGTGTATATAAAGTTTCCCACACTATTGGAAATGAGAAAGCAGCCAGGAAGGAGGCAACCGGCAAGGAAGTAAATGGCAGTGATTAACGTCAGAACGCAAAGGGAACCCCTAGTGGGCTAAGTGAGTTCATGCATTTTCCTGACTTGGCTGTTAGTAAAACCTAATTAAATCGGATGCTACTAATTTGAAACTCTCGCTTATTTGGACTAGCTGGAGCTAAATGTTGCTTCTACTCTAGCTACAAAGCAAAAGGTTTTCTTAGCAAATTACTGGGATAAACAAGATTGCAGACAAAGTGCTTAGTAGAATAGTAGCGAATCAAATTTGCAAGAAAACAATCATTGTGCTATTTTTAAACTGTTCTTACCTGTTCATTAAAGCAGGTCATTAAAGGACCTCTGCTTCTTAGCTCTTTGTTATGCTGGTTTGAGTTGTTATGTTTACTAGACAGTGAAGAGAAAAAACTTCTTTAATTTCTTCTGTCCTCTTTGTAGCCCAGTTAAGTCGGAGTTAATGACATTTGTTTATGGGCAATCTAAAACAGTCATTTTAGAGAGATTGTTAGACTTGTCCCTGTCTTTTCTTTTTTTTCTTTTTTGAGATGGTGTTTCGCTCGTTACTCAGGCTGGAGTGCAATGTCGCGATCTCGGCTCACCGCAACCTCCGCCTCCTGGGTTCAGGCAATTCTCTTGCGTCAGCCTCCTGAGTAGCTGGGATTACAGGCACGAGCCACCATGCCCAGCTAATTTTTTGTATTTTAGTAGAGACGGGGTTTCACCATGTTGACCAGGATGGTCTCGATCTCTTGACCTCTTGATCTACCCACCTCGGCCTCCCAAAGTGCTGGGATCACAGGCGTGAGCCTCCGCGCCCTGCCAGACTTGTCCCTTTCTTACTGTAGGTTAAAGTGAGAGTCTGCAGAAGCCACACAGTACAGTACACAAATTTCTACATAGAGTCTTATGAAGGAAACATTCATGGCCATGATTTCCCAGATAGAGACAAGTGATTAGGACCCGTGGTGGAGCATTATCTTCATGAGTAGTATTTTGACTCCTTGGTTCCTGGAAAGAGAATGGAAGGAAAGAGATGAGCTAACCTCTGTAGGGCAATTTCAAGTTCATGTGGGAGAACTACAAGCATCTGTAGTTAGCTCTTTGGAAATGGGCTCTAAAAAATTAAAGGTTAAAGGGATCTGCCAACTATCTCTTATATTTGTACTTGTTTTAAAGTGTCTTATTTTAGTCTAATGATCATGCAAATCTAAAGCAAAGACATTCTGGATATTTTTGATGGCTATTTTATTACCTACTCACAATATTCATAGCTTTCTTTCTATTTGTGTTTATTATTGCAATGATACTAAGAACTATCTAATGCTTACTGTTAATAAAAAAAACACAGAGGTATAAAAAATTTATAAACGGTGGGCTCCCACCATAAGAAGGCCAATGGCATCCCTAAGAGCCGTGCAAATAAAGCTTTCCTGGAATTTGAATAGAAAAAGAAGATGGTGGGAGAATCGAGTCACCTGGCACATTGCAATAGGTTTGTTGAACTGCATCAGAACAGAGCATACAGTATGTACATTGTGAGCAATGATATAATTCCAACAAAATAATATCACATTAAATTAATGTTGTTAATTTTAATTTTATTGGTTTTCTTTGAATTAGTTTGCGCATTTGTTTGGATTTTATAGTTCTATAAGAGTCAGGAGCATAAGGGATTTATAGGTAGTTTTATGTTTATTCATATTTAAGTAACATTTTAATAAATATAATTTAAACCAACACTGGGAGTTCAAGAGTACTTTATTTTTAAAAAGGAATTTGGAGAACTAATGATCTAAAGAACCACAGATTATTGGAAATTGAGGACTGTTTGGAGATCATTGATCTAGCCCGGTGTTTCTGAAACTGGATTTGCATTGAAAGGTGTTCATAGGCATGCCTAGAAAAACAGAGAGGGGTTTCTATAATCAAATAAGTAAGTCCTGAAAAAACAGAGCATTATTCCTATTGAAAATTCACTTCTTTATGAAATAAAGTCTCAGCAAGGACCAGTGATAAAAAAAAAAAACCTGTCCAATTTTGTTCAAAGCAGCATTTCCCAATCTTATCAGCACTTGGAACCTCTTGCTAGAGGACCTGCCTCCATCCAGCAGATACAGGGCCACATTTCACAGAGAGGGAAATGGAGAGGGTATAGAGGATTGAATAGTGTCCAACCCTCCAAAATTCCTGTTTACCTGGAATCTCAGATGTGACCTTATTTGGAAGTAGGATCTTTGCAGTTACAATTAGTTAAGATAAGGCTGTAATAATTAATTATATGTGTCAACTTCCCGGGGCTTCAGGGTGCCTGGATAATTTGTGGAACATCATTCTGGGTGTTTCTGTGAGGATGTTTTTGGATGAGTTTAACATGTAAATGGTTAGACTAAGTACAGCAAATTGCTCTGCCTAATGTGAACAGGCTTCATCTATTCAGTTGAAGGTGGAACTAGAACAAAAAGGCTGACTGTCACTGGAAAAAGGGTGAGTTCCTCTTCCCTGACTGCCTTCCAGCTGAAACATTGTTTTTTTTCCCCCCTTTCTTTGGACTTAAACTGAAACATTGGCTTTTCCTGGCTCTGGAGCCTCTTGGTCTTTGGACTAGACCTACATTATCACCTCTCCTGGTTCTTTAGCTTACCCACTGCCCATCTCAGGATTTGCCATCCCTCATAATCAAGTAAGTCAATTCTTTAAACTTCATTCTGTGTGTGTGTGTGTGTGTATGTGTGTGTGTGTGTGTGTGTGTGTGTGTATATATATATATATATATATATATATATATATATATATATATATATCCTAATGGATCTGTTTTTTCTGACAAACACTGACCGATAGATGGGTCATATTGGATTAAGGCGAGCCCTATATCCAATGCTTAGTATCTTTATGAGAAGAGAAAACTGAGACACAGAGAAGACAATGAGGGAAGAGGTCCCATGTGATGACAGTCAAGGATTGGAGTGATGCACTCACAAGCAAAAGAATGCTGCGAACTGGACTGCTGCAACCACCAGAAGCTAAGAGGAGGCATAAATTCCCCTTCTGAGGTTCCAAAAGGAACTAATGTTCCTAAGGTCTTAATTCTGTACTTCTGGCTTCCTGAACTGTGAGATAATTTCTGTTGTTTGAAGCCATTCAGTTTGTGGTAATTTGTTATGGCAGCAGCAGGATACTAACACACACACACACACAAACACACACATACAGAGAGAGAGAGAGAGAGGTGAAGTGGCCTACTGGCTAGCCAAATCAGGACTAGAGACCAAGTCTCTCCCTTTGCAGCCAGTACTCCTTTCATTGCATTTATTCATTAATTTTTTTAGTTAATTAATTAATTAATTAATTATTTTTATTTTGAGACAGAATCTAGTTCTGTCACTCAGGCTGGAGTGCAGTGACGCAATCTCGGCTCAGTGCAACCTCCACCTCCCAGGTTCAAGTGATTCTCCTGCCTTAGCCTCCTGAGTAGCTGGGATTACAGGCACCGCCACCATGGCCAACTAAAGGCTGTATTTTTAGTAGAGATCGGGTTTCACTGTCTTGGCCAGGCTGGTACGCACTCCTGACCTTGTGATCCACCCACCTCAGCCTCCCAAGGTTCTGGGATTACAAGCGTGAGCCACCATGCTCAGCCTATTATTGTTATCCCTATTTTGTTTCAGAAAAAAACATACACATATTGTTCTATTTTTTCCTTCAGGCAAATAAATACAAGAACTAAAACCAAAATACAAACAACTTACAACAGAGAAAACTCTTTTCTAGAAGCAACAGAGCCTTAATTATCTATGTAAAAACTAACTACACTGCCATAAGACAAACTAGATTTTCCCAATGAGACTATCTATAGAATGTCAGAACTGATGTTTCATGTGTAGATGTTTGTGACAATTATTTTATTTTAGAGAGATGAATATTTTTATAAATCTAGTGTGTTAGTTTCTGGTTGCTGTTTTAACAAATTATCACACACTTAGCAGCTTAAAACAACATGGATTTATTTATTTATTTAAATTCTGAAGACCGGGAGTCAAAAATCAGGCTCTGTGCTAAAATCAAGGGCTGGCCATTTCTTCTGGGGGCTCTAGGGAATATCTGTTTATTTGCCTTTTCTAGCTTCTAAAGGCTGTCCATATTCCTTGACTCATGGCGGTGCATTGCTCTGACTACCACTTCCAGCATCAGCACTTCCTTCACACCTCTGACTCTCTCTTATAAAGTTCCCAATGATTACTCAGCTGATTCTGGATAATATCCCTATGTCAAGGCATACTCCCATTTGCCATGTAGGGTCATATATAGAATGCAGAGGTTCTGGGGATTAGGATGTGAGTATCTTTATTGGTAGGACTATAATTAGAATTCAGAGTGGTGGCCAGGCGAGGTGGCTCACACCTGTAATCCCAGCACTTTGGGAGGCCGAGGTGGGTAGATCATGAGGTCAGGAGATGGAGACCATTCTGGCCAACATGGTGAAATCCGGTCTCTACTAAAATACAAAAAATTAGATTGGCATGGTGGCATGCTCCTATGATCCCAGCTAGTCGGGAGACTGAGGCAGGGGAATCTTTTGAATCCAGGAGGCGGAGGTTGCAGTGAGCAGAGATCATGCCACTGCACTCCAGCCTGGTGACAGAGCAAGACTCTGTCTCAAAAAAAAAAAAAAAGAATTCAGAGTGGTATTAGCCCCATGCATTATGTCATTATGAAATAATCATAATAAGGCTACTTTTATGTCATTATGAAATAATCATAATAAGGCCTTATAATGGCATCATAAAAGTAGCTTTATAATTCAGGGTCCTCATCAGATTTCCAGGGTGTACAAAGTCCACATAGACTACAATTATACTTTGAACTATACATAGTGACAAAACATATAGAAAGCAGAAGTTTAGGAAATACCCTATTGCAAATTGGATGTTGCTATTGCTTTAGTTCCACAAGTAAACAAAATACCCATCAATGGGGCTCAGACACATTGCCATCTCTCTGTGATGATTCTAGCCACTCTGCAGGCACAGCAGTGGTTGTGTCTATGAAGATCTTGTGAATTTGAGAAGGAACCCAATCCCAGGTTGCTCCTTGAGAATGAATTAAGGGTATTTTTGTTTGCTCATAAACTTGTGAAGGACAAGGATGTCTATGCAATTTAAAAGTCTTTACAGGCTGGGCACGGTGCCTCATGCCTGTAATCCCAGCACTTTGGTAAGCTGAGGTGGCTAGATCACCTGAGTCCAGGAGTTCGAGACCAGCCTGGCCAACATGGCAAAGCCCATCTCTACTAAAAATACAAAAATTAGTCAGGCATGGTGGCGGGCACGTGTAATCCCAGCTACTTGGGAGGCTGAGGCAGGAGAATGGCTTGAACCTGGGAGGCAGAGGTTGCAGAGAGCCTATATCACACCACTGCACTCCAGCCTGGACAACAAGCTGTGAAATCAATCTCAAAATAAAAAAAGTCTTTACAGATCACTAAAGCATGTTCATATGGGATATCTCAGATAATTTGGCAATAAGTCAGATAGGTAAAATGGGGTAATAATTTTATCTCATTTTACATCTGAGAAAATTGGGGTTCAGTAGAGCTATGGGAATTGCCCAAGGTCAGACCTTTACGAGGTAGTGGATCTGGGACTAATACCCAGATCTCCTGATTCCAACAACTAAGGTTGTTCTTTAGATCATTCTAAAGGATAAGTCAGACACCAAGTCAATCAGGGTCAACAGAAAGGGATGACACATAGTGAAGGCATATCACCAAGACGAATTAAGTGGCTGTTACAGAATGGCCGTTTCGTGCTTTTTGTCATTAAAATCTAAAAAAACAAGTCGATGCTACAAACTCTTTTAAATATAACAGGAATTTCTGGTTAGACTCAGGACTAGACTATATGAAACCTCTAAGGATGAACAAACAGAATTTTGCTCAACAAAGATATATCGAATATTGGAATTTAAGATTTAAAAAACATGTTTCTATTAAAAATTGTTATGTCTCCTTCTCTCATCTTTCCTTATTTTGACTGAATTTGATTGCACAATAGTTTATATATTTTTATGTTTTTATTTTTTAATTTTTCTGGCAGATGCTGAAACTGTGCTATATCTAACATTTATAATAGAAAAGAACAAAAAAGAATATGTGAGAAATTTCAAGATTTTTTTTTTCTAGTTAGGAAAATGAACACTTTCGTCATGGTCTGCCTTTCAGAGACGTAGGTCAAATTCTAAGTGGAATTTCACTGTGAAAGAGTCTGTTTAAAGCAAATTTGGACCAGGTGGTGATTGAGGAGACTTTCTGGGAAAGGGCAGGTGATGTGGTTTTAGTAAGAAATCCTGATCTATTTAGAGTAGAAAGGGCTGGCTCCAGCTGTGAGTTGAGAGGGCCACTTCCTCCTTTCTCCTCTCCCTCCTTTCCTCCTTCTGCCCTCCATTCCTCTGCTCTCCTTCCTTCTTTCCCTCCCTCCCTTCTTCCTTTCTTCCTTCTTCTACCATGAATGAAGAACTCCACTAGGCTTTGAAGTTGTGGAAAACAGTAAGTTATTTCTTTGTGAAGTAGACCCTTTATACTTACTTGAAAGCCCTTTCTTATGTGCAGCAAAATAGATATATTCACAGTTTCTAACAAGTCACCTAAATTCTGTCCTTTAGAGTCACCTCTCTTTTTTCTCTTTCTTGTAAGAGTCTTAATTATTTGTATTTTCTTTTAATTTTCTTGTCTTCTGGGTAGAGATACCTATTTACCTCAGGTGAATCTCATTTGACATGATATTTAGACCTTGCATTATCTTCTTTTGGCAAGGTATCTTAAAATAGGTTATCTTGAATTCTATCTGTAGTTCAGTCATCACAATAGAGCCAGCTTGGATTGTCTCATATTGATTTCATAGATGTATAAATGTGACTGATCTAATTTTGTGTAAGCTTTTTAAACACCACCAACTTGTAGTCAAATAATACTGCATGTGAGTATTGCCAAATTAAGCACCATCCTCTATTTGAAAAATGGATGTTTTGAATCTAAACATAGGTCTTCCCTTCCTTCCTCTCTTTTTCCTTTGAGAAATGCTTTTAGCATCTACAATGTGCTAGCTACTGTGCTAACTGCTAAGGTTCCATCAGAAGATCAGACATATTCCTCACCCTCCTTGATGACAGTCAGTGTTTTAGGATTTAGCTCCAGGCCACATTTCTCTTTCAAGTTCTTGAGTATGCTTTTTCTCAATGGTCATTGATTCTTCTGAAATCTGACAGCTCCTACAATGCTTTTTCTTCCCCCCTGAAAGTAGGAAGATAATGTATTGACTTTTGGAGAAAAAAAAGTATTGCAAGAGTTTAAGGAGAGGGTAGTGTCAAGGCCTAGGTTGGCCGAGAGAAGCTCGTTGTGGAGGAGGTGAGACTTGAAATGGCCCATGAAGAAGGAATAAATTTAGTAACTGAGATAGAAAATAGTTTTCAGACCGAGAATAGCATGATGGCTTTAAAATAGATCAAACCCAGAAGAAGTATTCCCTTTCTCAATACACAGAATTAGTTTATTTCTCAATTCTCATTTTAGGAGATTGTTCAGATCATCCTTGGTGTAGAATCACCACAGAACTCATGCTTGAAAAAAGTTGTTACTTATTCTTTATTCAGACCTACTGGTCATAAAATTGTGAGATTTCAGAGTAGCCATGACTTTAGGAGCTTCAAAATGGAAATCCCCCTCAGCGTGGCAGCAATCTTTAACAGGTGGTCTCTGACAATCTCTGCTTAAACAATAATTTCTACTTGCCACACTCATAAAATAGCTATTTCCATTCTTTGGACCACTTCCATGAAAACATAAGTCTTTTCTACAGTAAGCTAAAATTGGGTTAGGTTTTTTCAGCCATTGAGTCTCATTTTAACTTCTAAAGCTATATGGAATAAGGTTAATGTCTCATCAATGTGAGAGCTTCTTAAATATTTGTAAAAAACAATGCTTGGAAAGTAACTCAAGAGATTCATTCTTTTGCACAACCGGCTTGAAGTTATAGCTCAAGGCAGTGAAACAACCAAGATGGCAAAATTGCAGGGTGCTAAAAGTGCAGACCCTAGGTTCAGACTGTCTTGGTTTCAGA
Source organism: Saguinus oedipus (assembly GCA_031835075.1). Taxonomy (NCBI): domain Eukaryota; kingdom Metazoa; phylum Chordata; class Mammalia; order Primates; family Cebidae; genus Saguinus; species Saguinus oedipus. The sequence continues at coordinate 78,815,082 of CM063182.1, forward strand.
CAAGGCTCCTCCACTTGCTGGTTCCTCTCTGGGCTCAGGGTATTTGCTTGGTAAATGAGGATTGTATTAGCATCTCAAAAGCATTCGACCTACTTCATCGTGTTGTTGGGAGAGTTAAATAAGGTGAGACACACAAAGCACTGGGTGCAGTCTTGGGCTCATAATAAGCATTGGATGATAGCTAAGCAAAAAGTAGTTACACAGTAAATGAGAACACCTGAGCCAAGACGCACCATTATTTAACAGTTGGCTGACTAAATCCATCAGGGATGACCAGGCCATGTGGGACAATCGTGTCCAGGCTGAGGAGGAGACAGGATACATGAGCAGAAAGCCTGTGGACTGAAGAACAGCCCATCTTAGGGTACCTTTGCTTATTGCAGATCACTCACCTGGTGCATTATGATGGGCTGTGTCTGGTGTGAGCTTAAGTGATGCAAACAGCAGAGTGATCAATTTGTCTCTGCAGATTAAATTTTGTGGTTTGCCAAAATACTTTTTATGAGTTTCTTTTTCACCATCTCCTTAAAATTTCCCATACTGCCATTCTATTCCTCTTAGTTCTAACCTGTTGGTTGACCTTAAATGATGTGTGTCTTCTCTTGAACTCCAAGTCTGTTTCTGGAGACCCTCAGGGCACTCTTGCTACAGTCTGCAGAAATGGCTACCCAGTGAGAAGAAAAATGTTACATTCCAAATCCCTCAGCCCAGTGGCATTTGAATGGTATACACTTTTAAAACCATTCTCATGTGTTACCCCAGTCAGTCTTGTGTAATCACCTATAGCAGATGGTTCGAGTATGTCAGGTGATTCCCATTCTACAGATGTGAAAATTGATGCTTGGAATAGTGAGTAGCCTTAGGCTGATAAACTGGCACAGTGTGGACAGAACAAGCCTGGGCATTCTGATTAGTTGAACAGAGGTTTGGCTGCACTTCGTTGTACCTCCATTTTATCATCTGTAAAATCCGGAATTTCAAACTGATGATTCCTTTAGTGCTAATATCCAGTGGAGATTATAACAAGTTCAACGTTGTGAAGTAGTTTAGAGTCACAGGCAAGACTGGGGCGTGAGTGTCCCACGTCTAGGCCAGTGCCTTCCCATGATTCCACGCCATTCTGTGACACCCTGTAACCCCTAGCCTTCCCACCCACTATCACTCTCTTTCTGCTTTGGCAACCATTTACAAAGTACTCTCCCAGAATGATCAGTGGTGTTGATAGGAAACTATTTCTTTTCCTCTCTCCTGTGCTTTGGCACACACAGATTTGTTTGGGCACGTTGTCCCTGTTGTGATCATTATGCACTTTGTTATTTTTGTTCTAGTGCCCAGAAGCCTGTAGGGCATAGATGCCTGGTAAAAAAAATTTATAGCCAATTTAGTCCACCTGAGTTAAGTTACACAATCAGCTCACTTGCAGAGCGCTGGTTTCTGTTCCCAAAAATTGGTCATTTCTGGGGATCATGTTGGACCATTTTGAGACTTAAAAGAAAACCGCAGAAATTGAAACTAAGGTTAAAGAGGATTCATACATGACTTAGTGGCATTAAGTGTGTAGATTTAAGACCCTGGACTGCCACTTACAAACTGTCGAAGCTTGGATGGAGTATTAACTTCTCTGTGTTTTAACTGTCTCATCAGCAAGATGAGTTTAATAATAGGACACATGTCATAAGAGGATTGGATGAGATGACAGATGTTGTGTTTAAAATAGTACTTGGTGCATTGTAGGTGCTCAGTAAACACCCAGCTATTATTATCTTTTAAATTATCTTGTTATTATTTTATAATTACAAAAGATGAGGTCCCCAAAAGAAGTCTCTTGCTCAAGGTCATGACGAAACCCACAGTGCAGTCATGACTAAAACTTAGTTATTCTTCCTAACTTCTTTCCAGTCAGGTTTCTTTACACCTTTTTTTGTTATAATAATTACTTCACATTTGAGATTCAAGAAATGCTTGTAAGCACTGAAAGATACACAAATACTCTTCAATATATGATGAAGTTATGTCCCAATAATTCCACTAAAAAATGTAAGTTGAAAATGCATTTATACACCTTACCTACCAAACATCATAGCTTAGCGTAACCTACCTCAAATGTGCTTAGCACACTCACGTTAGCTTACATTTTGGCACAATCACCTAACACAAAGCCTATCTTATAATAAAGTGTTAATTATGTTATAATTTATTGAATACTGTACTGAAAGTGAAAAACAAGTGGTTGTATAGGTACTTGAGGTAGGGTTTCTACTGAACGTGTAACAGCATTTGTATCATCGTAATGTCTAAAAAGTTTAAATCAAACCATTGTATGCCAGGGGCCATCTGCAGGTAAGCACTGCTAATATGTGGTGTTTATTTCTAAGGAAAGCATGATCAGTTAGTAATCTCCAGTGATCCATCTGAATTCTGTGTGCCACACTCTGGATGCCACTCTATTTTTCCTGCCTGTTATGGTTGTTCCTACCTTGTCTGCTGCTATGTGGAGCTTGCCTCTCTGGGATCCTATCATTCCAACTGAAATTATCAAAGGCAAGGCCTCCTACCATCATACCTGACCCACAGAGGACAAATATTACATAGCTTTTCAACAGTGTCAGCATCTCTCTCCCTGATACAGTCCTCTATTTCTCCTCTGAACACTTCTCATCACATGACTAATGGGGGATTGATATTTAGGTAGCATACAATGCAAAACTTTCACTTTCTGGCCCTATACCTTTGGGCTATATTGATTTGAAAGTGTTGGTTCTCACCGGAGGTGTGCCTTTACCAGAGAAACAACAATAATTTGATGAAACTGAAACTTAAGGCTGACACCTAGTACTTATGCCACAAAACCAACAGGTAGAGAAACAATGCACTTTGTGGTTACGTTGATTGATCCTGACTATCAAAAGGAAAAATAATTGCTTTGCCACAGTATAAAAGAGGAAAATACATCTGAAACTCAGGGGTTTCTGAGGGTGTTTCAGTCCATATTCACTCATATTCTATGTTTCCATGCCCTAATGTAATAGAGACCTCAACAACCAAATATAGATAGAATTTATGCCCTTCAGATATGACAGTTTGGTTACTGCCAAGCAAAGAATTCTAACAAATTATGATAATGGTTCAGGGTAAGAAAACATGGAACAAGGAGTGAGAGATGGAAGCTGTAATGGCTACATATCTAGCTAGTTGCAGAATTTCTTCTTGTTTGTTAAGTATACATTAAATGTTTTTTCTTCTCCCTTCTCACTGTTTTATGTACGAGGCATGGATTGTGTTTAATTTTAAAATGTAGTCTTTTAGATTACAGAATAATTTGGGATTGTGACTTAACCACCAATAAAATAATGTCACCTGAAGATAGAAACGATTTCTGAGATATTATGTCAATCTTTTTGAAAAGAGGTGGAGAGTATCTTCATTTGCATAAAGGATGGTTGAATCTTATATGGGGTAAACATGATGTTATTGTCACTGTTTAGAAGCTTAAATAAGTGTAGAAAGGCAGGAGGAGCCAAAAGGGTAGACTGTGCTGGTTTTTAATTTGTTATTTCTCAGTCTGTATTTACTCATCTGTACTCTGTTCTGTACTGTTGGGGTGAAGAGTCTACAAACTGCTTTTTCCAGTCTCCCTAGTCAGTCAGCTCCCTGTTGGTTTTTTGAGTAGTAGGAACTGGTGAGGGAATCAGGCAGTGGAGAAATAAAAAGTGTCACACAGCAATTATTGACATTAATAGTTAGATTTACCTTGCTCATTTTGGGGTTGGGGCTTACCTTTGCATTAGGTACCCTTCTTATTTAAAATGTTATTCCCCATAAACTTCAGATGTCATTAAGATCTCAGCTTTAATATGATCCCATCAGAAAGCCTTTCTCTACTCCCTGTCCTCTTAATCTAAAGTAGTCATCCTACAGTCTCTACCTTATTTTAATTCTCTCAATGCAGTTATCATTATCTTGTAAATTTTTACTTACCTACCAATCTATTTGAATGTACTAGAACAAAAGATTCATGGGAGCAGAGGTGTTCTCCTTTTTCCCTCTTCTTTCTCTCTCTTCCTTCTTTTCCTGCCTCCCTCCCTCCCTCCCTCCCTTCCTTCCTTCCTTTTATATTTCCTCTTTTACTAAACAATGCCTGCTGCAAATTGATTACTCAGTGAAGATTTGACAAGTAACTTTCTAAATTTTTCATTTTCTTCTTAATTTTTTTCTTTTTTTGATTTTCCTTTTTCCAGGTTAAAGTACCTTCAGATCCAAGGCACAAATCACCATCTCCATTTTTATAGAATTCAGTAAGAATAGGAACCACTCCTGTATCTGACTATGATATTATTGCTGGTACTAGTAAAACCTTCCACCAGGAAATTTATGAATTAGGTATAGGGGTTGGGGGAGAGAAGCAAAGTGGTTATTTAAAAGCATTAGAAAGAAACTAAAGCAACCAGGCATTAAGGTCCAAGATCCTGAAGAGAAGTGAATTGCATTGAACTGAGCTTGGCATTTATGGCTGCTTTACCCCTCAGGTCCTTTACTGATAAACAGAAAGTGGCAGCCTGGAGCCTTGGGCAGACTCACAGGGCCAGGGAGACAAACCTTGGAGTTCAGAGCTATCAAGGCAACCATGATTTTGAGGAAGAAAAAATCCCAAAGAAAAGGAAACCCAGAGAGGTGAACCTGAATCTTTGTTGCACAATTTCCCCTAGAGATATTAATTTACCCCAAAGCAATGCATTTGGCAGGCAGTACTCTTCGAAATAATGCAAAAAACTTCTGCTCAGAGGCCAAAAATTTCTCAGGACTTTGGCAGTCTCATTGTACCAGAGAGTCAAGGATTAGAGTTGAGAGCACGTCAGGAGAGAGGAGCCCAGGTGAACACCCCAGGCTTTAAATGAGACACCTGGAAGGGCTGTACTCAAGAAGTAAAAGCTAACCTGAAATAGACCAGTCCCAGCTTCATCAGGCTTGTATGCCAATACTCTACCTGTCTATTTAAAGAAAGATAACAGCATATCGTGTCACTATAATTTTTTTAGTAAGAAATATCCAACATTCGATCAAAAGTTTTCAGGGAAGGCAGGGAACAAGACTGAATGATTGAAAACAAAGAGGAAAAATAGACAATAGAAAGGGAATCACAAGTTAGAATTTTAAGATATAGATAAGATATGGACTTGAAAATAATAATATATTCAACAAATTCTAGTTATTCAGATAACTGGAATCTATAAAGTAGAACAGTATGGAAATCTAGAACTAAAAATTATAGCAACTAAAATTAAGAATTTAATAGATGGATATATTTTGACAACATAACAGATTAGATAATTAGTTAATTAGAAACAGATTATTAGAAAATACCCAGATTGAAGCACACAGAGAACCAAAAATAATGGAAAACACAGAAGAAATATGAGATATATACAGGTTGTGATAAGGAAGTCTAAATCACACCAGCTTCTTAGAATGAGAGAATAGAATAGAAGGAATATGTGAGGAGATAATGTCTGAAAATTTCCCAAAATTTGCCAGACATCAAGTTCTAAATTCCAAAATGCTCTAGTCCTCAAATGAGATAACTGCCTAGCACTGATGGTACACTGGCAATCTGGCCCTTGTAATAGGCAAGAAATAGGTAAAGAAATCTATACCTGGGTGTGTTAATTTCTTAGAGCTGCTGTACCAGAGTACCACAAACTGGGTGGCTTTAACCATTGTAAATTTCTTGTCTTAAAGTTCTGAAAGCCAATAATGGCAGAGTCATACTCCCTCTGAAGGCACTGAAGGAAGAATTGTTCCTTATGTCCTTCCTGGCTTCTGGTAGCCTCAACTGCTTTATGACTTGTAGACACATCACTCTAATATTTCATCTTTGCATGATGACGTTCTCCCTGTGTGTCTTTTTTTTTTTTTTTTTTTTTTTTTGAGATGGAGTTTCACTCTTGTTATCCAGGCTGGAGTGCAATGGCTCAATCTCAGCTCACCACAACCTCCGCCTCCTGGGTTCAAGCAATTCTCCTGCCTCAGCCTCCCGAGTAGCTGGGACTACAGGCGCATGCCACCATGCCCAGCTAATTGTTGCATTTTTAGTAGAGACGGGGTTTCACCATGTTCACCAGGAAGGTCTTCATCTCTTGACCTCGTGATCCACCTGCCTTGGCCTCCCAAAGTGCTGGGATTATAGGTGTGAGCCACCATGCCCGGCCCTCCCTGTGTGTCTTTATGTCATCTTCCTCATGTCTGTCTTTCTCTGTGTTCAAATTTCCCCTTCTTATAAGGAGACAAGTCATTCTAATCACCATAATTCTAATTACCTCATTTTTTAAAAAAACTTTAGTATCTGGGTTACATGTGCAGGTTCATTACATAGATAAACTTGTATCATGGGGGTTTGGTGTACAGATTACATCATCACCCAGGTACCAACAATAGTACCTGATTGTTATTTTTTAATGATCTTCTCCCTCCTCTTACCCGTCTCTCTCAAGCAAGCCCCAGTGTCTGTGTTCCCTTCTTTGTGTCCATTTGTTCTCATTATTTAGCTCCTACTTAAAAATGAGAGCTTGTGGCATCTGGTTTTCTGTTCCTGTGTTAGTTTGCTCAGGGTAATACCTCCAGCTCCATCCATATTTTTCAAAGGACATAATCTCATTCTTTTTATGGCTACATAATATTCCATGGTATATATGTACCACATTTTCTTTTTCCAGTCTACCACTGATGGGCATTTATGTTGATTCCATGTCTTTGCTATTGGGAATAGCACTGTGACTAACATATGTGTGGATGTCTTTCTGACAGAACAATTTATATTCCTTTGGGTATATACCCAGTAATGTGATTGCTGGGTTGAATAGTAGTTCTGTTTTTAACTGTTGGAGGGATCACCACACCGCTTTCCATAATGGTTAAACTAATTTGCACTCCCATCAACATTATGTAAGCATTTCCTTTTCTCTGCAACCATGCCAGCATCTGTTATTTCTTGACTTTTGAAAAATAGCCATTCTGACTGATATGAGATGATATTTCATTATAATTTTCGTTAACATTTCTCTAATGATTTGTGATATTGAGTATTTTTTCATATGCTTGTTGGCTTCATGTATGTCTTCTTTTGAAAACTGTTGATGTACTTTGCCACTTTTAAATAAAGTTGTTTGGTTTTTTTTGCTTGTATAATTAAGTTTCTTATAGATTCTGGATATTGGAAGCATAGTTTGCAAATATTTTTTCCCATTCTGTAGGTTGTCTGTTTATGCTATTGATAGTTTCTTTTGCTATGCGAAAGCTCTTTACTTTAATGAGAACTCATTTGTCAATTTTTGCTTTTGTTGTAATTGCTCTTGGCACTTTGTCATGAAATCTTTGCCAGTTTCTATGTCCAGAATGATATTTCTTAGGTTATTTTACAGGATTTTGATAGTTTTGGGTTTTATATTTAACTCTTTAATCCAATTTAAGTTGATTTTTATATATGGCATAAGGAAGGGGTCTGGTATCTATCTTCTGCATATGGACAGCCAGTTATCCAAGCATGATTTATTGAATAGGGAATAATGGCCTCATTTTGACTTGACTAATTCAGGAAAGATGATATTTACAAATGAGGTCACATTCTGATGTGCTGGGGGTTAGGTGGGGAGTTTTGTGGGGAGTTTTTGTGGGGAGTTTTTGTGGGGAGACAATTCAACCCATAACAGTTGGTTTATCACAATAAAACTGCAGAAAACTAAAGATAAGTAAAAGATACTCAAACTAAAGATAAATAAAAGATACTGAAAGTAAGCAAAGATTGAACACAGATTACTGTCAAAGTGGTAATGATAAAACAGACAACAGATTTCCAAAACCAGTTGAATGGTATCTTAAAAGAAAAAACTCAAAACCTAGAATTCTATACCCACCAAAAATTCTTCGGAAACAATTGTGAAATAAATTTTTTTTTAGTCAAGCAAAACCTTACACAATTTATGGCCAGCTGAACTTTACTAGAAGAAAAACTAAAGGGAGATTTTCAGGCTGAAGAAAAATGTTTGTAATGAACATTTTTCTACTTAATTTCTCTGAAAAAAGTAATTAAGTAAAAAAATCTAACGAAATATTTACTGTTTAAAATAATGATCTTATGAGGTGTGAAATACCTGTGGAGTCAAAATTCATGAAAACCATAATATAGGAGGGGGAAAGGAGTATATTAAAGTTTTTCAAGGCCTTTTTATTTTATACACTAATCAGGGAATGATGCATATGGCAATCTCTAACCATTAATGTAATAAAAATAAAATAATTAATAACCAAGTAAGAGAAAGGTATATGGTATAATTTAAATATGATGAGTTCAAAGGAAGCAAGAAAGAAATAGAAGAAAGAATAAAACAAAAAGGGAACAAATTGAGATGTCAATCATAACATTTAATGCAAGTATAACAAATAGTTTAACAAAAGACTAAGATATTTGGACTAAGTAAAAATGAATAATTAAACAAAAATTAACAATAACCATACTTAGGACCAGATTTTAGTATCCATACCATTTTCAACTAAAGGGAACCAGGATTCCTTGGAAAAATAATTGATTCTAAGACTAGAAAAGAAAAGTGTAAAATAAGCCTGAAACATTTGCTGTGCAGGAAAGTAAATAAATGCTTAAAGAATGATGGTTACATATCAAACAAAACACAAGTAAGGACCATAGGAACCAGTTTGAAGGAGCTCTTATTGGTCTAATCTGGGACACTTGAGGCTCAAAATTAATAGTGATAATACATAATTATTGCCAATTGAATAAAATAAAAATCTAAGTGTCATACTGTCATACAAATAAGCAAATGATAAATAAAATGATAAAACCTTTCCTTACATTAGAATGCCAATGATTAAATGTAGAAAAAAAAGGAAATTAATATTTGGCAACCATTATTGTGACAATTTATTGATGCAAGAATAATCAATGGATGATTAAGCTAACGGGTTAGAATTAATAAAATTTTTACATAATATCAAAATTTGTTAAGATATTTATTGATCACAAATATGACTATAACTTTTCAGTACAGAAACCTGGCAGACACCATCTTGGTTTAAATTGACATCACTAGTTGCATTCTGTGCCTCCTGATATGATGCATTAAAAAGATCACAATGTCGTTTCTGTAGTATCCCTCCCAAAAAACATAACCCAATTTTAATAAAATAGAAAGCTTAGCCAACTCAAATTGAGGGGTGTTTTGTTCTGTAGTTATTAAAATGCCATAGAAAAGCAAGAACCACTAGTCAAAAGATAAGAATATCTTCTATACATGTTTTAATTCAGTATATAGAACACATAGTAAGTATAGAACTCTGCTGATAGGTCTAGCCAGTGCAATAAGGCAAGAAAAAGAAATAAAAGAGGTAAAAACTGAAAAGAAGACATAAAACTGTCCTTATTGGCAAGTGCTATGATATTGTTTGTTTTAAAAATCTGTTATCTGCTGTGCTGAAATGCTGCTAGTACTCTAGCCCTGCTAGGTTTTGGGGTTTCTGATTAAAAACCTCCTCCCCAATTTTGACCTAAAATGAAATCATGTCAGTTGGTATTGACTGGCCACATAGAATGCTCAAAGTTCATTGAATTTAAAATAATTTGTCTTTACTGATATAGACAGCATGAATAAATAATCATTTTTTTTTTTTGAGACGGAGTTTCACTCTTGTTACCCAGGCTGGAGTGTAATGGTGTGATCTCGGCTCACTGCAACCTTGGCCTCCTGGGTTCAGGCAATTCTCCTGCCTCAGCCTCGTAATAATCATATTTTTAATGAAGATGCCTGAATGCACTTTGAATAGTAGATTCTGTATTTATTTTAAAAAGTTCCTAAATATCAACTTAGTCGAGTCTCATGGAAACTTTGTAAAGTGTGTATGAAAGATACTACTAGTCTACTTTCAAGACAAGAAACTGCCACTTAGAGAGCTTGAGAGACTTAAAAAATCATACAGTTGTTAAGTGGTAAAACTGAGATCAGATTTCAGTATCATTTGTCAAGTGCTTTTTTTCTGAAATCTTCACTTATTTGAGATATGAATCAGTACCAATTTCCCCCCACTCCTCCTGAAATATAAAATTTAAGTAGATACTACATACAAAGAAAGACTTTTTGCTGAAGTTGTTTTATGTCTAGTTAAACTGCATTATCTGGAATCCAACAGAATGTTGTTTATGGAGACATGGAGCTCTAGAAAGAATACGTGAGATTATCAAATTACCCAAAGAATATTTGGCCTTCTATTTTTTATTACCTAGACTCATTATTCTCCATTCCCTTTTAAAAGTAATTTCATTTTCCTAAAGCCATCTGAGAGGCCTTTCTGTCATTCAATAAACCAAAATTGAGAATTTTATATGTATTTTAAGTAGTACCTTATCAATTTTACATTTATAAATGAACCAAGTGTCTTTATATCTAGCAGACATATGAAAATAAAAGCAATTGCTATTTATTATTTTTTTCCCCAGATTTCAAGTTTTAATAATTTTATTTCTTTCACATTCTTGCAATTTTCAAAAGCTTTATACATTTAGGCATGCTTTGTATGTAAGATGCTCAGCAACTGCTTGAACATGCTCTTTGATCAAAAGTCCAGCTGGGAGAATATGGCTCAGGGGAAAAACATTATGATATGTATTATTAGGACGTAGTAGTTCAGCCCTGGATCAAGACTCAAATCCTGTTTCACCACCTTCAGAGTCTGCTGCTGTTGGACACAGACATGAAGGTGCCATGTTTGGGTAATGGGGTGGGAAAGATCCTGATTTGTGAAATGAAGTAGGAGGTTGGACTGCTAAGGAAAAATGGAGCTGCCTCAAAGCAAAAGCTCAAGGCACGCTGGAGGGACCCAGAGGCTACAGCCTTGGTTGTGTCAGATTCTGACCTTGATGTTGGATTGTCTCTGGTCTTAAGTTTATATTCTCTGACTTCTATTTTCCATCTATTTGGGTCATTTTCAATGAGTGAGGATTTTAACATATTGACTAATTTAAAACTACTTTTCATATGTTACCCCAAATAACTAAACATTCTTGAAAATGTACACAAAGAGAATTGAGGTTCTATCTAGACTTTGTGTGCATTTAGTAAAACTTTGACTAGGCTTAAGCTGTGCAGATGATGGTTGTAATTGTAACTGTAGACAGCACAGCTGGAGCTAGGCAGCTGACATTAAGTTAGCCAGAATTTTTTTTTGTCTTTTATAGCTCCTGGATAAAGAGTAAGATATTTTGAGGAATATCCTATTTGCACCTCTGCTGTGAGATATATGTTATATTTTCTGGCACTGATGTGTACTGTTAAGGCCTGAGAAGTAATAGAGAAATGAATTTAGTGATAAAGGAAATACTAAATTGGAATTCACCAACTCTCTAGATTATTGTAAACTCTGGGGACATGCATGAGTCCAATAAATAAGTGAAATAAAGGACATTTGGCAAAAAGAATGAGGAACTAAGATGACAGGGAGATTACTGTTCTCAATTACTTTCAGGAAGGAAGGTAACTAGCATGAGAAGCCAAGAAGGAGGGAAAAGGTGAATGAATGTGAGAGAAATTCAGAAAACCATCAAGAAGACTTTTGCTGGCAATGTGAGTGGATAGAATGATTCCTGATTATTATTTTGTGCTTGTGATAGAAAGTGCTATAAACAAACACTTTAATTGTATATACAATTGAACTAGGCCAATGTTTTAGGCTGAAATAAGTTAAAATGTAGACAGCCTGAGGATACTAAGAAGGTATTCACTCAGACTCTTGAAAAAATAAATATTTTGGATCAAAATATGACAAGAAGAAATGTGAAGGCAATACAGAAATTTCTGCCTTTTTTCCCACCCATCTTCGTGTGTGTGGATAAACTGGCCTCCAACAAGAAGTATAAAATAACAGGTTGCCTTCTCTGAAGTGTAAAGGAGATTATTTAGGACAAATTAAAGGAAATCTTGTGGTATGATGTACTATCTTTTTCGTGCAAAGAACAACATTCATCCTTTCTTGCATAATAATGTAATATGGAGCCAGCCACTGGAAGGCATTTGTGGGCTGAGATCAGGTGTTTAAATCTCCAGCAAAATAAGTTTTTCTACATCCAGTCACTGAACGCGTGATTTTGCCCTGTGAGGTCACTGCAAGCTACTCATGATGTGACAGAAAAGGTTATGAGAAATAAGCAACATATCTGAACTTGTGAACTTGTCCATTGGTGAACTTGTCCTTGCTGTTGAGAGGAATATAAGGCAAGATGTTGCCCTTAAGGGTGCTAGAAAGGATGGTAAATGTCAAATAAGTCTGAGAGGGCAGTGCATGCTAATATTATATGGTGGATACTGACTCCAACACTATGCAAGGCACTTAGGTTACAGACAAGGAAAACATAATTTTCCCTCCGAGAGGCATAGGATCTGCTGGAGAATATAATCAAGAATCTGGAAATCATGATGATATGGGAAAGTACACAAGCTTTGGTTTTGCAGTTAGACACGGCTTGGGCTGATTCCCAGTTCTGGTCTTGATTATGAAGTTGGCCGGAGAACTTAACTTTTTCTAGTCTCATTTATCTCATCTACACTTGAGTGTGTATGTTTGAAAACCAAAGATGATCCCTATAAAGTGCTTTAAAAAGTGTCTAGCACAGGTAAAGGGCCACTGGTGGGGTGGCAGGTTTTGAGGCATGTCGTTGGGGGAAGAAATCTTAGGTGAAGGGATCTATTTGATACCCTCTAAATCCCAGCCTAAAATTCCTCTGCAGATAAGGTTGGATGGCTCTTAGAATATTCACAGTCTTACCTGGAGAGCTAGCATATGCCCAAGACCATGGCAAGGGATCCTGGGTCAGACTTAAATTGAGTCTGAACTAAGTGGCCCTTTACCTGATGCATGGAAATCTTTGGTTAGCTGAGTTTTCATTATAGTGGGGGTTGACTGACATCAATATTAAGAGTAAAAATTGGAGGCCAAGGTGGGTGGATCACGTGGTCAAGAGATCAAGACCATTCTGGTCAACATGGTGAAACCCCGTCTCTACTAAAAGTACAAAAAATTAACTGAGCATGGTGGCACGTGCCTGTAATCCCAGCTGCTCAGGAGGCTGAGGCAGGAGAATTGCCTGAACCCAGGAGGCGGAGGTTGCAGTGAGCTGAGATTGCACCATTGCACTCCAGCCTGGGTAACAAGAGCGAAACTCCGTCTCAAAAAAAAGTAAAAATTTTTAGCTTTTACACTTTTTTTTTCTGTTTATACAAGATACTTTTCTTGCATGAAAATCAGGCACCATTAAAGTATTTATTTATCTTTGTGCTCAAAGAATAAAGTCAAAATGTTTTCCTCTATAATATCTTCCATTCCACTTTCCTCTATAATATTTTCCATCCAATGATGCTCCAATCTCTGTGCCTATCATTCTTTAATGGAAAGCTTTGAAGGCTGCTAACAAACATACAAATGCCACTGGAGGAGATTAGCTTCCTAAAAGATATTATCTCCTACGACTTCTTAATTTAGATTAGTGTATTAGATTAGCCAGGGATGGAGTTACACTTAGGCCAGAAAGCAAGGAGTCTAGAAGAAAAAGAACAAGAAAACTCACACACATATCATTTTTCTGATATTTTGAAGTGTGGGAGGTTAGGGCTCAAAGGGCTTGAAAAGATATTTAAATTTAGTCTAGAGCGCTTGATCAACGATTAACAATGTGCATTTAGGGGAAGGTGGTGGGGTGGCAAAGAGTATTGGATGCTTTCAGTGGATGGAGGGATTAGGCTTAGGGGCTGATGCCATGCTAATATCCCAGGCAGAGTGTGGAAAATCAGCTTGGTTATTGTCTTATGGGCATATCAAGGATCCTTCTGGGAATGACAAGCAAAAGAGGTTTATTTTCCTTGCTTTATGTAAAAATTTCTCTGTAGGCATTATTGTCTTAATTTGTGGTGTGAAACTTCAGGCTTGGAGTAGTTTGATGCCTTTGATTAGTTGTGATATTAGTTTTTAGTAGTGTCAAAATGGAAACGAGTTAACAGTATTATGTGTTCCTTTTTATTTAAATTACATTAAAAATATTATATGTTCTTTTTATTTAAATTATATTAAAAATATTGTCAGGTAAGGCATACAAAATGCTAATTTAGGACTTTGGGATTTCTGGAATGAGTGGTAGAGAAGGCTTCTAGTCTGTGTTTGTAGATATGAGAATCAGAAGATGAAATTAGATTTTTTTTTTTTTGAGACAGTCTCACTCTGTTGCCCAAGCTGGACTGCCATGGTGCAATCTTGGCTTACTGCAACCTCTACCTCCTGGGTTCAAGCAATTCTCCCGCCTCAGCCTACTGAGTAGTTGGAATTACAGGCACTGGCCATCATGCTGGCTAATTTTTTGTATTTTTAATAGAGATGGGGTTTCACCATGTTTACCAGGCTGGTCTTGAACTCCTAACTGCAGGTGATCCACCTGCCTTAGCCTCCCAAAGTGCTGGATGACAGGCGTGAGCCACTGCACCCAGCCAAAATAAGATGTTCAAATAAAATGCAAGGCCTAGATCTTGATTCCTCCTAAGTTGTATGTCTGGTCATGGCCACAGAGAAAATTCTAGAACATGTTTTTATTTTGATTTTATTTATATGTGATAGATTATTTGCAAACTTGCCATCACAAGGTAGAGCATATTTTCCCTCTCCCTTGAACCTGGGCTAACCTTGTAATTTTCTTTGATAAAAGAATATGCACAGCAAAGCTTTATGACTTCTGGGGTTAGACCTTAGGGAGATCTCATATCATTTGCTTTCAGTCTTGAAGCTCTTAGGGCTCCATGTTCCAAATAAGTCTAGTCTAGTCTACTGAAGGATGATAAGTCTAATGATAGAGGCACAACTGCTGTTAGCTGGCACCAACTTCTGGATAAGCCGTTGGGTATCTCTAGCCATATGACTGACCAGCAGAAAGAACACCACTCAGATTGTTAACCCACAGAATTGAGAGAAAGGCTGAACCTTTGTTAGTTTAAATGTCTAAATGTTGGAGCATTTGTTGTACAACAATAGGTACTTGAGACAGCATACAGTACTTGTATGACAATGACATATGTGAGCATATGTATAGTGTTTTATAGCTTCCAAGGGTTTTTCACATGCAATTTTATTTCCCTGAATCCACAGGATAACTTTACTTTCCAACTCTGTAGAGTAGCTGTTAGGATTTTCTGTTTTGTTTGGGGATTTAATATTTATTATATAAGATGTATGTTATATTCACCTATATTACAAATGAAGAAGCTGAGATGCTGAAAGTTTCCAGGGTTCACTTACAATCACAGGGCTGGTAAGTGAGCAGGAAAGGGCTCCCAAAGAAATTTTTCCTCTAGAAAGCCTACAGGGCTTTGCCTTAGGCCATGTTGTTGTAAAAGCCAGGGGTACAAGCCAGCTGTTGGAACACACAGCTGTGAGCTGGGTGGCTGCAGGTAACGAGGGCAGCTTTATCGTGGACCTAGGCCACTGTAGAATCCACTGGGGGGCCCTGAAGAAGCTTCCCTTTGGTTGTCATGCCAAGAGACCGCCTATAGTCTCCAATAAAACTTCAGCCCAGCCTGCAGGAGTTTGTTAATTTGTGCATACTTCTGACATGTTTTGTAACTGTTAGTTTAAAAAACAAATACAGTAAAATATACCCTAACTTACCACAATCCCAAATTAGCCCAGGAGAACAGGACTGCTCTGTGAAAATAAGGGTGGAGGCTCGTGTGCCTGGTTTCTCAGGTAATGTCCATGCCAAGTAAAATAATTTCTTTTCCTTACCCACCTCACTGCCTTCAGGTTAGGGCTTCATCACTTCTCTCCTGGGTTGCTGTGACAGCTTCCTAACTGGTACTCCTGCTGTAACATAAGCCTCTTTTCCCTTTCAACCACATGGCACATTGGCACCAATTCCATGTCCTAGAGCCAAAAGTAAGGTGTAGGCTTAGGAGTATAAGCTTCATTTCAGGAGTCTTTGTCATCATGTAGAACAAGTGTTGGAAAATAATACAACTTTATCATTGATTAAATAACTGTGAGAACCACCACATCATAGCCACCACCTCATTATCCCATTCTAATTATTACCACATCTCTTCTCAGGGTGATTTGAGCAACATCTACATCTTTGGAAGCATTATGAGTATGACTCTCCTGTCTCATAGTTATGATTGTGTTTGAACTCTCCCCTTTATTCTCTACTGCTTCATCAGTTTAACTTCTACTCACAGTCTAAAATGAGACTCAAGTGTCAACCCTATTTAGAAGCCTTGCAGTTTCTCCGAGATATAATATATACATAATAGAAATTAGTCACAAATACTTAGATACTTGAAGACTACATAAACAGGATTCTGTAATTAGGTCCAGTATAGTCATGTAATCAGAAATTCATAAAACACAAATTTGAGAGCTACTGGTTTAAACTTTTCATTTACAAGTGATATCATTGAGCCTGGAAGTGAAAAGTAATGTAGAATAGTGGTGGGGAGAGAAGGTGAAGTGTAAGGTTTATTTCCCAAGGTCAAGCAATTAGGCAATAGGTGAAGTGGGACTAGAAAGAAAACTAATCTCTTAGCTCCTAAACCAATGTTCTTTATATTTGCCCAGGCTGGTATAAAGAATTTAACTGTGTGAAGGTAATTAAACTAATCATTAGTGTTTTCAAGTGAAGAAATACATATTTTTCTTTAAAAAAGAGTTGATTTCCATAGCATTACAGAATTAACCAATCGAAGTTCATCAACTATTCAATTCCATTAGACAACCAGAGAGTCAGCCAAGCAATTGACACTTGCCACTGAGTCAATGAATTGTTTGGCTACACAGCCTAAACAGCTCAGTGGTGTAGGTGTTGCACAGTCTGGCTTTCTCTGAAGTGGTAATCCAGTAAACAAACAAACCCAAGAGAACTGTGTACACACAGACTGGTTCCCCCACATTGCCCACCAACTGAAGCAGATTAAATTAATAACTTTGCTCTGTTTATGGACATGCTAGTTATAAGCAATGTAGGCGTCTCGACTGACAATCAGCCAGGCAGAGAAACCAATTAACTAGTGGATCTAAATCACAAGAAAGAGGAGCCATTTTCTATATGACCTGGATATATCCTTGGTATAAATTACTAAATTAATTAATGAATAAATCCCAAGTCTTTGTTGGTTTGCAACTTTATTCATTCATCAAATTTTGTGAAACATCTCTTTCTGTATTAGACATTGAAAAATAATGAGGATTAAAATATGTTTCTTATAACATTAAAGAGAGACAATGTAGTTGCAAGGAAACAATTTCAAGTTCATTTTGCTGAGTATTCCTTGGATCCAAAATCCTGGAAGGTGAAAGAGGAAGAAAGGGAAGAGAACCATCTTTTGTGAAGCCTGATTACACCTGCCTGGTGCTTTCTCATATAGAAGCTTTGGCCCTGGGTAAAAGAGAGTTGAAGGCAGGTGACTCACATGGGTACCACACCCACCTTCAGATAACTATGTTCTCTTCCCCTGTCAGCAGCTAAATTAGGTAATAATTCCTTATACTTGGCCTAGTACTGTTCACAGTATTTTACATATACTATCTCATATAATCTTCATCTTTACCCTAGGGAGACAGGAAAAATACCACTATTTTCATTTTAAAGATAAGGAAACCAAGGCCTAGAAAATTTAACTGATTTCCCAAAGCCACACTGCTTTCTTTCAAAGGTGTGGCAATCTATAACTTGACACTCTTAACAAATTGAGGCAATTTCTTGATTGAACAGTATTCATAGAATTACTGAATTTATGTTTGGTACTGATGATGGAATATGTCTCAATCTCCTTGTTGATGCCTAATAAATTATATTTCAATATATTTGCTGCATGCTTATTTATGATGCCCTGCTTCTTTCTCTACCTGTTTTACTATTAAAGTGTACATCTGATCTCTGGTAAGCCATGGAATCTTATAGGGCTTCTCAAATCCACACTGTTTAGTGTCCTCTCTGAATTTCTTCAGCAATGCAAAGAGAAAAAGTGCTTTTTAAAAAATAGTTAATAGATTGATTCTTGGATGAGTTAATTACGATACTCTGTGAGGACTTCAGACAAAGACAGAAGAGCAATGCCTGTTAGATCTCATGGTCTGGTGGGGCGGCAAGAGTTAGGGCAGCAGCCCCCCACTGCAGACATCAGGGCTGTGCTCTGTCCGAGTCCCCAGTGCTATGGGGGCTCTAAAGAGGAAAGGTCTGTTCTGCATAGGGCATAAAGAATGTAAAGATATGCAACAATTTGGTTAAATACTTATTAGAGCTGCTCTCGAATATTTCATTTGCCTTATCTTTTTCATCTCAACTAGAGTGTTTCAAGTTCACCAGTCTGTTGGTGAAGAGCAAGCATAGGAGAGGTCAAATTATTCAACGTAGAATAAAGTAAGCACCAGCTATCTACCCTCTAAAAGACACATTTACCAGTGAGAGGAGAGAACATCAAATGCTGCAATATGCTGAGCTTTCCAAGAAAACTGCTTTGAAGGGAACAGCTTTTGCTTGGATGGGTAAGTCCCAACATACTTTTAAAAAATCATTCATATTGTCATTTTTCATATGACCTCAATTCTGTGCCAGATCATCATACTAGTTAAGGGTAGAAAGTGGCATGAGAAGGGGAGTGAGTGGGACAGAACTACAATAAATAAAATGCACAGTCCATGAACTTTTAATTGAGGAGACATAATTAAATAACAGTGAAAAGCAGGATATGACTTGAAGCTATAAAGGAGTCATCAATAGCTTGAGGGATTCCATTAAAGTGGGAAGTCAACTTGCATATCCGAGAAAGTTAATTGGATCTTGGAGAACAGGTTGCATTTTGACTGTTAAGAAGTCAGGGAGGCCGTGCGTAGCGGCTCATGCCTAGCGGCTCATGCCTATAATCCCAGCACTTTGGGAGGCCGAGGTGGGTGGATCGAGACCATTCTGGCCAACATGGTGAAACCCTGTCTCTACTAAAAATACAAAAATTAGCTGGGTGTGGTGGTGTGCACCTGTAATCCCAGTAACTCGGACGGCTGAGGCAGGAGAATGGCTGAATCAGGGAGTCGAAGGTTGCAGTGAGCCCAGATTGTGCCATTGTACTTCAGCAGCCTGGCGACAGAGGGAGACGCTGTCTCAAAAAAAAAAGAAGTCAGGGAAAGATCACGGAGCATCTCTACTTGGCCAGTTGTGCTTGTAAACAAGAATCCTGCACAGGTTCCAATACAGCACTGATACGGGATCCCCATGCCTTGCCCCACTTCTGAAACCCCAGGTGATACCCCGGTGCTCATTGGCACCAACTGAGTCAGTCTAGATATATGAGGCATAGAAGACCCTGCCCCTGCCCCCAAAGTGTTTACCATACAATTAATCAGAAAATCTGAGGGTAAGAGAAGGAAGGAAATGCTTCTAAAGACAAAGCCATTTAAGGGGTTTAGGAAAAGTGGCTATCTACAGGGATCAACATAGTAGTAATTACCCAATCCTTTCTTCTATTTATTACAACAGATGGAGGCCTGGCCTCAAGTTGTAAATTGCCTGAAAGATGCTTCCTGTTGTCATTCTCTGCGGTTGTGCTTTTGCTTCTCCTTAGGGTTAAGAACAGCTGTTCACTAACCTACCCACATATTTGGAAAAACAGCTGTAATTAATATGGATCACTTTATTCTAGAAAAATGTTAGTCCAGCCTCAGAGGCTGCTGTTGAGGAGGAAGAAGATGGATGGGCAGGATGTCTAGAGACCTGATTCGCCAATATCCAGTTTTGTGATTTTAGGCAACGTTCTTGAAGTTGGAACACCTGTGTGCACAATGAGGATAGTAATATTTGTCTACTTATATGCTGGGGCTATTGTAAGGGCAAAATGTGGTCATAGATAAGAAAACATAGACACAAAGAAACCACTGTACATACTTCAGGGACATTTAACCACAGTTGGACACAACAACAACAACAAAAAAAAATCTAGAAACATTTGTTTTCTTCCTTGGCCATGGGCTTGAGAAAGAAGGGTACATTAGGGGGTGGGTGGATGGGAATAAAATATCAAGAATTTGTTTCCATTCTTAACTGCATATCAGAGATACCATGAAGAGTGCTTCTGTTTCCAGACATACCATAAGAATTTTGACATTTTCCATTTGTAAAATGACTAACCCTTATTGAGGAGGAAGAGATGTTGCATTTATAAATTGAATTAATGATTTTCAAAAGGTAACAATGTATTTATTAAGCCTTTATGCAATAAACTTACATGTATACAAAAAGTTTAAAAAATGATAAGGATTAATAATGAAGTACAATTTAGTCTCTAAACTTGCAAACACTCTGCCAAACAATAGAAACAACAACAATAATCTTACAAACTCTGTGCAATGCCTCTAATTCTTTTTGTTCCCTGTACTAAATTATGTATACTAAAGTGTTGTAACTTAGGTTTGTTAGCCAAACTCCTCATGAATATTCAACTAGAAAAGAAAAATACAATGATATTTTTACTCTCAATGGTGGAAAATTATTGTTTTGGGAAGATGCACAGCATATTTACAAACAAAGATAATTTAGAGACATATATGGTAAAATTGAGTTTGTGAGGAAGACATATTATTAGAATGGTAGTTATCCAGAAAATTAACCGAAGGTACATAGTAAATAAATGGAGAAGAGTCTCTCTTTTATTAGCTGTATCCCTCATCCATGAATGGCAGCTCCCATTTTCTAGTGCCACAGGATTAAAAGCTTGCAAAGATGTTGAGCTGCTTCTCCTGTACCCTCATATTTAAACACCAATTCCTACACATATCTTTGAATTATTACTTATATTAATATGTACCCTTTTATGATTTAGAAGATCCTACTTCTATGATTTTAGATACCACATAAGCTCTCTGAGATTCAAGTTCTGTGCCAGTACCACTGAAATAATGATTAGCTTACTATTTTTTTTGCAAGAATTAACATGAGATTATGTCTAAAAGTCTTCAGCAATATCTGGCACTTTCATAAGCATATGTAGGCATTAAAAAGTATCAGTTACCTTTAATTCTTCCTTATATGCAGATCATTATTTTGAAATAGTCTCTTTCTGCCCTATCTGATTTCAAAGTCTTCCATAGTCAGTGAATCCTGAACACTTCCTCCAAGTTAATGCCTTTCTCAAATGATTTGCCTATTCAGAAAAGCTCTCTGCATTGCCTGCAGGATGAAAACCAGTAGTTTTTGAAGACCTTTGTAATGTAGCCTCAGCATATTTAGCCAACCTTTTCATTGATAAATTCTTCAGAAAAACTTCACCTTTAGAAAGCCTGAATTGTCTGCTTCTGCAAAGTACACTGCTATTCTGCCACATTTAAAACAAATTTAACACATCACACTTAGCCTTTAGACCATGGAGGAGTCTACAATAGTCATTCAACCCCTATTTGCTGAATTGAATAGTAAACACATCAGTGCCAAATATATGTATATATGTATATACACAAAGCAATATACCTAGCCCTGTAAAGACCCCCCCCTGCTACAACAAAAAGAAAAAAGAAAAAGGACAAGTTCTATACTTAGAGGGGATTACAAGTCTACTAGTGTGATGGGTTAGGCCATTCTTGCAGTGCTATAAAGAATAGTTGAGGCCAGGGGCAGTGGTTTACACCTGTAATCCCAGTACTTTAGGAAGCAGAGGTGAGCAGATCATGAGGTCAAGAGATCGAGACCATCTTGTCAACATAGTGAAACCCTGTCTTTAGTAAAAATGCCAAATTAGCTGTGGTGGCATGCACCTGTAGTCCCAGCTACTTGGGAGGCTGAGGCAGGCAAGATAATTGCTTGAACCTGGGAGGCAGAAGTTGCAGTGAGCTGAGATCACACCTGCACTCAACCCTGGCTACAAAGCATGACTCCGTTTCTAAATAGATATATAGATAGATAGATAGATAGATAGATAGATAGATAGATAGATAGATAGATAGACAGACAGATAGATAGATAGATAGATAGACAGATGGAAAGAAATATTTGAGACTGGGTAATTTACAAAGAAAAGAAGTATAATAAGTTCATGGTTCTGTAGGCTATACAGGAGACAGTGCTGGCATCAGCTTATCATTGAGGAGGCCTCAGGAAGTTTTTACTTATAGCAGAAGTTGAAGCAGGAGCAAGAAAGAGAGAGCGGGAGGTGCTACACACTTTTAAACAACCAGATCTTGCAAGAGTTCACTCACTATCCTGGGGACAGGACCAAAAGGACCAATGGTTTGCTGCCAAACCATTCATGAGAAATTTACCCCATGATCTAGTCACCTCCCACCAGGCCCCACCTCCAACATTGAGAATTGTATTTCAACATGAGATTTGGATAGGGACACTTCCAAACTGTATCAGGGGATAAGCCTGAGGCAACTTCAACACATTTGAAACTAGAAAACCATAAAAATTAGAACTCATGTATGCATTTACACATCAGGTACTGTTGAAGGCCTGCTGTGGTAATGTATTAGGTTGGTGCAAAAGTAATTATGGTTTTTGCCATTACTTTTTAATGACAAAAACCTCAATTTTGCACCAACATAATAGGTACATCAACACTCACTACATTGGGCAATGATACACTGATGTAATCTCTCAGGATTAGAAAGAAAATAAAGCCTGGAAGAAGGTTCAGAACTTCAATAGTTTGTTGCATGTACAGATTTAAATGTAATATAATTAGGAAATAAGAAAGGAGAGTGGGTTGGGTGGGGTGTCTCATGCCTGTAATCCCAGCATTTTCAGAGGCCAAGGTGGGCGGATCATAAGGTCAAGGGATTAAGAACATCCTGGCCAACATGGTGAAACCCTATCTCTACTAAAAATACAAAAAATAGCTGGGTGTGGTGACGTGTGGCTGAGGCAGCAAAATGGCTTGAATCCGGGAGGCAGAGGTTGCAGTGAGCTGAGATCACACCACTGCACTCCAGCCTGGCGACAGAGCGAGACTGTCAGGTGAAGGACATATGTTCCAAACACACACAGTTATTTCCATCTTTACAAATATAACTCTAGACCACATAATAAAAATATCTCCCCTGGACCACTGCATAGATTATCTGTCTCTTATCTTCCACTGTTGTTCCATCTACAATCTATTCTCCATGCAACAGCCAGAGTGTACTCTTAAAAAATGAAAAACCTGGCTTACCACCTCCTATTGCTTGCCACCTCACCTAGGACGCAGCCCAGGATATTTACCTTGCCTTTCAGGCTCCAGATATTCTAGGTCTGGCCATGCCTCCAGCCTCATTTCTTCCCTTTTACTCAACCTTCCCTGCCCTCGGCCACATTCACTTGCTGGCTATAGGGCGGCCGCAAGGAACTTATTCTCATCCTGGGGCACAGCTGTTCTGTCTCCCTGAAATCTTTATTTTCAAGGCTCTGCATGGCTGGCTCTTTCTTTACTTAGAACTTAGTGCACATCATACAGCACCAGACAGTCTATTCCTAATCACCTGGGCTAGAATAATCCCCTCTTTGCCCATGCCACTTTCTATAGGCTTATCCTGTTTTATCTTCTTCATAGCACTTTTCAGTTTTCAAATTTCTCTTGTTTGCTTATTCATAAAATTAATTGTCAGTGTTTGCTACCAGAATGAAAAGTCCTTAAGGGTAGGAACTTTTTCTGCTTGCTCACAGCTGTTTCCCTGAAATCTAGAAGAGACCCTGCCTCATAGTAGGTGATAAGCATTAAATAAATATTTGTGGACTCTTGTGGGCAGTATGTATATGTGTGTATCTGAACTATAAGTAGAATGAAAAAGAAGGAAGTTGCCAAGACAGAAGAGAAAGGGTTTTTGGAGAAAAAGATCATGGACTGATCAAAGGGATGCAAGAAAATAGAAATATGTATTATGTTATATATATATATATATATATATATATATATATATATATATATATAATATTATGTATATATAATGCCTCGAATACATACAGACAGAAAAGAGTTCTGTTGAAATGACTGCTTAGTATAGCCAGAAAGATGATAGAGCAACAGCTGTGGGAGATACTATGGACAGGTTTGAATTTCACTGAAAAGTGGGAATACATTTCAACATAGAGGGTTGTTTTGAATTCTCTGAGATAGAAAAGGATTGAATTGAGAAAGGGGTTTGTACTTAAAAACCAACAGATGGATTAAGGAACGTTTTATTTTTATTATTGTTCTAAAGTCAGTACAATATAATGATAAAAATTTCAAGCTCTTAAGTTAGACAAGCCAGGTAGGGGATTTTTTTATCCCCATCATTAAAGACTGCAACTAAAGACAAGTTACTTAACCTCTCTACATGTCAGTGTCCTCAAGCATTATATGGGGAGAAAAATGAGATCTACTACATAGCGAATGCAGGAATAAAATAAGATAATAAATATAGAGTATTTAGCATAGAGTACAGTACTTAGTATTCAATAAAATATAACTATTCTTATTTTATGTGATACACCAATATTTTAAGGCATCTACTTTGATAGATGAACAAAAGAGACAGTGTTTGAGCTAAGAGTAATTAGGAGTATTTTTCAGTAATTCAGATACGGGGTTTAAAGTTTATCTAGGATGTTGGATATTGAAATGAAACATAAATAATGAAACTCAGAGATAGTGTGAAGCCAGAAGCAAATGGTTTCTAAGATTCAAATTAAAATGTGAAAACCTGCTGGTAATACTATTGAATGAAATGCAAACTTTGAGAGTGTTCTTTGAGTTCCAAGTTCCTGTAAAAAAACAATGAGAACACATGGACACAGGGAGGAGAGCATCACACACCGGAATCTTTTGGAGGTGGGTAAGGGAGGGAGAGCAGCGGGTGGGAAGGTTGGGGAAGGATAACATGGGGAGAACCACGAGCTATAGGTGACGGGAGGATGGAGGCAGCAAACCACCTTGCCATGTAAGTACCTATGCCACAACCCTACATGATCTGCACGTGTACCCCAGAACCTAAAGTACAGAAAAAAAAATGAGAAAAGGCAGGAAAAAGAGATTGAAAAAAAAAAAAGAATTTTGCTAATTAGAAAATAGATTACTTAAAAGAATTAGCAATTATCATAAAGAGAAAATACCCACTGTAAAAATAAAAAGTGTTAGTTATTATTATGTTGCCTACTAAATTATGATCTTCTCAAAATAAGGAAGGGCTTGATTCTGGTATGTGTTACCCATTTCCAAGTAAGAGTACATACCAGAAAATTATTGATAGGTCTCATATCATGCACAGTTCTGCTCTGAGGAAATGAGAAGCAATTCTGTCTCCTTTGTCAAGGTCTGGAGGCTGTAGAAACAGGTCACAATTCCTTGATGCTTCTTTATGAAAGTCTTTGATTACATCTTCAAGTTGTGGTTCTTTCTTTTGGCCAAGAATTACACTATCCAAACAGAATAAAGAGTGGAAATACTGTTTATGTAATTTTTGCTTCGAATCTGATTTACTTTTTTGTTTTTATTTTTTAGGATTTCTTTTTTTAAAATTATACTTTAAGTTCTAGGATAACTGTGCAGAACGTGCAGGTTTGTTACATAGGTATACACATGCCATGGTAGTTTGCTGCAACCATCAACTAGTTATCTACTTTAGGCGTTTCTCCTAATGCTATCCCTGCTAGCCCTCTGCTACCCAACAGGCCCTGTGTTCATGTGTTCTCATTGTTCAGCTCCCACTTATAAGTGAGAATATGCAGTGTTTGTTTTTCTGTTCCTGTGTTAGTTTGCTGAGAATGATGGTTTCCAGCCTCCTCCATGTTGCTGCAAAGGACATAAACTCATCCTTTTTTATGGCTGCTTTGTATTCCATGGTGTATATGTGCCACATTTTCTTTATCCAATCTATCACTGATATGCTTTTGGGTTGGTTCCAAGTCTTTGCTATTGTGAACAGTGCTGCAATGAACATACATGTGCATGTGTCATTATAGTAGAATGATTTATAATTCTTTGGGTATATACCCAGTAATGGGATTGCTGAGTCAAATGGTATTTCTGGTTCTAGATCCTTGAAAAATAACCACACTGTCTTCCACAATGGTTAAACTAATTTACACTCCCACCGGCAGCGTAAAAGCATTCCTGTTTCTCCACATCCTCTCCAGCATCTGTTGTCTCCTGATTTTTTTAATGATCGCCATCCTAACTGGCATTAGGTGGTATCTCATTGTGATTTGCATTTCTCTAATAACGAGTGATGATGGACTTTTTTTCATGTTTGTTGGCTGCATAAATGTTTTATTTTGAGAAGTGTCTATTCATATCCTTTGCCCATTTTTTGGTGGGGTTGTTTGTTTTTTCTTGTAAATTTAAGTTCTTTGTAGATTCTGGATATTAGCCCTTTGTCAGATAGATAGATTGAAAAAATTTTCTCCCATTCTGTAGGTTTCCTGTTCACTCAATTGACAGTTTCTTTTGCTGCAAATAAGCTCTTTATTTTAATTAGATCCCATTTGTCAATTTTGGCTTTTGTTGCCATTGCTTTTGGTGTTTTAGTCATGAACTCTTTGTAGATGCCTATGTCTTGAATGGTATTGCCCAGGTTTTCTTCTAGGGTTTTTATGGTTTTAGGTCTTACTTTTAAGTCTTTAATCTGTCTTGAGTTAATTTTTGTATAAGGTGTAGGGGAGGGCTCCAGTTTCAGTTTTCTGCATATGACTAACCAGTCTTCTCAACACCATTTATTAAATAGGGAATCCTTTTTCCATTGCTTCTTTTGTCAGATTTGTCAAAGATCAGATGGTTATAGATGTGTGGCATTATTTCTGAGGCCTCTGTTCTGTTCTATTGGTTTATATATCTGTTTTGGTATCAGTACCATGCTGTTTTGGTTACTATAGCCTTGTATTATAGTTTGAAGTCAGGTAGCGTGATGCCTCCAGCTTTGTTCTTTTTGCTTAGAATGGCTTTGGCTATAAGGGCTCTTTTTTGGTTCCATGTGAAATTTAAAGTAGTTTTATTCTTTATTCTGTGAAGAAAGTTGAGGGTAGCTTGATAGAGATAACCTTAAATCTGTAAATTACTTTGGGCAGTATGGCCATTTGCATAATATTGATTTTTCCTATCCATGATTATAGAATGTTTTTCCATTTATGTCATCTCTTATTTTCTTGAGCAATGGTTTGTAGTTCTCCTTGAAGAGGTCCTTCACATTCCTTGTAAGTTGTATTCCTAGGTGTGTTATTCTCTTTGTAGAAATTGTGAATGGGAATTCACTCATGATTTGGCTCTCTGTTTGTCTATTATTGGTGTATAGGAATGCTTGCTATTTTTTCACATTGATTTTGTATCCTGAGACATTGCTGTAGTTGCTTATGTGTTTTCTAAATATACAGTCATGTCATCTGCAAGCAAAGACAATTTGATTTCCTCTCTTTCTATTTGAATACCCTTTATTTCTTTATTTTGCCTGATTGCTCTGGCCAGAACTTCTAATACTATGTTGAAAAGGAGTGAGGAGTGGTGAGAGATGGCATCCTTGTCTTGTGCCAGTTTTCAAAGGGAATTCTTCTGGCTTTTGCCCATTCGGTATGATATCGGCTGTGGGTTTATCATAAATAGCTCTATTGTTTTGAGATATGCTTCATTGATACCTAGTTTATTGAGAATTTTTAGCATGAAGTGCTGTTGAATTTTGTCAAAGGCTTTTCTTCATCTATTGAGATAATCATGTGGTTTTTGTCATTATTGATTTGCATATGTTGAACCAGCCTTGCATCTGAGGGATGAAACTGACTTAATTACAGTGGATAAGCTTTTTGGTACTGCTGGATTCGGTTTGTCAGTGTTTTATTGAGGATTTTCACATTGATGTTCATCAGGGATGTTGGCCTGAAATTTTCTTTTTTTGTTGTGTTTCTGCCAGATTTTGGTATCAGGATGATGCTGGCCTCATAAAATGAGTTAGGGAGGAGTCCCTCTTTTTTCTATTGTTTATAATAGTTTCAGAAGGAATGGTACAAGCTCCTCTTTGTACCTATGGCAGATTTCAGCTGTGAATCCATCTGATCCTGGGCTTTTTTTGTTTGGTAGTTTATTAATTACTGCCTCAATTACAGAACTTGTTATTGGTCTATTCAGGGATTTGACTTCTTCCTGGTTTAGTCTTTGGAGGTTGTATGTGTACAGGAATTTATCCATTTCTTCTAGATTTTCTACTTTATTTGCATAGAGATGTCTGTAGTTTTCTCTGATGGCAGTTTATATTTCTCTGGGTTCAGTGGATATATTGCCTTTATCATTTTTTATTGTGTCTATTTGATTCTTCTCTCTTTTCTTCCTTATTAGTCTGACTAGTAGTCCATCTATTTCATTAATCTTTTCAGAAAACAAGCTCCTGGATTCATTGATTTTTTTGAAGTTTTTTTTTTGTGTCTATATCTCCTTCAGTTCTGCTCAGATCTTAGTTATTTCTTGTCTTCTGCTAGTTTTTGAATTTGTTTGTTCTTGCTTTTCTAGTCCTTCTGTGATGTTAGGGTGTTGATTTTAGATTTTTTCTTCTTCCTCCTGTGGGTATTTAGTGCTATAAATTGGCCTCTAAACACTGCTTTAGATGTGTCCGAGAGATTCTGGTACATTTTGTTCTTGTTCTCATTGGTTTCAAAGAACTTATTTATTTCTGCCTTAATTTCGTTATTTACTCAGTAGTTATTCAGGAGCAGGTTGTTCAGTTTCCATGCAGTTTTGTGGTTTTGAGTGAGTTTCTTAATCCTGAGTTCTAATTTGATTGCACTGTGGTCTGAGAGATTATGATTTCCTTTTTGTTTTTGCATTTGCTAAGGAGTGTTTTACTTCAATTACATGGTCAATTTTAGAATAAGTACAATGTGGTGCTGAGAAGAATGTATATTCTGTTGATTTGGGGTGGAGAGTTCTGTAGATATCTATTAGGTCCACTTGGTCCAGAGCTGAGTTCAAGTCCTGAACATCCTTGTTAATTTTCTGTCTTGCTTATCTGTCTAATACTGACAGTGGGGTGTTAAAGAATCCCACTATTATTGTGTGGGAGTCTAAATCTCTTTGTAGGTCTCTATCTTCAATCTCTGATAGCCTTTCTTCTGTTTGATTGATTTGTCTATTGATTGTTCACGAAGTTCTTGTGATTGATGCTTCAGGAAGTTCTTGTGCTGTGTTTTTCAGCTCTATTAGGTCATTTATGTTCTTCTATAAACTGGCTATTCTAGTTAGCAATTCCTTTAACCTTTTTTCAATGTTCTTAGTTTCCTTGCATTGGGTTAGAATATGCTCCTTTAGCTTGGAGGAGTTTGTTATTACCCACCTTCTGAAGCCCACTTCTGTCAATTTGTCAAATTCATTCTCTGTCCAGTTTTTTTCCCTTGCTGATGAGGAGTTGTGATCCTTTGGAGGAGAAGGGTTGTTTTGGTTTTTGGAATTTTCAGCATTTTTGTGCTGGTTTTCCTCATCTTCATGTATTTATCGATCTTTGATCTTTGATGTTGGTGACCTTTGGATAGGGTTTCTGTGTGGACATCCTTTTTATTGATGTTGATGCTATTCCCTTCTGTTTGTCAGTTTTCCATCTAATAGTCAGGCTCCTCTGCTGGAGGTCTGCTGGAGTTTGCTGGAGGTCCACTCCAGATCCTGTTTGTCTGGGTATCACCAGCAGAGGCTGCAGAACAGCAAAGATTGTTGCCTGTTCCTTCCTTTGGAAGCTTTGTCCTAGAGGAGCAACCATCAGATGCCAGCTCTCTTGTATGACGTGTCTATTGACCCCTGCCTGGGAGGTGTCTCCCAGTCAGGAGGCATGGAAGTCAGAGACCCACTTGAGGAGGCATTCTGTTCCTTAGCAGAGCTCGAGTGTTGTGCTGGGAGATCTACTTCTCTCTTTAGAGCCAGCAGGCAGGAATATTTAATTCTGCTGAAGCTGTGCCCACAGCCGCCCCTTCCCCTAGGTGCTCTGTCCCAGGAAGATGAGAGTTTAATCTATAAGCCCCTGACTGGGGCTGCTGCCTTTCTTTTAGAAATGCCCTGCCCAGAGAGGAGGAACCTGATTTATTCTTAATGTGGCTTCTTCATTAAAAAAAATTGAAGAAATTTTATTTTCATTACCTGAATGCTTTTGGGTTAAAATATATTATATTCCTATTTGTCAGGGTAAAAAGTTGTTTTATAGTAATGTGAATACAGAAATGAGTGGGTTTTTCTTTCTTCCTGTAAAAATCATGCAAAATTAAAGGGAAAGAAAGGACAATATATGTACAATTGACAAATTATCTCTCTATTTATATCATATTTATATACTTTTAAAAGAAAAAATGTACTGTACAATAGTCTAGTAACATTGGGATTTTTGTTATTGTTGTAGTTGGTTAGAATATGTTAAGCTGTAGTAAAAAAAATAGTCCCTAAAATTTCAGTGGCTTAAATAATAATAACTGCCTGGGGTTGGTGCTTATGTGCACAGGGTAGCTCTTTTTTACACAGAAATTCTGGGGCTAAGATCAGTGGCAACTCTGACATTTTCCACCTGTGACTGCTGAGACTGTTCTAGTGTTGCCATCAATCGAAAGGTGGGAGAACACTGGGGAGGCCATGTAGGCAGTTTTCACTGACCAGGCCTGAAGGTGTAGGTGGCACAGATTATCTCTATTCCCATTCCATTAGCTTAGATCTCAGGCAAATGACCACAGATATCTGCCAGAGAAGTTTGAAAATGAAATTTCCCTGTTTCCAGGAGGATAGGAAATGGAGAGTGATGAATTGCCAGTAGGCACAACTACGGTCTTTTCTGTGTTTATTAGAAACATAGAAACATAGTGTTCATAATGCTTAGACAATTGTAAGGTTACTTACCTAACTAGTTGGACATGTAGCTGGGTTTAGGACCTTGGCAAACTGTCTTATAATTTAGCTTTATTTTATTTTATTTTTTTAATGAGACAACATGTCCTGATAAGGGCAGGAGCTCACATGTCTTTTATGATATTTTTCACCAGCAGCCCAAATGGTTAGATGATATGATCAGTAGATGTTTTTGAAGGTTTCCTTCTCATCTCGTAAAATGACACCTCATTTTCCATACCTTACTATTTCTCCAAGTTCTTTTTGTAATACTTCAGTCACATTTTGTGGAAGCACTGATGAATAGAAACAGTTTCCCAGGAGAACTATTGATTCTGAGTGGCTGTTGATTTGTTACAGCTTGTAAGACATTTAATAGCTACCCAGATGTTTTTGTTGGTTTAAGACAAATCACCACAGATCTGAAGTGACTTTAATTTTTTATTAAACATGAAACAAAGACAAACTTTAACAACTTTAAAAATTATTCAGCATTGATTTTACATTGTACTTTAGACCTTACAATTTTAAATCAGGGAACAAATATGCCAATGAACAATATTTATCAAA
The DNA here is from genome assembly GCA_031835075.1 of Saguinus oedipus. Lineage (NCBI taxonomy): Eukaryota > Metazoa > Chordata > Mammalia > Primates > Cebidae > Saguinus > Saguinus oedipus. The sequence goes on from CM063182.1 coordinate 78,846,515, forward strand.
CATCAGGATGGAATCGCTTCTGTGACTGTGGAGGAACTGGCAGACACTTAACAACTTTCAAGGAATGAATGACAGCCTCCTGGTGCAGACAGGACCAAGTAATGACAGAGCTGGAATTGTACAAAACCCCATGTCTGGTTCTAGTCTTGGTTGTGATGTATTATGTAAACTTGGACAAATGATGTATTTTCTTTGGCTGCAGGCTTCTTATTTATAAAAGGTGGAGTGTTGGTCAAGATGAACTTTAAATATTTTTAAGTTCTAACATTTTCCAAGTCAAGAATTAAAGAGAAATGAGTTCTATAACATTATTGAACTTTGATGAAAAAAGGTTAATATTGTCAAGAATAGCCGAAGAAAATCTGTCAGGAGGATTTAGGATTTAAGAAAAGGATTGGAAATTAAGAAAATACAGAGAAGGGTCAGAGCAATAATTTTAGAGCAAGAAGCATATATACAAGTTAGTTCATAGTTGCAAGAAATATTATGTTTATACTAGGTGCCAGGTGCTGTGGATATAGGGTAAACATGATAAACTTTGGCTTCTGCTTTATGGAGATTATAGCTTTGCAAAGATAGTGATGAAACAGTGACCATCATGCACATTTAATGCTGATCCATTTTGCTTACTTAAATAGAATGTTAATGTGGGAACGATAAAAGATGGGGTTGGATGTATTGAGGGTACCTAGTGAGGAAAGTCTTGAATCTCAGGAGAAAAAGAGGTTTGGTCTTTCAGTATAGCCTGCCATGGAAGATTTCTGAATTGAGAAGAGATATGGTAACAGGAATATTAAGGTAAGATCAGCATGTGAGATGAGTTGGAATACCTTTTCCTTGAATTTTTATTTAATATTTTGACCTGACATATGCAGGTCAAATTGTTGCATTAAAGCTTACATATGCATAGTTACTCAAAGATATATGCAGTGCTTCCAATGGTCTCAAATTACCTCTGTGTTCCCTCTTTACCCATCATCACTTAACCACCAACCCATGACTGATAATTTACAACTTGGTCAGTATTAGGCCTGCTGTTTGCAATCTATGGATATGGCCCAGTAGGCAATTGCAATTGGCTAACACGGGCAGATTGATCTGTTTCACTGAGTGGGACTGCACGTGTTTGATGGCAAAGATTAGAGAGTGATTCAGCATTCATGAGAAAATGTAGCAACAAAAGGTTAGTGGAACAGTCCTAGGAGTGGAGCCATATTGGGAGCAATTGCAGAAGGAAATGGTCTGGATTTATTATCTACATTAAAGATATTGTGGGTCCCATGGATACCAGGAGTGTCATGGAGACCCAGCTAATAGGTTTTTTATTGGATTATTGTCAGGCTGCTGCACCTGCTTTGAGAAGGAACGTTTGCTTCATTTCTGGCACAGGCTACAAGCTGCAAAGCTGAGAACAATCACTGGGGTTGGAAATGGAACTGATTGTTTTTTAGAACTTTTACAAGGATTTCTGGGCTGATCTCCCAACTGTGGAAGTAGATGAGAAACCTAAAAATCTAGAAAATAGGAAATTTAGTTTGGGAGCTGACATTTTGTTTTGGATTCATGATATTCACATAAAAGAAGATTGTCTGGGTAAGACCCTGAGGCACTAACTATAGTCAGCCAACCAATTATGAGCCCACAAGATTCTTCTTCAAGCCTCTTTGTCTAACTCACTCACATACTGACTCTTTTTTCCTCTGACTAAATTTGGTCCTTTTTATGTTTTATAGACAGTCAAGACACAGTGTAGGCATGATTTATTCTTGGAATTTTAGGGTTAATATGAACAGAGGTTCTTAGTAGTGACTGCTCTCCTAAGTTCATCTCATTTCCCTTCTCCAAAGATTTACATTTTATTAGTAGTTCTTAAAATACAAAAGAGCTTTTAAGAATCAAAGTAATATATATATTTTTTAACTTGAAATTTTAGAAACTTTCATTTGACACTAGTGGAGATATTTTGGAGCAAGAAACCTATTGCTTAAATTACTCTAGGAGGCAGTTACCTACTCTGACTTCTTCTAAAGCAGGTACAGGTGAGCTGAAAGAATATATTTTTACATATATCTATTTATATACATATATATATGTAGGTATGTGTATATATATAAAATATATAAATTTATATAAAAATATATATAATATATAAATATATACAATATATAAAATAAATAAATATATATATATGTATATATATATATTAATCAGTCATGACAGGCAACCACTTTCAGCAGCCCCAGACAAGCATACAGGAGCAGGCTTTCTGGCTTATGATCTGTATGGAGCCTGTCTGCCTGCTTATTTGGAATTGCTCCTACAAATACAGTGAGATGCCCAAGGGGCCAGCACTGCAGTGTGACTCTTTGGAATGGCTCTGACTCAGAACTTGGGATCACAGGCTCCTAGACTGGCAGACCAGCTTTGGACTGTTGCTTTGAGGGCTGTTTCCATTTTATTATTTGTAAACCAGTGTTTTCCGGCTGATGTGACTAGTGAGAAATTAAGGCAGTTACTTTGGTGTATCTTCCTTTGCAACTATATGCTATTCAAAGTGTAGGAACATTACTGGACTGGGAGTGAAGAGATTTGCATTCTTCTATGAAACCTGCTACTGATTATTTCTGTGGCTTGTGGCAAGTGGCTTCATTTTCCAAGGTCTAAGTTTATTTATAAATTGAAGTGACTGGCACTACTTTACCTCTGTCCCTAGTATCTGCTTATGTATGTATATGACAATCATGTGATGATCATTTTCCTAGGTCTAAGTTTATTTATAAATGAAAGTGGTTGGCACTACTTTACCTCTGTCTGTAGTATCTGCATATATATGTATGTGATGATCAGATTTTGCATCCTCTCTCATATATATGTATGTGCATATATATATATATATATATATATATATATATGTAAGAGGACTTAACAAAAGATTTATTCCTTTGACAAAATTTTAAATGCACAGTAATGTTAAGAGCCATGCAGTATTTGTCCTTCTGTGGCTGACTTATTTCACTTAGCATTTTGTTCTCCAGGTTCATGTTGTCACATATGAGCAGGATGCAAAATCTCTTGCATTTCATCACTTGATGTATCTCTGGGTCACAGACACTTTTAAAAGATGAGTACCATGAACACAAAGCTACACTGCTCCAAGAGGTCACCTCACATCCTTGAGCATGTTACCCTATCAAATTGAAAAACTCTAAGAGGAAGGAAAGAGCCTGCACCTGATTATCACTTTGCCAAGCTCTCCAGTCACATGTCGACTACTGACCTTTGTAATCAGTGCTGCCCGAGCTGCTCAGTATATTCTCTGGACAGGTGAGCAGGTGGATATTAAAAGCCTCCTCACTGATTGTGCTGCCTGTTAGCATAGTGTATGCTCTGGTGGGTGCCTGCTCTTAGAAAAGGGAAGACTCCCAGCAAATTCATGGAAGAGATGCATGGGAAAGAGACTGCACTAAGGGTCAAGAGCACCAGTGTCTAATTCCTTTGAACCCGTGTAATCATTGTGTGCCCTTGGGGAAATCATCCAGCTTAGGGGGCACTCAGTTCCAAACAAAGCATGTAATGCATGTGGCATATGCTTATCAGGAGATTAAAGCGATATAAAATTCAACGAGAGAAAAGTTAGAATGCACAGGGAAACATAAGTTACTATTATAAGAAATCTAGAAATCTTTTAACTCCCCCCCCCCCAAATTCCCCTGCTGAAATTTAAACAGACAGATGTTGTGAGATCTGAAATATATCATAAATAAGAAAAAACATTATTCTTTGGGCTTAGAAACAGTTCCAGTTCAACTGCTCCTCCATTCTTTAGGATTTGTCACTGTGATTGGAGTGCTGAGATTGGGACTGAATTCTGTAAGCCACAGAGGGATTCAGGTCCTTCTGACTAGTTTTAGGGGACTTGGAAACTATCCCAGAAACCCCAGGTGTTCACGGGGAAATGCTTTTCAGACATTAAAAGACCCTCAATGGCTTGTTCATTGTGGTTGTTTTAATTGCTTCCTCTCTCTTCCCGTTTGAAAATACTTCATTTAGTAGGAACATCCTCAGATGGGAGATTTTCACAGGAATTTAAATAAAGAGGACATGCCTTAGGAAGTACAGCATGGATCAAGGATTTGAAGAAAAGAGTAAGCTAGTTTATATCAGAGCAGGTCAGAAGACTTGGTACTCACTTTCAGTCCAAAGCTCAGTGCCCCAGAACAAAAGCTCCTGCTCTGGCCATTTGGGTGACATATATAATGGGAAGGCAAGTGCCTGCAGTTCCAACACCCATAGAATGTCTTTTGCCACCCAAACCCAATATGGAGCCATAGTTGACATAGTTACCCTCAACATCCCCAAACCAATCACTTCCTCTTTCCCTCAAAACCCACCTTTCCAGTCTTGAAGAATAATGCCAATATCTACCAAAACTCTTACATCAGACACCTGGTAGGATTTTGAGACTCTTTTTTTTTTTTGAGACAGAGTTTCGCTCTTGTTACTCAGGCTGGAGTGCAATGGCATGATCTCGGCTCACTGCAACCTCCGCCTCCTGGGTTCAGGCAATTCTCCTGCCTCAGCCTCCTGAGTAGCTGGGATTACAGGCACATGCCACCATGCCCAGCTAATTTTTTGTATTTTTAGTAGAGACGGGGTTTCACCATGTTGACCAGGATGGTCTTGATCTCTTGACCTCATGATCCACCCGCCTCGGCCTCCCAAAGTGCTGGGATTACAGGCGTGAGCCACCGCACCCAGCCAAGACTCTTTTTTTTATATTCTGTAACTACCTGTTCACCTTAATGCCTCTTTTCTTTTTGCTTCTTCCCATTCTCAGTGCAGTCACCTTAGGTCAGGAGCTATTTGTAATTATTTGGACTTAGATTACTGTATAAATGGGAATGGAAGTGGGGAACAAACTAGAAACATTCTAATCTATACCACCCCCTTCACATCCCTGATTTCACAGAGTTCTCAGACAAGTCTAAGAAGAAAGAAGGTACTAATGCCTCCCCTTTCTATGATTACAATAATAATGAAATTAGTGCTCATTAAGCATTGATCACGTGCTAAGCACTGTGCGCCATTCTACACTTAAGACCTCACTGCCTCATGGTGTGTCCCTTTACGCTGCTGCCACCATGAGTCTTGTATTTTGTTTTTCTGTATTTCCCTTTGTTATCTTTCCCACACTCCTGCTGTTCTATGAGATCATTCTACGGTCTGGCTCCTGACCATTCCTTCCCTGCTTTGGTGCCACGTCCCAAAGCATCTCTATTTACTCTCCTCAGGACTTGCTCCCTGCTTTTGTCTCTGCTGTTCAAACGCCTGGAGCAGCTTCAACATTCACACCACTAACTCTTGTTTTTTGTTAACATTTTTGCTCTTGTTCATTTCCTCCCAGGAGTCTTCCCCATCCTCCCTCTATATTATTATTTTTTTGGGGGGGATGGAGTATTGCTCTGTTGCCCAGGCTGTAGTGCAGTGGCATGATCTGGGAGTACAACCTCTGTCTCCCTAGTTCAAGTGATTCTCATGCCTCAGTCTCCCAAGTAGCTGGGGTTACAGGAGTGCACCAACATGCCCAGTTAATTTTTGGGATTTTAGTAGAGACGAGGTTTTACCATGTTGCCCTGGCTAGTCTCAAACTCCAGGGCTCAAGCAATCCACCAACCTCAGCCTCCCAAAGTGCTGGAATTGCAGGCATGAGCCACCACACCTGGCCTCCTCCCTCTATATTCTAGTTGTTATTATAGACATCTGTTATTTGCTCTACCTTACGGCCAGCTTGATTTAGTGTCATTGCCTTGATTCTGTTTTTGAGGAACTGCCTATTCCCTAATAGAAGCAGTCTGAACAAGGTAACTGTAAGGTGAGCTGGTCTTCCTGGAAAAGGAGTCAGCCTTGGACTGAGGTTGGCAGCCAGGACCCTCTCTTTGGTATGAGTCTTGAAATGACACATGGAACCAAGAATGATTGGAGCTGGTTATTCTAATAATTCCTGCTCCTTGAATCCAAGAAACAGACATTGCTCCTAGTTTTCCGAGGCCTGTTTTTGATCTCCTGAGGATTCTTTCAGCTATTCAAATAATCTAACCTCTCCCTCTTTGTGTCTAAATAAGCCAGAATTTACTTATGCTGTTTGCAAAGAACTCTGATCAACATAGGGTCCCTCTATTGAGCAAAATCCACATGGTCTGCTTGTTCTCCTATAGCCCACATTACATTCTGCTCAGCTGATCTCAGTCCAACTCACTCTCTCACTCGACTGCAATTATGCCCCTAGAGAGTAAACTCTGTGAGGACATGAAGGGTCCTTTGTTCATCTTTGTGTCACTGGTAATTGTCCAGCAACTTGCATAAAGAAAATACTTAAAATTTAATTGGTGAGGCAACCCACAGAACAGAAAGACTATGTGACTGAATGGTAGTTTGAAGAGGAAGACTTCGAAAAAAACTGGATACAAATCATAAACTTATTCAGAGAATTGAGAAGGAGGTCTTGTCCATTACATACAGAATGTAAGGAGTAGAGGAATCACTTTGAAATAGTGAGACAGAATAAGGCAAGTTTGAGATAGATCAATAGTCATTCCACTGATAGAGTGGGAAGTAAACTTATCTTCTTATTTCTAGAGAGGAAATGCATTGAATATATAAAAGATTTTTGACAGAGTGGATAAATATTCAGGTGATGAATCAATAAGGGATTTCCAAGGAAGACTGGAGAAGCTGGAATGTTTTCTGCCTTTTGAGGTTGCAGTGATGCAATTGGTTTAATCCTGGGCTGCTGCCATCAGATGGTAGGTTAGAGCCCTGTGTGCAGAGGCTGTGGCCACATAGCCCCAGGAGCTCTGTCTGGGGAGACCAATGCCAGCAGGTCCTGTGTGCCCCCCTCTTGAGTTTATTCATGTAATACTAGAGCCAGAGGGCACATTGGAAGCTCTATTCTACTGCCTTTCCGACAGTGCAGGGAGTCCCTGTATTCCTCAGGGGTCTCTCTGGTTGTTTACTCCGCAATCCCTTCCCAGGCTACATTCCTAGATGTTCTTACATCAGTCATGCTGCAAGGATGCAGAACCCTCAGGAATTTAATGAAACTGAATGGCTCCTTGTTTATTTTTGTAACTATGCTCTGACATAAATCCTCCATGGAAAGCATTTTCTTCAAGTATGGTTTCCTAGAAAGAGCGTTGTCCTAGCTGTGGCCTGAGCTGATTGAATAATTCATTTTATTCTTTAGAGTCACAACTTCCCTTTCTTCAAAAAGGGATAATAATAAGTGGGCTACTAGCTCACATATTTGAAGGTAAAGTTCAAAGAGATAGGTAATGGGAAAACTTTCTGGAAGCAAAGACGTTGTTATTATTGTCATTGCCATTTCTCCTCCCACACTCCCACTCTGTTATGAGTTTATAGCAGTGTTTCCTTCAGCATTTTATTGTTGAAGATGCTTTGCTAACCAGGTAAAACAGGAGAGAACAGAGACTATCTATGAGTCAGTCTTCTCCTCTCCCGTTCTTTTTACCAACATAGGCCAGGGACTAACGTCACAGAATCTGAAGTTCTGAAACTTAACTTTCTAGCCTCAGCTTTTTAAAAATATCTTTTGTGTGTAAGCCAAGAGTAAGTCCTGTCACTTCCATCAGCTCATTTAAACCAAAAATCTCTGCCCTACTTCTTTCTTTACTTGGGGAAATTATCTTGAAAGGGCTGTATGCTATATGCTCATGTTATTAGAGGTTTATGGTTTTAATTCATGTCTTTGTCTGTATTAGGGCTGCTAAGTATCACAAATGGGATGCCATGAGCAACAGGAATGGGTTGCCTCACAGTTCTAGGATTCAGAAGTCCAATATCAAAGTGCCAGCAGAGTTTCTTCCTTCTGAGTCTGCGAGGGAGAATCTGTTTCATCTCTCTCTTAGCTTTTGATGGTTTGCTGGTAATCTTTGGCATTCCCTGGCTTATAGATCTTTGACTTCACCTTCACCTACATTCTCCCTGTGGGCATGTTTGTATTCACATTTCCAATTATATAAGGACATCAGGCATATTGGATTAGGACCCACCCTACTTCAGTATGACTTCGTTTTAACTAGTTATAGCTGCAATGGCCCTATTTCCAAATAATATCACATTATGAGATCCTGGGGTTGGACTTCAATATTTGAATCTTGGAGGGACACAAATCAACCAATAACATTACCATCATAATTATCATGTTTGTGAGAGGTGGATTTGCAGAGGTGCTTGGACTCCCAGGGTCTAGCTTTGACATGGCCTCTCTAGTATCCAGAGGAAAGAGAATCAAAGCTGCTCCATTGTGACATCACAATGCACTTTTCTTTGGGCATTCGCACAGTGCATTTTCTTTTGTTATCGCTGGACTATTTTGAAAGACAAAAGCTATTTCCTGAAAATGTGGATGGTGAAGCATGTGAATAGAAGACGTGAAGATGTGGTCTGTTAACACCATGTCAAACATTTATTGTTTCTTCCCCTTCTAAACTTCTATGATAACAGGTGAACAGGACCCACATGGTACAGCATACTGTGATACACACTGCGGAATAATTCAGTTGAAGTTTACAAGCCACGTTTAAACTGGCTTTCATAACCCCTGAACTGAAAACAATAAAGAGTACTGTTGTGTTTTTATGCTAAAATACGTTGGGAAGCTGTGAGAGTTTCTTTTTAGAATATTGCAGTTATCTCCTACTTAGAGGTCTCTGTAGCCCCAATGTGCCAGAGATTGCATCTGCAGAAAGGAAAAGTGAAATCAACACGCACAGTGGGTCCAGAACCTGACAGCCTGACAGCAAATTGCAGCCTATAGCTTTTGCCTTTGAGTTGTTGTAGGCAGGGACATCAGTGGGAGGGTGTGTGTATTTTCTCTTTCACAACACAATTTATGGAGGTGGTATGATTGCCACAATGAGCATGTTTGAATGGGTGATTTAAACAATTTTCCATATGAGAATGATGCCTGTGAGTGTTAAGCATGTTGATGATTGCATATTTTGTTTGCTTTCATCAAAAGTTCTTTACAAATTCAAGAGAAAAGGAGCATTGACAGGATGCAGGATAGGAAACAGATTGTATATATTATCAAGGTAATGATTACCAACACATACTTCCAAAAATAAAAGTGTAAAAAGCACTAAATATGTCACAAATAACGATTGCTTAAGTATTTTGTGGAATAGGTCAGAGTGAAAATAAAGCAAAAGAACCAATACATGAGCAAATAAATAAAATGAAACACTATAAATACTTGCAAAACACACCCACTGATTCATAATCATGTTCATTTCTCCCTTTCTTCTATTTCACATCTATCATACTCTTCCCTGTGTAATCTTTGGTCTAAAGTCAGCAAGAGCAGTCTGGAAACCCAGGACATTGCTGAAACTGAGACAGCCCCATTACTCTGTAAATCATTCTGAAGTTCCATTAAGAAAACAATTTCCAATACCTCACACTATGAAATTTTCTTAGACCATTCAAATTCTGTGAGGAAGGCATTTTTGTTCCACTGTTGTCTAAAAGCAGCTCCCAGGATGCTCTGTGTTTTGCTGGTGCCCAAGGGTTTCCGTGCATTTCTGCTGCATCACACTGGCACTGGCCCCTGTGGCCCTGGCTAACAAGCAAGGCAAACACTGTATCCAGTGGCTCAATCCCACATTTCATTTGTGCCAATGTCCAAAACATGTACACAGACCATTTGAATTGTCTAAACTGTCATGGGACTGCTTTCCAAGGAATCTGTTTTCAGCGATCGTTGTTGGAAGCTCTCACCTCCTAACAGGGTGCTGCCTGCTTTCAAAGGCCTCCTGATAATTCAGGATACTCAGGGCTTCTGTGCTCAAGTACCAGGGTGCTTATTTATTTATATTTGCTTGTTGTTTTGTGGAGACATTGAAGTTTTTCAATCCTGTCTTGGCTCTGCTTCCCTCTTGTCATACTGCCTATTTCAATTTCTCTATAAGGCAAGAAAATGTCTTTCTCTTTCTTCTTCTCATCTTCCTTACTTTCTCTTTCTTTTGTGTCCACCACTATTTCAGTCCCTCAGGTTCAAATCCAGAAATAATTATTTATCTATCACAGTTCAATTCTAAAGAATAGAACCTACTCTGGCTAATTCAAGCAATAAAGGCCAATTAAGACAATATTGAATGACTTATAAAATCTCTCAGAGGGTAGAAGAAATAAAATGTATGTTAAACTTTCAAAAATAATTCCCAATTCCCAATAATTCCCTACTCTATCTTTCCATGAAGGAAGCTGCTGATTTTTCATGGTAGCCAATACTACCAACTGGGAAGTGGTCAACAGCAGCCAACTGCTATAATTAAGAAGCCATTATTGTTGTCAGCCCTAGCCCTAGTTCTACAACTGAACCTGCTATAACCTGCATCAGCAAAATGAAAGTCTGCTTTCTGACTCAGGACACCATTGACTGGACCCTCTCATATCTGCTAAATGCTACCATTAAAAACTCAACATCTTGATGGCTGTGCTTGCCAGCAAAATAGCAGTTGCAGGTAGTGCAGTCCCCACTTCAATTCTTCCTTTAAGTATCATGCAAATGTGTGGGGCATGGGGGTTCACCCGTAATCTCAGTACTTTGGGAGGCCAAGGCAGAAGGATCACCTGAGGTCAGGAATTTGAGATCAGCCTGGCCAACATAGTGAAACCCCATCTCTACTACAAAAGTACAAAAATTAGATGGGCATAGTGGTACATGCCCATAATACCAGCTACTCAGAAGCCTGAGGCAGGAGAATCGCTTGAACCCGGGAGATGGACATTGTGGTGAGCCAGGATTGTACCACTGCATTACAGCCTGGGTGACAGAGCAAGACTCTGTCTCAAAATAAATAAATAAATAAATAAAACAGAATGTCATGCAAATGCATGGAATTGTCCAAACCTATATCACATCAAGAATCCTAGCTACAAGAGTCCCTGGGAAATGTGCTCTTCATTTTTCCCAACTTTGCAGACCAGGGTAGTAAACTGTACAGGAGATGTGAGTTGAGGGTGAAATAGATGTCACCTGCTAATCTATCATATTTTCTTTCTTCTCAGTTTTATCCTTTGTGATCAATAGGCCACCACTATCACCACATTCTATTGATTTCCTTAAAAATGCAGATTGTATTTCTCTTTTATTCCTTCTTCATTCTTACCTTAGTACAGTCTCTTACCTTTCCAAATCTGTATTATTGTAGCAACCTCATTGCTTGTTACTATCCTAATACCTGTTCATTAAATCTTATTTATTTCATCTAATACATTCTTTGTTCCTCCACTTGTGTACTCATTGCACTCATTAATCACTTACTGAGAGAATACTATATGCTAGTAACTGTTCAAAGTAAAGTTAGCGTGGTGCTTGCCTTCAGGATGCTTCATCGGCTTGTGGTGATGGGAGTAAAGTTGATGGGGTCCTGGAGAATAAGACAAAATTCCTCATGAAGTTTATGTTCCAGTGGAGAAAAACAGGTGATAAGCAACTAAACAAAGAAATTATTCTGCTGTCACATCTGTCCTATGGTCAGGAACTTCAGTGCTCTTTCAAAATTGGATTAATTCACCAAGCTCAACTCCAAATTCCAAAATACTCTATTTCATTGTTCTTTCTTATTTATCAGCTGCAGCACTTACAGCAACTCAGCACTGCTAAACACTACTTGAGAAACTTTAATCTCTTGCCTGCTGTATTGCATTCACTTTCTAGAAGTCCTATGCTTTTCTATTCTTTATCCTTGAAGTCCATTTTTCACATAGTGGCCAGTGTGATCTTTAAAGATACTGTTTATATCATATTATTCTCCTGCCTAAAACAATCCAATGGCTGTGCCTTAAAAATACAACAGAATCTAAATCCTTTCCCTGTGTCTAGAATCTGCAAGACCCTTGCCAGCTATCTCTCATCTCAGGGCACTACCACTGTCCTGCCTTTTTCTTGAACACACTAGGCTCATTATCACCATATACCTCTTATTCTCTTGAACACACGAGGCTCACTACCACCATATACCTCTTATTCTCTTGAACACACTAGACTCATTATCACCATATACCTCTTATTTTCTGCCTGAGATGCTTTCTCCTGACACCTTTATCTGTCTCGCTCCTTTTTGTCTATCAGGATGTAGATCAGATGCTACCTCCAAAGTGATGACCAACTCCTAACCATGCCAGTCTTCACCTCCTATTTCTCTCTTTCATTATCTAAGTAACGGAAATTATTTGTCCACCAGAATAAACTCCACCAGGGTCATGGCTTTCTTTTCTGTTGTATCCCCAATGCCAAAGTCTAGAACCATGCCTAGCGTTCTGTAAATGTTTGTTGAATTAATGAAGGAGTAAAGACTTTATCAATCTACTCCTTATCTCATGTTCTGCCTTCTCCCTAAAAACTTTTTTGATCACACCTACCCGCTCTCTTTCTCTCTGAGAGTCTGAACTCCCGCTTTGCTCATTGAATATGCCTCTCATCTGGAGTTTGCTTCAGGTACTCTTTAGTGTTTTATCTCCAACTGAATTAAGTCCATGTCTTATTTCCCCAATGCTATAGATTGCTTTTGGGAATAATCACCAAGAAGTATACTTTTGCACTGCACTCAGTAAGACTGTGCTCTCTATGACCCATAAGCCCACTCAGACCTATGAAGAGATGGATGTTTCTGAGCATTTGGCCAACAGTATGTTCTTACTCCTTTTGCAATCTGTTGCATCTTCATACATAAACATAAAAGATTAAATTGTCTAGTTATAGACCAGACTTGATAAGGCAATCTTTTTTTTTATTTATGTATGTATGTATTTATTTATTTTACTTTAAATTCTGGGATACGTGTGCAGATCATGCATGTTTGTTACACAGGTATACATGTGCCATGATGGTAGTTTTCTGCATTAATTGCCCTGTCATCTACATTAGGTATTTCTCCTAATGCTATCCCTCCTGATCCCACTCACCCCCTGCTATTCCTCCACTGTCCCCCACCCGCCAGGCCCCAGTGTATGATGTTTTCCTCCCTGTGTCCCTGCACTCTCATTGTTCAACACCCACTTATGAGTGAGAATTTGCGGTGTTTTCTGTTCTTGTGTCAGTTTGCTGAGAATGACAGTTTCCAGTTTCATCCATATCCCTGCAAAGGACATGAAGTCATCCTTTCTCATGGCTGCATAATATTCCATGGTATATATATACCACATTGTCTTTATGCAGTCTATCATTGATAGGCATTCAGGTTTGTTCCAAGTCTTTGCTATTGTGAACAGTGCCACAGTGAACATGCATGTGCATGTGTCTTTATAATAGAATGATTTATAATCCTTTGGGTATATACCCAGTAATGGAATTGCTAGGTCAAACGGTATTTCTATTTCTAGATCCTTGAGGAATCGTCACACTGTCTTCCACAATGGTTGAATTAGTTTACACTTCCACCAACAGTGTAAAAGTGTTCCTATGTCTCCACATCCTCTCCAGCATCTGTTGTCTCCTGATTTTTTTTTTTTTTGAGACAGAGTTTCACTCTTGTTGCCCAGGCTAGAGTGCAATGGCATGATCTCGGCTCACTGAAACCTCCAACTCCCAGATTCAAGCAATTCTCCTGCCTCAGCCTCCCGAGTAGCTGGGACTACAGGCACATGCCACCACGCCCAGCTAATTTTTGTATTTTTAGTAGAGATGGGGTTCCACCTTGTTGACCAGGATGGTCTCAATCTCTTGACCTCATGATCCACCCACCTTGGCCTCCTACAGTGCTGGGATTACAGGCGTGAGCCACTATGCCTGGCCTTCTCCTGATTTTTTAAATAATTGCTATTCTAACTGGTGCTAGGTGGTATATCAATGTGGTTTTGATTTGCATTTTTCTAATGACCAGTGATGATGAGCTTTTTTCATATGCTTGTTGGCTGCATAAATGCCTTCTTTTGAAAAGTATCTATCCATGTCTTTTTTGATGGTGTTGCTTGATTTTTTTCTTTTAAAATTGTTGAAGTTCTCCATAGATTCTGGATATTAGCCCTTTGTCAGATGGGTAAATTGCAAAATTTTTTTCCCATTCTGTTGGTTGCTGGTTTACTCTATTGATAGTTTCTTTTGCTGTGCAGAAGCTCTTAAGTTTAATTAGATCCCATTTGTCTGTTTTGGCTTTTGTTGCCTTTGCTTTTGGTGTTTTAGTCATGAAGTCCTTGCCCATGGGTAAGGCAATCTTATAAGCTTGGCTTGTTTCAGAGTTACTGAAGCATCAATAGCTCCATGAACTTCTCTGCTGTGGTTACATACTACAGGTTCTAGTGAGTTCTCCTGCCTTAATCTCTTTTCGTCAGCCTTTGAGGTCCTCTTTAGACTGCCCAGATTTAAGTTTAGCCCTTTGATCTGGTCATTTGCTTTTCACAACATTCATTACATTTGCTACCATTTTAACCCCTGTGTCAGCAAGCATGAGATAACTTTAGCTGATACCACTTCTGGACTGGCCTTAGCCCTATCCCAAGAAGGCCAGTTGGCAGCTAGTAGATGGAACAGTTATGTAGATACATTTTGCTTAGCATGATCTATATTTTATAAATTTGATCCAACATTTTAAAATTAGATTTCACATAAAAATTTAGATATCCACGTTGTGTTGAAAAATTAATTCTAGCAATGATGGGCTCATAATTCCACATGGCAACACAGGACGGGGGAAGCAGCAACAGTGCTCTTTAAATTCACATGTGTGCATTCTGAGAGGCCCCTCCAATCTAATAATGTGTGTTTAACACTTATGATCTAGTCCCTCCAGAATTTTGAGTTTGAGACCTCTGCACTACAGTAATCATAAAGTTATACTATGGGGAGACGTTGGGGAGTTTTACACAGGAGAATGATACAATCTGAATTGTATTTTAAAAATATCACTCTGGATGTTTTATGCATAATAGGCTCTACTGTGGCAAGAATGAAAGAAGAGAAACAATATTTAACACTTATTAATTAAGATCGTCTAGGATGATTGCCCTCACGCCCCAGTCTTGTACTTGATCTACAGTGATTGCCTGCTCCATGCTGGGCCCTGCGTAGTATTAGAGGCAGTAAATTGGTCAAGCAAGACACTTTCATAAATGCTTTCTCCATTTGTGCGTATGAAAAAGCTGTAAGTGTTCTAACCTCTGTTCTTCTTTTCTCCTCCCCCTCCTCCACTCTTCTCTTCACTTCTGCTCCATTTCGGGCTTAGATTTGCAGTGGGAAATGATGCTACTTTCTCTGCATTAGAGTTCACAGCTCTCCAGACTTATCCTGGCCCAACAGTCATAAATTCATTTTACCTTTTATTAGCTGAGGTGAGGTTGGGCTTTTACAACCTGGGGAAGTTTGATCATTGATGATCTGGCTGGCAGAGATGCTCATACATACAGGTGTGTTTCCACTCTACCTCAGCCCTGTTGGGTTCATTGGGTCTGAAGCGCATTCACCAGTTGCTATGGCTAGTCATAGTTTCCTCCCTTGCATACCATCAAGTCAGGAACTCATATATTTTTCACCACACTTGTTGAAAGACCTCTTTCTGATTTTATTTCTGCTTCTGCTATAGGATAAACACCTCACTGGATTCCCAGTTCCTTCCAGGGAATTCCCTATATTTCCCAACATTGTGAGTTCTCTTCAGCATTCTTTCAGGTGTAGTCTCTCGATAAGTGTCTTTCTAGAATTCTACTGCTTCAGGTTCATGTAGACAGTGTCACAGAATCATTTACTAGAAGTAAGAACATGTTTATTCTCTGATACTACTATTTACCTTGGGGCTAAAAACTTAGGCAGCCAAAGTATTTAACAATGAACCAAATTGCTGTGTAAAAAATGCATTTAATGATGATTAAAGCAATAGTAATTAAAGTGAAAAGAGGACTCTACCCATGCATATGGAATATGAATGCCCTCAATTAATCAACTCGTTATTATTAAATATTTATTTGAACACCCACTGTGTAGTAGGCATGAAGTTCTAAGAGAACACACCAAAGACATGGTCCTTACCCTTTGGGAACCTGTGATCTAAAGCAATTTAGACTACAACTTGTGACAATACGCTCTGGCTGTGACTCTCTGTAGATAAAACAAAGATTGAAATTCAAAGCATCTCTAAGCTCCAATTTAATCTACTGCTCCCTACACTACTCATATTTCAAATCTTCTGCTTTACTCTCTGCTAGCTAAAGAGTGAGTCCTCCCCCTACCCTTTAAGATTCAGCAAAGAGCTCACCTCCTCTGTGAAGCCTGCCCTGACCCTCCCAGCAGTGTTGATGCCTTCTTTCATGCTTTTGACAGCACCATATGTGTCTATTAAACTCTTCATAACATTACCTTGTAATTCCTTTTGTGCAAGCCTTTTCTTACCAACCGTAGGTCCTGAATGGAGAGCTTGAACCATATTATTTCATCTTGTATTAGTAATGTTACTCCTCGAAGCTAGATCCCATTCTCAATAATCTGATAATCAATTAATTTAAAATGTACTCTGTGCTAGATATTGTTTGGGATATATGCCTGTAGAGATGACAGACATAGGTTTAGCATAAGGTTTAGGACAGATTTTAAGTGAATCTTGAAAGAGTATATAGTGACTGTTACCTACAAGTATAAAAGGGCCATCCCTGTTTAAGTATTCTGGGAAGCCTCCCTGCCAGTGTGACATGGATATGGGAGTGAGAGGGAACAAGACAAGAGAGGGGGTCAGAGGCTGGAGTCCAGAAATCAGAGACTGTACCCCAAAAGATTATACCCTGAAAGAAAGGAGATCATCCTCTGACAAATATGAAACGCATTCAAGCTTTATAGCTTTGCTTAAGCTGGAAAACTGTTCTCCTCACTGGAAATGTCCTCGTACATGTTCTCAATTCTTTCTATTCTTTATCATCCTTCAGAACTGCATTTTAGTCTCTCGCCTCCTCTATGTAACTTTATCTTTTGATTCCAATCATGTCATTACTGAATTTTTGGGATACCTTTGAACATGCATTATTTAATCTTCTCATTGAACACATAATCACAGTCTATCATTCCTATAGGAAAATTCATATAACAACCTCCTTTAATTGCCTTTGTTTGCTTTTTGTCATTGTTTTATTAATCACCATGAAAATCCCGAATCAACCCTGCTTGGTTTCTTTCTCATATCATCCACCCTATTCAGGATGGTTCTTTGCTCTCGCAAACAGCAGAGTCAAAAGAGGGATGAAATGAAGACACCAAAGGCCATGACGATAGAAAAAACAAGACTATTCTTGTCGAAACCGTAGAGGTTGAGCATGGAGGGAGGGTCAACTGAAGTGGATTCTTATTGGTCAGCCCTTTGAGATCAGACCCTTCAGCAAATCTGCCCTCTTTCCTTCTTTTTCATTCTCCAATCCTGAAGAATCATCATTTATTATCCCTGCCATGATATAGAGTGTACAGGGTTTGGGACTACTGTAGTACCCCTCTCATAAGCCTGAAGTAGAGTTCTCAGTGACAGAGGACACCTGCCCCTTTTTTCTTCTGATGCTCATAGAGATGATATCATTATGGGCTGTGCTATACCCAGTACCATTAAAGATATTAAGTCCTTCATCAAAAGATGGCAATTCAGTTACACATTAAACAATTGACATTGTGCAAAAAAGACCTCAGAAACTTTCAAAAACAGTGAGAAGTCCTCTTGATGGGTACTTCATAGCAAGGACCCCTTGTGGTAACTCTCCATCAGGACTTCTCTGATCTGGAGCACAAGATTGAAGACTGGGATTGCAGATCAAGCCATACTCCATGGCTTGGCCCACTTGAACTTCCAATGGGTTCTTGAGGAAATGAGTCCCTGTGTATGTCTAAGTCTACTTTACTACTGCTTGACACCCCAAGAGATGCTCTTTGGCAGCCTGGCCCCTGGCACAATACCAGGGTGCCATGACCCTAGAGCCATCACTACCCTTTTCTGCCAATTCACCCTGGACTCAGGAAAACAGCATCACAGGTCTGTTCCAGCTACAGTAGAAACGAAGCCCTCAGGTCTCCTTCCAAATTCTGTCTTATATTTTAATTACATATTTTATTTGTGCTATCTTTTTCTGTCTTTACTGCATTTTGGCTGTATTATAAATTACTGTCTTTACAGAGGTTGTATCCCATCATTTTCTTATATTTTATTTAACATCAAACACTGGTTTTAGTACACATTAGATGTCTGGTAAATATTTTTTGTTGAATTAATACATACAAATTATAGCAGGAGACAGAATAAATCCAATCACAGATAAAGACTCTAGTTCAATTTCTCTCTTTCTCTCTCTCTCTCTTTTTTTTTTTAGTAGGGAAGTACTTTTGAGATAACATTTCACAAAATATCTATATCTTTTCAACACCATCTAGTCACATAACATAGACCACATATGTTGCAACCCTAAGGTGAGGTCATTGATGAAGCAATCTTAGAACTGTGATCTAGTTTCTAAGAGAAGGCATATGTCCCATTTTGTTCAACAAAATGCTTCTGGTCTCCTGACTCAGATTACAGAAATATTTTTCTGAAGAGAGTCAGGACTTATTTGGATCTGTCCTTGTTAGGAGGGAGGCCTGAAGAGACATAAACAACCCAAGTGACAAGGTTTTTATTTCCTATGTATGGCTAGTTATAGTGTACTGATGAGTAGCATATCTACTTCAAATTGGGAAAGACAAAGTTCAATAAGGTGAAATGATTTGCTTAAAGTCACAAGCAACACATGGCCAGGCTTTGAACATTTTTCAGGTTTGATCAATCCTGTGTGTGGATGCCAGCTGTTAGACAAAAGGAAACTTTGCTCCCTGGAGGGCTGAGGGGATGAACTTCCCTCTTGGCCGGGTCATACTTGAGGTTGTACGCATTGTTCCATCTTGCCTTGGAAGGTGATTGTTAGTGAAGCCCCTTCCAAACTATTCTTGTAATAATTTCCATCCTGAATCCCAGAAAACTTGAGAACACTGGGTGGGGTTCTATGCCTCCTGTAAATCTCCTGCTTGTTGCTATTTATTTAATGATTAATCCTTCAGCACTGCCTTGTTAAATAGAAGGGTAATATTTTCCTTCTGACTGGACTGGATGGGCTCCCAGTTCCAGTCAGGTAGCTTTGGGCCATGTAGCTGAAGATATATAATGTGTCTTTTGTTCTGGCCTCTGGAAACTGAGCTTGTGTGGAGGTGAAGGATGTTCATAGTAGTGGATTTTCTTCTGTTTCTGAAGTTTATGGTTAAGAGGAGAGCTTAGTATAAAGTTTAAGCTTTTGTCACTGAGTGAACCAGGAAATAATTAGAGTATTTACAGCCTCGTATGCATGTGTTGCTGCCTTAAATCCCTGAGATCACTAAAAACATCAAATCGCCCTAATTGTTACTTTCGTAGCTGTGAAATTTGCAAAAAAACATTTTAAATGTGATAGTTACAGGTGAATTGTCAATATCTATAGTGTGTTTGTTGCATTTGTTCAAAGTAATTTAAATGTGACTTAATATTATTTTCTAATGTACAGTTGATTGACTGCTAATAGGAAGAGGAGGAAGAATAAAATAAAAATGATACTACAAACAATTGGGGAAATGATTTAAACTGAGACCCTTAGTGACCTTAGAGACAAAAATCTGAAACTGGGTTGAAGTGAAAAAAGAGATTTTCTAATGAGGAGCATTAACTTTTAAGTGGATATTGCTGTTTCCCACCTCTCACAAGAGTGGCGAACAGGTTGGCTTTGGAGTATTTATATACATGCATTTGGTATGAGTGTGGAAGTTTGTGTGTCTGGATACCATGGGTCTGTGTAATTTGTGAGTGTGTGATAGGTTTTCTTGTGTTTGTGTCACCACTGTCCTCTTTCTCACTTTCTGTGGTCACTCTCACTTTGACAGGCTTGGGTGCTATTCAGAATTAAATCTTCATATTGTAAAAATCATTTCCTTTTTATGTCTTGATTATCAGACTCAGTTGGTCATTTTGATGGAGGATTTCCACAAAATAAAAATGCAAAAAAAGCAGAAATTAACCACCAAATAAGAAATCTAAAGATGGAGCTATATTGTGCAAAACAATCCCGTCTGCCATGAAATAAGCCTAGGCTTATCACCTCAGTCAGGGCATGTATACCTCCGGGCTGCAGATGGCTGATAAGGAATGTATCTTGAGGACAGTAGCCTTGATGTAGCATCTTTTTGGTGAATCTCAAACTTCACCTTTTCAGTGAAGACCTGACCACTGTACCATGTGAATCATTTTTTCTTGAACTCCTATAACCCTTTTAAGTCATACCTGTACTTATTTTTTCATCTTTTATTTTTTAACATGATTTAACAAGTAAGCACACTGAGAGAAAATACTTTGTATAAAGATCTTGTATCTCATATAGAACCTAGTACAAAACCATCTCATTTTCTTTGCCCAGAAATCATTTATAGTTTTATGATTTGAGTAAATCTGTCCTTAAAAGAATAGTGTTCAGAATCCCAAATCAGTTGGCTATAACTTCTTTTGTCCTAAATATTTGCAGAAGTTTGTGCAATGTGGTGAGATACAGAAAGAGGTAGATGACATGATTCGTGTTCTTGGGGAAATCTGTAAAGGGGAATACATTCTGTGTATTTTACCCATCCTTAGAGAAATAGTTGTAGACTTAGTCAGGGAATGAATAAAGTTTTGAAATAAAGTTACCTATTATTACTGTTGGGTCAATATTTCTCTTGGTAGCCCTTGGGTTTATATAATACATTGAAATTGAGTCTCTTCATTTCAGCAAAGGTGGGAATAACAAGAACAGCTCAATGAAACAGATAATAAAGTACTTCATTCTGTTTAGTTTGATATATTTAGATATTTGATATCTCATTGAGTGGGTATTCCATGCCACGTATTAGGTTAGTTGCTGAGAATAAAGAGATTATTCCATTACAATCCCTGCCTGCATAGTTCTCAAGGTATTTTAGTAGGTAGTAAATTTTCCTGTTGTGTTTCGCTTTGCAGAAGTAGAAACTGAGTTCACAGGGGTTGTGATAAAGCATGGTGGAAATCATGGGAGGATTTCATTACGAGTTTCTGTGCCTCAGTTATTTATTTATAAAATGGGGTTTATGATATCTATCTATCCCAACCAGCTGGATTATTGTTAAAAGGAAATGAGATAGATAGATGCCAATTCTTGCTAAGAGGTTATAAGTTTTCTCACTCATAAAGCATTGTTCTTAGTGTTTTCAGATTTCCACCATTTCAGCCACCCCTCTCTACAGAAGAATGAGTGGTGGCCAAGACACTGGCATTGGGAACTGAATTGATCCCAGGACCCATGGAAGACTTGAGTCTAACTTGTGGACTAGGAATGAATAAGAGGAAACAGTACCCCTCCTTTTAAAGCTCCTGGCCTGTCTGCTTCTTAAAAGTTTCTTGGCATAGTTCCACGGTTGGAAGGGTAAAAACACAGATGGCTCCAGAGCAGACAAAGTGTACATCTGTGTGTAATGTGATGTAATTCTCCAACATACATACCTATCAGGGATGCATAAATGTTTCCAAACTGCATTGAGGAAAGCTCCATAGGTTTTAAACAAGTGGTATGAGTCCTTTTCTATGTTTAGACCTTACCCCTTATCCTCTCCCTCTGTTAACTACACACTGTGTACTACACTGACAAAACAGGGCAAGTATCAGGTTATGGCAGCTCATTTTCTGGATCTGATGAGTTGGCATGCCTATTGCATTTATGGATATGGAAGGACTTAGATGCTGAAAAGTTGGGTGGTCTGGGAGTAAGATCAGGAGTTAAGTCTCTCTTACTTGGGATGAGACCAAAGTGGTTGCTACATATTCCAGTCAAATTTGTAAAAATCCTTCTTTCTGCAGTTCATCCCCTAGACAATCCCTGACTCCTCCCCCCAGTGAAGAACAACATGTGGATTGCTCAGTGTAACCTGTTCATCACATCCTCCTGTTCACTGCAGAATTACGGAAATATTCTCTGAGCTGCGTTCCTCCCTGCCCCATGAGTCATCTCGGTCTGAAAGCCCAGCATTATAAATCCTGGTGTCTGTTGTCCTCTCCCTGTCTCACAGATCTACCTCTGCTAAATTTTTCTTCTCTTTTTTTTCCATTTTAAAACTTATCTTCTTATTTAAAAACATATGTCTTAAAATAAGCTTTTGCCTTTTATAACGTGGAAGAAAGAAAGAAATTACCCTTTGGAACTAATGTTTGCTGATGTCTTACTGTCTCTTTCAGAAGTGTCTTAGATGTACAGACTCATTTAATCCTCACTGGGACAGATACTATTAGCTCCATTTCAGAGGTGAAGAAATGGAGGCAGAGAGGTAATATTTGAGTTCCTAAGGTCAGGGAGCTGGTGGGATATAATAATTCTGATATTTGAATCTAGGCAGTCTGGTTCTAATTGTCACGTTTAATAGTAAGTATATATGTACAGCTTTCTCCCACACCTATTGCCCCTTCCTGCTATTGCTTTCTCTTCAGATTCTCAAGAAACCATCTGCATTTAGAGTCCCAAATTTTATAAATGCTTACTGTCTCATATTCATTACCATGACTCTATTGACATCTCTTTGTCAAGGTCATCTTTGAAATTCAAGTTTTCTCTTCTCATGGTCAGTTCTAATCCTTCTTGATAGAACTGCAGTATTAGCCTAAGTCCTTCTCTTTAGTTACTTTTGCTTTTACCTAATCACTTCTGAACACCCCCCAGGGCAACCTAGAGAGAATAATTGCCAGATGAGTATGAGTGTGTAAGAATTATAAAATCAAGGAGACTAATATTCTAATGTTCCAACCTGGGATTTTAGTGATATTAATAAGTTCCTGAACTACAATTTAGTTGGAATTGGTGAGAGGTCATGAGGAGAAAAAGGTGTCAAAATGTGTGGGGGCAGGGGGCGGGGTGGGTAGGGGGGTGTGTGTTGGGGGACATCCAAGGCTCTAGAACTTGTCATAAAGTTAAGAAAAATAAGAAAGTTAAAGGAGCTGATTTGGGATATAAATTAAAAATTTTATTTTTTAAATGATATGCTTGAAGTGCTGGCAGTGTAGCCAAATGAAAATATTTCATTGAGAAGTTGAAAGGTGACCTGAAAAGTTAGAACTCATGGAACTATGTGAGATTTTAAGGAGGAGAATATTGAGAACGATATTAACAAAATGTTTTTCATGCCAGTCCTTTGCATTAAAAATGAAAGACAAAATAGTCAACTTAAAGCCTTTCAGAATCTGGCAACGGACATTTCAGTTCCATTCAGGCTAACAATTGAGTGCTTATTATGTCAACAAAAGAGAACAAGAAAAAAAGACACATTTTTTAGTCAGGGTCCTTGGTCGCAAACAACAGAGACAAAGCCTGAATAAATTAAGCAGAAAAGGAATTTATTGGAAGAATACTGGATAACTCCAAGAATAATTGGGAAGAGTAAAGAACAAGCCTCAGAAAATCAGCAGAAGCTGAAGTAGGCTAGTGTGGGTGCCTGAATTACATCTAAGAAGATGCCACAAAAAGAATCTGACCTACAATACTAGGTCTGAGTATTAGAAGTTGCCACTGACATGGTTGCTGGGAGATGCATGCCGTCACCACTGTTAGAGGCATTCCAATTTGCTTCCTGTGTCTTTGCTTTATTTGCTCCCAATTAAAGTCCCAGGGAAAATATGCAATTGATTGAGTTTCAATGAAGTGCCTGTTGTCTAGCTGCCAGGAGCTAGGGAAAACATATCTGTCCTCCAAGGAGTGAGTTCCAATACCGAGTAGCCCAAAAGGGCAAATGCCCGATTCAGTTGCTGTCATCTCAACAACTTACAGATCAATTGAATGAGACAGACATATAGTAAAATGTGCTAAACTAAATACATTCTATAAAGCACAGGTAAAGAAAACTTTTATTTTTCTGAAATATCTGGCACCTTTACAATTTGACCAATTGATTATAGTTATACTTTGTTTAGGAAATATGAAGAAATTTCTTCCTCACTTCTGCCTGTTGGAAATCCCTCCATCTCTCTCTTAAGTTATAACATATACACCCTATCCTTTCTGAAAACTTTCCAGTCAGTCCCAGTGACCAGCGATCTCCGTCTCTGGTGACATTTTTGTTTCAGTTTTGTGGCACTCATTCAAAGAGAATAATTGCCCCCTGTCTCTTAGATACTTTGAGCTAACAGAGTGTATGCATAACAAAAGAAATATTCAATACACATTAGTTAGGCAACAGAAGGATGCAAAATTTTTAAATTGTCAAAAAGCAATTGCACAATTCTTAATTTTTCTCCCACACATGCAAAAATTACAAAAGATTTGGGAGTTGATGATTTGAGAGTGAATTTTTCAAGATAGGCATTGGTGTAACTGTCTTTCCACTTAAGTGAGAAGTTTGAGGAAATCCACTGAAAAACATAAGAAGCTGATCATATCTGCTTCCTCAACTTTAAGCTTCATGTCTGCAGCACTCTGAAATGGAAGGGAAAGTTTTTATTTTAAAGCCCGTTTTGAGTTTGTTTTTTAATAAGAGATTGAGGATTTTAATTAGTAAATAAAGGCTATTTTATGTTTTATAATTTTTATAAAATAAGAATAATCAGTAAAGCCTCTTCCCCCAGACAGATTTAAAGAGACTGGATGACTGGTAGAATGAGGATGGGGATGGGGATGGGGATGGGAGAGAAAAAAATACTTTTACTTATGATTATACTTTGTACGACTTGTTTCCTTAGTGTAATGGTTACCATTGTCATAAATAATGTAATATTCATGGTTGCAGAATGGTAGTTGAAGCTTAAACAGAAAATAGCCTTTCTGGGGTTATATACATTATGATTCTACTCCTTCACCAACTTTATCCCACGTAACTCTCACTGTCACTATCATTTTGTTCATGGGGAACACCAGAGCTGATTCCTTTATCTAGGGGCATATTGTATCACTCTTTTGTGGTTTACCATGCTGGACAAAGAGTCTGAACTTAGTTTGGTATCCTTCATTTCTCTGAACTGTGATCCTAGTCCAAGAGATCCTTTCTACAAAGAGAGACTTCTAAGATTCTGGCATTCTTTTTGTCTCCTCTCTTGATACCAATTTCTGTTTTCACTTCCCTACCAAGAAATTCTTCAATTTTCAAATGCCTTCATGAGCTAATCAATGCTCAATTCTAAAAAGGCAATAGGAAGTCTTTCTCAACTATTCTCTATATAAATGACTTAACATGGCATATTCATAGAGTAGGCATCTAATAAACGTTTGATCAAGGATTTAGGGAATGCTCAAAGTGGAAGAATTGTTAGAGGTCATGAGGCCAGCTGTTGTTAACCACAATGTTGCAGCAGATGGAGGAACTAAGAGGTGTGTCATAAGTCAACTGTCACTGAAAAGTTAAATGCTTACGTATATGAATGAGATTCCTTTTACACAATAGAGCATTTCAGCGTTGCTTCTGTAAAAACAACTGTCATACTTTTGTGCAATTTGTTGTGTGCTTTCTTAACGGGCAGAAAAAGATAAATGATAGTTCAACTTTCTGTAATATATGTGGGTTACAGCTCATCTTTTCTGTTTTAGACATAATGATGACTGCTGCTGATGAGCTCTCTGATATTGTGGTGCCAAATATACTGTGAAACTTTCCCAGGCCACACTGCACCTGCTTTCTCCTCATTTCTAGCTCTCCTTACATGTATAACATATTTAATTTACTGTATACTTCCAGGTGATAACTGTTACTTATTTTCCTGTGTTCTTTAATATGAGTAAATATTTAATGTTTCTGTATCAGGCCCTTTGGACTGAAAACCTTTTAGTGGTAAAGTCTATAAATTATAGTATTTCCAGCCCTGTAAGTATATAATTGGTTCTTGATAAAATTAGGCATTGGCTAAGTCCTTTAGAAATCTAGTGTAAATATATTTTTCCTCTTCAATTATCTTAATAACTCAGGCCAGCATCAATGTCTTCAACTAATTATACAAGTAAATATCTAAGGAATGATGAGACAGAAAATAGTCTTTTTTTACCCCTGGTATGTATGACCTAGCCCAATGGAGAAGTCAAGGTATATTATGTTCTAAAAAAATTCATCCTTCAAGAGAAGGGTTTCATTGAAAGCATTTGATTTACATGCATCGCTTAAATGTTTTTCTTGTCTGGTCCTTTCCTTCAGATATATCTTTCCTGTTGGCTTCTTATTCTCATAACAATAGGGCTCAACCCCTTTTCTGAACACTGTCCACATGGATGGAATGCCAGTGCAGCTATCTGTTTAGTGACCTGAAACCAGCTAACTGGATACCTCAGTAATATAACAGTAGTTCTTCCAGCTTTAAATTTTAAGAAAAGTGGAAAAGTTCCAATAAACTAAGCTATGAGTCACTTTCATGCTCTTACATTCAGTTATGGAGACCTAAGTTTGATATACTGATTCTTCTATTTAGATGTTTGGCCCAAGACATTACTAATTCTCTAATCCTCAGAGTCTTCATTTGTCAAAAGGTTTCAGCAAGATTTACCTTATTGGGTTATTATAAGAATTAAATAAAATAATAACAATCATATGTAAAATCCTTATATACCCAAATGGCAGGTGCATAGAGAATACTCAATTCAGTGATTACAATAATAATAGCAAAAACACATTATACTGAAGTAAAACTATGTTCTTGTTTTAACAACACTGTTAATTCACTTTCACTTTTGTTGTATATTTCTTTTATGTATTTCAACGTATGTTCATATTTAACCCATTCTATTTGTTTTCTCTTTCTTTTCTTTCTTTCTTCTTTTTCCTTTCCTTTCCTTTTTTCTCTCTCTTTATCTTTTCCTTACCTTTCTTTTATTCTTTATTTCAAGACAGGGTCTCACTCTGTCACCAAGGCTAGAATGCAGTGGCATGAACACAACTTTCTGCAGTCTCAACCACTTAGGCTTAACTGATCCTCCTACCTCAGCTTCTGGAGTAGCTGAGACCACTGGTACATGGCACCACATGTGGTTAATTTTTTAATTTCTTATAGAGATGGGGTCTTGCCATGTTGCCCAGTCTGGTCTTAATCTCTTGGACTGAAGCATTCCTCCTGTTTTGGCCTCCTAAAGTGTGGGGATTACAGGCATGAGCCACAATGCCCAGTCTGATGTATTTTTTCACAAATCATTCTGGACCAAGATAATTTATGTTTAAAATGGCAATCTGGGGTTCTGGTTCTGGTAATGGTGGAATAGTTTGTATTGAAATAATCCTTCAACAGATGATAATTAGAACTTTTGGGGAAAGTATTTTTAGAAATTCTGGTAATAATGTGCTCAGATAAGAATCATCAGTATATGTTAAAATAATGTATGAAAGTTTGAGAATAAAAAGGTATTATAATTTTAACTTTTTAGTTATTTGTACTTTGTAGTTATTTGAACTTTAGGAAGTATACTCTGAATAAATTTTGAAGTGATTTCTTTGTACTTTAGAAAATGCATTCTAAATAAAGTATTTAGCACTATAAGGGAATCATATCAGCAAATTATTCTCATAAGATTTAGAAAAAAGTTATATATGTGTATATATATATATGTACACATATAAAATATTTTTAAATGAATAAATGGTCAGGATAATATATAATAAGAAGAATGTAAGATGTCTACACTGAAGCCTATAAGACATGCCTTAGATAAATTAAAGAACTAAATTAATGATGAGATATGCCATGCTCATGGATAGGAAGGGTCAATATTATAGATATTTCCTCTAGTTGATTTATAGACTCAACAAAATTCTAATATATTAATTTTTTTTTTTTTTTAGAAATTGAGATGATTATACATTTTATATGGAATTTCAAAAACCTAGAGTAATCCATAAAACATCTTGAGAAAAAATAATGGTGTATTTAAATCATCTGATTTAAAGTCTTTCAACAAAGCTATTGTAGTTAAGAACATGTAGTATTTGTGTAAGAACAAATATATATGTCTCAAAGAAATAAAATGTAGAATCTAGATACAGCCCCCGTAGTCAATTGATATTCTGAGAAACATACCCAGACAATTTGGTAGAGAGCCAAGGAACTCTTTACAACAAATAATATCAGAACAACTGATATCATTACTGAATAAACTTTTTTGAAATTTGTATTTCAATAGCTTTTGGGGGTATAAGTGGTTTGTTACACAGATAAATTATACAGTGGTGAACTCTGAGGTTTTAGTAGATCTGTCACCAGAGTAGTGTAGATTGTATCTAATGTGTAGTTTTTGTTTTTGTTTTTGTTTTTAATCTCTAGCTCCCCAGCCATGCTCCCTCTTCTGAGTCTCTAAGTCCAGTTGGATAAACTTATAAGAAAAAGGTGAACATTGACCCCTATCTCACGCCACACACAAAAATTAATTAGAGCTGGATTATAGATTGAGAAAAAAAACTATGCTTTTGAAATTAAAAATAAAACATATTTTGAAAATCAAACACATTTTAAAAATCAAACATATTTAAAAGTCAAACATCTTTGTGACCTTGAGGTAGACAAGAACTTTATAGCAATGACACCAAGCAAGCAAAGCATAAAAAAAAATAAATAAACTGAACTCTATCAAAATGAAGATCTTACACTCCCAAGACATATTAATGGTTTATTTCAGAGAGAATGTAAAGTTAGAATTGATTCCTTTGATTCTGTGTATAAACTGAAAGAGACTGGTTCTACTCAAGTTGCTAAGTTTTCCATAATTACTGGAAATGAGGATTGAGGTTTAGGTTAATTTCAGTTATAAAGGAATAAAGTTATAGTTTTATAGACTTGAATTTTAGTTAGATTTCAAATTCATTATATGAGCTGGAAATAAGCATATTAAGGGGGATACTGTTCAAGGAATGCTGCTTTTGGGATCAGGATGTTTAGTTGCTGTATATTGCTAGAGAAACACCTACTCCTCTGTAGCTGTTTTCTTGTCCAGTAATCTGGATACATGTGTCCAGTTTACCTAAACACTTGTTCCTTCTATATTGATATGAAAGGAGTCCCATTTCTACAATTTACCTGGTAATAGATGTGTGCTAAAATGGTCCAATAAATCCATTTTTATGGCTAAAATTTTCATATGACAGTCCATAGTCAATCAGTTAGTAGCAATAGCATCATTTTCATAAGTTCTTTTTCAAGTATTCATGTTTTTACAGCAATGTAATAATTTGAATTTCAGTCTTTCCCATGGAGCTCAGCTGAAGACTGTGATTATAAGAATTCTTTTAAAGAAAGTTTCTCTTGTCATATCCCTATGACCTGTGGAAAAATTTCTTAAACTTTTTGAAACTTTTTTCCTTAGTGTTTTTCTTTTGCCCTGGGCTGACACATTCACAGGGGTATGGGGAGATTAAAATACAATGTAATTGTCAACTTATTTGTTAAAAGTCTCAATTATATCACAGATATTAACTGTTTGTTACATTTTGCTGTGGTTGATGTTCCCCCAGCCATTCTGCCTGACCCTAGTCCTGGGACCTGATTCTTTTAGGCTTGAATTCTCCTCCACATACCTCCTCCTATTAGTTGACAAGGATTAATTGTTAACTCTTATTACTATTATGCTTTCCAGAACTGGAAAAAAACTTGTTCCATAGTCATCGTTTCCCATTGTCTGGTCATTTGTGTAGGAGATTTTTTTTCTTTTTCTCTCTCTCACAGGAATCTGAAGTGTTTTATTCTAGGGATATAAAGCTTCCTCTGAATCTCTGCTTTTGGTTACGTCCTTTCAGATTGTTTTTCAGTTGTGATGGGTGTAATTACCTGTTTCCTTAAGGACTCAATATCACACTGATTTGTCAATTAATTGAAACAATTATGTGAACTGCTTATTTTATTTATTTATTTATTTTTTTAAATGCGATGTTGGCACAGCTCATGTGTCCTCCAGTCTTGGGATGCCGGCAGTGAATTAGGCTTCAGAAGAGTTCAATAATTTTGCTATTTCAGGTGGCAAAACAAAACATACCATCCATTTCTCAGGGAATGGACAGCCTTTCTATATCTCCCCTTTACCCCACACTATATCTTCCCTTTCATCCAGGTATCAATATGATTTCAATAGTGTGGTGCCTATTGAGACACTGCCAGCCTTGGGAAGACCAGGTAATCCACGTCCAATGTGCTCTCTGATTAATTCTCTTATTCAATATGCACAATATTATGTAGAGTTGTGACTACAGATATTATTCTTCCAAATTTCAGGTGATGAAACTGAGGCTCCAAAGAATGAAATAATTCATCAAACAGCAGTGAATGGGGAAAATAAACACACTGAATATTTGATTCCCAGTCTAGGACCTGTTTCTCCATAATCAACAGATTCCAGTGAAACAACAAAACAAAAATATAAGTAAATTTAAAAAAAACACGAATATGCTAACACCTTAATTTGGATGCAAAGGCAAACAATAACAATTACAACAATGAAGTTAAGACTCTGAAAGCTTTTCCAGTAAATTGCCTGATTATATTTGATATCTTCTTTCATGTATTTTATTTTTACCCTCTACTTAAGTGTCTTTCTAGCTTAATCTCACAAATAGCATATTCAATTCATACATACATAGCTAGAAACACTTCTTGCAATTCTGTCCCTCCTTGCTCATGCTTTTTTTTTCTCTCCCTCCCTTTTTTTTTATGATTATGGCAACATTGACAGCTCTGTTCATTGCGATCTATGGCTGCCTATACCTTTAAGTACCTAGCTTGGAAATCATTTTGTCCCTCTAGATTTGAAAAATTACACCCTGTCTTCCAATTCAAGATACACTGAGACAGAGCTGTGCTGTCTGCAAGAATATTAGTTCTGAGAATAGGATTGCTGTTTGCACCACACACTCTGCTCTCTTGCCAGCAATAATCAAAGCGAGCTTGTATTTCTTTAATGACAAAGCCTCCCGGTGTGTTAATTTGGTTCTCAGTGACACTACATCTTGTCAGAGGAGTGAGAGAAATGGGAAAACATACACTAATATCATTGTCAGCCAAGTGGCACATTCTTCTATGTAATCCATCTCTGGAAAGCAAGGGTCTTTGGCTCCCACCTCTTGGTGAATCTCTAGGCTCTGTGACTGCTACAGACTCAAACTTTTCATTATGTCCAAGGGTAGGACATTTCCCCTGTGACTGTTTACTCTGGCCCAAAGAAAATTCTGTTTATTTGCCATGAGACATGACAATGCAAGGACATCATCTCTCTACTGTCCCCCAAATGTGTTTTATCCCATGGTACAGAAGAAAGAGGGGGTATATTATCAGATGGACTTTGCTGTAATTGACTCTCTCTGATGGTGGGACCATTATCCTAGTGTCAGTATCCTGGTTCCTAAGATAATGACGTTGACGCTTAACTCTTAGACCATAGTAAGGATTAAGAATAATACCTGAATTGCTTTGTGATCACAGTATTTATCTACTTCTCTTCTCAGACCAGAGGTGTATTTGTGAAGCAAAAATATAACAACTTATCTCAGAGGCTATCTTGAGATGCAGTTCTAGGTACTGCAAATGTGGCTAAAATTGGGAGCTGAGGCCAAGAGTGTCATTCCAAATAGTTCCTGGAATATCTGTTCTCTCATATCAAATATTTAAAAACTGAGCACTCATTAAGCCCAATCTGTAAACTTTTGAAGTTCCAATGATGATCATCCTTTGGCCACTATAGTCACTTGTGTTGTTAAGTAATGTTAAGTACCACCATTCTTCTGGGTTTTGTAGATAATCTTCTACTTTCTATTCTTGGGCAATTCCTAACTCTTTAAGCTTGCATTTTAGCATTGGGTTTCTTTCTCAGATGTTAATGCTTACACTAATGTTTGTTGGTTCTATACATCATTATTATTCCTTTGAATTAGCAAATGTTTCCCAAATGGCTTACTAAAGAGGAACTGGTACTTTCTTTTCCTCTTTCCTTTCTCGTCAAGAATGCTCTGGGTTCACAGCAACCACTGGAGCCTGTCAGCACGCCCATCAGACTGCCAACCAGCCCAGCTGCGGGGAGCACTTGCGGGAAGTTCTCAGGGTCTGCGTGTTTGGTTTGCCTCTTCCTGTTTGCCTTGTAGCTTTAAATAATGCGGTTGCTTCACAACCACTTGTTTTTTGAGTAGGGAACGGGGCATATTTTTCTAGCAGATAAAATGACTTCCCACCATTCACTCTTTGTTATTTCCCCTTTCTGAAGGGCAGTCTGATGAATGCAGGGCAATGTGTAATACATGTTTTCCTGTTTTCTGCTCTTTCTCCATTGGGCTTGTCAGTCAGTCTTGGGCTTGGTTCTGAGGAGGATGTGGCATTCATGAGAAAGAAGTCCAAGAGCGTTTGTGTGATTAACCTTCTCAGAGAGCACATATTCTGATTCTGTGTGAAAATCAGGTTTCAGGGACAGTTAACAATACCCAAGATGTTCAGTATACAAGCCATGAAATAGAAAGCCAGTCATTAATTAAAAAAAGTCATTAATAAAATAAAACCTCAGTATTACATCCCTATTTCCTGAGGTGTCATATCATACAGTCTCTGTAGTAATTCACTGGTGAATTTTGTGACGCGATGTGGTTGATGAGACACTAATCAAGTGCTGTAATTTACTATGGGGAAAAATAGAGAAAATAATGTGTTTATGGTCTAGATGATTTTGGCAAAAGTTCTATGAACATTCATCTTTTCTGTTCTCACAAACCACGTTGAAAATTTCCCTGTATATCATTGCCCCGTCTTCTTTGCTGAAGGCTCAGGATCTGGCTGGCTTTCTATCTCAATTCAGCTTTACCCTTCTATTACCAAATTTGGAGCCCCTTTCTGCCTCTAGAGATTGGTTAATGTTTAATAGTGCCAGGGAGAAGACTGATGTTGGCCACCTGTCTCATGCCAGTGGTACTGAGTGGTAAAGCGGTTGTCTGAATAGCAACTATGAATGTAAATTGTTTTTCAGCACTGTATTCATAATGCCAATTAATCAAATTAAAATTTTTTATCAAAAAAGTGTCAATTCAGCTTTAATTTGTATTTCCTAAACAAATTAAAAATAAGGTACGGATGGGTAATGGATTCAGGCCATGGGTGTTTCTGGTTTGTGAGATTATTCGGGGTCATACTGAATATTTTATGTGGTGGGATCTTAGAAGTTCTCCTAACTCAATATGTCAAATAACAGCCTACCTAGTTTGCAATCATAGTCACTACTCAGTTAATTCTAAAACCTAATTTTTAATAAAGGCTTTCTCACTGGACTTGTAAATATCTTATAAATTAACATTTATTTTAGGACACAGGAATAGGACTAGATACAAAGTTAGTAGTGAGGAAAATGACTAAGAGAAGGGTATTGAGGGTAAAGATGAAGTGTACTGGGTGTATAGTTTTTGCTTAATACATATTTTTTTTCCCAAAAGCTGTCCCTTTGACATATCTTGGCAAGATAAATGCAATGTGATAATAAAATCAGGTGCTGGGCTCCGAGGCCCCAGCTGGAGGGTCATGAGTCAGCAATCACTCCTTGGTCACCCCTGGTGGCAAGGAGGAATGAAAACCAATCCTCAAACCTCTTCAGAGGCACATTAGCCAAGTATCATCACCTCCTCCTGCTGTCCTATCGTTCTCTTCAATTGGGATAATGAAAGAAAAAGGAAAATAGTTTGGGCCCTTGAATCAGCTAGAGCAGATCCCTGGATTTGAGAATCATTAAGTTCACAATTTCGAAGTAAGGCATTATTCCATAGAACCTCCAGTGGTGTCAGAAGAAGGGAAAAGGTCTTATAGGAGAAAGAGAGAGAGGGTAACATGTGTCAGACCGGCAACAACTCTTACACTGGAGTCTCGGTGGCTTCCAGCATTTCCCTTGCTCTTGCCTTAAGAGCTACACCCATCCATTGAAAGAGAATGATCCCTATCATCTCCCACTGAGAATTTCACAGTAGCGAGGAAGAAGAAGTCCTACAAGAGTTTGTCTACAACTGTAAAGAACATGGACTTCAGCAATGACAACACTGTGACATGATGCCTCCTCCTAGTATGACAATTAGGATAGGATGTAGGCCTTTATGTATGGCATAGGGTAAAAATGTGTTACTATCTCAGAAAGATGAATCACCAGACAATCATAACATTTACTTAATCAACCTAAACAATGTTTTAGGCATGGTATGCATTCTTATGTGGTAACGGGCATGGGAAGAACTGATGAAGAAACTATAGATGTATCATTGGCTTTAAGCTGTTTTATAGCCTAACTGGGAATTTGAAACCTATATAAAGGAAATAGTTTAGGGACTAACACCAAGAAAAATATTGAAAAAAACACCCGACATTGTTAATACTTTGAATAATAGCAACAAAACAATGGTTTGTTTAAAATTTTTTTGGCATTTCCCAAAGCAGTAAAGATTGCAAGTAGGGGGAAAGGGAGGGAAAAGAATGTAAGAATGAATGTGAAGAAAGGCACATTTAAATTCCCCTCTATTCCTTTTTGAATTGAAAAGTTAACCATTAATAGGAAACTTTCTCTCACTTTATAGAGCTTAGATGACTCTTCTTCTTTGGTTATCAAAAATTCACTGATTCTATAAGATGTACAGCAAGTCCTATGTTTTTATGAAGCTTGAGTTTATCATTCTTGTTCACAGAAATACTTTCCTTTTCTTAAGGTTTTTTTAAATTTTATTTACCTTTTTTCCTATTCTGACTTGGTCCCCAGTTTCTAATGGTGTGTATCAAGCCTCTGAATGGAGGTATCTGAAGGAGTTTGTCCTTGATTAGGGAAAATCTCAAGGCTGAAAGAGCCCTAGATAAAGCCTTGGGGATTGATATCTTCATGAAGACAAGACCATGATGGGAGACGATTGTTTCTTTCAAAGAGTTGATAGATTGTCACAAAAAGAAGTAAATAGGTTTCTCCTCCACTGTCCCAGAGCACAGAACTAGGGCTAATAGGTAGAATGTATTAAAATTAAATTAAAGATTTCAAAATAGAATATAAAAGTGTGGCCTTCACTTCATTTATAATATTCAAGACAAACACCTTTGTCATCAGTTAGAAACATTTGTATAGGGAATCCTTAAACTGATCTCTAGGTTGAAATAGATTAGATTATTTCAGTGATTTCTTCTAAATTTAAGACTAGGCGGGGTGCGGTGGCTGATGCCTGTAATCCCAGCACTTTGGGAGGCCAAGGCGGGTGGACCACTGAGGTCAGGAGTTCAAGACCAGCCTGGCCAACATGGTGAAACCCTGTCCCTACAAAAATACAAAAATTAGCCAGGCATGATGACTGGTACGTATAATCCCAGCTACTTGGGAGGCTGAGGTGAGACAATTCCTTGAACCTGGAAGGCAGAGGTTGCAGTGAGATTGTGCTATTTTACTCCAGCCTGGGCTACAGAACCAGACCCCCCCCCCCTTATAAAAAAACAAACCAAACAAAACAACAACAACAAAAACACTCTATTATGTCAAAGCTATAGCATGAATTATTTATATATGGTTTGTATTTATGCCGAAAAATTTAAATATTGGTAAGAGTAAAGAAAATCACTTGTGAGTCCTTCAGACTTAAAACCCCTTATATTTTGTATAAATCTTTCCAAAAATTTATTTATATGTAAATTTTCTAAAACAAAATTAATATTCCATATGTTATCATCCAGTCTATTTTTCCACTTCGTTAGTACATATGAACATCTTTCTTTGTCAAAAAATTGCAGATCTAAGTCACTTTTATACTTACGTATTACTCAATTTCCTATTACTGAACATTAAGTTTATCTCTAATTATTTACTATTGTAAATAATGGCATAGTGCAAATCTTTATACACCTATCTCTTAAAATTTATCAAATTATTTCTTTAGAATGCAATTTAATACTTATTAAATTCTTATTTAGTAAACCAACTTTATAATAGTTTTAAGATATAAAGAGAAATTACCTTCTGAAAAAGTGGAATAAATCCTTTCAGTGGCTATATGCGAGACTGCCTATTTATCTAAAATCCTGCCAAAACTGAACAGTATTTGTTTTAGATATTTGCCAATTTGACAGGTGAAAAATTGTATCTTGTTTTAATTTGTTTTTCCTTCATGACTAGTAAAATTGAACATTTTTTCTTGCATTTATAAGTCATTTATAATTACTCTTCTGTGAATTGCCTATTTATATCCTTTGCTCATTTTTCTCCTGGAGCATTCTTATTGATTTATGATAACTGTTTGCATATTAATGATATTAGTCTCTTTATGTTGCTCTTATTATTTTTCATATTGTTATTTGTCTTTTACTTATATCATGCTTTTTTTAACATAGAGAAATCTTACATTTTTATTTAGTTGAATGTCTTAGTATTTTCTTTTACGATTTCTGGTTTCACACCATGATTTGAAAGTTCTTTTCACCTGAAGACATGAATATTAATTTTTAAAGCCTTTTTAAAAATATAATTTACTTTATTCTTTACCCTAGAATGTCTCATGCAGTTCTGGACTTAATGTTCATTGATAATGTTCATTAGCAAAAATATGCATATAGTTTAGGCAGAAAAATAGAGTCTTTTCTTTTAATTTTTCTGATCAGAGCCCTTATTGTATATTTCCTTTGTATTTACCTTCTAAAATATGGGTTTGGGTAGAGTTATGAAATAAACCTCACTAAGAAATTTTGCATTGTTTGAAAAAGAGGGATGAATATAGAGTAGTTTTATTATTACAGGATGGGTTGTTCATCTTTGTGCATGTATATGTGTGTGTACTTGCATAGGCACATACACACAGATATACACATTTACACACAACTGAAACTTAATTGTTCTCTTCATGTTACTTCTGAAATCTTTGGATTTCTAACAACATTGCCAGTTCATTTGTGGTAATCACATTCATTTATTCCTCTATAATTTGTAGGCTTTATAAACATGCACTGATAGTTATTTTGATTATTTAGTAAATCTTTATCATTATAATTGTCAGTGACAACGTAATTTATTAAGTATTTTCTCTTTGTAAGTCACTATGTAAGGCATTATAGAGATAAAAGTTAAAAAAGAAATATAACTTTCTGGAAGCAGAAGTAAAATACATTGAAAAGGGAAGTGGCTAGAGGTTATGAAGCTTCTACAGTGCTCGGGGAAAGAGGTGACAGGGACCCCAACAATGCCAATGGCCATGGCCATGGGAAAGAGGAGAAGAGGAGAAGGTATAATCATGAGCTATGTTGCAGAAAGAACACTGTCAGTACCATTAAAAAGTCAGTTTCAAGGCATAAAGTGTTGGGCCCACATGTCAGGGAAAAGAAAAATCATGCTATCAACAAATAGTAAGAATCATAAAAGGAAACGTATAGTGAAACATGAATTTGATTCCTGACACATTCAATGAAATGAAAACAATGTACATTTGGGAAGAGGGTAATATGTGTGTGTTTGCCTGGCTGTGAGTCAGGCTTCTGCCACTTAGCATCACACTAAAAGACCCAAATTTCCTACAGTCCTAGAGATGTATATAATATTTAAAAAAATTATTTGCAAAAGAAACAATAGGAATTTGCTAGAAGGAGAGAAGAGAAAACCACTTTCAGATTAAACATGTAGTATATGTAAAGAGAGGATGAATGAAATAGTATGGCTATTCATAGAACTACAACCAGGTCAGTATTTATGAAATGGGAAGTGGGACTGAGAGAAATGTGAGGGATGAGATGTGCTTCTCTGTCTTCTTTGCAAGAATCTGGAGGTTATGAATTTGAGATGGCAGAGATGCAAGTCAGCTGAACCTTGAGTCATCAACTGGCAGAAAGCTTCCAAAGCTACACTACTAAAATTTAGAATGTGTTTGTTTCAGTAGCTAGAGTTAAGTGCCAAACATGGTACCTACCTCATAATTAATTTAATTTTAAAAGCAGTGGCTGGGCGCACTGCAGTGGCTTACGCCTGTAATCCCAGTGCTTTGGGAGGCCAAGGCGGATGGATTGAGGTCAAGAGATTGAGACCATCCTAGTCAATATGGTGAAACCCCATCTCGACTAAAAATACGAAAATCAGCTGGGCGTGGTAGCTCATGACTGCAGTCCCAGCTTCTCAGGAGGCTGAGACAGGAGAATTGCTTGAACCCAGGAGGTGGAAATTGCATTGAGCTGAGATTGCACCACTGCACTCCAGCCTGGGCCACAGAACAAGACTCCTTCTCAAAACCCAAAACAAAAAGCGTCAACACATGCTAAGTGTTCATTATAATATCTAGCACCAGTACACAATTTCAATAACCCTGTAACAATTACCAATAACAACTATATTATATATATATATATATATATATATATATATATATATATATATAGTAATATGATTCTCATTTACTATTTCTTGAACAATTGAGAAATGGAAAAGTAAATAAAATCCAGTGTTCATTATTTACTTTCTCCCCATGATCTGAATTACGAATTTCTCAACTACCTCACCTTATCAGGAATCTTGCTTATAACACTCATCATTATGAATTACACTTATTTATTGGTTCATACAGGTTTCACACCAATTAGAGTATATGCTTTGAGGTTGTATACTGCATTTTATATCATTCCTTCTCTAGAGTCATTCAGCATAAAATGGGGTACAAAAGACCAGGCAATAAATATTCATTAGATTAATAAAAGAGATAAAGGTTGGTAGACTGGGAAGAAAGCGTACAGATTATAGACTCCACTCTTTTCATTAGTTTTTTTAAAAGATGAAGAACCTGGGTCCAGAGATGTTAAATAATTTTCTCAGTATCATACAACTGGTTAATGGAATGGCTTAGAATCACATTCAGTTTTCCTGAAATACTGTTTCCACTGTATTGTATACTTCTTCCACTAAGTTGGACAACAGAGAATGCTTCCACAAAATAACTGGTGGGATTTTGATTACTCTGAAGGTTTCTGTGAGCTACTGAGTAAATAAGTTCCCAGGAAGATGAAGGGGAAGCTTACAGGAAACCACAGACAGGAGTGGAGCATGGAACTTTTCTTGAAGCAGCAGCCTTATATACACACCTGCAGAGGGGCATTAAAGAGACACTTATAAAACCACAATAAGACTCTTGCTTTTTTCCATTTTTTGAGAGTGTTAGCTTTTGCTGCCAGCAGCTATGAAAAATGAAATAGCTTCCAGGAGACATTGCTTGGTCTAATGAAACTTTAGAAGCCCAAACTAAAATTTGCCACAGAGAGAGGGACTTGAGATAGTTTTGTCAGTGCACAGATGTGGCAGGAATGTTCAAAGGAAGGAAACAAAATCAAGAAACAACAGCACTCTCCCTTTACCATCAAGCCCCACTGATTTCAAATTTACTGAGTGAGAGAGCAATTTAAGAAACATCTGGCACATTGGAGAGATATTGCAGCCAGAACACCAGGGGAGTGAATCTGAGGATCCACCTGGTGGGGCCCCATGTAACTAGGTCTCAATGCTTAGGTGTCCAAATAGACAGAGCCTCCAAGGCAGATGCAGACATGCACTTCTAAGGCGTCTTAATTCTCAAAGCCAGAATCCTAGAGGTGGAAATGGGAACTCTGTCCCCTCTCCATTCAGAAGGACACATATACATATACGTTGGCCAAGAATGCAAGGGAAAGAGAAAGAGGATAAGGAAGCAAGCTGATCCCATTATGTTAAAGACAGGAAGTACCTTATTTGTAAGTGAATTGTGATCCAAATAAAAATGATATTTTGAAAGGAAAGGGGAGAGGGGTGACATTTACACGACATTAATGCATGGTTAATTTTATATTTTCCGACATCCAAATGTCAAAATGTACCGTGCGTTTTTTGTTGTTGCCAAACTCTGTAGCTCGTTGTTTAATAACTGGAGTAAAGGGTGGCTTGTGTGGGAGTGAGGGCTTTGAACGAAATATATCTATGTTAGGGTTGAGGATCCAGGAAGATGAGATAGGAGTAGTCTCAGCTTTAAGCAATTATGTGGAAATACTTTGTTTTATGAGAAAATCAAGTGTGAACGATTACCTTATCTATCATAATGGCTTGCTGTGTAGGTCAAATCATATAGTAAATATAAAAATTGTCTTGAAATTCCTAAATACTATATAGACGCCAAGCACAGTGGTGAACTCAGAATATCTAAATTTTAAGCTCAGATGATCTAAATTGTCATTGTCATTTCAACTATTCTTATTCTCCCCTTCCTCTTCTATCATTGAAGTAAAACTGATCATTGAATTAGACCTATCGTCTAAAACAAAGGGGCATAATTTTGCTTAGGTCTTTGCTACTCAAACCATATCTAAATAATTAAGTCAAATTTTTAAGAGTGTCATTTTAAAGTACATTGCTACCACTAACAACCTGAATGGCAGAAAATATAACTGTTCAGTTGGAATAAGAAAAGACTATCTTTGTTTTCTTAAATGACTTCTATGAAAGAGAATGTCAGGTGAAAAATGCACAGTGTTTAAGAAAGAGAGTCCAGCAGTGGACTGGGTTGGACAAAAATGACCTTAAAGGATTTTTCTTTCTCCAGTCTTGACTTTCTATTTGGTTTCTGCAATTTTGAAATTCTACCTCTTGTTTGCGGTTAAGATGCCCATACGAGGACCTTAACTGAGAAGTTTATCAGACTGATTTACTCTTATGGTACATCAGAATTCCTGTTCGTGGAGAAGACCACTTTATGAATGAAGTGGGAAGACTGGTAAACATAGAGATGCGGATGTCAATGTATGACAATACAGTGGAGCTCGCCTGAGTAGACAAGGTCTGTATCTAAAGCAGTAGTGGATCTTATTCATGAAACAACTATCCTGACTTCATCTGGGCTACCGTAGTGAAATTCAAAGTAGAACTACCAGTAGTGATATCAGTAATATTAACAGCAAAGAGGACAAGCCAATGAAAACAAGCTCATGATCTCAGATGCTCATCCTGTCTGCATCAGTCCCCCTTTTGTTTTAAATCTAGCTTAATGCTCTGAAAACAGAGACACCCTTTTGAGCTTCAGATTCCATGGAGGTATGTGACCTTACCTAGATCTGGCGTGTTTTCTAGACAGACAAATTCTTTTGTTTCTCAAAAGACCAATCATTAGTCTATGTTTTAGTATGTATATGTCCTACTATAGCTATGTAGAACATAGGCAAATGGAAATAGACTAGAGTCTATTTAAAACTGTAGTGCTCTGATCTAGAATTTAGCACCACCAGTGGAGGTTTGAATGTCTAGGGATTCTAAAATCTGAGGCCTTTATGGACAGAATTATTTTGGAAACTACTTTTGGCCCTGGCATGGCTCTGTTTGTGTTTGTATGTGTCTGCATTATGATCATGTAAATTTTTGGATTTCTCTCTGATGCTTCCTATGTCTATTTGGATCTTCTGCTAGTTAAAAACTTCACTCAGTGTTTTGTTCTGTTTTATTCTTTGCTTCAGTTGTTGGCTCTGCTGACCTGCAACTCTGAATCTTGTTCATTTTTAGATTTATGACATACTCTGTCCAATGGTCATTGACACTCACTGTTTTCTCTCTGGTAAAGATTATTCTTTGTTGTATTTAAAAAAGAGAAGAGACAGTGAGAAAGTCAGGACCTAGGATCTCAAGTCCCTAACACTCAACTTTGTCCAGTCACATAGCATGACAACAAGCAGATTTAAGAGAGAAAATGTTGAAGAGGAATGGGGGACACATTCATGGCTTATGACTGTACAGCTTTGGTACCAGACCTCACAACTGGGCTGGGCTGTGTCTCAGGGTTCAGTAGCAATGACTAAATACAGCCATCCTGGTCCCCTTCCCTGAACCTCGATGATTTAATATTCTGACTATGAGAAGCAGCAGCAAACACAAAACAGAGGAAAGCTCATCCAGGCATGTGTTTCTTCTCAAAGTATCAGCAGCTGGTTTAGTTCTCCATTGCCTGGCCTTTTTTCATCAGTTCTCTTCCTGGTCTGGTTAGATATTGCAAGTGTTGGGACCCCTCACTAGTGGGAGGCATCTCAGGCCAGTTTCATATCAACCCCCAATATATATCTAGAAACAGATTTTCAAAAAGATGACTAAAAGGCATGTTCCATAGAAGACACGATACCTAGTAACACAAGAATTCTTAAACTTCATAATATCATAAACACTGGGGCCTGGCTGGCACCTAGATGGAAATGTACAACTGGCCTTAAACCATGCCAGTGTTTCTCCTTCCCAGAGCTTAGCCTGGAATAGGAGTTTGAACTCCTGTTAGTGAGTGGCTTATATTGGTTCTACTAACTAAGGGCAGATTCACATAACTATGTAGTTGAAAGATGCTGTCTACTGAAGATTGTGTGCCATATAAATCATGTTCTGTTTTATTTTGCTGGTCACATATTGTGAACATGTTTGAATATGACCAGAGAGCAAGGGACATTTCAGAGGGGAGAGAGTGTTAAAAAAGAGTCAATATCTAAATACATGTTTTTGCAATCTGTAAAAACAATTTCTTTTGGGAAGAGAAACAAATAACTAAACCCCAGAATGTGCAAGTGCGTGATTCATATATTCCATAGAGTGAAACGTTAAATTCTGAAAGCCTTTAGGCTGTGATTTTCTTGTCTTTCCTTGTAACTTAAAATAGATGGAGGAAAGAGACAGCAGAGAGAAGGAGGGGGAGTTAAATGAATCAAGAGGGGGACTGTCAAAGCTGCTATAAAGTCTGCAGGAAGGCAATAGCAGTAAGGAAAAGTAAAAAGGCTACAGTCATAAAGATGATGGCATTTGTGAAGCAGTGGAAAGAAATGTCAGGAGGGGTGCTCTCTAAATCTGAATAATATAGGACTTAGACATTTTACATTCTAGATTATTTTGTCAGTTCAGCCAATCTAGCTTCTACTACATTTTGCATGTGCAAATAATTGGGTGTTTCAATAAAAAGCCTTAGGTAATTCATTTATTCTATTACATGATATTACCATCAAGAATTATTATTATTATTTTAGATTGGGCTAGGTATGTTTCATAAAATTAGCTTGAGAGTTTATCAAAATTTGATGATCCTTTAAGACAGTGATTTTCTAACCTGGCTGTGCTTTTGGATTGCTTGCATTAAAAAAAAAATATGAGTCCTCAGGGGATACCTAAAATCTGCATTTAAAATTCAGTATCTCGGAGGTAATACATCTGGAAACAGGCAACATGATCTGCCGCCTTTCGGAGCCATGATTCTAAAACAGTGTGAAGAAATTAATCTATTAGTCAATATTTTGTCAATGCTATAAAAAGAGAAAAGGCATATTAAAATATTTACAACTTCAATATTTAAGGATTTAAACAAAGGGGCATAAGAAGGAATATTTTGTTTTCTATATGTGCCCAATGATAAGATGTGTAAATTGTGATAAGGTCAGTTTCAGTTAACATAGATTTCCAATTAATACCGCTTATGAAAAAAAGTTATAAATACATTAAAAAAGGATAAAAGTAGGACTCAGAAGTTAAAATGAAAAGGAATAAGCCTCACTAGACTGGAAATCAGGAGAAATGTACTCTGTGTTATTTCTAAACTAGAAACTTGCTCAGCTTCCTTTTCTGTAAAATAAGTCAACTGTTTTTTTAAAAATAAAACTTCTAAGTCTCTTCAACTTCTAACATTCTATAATTCCATAATTCTAGAGACCGTTGTGTTTTAGAGGCAATATGTAATGAAATAATAAATTAATTTGCTATCTGAGCATATTTGAATATTTTTAAAATTATCTCTTGGCTTTTATCAGAAATCGGCATTATCGTACTTCAGTGATAAAAAAGCCATTTCTTTACACCATATCCAAGCTTTGAAGTAAGGGCCTCCCAGAAAGGTGAACATGTTTTTCAGTTACAGGTGCTTCAGTGGCTCATGCCTGTAATCCCTGCACTTTGGGAGGCTGAGGTGGTGGGTATTTTAC
The DNA here is from genome assembly GCA_031835075.1 of Saguinus oedipus. NCBI lineage: Eukaryota > Metazoa > Chordata > Mammalia > Primates > Cebidae > Saguinus > Saguinus oedipus. The sequence continues at coordinate 78,890,449 of CM063182.1, forward strand.
TTGAGGCCAGGAGTCCGATACCAGCCTGGCCAAATGGCAAAATCCCATCTCTACTAACACAAAAATTAGCTGGGCATGGTGGTATGTGTCTGCAGTTCCAGCTACTTGGGAGGCAGATGCATGAGAATTGCTTGAGCCTGGGAGGCAGAGGTTGCAGTGAGCTGAGATCACGCCACTGCACTCCTGCTTGGGCAATAGAGCAAGATTCTGTCTCAAAAAACAAACAAAAGAGTCCTTAATGATTCTGCCTGTCTTCAATATTCTGGGTTTTCATGTTTTTTTTTCTTTCAAATTTCATGTATTTTAATTCACTTATTCTTTCATTCATAAATTGATTCAAAAATGTCGAGTGAATACCTAAAAGGTGCCAAAGTTGTGTTAGGTACTAAAGAGATAAGGGAAAATAAAACCAAGTGTAGTCTCCATTCCCTCAGAGCTTCATGGGCTGGGGGACAAACAGATATTAACCACATAATTTCATAGTCCATATTAAACTTCCCAGCCATTCTGAAGGAGAAAGGGCATTTAGCTATGAACTAAGAGTCAATTGTGTTTTCACAAGGGTAGAACTGAACTAGGCCAAGAGAGATAAGAAAATTGGAGGGAGAGGATCACTTATGTGAGAAAGTCCAGTGGTTGAAAGTAACATGGAAAGTATAAAGGATATTTAAAAAAAGGACGAGAAGACCGAGGACCAGGAACAAGAGGGAAATGTTTTCGAATTATGTATGAGTAATTGTTAGAGGAATGACCCTGTTGAGCCCTGAAGGCCTTGTGAGATAGTCGTCTGTGCTGTTTGCTAAATATTTGTAGCTCTCCTTTTGAACATAGGCTAGAATAGTACCTCCCTGCCCTTTTGGAGTTATGTGAGGCCCTTTGACCTCCTGTGATTTGAGGCATTCTAACAGGTGTGTAGTGATAGGATACTGTGATTTCCATTTGTGTTTCTCTAATTAGTGATGATGTTGAACTTTTTTTTTTTTAGATATAGACCAATTTATTTTAAAACTGCATTTCCATACAAAAGCTGGCACTCAAGTGTTTATAGCAGCATTATTTATAATCACACAATAATGGTAGGTGAATAAATTAAAAAACAGTGGTATATTCATACAATGGAATATTATTCTGTGATTTAAAAAAAGAATGAGTCATCAAGCTATGCAAACGCATTGATAAATCTTAAATACATATTCCTAAGGTAAAGAAGCCCATTGAAAATGAATATATATTATATGATTCTGTTTATATGACATTCTTACAAAGGTGAAATATAGACCTAGAAAAGAGAGAACAGAGGCCAGAGTTTGGAGAGACAGAGGGTTGGATAGATGAGGAACAGGCTATTTTTATGGAAGAGAAAGTATTCTGTATGGTACGGAATGGTGGACACATGAGACTAGGCATATTTCAAAATCCTCAGAATTTAAAATACAAAGAGTGTGCTTCAATATCTGTGAATTGAAAAAAATATTTAGGAGGTTATGAGAATCCCAGGATGGAATATAGATGTGACAAAAGAATCCGTTTGTGAAATGTATAACATAATCTCCCTTAAGGGAATAGCTAGAATACTGACCTTAGTAATTTTGCAAATAAGTGGAGTTTGTTTTTTTTTTTTTTTTAAATTTTTATTGCATTTTAGGTTTTGGGGTACATGTGCAGAACATGCAAGATAGTTGCATAGGTACACACATGGCAGTGTGTTTTCCTCCCTTCCTCCCCTTCACCCACATTTGGCATTTCTCCCCAGACTATCCCTCCCCAGCTCCCCCACCGCTGTCCCTCCCCTATTCCCCCAATAGACCCCAGTGTGTAGTACCCCCCTCCCTGTGTCCATGTGTTCTCATTTTTCTCAACCGCCTATGAGTGAGAATATATGGTATTTCATTTTCTGTTCTTGTGTCAGTTTGCTGAGAATGATGTTCTCCAGATTCATCCATGTCCTTACAAAGGACACAAACTCATCATTTTTGATTGCTGCATAATATTCCATGTTGTATATGTGCCACATTTTCCCAATCCAGTCTATCATCGATGGGCATTTGGGTTGGTTCCAGGTCTTTGCTCTTGTAAACAGTGCTGCAGTGAACATTCCTGTGCATGTGTCCTTATAGTAGAATGATTTATAGTCCTTTGGATATATACCCAGTAATGGGATTGCTGGGTCAAATGGAATTTCTATTTCTAGGTCCTTGAGGAATCGCCACACTGTCTTCCACAATGGTTGAACTAATTTACACTCCCACCAACAGTGTAAGAGTGTTCCTATTTCTCCACATCCTCTCCAGCATCTGCTGTCTCCAGATGTTTTAATGATTGCCATTCTAACTGGCGTGAGATGGTATCTCAATGTGGTTTTGATCTGCATCTCTCTAATGACCAGTGATGATAAGCGTTTTTTTCATGTGTTTGTTGGCCTCATGTATGTCTTCCTTTGTAAAGTGTCTGTTCATATCCTTTGCCCATTTTTGAATGGGCTTGTTTGTTTTTTTTTTCTGTAAATCTGTTTGAGTTCTTTGTAAATTCTGGATATCAGCCCTTTGTCAGATGGGTAAACTGCAAAGATTTTTTCCCATTCTGTTGGTTGCCGATTCACTCTAGTGACTATTTCTTTTGCTGTGCAAAAGCTGTGGAGTTTGATTAGGTCCCATTTGTCTATTTTGGCTTTTGTTGCCAATGCTTTTGGTGTTTTGGTCATGAAGTCCTTGCCTACTCCTATGTCCTGAATGGTTTTGCCTAGATTTTCTTCTAGGGTTTTCATGGTGCCAGGTCTTATGTTTAAGCCTTTAATCCATCTGGAGTCAATTTTAGTGTAAGGTGTCAGGAAGGGGTCCAGTTTCTGCTTTCTGCACATGGCTAACCAGTTTTCCCAACACCATTTATTAAACAGGGAATCCTTTCCCCATTGCTTGTTGGGGTTTATCAAAGATTATATGGTTGTAGATATGTTGTGTTGCCTCCGATGCCTCTGTTCTGTTCCATTGGTCTATATCTCTGTTTTGGTATCAGTACCATGCTGTTTTGATTACTGTAGCCTTGTAGTATAGTTTGAAGTCTGGTAGTGTGATGCCTCCCACTGTGTTCTTTTTGCTTGGAATTGACTTGGCTATGCGGGCTCTCTTTTGGTTCCATATGAAGTTCATGGTGTATTTTTCCAGTTCTGTGAAGAAATTCAATGGTAGTTTGATGGGGATAGCGTTGATTCTGTAAATTCTGAAAATGGCAGTATAGCCATTTTCATGATATTGATTCTTCCTAACCATGAACATGGAATGTTTCTCCATCTGTTTGTGTCCTCTCTTATTTTGTTGAGCAGTGGTTTGTAGTTTTCCTTGAAGAGGTCCCTTACGTTCCTTGTAAGTTGTATTCCTAGGTATTTTATTCTCTTTGTAGCAATTGTGAATGGCAGTTCATTCTTTATTTGGTTCTCTTTAAGTCTGTTATTGGTGTATAGGAATGCTTGTGATTTTTGCACATTGATTTTATATCCTGAGACTTTACTGAAGTTGCTTATCAGTTTCAGGAGTTTTTGGGCTGAGGTGATGGGGTCTTCTAGGTATACTATCATGTCATCTGCAAATAGAGACAATTTGGCTTCCACCTTTCCTATTCAAATACCCTTTATTTCTTTTTCTTGCCTGATTGCTCTGGCTAGAACTTCCAGTACTATGTTGAATAGGAGTGGTGAGAGAGGGCATCCTTGTCTAGTGTCTTCATTCTCGTTGGTTTCAAAGAACTTCTTTATTTCTGCCTTTATTTCATTGTTTATCCAATCAACATTCAAGAGCCAGTTGTTCGGTTTCCATGAAGCTGTGCGGTTCTGAGTTAGTTTCTGAATTCTGAGTTCTAACTTGATTGCACTATGGTCTGAGAGACTGTTTGTTATGATTTCAGTTGTTTTGCATTTGCTGAGGAGTGCTTTACTTCCAATTATGTGGTCAATTTTGTAGTAGGTGTGATGTGGTGCTGCGAAGAATGTATATTCTGTGGATTTGGGGTGGAGAGTTCTGTAAATATCTATCACGTTTGCTTGTTCCAGGTCTGAGTTCAAGCCCTGGGTATCCTTGTTAATTTTCTGTCTGGTTGATCTGTCTGATATTGACAGTGGAGTGTTAAAGTCTCCCACTATTATTGTGTGGGAGTCTAAGTCTCTTTGTAAGTTGTTAAGAACTTGCCTTATATATCTGGGTGCTCCTGTATTGGGTTCATATGTATTTAGGATCGTTAGCTCTTCTTGTTGTATCAATCCCTTTACCATTATGTAATGACCTTCTTTGTCTCTTTTGATCTTTGTTGTTTTAAAGTCTATTTTATCAGAGATGAGAATTGCAACTCCTGCTATTTTTGCTCTCCATTTGCTTGGTAAATCTTCCTCCATCCCTTTATTTTGAGCCTTTGTGTATCCTTGCTTGTGAGATTGGTTTCCTAGCTACAGCACACTGATGGGTTTTGGCTTTTTATCCAATTTGCCAGTCTGTGTCTTTTGATTGGTGCATTTAGCTCATTTACATTTAGGGTTAATATTGTTATGTGTGAATTTGATACTGCCATTTTGATGCTAGCTGGCTCTTTTGCCCATTGGTTGATGCAGATTCTTCATTTTGTTGATGCTCTTTAGCATTTGGTATGTTTTTAGAATGGTTGGTACTGCTTGTTCCTTTCTATGTGTAGTGCCTCTTTCAGGAGCTCTTGTAAAGCAGCCTGGTGGTGACATAATCTCTGAGTACTTGCTTGTTCATGAAGGATTTTATTTTTCCTTCACTTATGAAGCTCAGTTTGGCTGGATATGAAATTCTGGGTTGAAAGTTCTTTTCTTTAAGGATGTTGAATATTGGCCTCCACTCTCTTCTGGCTTGTAGAGTTTCTGCCGAGAGATATGCTGTGAGTCATGTCTGATGGGCTTCCCTTTGTGGGTGGCTCGACCTTTCTCTCTGGCTGCCCTTAGTATTTTCTTCTTCATTTCAACCCTGGTGAATCTGACTATTATGTGTCTTGGGGTTGCTCTTCTTGCGGAGTATCTTTGTGGTGTTCTCTGTATTTCCTGGAGTTAAGTACTGACCTGCCTTGCTAGGTTGGGGAAATTTTCCTGGATAATATCCTGAAGAGTGTTTTCCAGCTTAGATTCATTCTCTTCATCACATTCTGGTACACCTATCAAACATAGGTTAGGTTCTTCACATAGTCCCATATTTCTTGGAGATTTTGTTCATTTCTTTTTGTGCTTTTTTCTCTAATCTTGGTTTCTCATTTTATTTCATTGAGTTGATCTTTGACTTCTGATATTCTTTTTTCTGCTTGGTCAATTCGGCTGTTGAAACTTGTGCATGCTTCGTGAAGTTCTCGTGTTGTGTTTTTCAGCTCCTTCAATTCATTCATATTCCTCTCTAAGTTGTCCATTCTTGTTATCATTTTCTTGAATCTTTTTTCAAGGTTCTTAGCTTCTTTGCATTGATTTAGAACATGTTCTTTTAGCTCACTGAAGTTTCTCAGTATCCACCTTCTGAAGTCTGATTCTGTCATTTTGTCACACTCATTCTCCATCCCGCTTTGTTCCCTTGCTGGTGAGGAGTATTCGTCTTTTGTAGGAGGTGAGGTGTTTTGGTTTCGGGTGTTTTCCTCCTTTTTGCGCTGGTTTCTTTCCATCTTTGTGGATTTATCTACCTGTCATCTTAGTAGTTGCTGACTTTTCAATTGGGTCTCTGAGTGGACCTCCAGATTGTTGATGATGAAGTATTTCTGTTACTTAGTTTTCCTTCTAACAGTTTAGCCCCTCTGCTGTATGACTGCTGAGGTCCACTCCAGGCCCTGCTTGTCTGTGGTACACCTGCAGCAGCTGCAGAACAGTGAGGGATGCTACCAGTTTCTTCTTCTGCTATCTTTGTCCCAGAATGATGCCTGCCAAATGTCAGTCTGATTAGTCCTTTTTTGAGGTGACTCTTTGGATATACAGGGGTCAGGGAGTTGCTTGAGGAGATGCTCTGTACTTTGTAGGAGCTCCAGTGCTGAGCGGCGAGCTCCGTTGTTTATTCAGGGTTGTTGGGCAGGTGTGTTTAGGTCTGCTGCCCCAGACCTTATTAAACCCCTTTTTTTCCCCCTCAGATGCTCCGTCTCAGGGAGTTGGGGCTTTCTTTATGAGTATCTGTTGCACTGTCCTGCCCAGCTAGGAGGCAGTCTAGTCATTATTTGCCTGCTGAGGTTTCACTCTGCTACCACGGGGTCCACCCTGCTGCCACTGGGCTCCGCCCTACTGTTGTGGGAATCTGTCTGTTATGGCAGGTTGCCTTGGCAATGGCAGGCTGCTTCTGCAATTGGCGTGTACCTCAGTAGGGGCGGAATGCATCTGTAGTGGCAGACGCCCCTCCCCCACCGAGCTGCACCATCCTGGATTCACCTGCGCCCGCAGTAAAACTCTCAACCCCAAGTGTTTCAAATCGCCGTTTTGTTTGTCCCTGTGGGGGTGCGACCTGCTGAGCCTGATCACCTGGCTCCCTTCCTCAGAGTCCTTTCTCTCTCTCTCTCTCTCTCTCTTTTTTTTAAGTTGAACGGTTGACTCTCTCACAGGTGTTTCACTCGCCTGCTCATAGGGCACTGGGATCTGTGTGATTTCCTGTGCCGCGGCCCACTGCACCGGTTCAAATTACACTTCCCAGGAATCTCCTGGTCTGGCTCACTGTCCAAGTCTCGTTTAATCAGATGGATATGTTAATCTGCCCTCCCAAATCTCAGATTGCCAGTTTAACAGGGCGCCCAGACCAGTGAGTTTTGTGCAGGGTGCCGCTGTGCCGTGGTGCCGGCCGAAACAGCCTCGCCAGCTGAAAGGGCTGCGCTGGTGTCCCATGTCTCTCCTACACCTGGGAATTTCCCCATTCTGTGGGCAAGAAAGGTCCGTCTGAAAATGCGGCTAGGACTCACCCTCTGCACCTTCACTGAGAGCTGCAATCCTGAGTTGTTCCCACTGCACCATCTTGGAAATCCTTTGATGTTGAACATTTTTTAATGTTTTTATTTTTCATCCATCTGTCTTACATATTTTTTGGTGGTATATATTCAAATCTTTTGTCTACTTTTAATTGAGATTTTTGCTTTTTACATTAAATTATGAACACTATATATTATGAGTACAAATCCTTTATAAGATACATGCTTTGCAAATTTTCTTTCCTAATTTGTGGCATGTGTTTTTATTTTCTAAACAGTGTTTTTTTTTTGACAATCCAAAGTTATTAATTGCATTTTGTTTGCTTTTTAAAGTCAGCTCATTTATCTTTTTGGTTTGTTTTGAGATGGAGTTTTACCCTTGTTGCCCAGGCTGGAGTGAAATGGTGCCATCTTGGCTCACTGCAACCTCCACCTCCTGGGTTCAAGCAACTCTCCTGCCTCAGCCTTGTGAGTAGCTGAGATTACAGGTACTCACCACCATGCCTGGCTAATTTTTGTATTTTTAATAAAGATGGAGTTTTACCATGTTGACCAGGCTAGTCTTGAACTCCTGATCTCAGGTGATCTGCCTCCTTGGCCTCCCAAAGTACTGGGATTATAGGCATGAGCCACTACTTCTGCCAGTTAGCTCATTTAATAGTCGAAAAAGTTTCATTCATGTAAGAAGAGATTGAGTAGTTTTCTCTTTGGTATCCTTATGCTTTTGAAAAAGCTATATGATTATTTCCAAAATATGTAATTTCAAACTAAGGCATAAATCTAACATACACTATTAATATTATAAAACTGTGGATTTTATTAATACTCATATTAATCAGGCCACATAGCAATAAGGAATATTATTCAACTATATTATAGTAGTCTATTTGTAAAATAGAAATGTCAGCTCTCTTTATTTAACTTATTACAGACATTTATTTATTATTTTAGTTTGGTTAGACCTTTATATATCACAGAACTATGGGCTTTTCTCTAAATCTAGCTTAGTATTGATCTTCCTGAAGTGATCTTAAACACACATCAAAATAATTAATTTGGATAAAGTCTAATTTATCAAACTATTATTAAATATATATAATAGAAATAAAATATTCAGGTGTGGTATTTCCTAAGAAATGTGTAATATCTTTATGAGGAAATATTTAAATATCTTGAAAAGAGCCAAAAATAAACCTGAACAAATAGATGCTCCATGTTGAATGAAAGACCATTTTTTGGATACTAGGCCTGTTGATTCTGACATTTATAGGAAAAGCAAATAGGCAAGACCAGCCAGTAACATTTTGAATAGGTGCAATGATAATATTGAGCCTCACTGTAAGTTAAAAAATATCTATATTATCAATATCTCTATTTAAAACACTCTGGTATCAGGATAAGAAAAACTAAATTCATTAGTGAAATATAACAGAAGACTCAAAGAAATGAACCTATGGATATATGGAAATTTGGTATATAATAAAGGTGACATTTTGAATTATTAGGGAGAAAATAGAGCTTTTGATAAACAGCTTAAAAATATTCTATGGCCATAACGTTAATACTTACTTTGCACCCATACCCATAAATTTTAAATAGATCTTAGATAAAAATATAAAAAGTAAGACTATACAAATGTGTATTAGTCTGTTCTCACACTGCTAACAAAGACATACCCAAGATTGGATAAATTATAAACTAAAGAGGTTTAATTGACTCACAGTTCCACATGGCTGGAGAGGGTTCACAATCATGTGGGAAGGCAAAGGAGAAGCAAAGGCACATCTTACATGGCAGCAGGCAAAAAGCTTGTGCAGGGGAACTCCCATTTATAAAACTATCAGATCTTGTGAGACTTATTCACTATAATGAGAACAGTATGGGGAAAACCACACCCATGAGTCACATGATTCAGTTATCTCCACCTGGCCACTCTTGACTCATGGGGATTATTACAATTCAATGTGAGATTTGAATGGAGACACAGAGTCAAACCATATCAAGTGCAATATAAAAAGTGAATCATTTTATAATCTGCCAGCATGGAAAATTTTTTCTTATAATGACTCAATCCAGAAGCAATAAAGGAAAAATCTTAATACAAAAAAGAGTAATGAGAAAAAACCGCCATGAGCAAAGTCAAAACACAACAAATCAGAACATAATTCAAAATTATATTAAAGAATAACTACCAAAATGTAAAATATTCTTAAAAAATAGAGATGACAAAACCTGAAAACTTGGTAGGAAAAAGAAACAGGCAAAATATTTAAACATGGAGTTAATGAAGGAGGGGGAAGCATGTGCAGGAAGTGGCTCACATGTATATTAAAGAAGAGATACAGAAAACTACTTGGAAATACTACTTTTCATGTATTAAATTAGCAAAATCCCTATTACTCACCGGTATAAGTCCATTTTCATGCTGCTGCTAAAGACAAACTGGACACTGGGAAATTTACAAAAGAAAGAGGTTTAATTGGACTCACAATTTCAGTGGCTGGGGAGGCCTCATAATCATCGCAGAGAGCAAGGAGGAGCAAGTCACATCTTATGCATCTGGTGGCAGGCAAAAAGAGAGCTTGTGCAGGAAAACTCCCATTTTTAAAGCCCTCAGATCTCCACTATCATAACAGCACTGGAAAGGTCCACCCTCATGATTCTATTATCTCCCACTGGTTCCCTCCCAGAACACATGGGAATTATGGGAGCTACAAGATGAGACTTGGGTGGGGACACAGAGCCAAACCATAACACCACCCTCCTGCCCATTCTCCACTCCTCAGCAAAATAAAATGTTTTGGCAAAACTCTTATGAAACAGGCACTTTCACACATTGCTGGAGGAAATGAAAAATAGTACAAATGTTATGGAGGACAGCTTCACTAGGTAAAACAAAATCATGTACTTTGCTTTTTAATCACAAATCAAACTCTTAGGAATCTATCCTGAAGATGTACCTCAATGCATATAAAGAACAAAAACACAAATTTATTCTCTGTCCAGAAGTAGGGAGTGTTTAAATGGATTTTCTGATACTGCTGCAAAATAGAGTACCATGAGAACTGAAGACATAATGAAGATTACCTCTATGTTCTGATTTGGAGTCATCTTCAGTATGTATTATCAAAAGGAAAAATCAAGGCTCAGAGGAGTGTTCATGTAATGCTTTCATTCATGTAAGCCACAGGTTCTCAACTTGGGGGATTTTGCCCTTCAAGGCGTATTTGGCAATGTCTGGAGAGATTTCTGGTTTTTATAACTGGGAAGGTGCTACTGATATCTAGTGGAAAGAGGCCAGGGATACTCAGAACAACCCCCACAAGGAAGAATAAGCAATGAAAACATCTAGCAGTCAGATCTTGGTTTCTTCATTAAAAGGAATCATGGATTTTTGAGGAAATAACTTGTACTCGATCTAAGATAGGGAATATGTAAATTGAGTTTTGAGCATCTTCTTGTGCCAGAAAGCAAAGATGCATCAAGAGTCTAGGATAGGAATATCAAGAGAAATGAGATGCCAGTTTGCAGGGGCTTTTGTTGACCAATATGGGCAAATTTGAATATAAAAAGTTGCATACAAAAAAATACCTATAGTTGATTGCAAAGATGAGAGAGAGAGAGAGTTTTCTCTGCTGCCTTTTATAAGAGCACTAATCTCATTACGATAGCCCCATCCTTATGGTCTCACCTAACCCCAATTATCTCCCAAAGGCTCCATTTCCTAATACCATGACACTGCTGGCTAAGGGTTCAACATATGCATCTCTGGGGAAACACAAAATGTCAGTACATAACAGTTGATAAACAATGTTTGTTTTTTTTTTTTGGTAGAAGAATACCAGTTAACATAGTTGAAGAAACAATGGATTTAGAAAATCAACATTCAACAAACTTTAAAAAAATAACCGACTTAGGCAAGAATCATCAATGGATGCTAAAATGATTAGGTGGAAGTTTGTTGGAAACCAAAAATTTCACAAAGTGCCAGAGCACCATTCCACCAATTATTTATAAGTTGCAAAAGAAAAGAATATCTTTAGATAGATCTATGATATATGCATTCTGATGTGGCAACATTTCTTGTACATATCATCACCTCCAAATGTTTTTTTTTTTTTTGGACAAAAATGTTTAATCTGAATTTTACCAACCCTTTAAACCTACATTCAGTTTAAAAGAAATACAGATCATATAATAACAGGTTAGCAATGTAATGAGGAATCAATCAGGTAACTCTAAAATGTTTAACTGTTTATATAACAACTGACCTACTATTTTGATAAGAAAAAAGAGATTGGTTTGAAAAGAAAAACATCACAATCACATTTTAGAGACAATTAGGGAAATTTAAATATCAATTAGATACAAACATACAGAAATGTAAATAAAGTAAATATGGTAAGATGTGAACTATTATCTTGCTTTTAAAGTTATTACTTAGAATTTTCCATATATTTGAAAATTTTATAATAAAAATAGAATAACTACCAGAAAGTTGATAAAATAATAAAGAGAACTTGTGGTCAAGATAGGGTGGTACACACATGCGTTATCTCCCCACCACCCAACTCCCAACATGTAAGAATTGTGTGTGTGTGTGTGTGTGTGTGTGTGTGTGTAAGATATGTGATGATGAAATGTCTGTTTAGGTAAGAATGGAAAACTCTAAATATAGTAAGAGCAAAATCTAGTACAGAAGACGATGGAGGAAAATACAGGGAGTGTGGCTTAGGACTTTTAAAACCATGTGTAAATCATGGCAGAAAACACAATCTGCATGTCAGAGTTGGGGGCTGGATTTAGTGCTAGTCAGTGAAGTCCAGTGGAAATAAATTTTACGACTGTCTTGGATATTGTCAAAAAAGAACCTCTTGCCAGTGGCCTAGGAAGAAAGAAATCTAAACTCAAACAAAGGAGAGAAGTGGCAAACCAGAAACAGTAACAAAAAAGAAATACCAAAATCTTAAAGAACAGCACTACCAGTTCAGGCAGAAAGTACAAAATACAAATATAAAACCTGTTGTGGGGATATACAGATGAGAGGACCAAGACAGTGGTTCTAAATAAAAGTTACTGAACATTATAAAGACTCAACATACAGGACTCATATGGAAAGAAATATTAAAAATGATATCATCCAAAGAAAATTATCTTTGAAAATAAGAGAGAAATTTACATTAAAAAGGAATATATGAAAATGAAATCATTGCAAGCATCAGAAATTAATATCATATTTATTAAAATAAAATTTAGGAGAAATATTTAACAGAATGGTACCACTGGAAAGAAGTAGTGAATTAAATAGAACTGAATAAAAATTGTTAATAATTTTTAAGAGGCAGGGAAGAAGATAGAATGAAAAGTTTCAGTATACATCTTATAAGAGAGAAAGAAAGTGGGAATAGAGTGGAACTGTAGTAATGGGAGAGAGATAATAGTTGGATTTGAATAAATACATGAATGTTTAACAAAAAGTGCAAAGTAAAGAGCAGGATATTTATTATTTCGTGGTTTGGTAGGAACAGCCCCATAGAACTTTCTGGTACTGGCTGATACCTCTTCCCTGAAAAAAAAAAAAAAAAAAAAAAAAAAATATATATATATATATATATATATATATATATAAACTCCTGAGTCAATTATTCTAATTACTTTTGATTTATTCAAATATAATCATTCCTTGATTTTCATAATAAAGTCCTATTTTCTATATGAGGCATACCACTTTTTTATTTTTCTTGATTTTCTTCCCAGTGGTTCACATTATACTAATGTTTTAAAATAATCATTTTTTGATTTGTTAATCTATTTTTCTTTGTTTTTATTATATTAACTTAGGAGGTGATTTTATTTCTTTTCTTATACTTTTAAGTTATTGCATATTATTTTTTCAGTAGTTGCTGAGATTGAATGCTGTATTTATTTGGTACAGTTTAGCAACAAGTAACCTTACATAAATATCACACTTATTTTCTGAAATTGTAGAAGAAAAATAAGTGTATCTGCTATCACGGTATTATTTCACATTTAGAAGAGATCTCAAGCAATGTAATAGAATAAGACAAAGAAATGGGATGTTTGAATATTGGAAAGAAGAGAAAAGCTTTCATTTAATTTATTTCTTTTCTTTTTTTTTTGCTTTCTCTTTTTCTGTCTCCATTTTTGTTTTTGGGTATAATCATCTGCATTATACTCACACACTGAATCAATAAACTTAATAAAATAGATAATAAAAACAAATAGTGGCTGAACGCGGTGGCTCACACCTGTAATCCCAGCACTTTTGGAGGCTGAAGTGGGTGGGTCAGGAAGTCAGGAGATCAAGAGCAGCTTGACCAACATGGTGAAACCCCATCTACTAAAAATACAAAAATTAGCTGGGCATGGTGGCGCATGCCTGTAATCCCAGCTACTCAGGAGGCTGAGGCAGGAGAATCAGTGTAACCCAGGAGGTGGAGGTTGCAGTGAGCCAAGATTGCGCCATTGCATTCCAGCCTGGATGACAGAGTGAGACTCCATCTCAGAAAAACAACAATAAAAATGGCATTTTTCATTAATAGCACAGTCAATAGAAAATATAATAAAAACTAAAACCATTCACAAAGCAATCAATTCTTTAAATTTTAAGTTCATCTGGAACTTTAAGAGAAAATACAACTGTATAAAAATAGATGTTTAGTTGGGGAAACAGAGAAGCAGTCCATGTTTTTAGATGGCATGAAAATATTATAAAGGTATAACTATTCCTCCAATTATTTTACAAATTCAGTGCAATACCAATAAAATCTCATTTAATATTTTGAGAAGTTTAATAACTGAATTTTAGATTTTATATGGCAGAACTAAAACTCAGAAAGACATTAGTAAACATTTGAGAGGAAGCATAAAGCATAAAAATGGGGTTATATGTTCTCTCAGATAATTTGATATATTACACTGCTCTCAGATTGAAAATAATGACAATGATGCAAGAATAAATGAACAGTATAATGCAACAGAAAAGAGCTCAGAGACAGACCCATGTATACATAGGATCTTATTTTATTATATTTTTGCAATAAATAGTATATATACAGAGAAGTATATATAAGCAGAACTCATGTTTTTCTTTTTGCATTATCTTCACTGTCTTATCATTTAAAATGTATTTGTCCTCCTTTATATTAAGGAAATTATCATTGAACACAGAGTTATAGTTAGGCAGTTATTTTCTTTCTGCACTTTAACAATGTAACTTGATTGTCACTGTTTCTGGCTTGAAGTTAGCTGTAAGTTTTTATTGCTTCTTTTCAGGTACTCTTGGTGCTTTTGAAACTCTGTTTTTGAGTTTCAGCCATTTTCCTATGATGGGTCAAGTGTTATTTCCTTTATTCTTATTCTTGGGGTTTGTGGTACCTTTTGAATGTGTGACATTGTACCTTAATGAGTTTTGAGAAAATTCTCAAAACTAAATAAAAATAAATAAATAAACAAAAAGCAGGAGTTGCAATTCTCTCATTTGATAAAACAGATTTCAGAGCAACAAAGATACAGTGGTAAAAGGATCAATGCAATAATAAGAACTAAGGATCCTACCACCCAGATACATAAGAACCATAAAGAGATTTAGACTCAACGAGACAGAAAATTAATAAGGATATCCAGAACTTGAACTCAGATCCGGAACAAGTAAACTTAATAAGTATTTATAGAGCTCTCCACTTTAAATACACAAAATATACATTCTCCACTTTAAATACACAAAATATTGATCGGCCATTATTAATACCCATTTTTAGAATAAAGCAATGTTCCTGTTCTCTCTCCATTTTTTTCTTCCTCTTTCTTCCTCTCCTTCTCTCCTTTTTTTTTTTTTTTTTAAAAAAAAGAGAGGACTCTTTTACTTACCAGGTCAAAAACTGAGGTGTCATCCTCAACTTCTTCTGTCTTTATCCAGCAAGTTACAATTCACCAAATCATGTCTTTTCTTCTCCTCAGCACACTTGGTTCCATTCACTTCTGATACTCATCACTCCAACCCCCTCAGTGTGACACCAGAACCTCTTCCTGGAGGAGGAAGGAGCCTCCTCATTACTGCCCCCCAGCCCCTCACACACACTCTAGTCTCAACATACATTCATTCTACACATGGAGAAAAAAAAAAAAAGAGAAAATTCTGAGATGATAGCTTTTCATTGTGGCTTTTACCCCATTCTTTTTCTTCTTTTCTTCTTCCTTGATACAAAAATCACCCATTTATTAAATTATTTCCTTATATATACACATATATAAAATGTAAGCATATATATGTGTGTATATATACATGTACACAAATAAACAATCACAAATTAGATTTAATTTAATTTTAATTAATATATATGTACATATCTCCACATACATGTTATAATTTAATTCATTCACATAACTTATAAAGATAGATCAGTGTAATTATCTATCACTTTAAATTTTTTTCTTTTATGCTAAAAATATTCAAATTAGTTTCTTTTGGTTATTTTAAAACATACAATAGAGTATTATAAACTATAGTCACTCTACCAATCTATAAAACACTAAATTTTATGTCTTCTGTCAAATTGTATTAGTCTGTTCACACACTGATATAAAGAATTACCTGAGACTGGGTAATTTATAAAGAAAAGGGATTTAATTGGTTCACAGTTACTCAGGCTGTACAGGAAGTGCTGTACAAGTGCTGGGGAGGCCTCAGGAAACTTATGATTATGGCAGAAGGTGAAGGGGAAGCCAGTATGTCCTATATAGCTGGAGCAGGAGGGAGGAAGAGAGTGAAGGGGAAGGTGCTACACACTTTGAAGGAACCAGGTCTCATGAGAACTCCATCATTACGCAGCACTTGGGGGAAAGTGCTGAACTGTTAGAAACCACCTCCATGATCCAATCACCTCCAACACTTGGGATCACAATTCAATGTGAGATTTGGGTGGGGACACAGAGCCAAACCATGTCACAAACTGTATGTTTGTACCCATTAATCATCCTTTTCATCTCTTCTATCCCCATCCTTCCTGGGCCCTAGTAACCACCAATCTACCATTTACCTTCATGAGCTCCGCTTTTTTAGCTCTCACATGTAAGTGAGCATATGTGATATTTATCGCTCTGGGCTTGCCTTATTTTACTTCACATAATGACTTCCAGTTCCAATAATATTACTGCAAGTAACAGGACTTTATTTTTTGAAAGGCTGAATAATATTCTATTGTTTGTATGTATGTATGTATGTATGTATGTATGTGTGTATAATATACATATATATGCATATTATCACATTTTCTTAACTCATTCATTCATTGATGGACATTTAGTTGATTACATATTTTTGCTATTAAGTTGATTACATATTTTTGCTATTGTGACTAGTACTGCAATAAACATGGGAGTGCAGATACCTCTTCAATACATTGATTTCCTTTTTTTTGTATATATACCTAGGAAGAATTGCTGAATCATATGGTAGTTTGATTTTTTAGTTTTTTGAGAAACTTGCCTACAGTTTTCTATAGTGACTGCACTATTTTGTATTCCCACCAACTGTGTACAAGGGTTCCATTTTCTCTACACACTCACCAGCATTTCTTATTTCCTGTTGTTTTGATAAAAGTCATTTTAACTGGGGTGAGATGACAAAAATGCTTTATTTGCATTTTTGATTTGCATTTCTCTGATAAGTTATGTTGGGCATTTTTTACATATCTGTTAGCCATTTAAATGTCTTCAGAAATATCTATTCAGATCTATTACCCAGGTTTAAAATCAGATTTTTTTTCTCTTAGATGGTTGAGTTTCTTACATATTCTGGTTACTAATTCCCTGTCAGATGAATAGTTTGCAAACATTTTCTTCCTTCCTGTGGGTTTTCTCTTCACTTTGTTGATTGTTTCCTTTGCTGTACAGAAGCTTTTTAGCTTGATGTAATCCCATTTGTCTATTTGCCTTGGTTGCCTGTGTTTTTGAGGTCTAATATGTAAAAAAAGTCTTTGCCTATATCAAAGTTGTGGAGCATTTCCCCAATGATTTCTTCCAGTGGTTTCATAGTTTCAGCTCTTAGATTTAAGTCTTTAATCCATTTTGATTTAATTTGCACATATGTTGAAAGATACGGATTTTGTTTCTTCCTTCTGCAATATCCATTTTTCCCACCATGATCTATTGAAGAAACTGTTCTTTTTTCATTGTATGTTCTTGAAGACTTCATTAAAAATGAGTTGGCTGCAGCTGCATGAATTTATATCTGGGTTCTCTATTCTGCTTCATTAGCCTATGTGTCTGTTTTTATGCCAGTTACCATGCTGAGTTGGTTACTAGAGCTTTGTAGTTTATCTTGAAGTCAGGTGGTGTGAAGCCTCCATGTTTCTTCTTTTATCTCAGGATTGATAAAAGAAGAATTGGCTATTTGGGGTCTTTTGTCATTCTATATATTATATATTATTTTAAAGACTGCTTTTTCTATTTCTGCAAAGAATGTCATTGGTAGGTAATTTGATAGAGACTGCACGGAATCTGTAAATTGCTTTGTGTAATATTGCCATTTTGACAATATTAATTCTTTCACTCGTGAGCATGAGATATCTTTCTATTATTTTGGTCTTCTCTTCAATTTCTTTCATCATTGTCTTATAGCTTTCCTTGTATAAATCTTTCACTTCATTGGGTAAATTGAATCCTAGGTGTTTTATAGTCTTTGTAGTTATTGTAAATTTGATTTGCTTTCTCAATTTCTTTTTCAGTTGTTTGCTGTTGGCACATATAAATGATGTTAATTTTTGCATTTTGTATCCTACAGCTTTACTGACTTTGGTTTTTGCTGGAGTTTTTAGGGTTTTATAAGTATAAGAACATATTGTTTGTGAACAAGGATAATTTGGCTTATTCCTTTTCAATTTGAATGTCACTTCCTTCTTTATCTTACCTAATTTCTCTGGCCAAAACTTTCAGTATTATGTTGAATAAAACTGGTGAAAGTGGGCATCTTTTTCCTGTTCTAAATTTGAGAGAAAAGGCTTTCAAGTTTTCCCCATGTAGTCCAATGTTTGCTATGGGTTTGTTATATTTGGTCTTTATTATTTTAAGGTTATGTTCCCTCTATCTCCAGTTTAAGTGTTTTTATTGTAAGGGATATATAATTTTATCAAATACTCTTCAGCATCTATTGGAATGATCACATGGGTTTTATTTTTGGTTTTGTTAATGTTTATGATCACATGGGTTTTGTTCTTTGTTCTTTGTTAATGTGCATATCACAGTGATTGTTTTGCATATGGTGAACCATGTTTGCATCCCAAGGTGGGATTATCAAGTGAGATAATTCCGACTTGATTATAGTAATTTTTCTTTTTTACCATGTTGCTGAATTTTGTTTGCTAGTATTTTACTGAGGATTTTGCATCTATCTTTATTACAGATATTGTCTTGTAGTTTTCTGTTTTTATTGTGTCTTTGTCTGGTTTTGGTATCAGGAAAATGCTGGCCTTGTAGAAATAGTTAAGAGGTATTTCCTTGTCATTATTTTTTTGAAACGTTTGAGTAGGATTGGTATTAGTTTTTCTTTAGATGTCTGGTAGAATTCAGCAGTGAAGATGTCAGGTCCTGGGTTTTTCTTTTATTGAAGAAATTTTACTGTGTTCTGGTTTTCTATTTCTTTGTGGTTCAATCTTAGTGGATTGTATTTGTCCAGAAATGTATTTATTTCTTCTCATTTTCCCAATTTGTCAGCATATAGTTACACATAGTAGTCTGTAATGATTTTTTTGTATTTCTGAGGTTTTAGTTGGTATGTCACAATTCTTGTGTCTGATTTTATATGTTTGGATATTCTCTTTTCTTAGTCTAGCTAAAGGTTTGTAAATTTTATTTATCTTTTCAGAAAAACAAATGTTTATTTCTATTGGGTGTCATGGCTCACACCTATAATCCCAGTAGTTTGGGAGGCCAATGTGGGCAGATTACTTTAAGTCAGGAGTTCGAGAGCAGCCTGGTCAACACTGTGAATCTCCTTCTCTACTAAAAATGCAAAAATTAGTTGGGAGTGGTGACAGGTGCCTGTAGTCCCAGCTACTTGGGAGGCTGAGGCAGGAGAGTAGCTTGAGCCTGGGAGGTGGAGGTTGCAGTGAGCTGTGATTACACCACTGTACCCCAGCCTCAGTGATAGAGCAAGACTCTGTCTCCAAAAAAAAAAAAAAATTTAACTGCATGGTATACTTATTTTTTGTCCTAATTCCCTTTATTTATGCTCTGATTCATCATTTATTTTCTTCTATTTTGGGTTTTGTTTGTTCTTGCTTTTCTTCTTTCTTGAGGTGTGTAATTAGTTTTTATATTTGAAGTCTATATATTTTTTGTTATAGATACCTATTGCTATAAATTTATGTTGTAGTACTGCTTTTGTGATATCCTACATAGTTTGGTATGTAGTATTTGCATTTTCATTTGTTTCAAGAAATCTTTAAGTTTCCTTCATAATTTCTTCATTGATCAAGTGATCATTCATGAACACATTGTTTAATTTTGAGGTATTGGGTATTTTACAAATTTTCTCTTCTTATTGATTTCTGATTTTATTCTGTTTTGTCAAAAATTATTTTGGTATAATTTCTAGACTTTTGAATTTGTTGAGACTTGTTTTATGGCCTAATATATGGTTTATTGTGGAGAATGTTCCATGTGATGATGAAAAAAACAGGTATTCTTTAACAATTGGGTTAAATATTCTGTAATCATCAGTTAGGCTTATTTGGTTTCAGATGTAGTTTAAGTCTGATGTTTCTTTATTGATTTTTGTCTGGATGATATGTCCATCACTGAAAGTAGGGTGTTGAAGTTCCCTACTATTTTTGTATTTCAGTTTATCTCTCCTTTGATATCTATTAATGCTTGCTTTATATGTTCTAGAGCTTCAGTGTTGTGTGTGTATATGTTTAGAGTTATTATATCCTCTTGTTGAATTGATTCCTTGATCATTATTTAAGGACTTTGCCTATTTTTATTGTTTTTGACCTAAAGTCTGTTTTATCTGATGAAAGTATAGCTACTTCTGTTCACTTTTGGTTTGCATTTGTATGAAATATCTTTTTTCATCTCTTTACTTTCAGTCTGTCTAGGTCTTTATAGGTTAAATGGGTTTCTTGAAGGCAGCGTATAGTTGGCTCTTGTTCCTTTATTTGTCCAGCCATGCTTTTCCTTTTAATTAGAAAATGAAGTCCACTTACATTTAGTGTTTTTATTGATAACTAAGAACTTACTATTGTCATTTTGTTACTAGTGTTCTGATTGTTTTATAACTCCTCTTTCCTTTTCTTACTTTATTTTTTTTATGATTGAGTGATTTTGTTTTATGGTTGTATGTTTTAAATTGTTGCTTTTCCTTTTTATTAATTATAAATTCTCACATTGTGAATTCCATGAGGCTTACCAAAAACATTGTATAGTTATAACAAGTTATTTTAAGGAGATGACAACTTATCTTAGATCACAGGCAAAAAAAATAGAAACAAGGAAAAAAAATTTTAGTACTTTATTTCCATCAGCCCCACATTTTGACTTTATGTTATCTCAAGTTAAAATATAAAATAATAAAAATATTGCCTGTCTTTCAATAGGTTGCTGTAGCTATTATTTTGGATAAAGTTGCCTTTTGAGGTTTATATTAAAGTTACTAGTGGATTGCACACTAGAATAATATTAGAGTATTCTTGATTTGTCTGTGTACTTATTTTATCAGTGAATTTTATATCTTCAGATGTTTTCTTCTTGCACATTAGTGTTTTGTTTTATTTTATTTTCAGATTGAAGAACTCCCTTTAGCATTTCTTGTAAGATCAGTCTGGTGGTAGTGAATTCTCTCAGGTTTTGTTTATTTGGGAAAGACTTTACCTCTCTTTCTGATTTAAAGGAGAGCATTACTGGATACAGTGTTGTTGCATGGCAGTTGTTTTTCTTTCAGGACTTTGAAAATATTGTCCTACTTCCTCTGGATTTGTACGATTTCTGTTGAGAATTCTGTTGCCAGAATAATTGGAATAATATAATTATTAGATGCATTATTGTGGTCTTATTAGTGTTGAACCTGTTTTGTGTTCTCTGACTCTCCTGTACCTAGACATTTATCTCTTTATCAAGTTTTAGAAAATTTTCTGTTAATGTCTTTTTGAATAAGATTCCCACTATTTTCCACTACCTTGCTCTCACTACTTCTTGAAGATCAATACTTCTTAAATTTTGTCTTTTGCAGTACTTTTTTAGGCAATAATTTTTAAGGCAATTTTTTGTAAGCAGTTTTTGTTCCTTTTCATTCTTTTTCTTCTCTGACTGTGTATTTTTAAATAACTTGTCTTTGAGTTCATTGATAACTTTCCTCTGCTTGAACCATTCTGCTGCTTAGTCTCTAATAAATTTTCTAGTTCTGCACATGTATTTGTCATTTGCAAGATTTTTGTTTGATTTTTAAATAATTTCTATGTGTTTTAAAAATTTATCTGATAAATTTCAGAATTGCTTTTCTATGTTGTCTTAGAGGTCTATGAATTTCCTTAAAACTGTTAGTTTGTATTTTTACTCAGAGTATTCACATATTATTATTCATTAGGGTGAGTCATTGGTTACTTATTTTGTCTGTTTGGGGAGGTCCTAATTCTCTTTTTGCTGTTGTTTCTTGTGGATGTACATCAATGTCTTTGCATTGATGGATTATTTTTTCCAGGCTTCTCTGTCTGACTTGTTTTGATTTTTATTAAACATGTTTCCTTAAAGAAATTTGGCAACTTACCTATTACTTTTCCTTCTCTTTTTTTGCCCACTAGGTCACTGCCTCCTTTTTGTCATTAGATGGTACCTTAAACCCAGATTTGCCTTTGTTCTAGTAAACTATCAGAGTTCTGCTTATCCCAAATAGTTGATGTAAATCCCAGCAGCATAGGAAGCCTGGATAGAAATTTGTGCCCATAGGGCCTATGAACAAACCTCCTACGGTGTTGTTCTGCTGAATGTGATTTAACATCTCCTTTGGCTAGGTTATAGAGCAGAATTTCCAGAGCTGAGGATGGTAGTTAGCCTCCCCACTTGTCTCTGTCTCTCCTCGGGGATATATCTCCCTTCAGGCACTCTCAATGCTTACTGTAGGTTGAGGCAAAGGCAGGTATCTTGCCAAGTAACCAAGATTGTGGTGAAGCTAGTGTTCCCCTTAATCTTAGTTTTTCCACTGTAGAATCGGAAATTTTCTGCACTCTTGATGCTGCAGATGGTGGGGAGGTGCATCTCAGATATGGATGTTCAATTATCCTGCCGTCTTCTTAGGGTTTTTTTTTTTTTTTTTCACTTCTCTGTGGCCCCAGGAAAAGTCTCACTCTCATAGCTGAGTTCTGAGATATTGCTGGTAATAAACTCAGCAGTCTGTATTTGTTTTTGACTTTCTGTTTGGGGAGAGTGAAGTAAACTTGCTTCTAGGCTGCTATTTGGGAATTGAAAGTTCTCCCTTTTATTATATTAATTTGCCTTTTCTACATTTTGTTCTTCTAATTGTTCTCTTCTACATGTCTGTTCTTGCGTCTCTTGAGCTTTATTCTTCAGATATTATTTTGATCCACTTTTCAGATTACTAATTCTCTTGTGAGCTTGGACTATGTTTTAAAAAAAACCCTTTTCTTAATTCTTAATTCTATTTATTGTATTTTAGTATCTAGAATTGTAATTTTTTAAATGAATAAATAAGATATGGAATATTAAATGAAACACTATTTAACATGCAAATAAAAACTGTATCTTATAAATTATCACTGATATTTCTCTGATGTTTAATAAAAGAGGGCTGAATAAATTGTTTAGCATAATATTTATATACCATCTTAGAAGCATTAGCAAACAGTATTCTAAATCACACATAGATACAAGCATACAGACTGAATAGACTGAAATAGACACTGAAAATACATACACTGAATCACTATTGTTTTGCAGTGGGTGGAGAAAGGGTACTGGGGGAGATATAAAGGGAACCTCAACTGCATGTTGTATTTTAATTCCTCAGACAATAAAAACGACTTGAAATAAATGTAATCTATATTAACAGTTGTTAATTCTATGTGGTGAATATACAAGTGCTTGTTATATTTGTAGTTTTCTGCAATTTTAAGAGTTAAATATTTAAATTTATATATCCTGTTTAAGAATTTGGAAGGAAGTATACAGAATATTAAGGATGCTGACCTCTGGTTGGTAATGTTATAAGTATTATTTTCTTATTTATATTTTATAATTATAATTTTCAATACCTTTTTAAATCTGCTGTAGTTCTTTATCTTGCCTTGGATCCTCTTGAATATATTTGCATATGTTTTACTTTTATTCCCTTTTTCCTTATGATTTCATAGAAAGTTAACAGACATTGTGCTTCAGCAAAATAAAAGATTAAACCAAGTGCAAAAGATATTGATCCAGAAAGTGAGGGATTAACAGATGAGAGAGGCAACTGAAGTCCCAGGAAGACAGTCATGCTGCATGCTTATAAGATAACAGGATAAATAGAATAGGTAAACTGTGGCTTGACAGAAGGTCTTTAGGGAGAAAACATTTAATTGGTAAATTTCTTATTGCCTTTGAGGCCTTGGAATTTATTACTGATTAATTATTTTTATGAAACATGGTGTCAGTTACATAAAATAAGAGCAAATAAAAGATTGAGGCAAATAGATGAAACAAAATGTTAACAAGAAGAAACATGTAATCATAACGTGTTACTTGACTAAGCAGCGAAGGCAAAAATTGGTTAACAAATTATAATAGGATTCTATTGGGAAGATAAGGAAAGAAGGCAAATATAGATTGCATAAGAGTAATAAACATGACTTCTTTTCAGACAAGAGGTAATTAAATCAAGAAATAGAAATTTAGGTGCCTTATATAAGTATATGAGTATTAAAATAATACAAAGAAAAATCTTAAAGAGATGAAAAGTGTTGCTTCTGTGGAGCAGGACTACTAGATAGCAGGTATGAAACATGGATTGTTTCATTATATCTTTTAATATTAGCAGTATTAATATAATGTATTATATTTAATTTATATTAAAAGCAATGTGCATTTATTGCTTTTATAGAAATTAACATTAATTGAAAAGCTGTGACACTGCATCTTTTTGTATTTATTGAGGAAAATTACAATTCCCTTAGTTTACTCTGAAGTAATTTTTCATGTAAAGAATTCTAAGGAATTGTGAAAATCTATTGATAATAAAAACTGTTGGGTAGAGAATTTTTCATAGCATCTTGTCCTCTCCATCTTCCCATAGTCACAACCTTTTCTCATTACAGTGAAAATTATCTCAAATAATTGGCGAACACTCAATAGAAAAATCAATACTTTATATTGCTAAAGGAATACAATATATATGGACATTACCAGCCTAAGTGCTCATCACAATATTTCTTGTCCTTAAGAAAGAAATAGTTAGAAAAATAAGAAAATTTTGAAACAGAATACGTCATCACAGTAGAATTTCTTCACAACAATGAAAAATGAAATCAAAGTAAATGTTCCAATTGCTCATCTGTTAGCTAAGCAGGAATAATAATTTACTGATGTTGAGTTAATTAAATCATGTTTGATTTACAACATCCAAAGAAATTTATCCAGAAAAAAAAGGCTTGTTTAAGATATTAGCATTTTTGTGAAAACAGCCTCTCAAAGAGTTGAAGATGTTTGGAGCAATATCGACAGTCAAATAACAAAACAAAACGTTTGAGTGGTTGTCTTTTGTTCTTGAATAGTTGGCAGATGTTACTAGTAAATCCCTGTTGTTTATTTGAGAAGTCAATGCCAAGTTTGAAGTGACTGGAAATTTGGACTCTGAATAATCTGTATGAAACATTTGCAAGCGAGATCATTTTTAAAGAATCAAAGGAAATAATAATTCAGTAAAACCTGAAGTGGAATCTTCTAAGATGTTTTACAACAAATACTGCCAAAAATATGTATAAAACAAGAAAAGGCATAGATGGAAAAACTTACAAAGCTTGTGAAAATATAAGGCATTTAATGCCTAAGGTTACTCATTGTGTTATTTATCAGCAGGCACTTTGCTGAAACTATTTAGGTATATCATGTGTTATTAAACTTGTAGTCTTGATGATGAATTTGACTGGCTTTGTGTGGGCTTAATCATCATTAGTTTTATGAATTTCTGTTAGAAATAGCAGCTGACTATTCCTGACTTTCCCAATCCCATAGCAGGTCTGTGGGTCAACAGTGGTAACATTTTATTGCAATTGGTTGAGTTCAGGGCTGAGACTGAGAATTTTTTTCTGAATGAGAATCATCTTCAACCATTATTATCAAATACTGTATGGCTTTGGAGATTAGTTTTTCCTGAAGACTCAGAATGTTTTTAAATTTTAAATTTTAAAATTACAAATAAAACCAGCATTTTAATATATAAATATATGTGAAGTGTATACTATGGTAAATTAATTTTGACAACTACTGTTTCGCGAATCACAAGTAATGCCAAGCTGATTTATATACTTCTTACACTGATAAAAGTTAAGATGAGAAGTGAGATCTCTAATTCCACCCAAGTTTATAGCAAATTTGTTTTCCAAGTTCAATTTACAGTTCTAGCATCTTCTTTATGAGGTCAATGTAAGCACAAATAAAAATTCCATACTTCAAGATCCATTTAATGGTACAGTTGAGGAGTTTCCATATAACCTTTAATTAGAATTGATTCATTTGTAATGTAATGACATGATAAAAGGCAAATACCAAGAGAAAAATATAAAAGAATTCTATAAGTTTCTTCTAAAGGATGAAAATTTTAAATTGAAGTTACACGCTCATGAACTGATATCTGTATTTGGCGGTGCCTATCTGTGTGAAAAGACATTTGTAAAGTTAAAATATGTAAAATCTCATTACAGATCACATTAACAGATGAACATTTGTAATTGATTTAAATTAGAAAGAGTACTAACTTTTGGTTCCATTTAAGTTCAATGTTACCTCCCTCAAAGAAGTATTCTAGCCTGGGCAACATAGCAAGACAACAACAACAAAATTGCTGGGCATAGTGGTATGGGCCTGTAGTCATAACCAAGGATGGCGAATTGCTTGAGCCCAGGAGTTCGAGGCTGTAGTGAGGCATGAACATGCTGTTGCATTTCAGCCTGGGTGACAGAGCAAGACCCTTAAAAAAATTCTATTTTCATTAGTAGACTTGGATTATAAAAAATGGACTAAGTTTCTATTTTGAATTTCTTAGAAGGTTGCAAAACATTTTCTTTTCTTGTTATATAATGCCTACATAATGTCCTCAATTTGCCTCTTGGTCCACAAAGCCCGGGATGCTTAATGTCTTGCCCTTTGCAGATAAATTTGCTGATCCTCGCACAGATGATTTTTTTCAATACCTGATTTAAACTGTATATGACTATCCTGATTCGGGTGGACTAAAGTGGGTCGTAAGGGAGGGAGTCTCCTCAAACACAAATTAAGGGTATTTATAGAAGCAGAAAATCTTGTGTGTACGTAAATTTAAATGGACACTGCTCCAATCATACTTATGTTCACCTTATTTTCAGCAGTTCTCAGGGTAGTTATTTTACTTCCAAACAAGCTCTGTTGGAAAACCAGACCAATTTCAGAACAGCCCCTAATAGAAAGAAGTGGCAGAATAAGAAAAGTAAATACCAAAGAGTCCTTTGAAACTTCCAAGAGGCAGTGATGATGGAGTGTGGCACTACTCTACGTATTTGTCAAGGTATTGCAGAAGGCCTGCAGCTTCCCTGTCATGTCCACTCTGGAATTACAACTGTAGTGCTCGATTTCCCTAACTTCCAGCTCTCTGGGAATTCTATGTGGCAGCCACAACCTGCACATTCCAGGCCCTGGATGCTTGAAGTGTCAGAGAATTAATGCTTCTTGAATCAACCGTCAGCTATATATCCCTCTGGAAGGATGACTCTCAGACACTTATGCCACACTGATTCCCGGTTTAGTCCCACTAAACACTAAGATCCAGTGAATCAACATGACAATATGTACTTTATAAACTGCCTTCCCTTCTCTGTCTTACTTCCCTGATCTTCTACTGGTGCCTGCTGGGATAACCCCTCAAATAAACCACTTGTCTTTGAACGCTTGTTTTCAGGTCTATGACTAATGATATAGAATCCTGGCATTTAAATATTTTTTGCAAAATATGTCTTCTACCTAAACATTAAAAACATAGATGCCATTTGCATAATCCCCGTGACTAGAAGTGAACTTTTTACATGTCTTCAATAAAAATTAAAACTAATATATACTTAAATAGTTATATACATGTAAATAGTATACAAAGTTAAAAATACAAAAACTGAGAATCTATACCTGCTATCTCCTCCTTTCCATGATTAACTACTATTAATTCCCTTATGATTTCTTCTATGTAAAGGAAAAAGGAAGAGAATGAGAATATCAGTTTTTGTTGAAAAGCTACTAAAAATTAAATCATAAGTTTCTTTAAAACTTACTCCAAATAATGTCTGTCTATAAATAATCTTTATCTGCCTTGTAGTGAAGTGATCTGCAATTTCTACAGGTAGTTTAAATGGTGATGTGATGATGTTGTCCTGGTCCCTTTATATACCCGGGATTAACTCACCAGTCAAAATACACAGCAAGTTTTTGTGAGTTGAAAATAGTGACTAGCACCGAAACTCCCACCTTCACTCTCAGGGGAAAATTTCCATTTACAAAATGGCTAACACTTTTACAAACAAGTCTGTTAAAACTCACGTATTTGAGTTTGTCAATCAGTATTATTGATGGCTTTGAGCCACGCTTACAGAAGCTTTCAACTCTGACATTAGTAGGGAAATATCAACTTATGCTTTCACAATTTTCTTTTTTTGGCATTTAAATCTTTAATTTTGCTGATAATTATTTTTTGGAAGAAAGAGAGGCCTGATGTAGTTATTCTATGGGTAGATTCTGCAGCTTTTCGGGTGAATCACAGATTAATGGGAAAAAAAACAGCACATAAACAGAGAAGCTCACACAGTATTTTCAGAAGAGAGTTAACCACTCAGGACAGGAGGAGACACAGTGCTGTTCACAGGTACATCCCTTGGCTTTCAGAGAGTTGAATGATGTCCAGGAGCTGTGGAACATATTTCTCTCAATGGCAAGGCATGCCAAATCTGGAATGCTTAGATAGTGGTGCCATGCCACAACCCTTTTTGACTTGTTGTATGTGATCCCTCCAGAGAAATGCACACAACAACATACGTACAACACACACACACACAACACACACACCCTAACAAGGCATTTTCATTTATAGAAATATATAGAAACATCCAGTTACCCTATATCAGCTCTGTCAGCAGGCTCGTATTATCACCTGGGGGGAGAACATTGAGGCGCACATCCAGGTGGTGTTGAACAAACATCTCAGCTTCTTGTTTCCTATTATTCTGGAAATCTCTTTCTTTCTAGCTACCCATTTATCTCAACACAATATATTGACTGCAGCTTTCCCCTCAATTATTTGAAACACCTCCACCTGTATCAAAGACAAAATCCCCATGGGCATTTAAATCAATATCTGCACTCTATTCTGGTTCATTTATTTTTCTTTCTAACCCTGTATTGGTATCCACCTACTTGTGCTAAGGTTGTTATTTTATTTTCTCTCTGATGGGCTCGCTTTTTTTTCTCCTAACACTTTTGTTTTAGGTATCTTCTTACTATGGATTCATACTTTTTTTCTGTATAAACTAGTTTGCTATGTCCTCTGTCAAGACTGATTCATTAGTAGAGAGAACTTCGGAAAAATCAAATAAGAGAATGATACAGTGCTTGATTTCTACAATTTACAGTCTTAATAATAAAGCTGTCAGTACTACAACTCTGTTATATGCCCACTGAACATAGGAAGATAAATATTATCTGTTGCTATATACAGTAGAACCTTGGACAACACAAGAGTAAGGAGCACTGATTTACCTGACCCAATGCAGTTAAAAATCTATAAATAATTTTGACTTTAACTACTGATAGCCTACTGTTGACCAGAAGCCTTACTGATAACATATTCAATTACCACATATTTTGTGCTTTATGTTGATTGTGTACTGAAATATTCATATGATCAAGTAAGCTAGAGAAAGTAAAATGTCATTTAAAAAATAAGAATCGGAAAATAGATTTACTATTAAATGGAAGTGGATCATCATAAAGGTCTTTATTCTTCTCAGCATCTTGTTGAGCAGGTGGAGGAGAAGGAGGAAAATAAGTTGGGGTGAAATCTTAGAAGAGTTGAAGTACTCTGTACAATGATGAATAAAGTTGTTGGGACCTAGAAGAAAGGAACCAGCAAGTAGGCCACTACCTGGGCAGAGAGGAGAGATTTGAGATGCCTCAGAGAGAGAGCAGCCCAAAAGATACTTCATAGACAAAAATTACTAAACTGAAATTATCAATATTAAATTATCACACTGTTTGCCATGAGAGGTGTTATCACCTCTCTCCCACTCTGTCATCTTCATAGTAGCTTTATAAGGCTGCATTGCTCACTCTTTTTTGTGAAAGTGGATTCCTTTGCAGTAACTTGAAATGGGAAGCTGAGTTCTATGCTTGAGCTAATACAATGCAAGACCAGGTTATGTAGGGAAGCTGAATTTGAGGACACAGGAAATTCTGAAAAGCCTAAAGATCTGAGAGTTAGTAAAAATCCATGGGGCAACTTCAAACTTGGAGGGCTGCAGAATTAGTGATGTCACAACTGAGAATTATAAGACATAAAGCTGGCTGATTTGTATCTGCATAATATAAAATTGCACTAAACTATATATATGACATGCTGTAATTGGAAGTTGGAAAGTAGCAAACTCCAGAGAAGGATGGAGGGATTTAGCCAACCACACTGTGCTGTGGGGTCTGGATGGTGGGGGCAGGGATGGGAGGTTCAAATTTCACTTTGTGGCCCCTCTGCCATCCTTGAGAGCCATTGGTGACTGTTCCCTGGCTCTCTGATGCAAGCCTGGATCTGTAGGCCAAAATACACATGCTCAGGACTGAGTGCTGAGTGCTGCCTGAAGCAGCCATGCTGTATTAGTTTGTCCTCTAACTGCTATAAAGACACTATCAGAGACTGGGTAATTTACAAAGAAAAGAGGTTTAATTGACTTACCATTTGACTTGACTGGGGAGGCCTCAGAAAACATAATAATGGCGGACGGTGAAGAGGAAGCAAGGCATTTGCTCACAAGGTAGCAGGAAAGAGAGAAAGCACAGTGACAACTGCCACAACCATGACATCTTGAGAGAACTCCTTCATTATCACAAGAACAGCACGGGGGAAACCCCCCCATGATCCAATCCCCTCCTTTTCTTGATATGTGGAGATTACAGGTCCCTCCCTCAACATGTAGGGATTATAATTTGAAATGTGGTTTGGATGGAGACACAGAGCCAAACCATATCATTCCACCACTGGCCCTTCCCAAATCTCATGTTGTTTTTATATTCCTAAAGTAATCATGCCCTCCAACAGTCCTCCAAAGTCTTAACTCATTCCAGCATTAACCAAAAAGTCCAAGTCCAAAGTTTTATCTGAGACAAGGCAAGTCCCTTCTGCCTATGAGCCTATAAAATCAAAAAACAAGTTAGTTACTTCTAAGATACAATGGGAGTATACACATTGGGTAAATGTTCCAGTTCCAAATGGGAGAAATTGGCCAAAACAAAGGGGCCACAGGCTCTGTGCAAGTCTGATACCTAGTGGGGCAGTCATTAAATCTTAAAGCTCCCAAATCTCCTTTGACTCCATGTGTCACATTCAGGGCATGATGATGCAAGAACCACTGACCCAGATAATTTGTTTTATGAGGACTCTGAGCCCCTGGCCCAGCATGTGTAAAGAAGAGATATGGACAATTCCAGGGGCACTATATCTACCTGGAGAACAGAGGGAGTGATCTGGTGTGACAGGAGTACAGGAATTTTAAGGTTCTGACTCCACAGAGGTGCCAGAACATCAATGTAGATCCAAATTGATAAAAGAGTATCCAGTCTCCAATCTGAGACTTCAATCCAAAAAGAGAATGCAGTGTTGGGAACTTCGCTTACTAGAGAGATGATCCACCCTGTCCTGTATGGGGACCAGAAAGGATGCTATTGAACCAAGACACTGTGTCACTGTCCCAGAAGGGACAGGCTCCTCAAAAACGTACACCCCAGCAAAGAATGAGTCATTGGTTACAGTGGATTTGTCCCAAGAGAAAAGAGAGAAGTGATCAAGTTCCCCCGAAACAAACTGGATCAATGTTAGTCTCCACAGTCTCCAACTGTGTCTGAGGCCTCCTCCCTCCATATCTTGCAGTGAGCCAGTGTCTTCCATTAAGCCCAGCTGGACAATCCCCAGTGTGCCAGGTGCCATAGGCTGCCATGAGTACTGTCCTCCAGTCTGTATAATGGCATCTGTTTCCACTCAGCCCAAAGTCCTCCCCTATCCATTTAGTATGGTCTGCTTTTCCTATTGCAATTTTTTTTCTTAAAAAAAGAAATACACACACACACACACACACACACACACATACATACATATATATACACATATATATGTATATATAAAAACCACTGATTCTCCTATTTGAAATATATGTATGTATACACACATACACACACATGTATATATATACGTATATATGTATATATACATACATATATATGTTTCATATGTGTATATATATACATATATATGTATATATATACATACATATATATGTTTCATATGTATATATATACATATATATGTATATATACATACATATATATGTTTCATATGTATATATACATATATATGTATATATACATACATATATATGTTTCATATGTATATATATACATATATATGTATATATACATACATATATATGTTTATATATACATATATACATATATAAACATGTATGTATATATAAACATATATACATATATATAAACATGTATGTATATATAAACATATATATGTATGTATATATACATATATACGTATATATATACATATGTGTGTGTGTGTGTATATATATATATTTCAAATAGGAGAATCAGTGGTTTTTTCTTTGGAAGATTTGAGGCTGAGGCTTAGGGTGTATCAGTGGCTTGGGCTTAGCTTAAACAGGGAAAAACCTTATCTCCTGTTGAATGCCTGCTTTGGCTTCTAAAAGAAGCTCTGCTTTGTGATGGGATTTTTTTGGCAGCTTTATTTTTGCCAATAATTTTGGTTTGTTTGTTTCTGTCTCTATAAAACATGCCATGATGGCAGAAGTCTAGTTTTAAATCTTTTGCTGCACATTCTGTTGGAATACAACTGAGTTTTTTCAAGTCTAGACCATTCCTCCTGGGGATATTGGAGGGATCAGTAGCAGTGCCATGCCAAGCCATATTGGAAATGAATTTCCACAAGATGTTTCAGATGGGATATGCTAGCTGCTTTTCACTCATATAAATTTCCTTATGTAGTCCTGGAAACTAAAAGTCCAAAATCATGTTGTTAGCAGGGCAGCTCTCCTTCTGAAGCTCTCTAGGGGGACATTCTCTCTTGCCTTTTCTAGCTTCTGGTAGCATCAAATGTTCCTTGACTTATAGCTATACTACCCCAGTCTCTGCTTCCGTCTTCACATGGCCTTCTCCTATGACTCATTAAGCCTTTAAGCAGTAGACATCTCTATCTATTGGAATGGAGCTGTCTGGGAGTCTCTAGGTAAGCAGGCAGCTGAAGTCACCCTGGAGAGGCACAGCACCAATAGGGACTCCCTTCACATTGATAGAAAGTTTCAGAATTGCCTACAACAGGCCAATGAGTAATCACAAATCTTGAGCCATAGAACACAGATAATTTACTACCTATTTGTAAAGAAGTCAGCCTGGGCTAAAAGTGTGGATAAAACTGATTCATTATTAGCTGGAGTCTTTATTTAGCATTCCAAGAATATATACATAGCCAAGATGTTTGTAGTAAAGTTGGCAGAATCAGCTCTGCAATGAGTCATCTTTCTCCAGGGTTGCAGGGGTGGTCTACATGAATGAATTTAGTTTTCTCCCTTACATTCTAGAACTGCAGTTCCTACACCTTCTTTTTGCAAATGTACTTTTTTTATTTTCCTTCCTACTAGCAACATCAACAGAGCAGTTTATCATTGATTACTTGAAAATGGATTAAACTAATAAGCCACACAAGCTAACACTGGCACCTACTGTATGCTCCTCTTTTTCCACTGATTACTTCACAGAAGCACCCACTGTAGAGCCTGTACTGTGTTCAGGATATGAAGCAATAGGTCTGGCAGTTGGTGGAAATATTTCCCGGGAGGGGAGGCAATCGCCAGCACCCCAACAACTTGCAAGGCAGGTGGCTGCTGGCCTGATGTGCTCCCCAGTGATGCTGGCTGGCTGTCCAGCTCTTACTGTGTTTGATGCAATTCAGTTTCCACTAAGCAGTCACAAATCAAAGGGCTTTTGACAACAAATGAAATCAGAAGAGGACAGCAATTTGTCATCCTTCCCTCTACGCTGATCCCCATGATGCTGGCTCATTAATATAAGAAACCACAAAGGAGCCAAGCATCCTGCCAAGCCTGGGCTAGATGGTGGAGGGGTGCTTGTAAGCAACGCTCTGGACTTTTCTTCTTTAACATAATCCACTGGCCTGCTGCAGCCTAAAATTTTGCCTTTAAGGGATCGGTCTTTATCTCCCTAGACAAATAGTTTCTTAAGGGAAAAAAAAAAAAACTCCCTTGGAAGGTTAGTACTACGTTGTCACTCACATTTTATCTTGAATTATATTGTCGGATTTTTTTTTTAAAGAGAGTTGGGCAGCGTGGAGACAATCACTGGGAATGAAAATATGGGGTGGTGCCTTTCCCAACCAAGTCAAGAATGGAGTGGCATAGGTTCTGAGCACAGCAGGGTCCCTGGACGTGACACACTGAGTAGGAGGTGCGCCTTGACAAATCAGATCTGCATGCTGGAAGGGCAACAGGGAGAAAATAAAGGCGAGAAGTGAAAGGATGTAAGAAAGAGAAGGAATGAGAACAAGAAAGGAAAATCCATTACTTCAGAGAATATGGTTGTATCTACCACTGTTCCAGCCACTCCCACAAGCATTTTATTTCATTGAGTCTTCAAAACAGCTATGTCAGGGCTTTATTATTTTCTTGCTACACAGATGAGGATCCCAGACTGAAAAGAGATTAGTAACTTGCCCAAGTTGGGGCATGGGATAAGTAGGGTTGGTTGGAAGGCCAAACAGCGGTGCCTCTACACTGAGGCACAAGAGGCCCTGCTATCAGGCTGTGCTGTGGGTAAAATAAAAAAAAAAAAATTGAGCATAAAGCCCTACCTAAAGAACCACAGTGATTTGTCTTCCTAGATTACTATGAAAACATTACATATCTGTAAATGTATAACGGGTAACACCTTAACTCACACTATTTGATCAGGCTAGCTCATTTTAGCATAGAGGAACTTAACAATCCTAGAGTTAGAAAATAGAAGGAAAAGTAAATTTTGATGGAAGAGGGGCGATGGTATAGTATGGAATAGGGGGTGTGGCTGAAAACAGACCCAAAGGGATGGCACAGAACTGGGAACGGAACTGCTGTAATGACTTGGTCTAGATAGTGTCATCTTCCTGGTAAGTGTTTTTAAAGTTTTGAATTGTGGTTTGAAATATGTAAAAATAGAATATAAAACAGTAAATTACATATTATAAAGATAAATATCTCATGAAACCTTGGTTTCAGTTATGGGTAGTTGTGTGAATATGCATACTGGATTATGATATTAGTTATAGTTTTTGGTCAGATTTTAATGTGCATTAGATTTTTTGGGGGAGCTTATTAAAACTTCATGACTGAGTCCCACCTGTGCCAACATAGGAGATGAGAGATGAGTCCCAGAAATTTACATTTTTAATAAGCTCCTCAGAAGCCACAATTTAAGAAGTATTGGTCTTGGAACATCCTTAGAGGAAGGAATCTGCTTGAGGATTCACTGCAATTCACACCCAGAGTGGAAATAACTAAAAATGTGACCATATGGCATTTAGTTTTGAAGAAATTGCATGTTGACTACTAACCTAACACATTTCACATAATATTTCAGGGATATGAGCTTGGGAAAAGATTTTTCAGTCTCTGATGAAGGGCAATTTGAGGGCCACCAGAGGGCTCTTTTCTAATACCCACCTACTCATTCATTAATCCATTCATCATTTATCCATCTGAATGTTATTAATATCAAGGAATGTGGGCTCTGCAGTCATCCAGTCTGAGTCTAATCCAGCCTCTGTTCTTTATAAACTGTAATTTTAAATTACTTCACCCTTCTTTACCTCAGTTTTCTCATTTGCACATTGATATAGCACTAGCAGTTTCCTCTGAGGATGGTGAGATTAGGTGAAATTGTATATGTGGAATGTAAGGAAGCTTGCTGGGCACACAGCAACCACTCAAGAAGTGTTATGATTGTTTTTCCTGGAGCATTCATTCACTGTTTTCTGTTTGATGAGCCCTTGATTTGGATACAAAGGAGTGACAGCATCGCCTGCAGACACATGGCTTGAAAAGACACTCAGTGCCCCCACATTTCATAAGCTAGCTCTCCCGAGTTCCTGAGCCTGCTCTTCTCTTTGGAAGCTGATGACCCTATCTTTCTGGCTTTGTTTACTGTAGTCACATAGAATGTCTCTGTATCCTAAAATATAGCATTTACTTCCTGGAAAAGAAAAACTTATGTTGCAGGACAGCAGAGCCCCCAAATTGGGGCTTAGACCAGGAGGGCTTTTGGCTTCACCCATGAAGGAATTTGAAGGCAAGAGAGTGGCATAAGATAGCAATCTTTTATTGAATGGTACTGTTCCTTGAGGAGCAGGGCTAACTCATAGGCTGTGTACTCAGAGTCTACAATGTATGGGCTCTTGGCAACTGTATTTATACTTGCATAAACTCACTTGCAATTACATGCAAATTAAGGGGTAGGTTAATGTAATTGAGGGACAAGTTATTTGTTAATAGAGCAATCTAGGAAAGAGGTAGTAATTCTATGTCTTTGGCCTGGAAAAGGGTGGTAACTTCCAAGTGGTTGCTGTGACATTTGTAAACTGTCATGGAGCTGGTGGGAGTATCTTATGCCAATGAGTAATGAGGGCAGCCAGAAATCGTATTTGCTGCCACCTGTTGTTTCTTGTCAGTTTTTTCACTTTATTCTGTCTAGACTGGATTCTGTCTTTGTCAGTAGGGTTGCGACCAGAAAACAAAGTCCTGCCAATTTCTTCTTTATTACCTGTTATGGAAGTGAACTCCTGTTATATCTTCAAGAGTCACCTCAAAGATTATGGAAGGTAAACCCCTATTACGTCTTCAAGAGTTGGCTCAAAGATGAGCTTTCCTAATCTTCCTTCCACTCTTCCTATGGGTCCTTGGTAATCCCCCTCCCAAGGCATTTTCTTTACTCTGTTAACATAAAGCTCTCTGAATTGATAGGATTTGCTTATATTTCATCCTGAGCTTCCATTTTCCCTGTAATAGGTGTAAATAGCTGCGATTGAGATATGTGCAAACAAGACATTTATTTTGTTATCTTGACTATAGTTCTTTGAGCTATGAAACCTCAGTTTACTTATATCAGATAACTTTTTCTGTTCTTTTGAATCCAATTTAATTCAGCAAAATTTAAGTTTTATTTGGTTAGTAATAGCTAATTTATAATTTTAAACTTACTTCTGCCTTTATCCATTCTTCCTTTGTCTTTCTCTCTCCTCTCATTTCCGCTTCTAATCTTCACAGGGCCTTTATCTTTCAGCATATATGGCCTTTGATAGAAAGGGAAAAAAAGGAGAATTATGGCAGTTCTGGTTTATTCAGGCAATATTTAACCTTATTCTGTCTTCCTAGCAAGGAGAACACCCAGAAGTAGTAGCTTGATCTCCCTTTTGTCTATATTAGATCTATGGTTCCTTTACCTGCTGTGCTTTGACTAACCACTTAGTACCTTCCTTTGGGGTTATAAGAGCCAGGATAGTCTTCTTTAAATCTCCCTAAGACCTGTGGGCAACTGGTGTGGGGATATCCTGCCCCCTTCATCCTCTCCTTCCTAATACACTACACTACAGTCCCTTCATGCTCCACTGATATAAGGTGCTCCCAAGGCTTCACACTCTCTGAAAACTTCAGAAGAGAGGGAGTGCTGGTCTCTGTGCTCACCAAACCCCCGACTTCAGAAGGTATGCTCAACATGCTTGTCCTTCCATGAGAACAGAGGAATTAGGTCCCTCACACTTTCTAAAATGTGCCGTCCTAGTTGCAAAAGCTACCAAACCAATTTTGATTTCCTTAGAACTTTGAAGCTGATTAAGGTTTAGCACCCTGTCCCCCTAAAATAATGTCCCTTGGGAGTTGGCCATTTGTAATTGAGCATCATTTTTTCAATCACAAGATCCCATCATAGTGATGAATGTATCTTTTGCTAATTATTGGATAACTAACTGATACAGGGGATGACAGGGTGAGGAAAAAAGGGTAATGATTAATATTTTATATATTTATGTAGAATTTGAAGTATCTGTAAAATAAGAAACATAGAATATTTATCTGTGAATGTCACTGTAGCTTGACCAGAATGCCTGGCAGACAATTGTAATGCAATAATTATTTATACAACGAAGGGATGCCCTGAACCCTTATAAATGATGTTCCAAGAGAATGTGACCAGACTTTAAGAGGATCTCAGGTGACTCTAGAAACGTTGCCATCAGTAGTGGAAGCCAAGGATTCATATGAAAGAACAGATCCCATAGTTTATGTTATGGGAATAATGATAGACTAGAAGCAAGAGGAACTGTGGCCACTGATGAATTAGGGAATCCAGGAAGAGATGGCAGCACTTCTCATCCTCAGTTTCCTTTGTCAAATGAATGGTGACATATGATAATTCTAAATCTTCTTTCAAATTTTAACATTTTATGATGTACTCAGCTAAATAATGAAGATGCTGAACTTTGTATTTACTTAACCATTTTTTCAGTTATTCACCAACAATATTTTGAGTGTCTACTAGGGCTTCTGCTTTTCCTGAAAAAATAAATAAATAAAAGCTGGGTAGAGATGGTGAGTGTTACAATTATAATGGCAAAGGTGGCATTAACCTACCATTTAGATGGGTGAAGCCTTTGTTCCAGAGTTGTCAGCTGGGCTTTCTGATGACTTCCTGGCCAAAGGCAATGAGTACTACTCTTCACTTGTCCAGGGACATAGAAGCCGGAGGAATTGTTTCAGAGCTGCAGCTTTCACAAGATGAAAAGCTAGGTGTAGACACCAGACTCTGTTCAACAGTCTAGCCAAAATAGTTCTACTTTCTGCTGGCAGACCCTCATGCTTGGAGTAATCCCAGAGACAGTGTAGTTGGAAGTTAGAGAAGGGCTCTCAACAACATTGACATTAAACTCAAGACCTGGTTGGTACAGCTTTTGTAGGCTGATGAGTCAATTTATCCTACAACAGGCACTGTGTGTCTCTGGGACCTATTTCTCTGGCACTTCTCCTTTAGAGTCATAGGAAAATATGTCTACCTGCCTCAGGCACTGAGTCTGGGGCATTCCCTCTCTTTCAAACCACCTTTTCACAAGACTTTGGTATCAGCTCCTCCTGAATCTGCTCCAGGGTGACTTGTGTTAATCAAGCATTTCCTGAGCCCTATTGTGTGCCAGGTATAGTGTACCATGGTGACAATAGTAGATGTAAAAGTTTTAAAAGACAGACTCCATATCATGAAGTCAACAGCCAGAAATGGAGAAAAATGTAAAAACAAGTAATTAAGTTCCAATAGAAGAAATGCTGTAGTAAATCTCAACAGAGGGTTATAATGACATAGGAGGAGATTTTACAGAAAAGGTGACAATTGAATGCCAGGTTTTATATAAGTGGGAACTTGCCAGGAAGATGATATCTGAGGGTACATTGTGGGTTAGGTATAAAGCAGGAGCCGATCCCTGGGTCAGGTGGCTCAGCACACAGTAGCAGTGTCGGGACCTGAACTCAGGCTCCAGTTCTAGTTTATTAGTCTCGTTAGTAATAATAATGTCACATTATATTTCATAATCTACTACATGAATTAGTATAATTTTAAACGCACCATTTTAATAGGAAACTGTAATAATTGCTAACTGGAATAAGGATCAATAGCTACATTTTATTTTCATAGAATAAGGCTTGGAAAAATATCTCAAATTAAAATTTCAGGTAACAATAAAATTTTACTGCCAAAAGAAGCTCTAAATATAGTCTTTACTAACTCCCTGATTTTATAGACAAGAGCTCTAAATAGGTCAAGTGACTTGGAAAAAAAAAGAGAATCACATAAAATGCTCAAGGTCATACTGTGAACCCAGTGTGTAGAAGCCAGGTTTCCTGGATCCTAAGGTTTGAGAGATTTTCACTAAATAGTCTGCCTCTCTAGGCACAGGGCTAAACTACTTCTATTCCTAGGCAGACACTCTTCAAGGACATATGACAGCAGGTGAACAAATTAAATGCTGTAAAGTATCTTCACGTAGGTCCTTATTTGGAGGAAAGAAGAGGGCAGAGCAGAGGGGAGGAGGGAGAGTGTAGAAAGGCAGCTCAGGCAGTCCCTCTACTGAGTTATGCCTATTGATATCCCAGATTTTGAGGTCAGCTGTGTTCATCTCCTACTCCAGCCAATAGAGTAGCCAGACAGTAAACTATTTCATTTAAATTATGTTCCCATCCCACTGAGTACAGGACACAATTCTCTTGTATTTTCTGATAAGGCTGATAATGAAGTGATCAGTCTATAGGATCCCCAAGTGGCAGTGGACCTGCATTTGCCTAATAATGTTAGAGCATCTTGAACCCACTAGCGGTGATCCATCCAGATGTGAGAAATATAGGTCAGCAAAGACGCAGCAGCAATGAGAGAGGCAGGGCTATTCACTTACTGGAGTAAGGAAAGTCTTCTCTAACCTTTAGCTCAGTAGGACAGAAATAAATGGAATGGCATGCATGGATCAGGGAATTCTATTGGATCTTGAACAATGAAAGGAGATGCATCAATTTTGTCTCATGGTTTAAATTTTGTTTAAAATATACTTACCCCTTTCATTTCCATTAGCAGAGTATTCCTCCTACCCTCTCTGTCTAACTCAGAAGAGGTAATGCACTCTAATAGCAATGTGTGCAGAGAGATCAGGAGTCATGGTGGCCCACTTAGTGGGAGTTGGGCAGCAGGGGTTAAGGAGATTAAGTATTATGGTTCCCCCTTGTGTTATCTGACCCCTATTGTCCTTCCTGTTTCAAAGATCTGTGAGATTTCCTGCTCAAACACGTCCTTCCATTTTGGCCCTTTTATTGTTCTATTTATTGTCTTTATATTCATTCTGGAACCTCCTGTGCTCATCTAACATAGTTTTTCTGTGCTCTTCTATCTACTGTCCCTCTGAATCTTGTGTATAAGATAATAGATCTTGCTTCTCTTACTATGATAATTGTGCATTTGCCAAAGGCAAATAAATACCTGGCCTTGTTTTTCTTCTGGAACTCACTTACCAAAGCCCCTATTCAGACTGGACACACATGGAGGGCCCTCTAAGCCTCAATAGAATTGTATTAGATTCATAGTATCACTATGAAATTAATTTCAAGGAGGCTAAGAGATCTTAAGAGATCACTTAGATCGTCTTAGAGCCAGGCAGTAGTACAACTGTAACATCTAGCGGAAATAGATGGATGGTTTATCCTTAATTTTTTTTTTTGAGACGGTGTCTCACTCTGTTGCCCAGACATGATCTCAGCTCACTGCAACCTCTGCCTCCTGGGTTCAAGCAATTTTCCTGCCTCAGCCTCCTGAGTAGCTGGGATTACAGGCATGTACCACCATACCTGCCTAATTTTTATATTTCCAGCAGAGACAGGGTTTCACCATGTTAGCCAGGCTTGTCTTGAACTCCTGTCCTCAGGTGATCCACCTGCTTCGGCCTCCCAAACTGCTGGGGTTACAGGCGTGAGCCAGCATGCCCAGCCATCCTTAAAATGTTTAAATGACATATACATTATCTCAACTAAAACCCAACTCTTATAACAGCTATTTTAACACATCTTATATAGAACAATGTTTTCAATCAGAATGGCAAGACACTATAACTGTCCTCTAATGATTTAGTGGTATTAACAGATAGAAATTGACTTTATATCATTATGTATATATAGATGAAGTGAGATAAAAATATATTAAAAAATCTGTTTATTGGAATTTTCTTTATGTTAATATATTCTATTAAAATAAATGTGTTAAATTACTCTGAAGGAAAATATGTATGCAGTCTACAAATACATAATGCCCCCACACTGATTTATATATATACTTATACATCTTTTACACCAATTCGACTATGGCCATTTGTGTGTGTGTAATAACGGAGACATTTTTGGGATAACTGGAAGGGAAAACTCCTTATTTTCTTATTGCCAGTGAGTTCAATGTGATGATTTTATGGACAGACTGCAATTGGCTATGTGGTTTAACACAGGGTTGATTTCAAAGTTAAAATGCTAAACAAGAAAAAAGAATCAATCCTAATTCTTGGCTCAGCGTAGTAGGGCTATTCAGCCCTAGCTAGCTCAGCTTGTGGCAAAGGAAGGAACATGAGGTTTGACTAGTTCCCAGGAACTCTGGAAGCTGTATTATCCCAAATGAAAGAGTTGGACTCAGATGGAAGACAAAAGCTTGTTTCTTTTTTAGGTTAGACCTCAGCCGCCTTTGTTCTTGATCTCTGATCTCTGGGCTGCCTTCCCACCATTTCCAGGCTCTGCAGTTCTTGCCAGTCTGGATCTTGGCCACATGCTGGAGTCAGTAAAAATATGCCTGAACCTAAGAAAATCCCAAACCAAAAAATTATAAATCACTGTCACTGAAAGAGAAAGAAATTATATTTTCCCCTCGTGAACTACGACTGAAGTTTTATGTTGCCTGCCCATCATATTAAACTATGAGATCATGCCTTAAAGTTAGGCATTTTGGTATGTCCTGCAGCTATTGTTTCCACAGTGGTAGTCAAAGCAATTCTGTGGACCTTAATTCACCTTGCTGACCTAGCATCTGGGGTGACCCTCTGCTGATAGGGAGCATTTTGTGAGATACAATACAGTTTTAAATCTTATGGTTTTGTTTGGGAAAAAAACACACTACCCCCTCCTCTTGCAAAAAAATCTTCAGGAACAATATACATCAGATTATCATGCACATGACAACTATGTAAAACTGGAACGACTATTCCCTTTGTCTGATTGCCTTGTTTCATAGAGCAAATGGGGAAAAATGGGATTTGAATGCTAGTGAAACCATCTGTTTATTGATTGCCTAAAAGACTAAAAGCACTTGCCCCAGAATCTTGGATAGAAATGAAACTTGGAACTTCCTTGTTGTTATCTATTGTGTGTCAGAATTTTTTGTGGCAACTGAAATGTCACAATTTTTCTTGGAACAACATTCTGGTATCATTTGGTTTATTTATTTTAACTGATGATTTTCATTTCTCATTTCGTATCTAATGACTTCTGACAATGTTTCTTGTAGATAAAAACTTCGTGGGAAATTATTTGGTTTATGTGACTTTTTCTTAGACAATATGCTCAGTTTATGTGAGGGTAGTGGAATGTGGGAGAAGAGGATGGATGTTTGACTTGTTTTTACTAATGATTGCCTTGGTATTTTGCAAGATTGATGGCTTGCTTTCTTCAAAGGCATCGCTGGCCCTCTTTCCACAAAGGCAGTTGAAGTCTGACTTAGGACTTCAAGAAATCTCAGTGACCTCATGACTCACCCTACCTCATTCTTGATCTTTTTGCTGTTATGTTGATGTGGGTGTCACACATGAACATTGGACAAGAATTTTGTTATTGTTGCTGTAAGGGTAGCCAAAGCCAACTCCATAATTTGTTCCCTTGTGATGCAATATGGCCCCACTTTGAATATTTTCATTCTCCCTTTTTAATTTGATTTGATATTAGACAAAAAGTATATACCATTTTTCAAAGTCAACTTTGGGGACAGAAAATATACATGCTATCTTTGGTACTAAAAGGCACGCTTGCTTTATTTTATTTTTGTGGGTTTTTTGAGAGGAGTGTGTAGTAGAGGTGGGAGATACCTGTGAAATTTAAACTATCACGGGTTTAAGAACAACCTAGCATATTAATTGCACCATTCAAATTAGTAGCTTGATCACGTTAAACTTCAAAACTAATTTGCATGTGTAGACACTGCTTTTTTGTGGTATTTCTACAGTATGTCCCTTTATGAAAAATAAAATGTAATTAAAGAGTGTGATAGATAAATTCCTGTCAAAATCATTCTTTAAAAACAAAGACATATTCATTTGAGACACTTATAAAAATGATTGGTGAGTACATATAAAAATGATACCTGGGACCAATATTTAGGCATGGGTGATGGCTATGGTAGATAGAGAAGAGAGGTCAACAAATTCATTCATTAGCTTTATGAATCAGAAGGCAAAATCAAAGCTATTATGTAGTTATGTATGTGACAAGAGAATCATTTTTATACATTATTAAAAATTTAAAAATAATTATAATTGAGTACAATTTTTAAATACAATCTGTATACTGTAGTATGTTCAATGATTAACACTTCTCTTTCCTCCCAAAAGGCATGTCCAGTTCTTAATTATTCTAATTATCTCTTAATTGCTTTCTAAATAGTACAAAGAACTAGTTTTCAGGTGGTTTATGAAATTCACCAGTTCTTCCGGATAATGTTTAACTGAACATTCCATGCTCCTTCTTTTCTTTTGAAGAGATTTACTTGCTTTAGTCATTTATCAATCATTCCCACTAAGATGAAGTTTTCTGGCCAAACCCAAAACAGGTCACGATGACCATAAATTTGTAACTGGGGAGATAGTTTTTGGGAAACAGAGATATAAAGAAGGCTAGGGGTTATTCCAGGGAAAGCTGGCATTTAATCTTAGATATGAATGCCAGGAAACCCAAAAGGATAGAAAAATAAAATATTTGAACAGGGTGTTAGGGAGAATAATTTTTCAACTAAGACCAAATGCAGAAGTAGATTAGGAAGACTTGCTATAATACAACTTTGATCATGGAATAGTGATAACAGTTGTATTTGAATCTCTAGATTATTGCTCCTGGATTTGTTCTCTAATCCAGTGACTAAAAAAGAGTGGAAGAAATACAGGAATGAATGTTAGAGGATAGTAGAAAACAAGCTGATAAACAAGGCTACACTGCTGGCTTGGTGTGCAGTGAGGAGGGAGTGGGTTAGCAGCCTTCCGTCAAGGCAGAGTGGAATACAGGATCTACTACCTTCTGGTTAGTAATACTTATGTGTCCCAATTTTTTAGTCTATTATTTTACTTATGGAATCTATATATAAATCCCTTACTTAAGTTGACTGAAATAGTCACCAAGAATACATAAAAGGAAAATCAAATAAAGGTGAAAGAGTAT
This sequence comes from Saguinus oedipus, assembly GCA_031835075.1. Taxonomy (NCBI): domain Eukaryota; kingdom Metazoa; phylum Chordata; class Mammalia; order Primates; family Cebidae; genus Saguinus; species Saguinus oedipus. The sequence goes on from CM063182.1 coordinate 78,934,926, forward strand.
TTCAATAAGGGCATAAAATAATAACTTCAAGGACACAATTTGAATATGTTATTCATGTATAGTGTTCATTTCTTCAGCTCTCTAAATCAAATATCTGTACAAAGGTGTAGTATGTCCCTATTCACTGTCTGACATCTTTTCTCTTCTCTAATGCCAGTGGCAATAAATGCAAGGGAAAAACCTACATCAGGAGTGGTACCAAGGAAAAATGGTTTAACAAACATCAGAATCAAATTATGGTCATATCTAGACACATTGTCAGTTATGATCTTAAGTGCTTCTCTGTCATTTATTAAATGTTTACAAACTATTTTTGATTAACATTAAAATAAATTTAATTTAGATACTTTTTCACTTTTTCTAAGAGTCAGAATTTCAGGATAGGACTAGTTGACATTTCTAAGCCACTAAGAACCCCCAGCACATTGTAAACAAAACTGCACATTGAGGTCTTGCATTAAAATATTTTAAATTAATTTTATTAAAAAATACACTTTTTGTGGACCAATTAAATATTCTTAAGTAATTACAAAGACTTAATTTGGACAATTGCTTGCTAAATCACCAAATAAATTTTAATATGCGCATGCATGCACAGGATTCAATATTTTCATTTTTCAGATGAGGCAACCAAGGCCAAAGAATTTTAATGGTTTTCCAGATGCAGTTTTAGCCATTTGAAAAGCAAAACTAGAACTCAGGGACCCTTGCTGCCAGACCTGTACTTTGTTGCACAGCTAGTGGAGGTAGAACTGGGACTTAGATACAACTAGTGAGGTTTTTTTTTTTTTTTTGAGCCGGAGTTTCGCTCTTGTTACCCAGGCTGGAGTGCAATGGCACGATTTCGGCTCACCGCAACCTCCGCCTCCTGGGTTCAGGCAATTCTCCTGCCTCAGCCTCCTGAGTAGCTGGGATTATAGGCATGTGCCACCATGCCCAGCTCTTTTTTTGTATCTTTTTTTTTTTTTATTGCATTATAGGTTTTGGGGTACATGTGCAGAACGTGCAAGATAGTTGCATAGGTACACACATGGCAGTGTGCTTTGCTGCCTTCCTCCCCTTCACTCACACTTGGTATTCATCCCCAGGCTATCCCCCCCAGCCCCCCCCTGCTGTCCCTCCCCCATTTCCCCCAACAGTCCCCAGTGTATAGTAGACCGCCCCTCTGTGTCCATGTGTTCTCATTTTTCTCACCCACCTATGAGTGAGTATATGCAGTATTTCTTTTTCTGTTCTTGTGTCACTTTGCTGAGAATGATGTTCTCCAGATTCATCCATGTCCTTACAAAGGACACAAACTCATCATTTTTGATTGCTGCATAATATTCCATGGTGTATATGTGCCACATTTTCCCAGTCCAGTCTATCATCGATGGGCATTTGGGTTGGTTCCAGGTCTTTGCTATTGTAAACAGTGCTGCAGTGAACATTCGTGTGCATGTGTCCTTATAGTAGAACGATTTATAGTCTTTTGGATAGATACCCAGTAATGGGATTGCTGGGTCAAATGGAATTTCTATTTCTAGGTCCCTGAGGAATCGCCACACTGTCTTCCACAATGGTTGAACTAATTGACACTCCCACCAACAGTGTAAGAGTGTTCCTATTTCTCCACATCCTCTCCAGCATCTGCTGTCTCCAGATTTTTTAATGATCGCCATTCTAACTGGTGTGAGATGATATCTCAATGTGGTTTTGATTTGCATCTCTCTAATGACCAATGATGATGAGCACTTTTTCATATGTTTGTTGGCCTCATGTATGTCTTCTTTTGTAAAGTTTCTGTTCATATCCTTTGCCCATTTTTGAATGGGCTTGTTTGTTTTTTTCCTGTAAATCTGTTTGAGTTCTTTGTAAATTCTGGATATCAGCCCTTTGTCAGATGTGTAAACTGCAAAGATTTTTTCCCATTCTGATGGTTGCCGATTCACTCTAGTGACGGTTTCTTTTGCTGTGCAGAAGCTGTGGAGTTTGATTAGGTCCCATTTGTCTATTTTGGTTTTTGTTGCCAATGCTTTTGGTGTTTTGTTCATGAAGTCCTTGCCTACTCCTATGTCCTGAACGGTTTTGCCTAGATTTTCTTCTAGGGTTTTTATGGTGTCAGGTCTTACGTTTAAGTCTTTAATCCATCTGGAGTTAATTTTAGTGTAAGGTGTCAGAAACGGGTCCAGTTTCTGCTTTCTGCACATGGCTAGCCAGTTTTCCCAACACCATTTATTAAATAGGGAATCCTTTCCCCATTGCCTGTTTTTGTCTGGTTTATCAAAGATAATATGGTTGTAGATATGTTGTGTTGCCTCCGATGCCTCTGTTCAGTTCCATTGGTCTATATCTCTGTTTTGGTACCAGTACCATGCTGTTTTGATTACTGTAGCCTTGTAGTATAGTTTGAAGTCTGGTAGCATGATGCCTCCCGCTGTGTTCTTTTTGCTTAGAATTGACTTGGCTATGCGGGCTCTTTTTTGGTTCCATATGAAATTCATGATGGTTTTTTCCAGTTCTGTGAAGAAATTCAATGGTAGTTTGATGGGGATAGCATTGAATGTGTAAATTACTTTGGGCAGTATAGCCATTTTCACGATATTGATTCTTCCCAACCATGAACATGAAATGTTTCTCCATCTGTTTGTGTCCTCTCTTATTTCATTGAGCAGTGGTTTGTAGTTTTCCTTAAAGAGGTCCCTTACATTCCTTGTGAGTTGTATTCCTAGGTATTTTATTCTCTTTGTAGCAATTGTGAATGGCAGTTCGTTCTTAATTTGGTTCTCTTTAAGTCTGTTATTGGTGTATAGGAATGCTTGTGATTTTTGCACATTGATTTTATATCCTGAGACTTTGCTGAAGTTGCTTATCAGTTGCAGGAGCTTTTGTGCTGAGGTGATGGGGTCTTCTAGGTATACTATCATGTCGTCTGCAAATAGAGACAATTTGGCTTCCATCTTTCCTATTTGAATACCCTTTATTTCTTTTTCTTGCCTGATTGCTCTGGCTAGAACTTCCAGTACTATGTTGAATAGAAGTGGTGAGAGAGGGCATCCTTGTCTAGTGCCAGATTTCAAAGGCAATGCTTCCAGTTTTTGCCCATTAAGTATGATATTGGCTGTTGGTTTGTCATAAATAGCTTTTATTACTTTGAGATATGTTCCATCAATACCAAGTTTATTGAGGGTTTTTAGCATAAAGGGCTGTTGAATTTTGTCAAATGCCTTCTCTGCGTCAATTGAGATAATCATGTGGTTTTTGTTTTTGCTTCTGTTTATGTGGTGAATTACATTTATAGACTTGCGTATGTTGAACCAGCCTTGCATCCCTGGGATGAATCCTACTTGATCATGATGGATAAGTTTTTTAATGTGCTGTTGCAATCGATTTGCCAATATTTTATTGAAGATTTTTGCATCTATGTTCATCATGGATATTGGCCTGAAGTTTTCTTTTCTTGTTGAGTCTCTGCCAGGTTTTGGTATCAGGATGATGTTGGTCTCATAAAATGATTTGGGAAGGGTTCCCTCTTTTTGGATTATTTGGAATAGTTTCAGAAGGAATGGTACCAGATCCTCTTTGTGTGTCTGGTAGAATTCAGCTGTGAACCCATCTGGACCTGGGCTTTTTTTGTGTGGTAGGCTCTTAATTGCTGCCTCAACTTCTGACCTTGTTATTGGTCTATTCAGTTTCGGCTTCCTCCTGGTTTAGGCTTGGGAGGACACAGGTGTCCAGGAATTTATCCATTTCTTCCTGATTTACTAGTTTGTGTGTATAGAGTTGTTTGTAGTATTCTCTGATGATGGTTTGAATTTCTGTGGAATCTGTGGTGATTTCCCCTTTATCATTTTTTATTGCATCTATTTGGTTGTTCTCTCTTTTCTTTTTTATCAGTCTGGCTAGTGGTCTATTTTGTTGATCTTTTCAAAAAACCAGCTCTTAGATTTATTGATATTTTGAAGGGTTTTTCTTGTCTCTATCTCCTTCAGTTCTGCTCTGATCTTAGTTATTTCTTGTCTTTGGCTAGGTTTTGAGCTTTTTTGATCTTGCTCCTCTAGCTCTTTCAATTTTGATGATAGGGTGTCAACTTTGGATCTCTCCACTCTTCTCATGTGGGTACTTATTGCTATATATTTTCCTCTACAGACTGCTTTAAATGTGTCCCAGAGATTCTGGTACGTTGTGTCTTCATTCTCGTTGGTTTCAAAGAACTTCTTTATTTCTGCCTTCATTTCATTGTTTATCCAATCAACATTCAAGAGCCAGTTGTTCAGTTTCCATGAAGCTGTGCGGTTCTGAGTTATTTTCTGAATTCTGAGTTCCAACTTGATTGCACTATGGTCTGAGAGACTGTTTGTTATGATTTCCGTTGTTTTGCATTTGCTGAGGAGTGCTTTACTTCCAATTATGTGGTCAATTTTGGAGTAGGTGTGATGTGGTGCTGAGAAGAATGTATATTCTGTGGATTTGGGGTGGAGAGTTCTGTAAATGTCTATCAGGTTTGCTTGTTCCAGGTCTGAGTTCAAGTCCTGGATATCCTTGTTAATTTTCAGTCTGGTTGATCTGTCTGCTATTGACAGTGGAGTGTTAAAGTCTCCCACTATTATTGTGTGGGAGTCTAAGTCTCTTTGTAAGTCATTAAGAACTTGCCTTATATATCTGGGTGCTCCTACATTGGGTCCATATATATTTAGAATCATTAGCTCTTCTTGTTGTATCGATCCTTTTACCATTATGTAATGACCTTCTTTGTCCCTTTTGATCTTTGTTGCTTTAAAGTCTATTTTATCAGAGATGAGAATTGCAACTCCTGCTTTTTTTTTGCTCTCCATTTGCTTGGTAAATCTTCCTCCATCCTTTTATTTTGAGCCTTTATATATCTTTGCGTGTGAGGTGGGTTTCCTGGGTACAGCATACTGATGGGTTTTGGTTTTTTATCCAATTTGCCAGTCTGTGTCTTTTGATTGGTGCATTTAGCCCATTTACATTCAGGGTTAATATTGTTATGTGTGAATTTGATACTGCCATTTTGATGCTAGCTGGCTGTTTTGCCCGTTGGTTCATGTACATTCTTCATTTTGTTGATGGTCTTTAGCATTTGGTATGCTTTTAGGATGGCTGGAACTGGTTGTTTCTTTCTATGTGTAGTGCCTCTTTCAGGAGCTCTTGTAAAGCAGGCCTAGTGGTGACAAAATCTCTGAGTACTTGCTTGTTCGTGAAGGATTTTATTTTTCCTTCACTTATGAAGCTCAGTTTGGCTGAATATGAAATTCTGGGTTGAAAGTTCTTTTCTTTAAGGATGTTGAGTATTGGCCCCCACTCTCTTCTGGCTTGTAGAGTCTCTGCCGAGAGATCTGCTGTGAGTCTGATGGGCTTCCCTTTGTGGGTGACCTGACCTTTCTCTGTGGCTGCCCTTAGTATTTTCTCCTTTGTTTCAACCCTGGTGAATCTGACGATTATGTGCCTTGGGGTTGCTCTTCTTGTGGAGTATCTTTGTGGTGTTCTCTGTATTTCCTGGAGTTGAGTGTTGACCTGTCTTGCTAGGTTGGGGAAATTTTCCTGGATAATATCCTGAAGAGTGTTTTCCAGCTTGGATTCATTCTCTTCGTCACATTCTGGTACACCTATCAAACGTAGGTTGGGTCTCTTCACATAGTCCCACATTTCTTGGAGATTTTGTTCATTCCTTTTTGTACTTTTTTCTTTAATCTTGGTTTCTCATTTTATTTCATTGAGTTGATCTTCAACTTCTGATATTCTTTCTTCTGCTTGGTCAATTTGGCTGTTGAAACTTGTGCATGCTTCACGAAGTTCTCGTGTTGTGTTTTTCAACTCCTTCAATTCATTCATATTCCTCTCTAAGTTGTCCATTCTCGTTATCAATTCCTGAAATCTTTTTTCAAATCTTTTTTCAAGGTTCTTAGTTTCTTTGCACTGGTTTAGTACATGTTCCTTTAGCTCACTGAAGTTTCTCATTATGCACTTTCTGAAGTCTGATTCCATCATTTTGTCACATTCATTCTCCATCCAGCTTTGTTCCCTTGCTGGTGAGGAGTTTTGGTCCTTTTTTGGAGGTGAGGTGTTTTGGTTTCGGGTGCTTTCCTCCTTTTTGCGCTGGTTTCTTCCCATCTTTATGGATTTATCCACCTGTCGTCTTAGTAGTTGCTGATTTTTCAATTGGGTCTCTGTGTGGACGCTGAGATTGTTGATGATGAAGTATTTCTGTTACTTAGTTTTCCCTCTAATGGTCTAGCCCCTCTGCTGTATGAGTGCTGAGGTCCATTCCAGGCCCTGCTTGTCTGGGGCATATCTGCAGCAGCTGTGGAACAGTGAGGGATGATACCAGTTTCTTCTTCTGCTGTCCTTGTTCCAGAATAATGCCAGCCAAATGTCAGTCTGATTAGTCCTTTTCTGGGGTGACTCCTTGGATATACAGGGGTCAGGGAGTTGCTTGAGGAGACAGTCTGTGCTTTATAGGAGCTCCAGTGCTGAGCTGTGAGCTCCGTTGTTCATTCAGCATTGTTGGGAGGTTGTTTATGTCTGCTGCTATAGAACTCATAAAACACCATCCTTTTTATTTCCCCCCCTCTTAGATGCTCTGACTCAGGGAGTTGGGGCTTTCTTTATGAGTATCTGTTGCACTGTCCTGCCCCACTAGGCAGCAGTCTATTTACTATTTGCCTGCCAGGGCTCTGACCTGCTAGCGCAGGTCCGCCCTGTTGGTGCTGGGCTCCCTTCTGCTGTGGAGCATGGAGTCTCTCTGTTATGGCAGGTTGCCTCGGCAACGGCAGGCCGCGTCAGTCCTGGGCGGTACTTCAGTGGGGGTGGACTGCGTCAGCAATGGTGGACGTCCCTCTCTCACCGGGCTGCACCGTCCTAGATGCTGGCAGCAAAACTCTCAGCCCCAAGCATCTCCAGTCGCCGCCCTGCTTGTCCCCGTGAGTGTGGGACCCGCCAAGCCCGATCACCCAGCTCCCTGCCTCAGAGTCCGTCCTCTCTCTCTCTCTCTTCCTCTCCCCAAGCTGAAAGGTCGTCTCTCTCACTGGCGCCCCAGTAGCCTGCCGATGGGGCACTGGGATCCCTGCGATCTCCCGTGCCGCTGCCCACTACCCTGGCTCAGATCATGCTTCGAAGGAAACTCCTGGTCTGGCTCATTGTCCAAGTCCCGTTCAATCAGATGAACATGCCAATCTGCCCTTCCAAGTCTCAGATTGCTGGTTTAACAGGGCACCCAGACCAGTGAGTTCCACGCCGGGTCCCGCTGCGGCGCCGGCCAAAGAGGTGGCGGAAGCCAGCTGCATTAGCTGGCTGCTAGCGTCCCGTGTCTCTCCCACACCTGGGACTTTCAACGCTCTGTGGGCATAAAAGGAACATCCGAGAATGCGGCTAGGACTCACCCTCTGCGCCTTCACTGAGAGCTGCAATCCTGAGTCGCCTCTACGACGCCATCTTGCCTCTCTCTCCTTTTTATTGTATCTTTAGTAGAGACGGGGTTTCACCATTTTGACCAGGATGGTCTTGATCATCTGACCTCGTGATCCACCCGCCTCAGCCTCCCAAAGTGCTGGGATTACAGGCTTGAGCCACCGTGCCCGGCCGAGGTTTTCAATTCCATGCCCTTAGCTACCACCTTCTACTGCTGCTCTGAATGGAGCCACCTCTGTCAAGTTCCAGATCTCTTTTCACCCCACTACAGACTACTTTCTTTTTGATTGTGGGGTTGATTTTCAGCTTGTCTTTATAAAAACAAAGCTATCAACAAAGAAAACACAAATGTGAATTGTCAGGAGACAGCTAAATCAAATCTTCTATCAAAAATAGACACAGCCACTTAAGGGAGTTAAGATATAGGACAAAAATCCCACATATGCAATACTTTTTTTTTTTTTGAAATTATATTGTTGGATGGTCTAATGAGCCATCAGAACATGGAGATCAGAACATGGAGATATTTCAAAAGTGGATGACATATGTCATTATAACAAATGAATCTGTCTCAGATGCTGAACAAGTTCACAGGCTTCAATAAATTGTTGTGTTTTTCATCTCTCACCTGTATTGTGCACACATCACTCCAGTATTCTGGAAGGGAAGTGATTAACATCTCAGAATAAGACTTTTGTTTTTAAGTTGAATAGGTTTTTTTTTTTTCATTTCACAAAGAATACAGATTAATTTTTCATTAAGTACATATGGATATATCTTGCAATGATATTTCAGAAAGCCCCACAGACATAGGATAATTTGCCTCCACTTCATCATCAGATGAAAATGAAATACTTGTTTGGGGACCAAGAAAGATAGACCAAGACAGTTGAATTATTCACATCTGAAGGTTTCCAGTTTAAATGCTTTGCAAGCTCATTTGCAGCTGGGTTGCAGCAGGCTCCATCCACGTCTGTCTAATGAAACTCATGCTGAAAATCTCAGTTGGAAGTTCAGGGATTCAGAGCCATTCATCAAACCTTGTCATAATTATTTAATAAGCAACATTAAATGTTCAGTCAAGTCTTTAACTCATCAGTTCAGTTATCACAGTTTAGTGCATGCAAACATCATTTACAAGGTTTCCTGCTGAACGATAGAGGATACAAACAAACCCCATAAATTAAGCCAACCCTCAAAATAACCTTCTCCTAACTGCCTGCCCCCTGCCTCACCTTGTCAATGCTTGAAAAGGGTTTCTCAGATGGGCTCCCCACTAGAAAGTGGGTAGATGAGTATTTCTTTTAGCAAGTGTCAGCTTCTGTTTGTGTTCATATGCATGCTCTATTGGATCAGTGAAAGTTCACGTTTTAAGGCTTCATGTGGCTTGCTCCTCTCAGTCTGTCTAGCTGGTACATGTATGTTCATCTCTAATATGTAAGCATTTTAAGCATTTAAGTATGCATTTAAGAAGTGAACACTTGGCTCTACCGTATTTTTCCCATGGTAATCAGGACATATAATCTAAGTGACAGAATTGTATGTAGAGGTGGGACATGAGAGAGACAACAGCAAAGAAATGGAGGAGGAGGACGAGAGGAAAAGGAAAAGCAAGAAGCAATCTTTAACATAGAAGTTTTCCACTGAGCTTGTAGAGCACACCAATGTGCTGTTACATATCATGAGTGTGACACAGGAAATTGGCCAGTAATAAGAGGCTGCATGTTTTGTAATATTCTCCTAAAATATATTAGAGTAGATTCAAGGTTATTTCTGTTACAATGTCACTGACTCATATGTATTCTGATACTCTTTCTTAGGAAAAAGAGAAAAGTTTTGATCACCTTAGTGTTGATTTTTTAAAATAAAACTCTCTCTTTTTCTAGGCTACAGCCCTTGGTATGCTGGCTATACAGATATCTTATTCTGCTGTGTGTGCATATGTGTGGGTGCACACATGTGTGCTCACTCTTACACGTCTGTGTACAAAGATGCAACTTCTTGCCTTAGGAAACGTCTAAAGAGGAAATTAGGTGCTCAGAACTTTGGTTCTTCCAGTGGTTCCAGTCAAGTCACTGCAGAATTTCTGAACTGCCATTTAGGCTGTCAGGAATCAGCAAGCTCCACAGCTTTCTTGGGCAGTGAAATGAATGATGGTTGAGGAGCCCTGAGGTCTAGGTTTTCACTCCACTTTTGTCATTAACTAGATGTGTACCCATCTATAAGTCTTGGTTTTTAAAATTACAGTTGGTATGCCAAATTTCTGTAAAAAAAATTATTAAATGAGTTCTTAAATAGGATATCTCCATATGTACTTTTAAAGAATTAAATGCCCTTCAAATCTTAAAATTTTTAGTTTCTACCTCAAGCATGAATATACATGAATATATATGTATATTCATATATACATTCTATATATTCTCTCTCTGTATGTGTATATATATGCACACACGCTTAAGGTAGAAACTAGAAACTTTATATGAATTTATAAATTTAAGAAGTTCTGATGAACAGGAATGATTAAAACTTTAAAACTATAGTCATTATGATTACCAACTTTTGAAAGGTGCTCCACCCAAATGATGCCAATTGAATGAATAGTCATGATCCTTCCATGAATGAGAATAGCATATTGAAATAAAATACTAATATTTTGCATGTAATAGTGGACTTGGTGGATATATTGTATTAAAAATGTGCTCTTGGGCTGGGCGTGGTGGCTCAAGCCTGTAATCCCAGTACTTTGGGAGGCCGAGGCGGGTGGATCACGAGGTCAGGAGATCGAGACCATCCTGGTCAGCATGGTGAAACCCCGTCTCTACTAAAAATACAAAAAATTAGCTGGGCATGGTGGCGCATGCCTGTAATCCCAGCTACTCAGGAAGCTGAGGCAGGAGAATTGCCTGAACCCAGGAGGCGGAGGTTGCGGTGAGCCGAAATCGTGCCATTGCACTCCAGCCTGGGTAACAAGAGCGAAACACCGCCTCAAAAAAAAAAAAATGTGCTCTTGAAATGGCTGTTTGAATAATTTCAAGGCCTTATGAAGCATATCGTATTTCCTTTGCATTTTGTGCAGCCACTCACAGTGTCACTGGGATTCCTTTAGCTGATCCTCAAGAGAAGGTCTTTCCACTTACAATATCTTCTAATTATGCTGCTTCTCTCCCTGGGTCATTCTCTCTTTCTGATTCCTCCAAGAACACACATCTGGTCACCCTGCAGTTGTAGTTCCGATCTTATATACCTTGATGTTTCTGAAGAAGTCAAATCTACCACCAGTTCTCAGTATTCTGCAATTACAACACTGTGTTCTCCTTTTTTGCACTTATCACAATGGTAAACTTAGATTATCTTACTATAATTGTTGATTATCTGCCCTGCTGGTCTATTATAAGTGCCCTAAGGTCAGAGAGCAAATCTACTTTGCTCACTGCTGTTTTCCCAGAGCCTCTCTTGGTGCTTATGACTTTGTAGATCAGTGAATGTTTGTGGAAAGGATGGTTTGTTCCTGCCCCCTCACTGGCTTAACTAGGGTTATCCAGACCTAGGAAACAGTACTGTGCTGAAGAAGTGATTCATCACTCCCCTCATTCAGTGTACATGCATCTATTATGTCCCTGCTTAGGCCAGCCCATGGGATTTAGTCATTTAGTGAGAAATGAACCACTTTGGGGAAATTTAATTGACTAGGATTTAAATGACCAGAAAGAAAAATCAGAGGGCATTCTAAGTCAAAGAGGAGGAACAACATCAGAGAAGTGGGAGAGTAAAATGTAGTCAAGTGGTAATTCTCCAAGGGGAGTGCTGTAAGGAGGACAGAAAATGTATGTAAGAATCATATTGTAGATTACCTGCACAGTTATAAGGTGAGTACTTGTAACCTTATGGGCACTTGGCAACGGTTGAAATTTTAGTCGTGGCCTAGTTCATTTGCTTGGAGTTCTTTATAACTGTATTTGTGAAATCTTTCTATTCATAGCCTCACACACTTGATATGTAATATTTAATCCTCAAATCTGCCCTTTCCCTTTTACTGAGAAGAAATCTGAAATGTATAGATGCAAACTAACTTGACCTAGGTTCCTGTGTAGTAAATAGTAGAGCTAGAAGTTGAGTTCATGCAGTCTGTCTCCAGAACCCATGCCCTTAACTTGGATGTTGAGTTGTTAAATGTCATTTTCATAGGAGGGCCTGAGGTCTCATCATTTCACTTTGCACCGTAGTGTAGATTGGGGCTTCTGTGTACTACAGACTCACAACACACTTTTGCATCTCTGAGGGAGTTGTAAATTTTATTTAGTAAATTTAATTCCAAAAAGACATAGTGCAAGTTTGTGAAAATTATTGTTTTGTCAATCAGGAGAAAAGAGGCAACATATGGTACTGGCTTAGGAGTTATTGACACAATTCTAGCTCTATTGCTATCCCTAATTATCATAGAATCTGCTCTTTGGCCTGCCTTCTTTTTTTTTTACCCATTATATATCAGGTTCAGCTGGATTATCTCTAACACCCTATATCATACTACTTTTATGCTCTTCTTCAAATCCTCTTGGTCTCAGTCAGTTCTGACTTTGGCCTCTGATACAGGGACACACAGGCTTTGATCACCTTCTTGCAGATGTACCTCCCTGGGTCTATGCTGTAGCCCTCTCTGTTTCTGTCCTGGAGCTGTGTTTATACTAGAATATGCTTGCATGACCCTGCCTGGAACTCAGCATGCACAACCTGGAAGTCCCCTTTCATCCTCTGGAAGATGATTCTGAATGCAATTTATGAGCCTATTCCAAAGCTCTTGCAGAATTGAGAGTGAGTGAGTGGTCCTGTGGCATCCAGCTCAACAAATCTTTTATTGACTACCCTTCTTTCATGTTTGATTCCCTCTCCTCCTCATTCCTCATAAATTATCCTCATGCAAGTCTTTGTCTTACATTCTCAGTTGAAGATCACACAAGCTAAGAGTGGTGCCTTCCATAGTCAGGTTGTTGACTCTGTGATCTAGTAACAGTGACTCTAAGAACATCTTGGTGGGACTGAGTTGACTGAATAAATTCCTTAGACCCTTTCCAGGCTTTCCAAGTTAGCTTTCGGAAAGTTGCTAAAATAATTGTTGCGTACTCTTGTAGGAAGTGTTGCGTATTTACAAAAGTCAGGAGGAGTAGAGGAATAAAAATAGGTACTTAAAAGGTTATTCTAATCACCCATCGAGGACTACAGTGTCACTTTTTTAAAATTAGAGATTTTGTACTAAATAACTCAAATTTTAAGGCGTTGTAATCTTTAGCATGAGTTTTCCAAAATACTGAGAAATTATATGTTTATATTATCTGTCTTAAAGATTATTTCCCAGTAATTGTATATGAGTGTGAGTTTTCAGAAGGAAATATTAAAAATATAGTGACTTTTGGTTAAGGGGCGATGAAGTGTAGGTGGGAAACATGTGAGGAGGGGAGGGAAAGAAAGGGGATTAAGGGTCCAGTAGGAAGACCGAAGAGACAGGATGCCATGCAGGAATTTAGGATCCCTTGAGGCAAATTTTTTTGATGAAAGCTTCATTGACCTCAGTAAAGTATTATTTCCAAATTCTAGATACATCTTCATAAAGAAGTCATCAAATATATTCTACAGCGAAGCAGGAAAACAGAGCATTTGACTTGCATGATATTTAGTAGTTCATGAACCTTTGTTTACTTATCCCTAAAATGAAGATGTTGAATTGCTCATATCTTCTGACTCCAGTGTAAAAACAAGATAGTAGAAAACAAACATCTGTGAGTTTAGACCACTGCTCTCTCTGCTGCTGATGTTTTTGAATAACACGGACTATTCTTTGTACTTGTATAGGCTTGAGTTACTGGATCAAACCTTGCAGCTTGTGTGGTTGTTGTGAAGATTGTATGTAACACACATAGAACAATGTCTAGTGTACCATGAACCTTTGTAAATTTTAGCATCAAACATCCATAGAAAAATGAAACATAAATGGCTACTGTCTAAGGTATTCTATTATAATGAATATGAATGGTAGAGTAGAATTGTCTAGTTATCACAATCGTTGGCTCAATAAACAAAACCAATGCTGAAAATTATTTGAAGAAAATGCAAAATGTCTTAGTTGTCAGTAAACTCAGGAAGACTTAAGAGTGGGATGTAGAGAGCAAAATGTCTGTTTCATTGCAAGATTTCCCTTAACTGCATAGTATCAATGATCAAGTGCTCACAATGTTCTGGGCATTTCTGTAGATACATTACATAAAATCCCACAACCTTACATGGTGACTTGCTGTTATCCGTTCTTAGAGACAATGAGCTCAGACACAGAGGTTAAGTGACCTGCCCAAAGTAACACAGCTACCAAGTATGGGAGTTTGGGTTTGAACCTAGGCAGTCTGGTTTTAGAATAGGTGCACTTATTGGGAAGCCGAGGTGGGTGGATCACAAGGTCAAGAGATCGAGACCATCCTGGTCAACATGGTGAAACCCCAACTCTACTAAAAATACAAAAAATTAGCTGGGTATGGTGGCGCATGCCAGTAGTCCCAGCTACTCAGGAGGCTGAGGCAGGAGAATTGCCTGAACCTAGGAGGTGGAGGTTGCGGTGAGCCGAGATCGCGCCATTGCACTCCAGTCTGGGTAACAAGAGCAAAACTGTCTCGAAAAAAAAAAAAAAAAGAAAAGGTGCATTCAACCAGTATTTTATACTAACTCTAATATTGGCAAAATGGAATTTATAAGCATACTCTAGAGAGTGAAATGCATTACTATTCTGTAATCAAACTTCAAGTCACCTTTCCAACTCCATTTTCTATTATACTCCAGCTCCACTCGATGCTTCAAGAAGCAGAAATTTCTTTCGAAATCTCGCATGTACCACTCTATATCTTTTTAAAATATTGCCTCAAATACCCTTTGTACTTATTTTGCTTGATCAAATTTTACCCATAATTTAAGGCCTGTCATGAGGCCCAATTATTTCAAAAGGCTCTCTCAAACTTTTTCAGCCCAAACTAATACCCCTCTTTCTTGAACAGATACCATATTTCCAGTTTTTATTGATAATCTTTTTTAAAAGCATTCTACAGGGTCTAAATTCTAGTAGGTCAAATATCAACGGCCATATCCATATAAGCTAAAAGTTATCGGGAGTTCACTTCTTTTGCTTTAGTTAAAGAATAAAGAATTCTTAGGACCAAAAAATAAGAAAACCACTGTGTGAATTGGTCTCAGCCATGATAGGTTCATTTCTTGCTATAATTGTTATGAAATTCCAAGCACTTATATTATTTGTCCCTGACTGGGCATAGGTTTTTGTTCTTCTAGCTCTAGAAGGTAATTTTTAATGCCCTTGAAGGACTTGATCAAAATTAGCTTGTTCCTTTCTTGGCTTTTTTTCAATTTTGTCTACTTTGTTCCCCCTCCCCTTTTTTTTCTCTACTTCTTTTTACTTTTTTGAAAAATCGAATTTGTTAGTATTTGTTTCATCTCATTTTTGTTTAATATTGTATTTTGAAACCATTTTCATGATCAGTTCATTAGGTAGACTTTGTACCTGGTTTTCTTTTGCGGTAATATGGATCTAGCTTCCTACCAGCTTTACCTAACTTTAAGCTGTCCACTGGACAGCTTGCCTCTAGAGCCAAGAGTAAGTCTAACTTGCTGAATGGCCTTTCAGCCATCTCTGCTAAGGAGGAGACCCATATTAGCAACTACTGGCTCCTCAAGACCATTGGCAAGAATAACTTCACAAAGATAAAATTGTTGCTGACTATGGGACCTAGGAAAATGAATTAATATTGTCTCTGGGTTACAAAAAGGAAGATATGCAGGACTTATTGATTGGCAGCAAATATAATGAGGTAATATCTAATCTGTTCTTGGGCTACAAGAAAGTTGAGCAGGAGGACTATACCATCACCTTGAAGCCCCTGCCTTACCTACCAGCAGAATTTGTGGTATGACATGACCCCAGCAAAGCCAGAGCCAGAAGGAAGACACTGAAAGATTCTCCACCTTTATCTCCAGACACCTGTGTTTCAGGTCCACCAGAAAGAACTGGCATGAAGATGAAAGCAGTGTGGAGATGATTGAACCTCATGTGGTAAGGAGCCAAGGTTGTGATAAAAAACAAGAATCAATGTGAGTAGGTCAAGCCATGCTCCCTGAATTTTACATGAAACATGAAGATCATGAGAACCAAGAAACCTAGTGAGATGGTGCGAGCTTCTGTGCCCTCTCTGGAGATGCCACTCTCAACCTTTTCCAGACTTTCAGGATTTTTATGTTCAGGAATTTTTTGTCTTCAGGGATTTCTATGGATACTTCATCATGTAGGTATGATCAATTATATATCAATCGCTAGCATCTCTCTTTATTTCTGAAGAATGGGCAGCTGAAAGTTTTAAGCTCATATCATAGCTTGATCCTTTTGGTGACCAGTACCATCTAGGAGATGAATAATGGTCTCTTCATCAGAACAAAAGACGCCCAGTCATCTAGGAAATTCGTTTTTTTTTTCTTTTTTTGAGACATAGTCTTGTTCTGTCACCAAGCTGGAGTGCCGTGGTGTGATCTCGGCTCACTGCAACCTCTGCTGCCCAGGTTCAAGCAATTCCCCTACCTCAGCCTCCCAAGTATCTGGGACTACAGGTGCATGCCACCATGCCCGGCTAATTTTTTGTATGTTAGTAGAGATGGGATTTCACCATGTTGGCCAGGATGGTCTCGATATCCTGACCTCATGATCCACCCTCCTTGGCCTTCCAAAATGCTGGAATTACAGGTATGAACCACTGCACCTGAACGGAAATTCCAAAGGATAAGGCACTCTGTGTCAGAAACTAGGGTCAAAGACAAAGTATTAGAAGAAAAGATGCACTTGGTACCTCCAACACCCAGAAAACTACAGAGGTTTTAGGAGCTGGGTGGCAGAGACTGCGGAAGAGTCCATATGTATATTTCTTATTATATCACAATAACATATCTTTACAGCAAAAAAATTATTAAATATGGTTTTGAGAGGATACTTGAAAAGAGATACTATAAGTTGTTTTGAAGGATCTGGGTTGTAGGGAAGAAATGTAAGAAATTGGGAATTACCCTTTTATGCAAACTTTCCTGACAGTTTTAGAAAAACTCACAAGAATTTTGGTGCTGTTGACATGTTTTAATTATGGTCAAAAGGTCCACAACAGGATAAGAAAGTCCTATGAACCAGACCGTTGGGAGTTATGAATGTGATTATGATCGCCCAAAGTAGCCTGGGGAGTCACTTAGCTGTGGCCAAGTTTTCTGACTGTACATGGTAAGAGTTAGGCCTTCAGAGTGAGATTTTTTTTCTCTTTATAATAGAAGTATGGAGTAGTCATTCCAAAAAGCTCAAATGAGGCATGAGCCAGCCTGAGTTTCCAAGGGGTACTCCACAGTGAGCCAGATGCCCTGGAGTTCCCAGAGCTAAGATTTATGGCAAGAGACAGCAGCCCAAAGGATGGAGTGGATGGCAAGAAAAATGGATTTTAAAAGCAAGTTCTGGGTTCTCAAGTACCATGCACTTCCAGTTTAGGCACTGAATTTATGATATCACATACCCATGATGGAGCTACACTGAGGCTTCTTATGGAGCCTAAGGAGCATCCCACAAGGCCAGCAGGTACCCGGCACACTCAATCTGCCTCCTCCCTTCATTGATCATCTTGATATTACATAATATTTTGCATTAAGTGCATTTTATAAGCTTTTTTCTCTTCCTACACTTTGATTAGAAAGTCATTGAGTTTAGAACCAAGCTTTATTCATCTTCTCTTCTATGTCCAAAGCCTAGCAAAATTTATCTATAGTTAAGGCTTAGTAAATAAATATTAATAAACTGATGATGCTACTAAACCGGAGGTAAAATATTTTATACCTATTTAAGACTTGGGATGGGTCTTCAAGGAATGTAATTTAAATACAAATAGAATGAGGGATGGGGTTGCAATATCATCAAAGGCAAAGAAGATGGACATAAAGTGGAAGAGTTGAAGTCGGGGCATTGGGCAAGTGATTCAATGAACTTGCTCATACCTGAGGCATAAGGAATATAAAATAGGTAAAGTTTATTCATATATTATAAGTCCTACTGAATATTGGTATTTGTGGGAGGGGCACAGAGAATGTATGTGATGTATTAAGTGGTTTACATTTACAGACATCATCTGAATACATGAAGAACATCAGTGAGTCAGGATATTTATATATTGAGCTACACTAAAACAACTTTAAAACATAGAGGTTAAATAGAGTTGAAGGAAAAGTATAACTTGAAGAGTGTCGGGATACCTATTGCTGCAACATCTATTGCCCAAAACTTGGTAGCTTAGGGTAATTAATCTCTCATGATTCTGTCTTGACTGGAATCAGCTAAAAGACTATTGCTTGGGATTAATCATGGAATTGTCATAAAATGGTGGCTGAGCCTGGAGTTGTCTGAAGGTTTGACTCAGCTGTGCACCCAACACAGCTTCCTCAGTTGATTTTTGCTGTCAGCTGGGAGCTCAACTAGTCTGCCATATGGAAAACTTACATGTGGTCTTTTTTTTGGCACATTGGCCTTCAGTATTTTGGCGAGCTTCCCGGTGGAGAGTCAAAAAATTCTTTCTAAGATATTTGGATGAAAGCTGCAAGGCTTCTTATGACCTTCCATTGGAAGTCTCAAAGCTTCACTTCTACCACATTCCATTGGTCAATATGGAATAAGTCACTAAGGTCAGTATCAATTTAAATGAATGGAGATGGAACTTCTTCATTTCATGTGAGTAGGAGCAGACACATACACACAGGGAAGAAATTGATGGTGGTCATCTTTTACTATCTGCCACAGAGAATTAAAAACCATTACTGAATAACTTTATTTTTTTAATATATTGATTTAAGAGGTATTCCTTGACCACTGGTAGTGTTCCAGGTTTTGGGAATTATAATAGCAATATTACACTGGAGAAATAAATGTTTTGACTTTGTGAGGATTGTATCCAAGTATAGAAGATAATTAGAAACAAATAATCCATGGTCAGAGAATGATTAATGCTATAAAAACAAATAAAATAGGGTAAAGAATAGAGAATAATGGGGATAGTTACTTAGAGGGAGTTGTCAAAAAAGATCTCTTGTAGAAAGTCAAATAAGAATAGATTCTTGATTGAAGTAAGGGAGTGGGATGTGGAAGGGTGCTATTATTATCTGGGTAGGGGCGCTATAGGCAAAGAGGTAGGGATGTGTTTGGCAGATCATGCTGGGGCAGCCAGCATGGTTAGAATCATATGAGAGAGCAGGTAAAGACATTGGAAGTGAATTTGGAGAATTTGGCAAAAGCCAGATAATTTAGCATCTTGTAATCCATGAAGAAAAATATATTTTGATTTTGATTTTATTCTAACTATGAAGAGAAGCTATTGAAAAACAAGGGAGACCTATGGTCTGACTTATACTTTATATGATTCAATATAGCTGTTGTGTACAGACTAGATTATGGGGCTGAAAGGGGTGGGTGGGCATCAGGGCACCAATGGAAGCAAAGAGAACAATTAGGATGTTTTCAGTGGTTCAAGAAATAGTTGATGGTGACTTGGCCTAGAATATTGGTAATGCAAAACTTAAAACATAATTTATTCAATTATATTTTGAAGGTATGGACAATATTATGTGTTGATATACTGGAGCAATAAGTCAAAGATGACTCTA
The DNA here is from genome assembly GCA_031835075.1 of Saguinus oedipus. Classification (NCBI taxonomy): domain Eukaryota; kingdom Metazoa; phylum Chordata; class Mammalia; order Primates; family Cebidae; genus Saguinus; species Saguinus oedipus. The sequence continues at coordinate 78,954,048 of CM063182.1, forward strand.
AGATTTTGCCCCTGAGTGAGTAAGTAAATAGAGGTTTTTTTTCTGAGACAGAATTGCTGAGGAAACAACAGTTTTAAAGGGATAGAAAGCAATTGATTGCTTTTCTTTTTCACTTTACATACAATGAAATGCACAGATCTTAAGTATACGTTCACTGAGTTTTGACAATTACATATATCTGTTTAACCTAAACTCTTACAAAACGTTAAACATGACCTTCACCTTAGAATCTTTCCTTACTTCTTCTCAGCTCATCTTCATTCTACCCACAGAAACAACCACCTTGACTCTTTTTTCCCCATTTAGCCTTTCACTTAAGAAACTTATGTAAGTGGAATCACATGATTCCACTTACTCAGGAGAAGGTAAGTGGCCTTTTGAAATAGTATGTTCAACTTCTTCATTAGATATCCATGTGAAGATGCCGTTCTAGCAGGATCAACTAAAGACAGCCAGTCAGGAGACCTATTGACAAAGGTAGTAGGATAAGCTCTAAGTGAAAATGTAGGAGTAGAGTCTTGCAGGAGGTGAATTTTGAGCATAGTTTTCTGAGATGGTGCTTTTTAATTGGTAGAATATTTGGGAAATGACATCAGGATGGCAGCATGTTTTGTCAGAAATCCATATCAGGAGGGGCTAAAAACTGGATGAGCCTTTCAATGACAGGTCTTGCAAATTTTTTTTTAAAAAAAGGACTAAGAAGAGTGAATTAAATTTCTTAGGCAATGTCAGCAGATCAACAGAAGATTGTATAGGGAAGTTACTCCTGCAAGCTTCTATTCCAGCATTGATTTGATGATCTCAGGCTACTGGTGGAGTACCAGACTCAGCACTTGGAACTTTGTCCATTCAACACAGTCTTATAAAACTATGGTGAGGGGCTGCAGTTTGACAGCACCCTTGTTATGTGAAAGAAATTGCAATTTTTAATCACTTGCCTTGGGTGATACAGTGGATAACTGACTCAGAAGAGACGGTTGTTATTTATTGCAGTTTGTGGGTGGTCTGTCTGCTTGGCACAGTCAATCTGACTGGAGCTCTGAAAGTAAGCCAGAGGAAGGTTTCGTTTGGATTTTTCTCTTTCCAACGGCAATTGGAGAGTGGGTCCTAATCCTGGAACTGATACCACAGAGAGTCACAACTTTGCCCTTTTCTCTCAAGATATAAAGCAGCAAAAGAAAGTTCATTTAAGAATATATTATCTATCAGACAGATGTCTGTAGGGAGTGATTTGATGGGTCCTGGAAAACTCTTCTGCCCCAAAATATCTCCTCCTCCTTGAAATCTGTCGTGCTTTACTTTGGAGTGTGAAGGCTTTGGGGATTCCGAGAGTCTCTGCTGTAAATACCTTGGGGAGGGAGAACATATTAAGTTCTTACCAACTGGGGGATTTATTTCATTTTTCTTGAGGGCAAAGCTCTGTGGGAACGGAAAGCAGAAGAGAGCTGGTGATCTAAATGGAATGGAGCCTTGGAGTGGGGGCGGTTTGTACGGGTGCACCCCAGGGAGGTCTTGTTGACTTCAGCATTTCACCAAGGTCTGGGTGTGCCCATCTCACTGCGCTTGGATCCCCGTCTGAGGCTGTTTGCCTATTTCTCTCCTCCCCCTCTTTAATGTGTTGCAAACTGTACCTCTTAGCCATTATCGGAAGCACTTGATGCATACTCATCCATCAGGAAGCGTCCCTTTCTGTCTTTTGCCCTCTCTCTGTCCTTTTGGCTCGCCTTCTTTCTGCTCCATTTAGAAATGTTGACAAGGCATTGTTCGCTGCTGACTACTTTGGTTTTTAAGTTTAGTTATTAAGTGGCTCTTTTGTTGTTGTTGTTTTCTGCAGCATTGGATCTTAATAGCTGCTGAACTGCAAATAATGGAAAAAGCAAACAACTGGCAAAAGAATGCTGGGAAGTAATATTTCCCAAATAATGACACCTGAACTGGCAGAGTAGAGGACATTTCAGTAACTTGGGTTGTGGAGGAGATAACCGTTAAAATCGTTGAGGCTGGAATTTCATTAGGTGCAGTGGGGAATTAGGAGGTTTGTGGGTCTGCTATTTTTAGTGGAGAAAACTGAGAGACACTAATAGCACCAGGTTGCTACATGTTTGAAATATTCAGAAGTATTATTAGAGAAGAGGGTTTAAGTAAAGAATCATATTGGAAAAAGAGGGCGAAGTATGGTAGGCAAGTGTGGGGGTTTTTTGGGCTCAGGGAATAAAGGAGATGTTGGCGGAATCTATAAAGTACGTGATGATGATGGTAATACTGTACATCTTATACATTTCTCCACTTGACTGTGGTTAAAGACAAATAGGGGAATATAGAGAATGAAAGTAAGCCTTAACCAGTTTGAGAATCATTTTTCTTTTTTTGAGACGGAGTTTCACTGTTGTTACCCAGACTGGAGTGCAATGGCATGATCTCGGCTCCCCGCAACCTCCGCCTTCTGGGTTCAAGCAATTCACCTGCCTCAGCCTCCCAAGTAGTTGGGACTACAGGCATGCACCACCATGCCCAGCTAATTTTTGTATTTTTAGTAGAGATGGGGTTTCATCTTGTTGACCAGGATGGTCTTGATCTCTTGACCTCGTGATCCACCCACCTCGGCCTCCCAAAGTGCTGGGATTATAGGCGTGAGCCACCGCGCCTGGCCGAGAATCATTTTTCTATTCATCTTTCTGTAAAACTTTGATTTTATAATCATGAATAATCAACAATTTTAGGATTTCAAAAGTCATATACATCTCATAGAGAAGGAAGGCTCATAACTCAATCTTCTCATTAGGGTGTAGAGTAATTAGGCTAGAAGCAGAGGATATGTACAAACGGTTACTTTGCTAGTCGTTCTTCCTCAGCAGCTGAGAGTAACCAGCATTCTTTAGCCTGGTATGGGACAGATGATAGCTTGTCTCGCAACACCAAGTAGTCTTGCTAGATTTAGAATTGTTCCTCAGGCAAGAATTAACTAAGCCTGGCCATAATCTCTAGGCCAAGGACAACTGCGATGCATCACTTCAGTATTTAGGATCATTTTAAGACAGGTCCATAGTCACCCTGGTAAAGATAGATGTGGTACCTCAATTTAACGTCAGAGAAAGAAATGACATTGGAAGCCCTGGAAATGGATGGCTTTGCTTTATTGATGCTTCCAGGTGTTCACAGCATCCAGAATCAGAGACATACAAAGCTACAGTAATCCTTATTTCTGTGAAACTCAAGACTGGTATATGATTTCTATTTGCTCAGAAATCTATTCCAGCCTGGCTAATTGAACCCAAAGTTACCTTAGTACAGCTGGCTGAAAGGAAGAACTTTGGAATTCAGGGAGATGCAGATTCTGGGAAACAGATTCTAATGGAGCATAACAGTGAAAAACAGAAATAAGAGCCAGTTATCGAGCACTTTTATGTGCCAGACTCCATCCTAATTGCTTTTGTACATTTTCTCATTTAGTTCTTACAATCATTATGTGAGACAGGCATTAAGAATCTCATTTTCATGTTAAGAAAACTGCATTCAAAGAAGTAGAACAACTTGTCTACTTAGAACACAATTTATAAGCAGTAAAACCAGGACTCAAACCCATACCTGTGTGACCTGAAAGGCCATATTTTTAACCACAAAGTTTAGCCTTTTATGAAGGAAAAGAATGAACTCCACATTTGTTTGAGTTTTTCACCCCAGACCAACATGTTTGAGAAATGGTTTACACTGTGAAGTTGCATGCTGCCTTGTGTGCTTCGAACATTTATACAATCTGAGCCAGTTATATTTTGATTCATCTATCGTGGTCTTTCCTAGAGGAAAGAGGGAGGGGTGATTGGTAGGGGAAATCCCTCATTTACCATTAATTTGTGTAAAAAAATTCAATTTTAAATGTCTAACAAATTGAATTAAATTGAGAAGGGTCATAAGAGCGTATCAGTTGAGGTCATCATAACGGCAGTAAAGAAAGTAGTTAGGAGGTTGATTTTATATTAGTTGGCAAACCAGCCAGGTCACTCTATTAAAATTCAAAGAAAGCCTACATGGAAGTGCTGCTCAGTGTGACAATTAAATGTAATATGTAATTTATTCCACTACCCATTACACTGATGGGCTGAGGTAGCCACTGAAAATGGAAGCTACAGGAACGATTAATACAGTATAGTGCAGCATGCATATGGTGGGGCCGTGTGGTTTGTTTCATTAAAATATATTACTCCCTGCTATTTTCCTCTCTTTTGTGGCCAAGTCTTAACTTCCAGCTGTAAGCTCAGTTCTAATATATTTTTCCAACCTTGTTTATCATCCATGTGTAATTAGCAATTATAACTGGTTTCCCAGTTTCCTAGCATTGAAATGCCATCCAATCATTCACATATCAAGGGTATTATGTATAAAATTATTTTACTTGGTGGTTTATAGTTACATATGCATGTATTTTTATCTTGAGCAAGCAAACAAGCAGGCTAACTGGAAGCCCTCTTTGTGAAGCTCCACTGGCTTGACTTGGAGTCAAGAGGACTAGTGTCAATTGTCAGCTCTGTGGCTCACTGGCTGTAGCATGTAGAAGCAGTCATACCCTCTCCCTGGGCTTTAGTTTGCTGTTTCTGTGACTAATTCCAAAAGGCTCTGCTGCATGAACATCCAATGGTCCTTGAGTCTGATAGATGAGACTAAAACCAAGAAGTGCCATTCAGTCTCAGGTAATAAGAATTATATATTGGAAACAAAACTGGTACTTCTCTGAATGGTGAAACAGCAAAAATTCAAAATTCTAAATTAGATGGTAATAGGAGATATGGGACTATTTTAAAGAAAACAAAATTATATTTATAAAAATATTTTTGCAGGGCCGGGTGTGGTGGCTCACACCTGTAATCCCAGCACTTTGGGAGGCCGAGGCAGGTGGATCACGAGGTCGAGAGATCAAGACCATCCTGGTCAACATGGTGAAACACCGTCTCTACTAAAAATACAAAAAATTAGCTGGGCATGGTGGTGTGTGCCTGTAATCCCGGCTACTCAGGAGGCTGAGGCAGGAGAATTGCCTGAACCCAGGAGGCGGAGGTTGAGGTGAGCTGAGATCATGCCATTGCACTCCAGCCTGGGTAACAAGAGTGAAACTCCATCTCAAAAAAAAAAAAAAATTTTTTTTTGCTAGCAGTAAGCAAGAGGAAATAATTTCTAATACATTTTGTAGAGAAGAAATTATTATCCAAGGTATGCAAAGAGGTATTAAAGTAAATGGGAAAACTATTATCACCTCAACTGAAAAAAGGTGCCAATACAGTTATTAGTTGTAAAAAAATGAGAAAAATATCAATAATATATTTTATCAAAATTTCAGAGTTTACTAATGTGAAATATATCATACTTTTAATGAGTATGTATTACAATTATTATTCAGTAGCATCACCTATCTTAAGAGTGAAACCAGTACATTTGAAACTTTAGTATACTCTTAAAAATTTTGCTTGCTAGAAGTAACCATTATTTTCAGTTTTATGTGAATCACTACCTCACTTTTGTTGATAATGTAGCTCCATGTGTACACATGGCTTAACAGTATATTACCTAGGTTTGCCTATGTTTTCACATCATATGAATAGAATCATACTGTGTATATTCTTCAGTTCCTTGTTTATTTCACTTAACTTTGTTTTTTTGATCCATCTAAGTTGTGAGTAAATATATATTCATTTTATTTTCTTTCTACATAACATTTTAGTATAGAAAACATATCCCCTTTTATCAAGCCATTCTATTGAACATTTAGTTTGATTTCAGGTTTTGCAATTCCAAATAATGCTCCCAAAAGCACTCACAGAGTTATTGTGGTGTACATGAATAAGAGGTTTTCTCAGATAAATATATCCAGAAGGAGAATTGTTGGTCACAGATAGGATGATCCCTTAGTATACTGTTCAAACTTTGAAAACTTGAAGAGGATAATGTTAGTGATTATTCTAAAAATAAGTAAACATTCGTGTGCATGTGTCCTTATAGTACAATGATTTATAGTCCTTTGGATATATACCCAGTAATGGGATTGCTGGGTCAAATGGAATTTCTATTTCTAGGTCCTTGAGGACTCGCCACACTGGGAAAATGTGGCACATATACACCATGGAATATTATGCAGCAATAAAAAATGATGAGTTCGTGTCCTTTGTAGGGACATGGATGAATCTGGAGAACATCATTCTCAGCAAACTGACACAAGAACAGAAAATGAAACACCGCATATTCTCACTCATAGGTGGGTGATGAGCAATGAGAACACATGGACACAGGGAAGGGAGCACTACACACTGGGGTCTATTGGGGGGGAATAGGGGAGAGACAGTGTGGGGGGGAGCTGGGGAGGAATAGCATGGGGAGAAATGCCAAATGTGGGTGAAGGGGAGGAAGGCAGCAAAACACACTGCCATGTGTGTACCTATGCAGCTATCTTACATGTTCTGCACATGTACCCCAAAACCTAAAATGCAATAAAAAATAAAAAATAAATAAGTAAAGTGGACATACTGGGATGCATGGATACACAAGTACAGTGTATGAGTGTGTTCAAATTTGGTGGGTAATGCTAAATTGTTTTCTTAAACTGTACCAATTTAAACTCCCATTCGCCATATCTGAGAGTTACCATTGCTCTTCATTTCACTAAGATTGGAAGTGGGTTATTTTCCTGATAATTAGTAAGGTTAATTTTTTTTGTTTTGACTTACATTAACCATTCATTTTTACTCTTCTCTGAAATATTTATGTAAAACATATTCATATATTTTGCTCATTTCTTTATTAGAATGCTTATCTTATTTCTTACTATTTTATAGTAGTTCAATTGTAAAGTTTCCCCGTGTACATAAATATATTCGTGAACTCCTTAATATAATAAAAGGATTATTGGATGGATTTCCATGATTCCTATGGAAAGCATAATAGTTAATGATAAAATATATAAAAAATATCTTATTGATTTGTTTAAGTTCTCTATAGATTCCAGATAGTAGATCTTTGTCTACTATGCATAGTTTGTTACTATTTTCTCACATTGGGTAGGTTGTCTGTTTATTGCTTGTTTGTTTTGCTGTGTAGAAGTTCTTTAATTAAATAGGTCACACTTCTCGATATTTGTTTTTGTTGAAATTGCTTTCGGGGGCTTAGCCAAAAACTCTTTGCCAAGGCCCATATCGAGAAGGATATTTCCTAGGTTTTCTTCCAGGATATTTATATTTTGAAGTCTTACATTTAAATCTTTAATGCATCTTGAGTTAAATTTCCTATATAGTGAAATATAAAGGTCCAGTTTCATTTCTCTACATATGGCTAGCAAGTTTCCCTAGCACCATTTATTAAGGAGTCCTTTTCCCATTGCTTGTTGTTGTTTGATCTTGTTTAAGATCAGATGGTTATAAGTACGCAGCTTTATTTCTGAGTTTTCTATCCGGTTCCATTGGTCTATGGGTCTGTTTTTGTACTAGTACCAGGCTGTTTTGGTTGCTGTAACCTTAAAGTATAGTTTGAAGTAGGGTAGTGTGATGTTTTCAGCTTTGTTCCTTCTGGTAAGGATTGCTTTGGCTGTTCTGAGTTTCTTTTGGTCTCATATGAATTTTAGAATACTTTTGTTTAATTCTGTGAAGAATGGTATTGGTAGTTTGATAGGAATAGCAATGACTCTATAATTTGCTTTAGGCAGTATGGTCATTTTAAACATATTGATTCTTCTAATCCATAAGCATGGATTTTTAAAAATTTACTCGTGGTGTCCTTGATTTCTGTTTTATAATTCCCATTGCAGAGATCTTTCACCTTCTTGGTTAGCTTATTCCTAGTTATTTATGTTCTTTCTAGCTGTTATGAATAGGATTGTGTTCTTCATTTTACTGTCAGCCTGGACATTATTGGGGGTCTAAAAATGCTACTGACTTTTGTACATTGATTTTTTTACCATGAAACTTTACTAAAATCATTTATAAGTTCTAGTAGCCTTTTGGCATTCTTTAGCATTTTCTAGGCATAGAAACATATCAGTGAAGAGAGTTTAACAACTTCTTTTCCTTCTTGGATGCCCTTTTACTTCTTTCTCTTGCCCCATTGTTCTGGCTAGGACCTCTAGGACTATATTGAGTAGAAGTGGTGAGAGTGGGCATCTTTGTCTTGTTCCAGTTCTCGAAGGGAATGATGGTTCCAGTTTTTGCCCATTTAGTATAATGTTGGCTGTGTATTTGTCACAAATAATCCCACTAAAAAATGGAACGGGGAACAAGAAGACAAGACATATAAGCAGCCAACAAACATATGAAAAAATGCTCATCATCACTAATCATGAAAGAAATGCAAATAAACACCACAATGAGATATTCTCTCATCATCAGTTAGAATGGCTGTTTCTCAAAAGTCAAATTTAACAGATGCTGGTGTGGCAGTAGAGGAAAGGGAACACTTACACACTGTGGTTGGAAATGTAAATTAGTCCAGCCACTGTATAGAAAACAGCTTGTTAATTTCTCAAATAACTTTAAAAGAGCTACCATTTAACCCAACAATCCCATTACTGAGTATATACCCAAAGAAATATAGATCATTATACCAGAAAGACACATATACTTTATGCACTCATGGTCATACTATTTACAATAGCAAAGACATGGAATCAACATGGGTGCCAAAAAGTGGTCAACTGAATAAAGAAAATGTGATACGTATATACCACAGACGACTACACAGTCATAAAAAAGAATGAAATCGAGTGCAGGTGCAGTGGCTCATGCCTGTAATCCCAGCACTTTGGGAGGCTGAGGCGGGCGATCCTTTGAGGTCAATAGTTGGTTACTAGCCTGACCAACATGGTGAAACCCCATTTCTACTAAAAATATAAAAATTAGCCAGGCATAGTGACACATGCCTATAATCCCAGCTACCTGGGAGACTGAGACTGGAGAATCACTTGAACCCAGGAGACAGAGGTTGCAGTGAGCCGGGATTGTGCCACTGCACTCCAGCCTGCATGACAGAGTGAGAGTCCTTCTCAAAAAAAAAAAAAAAAAAAGAATATGTATATTTATATACACATACATACATGAAATCATGTCCTTTGCAGCAACATGGATGGAGGCTATAATTCTAAGCAAATTAATGCAGGAACAGAAAACCAAATATCACATGTTCTCATTTATAAGTGGTAGCTAAACATTAATTACACGTGGATATAAAAAAAGGGAACAATAGACACTATGGACTATAAAGGGGGAAGGAACGGAGGGAGGGAGGTGGGTGTTGAAAAACTACCTGTTGGGTACTATGCTTACTGCCTAGGTGCAATATACCCATATAAGAAACCTGGACATGTATCCCGCATATCTAAAATAAAAATTGAAATTAAAACAAAGAACAATGAGGAAAACAGCAAACATTTTCTGAAATTGAAGATGAGACAAAGGAATCCTATATCATTCCTCCTATTCAACGTGTACTGTGATTCTAAAATGGTTATTGATAGATGCCATATTGTGTATATACATATAATCTCAAAGAAGCTATAGATAAGGAATTCTATTTGAACTTAATAAGTTTATTTTATGCAGGATTAATAAAGAGAAAAATTATATTTTTATATACCAGAGATAAACATGAAGAAACAAAATCAATGCTCTTTATAGTAGTGCATATACACAAATATAACTAACTAGAAATAAATCTAATTAAAGTAGTTCAAGAATTCTATATAGAAATCTAGACAATGTCTTTGAGAGAAAATTAAAGTAAGTGAATAAAATATTCATGACTTGGAAGTTTAACAATTATAAAACTGGCAGTATAAGATTTTGTAGATTCTGTGTTATCCCAGTAAACATTTCAGCATTTTGTCGTTGTGATTCTACAGTTTATCTGCACACACTTCTGGTTTTCAGTTTGGCAGGTAAAGAGCTTGAAAGTTGACACTCCATCCTAACAAGACATAAAAAGTTGAGCAAACTGAAAAATCAATAATTCTTTTTAGATCCATAAGAGATGTGAGGTCACAGGGCAAACTGCTGCTCCACAGTATAGACAGACAGACTAGATATAGAGAATCACAACTTACCAGAGCAGAAACCTGCAAGAAGAAATCTCCATAGTAACCAGAGCCAGGAGAGAAAAGCCTGACTTGTAATTGATGAATTGTTGGAGGCTCAGTGTGGACAAGTCTGAGAGAAAAAACTCCAGGAGCGCACAGTCCCAGGGTAGGGAGGGGCCCACATTTTTGTGAATTTTACTTTCGGGAACTTTTCCAGACCCTCGCAGTGAAGATTGAAGAAAAATACCCTAGTGCTTCTGGCAAGGGGAGGGGAAAAGAATAATTTTAAAATACACCAGTGTATTAGGCCTGCCCTCAAGAGAAACTATTTTACCAGAGCCTCAAGTATTGCTTTTCAGACTCTAACGAACCTGAAGAAAGAAAATGCTCAACTTTATTCACTTCCACCTGAGGGAGGCGATAAAAAACTGAGAAGCACTTGTAGAGTTTACAGTCCTGAGGCACAGGCTCACAAAAAGACTGAGGCTTAATCATGGCACTCTGAAACACTTCCTCTCCCTCTACAGCTTACCACACTATTAAAGGCCTATTTACATCAAGAACTCAGAGAACACCAAGCAAGAGAAATGCAAAAATCCCACTATCTTTTACCCAATATATTATGTCAACTATCAAGAATAAATTGCAAGTCATACTAACAGGCAAAGAAACACAGTTTGAAGAGACAGAGAAAGCATCAGAAAGAGAATCAAATATGGCAGAGATGTTGGAGTTTTCAGACTGAGAATTTAAAACAACTGTGGTTAACATGCCAAGGGCCATAATGGATAAAGTAGACAGCATGCAAGAACAGATGGGCTGTGCAATCACAGGATGCAAATTCTAGAAATAATAAAAAAGAATTGCTAGAGATCAAAAGCACTATAAAAGAAATGAATAATATATTTGATAGGCTTGTCAGTAGACTGGGCATAGCCAAGGGGGAAAAAAATCTTTGAGCTTGAGAATATGTCACCAAAAACTTCTTAGAAAAGCAAAGAGAAAAAAAATGACTGAAAAAGTAAAACTAAACAGAGTATCCAAGGAATGTGGGTTAACTACACAAGGTATAACATATCCATGATGGGAATACCAGAAAGGAACAAAGACACAAGGGAACAGAAGACGTATTTGAAGCAATAATCATGGATATTTTTTTCAAATGAACGTCAGGTGCTGCTATAGATTGAACGTTTGTGCCCTCCTCTGTAAATTCACATGTTGAAGCCTAACCCTAATAGGATGGGATTTGGAGGTAGAACTTTTGGGAGGCAATTAGACCTTGAGCATTAAGCTCTCGTGAATGAGACTGGTGACCTTATAGAAGAGATACAAGAGAACTTGCCTTATTTCATTTTTTTCTTTGCCATGTGAAGATACAGTAAAATGTGACAATCTTTAAACCCAGAAATGGGCCTTCACTAAGAAAGCGACATATTGTTACCCTGATCTCAGATTTCTAGCTTTCGGAACTATGAGAAATACCACCCAGTCTATGGTATTCTAACAGTCAAACTATGGAAGACACTAAACCACAGATCCAGAGACCTCAGAGAACACCAAGCAAGATAAATGCCAAAAATCTCAGTATACTTTAAAAATATCACATTTAAACTGTAGAACATCAGTGAGCAAGACTAAATATCAAGAGAAGTCAAAGAAAGTAAATACCTTACCAGCTGAGGTACACAGATTAGAATTATATTTGGCTTTTTAGAAGCCATGCCAGCAAGAAGAGATTGGAGTGAAACTTTTAAAATGTTGAGAAAAATAGAAATCACCAGTCTAGAATTCTGTATCCAATAGACCAGTAACACGTAACAAAATTGAATCAGTAACAAAAAGCCTCTCATCAAAGAAAAGCCCAGGACATAATGTCTTCATTGCTGCATTCTACCAAACACTTAAAGAAGAACCAGTATCAGTCCTGTTCAAATTATTTTAAAAAAATGAAGAGAAGGGAATTCTTAACTCTTTCTATAAGGTCAGCATTACCATGATATTAAACCAGCTAAATACACAGCAAAAAGGGAAAACTGTAGGCCAATATTCCTAATGAACATGGATGTAAAAATCCTTTAAAAATATTAGCACACTGAAATCAATAGCATGTTATGAAGATCAGTCACCATGGGCAATTAGGATTCATTGCGGAGATACAAGAATTGCTCAACATCTGTGAATCAATAAACATGATACATCCCACTACAGAATTAGAGGGAAAAAACCAAGATCATTTTAATAGACATAAAAAAGGATATTATAAAATTCAACATCCCATAATGATAAAAACTCAACAAATTATATAGCAAAGGAATGTACCTCAACACAGTAAAGGTCATATATTGCAAACCCACAGCTAACATCATACTTAATGGGTCAAAACTGAAATCCTTTTCTCTAAGATCTGGAAAAAGAGAACGATACCCACTTTCACTACTTCTAGTCAACAGAATACTGGAAGTCCTTCCCAGAGCAGTTGCACAAGGGAAAGAAATTAAGGGCATCAATATTGAAAAGAAGGAAATCAAATTTTCCTGTTTGAGGATGACATGATTATATATATAGAAAACCCTAAAGACTCTACTGAAAACAGTTGGAACTAATATATTAGTTCAGTAAAACTGCAAGATACAAAATCAACATACAAAATCAGTAGCATTTCTATAAGCCAATAGTGCCTGAAAAAGAAATTTAAAAATGCAACCCCATTTACAAAGCTACAAAAAGTAAAATACCTAGAAATAAATTTTATCAAGAAGGTGAAATATCTTTACAATGAATAGATTATCTTTATGATGAAAACTATAAAGCACTGATGAAATGAATTGAGGAGGACAAAAGTGAATGGAAATATACATGATCATGGATTGGAAGAATTTATATTTTATTAATAAAATGTCCCCACTACCCAAAGTGATCTAATGCAATCACTATCAAAATACTAATGACAATCTTCGCTGAAATAGAAAATCCTAAAATTAATATGGAATAGCAAGAGACCCTGAATAACTAAAGCAATCTTGAGCAGAAAGAACAAAGCTGGAGGCATCATACTATTTGACCTCAAAATATATTACAAAGCTTTAGTAACCAAAACAAGATAGTGCTGGCATAAAAATAACACATAGATCAGTAGAACTGAATAGAGAACACATAAATAAAAGCACATACTTACAACCAACTGACTTTCAAAAAATGCACCAAAAACACACATTGGGGAAAGAGCAGTCTCTTGAATAAATGGTGCTGAGAAAAGTGGATATCCAGATGCAGAAAAATGAAAATAGACTTCTCTCTTTCACCATATACAAAAATCAATACAAGATGGATTGAAGACTTAAATGTAAGGCCAGAAACTAGCAGATAAAAATAGGAAAAATGCCTTGTGTCTTTGGTATGAAAAAAGATTTTTTGAATAAGAACTTAAAGAACTGGCAATAAAAAAAATAGATGAATGAGATTTTAAGAAATTATAAAGCTTATATACAACCAAGGAAATTAACAGAGTAAAGAGACAACTTACAGAATATAAGAAAATATTTAAACAAGGGGTTTAATGTTCAGAATATATGAGGAACTCAACTCAATAGCAAAAAAGCAAATAATATGTTTTTAAAATAAGCAAAGGACTAGATAGACATTTCTCAAAAAAGAAGGCATACAAATGGCCAACAGGCATGAAAAATTATTCAGCGTCACTAATCATCAGATCAATGTGAATCAAAACCACAACAAAAAGTAATAAGTGCTGGTGTAGATGTAGAGAAAAGAGAACACTTATACACTGTTGTTGGAAATATAAATCAATATAACAATTATGAAAACAATTATGGAGGGTTCTCAAAAAATAAAAAATATAGTTACTGTATTATCCAGTAGTTTCCTTACAGGGTGTTTATAAAATAATGAAATCAGTATGTCAAAAAGACATCTGCACGCTCATGTTTATTACAGCATTATTGACAATAGCCAACATATAAACTAAATCTAAGCACCTATTAATAAAGGAATTGATAATGGAAATTTGGTATATAATATATACACAATAGAATATGTAGACATAAAAATAAAACCCTGCCATTTGTAGCAACATGGCTAAACCTGGAGGATATAATGTTAAGTGAAGCGAAGCAGGTGTGTGCACGCATGCACACACACACACACGCATGCAAATATTGCACACTCTCATTCATTTGTGCAATATAACAAAGATGGTCTCAGAGAAGTACAGAGTTGAATAGTGGTTATGAGAGGGCAGAGAAGGAAATACAAAAAAGATGATGGGGAAGAAATTGGCTAATAGATACAAAATTACAGTTAGATAAGCCAAATAAGTTCTGGTGTTCCATAGCACAATAGGATTAATACAGTAAACAATACTACTAAGTGTATTTCATGAGAGAATTCTGAGTGTTCTCACTACAAATAAATGATAAACATTTGAGGTAATGGATACACTGTCAAGATTTGATCATTACATAATGTACACATGTATCAAAAATCATATTGTACCCCATAAATATGTATAATTAGTGTGACCATTTACAACAAAATAAAAATAATAAAAATTAAAAGTGAAAAGGAGATGAAAACTTCTTTAGAGAAATAAAAACTGCAGGAATTTGCTAACTAGTAAAGCTGCTTTATAAGAAATGTTAAGAGAAGTACTTCAGATAGAAGTGGAATCATATAGGTCAAAGCTCAAATCTGCATGAAGGATGAATATCAGAGAAGGAATAATTGAAGGCAAAATAAAAACTTTTATTTATCTAATTTTTAACTGATTTAACAGATAAAGTTGTTCAAAATAATAATAGCAACATTAGGGTACCAAAACAGCCATACAGACCAATGGAACAGAAGAGAGACCTCAGAAATAACACCACACTTCTGCAACCAGCTGATCTTCGACAAACCTGACAAAAACAAACAATGGGAAAAGGATCTCCTATTCAGTAAATGGTGCTGGGAAAACTGGCTAGCCATATGCAGAAAACTGAAACTGAACCCCTTCCTTACACATTTTACAAAAATGCACTCAAGATGAATTAAAGACTTAAATGTAAAACCTAAAACAATAAAAACCCTAGAACGAAACCTAGGCAATACCATTCAGGACATAGACATGGGAAAAGACTTCATGACAAAAATGCCAAAAGCAATTGCAACAAAAGCCAAAATTGACAAATGGGATCTAGTTAAATTAAAGAGCTTCTGCGCAGCAAAAGAAAGTATCATCAGAGTGAATAGGCAACCTACAGAATGGGAGTAAATTTTTGCAATCTACCCATCTGACAATGGTACAATACCCAGAATTTACCAGGAACTGAAACTAATTTACAAGAAGTAAACAACCCCATCAAAAAGTGGACAAAGGAAATGAACAATTCTGAAAAGAAGACATTTACATGGGCAACAAATGTATGAGAAAAAAGAAAGCTCAACATCGCTGATCATCAGAAAAATGCAAATCAAAATCACAATGAGATACCACCTCATGCCAGTTAGAACATGACTATTAAAAAGTCAGAAAATAATAGATGCTGGCAAGGCTGTGGAGAAACAGGAACACTTTTATACTGTTGGTAAGAATGTAAATTAGTTTAATTATTTTGGAAGGCAGTATGGTGATTCCTTAAGCATCTAGCACCAGAAATATTATGTGACATAGCAATCCCATTACTAAGTATATACCCAAAGGATTATAAATCATTCTACTATAGAGACACATGCACACTTATGTTTATTGTAGCACTTTTTACAATAGCAAAGACTTGGAACCAACCCAAATCCCCATCAGTGATAGTCTGGATAAAGAAAAGGTGATATATACACCATGGAATACTACACAGCCGTAAAAAGGAATGAGTTCATTTCCTTTGCAGGGACATGGATGAAGCTGGAATCCATCATCCTCAGCAAACTAACACAGGAATAGAAAACCAAACACTGCATGTTCTCACTCATAAGTGGGAACTGAACGTTGAGAACACATGGACACAAGGAGAGGAACAACACACACCAGGACCTGTTGGCAGGTGAAGGATTGGGGGGAACTTAGAGAATGGGTCAATAGGTGCAGCAAAACACCATGGCACATGTATACCTGTGCAACCTGCACATTCTGCACATGTATCCCAGTTATTTTTTTTAGAAAAAGTAAAAAAAAAAAAAGCAACATTATGCTTTTGTATAAGTGAAATGAATGACAGCAGTAATATAAGAGATGAGGAAATACTATTTAGTTTTTTTTAAGCTACTTGCACTATCTTTAAAGTGGTGTAATGTTATTTGAAAGTGGGCTTGAATTAACTGTAAATGTGTATTACAAACTCTAAGGCAACCACTAAAAAAAGTAAAAAATGACAAAGGAAGTAAAAGCTAACAAAAAATAAGCCAAGAAAGAAGAGAAAATATGATCATATAAAACGTGCAATGCTGCAAAAGGCATAAAAAGAATAGGAGACAAAAAAAAAAACACAGAAAAACATTTAAAAACAGTAAGGAGTATAATATTAATCCGAGTATTTCAATATTAATTTAAATGTCAATGATTTAAATACACCAAGTTAAAAAAAACAGAGATTGTTAAAGAATAAGATCCAACTGTATATTGTCTATAGGAAACTCACTTTAACTATAAAGGTGTATATACATTAAAAATAAATGGGTGAAGAACTATATATAATGTGAACACATTCTCAAGCTCACATGGGACATTCACAAAAATAGATCACATTCTGGACCAGAAAACACACCTTAAACAAATTTTAAAAACAGAAATCACACAATGTTTGAATTCAGATCACAATGGAATTAAACTAGAAATAAAAGAAACCTGGAAAATCCAGGAATACTTAGAAATTAAGCAACAGCTAAATAGCACACAGGTCAAAAAAGAAATCTTAAGAAAAATTTAGAAAATAGTTTGAATTTAATGAAAATGAAAATATAACATCAAATTTGTGATATACAGCAAAAGAAGTATTTACAGCAATTTCTTAGCATGGGATGCATATAAAGAAGAAAGATCTAGAATCAGTAATCTAAACCTCTATGTTAGAAAATTAGAAAAGGAGAACAATTGAATTCCAAAACAAGAATAAGGAAAATAAAAATTAGAGCAGAAATTAATGAATGTGAAACAAAATCAACAGAGAAAATCTACAAAACCAAAGCTATTCTTTGAGCAGATCAATTAAGTTGATAATTCTCTAGCCAGGCTAAGACAAAAAAGAGAAGACACACATTATGAAGGAAAAGTGGGACATCACTACAAGTTCCATGGACATTAAAAATATAATAAAAAATAATATTAGAACTGGGTGCAGTGGCTCACACCTTTAATACCAGTACCTTGGGAAGCTGAGGTGGGTGGACTGCTTGAGCTCAGGAGTTTGAGACCAGTCTGGGCTACATGGCAGACCCTGTCTTTACAAAAACTATAAAAATTAGCTGGACGTGGTGGTGCATACCTGTATTCCCAGCTAAGTGGGAGGCTGAGGCAGGGGGATTGCTTGAGCCTGGGAGGCTGAGGCTACAGTGAGCCATGATTGTCCTACTGTACTTCAGCCTGGGTGACAGAGTGAGATCCTGTCACAACAACAACAACAAAAGGGAAATTATGAACAACTCTATGCCCACAAATCTGATAACTTAGATAAAATGGATCAATTATTTGAAAGACTCAATCTGCCAAAATTTACACATGCAGAAATAGATAATGTAAATTAGCCTATATTAATAAATTTCCAAAACAGAAATCACCAGACCCATTTGGATTCACTAGTGAATTCTATAGAACATTTAAAAAAGAAATAATGTTAATTCTCTTAGAATCTTGTACAGAAGATAACAGCACAGGGAATACTTCTTATTTTATGTGGCCAGCATTATGATAACATCAAAGACACACAAAGACATTACAAGAACAGAAAATTACAAACTAATAACCCTCATACATAGATACAGATATAAAAATCCTCAATAAAATATTAGCTAAATAAATCAAACAATGTATACAATAATTATACATTATAACCAAGTGGGATTTATCTCAGGTATGCAGGGCTGGTTCAACATTTGAAAATGTTGTTTTCAAATGTTGAAAATCAGTTTATGTAATCTGTCACAGTAATAGGCATATAAAAATTACATGGTCATACGAATAGATTCAGGAAAAGTATTTGACAAAATCCAACACCCATTCATAATAAAAACAGCAAACTAGGAGTAAAGGGGAACTTTCTCAACTCTATAAAGAATATCCACAAAAAACCTACAGTTAACATAACATTTACTGGTTAGAAACTGGAAACATTTTCATTAAAATTAGGAACAAGGCACAGAGGTACCCTCTCAGCACTTCTTTGAGAATTGTACTGGAAGTCTAGCTAAAGCACTAAGACAAAAATAAAATAAAATATATAAAAACTGGAAAGAAAGAAAGCTTCATTTGCAATGATGTGGAAAAAAAAAACTTTGTTCACAAATGACATAATTGTCTATGCAGAAAATCTGAACGAATCAACAAAATACCTCCTGAAGCTGATAAGGATTATAAAAAGGTTGCAGGATGCAAGGTTAATATACAAAAGTCAATCACTTTTTTTTTTGTATATAGAAATGAAAAAATGAAACTTGAAATTAAAATCAGTATCATTTATATAGGACCCCTCCCAAATGAACTACTTAGATACAAATCTAAGAAAATATGTAAAAATCTGTATGAAGAAAACGACAAAACTTTGATGAACAAAATTAAAGAAGCGATAAATAAATGGTGAGAGATAGTCTGTGTTCATGGAGAGGAAGAGTCAACAATGTCAAGATGTCAGTTCTTTTCAGCTTGATTTATAGATTAAAGACAATTTCATTCAAAATTCCAAGAAGTTATTTTGTGGATATTGACACTGATTCTAAAGTTTTTATGGAGAGGTGGAACACCTTGAGTAGCCAAAACAAGTTTAAAGAAGAACAAAGTCACAGAACTTATACTACCTAACTTGAAAGCTTACTATGAAGCTATAGTAATAAAGACAGTATGATTATCAGCAAACAAACAACTAAACAGGTAAATAGAATAGAACAGAAAGCCCAGAAGTAGACCTACATATCTATCGTCAACTGATCTTTGACAAATAAGTGAAGGCAATACAATGTAGCAAAGATAATTTTTTTTTGAGACAGGGTCTCACATTGTCACCCTGGTTGGAGTACAGTGGTGTATCTAATTTCATTGTAACGTCTACCTCCTGGGCTCAAGCCATCCTCCCTCTCCAGATCCCCAAATAGCCTAGTCAGGTGCAAGCCACCATGCCTGGCAAATTTTTGTAGAGACTAGGTTTCACCATATTGCCTAGGCTGATTTTGAACTCTTGAGGTCAAGCAATCCATCCATTCAGCCTCCCGAAGTACAGGGATTACAGGCATGAACCATCACAACATTCAACAAATGGTACTTAAAAATTGGACATCCATATAAAACAAAAGCTAGATATAGAACTTCAGAAAAATTAATTTAAAATGGATCATAAATCTAAATGTGAAATACAAAGCTATGAAACTCTTAGAAGATAATGTAAGAGAAAACCAAGATGACTTTGGGTATAATAATGAATTTGTAGATACACCAAAAGCACAATTCATGAAAAAAAAGTTTTACAGGCTGGATTTCATTAAAATTAAAAACTCTTCTCCATGAAAGACAGTGTCAAGAGAAGAAAAAGATGACAGAGACAAAAAAGAAATACTTTCAAAAGACATTTGACAGGAATTATATAAAATCTAAAAATACATAACAGTAAAAAAAAATTTTAAACCTTATTAAAAAATGGGCAAGAGAACTGAACCAGCGCTTCACCAAAGAAGACACATAAATGGCAAATAAGAACATGAAATGATACTCAACATCATATATCATTGAAAGATTGCAAATTAAAACAACAGTGAGAGACCATTGCACACCTGTTAGAATGGCCAAAATCCAAAACATTGACAACACAAAATACTGAAAAAGATGTGGAACAACAGGAACTCCCATTCATTGCTAGTAGGAATGCAAAATGGTACAGTCACTTTGGAAGACAGTTTGGAAGTTTCTTATAAAACCAACTAAAACACTCTCATTACATAGTCTAGCATTTGTGCTCTTTGATATTTACCCAAAGAAGTTAATAACTTATGTCTATAAAAATGTTCATAGCACCTTGATTCATAATTGCCAAAACTTGAAAGCAACTAAGATATACTTCAATAGGTAAACAAACTGTGGTATATCCAGACAATGAAATGCTACTCAGCACTAAAAAGCAATGAGCTATCAAGCCATGAAAAAACATATAGGACTCAAATGCATGTTACTAAGTGAAATAAACTATTATGAAAAGGTATATACTATATAATTTTGATTATATGACATTCTGGGAAAGGCAGTATCATGGACACAGTAAAAGGATTAGTAGTTGCCAGGGTTTAGAGGGAGAGGGAAGGATGAATAGGCAAAGCAGAGAGGAGTTTTAGCTTGTTGAAACTACTCTGTACTTTTTTCATAATGGGGTATACATATCATTATGTATTTGTCAAAATCATAGAATACACAATACCAAGAGTGAACTGTAAACTATGGACTTTGGGTGATAATAATGTGTCAATGTAGGTTCACTGATTGTAACAAACATACAACTATGACGTAGAATTTTGATGGTGGAAGACACTGTGTATATGTGGGGGAAGGGAGTATACTAGAATTATCTGCACCTTCTGTTCAATTTTGCTGTTAATCTAAAATTTCTCTAAAAAATAAAGTCTATTACAAAAAATTCATATGGACATAGGGTCAAGAACAGTTAACAATGTTGAAAATGAAAAAAAAAATTCTATCACATATTGAAACACTATAAATTTTAGATAAGACTGCTGTTGGTAGAAGAATGGGTTATTAATATAGTGGACATAATAAAAAGCTGAGAACCTATTTATAAATTGACTTATAACATACAGCTCTTACAAGGACAGTGGCACTGGAAAGAGTAAGAAAGAGACATTTCCTCTAATAGTGTTGGTTCAACTAGGTATCCCAACAAATAGAAAAGGAAAATCCAGAGACTTGAACCCTACTTCAGGCTAACAAACATCAGTCTTAGACTATTGTAAATCTAAATGTGAAATGTGAGACAAAGAAAAACATTTTATAATACATGAGAATATTCTTATTAACTTGGGATAGGGAAAGATTTATCAAATGGGTCACAATAAATGTCATTGATAAATAAAAATATTGCCAAAGTAACCTAAATTAAAATTGGCATTTTTGGTCATTGAGAGAGAAGTTGAATAAAGTGAAAAAGTCATAAGAGCAGAAAAAGCATTTTGCCACAGATGTATACAAAATAGATAAATGGATAAATTGGTAGCTTCTTCCTACCAATTAGGAAAAGACAGACGATAAAAAAAAAAAAAAAAAAAAAAACGAGCAAGAGAATTAGACACTTCACAAGAGAGGATCTCTAAATAATCAGTAGAAATATAGTGCTTCTCATAGTCAACAGAACATGCAAACTAAAACTATAATGAGATGCTACTATACACCTATCAAGATGGTTGGTGGAACTGTAATTGTGGAAGTATAAACCTTTCTGTTGGATATTTGCTCGGGTATATACCCAACAGAAAACTGTCATATGCGTAACAATAGACAAGTAAAAGAATATTCATAGTAGTTCAATGCTTCATACTACAAACTGGAAACATCTCTAATATTTACTAAGGATATAATAGATAAATATAACTGATATAACTTACAATTGACTCCTTAACAGCATTGAAAGTGAATAGATGATGCCTGCAATAAAGAATGAATCTCTTACCTGCATAACATTTTTAAAATGAGCAAAACTGATACACGCAGATGTAAATCAAGACAGTGTTTAATTCTGGGGAGATGAGAGGAGCTGTGATTGGTAGAGGCCAAGAAGCCCTGGATGTTGATAGATGTTAAATTTATTAATCTGGATAGTATTTTCACTTTATGACAATTTATTAAGCTGTTCATATATGAATTGTGCACTTATCTCTTTGCATGTTATACTTCAACTGAAAAAAATTAAGCAAATAAAACAAATCAATTGTTTAAAAGGTTATTTGTTCCTGGCTTAGTTGGTCCAGTATTGGACCAACTAATCAATCACCACATAGCCTATTATATCATCATCAGCAACATCATTAAAATATTGGTAATCTGGACAGTAACAATGCTTAATTTGAAAAATTTTCCAATTTTCTGTCCTTGAGTAGTATTGTTAGGGGCAAAATCATAATGTGATTTAAAAAATTTCCTCTTAATTCTCAATATTTTCAAGTTTCTACTGTTGCATAGGAGTTGACATGATATAACACCCAGTACTACATCGCTGATAAAGTTTATTTTTATTTTTTATTTTTGAGACAGATTCTCACTCTGTCACCAGGCTGGAGTGCAGTCCATTGGTGCGATCTTGGCTCACTGCAACCTCTGCTCCTGGGTTCAAGCCATTCTCTTGTCTCAGCCTCCTGAGTAGCTGGGATTACAGGTGCATGCCACCATGCCCAGCTAAATTTTGTATTTTTAGTAGAGATGGGGTTTCACCATGCTGGCCAGGATGTTCTTGATCTCCTGACCTTGTGATCCACATACCCTGGCCTCCAAAGGTGCTGGTATCACAGGTGTGAGCCGCCCAGCTGATAAACTTTCTTATTATTTTCTCTTTTTAAAAACTGATACATAATAGGTGTACACATTTTTATACATTTATGCAATATTTAAGTCAAGATAATTGGGATATCTACCTCAAGCATCTATCTTTATATTAGGAACATTAGAATTTTTCCAGCTATTGAAATATACAATAGATCATGTTTTTTATTTTATTTTATTTATTTATTTTTTTAAATTTTTATTGCATTATAGGTTTTGGGGTACATGTGCAGAACGTGCAAGATAGTTGCATAGGTACACACATGGCAGTGTGTTTTGCTGCCTTCCTCCCCCTCACCCACACTTGGCATTTATCCCCAGGCTATCCCTCCCCAGCCCCCCCACTGTCCCTCCCCCATTCCCCCAATAGACCCCAGTGTGTAGTAGACCCCCTCCCTGTGTCCATGTGTTCTCATTTTTCTCACCCGCCTATGAGTGAGAATATGCGGTATTTGTTTTTCTGTTCTTGTGTCAGTTTGCTGAGAATGATGTTCTCCAGATTCATCCATGTCCTTACAAAGGACACAAACTCATCATTTTTGATTGCTGCATAATATTCCATGGTGTATATGTGCCACATTTTCCCAATCCAGTCTATCATCGATGGGCATTTGGGTTGGTTCCAGGACTTTGCTATTGTAAACAGTGCTGCAATGAACATATGTGTGCATGTGTCCTTATAGTAGAATGATTTATAGTCCTTTGGATATATACCCAGTAAAGGGATTGCTGGGTCAAATGGAATTTCTATTTCTAGGTCCTTGAGGAATCGCCACACTGTCTTCCACAATGGTTGAACTAATTTACACTCCCACCAACAGTGTAAGAGTGTTCCTATTTCTCCACATCCTCTCCAGCATCTGCTGTCTCCAGATTTTTTAATGATCGCCATTCTAACTGGCGTGAGATGGTATCTCAATGTGGTTTTGATTTGCATCTCTCTAATGACCAGTGATGATGAGCATTTTTTCATGTGTTTGTTGGCCTCATGTATGTCTTCTTTTGTAAAGTGTCTGTTCATATCCTTTGCCCATTTTTGAATGGGCTTGTTTGTTTTTTTTCCTGTAAATCTGTTTGAGTTCTTTGTAAATTCTGGATATCAGCCCTTTGTCAGATTCGTAAACTGCAAAGATTTTTTCCCATTCTGATGGTTGCCAATTCACTCTAGTGACTGTTTCTTTTGCCGTGCAGAAGCTGTGGAGTTTGATTAGGTCCCATTTGTCTATTTTGGCTTTTGTTGCCAATGCTTTTAGTGTTTTGGTCATGAAGTTCTTGCCTACTCCTATGTCCTGAATGGTTTTGCCTAGATTTTCTTCTAGGGTTTTTATGGTGTCAGGTCTTATGTTTAAGTCTTTAATCCATCTGGAGTTAATTTTAGTGTAAGGTGTCAGGAAGGGGTCCAGTTTCTGCTTTCTGCACATGGCTAGCCAGTTTTCCCAACACCATTTATTAAACAGGGAATCCTTTCCCCATTGCTTGTTTTTGTCTGGTTTATCAAAGATTATATGGTTGTAGGTATGTTGTGTTGCCTCTGATGCCTCTGTTCTGTTCCATTGGTCTATATTTCTGTTTTGGTACCAGTACCATGCTGTTTTGATTACTGTAGCCTTGTAGTATAGTTTGAAGTCCGGTAGTGTGATGCCTCCTGCTGTGTTCTTTTTGCTTATAATTGACTTGGCTATTCGGGCTCTCTTTTGGTTCCATATGAAGTTCATGGTGGTTTTTTCCAGTTCTGTGAAGAAATTCAATGGTAGTTTGATGGGGATAGCATTGATTGTGCAAATTACTTTGGGCAGTATAGCCATTTTCACGATATTGATTCTTCCCAATCATGAACATGAAATGTTTCTCCATCTGTTTGTGTCCTCTCTTATTTCATTGAGCAGTGGTTTGTAGTTTACCTTAAAGAGGTCCCTTACATTCCTTGTGAGTTGTATTCCTAGGTATTTTATTCTCTTTGTAGCAATTGTGAATGGCAGTTTGTTCTTGATTTGGCTCTCTTTAAGTCTGTTATTGGTGTATAGGAATGCTTGTGATTTTTGAACATTGATTTTATATCCTGAGACTTTGCTGAAGTTGCTTATTAGTTGCAGGAGCTTTTGGGCTGAGGTGATGGGGTCTTCTAGGTATACTATCATGTCGTCTGCAAATAGAGACAATTTGGCTTCCACCTTTCCTATTTGAATATCCTTTATTTCTTTTTCTTGCCTGATTTCTCTGGCTAGAACTTCCAGTACTATGTTGAATAGGAGTGGTGAGAGAGGACATCCTTGTCTAGTGCCAGATTTCAAAGGGAATGCTTCCAGTTTTTGCCCGTTAAGTATGATATTGGCTGTTGGTTTGTCATAAATAACTTTTATTACTTTGAGATATGTTCCATCAATACCAAGTTTATTGAGGATTTTTAGCATAAAGGGCTGTTGAATTTTGTCAAATGCCTTCTCTGCATCAATTGAGATAATCATGTGGTTTTTGTTTTTGCTTCTGTTTATGTGGTGAATTACATTTATCGACTTGTGTATGTTGAACCAGCCTTGCATCCCTGGGATGAATCCTACTTGATGATGATGGATCAGTTTTTTAATGTGCTGTTGCAATTGGTTTGCCAGTATTTTATTGAAGATTTTTACACCTATGTTCATCATGGATATTGGCCTGAAGTTTTCTTTTCTGGCTGAGTCTCTGCCGGGTTTTGGTATCAGGATGATGTTGGTCTCATAAAATGATTTGGGAAGGGTTCCCTCGTTTTGAATTATTTGGAATAGTTTCAGAAGGAATGGTACCACATCCTCTTTGTGTGTCTGGTAGAATTCGGCTGTGAACCCATCTAGACCTGGGCTTTTTTTGTGTGGTAGGCTCTTAATTGCTGCCTCAACTTCAGACCTTGTTATTGGTCTATTCATAGTTTTGGCTTCCTCCTGGTTTAGGCTTGGGAGGACACAGGCGTCCAGGAATTTATCCATTTCTTCCTGCTTTACTAGTTTATATGCATAGAGTTGTTTGTAGTATTCTCTGATGATGGTTTGAATTTCTGTGGAATCTGTGGTGATTTCCCCATTATCTTTTTTTACTGCATCTATTTGGTTATTCTCCCTTTTCTTTTTTATCAGTCTGGCTAGTGGTCTGTCTATTTTGTTGATCTTTTCAAAAAAACAGCTCTTGGATTTATTGATTTTTTGAAGGGTTTTTACTGTCTCTATCTCCTTCAGTTCTGCTCTGATCTTAGTTATTTCTTGTCTTCGGCTAGGTTTTGAGCTTTTTGATCTTGCTCCTCTAGCTCTTTCAATTTTGACAATAGGTTGTCAATTTTGGATCTCTCCACTCTTCTCATGTGGGCACTTATTGCTATATATTTTCCTCTACAGACTGCTTTAAATGTGTCCCAGAGATTCTGGTATGTTGTGTCTTCGTTCTTGTTGGTTTCAAAGAACTTCTTTATTTCTGCCTTCATTTCATTGTTTATCCAATCAACATTCAAGAGCCAGTTGTTCAGTTTCCATGAAGCTGTGCGGTTTTGAGTTATTTTCTGAATTCTGATTTCCAACTTGATTGCACTATGGTCTGAGAGACTGTTTGTTATGATTTCAGTTGTTTTGCATTTGCTGAGGAGTGCTTTACTTCCAATTATGTGGTCAATTTTGGAGTAGGTGTGATGTGGTGCTGAGAAGAATGTATATTCTGTGCATTTGGGGTGGAGAGTTCTGTAAATGTCTATCAGGTTTGCTTGTTCCAGGTCTGAGTTCAAGTCCTGGATATCCTTGTTAATTTTCTGTCTGGTTGATCTGTCTGATATTGACAGTGGAGTGTTAAAGTCTCCCATTATTATTGTGTGGCAGTCTAAGTCTCTTTGTAAGTCATTAAGAACTTGTCTTATATATCTGGGTGCTCCTGCATTGGGTCCATATATATTTAGAATCGTTAGCTCTTCTTGTTGTATAGATCCTTTTACCATTATGTAATGACCTTCTTTGTCCCTTTTGATCTTTGTTGCTTTAAAGTCTATTTTATCAGAGATGAGTATTGCAACTCCTGCTTTTTTTGCTCTCTATTTGCTTGGTAAATCTTCCTCATCCCTTTATTTTGAGCCTTTGTGTATCCTTGCATGTGAGGTGGGTTTCCTGGATACAGCACACCGATGGGTTTTGGTTTTTTATCCAATTTGCCAGTCTGTGTCTTTGATTGGTGCATTTAGCCCATTTACATTTAGGGTTAATATTGTTATGTGTGAATTTGATACTGCCATTTTGATTCTAGCCAGCTGTTTTGCCCATTGGTTCATGTAGATTCTTCATTTTGTTGATGCTCTTTAGCATTTGGTATGCTTTTAGGATGGCTGGTATTGGTTGTTTCTTTCTATGTGTAGTGCCTCTTTCAGGAGCTCTTGTAAAGCAGGCCTAGTGGTGACAAAATCTGAGTACTTGTTTGTTCATGAAGGATTTTATTTTTCCTTCACTTATGAAGCTCAGTTTGGCTGGATATGAAATTCTGGGTTGAAAGTTGTTTTCTTTAAGGATGTTGAATATTGGCCCCCACTCTCTTCTGGCTTGTAGAGTCTCCGCCCAGAGGTCTGCTGTGATTCTGATGGGCTTCCCTTTGTGGGTGACCCAACCTTTCTCTCTGGCTGCCCTTAGTATTTTCTCCTTCATTTCAACCCTGGTGAATCTGATGATTATGTGCCTTGGGGTTGCTCTTCTTGTGGAGTATCTTTGTGGTGTTCTCTGTATTTCATGGAGTTGAGTATTGAGCTGTCTTGCTAGGTTGGGGAAATTTTCCTGGATAATATCCTGAAGAGTATTTTCCAGCTTGGATTCATTCTCTTCATCACATTCTGGTACACCTATCAAACGTAGGTTGGGTCTCTTCACATAGTCCCACATTTCTTGGAGATTTTGTTCATTCCTTTTTGTGCTTTTTTTCTCTAATCTTGGTTTCTCATTTTATTTCATTGAGTTGATCTTCGACTTCTGATATTCTTTCTTCTGCTTGGTCAATTTGGCTGTTGAAACTTGTGCATGCTTCGCGAAGTTCTCGTGTTGTGTTTTTCAGCTCCTTCAATTCATTCATGTTCCTCTCTAAGTTGTCCATTCTTGTTATCATTTCCTCAAATCTTTTTTCAAATCTTTTTTCAAGGTTCTTAGCTTCTTTGCACTGATTTAGAACATGTTCTTTTAGCTCACTGAAGTTTCTCATTATCCACTTTCTGAAGTCTGATTCCGTCATTTCATCACAGTCATTCTCTGTCCAGCTTTGTTCTCTTGCTGGTGAGGAGTTTTAGTCCTTTGTCGGAGGTGAGGTGTTTTGGTTTCGGGTGTTTTCCTCCTTTTTGTACTGGTTTCTTCCCATCTTTGTGGATTTATCCACCTGTCGTCTTAGTAGTTGCTGATTTTTCAATTGGGTTTCTGAGTGGATGTCCAGATTGTTGATGATGAAGTATTTCTGTTACTTAGTTTTTCTTCTAATGGTCTAGCCCCTCTGCTGTATGAGTGCTGAGGTCCACTCCAGGCCCTGCTTGTCTAGGGTACACCTGTAACAGCTGTGGAACAGTGAGGGATGCTCCCAGTGTTTTCTTCTGCTATCTTTTTTCCAGAATGATGCCCACCAAATGTCAGTCTGATTAGTCCTTTTTTGGGGTGACTCTTTGGATATACAGGGGTCATGGAGCTGCTTGAGGGGATGGTCTGGGCTTTATAGGAGCTCCAGTGCTGAGCTGTGAGCTCCATTGTTCATTCAGGGTTGTTGGGAAAATGTGTTTATGTCTGCTGCAACAGAACTCATAAAACACCCCCCTCTTTATTTTCCCCTTAGATGCTCTGTCTCAGGGGGTTGGGGCATTCTTTATGAGTATCTGTTGCACTGTCCTGCCCGGCTAGGAGGTAGTCTATTCACTATTTGCCTGCCGAGGCTTTGCCCTGCTAGCATGGGTCCGCCCTACTGCTGCTGGCCCTGTTCTGCTGTGGTGCTCTGCCCCGCTGAGGGAGTCTCTCTGTTATGGCGGGTTGCCTCGGCAACGGCAGGCTGCGTCAGCACTGGGCGGTACCTCAGTAGGGGCGAATTGCGTCCGTAGTGGCGGATGCCCTTCCCCCACCAGGCTGCACCGTGCTAGATTCAACTGTGCCAGCAGCAAAGCTCTTAGCCCTGAGCACCTCCAATCACCACCCTGCTTGTCCCCGTGAGGGTGGGACCCACCGAGCCCGATCACCCAGCTCCCTGCCTCAGAGTCCATCCTCTCTCTCTCTCTCTTCCTCTCCCCAAGGTGAATGGTCGACTCTCTCACTGGCGCCCCATTAGCCTGCCGATAGGGCACTGGGATCTGTGCGATCTCCCGTGCCGCTGCCCACTGTGCCGGCTCAGATCACGCTTCCCCAAAATCTCCCAGTCTGGCTCATTGTCCAAGTCCCGTTCAATCAGATGGACATGTCAATCTGCCCTTCCAAATCTCAGATTGCTGATTCAACAGGGCACCCAGACCTGTGAGTTTTGTGCAGGAGCTGAGGTGCTGCGGTGCCAGCCGAGCCGCACGAGCTGGCCTTGCAAGCTGGCTGTGCTGGCTTCCCGTGTCTCTCCCACACCTGGGATTCTCAACACCCTGTGGGCAAAAAAGGTCCATCTGAGAATGCGGCTAGCACTCATCCTCTGCGCCTTCAGTAGGAGCTGCAATCCTGAGTCGCCTCTATGACGCCATCTTGGAAGCCGTCCAATAGATCATTGTTAAGTCTAGTCAACCTATTGATGTATCAAATACTACATCTTATACCTTCTAACTGTATTATTGTATCCATTAATCAACATCTTCATCCACCACTACTCTATATTCTTCCCAGCCTCTCATAACCACAAATATACTTTATATCTTCATAAGATCCACTTTTTAAGCTCCCACATAGAAGTGAGAACATACGATATTTGTATTTCATGTAACATAATGGCTTATTTCATGTAACATAATGACCTCCAATAATTGGCTTATTTCATGTAACATAATGACCTCCAATGCTATCTTTGCTTTTGCAAGTAACAGAATTTCATTCATTTTTAAGGCTATGTACTATTCCATTGTCTATATATAACACATTAAAAAAAAAGGTGTATCTGTCCATAGGACTTAGGTTGATTCTGTATTTTAGCTATTGTGAATAGTGCTGCAATAAGCATATGAGTACAAATATATCTATGTTATATTGATTTCCCTTCTTTTGGATATATATCCAGTAGTGGGATTGCTGGATCATGATCATTCTATTTTTAGCTTTGCTCACACCTTTCCACCAATGCTGGCCTCACTGCTATTTCTCAACTGTTTCTTGTTTTTCCTTCTATTGGAAATGCACTTCACTTATGTACCAGAATGCCTGATTCTTTCATTAATTTCAGATTTCTGCTTCAATATCATCTCAGAGCAATGGTTTTGGCTGCCCCAATCTAATGTGGCACTCTTTTGGCTACTGTCCTTTTAGTCCACTTCATTTGTGATTGTAGCACTTCCTACATCATGACATTTTATTATGTATGTGCTCTGTCTGTAATTTGCCTTCAAATGTAAACTCCCGGGGGCAGGAACTTTATTCTACTTATTGTTACATCTTCAGCACCCAGAACAATTTACAGCATATACTTAGTGCTTAATAATGATTAAATGGATGAGTGCATGAATAGTTTGTGTAACAAACCATATAGACAAATTATTTTGTTGATTGGTGATAATTTATTTGAATTAACATCAACAGACTCTGGACAACTTGGTGGTTAACTAACTTTTTGTTTATTTGGGCTATTTTAAACCCCCAAACCTGGGCTTAACCATCTTCCTTCTTTTCTTTTTGTACATATTCTACTGAATTGCACAGTCCCTGGCAGGGAAACATTAAACAAACAGAACCCAGGGTTGCTATGCTGTTAAAGCCAGAAGTACATCATTCATTATGTGAATAAAATACATAGAGAATAAAATAGCCACAGAGTAATGGGAGTTTTATTCTCTCTCTATTCCATTTCACTCCCTCTCTATTTTACTTACGTTATGAAGTGATGCTCCCGCCGCTGGCTGATAAATGTTGATTAATCTGATGGAGAGTTGGATTTGTTAGCGGGCAACAGCAATGTAAATAAATCGAGCAGGTGAACTGGAGTTCACAGTGTCATTTCTGAGATTAAAGAGGCTGTCTAGCCCTCCAAGCTCACTTATTACAATCAGGATGCATGCTTTTCTTGTAAACAGACCTAGTAAGCCCCTTTAAGCAGCTCAGCAGGCCACCTTTTGTATTTCCTACTGACTGTCTCTTCAGCAAGTTTCATCTCCTGGGTATTGTGTATGATGTTAATTTTTGTTTCTCCTCCAGGGGGTGGGAGTTGGATAGAGGGGACTGGAAAGAATAGATAGGTCAGGTTTTCTTTTTTGAAACCATTGCAGTCAGCCAGTCAATAATTGTGCAGAACTTATAACAAGCAAGTGTCTGAACAAAATGCTTACAGATTCATAACAATAAAGAGAACAATGAATGCAGCAATAGTCATTAACACCTATATAGCAATTTACTATTTATAAAGCACTTTAGGTAGTATAATATTGGTTAATGCTGAAGGTAATTCTAGGCGTAGGCATTATTGTTTTATCTAGGTCCTCAGATATTAGCTGTGTCACCCTTCTTGGAAATACATTTATGCACTTAAAAAAATTTTTTTACTTTAAGTTCTGGGATATATGTGCAGAACGTGCATGTTTGTTACATGGGTATACATGTGCTATGGTGGTTTGCTGACTTTTATTCACTTTTTTAATAGATTGATCTCCCTGTTTTCAGTTCTGCAGGAAGTCCAATGCCTTCCTCAAATTTTGTTAGTTGCCAAGCAGCTCATCGTCTTGTCATCTTTATCTCTGGGCATTTACTTGCTACAATTTATTCTCCCCTGCTCTTTACCACCCCCACAGTCCCATAGCTCTGTTCTGTGGCTGTTTCCTTTTTTTCTGTTCCATATTGGCTTAGACACCAAACTCAGATCTCTTTCTGCAATTGTCCTCCAGGTAATAAAACACAGCCCTTCAACACAGCTCTGGAGTGAGAAGGCTTGTCTCCTACTTCCCTTGAAGGCTCCTAGCATAGCTTCTAAAGACAGTTATGTTAATCCCGAGGCAAGAGATCCTGTCACCATATTAAAGAGAGGACTACCTGACTGCCACACTTTCTGCTTATAAAACCACTTATGTTGCTTTACATTATTGTGTAGACAGGTTTTAGTCCCAACTATTGCTTGGCCTCTGACATTCAGAATTTGCTTCAGGTGAACTTGTATTAAAAATGATAGCTATACTGTAATTGCTATATACTGATAACTATAGTATGATGGAGCAGAAGTTTTAAAGGAAAATTTCCTGTTCCTAAGGCTAGATAATATTCTCAACAAGTATACCACCACTTTTTTCCTCATAAACAACCTTAGAATACGGCCACTGAAATTGGTTGGTTAAGAGGGTGATTCTGGTATCTTACCCTTTGGCAAAATTTGGCTCTACTGGCTACCAGCTGCGTGACCCAGGCCCCCCATGTACAGTTGCTCAGGTTGTATCCTGAGACTCCCAAGGAAACAATCTCAGAACAGAGCCATGGGGAGGTGGAAGGTGGGAAAGGGCAGGAGAGGATACTTTTTCAGCAGAGTCAATACCCAGAGCCAGAAATGACAAAGACTCACAAGCCACAGGTGCACAGGCAAAGAGAAATACAGCTTGAACCCTAGTCATTGAGATGTCAGCCTTGAGGTAAGACTGGCTTACCAAAGAGGAAGGTTCACTTTTAGAAGCTGAGAGACACTCTTGAATTTGAGCAATGGCACTAAAACTACTCACAGTGATGGCCTTTGAAAGTCACTTATTCTTTCTGTGCCTCAGTTTCTTTATTTTCTTTTCACATTCCTGCAATCAATCTGATTTATTTTTCCAAGGAAGCCATGTTTAATTATATATTGTATTCTGAAGTAAGAAACTTGTACAAAATAAGTTACAGGCATGCCAACGATAACAGGTGAAAAGTAAAGCTGTAGATTATACCCTAGGATCCTGGATGTAATAAAATTATCCTTCAAGTCAAATTAGAAATATCATCAAATACTGTAATTGTAGATACTGAAAGGACTGAAGCATATATAGCACATAAGACTATTCTATGATATTTTACCTAAAATTAATATGCAGGCTATAACAAACAGTAAGTTGCTCATTAACAACAATCAAACTTATCCTAAGAATTTAGAAATATTTATTTGGGTAATTTGGAATGCATAGGATTTTTTTTTTTCTGAGATGGTATTTTTTAAATTATCTTACTTTAAGTTCTGGGATACATGTGCAGATTCTGCAGGTTTGTTACATAGGCGTATGTATGCCATGGTGGTTTGCTGCACCTATTGACCCATTTTCTAAGTTCCCTCCCCTTGACCCACAGACCCCAACAGGCCCTGGTGTGTGTCATTCCCCTCCCTGTGTTCATGCGTTTTTATTGTTCAACTCCCACTTATGAGTGAGAACATGCACTATTTGGTTTTCTGTTCCTGTGTCAGTTTGCTGTGGATGATGGCTTCCAGCTTCATCCATGTCCCTGCAAAGGACAGGATCTCATTCCTTTTTATGGTTGTGTGGTATTCCATGGTGTGTATATGTGCCAGGTTTTCTTTATCCACTCTATCATTGATGGGAATGCAGGTCGGTTCCCTGACTTTGCAATTGTAAATAGTGCTGCAATAAACATATGTGTGCATGTGTCTTAATAGTAAAATGATTTGTATTCCTTTGGGTGTATATCAATAATGGCATTACTGGGTCAAATGGTAGATCCTTGAGGAATCGCAATACTGTCTTCCACAATGGTTGAACTAATTTACTTTCCCACCAACAGTGTAAAAGCATTCATTCCCATTTCTCCGCAGCCTCACCAACATCTATTGTTTCTCAATTTTTTAATAACTGCCATTCTGACTGGTGTGAGATGATATCTCATTGTGATTTTGATTTGCATTTCTCTAATGAACAGTGATGTTGAGCTCTTTTTCATATGCTTGTTGGCTGCATAAATATCTTCTTTTGAGAATTGTCTGTTCATATTCGTTACCCACTTTTTGATAGGGTTGTTTGGTTTTCTCCTTGTAAATTAGTTTAAATTCCTTGTAAATTCTGGATATTAGATCTTTTTCAGATGGCTAGATTGCAAAAATATTCTCCCATTCTATAGGTTGCCTGTTCACTCTGAAAATAGTTTCTTTTGCTGTGCAGAAACTCTTCAGTTTAATTAGATCCCATTCGTCAATTTTGGCTTTTATTAGAATTGCTTTTGGTTTTTGCCATGAAGTCTTTGCCCATGCCTATGTTTTGAATGTTGTTGCCTAGGTTTTCTTATAGGGTTTTTATGATTTGGGGTTTTACATTTAAGTTTTAAGTTCATCTTGAGTAAATTTTTATATAAGGTGTAAGGAAGGGGGTCTAGTTACAGTTTTTTGCATATGGCTAACCAGTTTTCCCAGCACTGTTTCCTGAATAGAAAATCTTTTCTCTACTGCTTCTCTTTGTCAGGGTTGTTGAAGATCAGATGGTAGTAGATGTGTGGTGTCATTTCTGAGGTCTCTGTTCCATTGGTCTGCATGTCTGTTTTGGTACCAGTACCATGCTGCTTTGGTTACTGTAGGCTTATAATATATTTTGAAGTCAGGTAGTGTGATGCCTCCAGCTTTGTTCTTTCTGCTTAGGGTTGTCTTGGATATATGGGGTCTTCTTTGATTCCATAGGAAATTTAAAATAGTTTTTTTTTTTTTTTTTTGTAATTCTGTGAAGAATGTCAAGGGTAGTTTGAAGGGAATAGCATTGAATCTCTAAATTACTTTGACTAGTATGGCCATTTTCACAAAATTGATTCTTCCTATTCATAAGCATGAAGTGTTTTTCCATTTGTTTGTGTCGTCTCTTACTTTCTTGAGCAGTGGTTTGTAGTTCTCCTTGAAGAGATCCTTCACATCTCTTGTTAGCTTTATTCCTAGGTATTTTATTCTCTTTGTAGCAACTGTGAATGGGAGTTCATTCATGATTTGGCTCTCTGCTTTTCTATTATTTATGTAAAGGAATGCTTGTGATTTTCCACACTGATTTTGTATCCTGAGATTTTGCTGAAGTTGCTTATCAGTTTAAGGAGTTTGGGGGCTGAGATGATGAAGTTTTCTAAATAAAAAATAACATTGTCTGCTAACAGAGACAATTTGACTTCATCTTTTCCTATTTGAATACACTACATTTGTTTATCTTGCCTGATAGACTGGGCAAAAACTTCCAATATTATGCTGAATAGGAGTGGTGAGAGAGGGTATCCTTGTCTTGTTCAGGTTTTCAAAGGGAATACTTCCAGCTATTGCCCATTCAATATGATATTGGCTGTGGGTTTGTCATAAAAAGCTCTTATTATTTTGAGATATGTTCAGTCAATACATAGTATATTGTGAGTTTTTAACATGAAGGGATATTAAATTTTATCAAAGGCCTTTTCTGGATCTGTTGAGATAATCATGTGGTTTTTTTTTGTCTTTGGTTCCGTTTATGTGATGGATTATATTTATTGATCTGCATATTTTGAACCAGGCTTGCATCCCAGGGATGAAGCTGACTTATCATGGTGGTGAAGTTTTTTGATGTGCTGCTGGATTCAGTTTGCTAATATTTTATTGAAGATTTTGTATCGATGTTCATCAGGGACATTGGGCTGAAATTTTCTTTTTGTGTGTGTGTGTGTGTGTGTCTCTGCCAGGTCTTGGTATCAGGATAATGCTGGCCTTATAAAATGAGTCTTTTTCTACTGGTTGGAATAGTTTCAGAAGAAATGGTACCTGCTCCTCTTTATACCTCTGGTAGAATTCAGCTGTGAGTCTGTCTGTCCTAGGCTT
Organism: Saguinus oedipus; assembly: GCA_031835075.1. NCBI lineage: Eukaryota > Metazoa > Chordata > Mammalia > Primates > Cebidae > Saguinus > Saguinus oedipus. Next base: position 78,989,735 of record CM063182.1, read on the forward strand.
TTTTTTTTTTTTTTTTTGACTAGTAAGCTGTTAATTATTGCCTCAGTTTCAGAACCTATTTGTCTATTCAGGTCTATTCGACTTATTCCTGGTTTTGTGTTCAGGAAGTAATCCATTTATTCTAGATTTTCTAGTTTATTTGTGTAGAGGTGTTTATAGTATTCTCTGATGGTACTTTGTATTTCTGTGGGGTCACTGGTGATATCCCCTTTATTATTTGTTATTGTGTCATTTTTATGTGTAGATGCTGCACCACACCGTTCTTCCTTTCTCTCAGTGGATCACATCAACTGCCTAGTCGTTTCTGATGGGAGAACCTGGATACCTTGGTTGCTGGTGAAGGGTTCACCCGCTTATTATGGTTCTTTTCCATAGGAGCCTCCAATTGCAATTTTTAGTTAGCCATCTTGGCCTTGCTCTGCCTTGCCTCCGTTTCCTCGTTGGTAAATGGGGGTTGTTGAAAGGACTAAATGTGTTGATGTAAAATGCTTCACACTGTCTAAAACTGAAGTACTCCTTGCTCTCTGGCAGGTTCAACAGCTTTCTCTTAGCTCCCATGACCCCCTGAGCCACCTTGTACTAAGGAAGAGGCTGATGACAGTTTTGCCAGTGCACTGTGAGGAAATGCTGGGTTCTTATGCCTGCCCTTTAAAATGGACAGTCCTGGCTGTCATGCTCTTCCCCTTTTTCTTGCCTGGGATGGAGATGTGATGCCTGGAGGCACAGCATGCAACTCTGGTCTAGGGGAAAACCACAAGAAGAGAGTGGGAATCCCTTTCTTTAAGGACATGATTGAGATACAGAACCATTTCTGGAGAGTCTGCCCTGAAACTTTTGTTCAGTGAAACAGATATGCATACAAGTTATGTTTTAGGCATGTTAGTGGATTTTTCTGTTATTTGTAGCTGAATGTATTCATGATAGCACAGCTTTTCCTCCTTTACTATCATTATCATTATTTTATGTGAGAAGGAAAGCAACTTCTGTGTGACCAGCCTCCACAAATTGAGAGATGTAATTTGTTCTTTTAGTTATACCTCATTTACAGATGAAGAAACTGAGTAAATTAAACTGCCCACATTTCCCAGTTTGTAACGAAGCAAGTCATAATACACATCCATACACTGACAGCAAATTTGTTACGTTTCTACTATTACATATAGTTGCCAAGTTTCCATCCTGTGACTGAACTATAAAAGTACCACCTAATCTTCTTAATTTCAGACTTGTTTTAGGTCATCCAGTCTGTTAAGACCCAGTTGAACTTTGATGGTGTCATGTAATATATTAAGTACATGCTATAGTGACATATAATCTTTAAATTTAATCTATGATTGCTTTAATGTATAATATAATAATTTAGAATTATTGAACAGTACAGTGCCAAATTAAGCTTGAGACGTGATCAGAGGATAACTTAGTTACATTGTAATTCACAGTCAGAGATGTCTCACCCACTCACTAGTCATCAACTGATTATTACCCTTTAACTAGTGTTATTGGTTATAGGAGGAAAAACAATAGCAAACAAAAATTTTCTTTCCCCACTTTGTTCTCTCTCTCTCTCTCTCTCTCTCTCTCTCTCTCTCTCTCTCTCTCTCTCTCTCTCTCTCTCTTTAAGAGATGAGGATTCGCTATGTTACCCAGGCTCATCTTGAACTCCTGGCCTCAAACCATCCTTGGCCTCCCAACGTGCTGGAATCCCAAGCATGAGTACTAGGCCCCTTTCCATACTTTCAATTGGCTAGGCAGTCTTTCATATATATATATATATATATATATATATATATATATATATATATATATGTGTGTGTGTGTGTATATATGTATAAATGTATATATATGTGTGTGTATATATACATATATATTTATATATATAAAATTACATGTATACACACACACACACACACACACACACACACGCATATATATATAAAAAATTCAAGTTAATCTTCACAGAAAGCCATTAAGTGACCATATCATCATTTTCATGTTGTATTTGTGAAAACAGAGGGATAGAGTGCAAAGGTTGATTTTTAGAGATAAGCATTAGATTAGTTTATAATGCAGGCACACTTGAAATAGTTTTCAAAGCTAAATGGAAGGATGCATTACACTGGAAGATAGCACATGATACTTCCTCCCAGTCTGATTGACTTGTTTTGGCAGGAAGGCATCCTGAGATGATAGTAAGATGCAATCCCTTGAATCTGGGGTAGGAGTTTCTTTTCTGTGTGTAAGGCATATGAGACCAAAGCTCCAGATATGGAGAGGGTCTGGGGAGGGATGTCCAAAACATTTCTCAGATAAAGAAGAGCTTCACACTGGCAGCATATACAGGGAACCTTGGGGTAGGGTGACAGGTCTGATGTACAGGTCCTATATACCACATTTATATACTTTCTGATCCTGCCTTACCTTCCTATTTCTGTGAATGTTCTTACATACTCCTAACAAGGATACCAATTGAACAACTCTCCACACTCACTCATCTTCCAATAATTCAGATAACGCAATTCACCTTTCTAAAGTTCAATGGCTTTTATTATATTTATTATTTGCGACCATCATCAGTCAATTTTAGAATATCAAATTTAGAGTGTCACCTCAAATAAAACTTCATACCATGCACCTATCATTCCCCATCCTCTCATCCCTCCAGACCAAAACAACTACTAACATGCTTTCTGTCTCTTTATATAGTATTTGCTTCTTCTGAACATTTCCAATAAATTGAAATCATATAGGAGGTGGTCTTTTGTGATTGAGCTGATTTTGGTATCAGGGTATTACTGGCCTTAGCATTATTTGGGAAATGTTCCCTCTTCTTCTATGTTTTGCAAAAATTTATGAAGCACTACTATTAATTAGTTTTAAAGGTTAGAATTCAGCAGTGAAGACCAGGTTCATTGGGTTACGCCTGTAATCCCAGCACTTTGGGAGGCTGAGGCAGGCAGATCACAAGGTCAGGAATTCGAGACCTGCCTTGCCAACATGGAGAAACCCTGTCTCTACTAAAAATACAAAAATTAGCTGGGCGTGGTGGTGTGCACTTGTTATTCCAGCTACTCCAAAGGCTGAGGTTTTCTTAATGGAGTAGTTTTTCATTATGAATTCAATATCTTTGTTATAGGTTGTAATGCTTAACATTTTTTTTTTTTTTTTTGAGATGTATTCTTCTCTGTCGCCAGGCTGGAGTTTAGTGGTGCAATCTTGGCTCACTGCAATCTCTGCCATCCTGGTTCAAGTGATTCTCCTGCCTTGGCCTCCAGAGTATGGGGACTACAGGCGTACACCACCATACCCAGCTAATTTTTTTATTATTATTATTAGTAGATATGTGGATTTACCATGTTGGCCAGGATGGTCTTGATCTCTTGGCCTCATGATCCACCCGCCTCGGCCTCCCAAAGTGCTGGGATTACAGGTGTGAGCCACCATGCCTGGCCTGTGACAGTTAATTTTATATGTTAACCAGATGGGGCCATGTGATGCCCAGGTATTTGGTCAAACATTATTCTGGGTATTTTTGTAAGAGTGGTGTTTTTGGATGGGTTTGATATTTAAATTGTTAGACTGAATAAAGTAGATTGTTCTCTGAAGTGTGAGTGGATCTCATTCAGTCATTTGAAGGCCTGGATAGAACAAAAAGGCTGGCCCTTCCCTGAGTAAGAGAGAATTCTTCCTGCCTAATGGTCTCTAAACTGGAATTTGCCTTTTTTCCCTGCTCTCAGACTTGAACTGAAACGTCATCTCTACTTGAGTCTTGAGCCTGTTCATCTTGAATTGAAGCAAAACTATTGGCTCTTCTGTGTCTCTGGTTTGCTGGATCACCCTTCATGCACATGTTGGAACTTGTCAGCCTTCAAAATTCTATGAGTCAATTCACACACATATGCATATATAAGTATGTTTTATTTGTTCTGTTTCTCTAAAGAACACTGACTAATGTGTATGTCTATTAGATTGTATATTTCTTTTTGATTCAGTTTTAATAGGTTTCGTGTTACAAACTGAATGTTAGTGTCCTCCTAAAATTTATATGTTGAACCCTTAATCCCCAGTGTGATGGTGTTAGGAGATGGGATTATAACCTTTGAGAGGTTATTAGGTTTGGGTGAGATGATAAGGGTGGAGCCCCCATGATGGGATGAGTGTCCTTATAGGATGGGAAAGAGACACCAGAACTTCTTTCTCCGCCATGTGTGGATTCAGCAAGACAGTCTGTAAATCAGGAAGAGGGCCTTCACCAAGAACTTCCCCGATGCTAGCACACTGATCTTGGACTTCCCAGCATTCAGAACTATAAGGAATAAATGAGTGTTGTGTAAGCCACCCAATTTTTGGTATTTTGTTATAGAAGCACCAGCTGGCTAAGAGATTTTTGTCTTCCTGGGAATTTGTTCATTTAAGGTATCTAATTAGTATATTTTTAATAACATTTCTTCACAATCCTTTTTATTTCTGCAAAGTCCATAGTGATATCTTTCATTTTTGTGTCTCTTCTCTTTTTGTTTGGCCAATCTAGTGAAAGATTTGTGAATTTTGCTAATATTTTCTCAAAGAACCAACTTACAGTTTTGTTGATTTTCTTGATTACTTTTCTATACTTTATTGCATGAATTTTTTCTGCTCAAATCTTTTTATTTTATTCCTTTTACTTGCATAAATTTAGTTTTCTCTTCTTTTGTCAGTGCCTCAAAGTGGCAATTTAGGTCACTAGCTTGAGAATCAAGTTGGCAGTTTAGGTTATTAGCTTGAGAATCTTATATGGACTTAAGTTATTACTTCCTCTTGAAGCACTGCTTTACTTGTATTCCATAAGTTTTGGTATTTTATGTCTTCCTTCTCATTTATTTCAAATATTTTCTGACTCCCTCTTGATTTCCTCTTTGATCTTTTCCTCCCAGCATTTGTTTAAGGATGTGTCCTTTAATTTCCACATAATCTTTGCTTTTCAAAAATTCCTCATAGGTATTTGTGATTTCATTCCATTTTTGTATCAGTCTTTTAAAATTTGTGGAGGTTTATTTTATGACCTAGTATATACTCTGTCTCGGGGAATATTCTGTGAGCACTTGAGAAGAGTGTGTATTCTGCTGTTGTTAGGTGTGGCATTCTATAGGTGTCTGTTAGGTCTAGTTGCTCTATGTTATGGAATGTTTCATTTCCTTCTTGTTCTTCTGCCTTGTTTCTTTCTCCATTATTGATGATATGGTATTAAAAATTTTAACTATTATTGTTAAATTTTTAACTTTCTCTTTATTTCTGTAAAATTTTGCTTTATATATCTCAGTGCTCTGTTAGTAGGTATATGTATGTGTATAATTAGATCTTGCTGATGAATAGACCCTTTATCACAATAAAATGTTTCATCTCAGTATTTTTTTGTTGTTGGTTTAAAGTCTCTTTTGTCTGACATTAATGTAGCTACACAGGTGTTCTTGTTGTTGCGTTTGGCCTGATATGTTTTTCTCTTCTTTACTATCTATATTGTCTTTGAATCTTCCTGTGGCTAACGTAGAATCGGATCCTCTTTTTCCATCCAGTCTGAATATTTACTGCCTTTTGTTTGGGTTTTGGAATCTACTCATACTTAATGCTATTATTGACATAGCTGGATTTATGCCTGTACTTTAGTTTTTAATGTCTCATGTCTTTTTTTTCTTTTATTCCTCTTTTACACTTTCTTTTTTATTATCTGAAAATAATTTCTTTAATGATTAAAAACATTGTAAGTTTTTCCTTAGTGATTGCTCAAGGGCTTACTTTATGCACCTTAATTTATAAGAATCAGCTTCAGATTTATGCTACTTCTAGTGAGCTACAAGAATGTTATTCCTACATAACTCTATTCCCATCCTCCTTTTTTGTGATATTATTGTTATATATATATTTATAAATGTTACCAATCTAACAATGCCTTGTTAAAATTATTACTTTATGTAATTTATGACCATAATAAAAGAAGAAATATAAACAAGGAAATACTTCTAACTTTGTTACTGTCATTATATGAACTTTTAAAAATATCATTTCTGACTCTTTACATCTATGCTTATGGATTCAAGTTATCATCTGGAATCATTTGCTTAGCTCAAGTCACCTCTTTCTCTGTTACTGGCAAACATATTACATTTCTATGTATTATAGGCTCAATACATTATATACATGTTGTTTAATGCAATTGTTTTCTCAATTGCTTAAGAGAGGAAAGGGAAAGAAATATGCATTCATGCTCTCTTTTGTAATAATTTACATAATTCCCTTTACTGATGTTCTTTTCTTACATACATTCTCTCTCTCTCTCTCTCTCTCTCTCTCTCTCTCTCTCTCTCTGTGTGTGTGTGTGTGTGTGTGTGTGTGTATTTGAATTACTGTTTGGGGTTGCTTGCTTTTAACATGAAAACTTTCGGTATTTCTTATAAGATAGGTCAGCTAGGTAAAAATTCTGTCAGTTTTTGTTATTGGGAAATGTCTTTCTTTCACTTTCATATTTGGATATCATGGATGGCTTTTGTTTTTATAATGGCACTTGAAATATTTTATCCCACTGCCTTTTATTCTTCATTGTTTTTGACAAGAAGTTAGCTGCTAATCTTAATGAAGTTCCCTTGTGAATAAGTCATTTTTCTCCTACTGTTTGTAAGATTTTGTCCTTATGTTTTGCATTTAGCCTTTTTATTATGACATGTCTTTTCTATGAATTAGTATTTACCCTTTTTAGAGTTTATCATTTTTTCTGAAATAAGGAAGGTCTTTTTCTTAAAATATGTGTAACTTATAGCTATTATTTTATAGAATATATATATTTTATTGAATATATCTCCAATATTTCATTTTATTGAATATATATAATATCATATATATGTATATCTTCTTTCTCTGTCTTCTCTATTCTCACATTCCCAACATGTATTCTTGCTCTGATTCATGTTTCACATTTCTCTGAGACTCTGCTCATTTTTCTTTATTATTGTTCTCTCTGTTCTTTGGATTTAATAGTCTATTGCTCTATTTTCAAGTTTGCTAATTCTTTCTTATACCAATTCAAATCAACTGTATTCTCTCTAGTAAATTATTTATTTCAATTTCTATACTTTTTAACTCTAGAATTTCCATTTGGTTCTTTATTATAATTTTTATTTCTTATTGATATATTGCATTTGACACAACATTGTTGTCATACCTTCTTTTACTTCTCTAACTATATTTTTAAATTTCTTTGAACATATTTGTAATGGCTACTTTGAAGTATTTTCCTGTTAAATCTGACATCCGTACAAGCTTATGGACAGTTTCTGTTGCTTACTTTTATGCTGAGTGTATGGGTCATGCTTTCTTAAATTGGACATTTTAGATAATATACCAATTTTAGGTACTAGACACCCCTTTCTGGACTTGTCATTGCTATTTGTCCTTTTTTTGTTGTTGTTATTGTTGTTCAGTTACTATCTGTATAATTTTAATTGTAGTGAAGTCTGTTTTGCTCCAAAGAAAAAGGCTCTGATGGTCCTCCTCAGGAGGTAACAACCTTGGGTATGTCTACAGTTGCCCTGGAATTATGGTGTTTTGGCAGAACTGTCTCTTTACTCTCACTTTTCCTGACCACACCTATTTGTTAAGCTCCATTAATTCTCTGCCAAATGCTTTATTGTGTTCAGCAATGCTTTTGAGGCATAAATTGTTCTGTAGACTAATCTAATCAAATCTACAGTCCTTTGAAGAAATAGCTTCCAAGGTCGGTCTTTGATTTTTTTGAATAACAGTTAAACTTCTGGATGTCTCCTTCCTTGGTTCTCTTTAATAAAGTAATCTGGCTACAGTTTAGCCTACACCTTCAATGAATCTGCCAATTTCTTCCCATTATATTTCATCTTTTATCTGTATTTATGGTTATATATTATTACCTCCACTGTTTTTGATAGTTCTCCTCAGGCTTGAACTTCTCTGTATTATGTTGCAAATTAAATCAGCTTCTTTACAGAAAAGATTAGGAGCTATTTGTGTCATGGCCTGCTTCTCACCCCACGCAAAATTGTTGAGCCTCAGCTTTGGAATTGGGGTTAAGGACAATGGCATATTTCTCTCTGAATGACATGCTTATGTTCAGAAATGAACACTAGATGAGGGAATGACTGTAATCTCAGATTCTCTTGGCCTGCTTCCCCTGGCACAAACCCGCCACCCTATGAACCATGGTAAAGGTGATTAGGGTCCCAGAATTCTAGACAATGTTATTCCCAAGGCATAACCTCCAGTTTATGAATTGGGGGTGGGCAGAAGGGAAGCCCCCAAATTTGGCCACACCCATAACTTAGCCTCAGCAATAGATAAATGGTAGCAGGATAAAAAATGCTGATATTCTGTTCCTTCTTAGAAGTTATCTTTGCAGCTAGAAGTTGGTGAGAAAAAGAGCCCTGTGTTTCTGACTGTACTCATCTGAAATAGAGTCTCTATCTCACTGAGTGAGGGGCAGGAGATTGAATAGTCTTAGTTCAAATACCACAGACTCTCAACTTTCTTACTGAATTTTAGTAGATTTTCTTGAATAGATATTTCCTTATTTGCTTATGCCCTTGGAACCATTTCTGGAGACTTTAGATGGTTGTTTTATTAAATTTTCACTAGATTCTCTGTGGAGATTGCCTGCAGAACTTCTCATGCTGCCATGCTAGAAGTTAATCTCTTCTCCATTCTCTCATAATATCAGTTTTTCCATTTTACTGAATTATTTTTATCAGTATATGTAGTAACTCTTTTTCTCACATTAAAAAAAGATACAGTAAAACTTTTGAGTCCACTTTTTAGCTATTACCACGGTTTTCTTTTTCACATAAACAGTTTCATAAAACAAACCTATACATACTTACCTCTAATTCTTCTCCCATTTTTCTTTTGAACACATTGCTATAGTATGACAGATCCCTGATTACTTGAAGGTTTATGTCTCTAGGTTGGGCAGTGAGCCAAGGCCATAGTGCCCAGCCAAGGACCAGGTATCCCTGAGAACTCAAACGTACCAGAAGGTATCTGAGGACCTACCTAGGGAAACAGTCCTATCATACCTATACAGCAGGCAGAGAGCCCGAAAATTAGCTTAAAAACAGCTTACAGAGAGGAAGCAGGGAGGATCTCTACATCTGTTCTGCTGCCACTGCCTTGTATATAAGTCCTAATAAATTCACCTACTCAACAAACTAGACTTGTCTCAGTTACTCTTTGGTCTTTCAGTTTGGGGAAAGGTTTTTTAAATGTGATTCCATGTTGTTCTCATTATAGTTGTTATGAGGATTTTGTCTCCCCTCCTATTCCCTTCTTCATTGTTTTGAACAAAACCCTTGGTGATGGCCATGTTGTTATATTTAATGATTAATCATTAGTGTCATCTTAATTGACTTTTGTGAAGCACTCTCTTTACTTGTATTCAGTATTCCACACCACATTCCCCATCTTAGCCTTGACTGCTGTTTCTTTCCATCTCCATAACCTCTAAATATTGACTGGCTCAAAGCTCAGTTCTTGGACTTTTCCCCTTTTTTTCTGTATACTCATGCTTTGGTTATCTAATTTAGTCTCATAGCTTTAAATATTAACTAAGTCTAATGACTCTTAAATTTATATCTTCAGCCTGGACCTGTCTTCTGAATACCAGGCTAATATATACGACTACCTTCTTTAAATCTCCACCTAGATGTTATAGTAAGCTTTCTTATTATTTTCATTACTGTTACTGCCACCATTATTGTCATTGTCATCATCATCATCATCGTAATTGGCTCTCTCCATAAGAGAAAATTATACCACTTAATCACTTTGATGATAGTTCTAACCTTATGACTTCTTTTGGCCAATTAAATATGACATGTGCAGTTTAAGTAGGTTTCAAAATGCAGTATTGAATTCTCATATCTTTTTTACAACCACCACTGTGATTAGGAACATTCAGGTTAGAGAGGATGACCATAAGCTTTGGTCCCAAAAAAGAAGAAAGCAGAAGCAGGGTTCTATCCAATTCTATAACATATATGTAACTTGAGTCGTATGTAAACTACACTGTTGTAAATGATAGAAAATTTTAGGTCAATTGTTACTTGGTGTACAGTTATCAACAACTTAACATGTCCCAAAGAGAATGCCTCCCTCTCATATGTGACCCTTATTCTCACTCAAGTAAGGATGATTTATCCCTACAGTTTCTCATGATCCTTGATTCATTCCTTTCTAGAACATTATAAAAGATTTCACTGTCTCGTCTTCAAACTATAGCAATAATCACTACATTTTTCATTATAGCCCAAGCCACCATTCTCTATTGGCCCAATTAGCTCAACAGCCTCCTTTCTGAGTAGTCTCTCTGCTTCCACCCTCACCTGGTTAGTCTTTCTTCAACTCAGTAGCCATTATCATCTTAAGATATGAGAAAGATCATGTCACTCATGTGATCAATACTCTCTGTTGGTCTTCCTCACCAGTAGAAAACAAAACAAAACAAAACAAACCCGAGGTCCAACCAATAATCAGTAAGTCCCATTCACTGCCCTTCATTTTCTGACCTCCTCTCCTAATACTCTCCCCATTATTCCTTGCTTGTCAGATAAACTGGCCTCCTCACAGTAGTTGAATGTAACGGACATCCTTCTACACCAGGGCCTTTGCATTTTATTATTTCTTCTACCTATAATGCTCTTTCCCTCAATACAAAATGTTTGCTCTCTCTCTATTGATATAAACCTTTCACCTTTCTATCCAAATTCTAAAATTGCTCTTTCCCCATTTTTTTTCTATTAGTGGTCCCTGTTTTGCATTCTGCCAGAGTACTATCTACTGTCTAACATAATACAAATTTACTTCTTTACCGTAGTTTTTGTTTGTTTCCCTCAATAGAATACATGCTACAAGAGGGCAAACATTTTTGTTTGTTGTTTTTTAGATTCAGTATCAAAAAGAATGCTTCACATGTTATAGATACAACATAGACATTGAGTGATAATTAAATATCATGACAATTGTATCATGTGATTCTAGAAAATGGACCTACTTCTCATAACTATAATTTAGAATGTTCCTAGAGTTCATTTTATGAGTGGATTTGTTCTATTTAAGTGGGTAATGCTGTATCAGACATCTACTGAGAATTTTCCTTTCCTTCTTTTTCCTCCTCTGTAACCACACCTCCTTTATTTTCTTATTTCTGCTGTACATTCTTTTTATTTAACATCTGTTTTCAGAATGTTATTTACAAAAAATTTGTCTACCTCCTGTTGAATTACATATTCAAAACTTTGGGAAGGCTTCTTTCATTTCTTCCTGAATCTTTTAAGAAAAATTCCATCTTTCCAGGAACTCTAGAAAATACAGCTTTTAATATTGTATTTTCACCTTTTTTCATAACTTATTTCTTTATTCATCTGTATTTATAGAAATAATAACAAGCTATTTAGGCATATATATCTTTAAAGATACTTACCTAGAACTTCAATGATCATGAATCCTATTTTTTCTGATGTATGGCATGATTTTTAGAAGACATCAGAAATTGGCAGGTTAGGTGGACTATATAAATTGTCAAAATCTTGGTCATATTTTAGGTTTATTCTCTAAAAATAATGATTTCAATTATCTAGATCAATAGAAAGTTACTAGCTCTCATTATAGGATTGAATGTAGTTTATTTTAATCCGATTTCTTTCCTTGTAAAAGCTGGCACAGTAGGGCAAGGAAAGAGAATAAGATTTTGATTCATGGAAAGAAAGAAGGGTAGGATTTCCAAGATGGCACAGTAGAAACAACTCGGGATTACAGCTCTCAGTGAAGGCGCAGAGGGTGAGTCCTAGCCGCATTTTCAGATGGACCTTTGTTGCCCACAGAACAGGGAAATTCCCAGGTGCAGGAGAGACGTGGGACACCAGTGCAGCCCTTTCGGCTTGGGCAGCCGTTTCGGCCGGGGCTGCAGCGCAGCGGCAGCCTGCACAAAGCTCAATGGTCTGGGTGCCCTGTTAAACTGGCAGTTTGAGATTTGGGAGGGCAGATTAACATATCCATCTGATTGAGCAGGACTTGGACAGTGAGCCAGACTGGGAAATTCCTGGGAAGCATGATTTGAGCTGGTGCAGTGGGCCACGGCATGGGAAACCATGCAGATCCTGGTGCCCTGTCAGCAGGCAACTGAGGCACCTGTGAGAGAGTCAACCGTTCAAATTAAAAAGGAAAAAAGAGAGAGAGAGAGAAGGAACTCTGAGGCAGGGAGCCAGTTGATCAGGCTCGGCGGGTCCCACCCCCACAGGGACAAATAAAACGGCGATTTGAAATGCTCAGGGTTGAGAGTTTTACCCTGCGCTCAGCTGAATCCAGGATGGTGCAGCTCAGTGGGGGAGGGGCGTCTGCCACTATGGACGCATACTGCCCCTACTGAGGTACAGGCCCATTGCAGAAGCAGCCTGCCATTGCCAAGGCAACCCGCCATAACAGAGAGACTCCATCAACAGGTCAGAGCCCAACACAGTAGGGCAGAGCCCCGTGGCAGTAGGGCAGAGCCCCATGGCAGCAGAGCAGAGGCTTGGCAGGCAAAAAGTGACTAGACTGCCTCCTAGCTGGGCAGGACAGTGCAACGGATACTCATAAAGAAATCCCCAACTGCCTGAGACAGAGCATCTGAGGGAAAAAAAAAAGGGGGGGTTTATAAGTTCTGCTGCAGTGACCTAAACACACCAGCCCAACAACCCTGAATGAACAACAGAGCTCACAGCTCAGCACTGGAGCTCCTGTAAAGTACAGACCATCTCCTCAAGCAGCTCCCTGACCCCTGTATATCCAAAGAGTCACCTCAAAAGAGGACTAATCAGACTGACATTTGGCAGGCATCATTCTGGGACAAAGATAGCAGAAGAAGAAACTGGTAACATCCCTCACTGTTCTGCAGCTGCTACAGGTGTACCCCAGACAAGCAGGGCCAGGAGTGGACCTCAGCAGTTGTAGAGCAGAGGGGCTAGACTGTTAGAAGGAAAACTAACTAATAGAAATACTTCATCATCAACAATCTGGGCATCCACTCAGAGACCCAATCAAAAAGTCAGCAACTACTAAGACGACAGGTGGATAAATCCACAAAGATAAGAAGAAACCAGCACAAAAAGGAGGAAAACACCCGAAACCAAAACACCTCACCTCTTACAAAGGACCAAAACTCCTCACCAACAAGGAAACAAAGCTGGACAGAGAATGAGTGTGACAAAATGATGGAATCAGACTTCAGAAGGTGGATAATGAGAAACTTACATGAGCTAAAAGAACATGTTCTAAATCAATGCAAAGAAAGTAAGAATCTTGAAAAATGATTTGAAAAAAGATTCGAGAAAATGATAACAAGAATGGACAACTTAGAGAGGAATATGACTGAATTGAAGGAGCTGAAAAATATAACATGAGAACTTCGTGAAGCATGCAAAAGTTTCAACAGCTGAATTGACCAAGCAGAAGAAAGAATATCAGAAGTCGAAGACCAACTCAATGAAATAAAATGAGAAATGAAGATTAGAGAAAAAAGTGCAAAAAGAAATGAACAAAATCTCCAAGAAATGTGGGACTATGTGAAGAGACCTAACCTACGTTTGATAGGTGTACCAGAATGTGACGAAGAGAATGAATCTAAGCTGGAAAACACTCTGCAGGATATTATCCAGGAAAATTTCCCCAACCTAGCAAGGCAGGTCAATACTCAACTCCAGGAAATACAGAGAACACCACAAAGATATTCCACAAGAAGAGCAACCCCAAGGCACATAATCATCAGATTCACCAGGGTTGATATGAAGGAGAAAATACTAAGGGCAGCCAGAGAGAAAGGTTGGGTAACCCACAAAGGGAAGCCCATCAGACTCACAGCAGATCTCTCGACAGAAACTCTACAAGCCAGTAGAGAGTGGGGGCCAATATTCAACATCCTTAAAGAAAAGAACTTTCAACCCAGAATTTCATATCCAGCCAAACTAAGCTTTATAAGTGAAGGAAAAATAAAATCATGTGCCAACAAGCAAGTACTCAGAGATTTTGTCACCACCAGGCCTGCTTTACAAGAGCTCCTGAAAGAGTCACTACACATAGAAAGAAACAACCAGTACCAGCCATTCTAAAAGCATACCAAATGCTAAAGAGCATCAACAAAATGAAGAATCTGCATCAATCAATGGGCAAAACAGCCAGCTAGCATCAAAATGGCAGTAGCAAATTCACACATAACAATATTAACCCTAAATGTAAATGGGCTAAATGCACCAATCAAAAGACACAGACTGGCAAATTGGATAAAAAACCAAAACCCATCGGTGTGCTGTAGCCAGGAAACCCATCTCACACGCAAGGATACACAAAGGCTCAAAATAAAGGGATGGAGGAAGATTTACCAAGCAAATGGACAGAAAAAAAAAAAAGCAGGAGTTATAATTCTCATCTCTGATACAATAGACTTTAAAGCAACAAAGATCAAAAGAGACAAAGAAGGTCATTACATAATGGTAAAAGGATCGATACAACAAGAAGACCTAACGATCCTAAATACATATGGACCCAATACAGGAGCACCCAGATATATAAGGCAAGTTCTTAAGGACTTACAAAGAGACTTAGACTCCCACACAATAATAGTGGTTGATCAGACAGATCAACCAGAGAGAAAATTAACAAGGATATCCAGGGCTTGAACTCAGACCTGGAACAAGCAAACCTGATAGACATTTACAGAACTGTCCACCCCAAATCAACAGAATATACATTCTTCTCAGCACCACATCACACCTACTCCAAAATTGACCACATAATTGTAAGTAAAGCACTCCTCAGCAAATGCAAAACAACTGAAATCATAACAGTCTCTCAGACCATAGTGCAATGAAGTTAGAACTCAGAATTCAGAAACTAACTCAGAATTGCACAGCTTCATGGAAACTGAACAACTGGCTCTTAAAGGTTGATTGGATAAACAATGAAATGAAGGCAGAAATAAAGAAGTTCTTCAAAACCAATGAGAATGAAGACACAACATAACAGAATCTCTGGGACACATTTAAAGCAGTCTCTAGAGGAAAATGTATAGCTATAAATGCCCACATGAGAAGAGTGGAGAGATCCAAAATTGAAACCCTAACATCAAAATTGAAAGAGCTAGAGGAGCAAGATGAAAAAAGCTAAAAACCTAGCCGAAGACAAGAAATAACCAAAATCAGAGCAGAACTGAAGGAGATAGAGACATGAAAAACCCTTAAAAAAATCAATAAATCCAAGAGCTGGTTTTTCGAAAAGATCAACAAAATAGACAGACCACTAGCCAGACTGATAAAAAAGAAGAGAGCGAACAACCAAATAGATGAAATAAAAAACAATAAAGGGGAAATCACCACAGATTTCACAGAAATTCAAACCATCATCAGAGAATACTACAAACAACTCTATGCACGTAAACTAGTAAACCAGTAAGAAATGGATAAATTCCTGGACACCTGTGTCCTCCCAAGCCTAAACCAGGAGGAAGCCGAAACTATGAATAGACCAATAACAAGGTCTGAAGTCGAGGCAGCAATTAAGAGCCTAACACACAAAAAAAGCCCACGTCCAGATGGGTTCACAGCCGAATTCTACCAGACACACAAAGAGAAGCTAGTACCATTCCTTCTGAAACTATTCCAAATAATTCAAAAAGAGGGAAGCCTTCTCAAATGATTTTATGAGATCAACATCATCCCGATACCAAAACGCTGCAGAGACTCAACAAGAAAAGAAAACTTCAGGCCAATATCCATGATGAATATAGATGCAAAAATCTTCAATAAAATACTGGCAACCCGAATGCAACAGCACATTAAAAAACTTATCCATCATCATCAAGTAGGATTCATCCCGGGGATGCAAGGCTGGTTCAACATATGCAAGTCTATAAATGTAATTCACCACATAAACAGAAGCAAAAACAAAAACCACATGATTATCTCAATTGACGCAGAGAAGGCATTTGACAAAATTCAACAGCCCTTTATGCTAAAAACCCTCAATAAACTTGGTATTGATGGAACATATCTCAAAGTAATAAAAGCTATTTATGACAAACCAACAGCCAATATCATACTTAATGGGCAAAAACCGGAAGCATTCCCTTTAAAATCCGGCACTAGACAAGGATGCCCTCTCTCACCACTCCTATTCAACATAGTACTGGAAGTTCTAGCCAGAGCAATCAGGCAAGAAAAAGAAATAAAGGGTATTCGAATAGGAAAGTTGGAAGCCAAATTGTCTCTATTTGCAGATGACATGATAGTATACCTAGAAGACCCCATCACCTCAGCCCAAAAGCTCCTGCAACTGATAAGCAACTTCAGCAAAGTCTCAGGATATAAAATCAATGTGCAAAAATCACAAGCATTCCTATACACCAATAACAGACTTAAAGAGAATCAAATCAAGAATGAACTGCCATTCACAATTGCTACAAAGAGAATAAAATACCTAGGAATACAACTTACAAGGAACGTAAGGGACCTCTTCAAGGAAAACTACAAACCACTGCTCAACGAAATAAAAGAGTACACAGATGGAGAAACATTCCATGTTCATGGTTAGGAAGAATCAAAGTTGTGAAAATGGCTATACTGCCCAAAGTAATTTACAGAATCAATGCTATCCCCATCAAGCTACCATTGAATTTCTTCACAGAACTGGAGAAAACCACCATGAACTTCATATGAAACCAAAAGAGAGCCCGCATAGCCAAGTCAATTCTAAGCAAAAAGAACACAGCGGGAGGCATCACTCTACCAGACTTCAAACTATACTACAAGGCTACAGTCATCAAAACATCATGGTACCAGTACCAAAACAGAGATATAGACCAATGGAACAGAACAGAGGCATTGAAGGCAACACAACATATCTACGACCATATAATCTTTGATAAACCAGACAAAAACAAGCAATGGGGAAGGGATTCCCTGTTTAATAAATGGTGTTGAAAAAACTGGTTAGCCATGTGCAGAAAGCAGAAACTGGACCCCTTCCTGACACCTTACACTAAAATTAACTCCAGATGGATTAAAGACTTAAACATAAGACCTGACACCATAAAAACCCTAGAAGAAAATCTAGGCAAAACCATTCAGGACATAGGAGTAGGCATGGACTTCATGACCAAAACACCAAAAGCATTGGCAACAAAAGCCAAAATAGACAAATGGGACCTAATCAAACTCCACAGCTTTTGCACGGCAAAAGAAACAGTCACTAGAGTGAATCGGCAACCAACAGAATGGGAAAAAATCTTTGCAGTTTACCCATCTGACAAAGGGCTGATATCCAGAATTTACAAAGAACTCAAACAGATTTACAGGCAAAAAAGAAACAAGCCCATTCTAAAATGGGCAAAGGATATGAACAGACACTTTACAAAAGAAGACATACATGAGGCCAACAAACACATGAAAAAATGCTCATCATCACTGGTCATTAGAGAGATGCAAATCAAATCCACATTGAGATACTATCTCATGCCAGTTAGAATGGCGATCATTAAAAAATCTGGAGAAAACAGATGCTAGAGAGGATGCTGAGAAATAGGAACATTCTTACACTGTTGGTGGGAGTGTAAATTAGTTCAACCATTGTGGAAGACAGTGTGGCAATTCCTCAAGGACCTAGAAATAGAAATTCCATTTGACCCAGCAATCCCATTACTGGGTATATATCCAAAGGACTATAAATCATTCTACTATAAGGACACATGCACACGAATGTTCATTGCAGCACTGTTTACAATAGCAAAGACCTGGAACCAACCCAAATGTCCATCGATGATAGACTGGACTGGGAAAATGTGGTACATATACACCATGGAATATTATGCAGCAATCAAAAATGATGAGTTTTTGTCCTTTGTAAGGACATGGATGAATCTGGAGAACATCATTCTCAGCAAACTGACACAAGAACAGAAAACGAAATTCCACATATTCTCACTCATAGGCGGTTGAGAAAAATGGAACACATGGACACAGGGAGGGGGGTACTACACACTGGGGTCTATTGGGGGGAATACAGGAGGGACAGTGAGGGGGGAGCTGGGGAGGGATAGCCTGGGCAGAAAAGCCAAATGTGGGTGAAGGGGAGGAAGGCAGGAAAACACACTGCCATGTGTGTACCTATGCAACTACGTTGCACGTTCTGCACATGTACCCCAAAACCTAAAATGCAATAAAAATTAAAAAAAAAAAAGAAAGAAGGGTAAACTTTGATTATACTGCCTAGCTTGAAGAGAATGGCTGGGTTGAACCCTTGTGATTAGGGCCTTGAGTTGGACTGACCATTGGGTTGCACAGGTGTCTGGGCTCTTGGAGCACACAGGATGTCAACTGTGAGAAGAAGACTGATCTGAAAGGGAAGAAGAACCAAAAAGAAACTCTGTTAACTACAGAGTTCTAGCAACAGTCATCACTGCTGTGTGCATTCTCTTCAAAACAGACTTTTCCACAAAACCCAAAGGGTGGTTGTCTGGTTAGGGTTAAATTACCTAATTATAATCTTTTGCATGTCATGCAGTATACACATTCATGCAGGGATTGGGTGATTTTGCCTACGGCATCTTCACAAATGGTGAAATAATAGGCAGTAAAATAACAAACTTTAAGATCTTTCTTTGTCACATTTGTTGCATTATCACATCTGTTGTTATGTGATGAGTGAGATGATCAATTATTCATGACATAATGATAGCAATTTCATAATAATCTCACTTGTGGATGAAACCACCATGTCCATGTAGGTACCCACAGAATCTGTAGTACTGGAGGAATAAGTCACTATTAGCACTCAACTGCTCTAAGCACTTCTCTTCATCTTATTTGTTTAGCCTTTAAAAAAATTACTGCAGAAGAATTCTGCAATTGTCACTAACGCAGATTATGGAACTAGACACCATGCAATGCCTAATGAATGGCCTCATTACTATCTTTCAGCAAATAAATATAATGAATATTGAAAGAAGCTGAAACTGGAAATACCTGTAATTCTCTTTATTTTTAAAAAAGAGTGTAAACGGGCAGGGTGAGGTGGTGGTTCATGTGTGTAATCCAAGCACTTTGGGAGGCTGAGGCAGGCAGATCACCTGATGTCAGGAGTTTGAAATCAGCCTAGCCAACAGGGGGAAACCCCATCTCTAATAAAAATACAAAATTAGCCAGACATGGTGGCTCATGCCTGTAATCCCAGCTACTCCAGAGGCTGAGGCAGGAGAATCCCATGAACCCAGGAGGCGGAGGTTGTGGTGAGCCGAGATCGCACCATTACACTCTAGCCTGGGCAACAAGCTCCAAACTCCGTCTCAAAAAAAAAAAAAAAAAAAGGCAAAGGTGTAAATGTCATTTAATTGTCTATTCTTGACTGGTAGGCCAGGGATGAGGTAGGGCTAAGGGAAGGGTTGGAAGCTAACTGAAGTTCACAGTTGATAGATGTCTAGTGAGCTAGTGGAAATGAAGCTGGTTTAAGGGAAGCCAATGAGGTCTGGTGGAGTTCAGAATAATTCTTCAGGGATCAGGAGAATCACCCTCACTGCTAAATTAAATTAAGGTCAGAAACAACACTGGTGATGAGGAATAAAGAGCATTACTGTATTCCAAGGGAATAAACTTGAGGCGTTTTAAAATTTCTGGGTTGTGTTTATGTTTGCCTTATTAGACATCAGTTCTCCCAGTTCCAAAATTGACTATAGTAATTGCCTAAACCCATTTTCCCTGTTTTTTTTTTTAATTGATCTTATGCTTAAATTTACAGTAGTGTTTACAAATATTTGAAATCAACATCAAAGTTTGAAAGCTAAATTTCTCTTTTTCTTTTTCTAATACACCATGGATTTATTTCTGGGATTCCTGGTACGAGAATTTTTCAGTGCCAGCTTCAGGTAAAATGTAAAGCTGATAAAACTGTTTTGGTTTCTGAGTCCTCTGTTTTTACATTATTTCTGTATCTGTTCATTAATGTGTCTTGGGAACCTAGAAGCCCCAGAATCTATTTCCACAATCAACACTTGTTCTCAGATACTTTTCTTTAATTAAGATATATTAATGTATTCATATAATTTCAAGATTATAAGGTATCATAAGATTATTTTATGATGGTCATAGAAAACTACATAAAGAATTACTTTTCTTCCTAGGGGCTTTTGTATTTAAATACTTAAATAATTAAACCGTCATAATGAAATTTTAACTTCATGAAACTTAGGTTTTTACATGTCACTTCCTGAAGCCTTTTCAATAATACTATGTAGGAAATCACCCTCACTTACAAGTAAAATTGATGAAGGTTTTGAATTATACAAACAGTCTCAATTTTTTTAATAGACTGATCACATCCTCTGTCTCTGGATTTTGTATTTTGCTAATGGAAGTCATTTCTCCAGGGATTCTTTTTTTTGAACTTTAGAAGATGTTTTCATACTGTTTCTTATCCTGCAACATCTAATAAACTCAGTAATACCTTAAAGAGTGTTTCCAGGAGCACAAACAAACAGATGCTATATGAGATATCAATTTCAGTTCATTCACATGGAGTGATTAAGCGATATGTTGGAATAGAGTGTCAAGGCATAGATAATAGAAAAAGAGGTGGTTAACGACAGAGAGGACAAATCATGTTTTTTTCTTATACCATATCATGGGATGATTATGTTCTCTAAGGGTAAAAATGTGAACAACTTTAAATTTAGCTTCTTATTGATAAGAACCTTGAAGGCTTACTTACTCATTTCATCTTTAATAAAATGAAATACTTTGAAGACTGAAGTAGAAACTAAAGTTTAGAAAAACATGGACTGAGCTTTATAGCTGATTCATATCATCTACTGCATCTAATGCCAGTCAAATAATATCATCATCACCATACAACTTGATTAAATAGCTTGGAGGAATATGTTCAAACTTTATGGTTTAGTAAGGTCATTTAAATAATTTCAAATACTCTTTAATTCTTTCTAGTAACATTGGATCATAATGAATTTAAAAGTTTGAAATAGGACCTAGTATTTGATAGCACAACAGGGCAACTATAACCAATGATAATTTAATTGTACATTTAAAAATAACCAGAAGAACATAACTATATTATGTGCAACACAAAGGATAAATGCTTTAAGGGATGAATACCCCATTTACCATGATGTGATTATTGTGCATTGCATGCCTGTATCAAAGTAGGTCATGTACCCCATAAATACATACACCTATTATGTACCAACAAAAATTAAAAATTAAAAAAGAAAGTTTACTGTCACAGATGATGTGAAATGATGCAAATGTATCCCTGAGGGTGTATTAACATGTGGGACTATTAACTTCAGGTAAATTGTTGGGGGAAGGGAGGACTTTATACCTCATATGAAACTCTCCTGGGGAGTTTGGAGTCTGGGAACAAAAGCCAAAGTTAGATTAAATAAGGATCATAAATGATTCAAAATTAAAATACGAAAGAGAATTAATTGCCCTAGTCACCCATTTCAATCTGAAGTTTCCTTATGCAAAAATAGTTTTCCATTAAATTTAGGTATTTTAATAGATTCGTTTTGAAATAAAATTGAAGAGGGGGATAAACTCTCATTTGTAGATTAATTTTTCAAACAATATAGCCAGGATATCCATGCTCATTCAGGTGTGTCTGACTTGCAAATAGAAAGGTACAAAGTGATAATTATAATGTCCACTCAGAATTCTTCACAAATTTCAGTGAACTCTATAAAATTATCAATTAAAGTATAGAATTAATTTTATCTTTTAGATCTACAATACAATTATCAAGTGCTCTACTAAAGGAGAGTAGAATTGCAGGAAGAATGAGTTCTAGTAACTATAAAGAGAAATATAATGAAATTAAGGATTAGGCTACTAAGGAAGATTATATCTGGAGAAAATGTTTTAAAAAATATTTAAAACATAATTCTGGAGATACATATAGGTTTATTGAGATTTCTTCCACCCTAAAAATTTTATAATCACTAATGTTTAAGGAAGAGATTATTCTGAAAAATGTGTCTTAGAATAACATTATGATCATATGTAGAAATTAAAATTTAATATGCAATATGTCCATTTCTTCACAATTGAGTCTCATAATCCTAATGGGTTTAATAAGCAGGAACACATTTGCATATTTTTACAAATAAATAAACTTTCAAAGTTAGATAATTTTAACCATGTGAATGACAGAACCAAGGTAAGCCCCAGTGTGATAGAATTGCTGCTCGTGGAAGATATATGCCAGGGTGATTTCTAATATTCCACTTTGGCATAGCCGTATATTGATGTGTGTAATTCCAGCTTTGATGAAAGCAACAGTGACAATTCCATATGGGCTGCATCCAGATTTCCTGGAGCTTGACTAAACTGTTAACTCTTCTACAAAATGGATCAGACTCTATTTCTAACAAGTCTGGCATTTCTCCTGTTAGGTGGCTGATGCTGAAAGCAAAACAATATTTAAGAATCCTCTGTCCAAGTTTGTGTGGAAACAATGAAGTCAAGGTGTTGGTATGGTTCCTTTTTGTGTCATCATTTTGGGCCAGAAAACAACTACTCTTTTCCCTTGACTCTCCCTTCATGCCTGCTGACGGGGCATTCAGAGCTAACAGTGTGAAAAAGCTGCAAACTGCAGAGGGAGGCTGCTCCCACACACCTCATTAGGCCTTTAACACATTTGACTTTGTCTTTCCTTAGCACAGTGCATATTATAATTAGAAGCAGTTGGGTACTTCCTATTTTTCTCTGAAAGGTGTAATTGGGTAACCAAGGAGCTGTCACTTTCTGGACATTGCCAGCTTTGCCATCTGCCTTTGGAGCATCAATTTACTGGCTATTTCTTTAAGAGGTTGTGACTCATGGAATGTTCCATTTTAAAAGAGCTCACCGGTTCCTTTGTTTAATCTCTTATTTTACAGTTGAGAAAATTGAGGCCAGGAAGATTAAATGTCTTACACATGGACACATGGTTACTGGATTTATTTCAAGTTGCCTGGTTTAAAGATTAACTATCTTTACACAATACCAATCTTTTATATATCCCTGATCCTTTTATTTTCTCCAAAGCTGGCAACTTCATGAGTATAACAGGTTAAATTGACTCATTTTACATTTGGATATGATGTGGAACACTTAGGTATAAAATACAAGACAAATGGGGGGAACCAGGCTATTATGGAAAAGCTCCAGGCTGTAGCTTCAAGAAATTGTTTGCTCCTCATTGTTCGCCATAATTTTACAGTATTGCTCTGTAACTATCATAGGTGAAAGGAAATGGGGCAAAAGAATTGGACAGAACAGGCAAATTCTAGTCTAGACTGTCATCATCTTGAATGTTACTCTTCTATAAGACTGTGGTAGAGCAATAGAAATAAATTTGGACTGAAGACAAAGGAGTCTGAAGTCTTGCTACATGACTAACTGGCCTTATATATTTATCGAACAAGACATTTAGCTTACTGATTATTGGTAGTCATTACGTAGTATCTCAGCAAATTTTAGGGTTTGTGTATAGCTTAGGCTCTAAGCAACAGGCAAACAGCCAAGTACTGTGAACTTCATGTGATTTTTTAAAATTGATTTTTACCTAAAATAGAATTCATTATTTATAAAACATAAGAGTTAAGCTTTAGTAATACCAAGTTGTAGGATTGTCTTTGAAGGTCTGACCTCTGTGTTTTAAATCACGCCACTGCCACCATTCTTCTTCCCCCCTCTTTCTGTACACTTGTCAGGCTCATAATTCTGCCTCATTCTTCCACATAAGCCTGACGTCTTGCGAGTCTTTGTCTTCCTTCTTCATGACAATTAATAGGGAGGTTTAGAGGCTGCTTATTGCAAAATTCTACATATAATGAAATATTGGCCCTCCTATGGATGGGCAAGGTTCGAATCCAGAGTAAAGATAAAGGTCCAAAATGTATGCATTTAATTTTCTCTCTCCATTGACAATTTGTAGACAGTATAAAAAAGAATCTGGGTAAGAGATAAAGCTGGACATCTGGGAATTTTTGTCAGCCAGTGAGAGAGTAATATGACCTCAAGCTTCCTATTCGTACCTGTCTCCTTCCTGGGGCATGCATCTCTAGTATATCCAGAATTCCAGAAATATAGAATTTCTGAACTTACAGGAGCCCTGACTAGAAAATGAAGTTATTTTGAGCTCAATTTCCTGCTTTGAGAGGTTTCAAGGGTAACTGGAAAATATTACTATTACTTTGACATATTTTTTTCAATAACTTCAAAGCTCTTTGTAGCTCTTGTCCTACACTCTAATACATTCTATAGTCTCCTGTCATATCAAACTTCTTAAAGTGAAACTTTATCTTATCATTTCATTTCCTTGATATCTTCAATGACTCTGTTGCCAATTACAATAAATCTGAAGTTCAAGACTCTCTATAACCTTTCTAACTAGATTCATCTCCCACTACTATACTCTGCTATGTAAGTATCACTCAGAGCAGGTCACTCCAATTTTGTGGAATAAATAGCCAATTTCCTCATCTTTGCCTTTGCTCATGTCCACGTTCATGTCTATTTGTTTACCACACTCTTCCACACTTGTTCACACTTGCTTATGGAGTCTGCTCACAGAGCTGATCACAGTTTAGAACAAAGCCTGACATGGTACCTTTCTCAAACCACTTCAGCCCCATCTTAACTCCCACTGCATTTCTGTTTCCCAGGGACACAAATCTCTATTGATTCAATAGTAAACATATTATAGACATGAAACAGCTATTGAATTGAAGCATTAATAATTATAATCTAATATAATAGCTAGTATTTATTAAAGGCACCTATTTGTCAGGCACTGTGTGATATATCTCATTTAGTCTTTACAATTATTGTGCATTGTAAGTATAAAATAACCCATTCATGGAAATGGACTCTGAAGCTTAGAGAAATTAAATACATTGCCGGGATTATATAGCTAGTGACAGAGTTGAATGCTCGTTGTCTGTCTGCCTCCAAAACCTGTGCTCTCCAGGTTCTTATCCCTTGCCTCTAAGTAAATGACACTTAGGAGAACTTTAAAATTGTATTTCAAATGTGTAAATTCCAAGTGTTTCTAACACAATGCACAACTGTGGGGAAAACATGTTTTTATTGACATTAAAGGAAACTCATGCCTACGTTTGTGATAAATTCTAGAACTGTTAGCTTTTTGCTGTAGTCTGTATTTGGGGTCTGAAGGACTTGTCAGTGTCTCTTTAATAATATCACTGTTTTTTTTTTTTTTCTTCAGACTGAATCTCATTGTCTCTAACCACTGGTTTTACTTGTATGTGTAGCTTCCAATCTTCAATTTTCGTAAATGTCATGTAGATATAATTGTAAGACTCAATTGCTCAGCCTGAGTTTTTGTGTCTTGATGGACAGTTAGGCGGGGGAGGCAGAGAATGCTTGGTGTTGGGTTTCGCCCTAATTTTGTGGGTATTTTGTGAAAATAAGAACTGAAGCATATTTTTGTTCTTGTATTTTTTTTCCACATATAAATATCTTCAGGGAAACTGGAAATGAAAAGAAAAACACTGAGCCCCACAGTTTCAAGTCAGAGACAAATTATCTCAAGGTAAAAAGCCTGGCCAGGTTGCATATAATTGAATTACAGCCTTTTTATGTAAGATTAATATCAATGTTGACCAAAGGAACATTGTGATTTCAATACAAAAAGGCTCAAATTAGAAAAGTACATTGGCATTTTCTAAAAACCCACGAGGTATGGCCTTGTGCCCAGATGATGTAGGTATCATTGCACCTAGGCAGGGCTATTAAAGATTAACTGAGAGACAGTTTCCAGGCAAACATATCCCTCCTTGCTCTGTTACACAGTATTCAAAGTCAAATTGTAGAGACTAAAGCATTTGATTTTAAGAAGTAGCCTCCTCCATCGTTTATTCACTACTGTAGAACAAAACCTGGGAGAGGAGTAACACATGAAACATTTTGGAGTCGTTATTATTCAGTGGCAGAGCTTCTATGGACAATTAATTGAATGTTGCAGATAGGAAAAAGGCATTTCTCTCTCAGACATGGCACTTGTATTTAAGTATTGGGGGCAAGGAGAAGGCAGACCTGTCTTGGGCACTTTTCCTGGGATCATGGTAAGATGGGAGTTAGGGAAGTGCTCAGAAGAGAAACCATACATCATTTAGTCCCCACTTTCAGAAAGTTGGCATTTTATATGGTTATCATCACCTATACCCCAGAATGAAGGCTGAGCTGACTAACTGGTTCCTCAGAGTCCTTGTGCTAATCTAGATTTTTTCAAATTCCTACCTCTTTGAGCACAGAAATGCAGCCATAGTGGTTTGAAAAGGGCCAGCCTTAATGGTATTTGATGCAGTATAATGGTATTTGATGCAGTATCTCCTCTTCTTTTCAGAGGCTCTGGTCAGTTAAGAACCTAACTAATTGGTTGGAGGCCATAAAGATACTCAGCATGGCAGTGGAGTTCTTATAATTAATGTAAATGCTTACTTCTCTCTTCCATAATTATTGTTTAGATGATAATTAAAAGTGAAATATAGTTGCAGGGAATAATGTCAAAATTGTTCTATTATTTCGTTTTAGTTGATAAAGATTTGTACACAGTGTATTCTTCCTATATTTGGAATACATTTTCCTTATTTATAAGATAATTTGTTGAGCACATAATCACTGCAGTTCTTTATATAGCAACATCAATCATTTATATTTTAAATTTATGGATTCTCAAGTCTGATTACTTTAGTCCCAGGTAATCTTGAAAAAACAGAATGTATAAGTACTCAAAGGAGCTAAGATTTCATAAAATTTCTTTTAATGTACTCTTTGGCTTGCCCTTTTCATTATTAAGAAAAAATGTTAAAACACCTATAAAAAGAAAAGTTATACTATGCATACCAGTTTCTAACTCTTGAAATTAATAGAAGGGATGCTGTAGCAACATATAACTGAGATTCAGAAGATCACAGCATGAAAAAACAAGCA
This sequence comes from Saguinus oedipus, assembly GCA_031835075.1. Lineage (NCBI taxonomy): Eukaryota > Metazoa > Chordata > Mammalia > Primates > Cebidae > Saguinus > Saguinus oedipus. Next base: position 79,016,755 of record CM063182.1, read on the forward strand.
ATACAAGTTGTTATTGATAGCACCTCAGGAGCATTATTCAACAGCCTCACAGAGAGTCTTCAGAAGACATGAAAGTCAGATTCCACATTCATAGTCTGCATTTTAAACTTAGAAGGAAATATAGACATCACGAGCCCACAAATAATTTTCAAATAAAGGAACTGAGCTCCAGGTATAGGAAGTCCTTTGCTCAAAGTCATGCCACAGGATTTAGCTATCTCCACTTCTGGTTTTGGAATGAGCCTACAAATTCAGTAGTTGCTTAAAGATTCCTTTCGCTATATGATAAAATTATGACCAGCTGGGAATAGAATAGGATTACCAGGGTCTACAGAAAGAAATGTCCTCCATTGCTTTTCTGTAGACCATGGTAATCCTATGAATGCGTGAGCCATGTGAATTTTGGAAGCCAGCAGCAGAGACACTGGGAATCTCATTTTCCCTAACAGATGGAGCTATCCGTGCCAGCTGGGCTAAAGCCCTTGGCTGGGATGGGCTCCTTAAGTGAGATGTTCCATTAGATTAAAACTAAGAAGGGAGTAAAGAGTCTCATGGGCTATAAGACTTATAAATTAGAAACTCTGGGATGTTGGCTCAACCCTGAAATATACTAAGTGACCGCAGGAAAACCACTTTTTCCTTCTGGCCCTCAGTTTCTTCATTCATAAACTAGAGATGATGTTCCCTCTTCTGTCTACTACACAGGATTGATAACCAAGATCAAATGTAAAAGTGGGTGTGACAGTGTATTAAATGTGTTTTAAAACATAGACAAACAGGAGTGACTATTCTTTTAATACCTTTATTCCTCATGAGATCCTAATTCTTATTTGAACAAGATTGCCCCTTTTAGGTCTGGCAATTGTAAGGTACACTCAAGTGACCTGCTTTCTTTTTTTACCTGCACTGTTACTTTCTGATTGACTTTAGACATCTCAGGAATATCCAATGGGTTCTTATTTATTGGGTTTCTTGGTTCTGTTCTCAGCTTTGTAAGAGGAAGTGTATGCTCTGGGAAAGCCATATCAATTTTTAGACCCTTTAAGTATTGCCTCAAGCTTCAGAGAACCAACCTGTCTAAGGCTTATATCTCTTCTGTGCATGTGGCCAACACCTAGTGACCGATCAATGGGAGTATAAAAAGGTGTGGCTAGCTCAGACGACAGGGGGCAACTCTGAAGGGGCAGAAGTTTCATATCACTCCATGGGGTTGGTCAAGACTGTCAGCAGACTTGCAGTGTAGCTTGATTTTATTCCTCCTGTCCAATTTTCTTCCCCTTCCTTCAACAGTCATTGGTACCAAGATAAGCATTTTACATGCTAAACACTGTGTCAGTATCTGGTTCTCAGATAACTCAACCTAAAACTTCCATGTTTTTATTTTATTATTTCCTCTTCAGGGGGAGAATCAGTCTGGGACATGCAGACCTGAGTAGCTCTGTCTATCCAATAGAAAGATTGATAGCTAGACCCAGCATCCCCATTCTACCTCTAATTCCTGTCTATATGCCATTGACTCTTCACGTAACCTCAGTCTCAGTTTTCCAACTTTGGATGATAAGGTTAAATTCCATTATAAAAAGTAAATGCATTGCACCTAGTGGAGCTTAAAGGATCATGTGTGGTCTGTGATTTTATTGTTCATTGCAAAGCATTGGGATGTAATTAACTTTTAAAATTCATGCCAAAGAATGTCATTTACAATTACCAAATGAGCCAGCAAAACCAGAAACAAACAAACAAACAAATGAAAACAGTCTCTAAATGCCTGCTGTCCCCTGTCCAGGCTCATGGGGAAAAATGTTATTTAGATAATGAAAACTATTGAGCCATTTCCCATTTACTCAGCTCATTCTCTACTTTCGTGAATTTCTGCCTATATGATGATTAAATGGCCTTTGTTGTTTGGTTTCATTGTCTGTTCTTGAATTTGGCCTAAGAGGGTCTAATCTTGTAGCTCCTTGGTAATTGCTCAGACTTTAAATATCTTCTTCCCTATGTAGGAAAGAAGATAAATTAAGATGGGATTCCTTGAGTAAAAAACCTGTCACATTATTTGTGTGTTTTTTAAATTTCTTATTTTTTTTTTTTTTTGCCTATTAAGAGTGAGATGTTATGCTTGATACTAGTGAGTATGGTGGCTATGATCAAATCAGTCCCTGCCTTTGCTGTGCTTAGAGTCAAATGGAAGAGGCAGAAAAATAAATAGGCAGTTATAACTTAATGGAATAGAAACTGGTAATGGAAAGGTCAGAGTGCTCTTGAAATTGGAGAAAGAATACAAAACAGGGCTTTGTAGGTCAGAGAAGCTTTCATTCATCCCAACTTTCTCTGTTTGAGTGCTCACCGAAATGTTAACCATGTTTTTCTCCAAGTACTGGGAAAAGGGCTGCTGATCACACTCTCTCAGGATGTGGAGAATTAGACACTCTAGGCAGGCCAACTCCCAAGGCACCTGGTGATGTAGAGCAGGGCTGAATCTAACTTGGTTTCTAGTGCCAAGGAAGGGGGAACTTTGTCCAGTGCTACAAGGAGGTGACAGTTCTGCATAAAGGTAATAACTAATTATCTGATTCCAAAGATAGTGAGAGAAATTACCTGGCCATTTAATGGAACTCAGCTTTTTCTTCCAAATTCAAGCTATTGCTTATAAATTTTCACATTCTATTTCCTCTGTTTGAAGAAACTATGGTTTTTATTGCACATATTTAAAAACTTCTGTGGCTTGTGCTCTAAGGGATCTAAAAAAAAAGAGGGTTCCATTCTATAAAGGCATGTAGTTTTGTTAAGGAAATAAAATAATAGATTAAAAATGAAAATTTTAGCCAAAATTATATATTTTAAAAGATATATTTACAATATAACCAATAATTGTTATGTTACTTATCTAATAATAATAACACTTAGCTGTAGTATGCTATAATGAAAAGCAGCAGCAAAGGCCAACCTGTCATTCAGCCTAAGATTCTTTCCCCTCTCTTCCATTCTTCGTCTCACTGACTTCCACTCATTAACAGTTCATGTGCCACCTACTTCATGGAGCCTTCACTTTTTCCACTCCGCGATCTCTGCCTAAATGCTCTGGCTCTGTCCTACAGAGCCTTGTAATCATACCTGCAATCTTTTATGATAACTCCGTACATATATTTTGATCTTTCTTATTAACCTGTAAAGTCTAGGATTGTTCTTTTCCTGTGTGCAGAAAAGATTTATGGAAATCTTGTGTTTCCTGAATCTTGAAAGAATAGCACCCTATTTATCTGTCCTTAAGTAGGCATATGATTTTGAGGGAGAATGTCTTCTGGGACTACCACGTTAGTAATGTATTCAGCAGAAAAGAGGTGGCAATAAAAGGGCATTGGAGTTAGGCCCTAGTATATTCTCATTATAAACTATCTTCTGGAAAGTTAAAAATGCTATGGAGATAGAATGAGTTTCTTCTAAATAAAAAAAATTGTTACACTTAATTTAAAACATTAGTGCTTAAATATTGGCCTAGACTTGAAACCATGAACACTCTATACTTTCATGATGTTGGGGGCAGGTGGTTAAAAAGACGGCCTCTAAGATGTTTACTTCTATGCTCCACTGAGTCCTCTACCAGGTTTACTTGTCTATATTGGTTCTAGGGAAGTGTATTATCATATGTCCACAACTGGTCCACTTTCAAATGGATTCCCGAAGTTATACAAACTTTAAAAAGCCAAAGCATCAATGGTTTTATGGAATACTGAGTAGAGATTAGCAAATGGAACTCCATATATGCTAAGGGACCTTGACATTTGTCATTTTTCTAAGAGCAAATCAGAATTTAGAGTCACATATTCAAAACTGTACTTCTAGCCTAGCATGAAGTATCCCGAAAGAGTATTCTATGGTGAAATACTTTTGGGAGCTTTCCCTACAATTTCCCCCTCTTGGAATATCACCGTGCATTTTAGCTATTAAATGTTCTGCCAAGCTCTGAAGTAAAATAACCAGTTAAACTTTGTTTAACCTCTGTTTTTCTGACTAAGTTGATCTCAGAATCATATAATTGTGTGTATTACCAATTATAATTTCATGGAACTAGACTTCTAAGGAACAGTTTGAAAAAGGTTGACCTGGGCTCTTTGTTCTGGTGCTCTTTAGTACAATGTTATGCCCATATCTAGAAGTCAGTATTTCTCCTCTCTCTAACCAATTTCTTCCTTAAGACTTTTTAACAAAGATTTTTGTACAGAACAAGATAGAAACTAGCATGGTGTCCATTTTTAACTTTGTAATGTAGCATCCAGAACATTTTCCTAAACTTTTTTCGTGGAATAATAATTACAGAATAACAACCATTCTATGAATGATAAAAAATAAGTGGAAAATAACCCTTGCTTTAAAGAAAGGCCTAGTTATGCCAGGCACTGTGGCTAATGACTGTGTGCTAATGACTAGGGAGGCTAAGGCAGGAGGATTGCTTGAGGCCAGGAGCTCAAGACCAGCCTGGACAACATAGACCTCATCTCTAAAAAGTTAAAAATAAATACCTAGATATGTAGGCAAAGAGAAAAAATAAAAAGTTAACACCAATCAATACCAACCACAGATATTAGAATTTCAAAGAAACAAAAGCCAATAATTATGAGAAGGATAAATTAAATTTTCTAGGAGACAAAATTGGAGCCAGGAGTTGAGACACTTAGAGGAGTGAGCTGGGTAACACCAAGGAAATTCCTCCAAACTAAGTTCTAAACGAATCCAGGCTCAAGTAATAATAAATGATTCTAATTAGGCTTAAGTTTACTGCCATATAGGTTACTATTGAGCCAGCAATTGTGTAGTTTGGGAAGGAACACATAGACAATACTATACATCAGTATTTAAGGCTCTCTCATGCCTCCTGTGTTTCTCAGAGACATTGCCTCAACTGACATTCAGTGGCTTCAGCATCCCGCAGGAGTGACAGTTCTCCCAGATTGGAGAAGCTCGGTGCTTCAGGCTCTCTGCACTTTTTTTTTTTTTTTTTTAAATTCTGGCAAGGCCATATCAGTGGGCAAGAGTTTCACTCCTACCACGTAGGGATTCATTAGTAGACCACAGCTATGAGATTTCGTGTTCTATTTCTGTCAACATCACTGGGTTAGCAGTGGGTAGGGCCATGGCCTCTCATAGAGTTGATGGAGAGTATTTAAAACAAAAATAAAAATTAAAAACTGACAAAATTAGGAAACCAGGAAGAGAGTTTTTATGAGGTGAAGTTCTTATTCATTCAGGGACTTGAATTGAAAACTCTGTACATGTATGTATGTTGGTATGGTCCTTTATCTAAAACCCAGGAGAATGCTGCCTCTCTCAGTTTTTGAAGAGAGAAAAGGAAGAAGGTAGCTTGGGCTGCCCCAAAGCCTTAGACACAATGATCACATCCCTGTTTCTATTTCCCAGATTCTCTTGCCGGGAGAAGCCTGCTGGAGAAAATAAAGTGTTCCCATTAAATCTTTATAATTTAAGAAGGGATTTGGCATATTATCAAAGCCTTCATCAGTGGCTTTCTAAATGGTGAATGAGGTTATCCTTCTGCATGTTTTATAAAGTTATCTAGTTTGCATTAAATATGTATCGTGTATATTCTGTTATTTTACACCGACAACTTGATGGTGCCAGTAATTTTGCCTTCTTTCTCTGAGGTCCCATGCTCTGTCCCTCCTGCACAGTACACAGCTCCCTCTGGGTTCCAGGGAAAATTGGGCAGCACTACAATGAAAATGATGTTTCCCCAAGTCTCATTTTTAAGGCGCCTTTATCAGGTTTAATTAGACAGCTGCCATCTCTCGTGGCTTGCAGTGTATATTTAAGGAGAGAAACATGAGTCGTCCTCTGTGAAATGAAAAACAATGTCATCAACACTGTCTCTCCAGTGCTCTGCTGGCTCTTTACCCATAGCCTAGAAACACGTTTGAGCTCCTTCCAGGGCTCTGTGGAGAGTTTCTCAGCAAAGATGTGCAAAATGTGTTAGCTTTGATAGCAGTGTTTTTATAGGAAAATGCCTAAAATGGATTTAACATTTCAGGTAGGAAATGTCTGGGCACAAAAGGAGCAGACTGTTTTTCTCTGGAGTATGAGAGAAGCTTGACCCCAAAAAGGCAAAACTAAATGTATTTTCTACTCTACATTGACTTCTGATCTTCAGCAGTCATCTAGTATGTTTTGAGTCCTGAAGCAAAGTAGGCAGGTGTGCAGATAGGGGAACAAGAGACAGGAGGGAGAAAGATGAAGTGAAAAATCTCTGTGACTGAGCATACCATGAAGTGCTATGGAAGATGGTACCTCCTCCTACTCTCCTACTCATACTTAAGTGACTTACTATCCTGTTTCTTTGCCTCCTATGCCTGTCCTTGATGTTAGCTGTTTCCAGAATTCCCTGGATAACAATGTTGAGGTGTGAGCAATACACTGTGGACCTACCAGATAATATGATCATTCTAGACAGGTATCTAGAAGAGATGATCCCTTTGACATCTTTGGTTTTTAAATTTGTTTGTTTGGCTCTGATTCTGTGTCATTACCACTTCTGAAACAAACTTCAGCAAGACAAATACCTGTTGTCTCTTTCAGTTAGTTTCCATTCTTCCAGCAATATAGGGGATAAAAAACATTGAAGACACGTCCAGGGATCTCTAATCTTCCCTAAAGAATGACTTGGTGATGTCTGAATCCCTCTAGTGTCCCTATGAAGCTGAACAAATCTCTAGCCAATGTTTTAGAAATTAGCTGCAAATTAGCCTTTCTTCCCTATATCTTTCATCATTCCACTCAGCATTGGCTTCCCTCCTCACCAATTTTCCTGATATCCTGGGCATCTGTGGAGCCAGGAAGTGTCGATTAGGAGGTTTGTGACTATATTCCAGGCTTCAGTGCTACCCAAGATCCAGACATTGAAGTGGTAAAATGTGTGTAGCAAGAGATGAGAGCCTATGATGTATCTGGCTTAAGAGGGAATAATCAGAATCAAACAAGTAGAAATTAAGAATTGTTAAGAAGCATATGGGTAGCAATTTGGTTGCTTCCAGTGTGCCAGTCACTATGGCATATACTGCATATAAACATCTTATATAATCCTTAAAATTATCCTATGAGAACTTATGTTACATATAATGACATGTAATCACAGGTTCAGTACACATTAGCACCTATTATTTCTACTAGCCATTTGCTCTTTATGACATCAGTTATATGAATTGACTGATAACTTTGTCAATTTTGATCTCACATACTCGAGTAAGAAATCAGTTGTTTCTTCAAAAAGTAGGGATGATGTTTGCATCATTGGATTGTGAGGATAAAATGATGATTCATGAAAATGGAACATAGCCATTGTAATCTATAGGAATTGCTCAGTAATTAATGCATTTTCTTATTCTATCACTCATTAATTATAGGGTGTGATGTTAGTATGCAAATCACAATTGAAGACTGATGATTGTTGACAATTTCTGCTGTTCATTTGACAAATATTTATTGAGAACCTTTAATTATCCTAAATGTTATGTGTAATACAGAACTAAATAAATTCTCTTTCTACAAGGTGTTTATAATTTAGTAGATTAAATAAAGCATAAAGAGGCATTAGATATTTTCTGAGATAAAAACTAGGTCGCAATGAATGTAGAACTGAGGAGCCTTTTATTTCAAGAACAGATCTGATTTTTCTAACAAAACTTTTCCTAACACATTATCTTTTTCTCCAAGTTTCCACTGTGTGTACCTGTATGCATGTGCATGAGTATGCACGCACATGCATTTTTAGGTGGAAGTACAAAAAAAAATAGGAAGTGTATTGAGGTATTTTCAAAATCTCTAAAAATAGTTTCCTTGCATTGAGGAGAGGAGGGCCTTTTGGTCCTTTAATGATAATAGGTTGTTATCTTCTGAGGTATAGTTTGTGTCCTTGCACCTCTGGGTGTTCTGCTAGTATGTGCTGCTGACAGATGTAGTTGCCAAATTCAGCATTATTTGCGAAAACATCTACCCTCAATTCTTGTTGGCCTTGCAGCTACTGTTGAATCACTGGTTCAATTTTTATATTTGTTTCTAGGTACCCTTGCACTGTATTTCCCTGGGCAGACTTAATGTCAAGCCCATTGTCTCCCAGTTCAACATCAGTGCCACATGGGAAGATACATTAACCTTGTATATCCAAACTTACCACCCCTTTTATGCCTGGCTATGCTGTGTCATCATCTTGAACTATTCTGGGGCTGCCCTATTGTAGGGGATAGCTGCCTGCTGTGGAGGTTTCTTCCCAGAGTTCTAGATGGGGAGCCAGTCAAGAACTCCCTTGGCATTTCTGCTATCTAGAAATGCCCTTTCCTGCTTAGGCTCTGAATCACTTTGGTGGGAAGATTTGGACTCATATTTAATTAACTCCTTTTCCTCTCTACAAAATAGCAGACTGAAAGAGTAAATTTTATTTTCTCTGTATGTGACTCTTCTAACTCTAGTGCTCCAGAACTTCTGGACTAACTTTCATGATGGAAAAGGTGTTCTCTCCATAGTACCAAAAACCTGATGAGCTGAGATTCATCACAGTTCTTTAGGATCCACAGCATGACTTGCAGTAAATGGCTTTACGTAATAAAAATGCAGTATTTCCCCTACCCTAGAGATCTGTGGAACTCTGAACTTGAGAGAGATGATTTGGGATGTCTGGAAGAAATTCCAAAGCAGCAGAGCATTCAAGAAATGACCTGGCTGTCTCTAAAAGTGTATGCTCGTATGTGTTAACAAAGAGATTATATGAAACTGGAACTATATTTAAAAGGGAAGCAGGCAAAAAAGTTTAAAACTTTGGTGGCTGGCCATGTAGTAGAAAAGAAAAGTCAATTTTCAAGGGAGGAATTCAAGCTGGCTGCAGAAATTTGAAAAAGTAAAGAAGAGCCAACAATTAATTGCCAAGACAATGGGGAAAATGTCTCCAGGGTATGTCAGAGAACTTTGCAGCAGCCCCACCCATCACAGGCCCAGAAATCTAGGAGAGAAAAATGGTTTCATGGTTTCATGGGCTAGGCCCAGGGCCCTGCTGCTCTGTATAGCCTCAGGACATGGTGCCCTGCATCCTAGACATTCAAGTTCCAGCTGTGGCTAAAAAGGGCCAAAGTACACCTTGTAGCATTGCTTCAGAGCATACAAGCCCTACACCTTGGCAGCTTCCATGTGCTGTTCAGTCTTTGGGTGCACAGAAAGCAAGAGTTGAGGTTTGAGAACCTATGCCTAGATTTCAGAGGATGTACAGAAACACCTGGATATCTGGGCAGAAGTCTTCTGCTAGGCTGGAGCCCTCATGGAAAACCTTGGCTAGGGCAATGCGGGGTTGGGTCCCCCATACAGAGTCCCCACTGGGACACTGCCTAGTTGAGCTGTGAAAAGAGGACCACCCTCCTCCAGACCCCAGAATAGTAGATCCACTGATAGCTTGCACTATGAGCCTGGAAAAGCCACAGGCACTCAATGCCAGCTTGATAAACAGCCACAAGGTCTTTACCTTGTAGAAGCACAGGGGTACATCTGCCCAAGGTGATGGGAACCTACCTCTTTTATCAGCATTCCCTGGATGTAAGACATAGAGTCAAAGGAGATTATTTTGGAGCTTTTAGATTTGATGTCTGCCCTGCTGAGTTTCAGACTTGCATGGGGCCTGCAGCCCCTTTGTTTTGGCTAATCTGTCCCTCATGGAACAGGAGCATTTATCCAATGCCTATAACTCCATTGCATCTTGGAAGTGACTAACTTCTTCAAAACTTTTTACAGGCTTATAGGCAGAAGGGACTTGCCTTGTATCAGATGAGACTTTGGACTTGGATTTTTGAGTTAATGCTGGAATGAGGTAAGACTCTGGGAGACTGTTGGGAAGGCATGATTGTGTTTCAGAGTGTGAAAGGATGAAATTTAGAAGAGACCAGGGTTGGAATGATATATTTTGTCTCTGTGTTCCCACCCAAATCTCATGTTACATTGTAATTCCTAGTGTTGGGGGAGGGACCTGATGGGAGGTGATTGGATATGGGAATGAATTTCCCCCTTGCTGTTCTTGTGATAGTGAGATTAAAAGGGTATAGTATTTCCCCTCTCACATTTTCTCTCTTTCCTACTTCCATGTGAAGAAGGTCCTTGCTTCCCCTTCACCTTCTGTCATAATTGGAAGTTTCCTGAGGCGTCTCAGCCATGCTTCCTTTTAAGCCTGCAGAACTCTATGTCAATTAAACCTTTTTTATTTATAAATTACCCAGTCTCAGGTAGTTATTCATAGCAGTGTGAACATGGACTAATACCTAGAAGGAGAAAGAGGCAACCAAAGTTGTCTGTGGGAAAGGAGACAAAGGAGACAAAGGACAAAACTAAGTTCAGGACTGCATGGCAGCAACTCAACAGGTGTAGAGTTGGATTTGCAAAATCAATGGATTAGGTAGATTGTTAATTAACTACTTTTGAAAGGACTTTAGGGAGAATGGTTCCTAGGGAAGCTGGATGGCATAAACGTGGACACATGACCAGCCTAGGATAAGCCTCTTGCCAAGTCTGTTAATGGATCTTCACAATCTTCATTAGGAATAGAGGATAGGACTTGAACATATTATGGCCATTTTAATAGCAATGATTTTTAATTTTATTATACATTTCATTTCTGTTTCTTAAGAATGTGTAACTTTTTCACATATGATAGTAAATAATACAATACATGTGACACAAAACAGAAGATTTAAAAGATGGTAAATAGGGGTACATTAGTACTATGCTTATTTTTGTTTCCACTTTAGTGCTCAATTACTGTAGCTTCTAGTAAATAAAATTATCAGTTGCTAACATTTAAATCAAACAGTTCAGCAAATGGAAGTATTGCTTATTCGTGAGAGTTGTTTCTTTTAAAACTTAATCTTTTTCTTATTTTGCTTTAATTTCTGGGATACATGTACTGAAGGTGTAGGTTTGTTACATAGATATACATGTGCCATGGTGATTTGCTGGGCCTATCAATCTGTCATCTAGGGTTTTTTTTTTTTTTTTGAGGAGATGACTTTTATTTTTATTTTTTAAATTTTTATTGCATTATAGGTTTTGGGGTACATGTGCAGAACATGCAAGATAGTTGCATAGGTACACACATGGCAGTGTGTTTTGCTGCCTTCCTCCCCTTCACCCACACTTGGCATTCATCCCCAGGCTATCCCTCCCCAGCCCCCCCACTGTCCCTCCCCCATTCCCCCAATAGACCCCAGTGTGTAGTAGACCCCCTCTCTGTGTCCATGTATTCTCATTTTTCTCACCCGCCTATGAGTGAATATATGCGGTATTTCTTTTTTGGTTCTTGTGTCAGTTTGCTGAGAATGATGTTCTCCAGATTCATCCATGTCCTTACAAAGGACACAAACTCATCATTTTTGATTGCTGCATAATATTCCATGGTGTATATGTGCCACATTTTCCCAGTCCAGTCTATCATCGTTGGGCATTTGGGTTGGTTCCAGTTCTTTGCTATTATAAACAGTGCTGCGATGAACATTCGTGTGCATGTGTCCTTATAGTAGAACGATTTATAGTCCTTTGGATATATACCCAGTAAAGGGATTGCTGGGTCAAATGGAATTTCTATTTCTAGGTCCTTGAGGAATCACCACACTGTCTTTCACAATGGTTGAACTAATTTACACTCCCACCAACAGTGTAAGAGTGTTCCTATTTCTCCACATCCTCTCCAGCATCTGCTGTCTCCAGATTTTTTAATGATCACCATTCTAACTGGCGTGAGATGGTATCTTAATGTGGTTTTGATTTGCATCTCTCTAATGACCAGTGATGATGAGCATTTTTTCATGTGTTTGTTGGCCTCATGTATGTCTTCTTTTGTAAAGTGTCTGTTCATATCCTTTGCCCATTTTTGAATGGGCTTGTTTGTTTTTTTCCTGTAAATCTGTTTGAGTTCTTTGTAAATTCTGGATATCAGCCCTTTGTCAGATGTGTAAACTGCAAAGATTTTATCCCATTCTGATGGTTGCCGATTCACTCTAGTGACTGTTTCTTTTGCCGTGCATAAGTTGTGTCTTCATTCTCGTTGGTTTCAAAGAATTTCTTTATTTCTGTCTTCATTTCATCATTTATCCAGTCAACATTCAAGAGCCAGTTGTTCAGTTTTCATGAAGCTGTGCGGTTCTGAGTTATTTTCTTAATTCTGAGTTCCAACTTGATTGCACTATGGTCTGAGAGACTGTTTGTTATGATTTCAGTTGTTTTGCATTTGCTGAGGAGTGCTTTACTTCCAATTATGTGGTCAATTTCAGAGTAGGTGTGATGTGGTGCTGAGAAGAATGTATATTCTGTGGATTTGGGTTGGAGAGTTCTGTAAATGTCTATCAGGTTTGCTTGTTCCAGGTCTGAGTTCAAGTCCTGGATATCCTTGTTAATTTTCTGTCTGGTTAATCTGTCTGATATTGACAGTGGAGTGTTAAAGTCTCCCACTATTATTGTGTGGGAGTCTAAGTCTCTTTGTAAGTCCTTAAGAACTTGCCTTATATATCTGGGTGCTCCTGCATTGGGTCCATATATATTTAGAATCATTAGCTCTTCTTGTTGTATCGATCCTTTTACCATTATGTAATGACCTTCTTTGTCCCTTTTGATCTTTGTTGCTTTAAAGTCTATTTTATCAGAGACGAGAATTGCAACTCCTGCTTTATTTTGCTCTCCATTTGCTTGGTAAATCTTCCTCCATCCCTTTATTTTGAGCCTTTGTGTATCCTTGCATGTGAGATGGGTTTCCTGGATACAGCACACCGATGGGTTTTGTTTTTTTATCCAATTTGCCAGTCTGTGTCTTTTGATTGGTATATTTAGCCCATTTACATTCAGGGTTAATATTGTTATGTGTGAATTTGATACTGCCATTTTGATGCTAGCTGGCTGTTTTGCCCATTGGTTGATGCAGATTCTTCATTTTGTTGATGCTCTTTAGCATTTGGTTTTCTTTTAGTATGGCTGGTACTGGTTGTTCCTTTCTATGTGTAGTGCCTCTTTCAGGAGCTCTTGTAAAGCAGGCCTAGTTGTGACAAAATCTCTGAGTACTTGCTTGTTCATGAAGGATTTTATTTTTCCTTCACTTATGAAGCTCAGTTTGGCTGGATATGAAATTCTGGGTTGAAAGTTGTTTTCTTTAAGGATGTTGAATATTGGCCCCCACTCTCTTCTGGCTTGTAGAGTCTCTGCCGAGAGATCTGCTGTGAGTCTGATGGGCTTCCCTTTGTGGGTGACCTGACCTTTCTCTCTGGCTGCCCTTAGTATTTTCTCCTTCATTTCAACCCTGGTGAATCTGACGATTATGTGCCTTGGGGTTGCTCTTCTTGTGGAGTATCTTTGTGGTGTTCTCTGTATTTCCTGGAGTTGAGTATTGAGCTGTCTTGCTAGGTTGGGGAAATTTTCCTGGATAATATCCTAAAGAATATTTTCCAGCTTGGATTCATTCTCTTCATCACATTCTGGTACATCTATCAAACGTAGGTTGGGTCTCTTCACATAGTCCCACATTTCTTGGAGATTTTGTTCATTCCTTTTTGTGCTTTTTTCTTTAATCTTGGTTTCTCATTTTATTTCATTGAGTTGATCTTCAACTTCTGATATTCTTTCTTCTGCTTGGTCAATTCAGCTGTTGAAACTTGTGCATGCTTTGCGAAGTTCTCGTGTTGTGTTTTTCAGCTCCTTCAATTCATTCATATTCCTAAGTTGTCCATTCTTGTTATCAATTCCTCCAATCCTTTTTCAAATCTTTTTTCAAGGTTCTTAGTTTCTTTGCACTGATTTAGAACATGTTCTTTTAGCTCACTGAAGTTTCTCATTATCCACTTTCTGAAGTCTGATTCCATCATTTTGTCACACTCATTCTCCATCCAGCTTTGTTCCCTTGCTGGTGAGGATTTTTGGTCCTTTTTAGGAGTTGAGGTGTTTTGGTTTTGGGTGTTTTCCTCCTTTTTGCACTGGTTTCTTCCCATCTTTATGGATTTATCCACCTGTTGTCTTAGTAGTTGCTGATTTTTCAATTGGGTCTCTGTGTGGGTGCCCAGATTGTTGATGATGAAGTATTTCTGTTACTTAGTTTTCCTTCTAATGGTCTAGCCCCTCTGCTGTATGAGTGCTGAGGTCCACTCCAGTCCCTGCTTTTCTGGGGTACACCTGTAGCAGCTGTGGAATAGTGAGGGATGCTACCAGTTTCTTCTTCTGCTATCTTTGTTCCAGAATGATGCCCGCCAAATGTCAGTCTGATTAGTCCTTTTTTGGGGTGACTCTTTGGATATACAGGGGTCAGGGAGCTGCTTGAGGAGATGGTCCGTGCTTTATAGGAGCTCCAGTGCTGAGCTGTGTACTCCGTTGTTCATTCTGGGTTGTTGGGAGGATGTGTTTATGTCTGCTGCAACAGAACTCATAAAACCCCCCCTTTTTTCCCCCTTAGATGCTCTGTCTCAGGGAGTTGGGGCTTTCTTTATGAGTATCTGTTGCACTGTCCTGCCCCACTAGGAGGCAGTCGATTTACTATTTGCCTGCCGGGGCTCCGCCCTGCTAGCATGGGTCCGCCCTGCTGCAGCAAGGCTCCGTTCTGCTGTGGAGCGCTCCGCCCTTCTGGTGGAGTCTCTCTGTTATGGCAGGTTGTCTTGGCAACGGCAGGCTGTGTCAGCCCTGGGCAGTACTTCAGTAGGGGTGGATTGCATCCATAGTGGCAGATGCCTCTCCCCCACGGGTCTGCACTGTCCTAGATGCCGGCAGCAAAACTCTCAGCCCCAAGCGCCTCCCATCACCACCCTGCTTGTCCCCGTGAGGGTGGGACCCACCGAGCCCGATCACCCAGCTCCCTGCCTCAGAGTCCGTCCTCTCTCTCTCTCTTCCTCTCCCCAAGCTGAACCGTCGACTCTCTCACTGGCGCCCCAGTAGCCTGCCAATAGGGCACTGAGATCCATGCGTTCTCCTGTGCCACTGCCCACTGCACCAGCTCAGATCACATTTCCCAGGAATCTCCTGGTCTGGCTCATTGTCCAAGTCCCGTTCAATCAGATGGACATGCCAATCTGCCCTTCCAAATCTCAGATTGCTGGTTTAACAGGGCACCCGGACCAGTGAGTTCCGTGCCAGGTCCCGCTGTGCTATGGCGCTAGCCAAACCGGCCGCGTGAGCCGGCTTAGCGTCCTTGTCTCTCCCACACCTGGGACTTTCAACACTCTGTGGGCAAAAAAGGTCCATCCGAGAATACGGCTAGGACTCACCCTCTGCGCCTTCATTGAGAGCTGCAATCCTGAGTCACCTCTATGACGCCATCTTGGCGGTCTTGTCATCTAGGTTTTAAAGTCCATATGCATTAGGTATTTGTCCTAATGCTCTCTGTCTCCTATCCCCCACCCACCAACAGGCCCTGGAGTGTAATATTCCCCCTCCCTGTGTCCATGTGTCTTCAGTGTTCAAATCTTGCTTATGAAAACATATGGTATTGGGTTTTCTCTTTCTGTGTTAGTTTGCTGAGGATGATGGCTTCTAGCTTCATCTATGTCCCTGCAAAGGACATGAACTCATTATATCTACATAGTATTCCATAGTGTATATGTGCCACATTTTCTTTATCCAGTCTATCATTGATAGACATTGGGTTGGTTTCAAGTCTTTGCTGTTGCAAATAGTGCTAAAATAAACATATGTGTGCCTGTATCATTATATTAGAATGATTTATAATCCTTTGGGTATATACCCAGTAATGGGATTGCTGGGTCAAATGGTATTTCTGGTTCTAGATCCTTGAGGAATCGCCACACTGTCTTCCACAATGGTTGAACTAATTTACACTCCCACCAAAAGTATTCCTTTTTCTCCACATCCTCACCAGCATCGTTGTTTCCCAACTTTTTAATGATCACCATTCTAACTGGTGTGAGATGAGATGATATCTCATTGTGGTTTTGATTTGCATTTTTCTAATGACCAGTGATGACTGTTTTTCATATATTATTGGATGCACAGATGTCTTCTTTTGAGAAGTGTCTGTTCATATCCTTTGCCCATTTTCGATGGGGTTTTTCTTGTAAATTTAAGTTCCTTGTAAATTCCAGACATTACACCTTTGTCAAATAGAATGCAACATTTTTCTCACATTCTGAAGGTTGCCTGTGCACTTTGATGAAAGTTTCTTTTGCTGAGCAGAAACTTTTAGTTTAATTAGACCTCATTTGTCAATTTTGGCTGTTATAATTGCTTTTCGTGTTTTAGTCATGAAACCTTGTCTATGCCTATGTTCTGAATAGTATTACCTAGGTTTTCTTCTAGGATTTTTATGGTTTTAGGTTTTATATTTTAGTTTTTAATCCACCTTGAGTGAATTTTTGTATAAGGTATAAGGAAGGGGTCCAGTTTCTGTTTTCTATATATGGCTAGCCAGTTTTCCTGGCACCATTTATTAAATCTATTCTAAGGACTTCTTTCCCCCTTGCTTGTTTTTGTCAGGTTTGCCAAAGATCAGATGGTTGTAAATGCGTGATGTTATTTCTGAGGTCTCTGTTCTGTTTCAATGGTCTATATTATCTGTCTTATCAGTTCTGGTACCAGTATAATGTTGTTTTGGTTACTGTCATCTTGAAGTATAGTTTGACGTCAGGTAGTGTGAGGCCTCCAGCTGGTTTTTTTTTTTTTCTTTGTATTGTCTTGGCTATACAGGCTATTTCTGGTTCCATATGAAATTTAAAGTAGCTTTTTTCTAGTTCTGTGAAGAAAGTCAATGGTAGCTTGATGGGAATAGCATTGAACTTACAAATTACTTTGGTCAGTTTGGCCATTTTCATGATATTGATTCTCCTATCCATGAGCATGGAATTTCTTCCCATTTGTTTCTGTCCTCACTGATCTCTTTGAGCAGTGGTTTCTAGTTCTTTTTGAAGAGGTCCTTCACTTCATTATAAATTGTATTTCTAGGTATTTTATTTTGTCTGTAGCAGTTGTGAATGAGAGTTCACTCATAATTTCACTCTCTGCTTGTCTATTACTGGTGTATAAGAATGCTTGTGATTTTTGCACATTGATTTTGTATCCTGAGACTTTTCCTAAGGAGTTTTTGTGCTGAGACAATGGAGTTTTCTAAATATACAATCAGGTGATCCACAAACAGAGACAATTTGACTTCCTCTCTTCCTATTTGAATACCCTTTATTTCTTTCTCTTGCCTGATTGCCCTCTCCAGAACTTTCAATACTATGTTGAATAGGAGTGGCAAGAGAGGGCATCCTAGTCTTGTGCCAGTGTTCAAAGGGAGTGCTTCCAGCTTTTGCCTATTTAGTATGATATTAGCTTTGGGTTAGTCATAAATATCTTTTATTATTTTGAGATGTGTTCCATAAATACTTTATTGAGAGTTTTTATCATAAAGGGGTATTGAATTTTATTAAAGGACTTTTCTGCATCTATTGAGATAATCATGTGGTTTTTGTTATTGGTTCTATTTATGTGATGGATTATGTTTATTGATTTGCATATGTTGAACCAGTCTTGTGCTAGGTCCAACCATGCTGCAGATCCTGGTTGAGCAACAGATGAAAGGCATACTCAGACACAGGTATGCAGTGTAAGAGTAGCTAGGGGACTGCCCAGCACTTGTGGCTGAAGTAGAGAGCAGCCCCAAACAGCTGAAGCTATTTACTTTTATTCCATACAGACATAATGCTGAAAGCCTGGAGCAAACATAATCTGTGGGAAATTGACATTATTGTTCCCCATTTTGGGGAGCACTCATGCATGTGATGATCAAAGGTCAGTTTCTGGACAACATAAGTAAACAAGTCTATTTAAGATAAATTTCCCCACACTTCCTTGTACCCACTCCTTGCCTTCATCTTATTCTTCCCCAGAGATATGCAGAGCCTTCTAAAAGCCTGCTGCTTTCCCTATGGTTTTTCCCACCACTCTGACCAATCTCCTACATCTCCCTCTTTTCTGTTTGTTTTTGTTTTTGTTTTTGCATCAGGTTTAGTTGATTGAAGAGTACAGATTTGTGCAGCAACAGGTTTGACAGGCATAGCAGTTACAGCTCGTGTTCCAGCTTTGCATCCTAGAATTAGTAAATAACATGAGACAAACAGAGGTATAATAAGTAATATATATTTTTTTCCAATCCAAGAGTGACTCCTAAGAGTAGGATCTATCCAGGGAAGATGTTCTTGCACAGCCTTCCATATGGCTGTTTGTTGGGTGTGTAAATTTATAGTGTTTAGAGATTCCTAAATTTTGGTTTTAAGTTTAATTTTTAGTTTTAAATTTAAAAATTCTTAAATTTTTGTTTTATGTCTGCTGTTAAATTATCATGTAAGGCTCCCCAGAGGTGGTGTTTCACCTCATCCCATATAGGTATTGAATGAGTCCATGGTAGAGAGGTGACACAAATACGCTTATACGCGCAGTCACAGATTAATTGCTGTCAGAATACCAGTGCATCTTGTCATTCTCCTACATAATCCAAAGCAGCTTCCAGGGCTTGAAGATGTGCAATAATTTATTTTTATTATACACTTCTGCAGGAAAAGTTCATTAGACACATTTCTGGCTAAGCAATCCACAAAGGTAGCTGTTTGTACTAATTCAGTAATATATGCAACAAAAACACTAGTAGTGGCTGACTATGGCTGAGACTATAAAGTCTATAAGTGTACATATGACTCTTCTATGTCTGACCTGGGACAGGGCATGTTCTAAGGTGGCAAGAACAGAGGAACCTTGCCAATTGCATGTCACATTGACTGGTAGAAATGCCTCAGATTGTGTCCTTAATACCATGACATTAGTAATATTTTAATTAGATATATTGTAATTGGTAAGGCATGAGGCAAGCCAAGCCTGTCACAAATGTGAAGTTTTGAGGTGTTACAGAAATATTGGTTCCCATAAGGAAAACATATGGACAGGAAGTGCAAATCAGGCATTGATCTGTGTAATTATGAATGAAGGTCATAGTATAACTGTTACTGGAATTTTGATATTTCCCATGCCTGATTTTAAGGACAGTGCTAAGATGTTCCAGGTGCCATAAAGTGTCTTGGTGTGGCATGGACTCTACTTGGGGTCTGGGATATCCCATCCCACATTAGCCCAAATCATAGGGGTATGGGATGTGCCTACAAAACTGTGATTGATGCCATGATGGATGTGGACATCAGTATGGTCGGCCTGGAAATGGCTGTAGGGGCTCCAGTCTATGATGTTGTAATTGCCTAACTGTAGACTATGGGCAGACCTCCCAGCCAAAGTGAAATCCTTTACTTTCCCAGCGTTGTTCTTTAGCACAGGGAGGAATGTTGGGGAATGTGGCATTGGTTGCATTGTCCAGTTTGAGGCTACCTGCAACCAAGAATGTTAAAGCATTTCCTTCCCCATGATGCAGCCATAATTGTGTTTGGGCAGCTACACAGTAAGTGTTAGAACTTTTATAACTTAGGCTTAGTGGGAGGATTATGGAGTAATATGTAGTATTACCTGGCACCTCAGTACAATGTGTGACACTACTGAGGGACCCCTCCGGGATATGTCAATCCCTCCTAGACTGTCACATTGTTAGAGGCTGGGAAGCGGGTGTCTACCTATGTAACAGGGCAGAACAAAGGTGGATTTAGAAGATGGGTCTAATAGAGAGTAGCAGGTGTGGGTTGCAGAGAAAGTGAGAGAATAAGAAAGGTTAATACCCTATGAGAGCTGCAATGTACAACAGAAAGCATAGCAAGGAACAAATTATCTGGAGTGAATGATGTCTGTCTGGAGCAGAATTTGCTCAGCCTCCTGAGTTGTCTTCTTCAGCACCCCCCCAGGTAATGTTCCATTACCTTGTGTCATCTGAGGAAGCTGCACTGCAGGTCCTGCAGGGTCATTTCCTTCATTTCTGGTATTGGGTTGGGTTCTAGCCACAACATGGTAAGGTTTCATACATCATGCTGGAATCCAAAGAGGACCTGATGGGGTATGAACACAAGCATATCCTCTTCCCCAAGTTAGCAAGTGATTTGAACCACACCATATATTAATATTTACATTTTTCATAAAACTAAAGGTTTTATATATTGAGTGATTTTTGAAAAGTGCTTTTCTATAGCTGTTTGAAATTTATCTAAATTTAAGAAATTAAGTGTAAGCCTTGTGCCAATAGTGTTGCAGGATCCTTACGCATATACCCACCCCCACCGTTTTTTTTGTTTTCTGAGAATATTTTTAAGGATGGAGTGGGCATGTTCTATGGCCTGTCCTTGGGGGCATATGGGATGCCTGTGTAATGCTGGATGTTCCATGTGTGACAAAATTGATGAAATTGTGAGCTGGTGTAAGCTGAACCATTATTGGTTTTAATTTTTGTGAGCCACCTCATTAATGCAAAGGTTAAGAGAAAATGTTTAATGACATTTCAGGTGGGTTCTCTAGGAAGAGCATGTGCACTAATTAGGTAGGAACTGGTATCAATGGATACATGTACATATCTTAGTTTTCCAAATTCAGGGATGTGGGTAACATCTGTTTGCCATAACTGACTAGGATCCAGTCCTCTAGGGTTTTAATATCTGTTGAAGCGGGGGGACGTACCTGTAAGCTGGCAATCTGGGCAGTGCAGGATAATTTGTTTAGTCTTTGAGCTAACTAAAATTGTTTAGATACATTTATCCAATTTTGGTGGAAAAATTGATGTGATTGGGTGGCTTGGTCAAGAGTGATGTCATAACTTGCAGGTCTGATTGACATTGCCAGGAACTAGTGGCCCAGGCAGCAAGCTGTGGGTCCAAATGTATGTTATAAAAATAGGATGTGTACATTGATCCAGCAATTGCTGAAGTTGAAGAAAAAGGGCACACAGGCTAGGCTCAAGATGGAACTTAATGAGGGCTATTCAAAGGTTTTACAATAAACAGAGTAAGCAGAGTCACTAACAATATTGATGGGCTGAGTGGAAAAGGTTTCCAGGGCCAATATTATGGCTCCAACCTCAGCTCTCTGAGTACTAGTAAATCTAGATCAAGTGAGCAAGTTATGCAGTTCTCACCAGATAGCTGCTTTTCCATTTTTACCAGAGCCATCAGTGAAAAGCCTTAAAGTGTTTGGTATGGGGAGTAAACTACTTTTGTAGGCATAACTACAGGAGTATGAGATAGTAGTAGTTTGTCTGTGAGAAGGGCATGTTCTGTATGGCCCACATAATCAGAGTGCTATCTGAAAGTCTAGAGATAGGGGCAGGGCTGCTTCAAATCATTTTTTAATTAAGGGTATTCTTACAACATCAGAGTCACAACCTTGCAATTAATTACATCGTTTGTGGCCTATATAGATGATTTTACTAACTAGTTGGACATAGGAAGATAGTGAACCCATTCTAGGAAGCGTAGCCCTGGGCCATCTGTCCTATTAATCCTATTGGGGAGTGTTTAGTAGGGAATGCAAATAATTGTACTATTGTGGGTCTATGTAATCTCCTTGCCTCTGAGAAATAGCTTGCTCTATTTCCTCAATTTTCCTTTTTGCATCAGGAATCAAATACTTGAGAGTCCAGGGCTGCATTACCCTTTAGAATAGAAAACAGTTTCTGTAATTTATTAGTAGTTATGTTCAAGGTGGGATGAAACCAGTTAATGTCACCCAGTAATTTTTGATAATCATTTAAGGTGTGTAGGTTGATATTATTCAGTGTAACCTTTTGAGAACTTACCAGGAAGTTGGTATGTATCTAAGATATTTCCAAGGTGAGGATATCTGTACCTTTTCAGGTGCTATGATTAAACTTCTTAACTATGTGTTCCTTTTTACAGGGGCATATAAACTCAAAAGTATTGGCTCCATTGGGACTGCCAGTGAAATGTCATCCATATAATGGATGATCTTGCAATTAGGAAATTCTTTTCTACTGGGGAGCAAAGCCTGATTTACATGATACTGGCACACAGTAGGACTGTTCAACATTTCTTGAGAAACTACTTTCCAATGAAATCGGTGAGCTGGCCTTTCATTATTGTTAGCTAGTATTGTAAACACAAATTTTTATCTGTCCTATTCTGCAAGGGGAATAGTATAAAAGCAGTCTTTTAAATCAATAATGACTATAGGCCAATCTTGAGGAATCACCACAGTGGAAGGGAGCCCCTGTTGAAGGGGCCCCATAGGTTGCAAATTAGCGTTGACAGCACATAAGTCATGTAAAAGTCTCCATTTACCAGACTTTTTGGGAATGATGAAAATGGGTGCATTCCAAGGGCTGTTTGATGGTTTTATATGACCGGATTTATCTATGTATTATACATTAAGTTCTGGGTTACATGTACAGAATGTGCAGGTTTGTTACATAGGTATACACATGCCATGGTGGTTTGCTGCATCACTCTGTCATCTACATTAGGTATTTCTCCTAATGTTATCCCTCCCCAATCCCCCCACTGCCTACTATCCCTCCCATAGCCCTCCATCCCATGATATGCCCCAGTGTGTGATGTTCCCCTCCCTGTGTCCATGTGTTCTCATTGTTCAACACCCACTTATGAGTAAGAATATATGGTATTTGGTTTACTGTTCTTGTGTCAGTTAGCTGAGATGGTTTCCAGCTTTATCCATGTCCCTGTAAAGGATATGAACTCATCCTTTTTTATGGCTGCATAGTATTCCATGTTATCTATGCCACATTTTCTTTATCCAGTCTATCACTGATGATCATTTGGATTGGTTCCAGGTCTTGGCTATTGTGAACAGTGGTACAATAAACATACATGTGTATGTTTTTATAAAAGAATGATTTATAATCCTTTGGGTATATACCCAGTAATGGGATTGCAGGGTCAAATGGTATTTCTTATTCTAGATCCTTGTGGAATTGCCACACTGTCTTCCACAATGGCTGAACTAATTTACAGTCTCACCAACAGTGTAAAAGCTTTCCTATTTCTCCACATCCTCTCCAGCATCTATTGTCTCCTAATTTTTTAATGATCATCATTCTAACTGGCATGAGATGGTATCTCAATGTGGTTTTGATTTGCATTTCTCTAATGACCAGTGATGATTAGTTTTTTTTCATGTTTGTTGGGTGTATAAATGTCTTCTTTTAAAAAATGTCTGTTCATATCCTTTGCCCAATTTTTGATGGGGTTGTTTTTCTCTTGTAAATTTGTTTAAGTTTTTTTGTAGATTCTGGACATTAGCCCTTTGTCAGATGGGTAGATTGCAAAAATTTTCTCTGCATAATCCAGCTTTTGTGACATAACAGGAGACACCTTATTGTTAAAAAGTGCATATGAGAAGTTTTTGATTAGTTCTCTATTAGGTTTCCCAGTATGTGAGAAAAATTTTAAAAATTTATGCTGAAAAATGAAGATTTTACTTTATACTAAAATGTTTCAGGAGTATGATCATCCAAACTTGTAAAAGTTGTAATATATAATTTTATTTTATTATAGAAGTGATATATATTAACTATGGATATGCTAGAAGATGTAAGCAAATGAAAAGAACAAAATAAAAATTATATAAAATTGTTACCACCCAAAAAAAAAAAAAAAAAAAAAAAAAAAAAAAAAAAAAATTTTTTCCCATTCTGTTGGTTGCCAGTTCACTCTAATGATAGTTTCTTTTGCTGTGCAGAAGTCCTTAAGTTTAATTAGATCACATTTGTCTATTTTGGCTTTTGTTGCCATTGCTTTTGGTGTTTTAGTCATGAAGTCCTTGCCCATGTATATGGCCAGATTTTAATTGTCCTCAACTAATTCATGGGCTCATTGTAATTTCTCTCCCTTTACAGTCCATTGTTCTACCCAAATAGGCTCTTGAGAGAGTCATATCAGGGGTAGGGGAGGAATTATAACAGTGGCCATTATTAGAAAGGGATCTAATAGGTCTAATTAGTTCATTGGACTAATAGGTCCCATCCCCAAATATTTAGAGGGATGGGAATGACCAGAGGTTTTATATTAACATAGGGGCCTCTCCTCTGGAGCATAGCAACTGTCATGTTTGGCCCAGTCAATTGATTCTTGTTGGCTTGTTGTTCCCACAGCTCATCATATTCTGCCCTTTAGAGGAGGTATTGACTAGCCTCTAAAGTTGTTTTAGCTAGCACTGAACAGTCCTATGGGGTCATATGAAAGTGGTCTGCTATGGCCTCAATTATTCCTTTTGTAAATGGGCTAGTGGCTCCATTTTCTCTAATGCTTTTTCAAGTGTTGAAAGTAACAGGTTTATGTACCCAATTACCTTGTTGGTTTTGCATCACTGGGAAGGCCAAGAGCTTGCCTAAAACAGGGTTCCATAACTGTAGTGTATCCATGCCTTTTTTCCAATTTATTGGGGGATGGGCCTCAGGGAAAAATGTCTGTCTCCTCAGTGGCACCTTTATGTAGTAACATTGGGGCTGAGAGAGGAGTCGGGTAGGTGATGGTTCTTCCTCCTTTCCCTTTTTGGGCTCTTTTGTGTAGAATGGAGCCAAAGCAGCCCTAACTAGGGCCCATGTGTTAAAGATGTTACTGGGACCCATTGCCCTTGTGCATGATGTCATTTAAGATTTCTCCCAACTTGCTCCCAGAGCTCTAGGTCTAATGCACCTTCTCTGGAAACCATGGGTTATGGAAAACAACAATGTGCATTTGGTTCCTTAAGTGAGCCTCTGAAACCGAGGACCTGCTAGCTCTAAGCAGCTGTTTTGATACTTTTATATACTGTTGCTGTTGGGCTGATAACTACTGTCCCATGATAAAACTCTAGCTTGAAAATTCTGAGTGAGCACCAATTCCAATTACTTACTGTGCAGTCTCTTCACCTTCATTTTCAAATGTTCTGTCGTGATCCATTGCAGCATTCCTTACATGGGGGACCAGCTGATGGGTCCATCCTACAGATCCTGATCAAGTGACAGATGAAAGGAGTGCTCAGACACAAGTATGCAATGTAAGAGCAGCTAGGGAGCTTCCTGGCACTAATGGCTGAAGAAGAGAGCAGCCCCAAACAGCTGGAGTGCTTGCTTTTATTCAATACAGACACAAGGCTGAAAGCCTGGAGCAAACACAATCTGTATGTAATTAACATGTTACCTTTCTCAGGGAGCAGTTACTTGTGTGGATGATCAAAAGTCAGTTTATGGACAACATTAGTAAACAAGCCTATTTAAGATAAATTTCCCTACACTTCATTGTACCTACTCCTTGCCCTCTGCAAGGAGTAAGAGAACAGCTGCCTTCAGCTTATTCTTTCCCAAAGCTATGCAGAGCCTTCTGACCTTTCAGAAAACCTGCTCCTTTCCCTATAGTTTTTCCTACCACTCTGACCAATCTCCTACAGTCTTGCAACCCAGAGATGAAGCCAAATTAGTTGTGATGGATAAGCTTTTTGATGTGCTGCTGGATGCAGTTTGCCAGTATTTTATTGAGAATTTTATCAATGATGTTCATCAGAGATGCTGGCCTGAAATTTTCTTTTTTTGTTGTGTCTCTGCCTGGTTTTGGCATCAGGATGGTGCTGGCCTCACAAAATGAGTTAGGGAGAATTCTCTTGTTTTCTATTGTTTAGAATAGTTTCAGAAGGAATGGTACCAGCTCCTCTTTGTACCTCTGGTAGAATTGTACTGTAAATCCATCTGGTTCTGGGCTTTTATTGGTTGCTAGGCTATTAATTAGTACCTCGATTTCAGAACTTGTTATTGGTCTATTCAGGGATTCAACTTCTTCCTAGGCTTGGGAGGGTGTATGTGTCTAGGAATTTAACCCTTTCTTATAGATTTTCTAGTTTATTTATGTAGAGGTTTTTAATAGCACTTTCTGATGGTAGTTTGTATTTCTGTGGATTGGTGGTAATAACCCGTTTATTATTTTTTATCGTGTCAATTTGATTCTTCTCTCTTTTTTTCTTTATTAGTCGGACTAGCAGTCTATTTTGTTAATCTTTTCAAAAAACCAACTCCTGGATTTATTGATTTTTTAAGAGTTTTTCATATGTCTATCTCTTTCAGTTTTGCTCTGATCTTATTTATTTCTTGTCTTCTGCTAGCTTTTGAATTTGATTGCTCTTGCTTTTTTAGTTCTAACTGTGATGTTAGTTGATTTCAGATATTTTCCAGTTTCTGATGTGGGCATTTAGTACTATAAATTTCCCTGTTAACACTGCTTTAGCTGTGTCCCAGAGATTCTGGTACTTTGTCTCTTTGTTCTCATTGGTTTCCAAGAAGTTATTTCTGCCTTAATTTTGCTATTTACCCAGTAGTCATTCAGGAGCAGGTTGTTCAGTTTCCATGCAGTTGTGCAGTTAAATGAGTTTCTTAATTCTGAGTTCTAATTTGATTGCACTGTGGTCTGAGACTTATGATTTCCATTCTTTTGCTGAGGAGTGTTTTACTTTCAATTATGTGGTCGATTTTAGAATACATGCTACATAGCACTGATAAGAATGTACATTCTGTTGATTTGGGCTGGAGAGTTCTGTAGATGTCTGTTGGTTCCTCTTGGCCCAGAGTTTTTAAGTCCTGAAATTCTTTGTTAATTTTTTGTCTCACTGATCTGTCTAATATTGAGAATGGGGTGTTGAATTCTCACACTATGATTGTGTAGGAGACTATGTCTCTTTGTGGGTCTCTAAGAATTTGGTATTTGAATCTGGGTGCTCCTGTACTCGATGCATATATATTTAGGATAGTTAACTCTTCTTGTTGCATTGATCCCTTTACCATCATGTCATGCTCTTGTCTTTGTTGGTTTAAAGTCTGTTTTAGCAGACACTAGGATTGCAACCCCTACTGCTTCTTTTCTTGGTAAATATTCTTCCAACCCTTTATTTTGAGCATATGTGTGTCTGCACATGAGCTGGGTTTCCTGAATATGGCCCACTGATGGATTTTGACTTTTTATCCAATTTTCCAGTCTGTGTCTTTTAATTGGGGCATTTAGCCCATTTGTATTTAAAGTTAACATTGTTATGTGTGAATTTGATCCTGTCATTATGATGCTAGCTGGTTATTTTGCCCATTAGTTGATACAGTTTCTTCATAGTGTTGTTGGTCTTTATATTTTGGTATGTTTTTGCAGTGGGCTGGTACCATTTTTTCCGTTCCGTATTTAGTGCTTCCTTCAGGAGCTCTTGCAAGGTAGGCCTAGTGGTGACAAAATCCCTTAGCATTTGCTTGTCTCAAAAGGATTTTATTTCTCCTTCATATATGAAGCTTAGTTTGGCTGGATGTGAAATTCTAGGTTGAAAATGTTTTTCTTTAAGAATGTTGAACATTTGCCCCCACTCTCTTCTAGCTTGTAGGGTTTCTGCAGAGAGGTTCACTGTTAGTCTGATGGGCTTTGCTTTGTAGGTAACCTGACCTTTCTTTTTGGCTGCCCTGAACATTTTTTTCCTTTGTTTCAACCTAATCAATTTTAAGTTTGGTCTTTTCATGTCCATATTATTTTGGAAGCTTTGTTCACTCCTTTTCATTCTTTTTTCTCTAATCTTGTCTTCACAGCTCATTTCAGTAAGTAAGTTGATCTTTAATCTCTGATATCCTTTCTTCTGCTTGAATTGATTCACCTATTGATACTTGTATATGCTTCACAAAGTTCTTGTGCTGTGTTTTTCAGTTCCATCCGGTAATTTATGTTTCTCTCTAAACTGGTTATTCTAGTTAGCAGTATGTAACTTTTTATTAAGGTTTTTAGCTTCTTTGAATTATGTTAAAATATGCTCCTGTAGCTCAGAGGAGTATGTTATTACCCACATTCCGAAGCTTACTTCTGTCAATTTGTCACACTCATTATCTGTCCAGTTTTGTGCCCTTGCTGGAGAGGCACTGTGATCATTTGGAGAAGAGGAGTTCTGATTTTTGGAATTGTCCGTATTTTTCTGCTGTTTTATTCTCATCTTTGTGGATTTATCTATCTTTGATCTTTGAGGCTGATGAACTTTAAATGGGGTTTCTGTGTGGGGATTCTTTTTGTTAACAGGAGCATCTTCTGCAGCTCTGCTGCAGTTCACTGGAAGTCCACTTCAGAACCTGTTTACCTGCGTATCACCAGTAGAGGCTGCAGAACAGCAAACATTGCTGTGTGCTTCTTCCTCTGGAAGCTTTGTCCCAGAGGAGCACCAGCCTGATGCCAGCTGTAGTGCTCCCATATCAGGTGTCTGCCAACCTCTGTTGTGAGGTGTCTCCTAGTCAGGAGGCATGGGGTTCAGGGACCCACTTGAGGAGGCAGTCTGTCCCTTAGCAGAGCTTCAGCACTGTGCTGGGAGAACCCTCCTTGTAAGGATAGACTATTTTCTTCACAGCTGGCAGCCAGGAACCTTTAAGTCTAATGAAGCTGTGCCCATAGCCACCCCTTCCTCCAGGTGCTCTGTACCCAGTAGATGGGAGTTTTATCTATAAGCCCCTAACTGGGGCTGCTTTTTCTTCTTTCAGAGGTGCCCTGCCCAGTAAAGAGGAATCTAGAGAGGCAGTCTGGCCACAGCTGTTTTGATGTGCTATGTTGAGTTCTGTCCAGTACAAATTTCTAGGTCTTCTTAGCACTGTCAGGGTAAAAACCACCTACTCAAGCCTCAGTAATGGCGGATGCCCCTTCCCACAAAGCTTGATCATCCCAGGTCAACTTTAGACTGCTGTGCTGGCAGTGAGATTTCAAGACAGTGGTTCTTAGCTTGCTGGTCTCCACGGGATTAGGACCTGCTGAATGAGACCACTTGGCTCCTTGGCTTCAGCCCTCTTTCTAGGAGAGTAAATGGTTTTGTGTCACTGGAGTTTTAGACAGCACTGGAGAATGAAAAAACTCCTACAGCTAGCTTGGTGTCTGCCCAAACAGCCACCCAGTTTTGTGCTTGAAACCAGGGCCCTGGTAGTGTAGGGACATGAAGAAAACTCCTGGTCTGCAGATTGCAAAAACCATGGGAAAAGCATAGTATCTGGGCCAGATAGCACAGTTGCTCACAGCTTTCCTTGGCTGGGAAAGCAAGGCCCCCTGCTTCTTGCACTTCCCAGGTGAGGTGACACCCCACCCTGCTTCTGCTCACCCTCCATGGTTTGGACCCTGCCTAACCAGTCCCAATGAGATGAACAGGGCACCTTGGCTGGAAATGTAGAAATCACCTGCCTTCTTGTTTGTTTCCCTGGGAGCTGCAGACTGTAGCTCTTCCTATTCTGTCATATCGCCAGATCCCCCACTTCCGTGTTTCTATTGACATTTTTTTCCCTGGTTATGGAGATGTGTCCTGTTTGTTATTTCATTTGTCTACTAACTTTTATTTGAATGCCAGATGTGACTATAAGTTTCACAAAGCTTTATTATGCAGATTCCTGGAGCTCTTTCCCCATTTGTCTCCCTCTTCTTAAAGATTATCCCCCTAACTCATTTTATGAAACCAGCATCATTTGATACCAAAACCTGGCAGAGATACAACAAAGAACCAAATCCCAATATACTTGATGAAGAGCAATGCAAATGCCCTCAATAAAATAAAATACTGGAAAACAAATCCAACAGCACATCAAAAAGCTTATCCACCACAGTCAAGTGGGCTTCATTCTCAGGATGCAAAGTTGGTTCAACCTATGCAAATCGATCAATGTGATTCATCACATAAACAGAAATAAAGGCAAAAAGCCACATGATTATCTCAATAGATGCAGAAAAAAATTCAGTTGAAATATTGAAGAATGCATCATAGTCTCTAACAGTGAAATTGATCAAGCAGAATAATGAATTAGTTGCCTTGGATATAGGTTACTTGAAAATACACAGATGAGACAAAAGAAAAAAAGAATTATAATAAAAAAGACGCACACTTACAAGATATAGAAAATAGTCTAAAAAGAAAAATATCTAAGTTATCGGCTTTAAAGAAGAATTGTAAGGAGAGATCAGGTTCAAATGTTTATTAAAAGGGATAACAGAGAACTTCCCAAACTTAGAGAAAGATATCAATATTCAAGTACAACTAGGTTATGGAACACCAACCAGTTTTAACCCAAATAATATGACCTCAAAACATTTAACCAAACTTTCAAAAGACAAGAATAAAGGAAGGATCCTAAAAGCAACAAGAGAAAAGGAACATATAACACACAAAAAAGCTCCGATATGTCTGGCGGCAGATTTCTCACTGAAAACCGTACAAGCCAGGAGGGAGTGGTATGTTATGCTTAAAGTTATAAAGAAAAAAATAATCTTTTATGCTAGGATAATATATCCAGTGAAAATATTCTTCAAACATGAAGGAGAAGTAAATACTTTACCAGGCAAACAAAAGCCAAGAAATTTCATCAACACCAAACCCGTACTGCAAGAAATGCTAAAGGGGGTTCTTCAATTGGTAAGTAAAAGGATGTCAATGAGCAGTAAGAAATTATCAAAGATATAAAACTCACTGATAATAGTTAAATGCCCAGAAAATAAAGGTATAAAACTCACTGATAATAGTTAAGTATCCAGAAGAACACATATTATAACACTGTTATAATTGTGATAGGTAAACTATTCTTATCTTAAATAGAAGTACTAAAAGATGAACCAATAAAAAATAACTACAAGAGAGGGAGAGCATTAGGACAAATACTGAAAGCATACTGGGCTTAAAACCTAGATAACAGGTTGATAGGTGCAGCAAACCATCATGGCAAACATATACCTATGTAACAAACCTGCACATTCTTCACATGTATCCCAGAACTTAAATAAAAACAAATGTAAAAAATTAACAACAACCACTCTTAAAAATGTGGACTGTATTATTGTATATAAATAGAAATAGCAAAAGTTGGGGGGATGAAGTTATAGTATAGAATTTTGTTAGTTTTCTTTTTGCTTGTTTAAGCATAAGTATTAAGTTGTCCTCAGTTTAAAATAATGGGTTATAAGATGTTATTTGCAAGCCTCATGGTAAACTAATCAAAAAAACCTACAACAGATACACCAATGAAAATAATAAATAAAAATCAAGAAATTAAAATGTTAAGCCAGATAATATTACTTTCCTAAAAAGAAAGCCAGGAAGTAATATAGTAAGGGAGAAAGAGGAGATCACAAAACAATCAGAAACCAAATAACAAAATGGCAGTGGTAAATACTTACTTATTAATAATAATGTTAAATGTAAATGGAGTAAACGCTCCAGTCAAACTACATAGAGTGGCTGTATGGATAAAAATACAAGCCCAAGGAAGTCCTAGCCAAAACAATTTGGCAAGATAAAGAAAGGAAAGTTATCCAAATAGAAAAACAAAATGTCAAACTTTCTTTCTTTCATAATTATAGAATTCTGTACCTAAAGACTTCATCAAAAGAGCCCTAGAACTGATAAACAAATTTAGTAAAGTTCCAAGATACAAAATCAATGTACAAAACCAGTAACATATCTATACACCAATAATATTTAAGCTGGTAGCCAAATGAAGAACACAATCTGATTTATGATAAAATCACACACATTAAAATTATCTAGGAATATTAATCTTATCAAGGTGGTAAAAGATCTCTACAAGGAGAACTACAAATACTGCTGAAATAAATTAGAGACATGACAAATCAAAGGAATATATTTCATGCTCGTGATTTGAAAGAAGGAATATTGTTAAAATGGCAATTCTGCTGAAAGCAATCTGCAAATTCAATGATATTCCTCTTAAACCACAAATGTCATTTTGCATTTGACATTTGAATTAGAAAAAGCTGGAACAAAAAAGATCCCAAGTAGCTAAGTAATCCTAATCAGAGAGAACAAAGCTGAAGGCATCACACTACTTAACTTCACAATATATTGTAAGTCTACAGCAACCAAAACAGCATGACACTGGTACAAAAACAAACACATAAGCCAAGAGAATAAAATAAAGAATCCAGAAATAAAGCCATACAACTACAGCCATCTCATCTTTGACAAAGAAAGCAAAAATAAACAATGGGAACAGGATGCCATATTCAACAAATGCTGTTGGAATCGTTAGCCAAATGTAGAGGAATGAAACTAGATCCTTGTGTTTCACCATATATAAAAACTCACAATGAATTAAAAAATTAAATATAAAATATCAGACTATAAGAATTCTAGAAAATGACAGAGCACCCAGATATAGAAAGCACATACTAATAGAGCTAAACAGAGAGATGGACACAATATAATAATAACTGGAGACTTCAACACTTCACTTACTGCATTGGACAGATCATCCAGAAAGTAAATTAAATAAGAAACATTGAACTTAGTATGCATTATACATTATAGACCAAATGGATCCAACATATGTATATATATATATATAATATTTAATCTAACAGCTACAGAATACACATTCCTTTCCTCAGCAAATGATATATTCTCAAGGATAGAACATACGTTAGTCTACAAAACCAGTTTTTACAAAAGTCAAAAATTCAAATTATATATTTTTTTCTGACTAAATGCAATAAAACTAGAAATCAATAACAAGAGGAATTTGAAAATTATGCAAACATGAAAATTACATGATTTGCTTCTGAATGACCAGTGAGTGAAGAAATTAGGAATAAACTTTAAAAATTTCTTGAAACAGATGAAAATGGAAATAACATACCAAAACCTATGGGATACAGCAAAAGCAATGAAAGAAAAATTTATGGCAATGGTTGTCTCCATCAAAGAAGTAGAAAATCTTTAAACATATGAACAAAAGATGAATCTTAAGGAACTATAAAACCAAGAGTAAACAAAATATAAAATTAGTAGAAAAAAAGAAATAGTAAATATCAGAGCAGAAATAAATAAAATTTATAGGGAAAAAATATAAAAATCAGTGAAAAATTTCACTTTTTAAAAAGATAATTTCAATAAGCTTTCAGTTACTTACACTAACAAAAGAGAGAAGACCAAAATACCTAAAATCAGAGACAAAAAAGAAGACATTACAGTGCATACTGAAGAAATTCAAACAATCATTAGAAACTACTATGACTACTATGAGAAACTATATGACAGTAAATTAGAAAACCTAGAACAGACAAGTTACTACACACATTAAACCTATCCAGAATGAACTATGAGAAAATAAAAAAACCTGAATAGACAAATAACAATTAATAAAATCAAAACCTTAATAAAAACCTGTTTTATTAAGAAAAGATTTTTAGCAAAGAAAATCTACAACACAATAGCTTCACTGCTGAATTTTACTAAATATTCAAAGAAGAACTAATACCAATACTACTCAAACTATTGTGAAAAATAGGGGAGGAGGAAATGCTTCAAAACACATTTCACAAGGGCAGTATTACCCTGCTACCAAAACCAGAGAAAGACACATTAAAAATAAATAAAAGACTACAGACAAGTATCTCTGTGAACATCGATGTTAAAATCTGCAGCAAATGCCAGCAAACTGAAATCAACAACATATTAAAAACATTATCAAGGTTAAGCAGGACTTTTTCCAGGAATGGCTCAACATACACAAATCAATCCATGTGATACATTGTATCAACAGAATGAAGGACAAAATACATATGATCATTTCAATAAATACTGAGAGAGCATTTGATAAAATTCAACATCCCCTTATTATAAAAATTCTCAAAACACTGGGAAACAACACAACTCAACACAACAGAAGCCATATATGACAGACAGTCAGCTAATATTGTACTAAGCTGGGAAAAATTGAAAAACTTTCCTCTAAGATTGGGAACACCACAAGATTGCTCACTTTCACCACTGTTAACATAGTTCAGGAAATCCTAGCTAGAGAAATCAGACAAGAAAAAGAAATAAAGGGTATTTAATTTCAAAAAAAAAAAAAGTTAAATTACCCTGTTTGAAGATATGATCTTATTTTTGGAAAAACCTAAAGATGCCACCAAAATACTATTAGTAAAGTTTGACGATACAAAATCAATATACAGCAATCATTAGCAGTTTTTTTTGAGATAGAGTCTCACTTTTTCACCCAGGCTGGAGTGCAGTGGTGTTATCTTGGCTCACCGCAACCTCTGCCTCCTGCATTTGAGTGATTCTTGTGCCTCAGCCTCCCAAGTAGCTGAGATAACAGGCATATGCCACCATGCCTGGCTAATTTTTGATATTTTTAAAGTAGAGACAGGGTTTTACCATGTTGGTCAGGCTGGTCTGAAACTCCTGACCTCAGGCGGTTTGCTTGCCTTGGCCTCCCAAAGTGCTGGGATCACAGGTGTAAGCCACTGTGACCAACCAATCAGTAGCATTTCTACATACCAACAGTAAATAATAAAAAAAAAATTGAGAGTAATCCCATTTAAAATTGCTACAAATAAAATAAAATACCTAGAAATAAACCAAAGGAGTGAAAGATCTCTATAATAGAAATTATAAAATCTTGAATGAAGAAATTGAAGAGGACACACACAAAAAGGAAAGGTATCCCATGTTCATGGATTATAGAATAAATATTGTTAAAATGTACATATTACCCAAAGCAATTTATAAGTCAATGCAATCCCTATTAACACACACTGGTGTCTGTCAGGGGATAGGGTGAGGGGAGGGAAAGTATCAGGAAGAAAGACTTACGCATGCTGGGCTTAATTCCTAGGTTATGGGTTGATAGGTACAGCAAACCACTATGGCACACATCTACCTATGTAACAAACCTGCATATCCTGCACATGTACTCCAGAAGTAGAAATAAAAAATAAAAAGTTAAAAAAGAAAGAAACTCTGGTGGTCATGCAATGGCATGACATTAAAAATGCTGAGAGAAAAAAACATCAACCAGCAATTCTACATTCAGCAAAAGTATCTTTTAAAAATGAGAGAGAAATCAAGACATTTTCAAATAAACACAAAAACTGAGGTAATTCATTGGTAGCAAATTTGCTCTCCAAAAAATACTCAAGGTGATCTTTCAGGCTAAAATGAAAGGTCAATATGTAACTTGAATCACCATGAAGAAATAAAGAACACTGGTAAAGATAATTATGTAGGTAAATAGAAAGCACAAATTTCTTTTTGTTTGTAACTCTTTATCTGATTTAAAGACATGTTTATAAAGTAATAATTATAAAAAATAAAATACCAATGACATTTTTCACTGAAATAAAAATCCTAAAATATGTATAGAATCACAAAAGACATAAAATAGCCAAAGCCACAATTCAACAAAAAAAGAAAACTTCAGTTATCACATTACCTGACTTTAAATAGTATTATATAGCTATAGTAACCAAAACATTATGATACTGGAATAAAAACAAACAGGCACATAGACCAATAAAACATGAAAGAGAACTCAGAAATAAATCCATAACATCTATAGTGAACTCTTTTTTTATAAGGTGCCAAGAACATACACTGGGGAAAGGACATTCTCTTCAATAAAAGGTAACAGAAAAACTGAATTTTCATATGCAAAATAATGATACTAGACACCTATTTTTCTCACCTTATGCAAAAATCAAATCAAAATTTATTAAATCTAAGACCTGGAACTATGAAATTGCCAAAAAGTAACATTGGGAATTTTCTTCAGGGCACTGTTCTGAGCAAAGATTTCTTGAGTAATACCTCAAAAGCACAGACTACCAAAGCAAAAATAGATAAAAGGGATCACATCAAGTTAAAATGCTTCTGCACAGCAAAGGAAATATTCAACAAAGTGAAGAGACAACTCACAGAACTGGAGATAATATTTGCAAACTATCCATCTGACAAGGGATTAATTACAGAATATATAAGGAGCTCAAGCAACTCAATACAGAAACATCCTTAATCCGATTTTAGAAATGGACAAAAGATATGAATAGATATTTCTCAAAAGAAGATGTACAAACGGGAAACAAGTATGTAAAAAGGTTCTCAATGGTACAGATCATCAGAAAAATGCAAATTAAAACTATAACAAGATGTCATCTCACCCCAGTTCAAATGGCTTTTATCCAAAAGGTGAGCAATAATGAATGCTGGCAAGGATGTGGATAGAAGATAACCCTTATATGCTGTTGATGGGAATGTAAATTTGTGTAATCACTGTGGAGAAAAACATGGAGATTTCTCAAAAAACGAAGAAAGGATGTGGATAGAAGATAACCCTTATATGCTGTTGAAGGGAATGTAAATTTGTGTAATCACTGTGGAGAAAAACATGGAGATTTCTCAAAAAACGGAGAACTTCCATATGATCCAGCAACCCCACTGCTAGATATATATCAAAAAGCTAGGAAAGAAGTATATCAAAGAGCTATCTGCACTCCCATGTTTATGTTCAGCACTATTCATAATAGCCAATATATGGCATCAACTTAAGTGTTCATCAACTGCTGAATAAAGAAAATGTGGTACAAGTATACAATGGAGTATTTCAATCCATTAAAAATTTGCAACCACTTGGTTGGAACTGGAAGACATTATGTTAAATAAAATAAGCCAGGTATGGAAAGATACACTTTTCTTGTTTTCACCTAGTCATAGGAGATAAAAATGAAAACAACTGAACTCATGGAGATAAAGAGTAGAATGGTGGTTAGCAGAGGCTGGGAGGGGTAGTGGCTGTGTGGGGGGCATATGGTGATGATTAATATGTACAAAACTACAGTTTGATATAATGAATAATATCTGATATTTTATAGTACAACATAGTGACTAAAATCTACAATAATCTATTGTACATTTAAAAATAACAAAAAACTATAATTTGACTATTTGTAACCCAAAAGATAAATGCTTGAGCTGATGGATATCTCATTTACCCTGATGTAATTAATATGCACTGTATGACTATATCACATATCCTATAAATATGTATACCTATATATACCCATAAAAATTGAAAATTAGAAAAATAAACTTACAAATATGTTTTTATGCCTTATGATATGGTTCCCACATCTGAGCATACCTTCTAAGAGAGTAATTTTTAAAGGTACAAATGGTAAGGTATATTTGTAGATATTAAAATATTATTTATAATAGCGAAGATTGGGGACATCTGTGACACTGATAACAGAGAAATGTTGAATACATTTTAATATTGTGTTTCTTCATGTACCATCTACCCAAACACTTAGTGTATATCTGTAACAGATAAAGATATTTTTTAAATCCAACTTCAATATTTTATCAAAACCAATAAAATAAAGGTCATTTGGAAATCTCTTTAAATAATATATCTGTTTCAAATTTCCTTAATTTTCACAGAAATGTCTGTTTAAAGCAGGTTCAAAACAAATTTTATGCATTATTAATTGTTTAATATCCTCCTAAAGTCTCTTTAACTTATAACAAGTGAAAACTAATCCTGTATTCTGTATTCTCTTCCTTTGAATGTCAGTTAGTTACTCAAAAATCTGGGTCATTTGTCAGATAGAATTTCCCACATTGTATTTGGCTAGCTTTATCTTTCTGGTTATCACTTAACATGTTTTTCTAAGCTTCATTTTTTCCTGAAAACTGGCAGTTGGATCTAAAGCCTTAGTAAGATAAAAGCTTATATATAATTTTTTACTCCAGCAAGAACAAGGCATAGATGGTACTGTATGCTTCATATTGCATTGTATCAAAAGAAATAAAATCTTTTCTTTTCCTGCCTTTGGTAACAGTTCAATGATGGAAGTGGAATTCATTTATTAAATAAAGGCTCCAATTAGCTTTCATCTGAAGGGTTAAACAGTTATTCATGACTAATATATAGATCCACTGTTTCTTTATTTTCTTTCTATTTTTGTTGAGAAGGGTCTTTCCGTTGCCCAGGCTGGTCTCAAACTCTTGGCTTCAAGTGATTCTTCCACTTCTGCTTTCCAAGTGGCTAGAATTATTGGTGTGAGCCATGCCTCCAGCTATTATTTCATTAGAAAAAAAATTTATCAATCCTCCTTCATTTATAAACTGTTTATACTCCAAAGAATGACTTTTTCTTATCACTTTTTTGGTTACACTGAAACACAATTCATGCAGAGTAAATGCATAATATTTTCCAATTTTCAGAATAATGAGTTAGTTCCTGTAAAAACCCCAACATTAACTGATGAGAATTTTAAAAAGATCATGAGCATATGTATTTTTAACATTTTAATGTGTTTCAATTCACTGAAGTTATTATTACTGTTATTTAGATAGTTACATTTGGCCCCTATTTTTGGCCAGTGAGCTTCCCTAAAAGTCAATTTGTATGTCCTTTTGACATTACTCCAAACTTTGCATATCTCTTGGGTTTTAGAGACAAGATAGCCACACTCATCTTGCAGGTGTCCTGCCCTAGAGGGGAACTACACTCTCCTTTATTCCAAATTTTGGTAGAAGAGGAAGAGTGTTTCATACTGGTGAGTGAGTCTGCAGGCTAGGTCGAGAGGAGGGTCCCAAAATTGGGAGCAGGGGGAATGAAGATAATACTCCTGTGGATTTTAATGAGAACCGGTTCTGTAGGGGGTTTCTCTCTATTTCTTTCTCTTCATTCAGGTCAGCTTGGTGAACAAAAGGTATTTCTAAAAGCCTAAGGGCTTTCACCACTGACTTCCTGAATGATTATGTCACATTTATCTTACTATTTTCTAGTTTTTTATTAAATTAGAAAAATAAAATTTGGGGCCAGAAAGCACTTACAGCCAGGAATCAAAACACTTGGATTCCCAGAAACTGTTATGTGGCCATAGACAAAACCTAAAAATGCTCTGGCTGTCACTTTTGTTTTCACTTATAAAATGAGGACTATAGTAAGTGCCAATTTAAATTTCAGAAAAGCTTTGAAACTATTACTAAAGCAAAAGTGGGATGTCTTCAAAAAACATAAGTATACTATTGTGTGCTGCTTAATGACAGGGATACACTTTAAGAAATACATTGTTAGGTGATTTTGTTGTTGTGCAAATAATGTACTCTACATAAATGGAGGTGGTACAGTTTTCCACATACCTAGGCTATATGTATAGCCAATTGCTCCCAGGCCGCAAACCTGTACAGCATGTTGCTGCACTGAATAGTGTAGGCGATTTTAACACAATGTTAATTATCTGTGTATCTAAACATATCTAGATGGAGAGGGCAGAGCAAGGTGGCCTAATAGAAGACTTTCTCGATCGTCCCTCCCATAGAAACACCAATATAACAACTATCAATATAACAAAAAAGCACTTTCACAAGAACA
The DNA here is from genome assembly GCA_031835075.1 of Saguinus oedipus. Classification (NCBI taxonomy): domain Eukaryota; kingdom Metazoa; phylum Chordata; class Mammalia; order Primates; family Cebidae; genus Saguinus; species Saguinus oedipus. The sequence goes on from CM063182.1 coordinate 79,055,828, forward strand.
AAAAATAATGTGAATTATCACAATACCTGGTTTTAATTTCATATCACTAAAAGAGGCACTGAAGAGGGAAGGAAAAACAGCCTTAAATTACTGATGCCACTCCTTTTCCATCTCCCCGCAACAGTGGCCATGTGGCAAGGAGATCTATGTGCTTGTTGAGGGATAGTCTATTGAACTCAGTGCCATTCTGTCAAAGCAGGAAGAAAAGCAAGGCTACATTCGGCTGAAGCCTACATGGGGAGGAAACATTTAGGCCAGCTTTAGCAAGAGGGGAATCTTCCATCCCAGTGGTTGGAATTTGAATTTTGGCAAACCTTGTCCCAGAGGGCTAAGGGGTTTGGGGTCTAAATACACTTGAAATGCAGTCTAGACTAGACTAGCAATTTCTAGAAAGTGCTAGGACTGTACTGGCCTCAGAGCTAGTGGATGTGGAACACCAGCCAGGGTGGCTAAGGGAGTGCTGTGCCACTCCTCTGAAAAACCCAGACAGCACAGCTTGTAGCAACAAAAGTGACTCCTTTCTTTTGCTTGAGAAGAGACAGAAGAGGAAGCAGGACTTTGTCTTGCACCTTGGATACCAGGTCAGCCATATTAGAATAGGGCACTGGGAGAGTCATGAGGCCTCCATTCCAGGCCCTAGCTTCTGAACAACATATCTAGACACACCCTAGACCAGATGAGAACTTGCTACCTTAAGGAAAGAAGTCAATCTGGTAGGATGAATCACGGGTTGACAAAAATGCCCTTGAGCCTTGAAGAACCAGCATCAATACTCAGGTAGTTATTCATGGGCCTTGGGTGAGACTCAGAGATGTGCTGGCTTCAGGTACCAGCTTGGCCACAGTGGGGTAGAGCACCAAGAGTGCTATTGGCTCCCCTGATTCTAGTCCTTGGCTCTTGAATGGTATTTCTCAACATGTCCTGGGACAAAGGGAGCCCACTGCCCTGAAGGGTGAGTTCCAGGCCTGGCAGCTTCACCATAGGCTGACTGAACAGCTCTTTCAGTCTTTAAGTGAACATCTGTGATAGCTTGGTAGTACCTCTCTTGGTGCTGGCCATGAGGAAAGGCCCCTCTGCCTTGGGAAACAGGAGGGAAAGGTAGGAAAAATATTATCTCATGGTTTGAGTGACAGTTTAGCCTCAACACAATAAAACACCAGGCAGATACTTAAGGTTTTTGAGTCTAGTCCCTGGTTTCCAGACAGTATCTGTGCACCCATATGGGAACTAAGGGAACTCCATACCCTGATGAAAAAGATAAGCCTGGTTGGTTTTGTCATCTGATGATTATACTGTCCTAGGGCCTTCAGCAAACATAAGAGCCAGGTAGTGGTTACACTCAGCTTTGGGTGAGACCAACAGCAGTGCTGGCTTCAGTTCTGACTCAGTGCAGTCTCAGTGGTAGTGGCCACAGAGATGTTTATGTCTAGCTTCAGGCAGCTCAGCACATACAGAGAGATTCTGTTTGGAAGGAAGTAAAGGAAGAGGACAAGAGTTTCTGCCATGTATTTCAGGGAAATATTTGGATTATATCCATGACAACACAGTTAATACCTCTATGAATCTGAAAAAAACACAGTGTTATTAGGATTGGGTTGCTCCCTAAAGCAGATATGGCTTAGGTCACAATACCTAAGTCCCCTTGAATATCTGGAAAGCCTTCTCAAGGATGGGTACAAACAAGCCTAGACTGCAAAAACACCTAACTCCTCAATGCCCAGACATTGGCAGGCATTTACAAACTTCTGTACTATCCGGGAAATCATGATCTCACCAAATGAACTAAATGAGGTCACAATGACCAATACTAGAGAAACAAAACTATGTAATCTTTCAGACAGATAATTCAAAATGGCTGTTTTGCTGGGCGAGGTGGCTCAAGCCTGTAATCCCAGCACTTTGGGAGGCCGAGGTGGGTGGATCACAAGATCAACAGATCGAGACCATCCTGGTCAACACGGTGAAACCCCATCTCTACTAAAAATACAAAAAATTAGCTGGGCATGGTGGCTCATGCCTGTAATCCCAGCTACTCAGGAGGCTGAGGCAGGAGAATTGCCTGAACCCAGGAGGCAGAGGTTGTGGTGAGCCGAGATCGCGCCATTGCACTCCAGCCTGGGTAACGAGAGTGAAACTCCATCTCAAAAAAAAAAAAAAAAAAAAAAAAAAAAAAAAAATGGCTGTTTTGAGAAAATTAAAAATAATTAAGATAACTACTTGGCTTTATTTCTGGGTTCTCTATTCTGTTCCATTTGTCTATCTGCCTATTTTTATACCAGTATCATGCTGTTTTGGTGACTATAGTCTTATAGTATAGTCTGAAGTCAGGTAACATGATGCCTTCAGCTTTGTTCTCTTCACTTAATCTTATTTTGGCTATGCAGGTTCTTTAGTTCCATATGAATTTGGGGAATTTTTTCTAGTTCTGTGAAGAACAATGTTGGTATTTTGATGGGAATTGATTGAATTTGTAGATCAGTTTTGGCAGCATGGTCATTTTCACAATATTGATTCTACTCATCTATGAGCATGAGATGTGTTTCCATTTGTTTATGTCATCTATAGTTTATTTCAGTACTGTTTCGTAGTTTTTCTTGTAGAGGTCTTTTGTTTCCTTGGTTAGTTACATTACTAAGTATTTTTTTTTCAGCTACCATAGAAGGTGTTTAGTTCTTGATTTGATTTTCAACTTGGTCTCGGTGGGTGTACAGCAGTGTTACTAATATGTGTACATTTATTTTGTATTCTGAAACTTTACTGAATTTATTTGTCAAATCTAGGACCGTTCTGGATGATTCTTTAGGGTTTTCTAGGTAGACATTAATATCATTGGTGAATAGTGATAGTTTGACTTCCTGTTTACCAGCTCCAATGCCCTTTATGTCTTTCTCTTGTATGATTGCTCTGGCTAGGATTTCCAGCATTACATTTAATAGAAAAGGTGAAATTGGGCATCCTTGTCTTGTTCCAGTTCTCAGGGGGAATTCTTTCAACTCCTCCCCACTCAGTATAATGTTGATTGTGAGTTTGTCATAGATGGCTTTTATTACCCTAAAGTATATCCCTTCTATGCTGATTTTGCAGAGGGTTTTAATCACAAAGGGATGCTGGATTTTGTCAAATGCTTTCTATGCATCTTTATTGAAGTAATCATGTGATTTTCATTTGTTATTCTGTTTATGTGATATATCACATTTATTGGCTTGCATATGGTAAACCATGCCTGCATCTCTGGTATAAAACTCCCTTGATTATGGTGGATGATTTTTTTGATATGTTGTTGGAATACTTATAGCTAACTGATCTTGACAAGCCAAAAAAAAAAAAAATCCAAAACTAAACAAAAACAAAGTGGGGAGAGAATACCCTGTTCACCAAATGATGCTGAGAAAATTGGCAAGCCAGATGTAGAAGAATAAAATTGGATCCTCATGTCTCACCTTACAAAAATTTAACACAAGATAGATAAAGACTTAAACCTGATACCTGAAAACATGCAATTTTTAGAAGACAACATCAGAAAATCTCTTCTAGACCTTGACTTGGGCAAAGAGTTTATGACAAATAATGCAAAAACAAATGCAACAAAGACATAGCCTTCTGCTATAATTGTAAGTTTCCTGAGGCCTCTTCAGAATTTGCAAGAATGCTGTCATGTTTCCTGTATAGCCTGTGGAAGTGTAAGTCAATTGAAACTATTTTCTTTATAAATCACCCAGTCTCAGAATTTTTTTATATCATAGCAGTGGGAGCATGGACTACACTCCACCAAAAAGTTAGAACTGATAAATTCAGTAAAGTTGCAGGATACAAGATCAACATACAAAAATCAATAGCATTTGTATAGGTTAACAGCAATCAATAGGCAAAAGAAATAAAGAAATCCCATTTTCTTTTTTTGTTTGTTTGTTTTGAGACAGAGTTTCACTCTTGTTACCCAGGCTGGAGTGCAATGGCATGATCTTGGCTCATTGCAACCTCCACCTCCTGGGTTCAGGCAATTCTCCTGCCTCAGCCCCCTGAGCAGCTGGGATTACAGGCACGCGCCACCATGTTCAGCTAATTTTTTGTGTTTTTAGTAGAGACGGGGTTTCACCATGTTGACCAGGATGGTCTCGATCTCTTGACATTATGATCCACCCACCTTGGCCTCCCAAAGTGCTGGGATTACAGGCGTGAGCCACCGCGCCTGGCAGAAATCCCATTTTCAATAGCTACAAAGAAAATAAAATACCAAGTAATTAACCAAAGATGTAAAATATCTTTTCAATTGAAACAATAAATATTTATGAAAGAAATTGAAGACACAAAAAATTGAAAGGTATTTCATGTTTATGTATTATAGAATCAATATTGTTAGAATTTCTAAACTACCCAATGTAATCTACAGGTTCAATGCAATCCCTGTTAAAACACCAATGACAGTTTTCACTGAAATAGAAAAAAAAAAAGATTCTAAAATTTTTAGGGAACCACAAAAGACCTAGAATAGCCAAAGCCATCTGGAACAAAGAGAACAAAACTGCAAGCATCACATTACCTGAGTTCAAATTATGCTACAGAGTAATAGTAACCACAACATCTGGTACTGACACATAGTCTATAAGTAGACAAATAGACCAATGAAACAGAATAGAGAATTCAGAAATGAATACATACATCTACAGTGAACTCATATTTTTACAAAGGTGGCAAGAACACACACTAGGGAAAGGGCACTCTCTTCAATTAGTAGTACTGAGAAAACTGGTTATCCATATGTCTAAGAATAAAACTCGACCCCTATTTTTCACCGTATGCAAACATCAAGTCAAAATTCATTAAAGACTTAAATCTAAGATCTCAAACTATGAAACTACTGCAAGAAAGAGAAACTTTAGGATGCTGGAGTGGGCAGTGGTTTGAGTAATACCCCACAAGCCTAGATAACAAAGCAAAAGTAGACAAATGGGATCAATTACATTAAAAACTTTCTGCACAGCAAAGAAAATGATCAAAACATTGACGAGACAACCCGTAACATGGAAGAAAATATTTGGAATCTACCCATCTGACAAGGGATTAATAATTAGTATATAAAAGGAGTTGAAACAAGTACATAGAAAAAAAATCTAACCATGTGATTTTAAAATGTGCAAAAGATCTGAATAGATACTTCTCAAAAGGAGACATACAAATGACACATATATGAAAAATTGCACAATATCATTCATAATCAGAGAAATGCAAATCAAAACTGAAATGGGATGTCTTTTCTCCCCAGTTAAAATGGCTTTTATCCAAAAGGCAGGCAATAAAAAATATTGGTGAGGATGTGTATAAAAGAGAATCCTCATATGCTATTGATGGGAATATAAATTAATACTACTATGGAGAACAGTATAAAGGTTACTCAAAATATTAAAATTGAGCTACCATATGATCAAGCCATCCCACTGATGAGTATTTACCACCCCCTCCACCAAAAAAATAAATCAGTATACTGAAGTGACATCTGTACTCCCATGTTTATGACAGCACCATTCACAGTAGGCAAGATTTGGAAGCAACTTGTGTCCATCAATAGACAAATGGATAATGAAAATGTGGTACATGTACAAAATAGAGTACTATTAATCCAGAAAAAATGAGACCCTATCATTTGCAACAACATGGATGACACTTGATTTCATCATTTTAAGTAAAAGAATCTCAAGCTCAGAAAGGCAATCTTTGCATGGTCTCACTTATTTGTAGGAGCTAAAAATTAAAACAATTGAATTCATTAAGAAAGAGAGTAGATTAATGGTTACTAGAGGCTGGGAAGGATAATGAGGAATGTGGGTAAAAGTGAAGATGGGTAATTCATGTCAAAGAAAAAAAAAAGAATATCCAGCTGGGTGTGGTAGCTCATGCTTGTAATCCCAGCACTTTGGGATGCTGAGGCAGGTGGATCACCTGAGGTCAGGAGCTCGAGACCAGCCTAGCCAACATGATGAAACCCTGTCACTACTAAAATAAAAATACAAAAATTAATGGGGTGTGGTGCCAAGTGCCTGTAATACCAGCTCCTTAGGAGGCTGAGGCAGAAGAATTGTTTGAACCTGGGAGGTGGAGGTTGCAGTGAGCAGAGATCATGCCACTGTACTCCAGCCTGTACTCTCCCCTCCCCCCAAAAAAAGAGGAATATCCAAATAAACTCAGTATTTAATGACAAGGGGCATTAACATCAACTCATCAATTCCACAGAAGTTCAAAAAACTCTTAGAGACTAATACTAACACCTCTGTGTACACAAACTGAAAAATCTACAATAATTCCTGGAAGCTTACCACCTCCTAAGATTTAACCAGGAAAAAACTGAACCTCTGAACAGACCAATAGTGAATATCAAAATTGAATCAGTAATCAAAAGCCTTCCAACTGGAAAAAAGCCCAGGACCAGACAGATTCACAGCTGAATTCTACTGGATGTAAAAAGAAGAGCTGCTATCATTTCTATGGAAACCATTCCATATAATTGAGGAAGAGGAGGAGGAACTCCTCTCTAACTCATTCTCTGAGGCCAGCATCATCCTGATGCAAAAACCTGGCAGAGAGGCAGAAACACAACAAAAAAAGTGAGCATCATGGATTATCCTTGACAAACACAGAAGCAACAATCTTCAACAAAATACTATCAAATGGAATCCAACAATACATCAAAAAGCTATTCCACTATGATCAAGTAGACTTTGATGTAAGGTTGGTTCAACATATGCAAATTAATAAATGTGATTCATCACATAAACAGAAACAAAATTTTAAATATTATATGATTATCAGAAAAGGAATTTGATGAATTTGATGAAATTCAACAATGCTTCATGTAAAAAAATCCTGAAAGGTAATAGCCATCTATGACAAATATCATACGACAGCAAAAGCTGGAAGCATTCTCCCTGATAACTGAAATAAGACAAGTTTGGTAACCTCACCACTCTTATTCAACGTAATATTGGAAGTCATAGCCAGAGAAATCAAGCAAGAGAAAAAAACAAATTGCACCCAAATGGGAAGAAAGAAAATCAAATTATCCCTGTTTGCAAATGACATGATTCTATACCTAGAGAGCCCCACAGGCTCTGCCCAAAGGTTCCTAGATTTCTTTAAAAAAAACCAAAAAACTTCAAACTTTCAGAATACAAAATCAATGTACAAAACTCAGTAGCATTTCTATATATCAACAGCGTCCAAACTAACAGCCAGATGAAGAACGTAATTTCATTCACAATAGCCATAAAAATATAAAATACCTAGGAATATAGCTAAACAAGTGAGGCCTAAGATCTCTACAACTAGAATAACGTAACACTGCTCAGAGAATTCAGAGATAATGTGAACAAATGGATAATATTCCATGCACATGGATAGGAAGGATCCATGTCATTAAAATGGTCATACTTCCCCAAACAATCTAGAGATTCAGTGTTATTCCTATCAAACTACAAATGACAGTGTTCACAGAATTAGAAAAACATCTCTTTTAAAATTTATATAAAAACAAAAAAGGAACCCAAGTAGTCAAGATAATTATAAGCAAAAATAACAAAGCTAGAGGTAGCATGTTACCAGCTTCAAACTATACTACAAAACTATTGTAATGAAAATAGCATAGTACTGGTACAAAAACAGACACACAGAGCAATGGAATAGAATAGAGAGCCCAGAAATAATGCCACACACCTATAACCATCTGGTCTTTGACAAAGTTGGCAAAAATAAGCAATGAAGCAAGAGACCCTCTATTCAATAAGTGATGCTGGGATAACTGGATAGCCATATGCGAAAGATTAAAACTGGACCCTTTTCTTATACCATATACAAGAATAAATTAAAGATTGACTTAAATGTAAAATGTAAAGTTACAAACATTTTGGAAGATAACCTAGGAAACACCATTCTAAATGAAGATCTTGGCAAAGACTTCACAATGAAGATGCCAAAAGCAATTGCAACAAAAACAAAAATTAAAAAGTGGCACCTAATTACCTAATTAAACTAAAGAGCTTCTGCAGAGCAAAACAAAACTATCAACAGCACAGACAACCTAGAGGATGGGAAAAAATATTCACATACTGTTCATCCGATAAATTTCTAATATTCAGAATCTATAAGGAACTTAAACAAATTTACAAGCAAAAAGCAAACAATCCTATTAAAAAGTGGGCAAAGCATGTGAACAGACACTTTTCAAAAGAAGACATGCATGGGGAAAACAGGCATATGAAGAAATGCTCAATATCACTAATCATTAGAGAAACACAAATCAAAACTACAATAAAGTACTGTGTTAGGGTTCTCCAGAGGGATAGAACTAATAGGATATATGTATATATAAAGGAAGTTTATTAAGGAGAATCAACTCACAGGATCATATGGTAAAGAAATCCTACAATAGGTTGTCCTCAGGCAGAGGAGCAAGGAAGCCAGTAGTGGCTCAGTCTGCTTCCAACAGCCTCAAAATTATGGAAGCCAACAGTGTGGTTTTAATCTATGGCCAAAGGCTCAAGAGTCCTTGGCAAACCACTGGTGTGCGTCAAACAGTGCAAAGGCTGAAGGTGGAGTCTGATGTTCAGGGACTGTTAGCACCTAGCACAGGAGAAAGATGAAAGCTGGAAGACTCAGCAAGTCAGGTATTTCACCATCTTCTGCCTTCTTTTTGTAGCCACACTGGCAGCTGCTTGGATGGTGCCCATGCACATTAATGGTGGGTCTTCCTCTCCCAGGACAAGGGCTCAAATATTAATCTTTTCTGGCAGTGTTTACATTGTTACAGACACACCCAGAAACAATAATTTGCATCCTTCAATCCAATCAAGTTGGCAATGTTAACTATCACAGGCACCATCTCACACCAGTCAAAATGGCTATTGTTAAATAGTCAAAAAATAACATGCTGGCAAGGTTGTAGAGAAAAAGGAATGTTTATAGACTGCTGGTTGAATAAAATTGTTCAGCCATTGTGGAAAGCAGTGTAGCAATTTCTTAAAGAACTCAAAACATAATTACCATTCAACCTGGTAATCTAATTATTGGGTATATACTCATAGGAATATAAATCATTCTAGCCAAAGATACATGCATGCATATGTTCACTGCAGCACTCTTCACAATAGCAAAGACATGAAATAAACTTAATTCCCATCAACATAGACTGGATAAAGAAAATGTGGTACATATACACTGTAAAGTATTATGTAGCCGTTAAAAATGAGACCATGTCCTTTGGAAAAACATGGATGCAGTGGGAGGACATTATTCTAAGCTAACTAACCAAACCAGAAAACCAAATACCACGTTCTCACTTATAAGTGGGAGGTAAACATTGAGTACACACGGACACAAAAAGGAAACACAATAGACACAGGCCTACTTAAGGGTAGAAGGTACTAAGAGGGAGAGGATCTAAAAACTATGAGATACTATGCTTATTACCTGGATGATGAAATAATCTGTATGCCAAACCCCTGTGACATGCAGTTTACCTATATGACAAACCTACACATGTACCCCTGAAGCTAACAGTTAAAATAACTACAGTAATAATAATATATAGCAGCTTAAAATAAAAGGGAATAACTAATGCATATTTCCTGATATGCATTGCACATTTCAATCACAGTAAATTACTGGGGTTTGAATCTAGCTTAATGTAAAGGTGCAAACTCCTTGATTGCAGTAATTGCATTTCTTTTTCACTACTAAGTTCTCATGTACTCAGGAGTCAGTGTAATACCTGCCACATGGCTATGGTTAAGTAAATACATGTTGAATAAATAATTACTTTTCTTTTGAAAAAGAGTTGGTTAATGTGAGACTTTGATTTATCACTGGCTCCAGAATGGAACAGCCTTTGATTCATGCACCAACAAGGGTAAGGTATAAACAGAAGTGTAGCTAAAATGAAACACTTTTATATTAAAATACATCACTTTAATGTTATGGCCATGTTCATTGACTATTTCCATTCTACCCCCACCCCCAGAAAACAGACATGAAAGAACGGATCAGTGTGGATTCTATTACAGTGCTGATGGTAACGGCATCTTTGTAACTTACCTAACGGGTTGGTGCAAAAGTTACTGTGGTTTTACTGTTTTAGTGGCAAATTTTAAAAACTGCAATAACTTTTGCACCAAACTAACAGTGTGCCAGAACTTTTCTTCATTTCTGATGAGTTCGCTTTCCCTTGAGCTTCTAGCAAGTATTGTTTTCTGGAACATTTTATTAAATCTTGATTTCCTGTGGACTATGGACAGATATACCCATATTTATTTCAATCAGCTTATAAATGATTATATTTCTTTTAATAAAGACATAGACCTAGATTCATATTCTCTTGTTTTTATTTGGAACACTAACTATTATAATATGCCTTTTGAATATATCAAGTAATTTTAATTCCATGAACTAATATATATTAAAAACCCTTTTAGGTAGTATCTATTGCCCATAGGGTCATTTAGTATCAAATTATAATATTTTTGATAAGCATTCTGCTATGTAACTTTTAAGATAGAAACTGTGGTATTATTTGGGGGCTGGGATCAATTTGGGACTTGCTATAGGAATTTTTCCCCAATAAATTATTGAAAGGAGACTAAGGAAAAAATTATATTTTTATAAATAAGCTAATTATATAATAAAGAAGTCATCTGGTTATCTTTGTTTTTCCTTCAGACAGTGCTTCAGGTTTCTATAGATGCAAACAGCTAGCTAATTGCATTAAATTGTCACCATTTCCAAAATGTTTCTCAAAAATACATGATGCAGGTTCAATCAAGCCTATGATGATAGGCTTCATTTGTGTGGATGTGGCTAGGAAGGAAGAAAATGTAAAAGTACAAATAGAACATTTCTGAAGAGCTACACATGCTTTGATTACACAAATCCTAAGATTTTTATACCATCTTTACATTACCAGTAATTCAGTTTCTACAGACTCCTGTAAAAGGAAGAACTTGGTTGGCTTCTCTGCAAGCCCCTCGTAGCCAGAGCAGTCAAGAAAATGCCATGCAATGTATCCCCTGGTTTATTCTATTCGACATGTGCAGATCTTCAAACTTGTGTCTTTTTATTAACTTGGCTCTTTGATAATATGGTCATGCATCACATAAAAATGTTTTGTTAAATGACAGACCTCATAGATGACAACAGTGGTCCTACAAGACTGTAATGGAGCTGAAAAAGTTCTATCGCCTAATGACATAATAGCACAATTACTTTATTTTAAAAATAAATTTAGTGTACAGTGTTTATAAAGTCTATAGTAGGCCGGGCGCGGTGGCTCAAGCCTGTAATCCCAGCACTTTGGGAGGCCGAGGTGGGTGGATCACGAGGTTAAGATATCGAGACCATCCTGGTCAACATAGTGAAACCCCGTCTCTACTACAAATACAAAAAATTAGCTGGGCATGGTGGCGCGTGCCTGTAGTCCCAGCTACTCGGGAGGCTGAGGCAGGAGACTTGGCTGAACCCAGGAGGCAGAGGTTGCGGTGAGCCGAGATCATGCCATTGCACTCCAGCCTGGGTAAACGAGAGCGAAACTCTGTCTCAAAAAAAAAAAACAGTCTATAGTAGTCTCCAATAATATCCAGGGCTTCACATTCTCACCCTCACTGACTCATACAGAGCAACGTCCAGTCTTGCAAGCTCCATTCGTATTAAGTGTCTTATCCAGTTGTGCCATTTAAAAATTTTGATCATATTTTTGCTCTACCTTTCCTGTTTAAACAGGAAAGTTACACAAATATTTATTATTGTGTTATAATTACCTACAACCTTTAGTAGAGTGACATGCTGTATAGGTTTGTAGCTTAGGAGCAATCGACCACACCATCTAGGTTTCTGTAAGTACCCTCTATGATGTTTACATAATAACAAAGTTCTGTAACAATGCATTTCTCAGAATGCATGCAACATACATTATACTTACACATTATCATTAAGCAACATGTTACTGGATATGGTAACAAAACATACTTATATAAATAAAATAGATAACATAATAAAAATCTTAAGTAGGCTTTCAGAACAAAGAGAGAAAAATACATTGTACATTGTGTATCTGTAAATTTCCAAAGGAAATATGTCATTAGGACAAATTGATAGAAGTGATCACAGTTTTTTGAAAACATAACTGGATTGATGTATAATAGAATATGTATGATTTTAATTAATTGTTTAACACAATGGATAATGGATACATGTGAAAAAGACAATGGCCTTTTTTTTTTTTTTTTTTTTTTTTTCCTTTCTCTCCAGGACAACTGTTGCAGATGCTTTTAGATTTTACATAGAACATGGAAAAACTTAAAGTCATCTTTAATTCTTGGGTGCAAAGTTTGCAAATAGTCATAGCTCATATTTATATCACTCAAAGGTTTGCAAACCTTTTTTCTACATATTACCTTTATCCATATTGGTATATGCTAGGAAGATAAGAATTTGTCTTATTTTACTTAAGAGAAATTAGCTCAGAGAGATTAAATAGGTAATGGAGCAATATTGGGACCCAGCCCTCTGAGACCCTGTGCAAAGTTTTGCCTCCTATTCACTACCACTCTTTTGGGCTCTGGAAGTAAATGCTTCTTATGGCACCATCTTTACCAAATATTTTTTTTTCTTTCTTCTTTTTCTTTTTCTTTTTTTTTTTTTTTTTTGCTTCACTTGCCTCCATATCAGATGGACCATGTTTCAAAATTCTTGGAGATTTATAAATTCTGTGTTTTCTATTTCTCAGAAGAAAGACGTATTATAAAATGCGAACTGTTGTCACAATAATGACAAGAAATCAGGATTTGAAAGATGTGGATCAAGAGGGAATTTCAGATGAATCACAAAGCATGAAATAGGAAACAGAGACAGAAGACTGCTATTAGAAAATTGCAGAAGGTGAAATCTTTGGCAGCTTCTTATTTCACTTGAGAATATGATATTGTCAGGCCGAGATGGAAGAATCACATGGTCATACTTTAAGTGCTATGGTTCTGAGTGGCAGTTGTCAATTTTCAGCCTGAGGTTTGTGATAATCAACACAAGTTGATTGAGATCCTTAACAGTGAGGTTTAACTGTCAGTGCTTGAAAACTTGCCTACAGGGGGCAGCACAAATACAACTAAACTTAGGGGCAAAGCATGAAATGCATCTAGATTCATAGTTGTTTCAGGATCCGCTTGCAACTGAAGCACCGGCTGTACAAGACTGAGCTGAGGGAATGTATGTAAAACAGGATATTTCTGTATTATATTAGTTTTCAAGGTTGATTTTTGGCAGTGGGAGGCTTAGCATTGACATTCATAATGTCAACTGTTATATATGTGTTATTTTGACATTTTAATATTTCAGAATACAGAAATGAATATGCTATTACCATTTTGAAGAGATAATGCCCATATGTATCAGTTGGAATTGTTAGAAATTGGTTTAGAATAAAAGATAATCCCTTCTTATGAACTTAGAATTCTTGGAAATTGGATGAAAATTAGAGATGATTTCTTCTTATAAACCTGGAATTGTTAGAAGTTGGATGAAAATTAGAGATGATCCCTTCTTATGACTTTAGCCTAGGAGAAAGTACATTGTGGGAAGTCAGAAGGAAATCTGACACACTGAAACTTTGATTCCTGATTTTCAAACAAGAAAAAAACTAGGTGATATAAACTGGCTTAACAAGAAATTATGAGTCTAGAACCTGGATGTCAGATCTAGATGATATAGGCAAATAAGCCTATTCTCTGCCCTTTGCCTTATTCTAAAACTGTATGGATGGAAATGAGCCCACCATTTGCTCTGAACTGGTGCATTCCTTCCTCACTGCAGGTTGAAGAAATCTTGAAACACCGGGCTTTCCTCTACAAGGGGAAGGATAGCAATAACCTGGATGGAGAGGATATCATCTGCATTACTTGCTGGATGCAACATAGAGAAAATGACTGCAGATAACCTCAGTAAGTCCAAGACATTATTTTCAAATCTAGTCCGGCCCATGCCATCTAGATAGAACAGAGATTCCAGTTTCCAGGAAAGTAGATGGAATAGTAGTGATAAAAGTACCTCCCAAAACTTTTGGCTTGGTAGGTTTTGGACTCAGGAGACATCTGGGTTTTCATTCTCTTCCAATTTTGAATGACAATGACTTCCAGTTCCCCACAAATTTCCCTTGATTTCCTGAGCATAGAGCCACATGTTCTTGTTCTTTCTGTCTTTATATTATTACATGAGTATGAGTCAAGATATAGGACTTCAAGCACTTTGCATGGATGCCCAGTCCATCTCACTGACCATGTATTCTTTGTTTTTTTTTATTATTATTATTTTTATTTTTCTCTAAACCATGTATTCTTAAAGCTTACCACTGGGCCTTAAACTCTTTATTACATTCAATGTCAAGCACTGAATGTAAAGCATTCAAAAAAGAGTTTAAGGGCTCTTTTGTTTATTTCTGGCACATCCAGTATGCTCAGTTTAGTTAGAATCTGAAAAGAAGTTGTATTTAAACTTCTCATTAGACCCTTCTACAGAAAATGCCAAGTAAAGAATGTTGTTTTTTCTTTGTAGTTTCATAATAGAAAGTCTTAAGAGCATTTACAGTTGTTGAAATCCACCCTGTCTCTTTTTCATTGAATTAGAGATAGCTATCCAACTACTAGTTGTCCTTTCTCACTAACTCTCTTAATTATTTCTAGATACTACAGAGTGGCACATAACTAAACATTATCAAGGAGTTTTACAGCCCTAGGCCTGCTATTACTGTGTATTACAGTCTACTGTAATCATTCTAATGGTCTAAGATGTTGCAACTAATTTACCCAAGGGCTGAACACCAGAAGTGCTGAAATTGTGTGAGAGTTTTATTCTGCATCCAACCATTACCAGGAAGGAGGATGTATTACTTCTCATTTCTTTACAAGTGTCAGTGCAAATCCAGCCATTGAACAAAAGTTAGACTTAAAAGCTTTTAGATTACAGCGATTATTACAGATTTTACATGAGATAAAAAATGTAATTGCTCCATTTCTTTTATTCTTTCTTTCATTTTCTTCCCTCTCACTGTATATTTTAGATTGTCCTGCTTGACTGCCAGGTCAGAGCACACAAAGATATTTGTCATAAGACCGGGGAGCTGCAGTGTTCTTTTCATAAGAAATGAAATGCTTGGAATTTCTCTTCCAAATGAATCACAAAACTTCCATTGCCATTTTCATTTTTTAATTATATTATGTCTATGTAAACTCATGCATTGCCTATAAAGGAATAACATTTCCAGCCATGTGGTTAGTGACAGAGAATGAGCTGAAGGCAGCAATCCTTCACAGGCAAAGTGGTGCATGCATTTTTTCATCTTGCTTCTTTTTTCCTTTTTCATATTCACCTACCATTTTACATTCTTTGAATCTATTTTTCCTCCCTCTCTCCCTTTCTCTCCTCTATCTCTGTCTTTGTCACTTATTAATTCCTTTTTTTTCCTCCAGATTTGGATATTTGTCCATCTTCCCATCATTCTCTTTCATATACATTCTCTGATTTATAGGACCTAGGATTCTTACATTCTAAGATTAACACTCTTCTTAACAGGGTATGTTTATAAACTACTTGAGGAGGAATATTGCCCCAGTTATCAAAGTCATCCTGTTGAGAATATCAGTCTTTTACTCTTGTTCATGCTCAGAGAAACAGTGCTAGGGATTATACCCTCAGTCCCTGGAAGGTAGCAGACTCAGATTTTAAATTTATTTGCCCCTTGCCTCCTAATATCCATTTTCCCCTGAGTTTATCTGGGGATAAACTTGGCTTGCAAGTATGTTGCCATATAACTGCACTTTGTCTAATAAAATGACACTGGTTGTTTTGTGTAGTTTCTGGAAAGGGTCCTTAAATAGAGGAGGAACGCTGCTCTTATTCTCCATCTTATGTCCTGTAATGCTTGCATAATGACTGAAGCTCCGGTGGTCATTTGTAACCATTAGGACAAGAGTCTTTCCCTAGGAAGGATGAGATGGAATAAGCTGATAACTTTGTGGATTACTCACAATAGTCCTCAACTGCCTATATTTGTGCTTTTTTTTTTTTTTTAAAAAAAAAAAGAAAAGTAAAACAGATCAACTTTTATTATGTTTGAATGACTTTTTTTTTTTAATCGGAGTTAGCTATTCTGTACCGCTGAATTAAATTCTAATTTAAGCACTCAGGTTTTCCTAATTCCTTTTTCTACCCTAGATGTCCTGCTGCTTATCTGAGTTTCTAGAAAGATTTCTCAATTGATTACTTTCTACATATTTCTGTTTCCTAATGCATTAATTTTGGGTTTGCCAATAAGAAAACTTTTAGAGTTGGAATATTGCTGATCATTTCTCTTTGCCATTTTTTTGGTAACCAAATCATTTTCACTTCTAGGATAAGCAATCATTTATGCTTTTCTGCCCAAATTTTATCCATGTTCTGTAAAATGTGCCCCAGAGTCATGCACATACTCTTGAACCTTGGGTTTTGGTGGTTTGAGACCATTTCATTGATATTTCTCAATATCAAGGAAAATTCTAGATGTTAACTCTCCATATTTTAAAAATTTCACGTTGATTCTCTTACTTTTTTCTCTTTTTTAATCCTTCTTCTTTATTTCTCTTATGAACATTTTTTCTGTTAGTGCATTCTTGTTATATGTTCAAAACGAAATAGTGAACATCTTAATCTACGTATATCTAATGATGTAATTTACATCTGACAGTTAAATCTTCCTTAGTACTTCTGGTGAATGCACTTTTGAATTAGAAGGAGGAAAACTTTACCTAATTATAATAGTTTACATATGCAAATGCTATCAGATTTAATAATGTTTCCCTAGAAAGATGAACAAAGCCACATGTGTTTTAAGTGGATCATAAATCTTGTTGATTAAGTTACCATCCTAAGTCATTTACTATAAAGAAATTATAGTCATTAAACTTCTAAACTTTAGCTTAGCTCATTTCTCAAGAAGATATTTCTGTGTTTAAGATTTAAACATTGACCTAAAAGCAGCTTCTCTGCTCCTTCTTGAACCTCTGCCTGGTTCAGCCCACCTGCCTCCACTCCTGCCTCTACCATGTCCATCAGGGTGACTCAGAAGTCCTGCAAGGTGTCCACCTCTGGTCCCCGGGCCTTCAGCAGCTGCCTCTACACAAGTGGGCCTGGTACCCCATCAGTTCCTGGAGCTTCTCCTGAGAGGGCAGCAGTAGCTTCCAGAGTGGCATGGGCGGAAGCTGTGGAAGGCCAGTGGTATGGGACCATCATGCTATCATGGTCAACCAGAGCCTGCTGAACCCGAAAGTAGACCCCAACCTCCAGGCCATGTGCATCCAGGAGAAAGAGCAGATCAAGACCCTCAACAACAAGTTTGCCTCCTTCATCGATAAGCTATGGTTCCTAGAGCAGCAGAACAAAATGCTGGAGACCAAGTGGAGCCTCCTGCAGCAGCAGAATATGGCTCAGAGCAACATGTACAACATGTTCCAGAGCTACATCAACAACTTTAGGTGGCAGCTGGAGTCTCTGGGCCAGGAGAAGCTGAAGCTGGAGGCAGAGGTTGGCACAATGCAGAGGCTGGTGGAGGACTTTAAGAACAAGTAGGAGGATGAGATCAGAAAGCCTACAGAGATGGAGAATGAATTTGTCCTCAACAAGAAGGATGAGATGAAGCTGATGTGAACAAGGTATAACTGGAGTCTCGCCTGGAAGGGCTCACTGATGAGATCAACTTCTTCGGGCTGTATGAAGAGGAGATCTGGGAGCTGCAGTCCCAGATCTCAGACACATCTGTGGTGCTGTCCATGGAAAACAGCTGCTCCCTGGACATGAACAGCACCATCATAGAGGTCAAGGCACAGTACGAGGAGATTGTCAACTGCAGCCATGCTGAGGCTGAGAGCACGTATCAGATTAAGTACAAGAAGCTGCAGGTGCTGGATGGGAAGCACAGAGATGACCTATATTGTACAAAGATGGAGATCTCAGAGATGAACCAGAACATCAGCCAACTCCAGGCTAACACTGAGGACCTCAAAGGCCAGAGGGCTTCCCTGGAGGCCACCATTGCAGATGGCCAGCAGCACAGGGAGCTGACCATTAAGGATGCCAACACCAAGCTGTTCAAGCTGGAGGCTGCCCTGAAGCTGACCAAGGAGGACATGGCACAGCAGCTGCATGGGTACCAGGAACTGATGAATGTCAAGCTGGTTCTAGACATTGAGATAGTCTCCTACAGGAAAGCTGCTGGAGGGTAAGGAGAGCCAGCCCTCCAGCAGCTTTTTTGTAGGAGGCTGAGATGCAGAACATGAGTATCCATACGAAGACACCCGTGGCTATGCCAGTGGGCTGAGCTCGGCCTATTGGGGCCTCACAAGCAGCCTGGGCTCCAGCTTTGGCTCTGGTGTGGGCTCCAGCCCCACCAGGGCTGTGGTTGTGAAGATTGAGACCTGCAATGGCATGCTGGTGCCTGAGTCCTCTGATGTTCTGCCCAAGTGAACAACCACAGTAACCCCCTGCCAGCCTACCCCTCCTGCGGCTGCTCCAGAGCCCATGAGAAAGGGTGCTGTGCAGGGGAGCACAGGAAACAAGAGACGAACTTGAGGCTCAGCGGTTGCCCTCAGCCATGCATAGGGGAGTTCACTGCCTGGGGTACCAATCTTGCCCATACCCGCAGCGACAAAACAATTCAATTTTTTTTTTTTTCAAAATAAAACCTCAGCTAGCTTTGGAAAAAAAAAAAACCAAGTAACATGGCTTACAATGAAGACATTGATTGAAAATTTAGAGAAAATAAGCACAAATTAGATGCCTGTGGACTCTTGGCAATTGTTTTTTTCTCTTTGGCTTTACTAGCATAGCTTATTGCTATGAACTCATTTACACTGAAGGTAATTTTAATATGGATTAAGAATAAGGAAAGTATAATACCTTCTATGATACATAAACACTCAGGTTCAGATGAATGAATAAAATAACTAGAGTGAGAGAATACTGTATCACATGCCTTGATAAAACTTAGCCCTATACATTTCCTAAGGATAAAGAAAGTTAGCTGCATTCATCAAAGCAGTGGCAATTAGAGGTAACTTGACTTTAGCATTGAAATGTTTCACTGAAGAAAATCTAATAAATATGAGAACAATGAAAGTTAACTTCTCCAGGAAAATAAAGGTGGACTATTTTGTGTGAATTAAGACTCACTAGCAGTGTCTTCTATTTGCAGGGTCTATTAGAATTGAAAGTACATTCACACAGATTTTCCCCCATGTAATTGATGCGAAAACCAAGGGAAAGGTGTAACACATATATTTTTTATCTATGTTATTCAGATTTGCAGCCCAAGGCTCCAAGGATCAGAGATGTAAATGATTTGGCATTAGGAAGTGACAACTGAAACTGAAACCAACCCAGGCTTTCAGACTAAAGGACAGTGCCATGCCATCCTATACTATACAGTATAGGATGGCATGGCACAAAAAGTGCTGTCATTTGAAGGGGAGAGAGTCAACTCATTCTCTATTGCACTGAAAAGTAGGATGAGGACCAGTGGGTGGAAATTACAGAGAAGCTGATATTGCCTCAATTTGAGGAAGAACTTTCCAACAATTAGCGCTGTCTAACCAAGGAACAATCTGCCTTGTCAAATAAATGAGCAAGCGGGTGCTGAAAGCATTTAAGTCTAAGCCTACAGACCACTTCTCAGGAATACTAGAGGAAAGATGACTTGAGGGACACATTTAACATCTAAGACTTATCCAACCTAAAGATTCTGTTGATGGTGTAGGATGACATGTGAAGAAGATGATCTATACACTTGGACTTCAAAATATTAAGGTCATATCTAAGCAATCCTGATGTGCTATGAAATGATGCAATTGACATACAACTCTGATATTTCTTGCAGAAACTCCTTTTAGCTATATTTACAGTTCAATTAGTATATCCAGACTGGCTGAATATAATGGGTTAGAGATCTACCTTCTAATATGTTTAAGATCTATTTTCTCTTATTGATGCTCCTGAAAACATGACTATTTTTGGACTCATTAGGTGAGAATATTTCCTCTATTGAAATGCCACCTCATACTATGTTTTGCATTTCTTTTAAGGGCTTGGGAGTTCTCATGAGACATACCAAAATAATTAGTTGAGAGGTTGTGAGGCAGGTAGGGAAAAATGAGGGAATTGTTTTAATCTGGAGTGGAATCAAACTTAAGAATTTCCGTCAGACACCGTTGCTTATGCCTGTAATCCCAGCACTTTGGGAGGCCAAGATGGGTGAATCACCTGAGGTCAGGAGTTCAAGACCAGCCTGGGCAACATGGAGAACCCCTGTCTCTACTAAAAAAAAAAGTTATCTATATCTATAGATATACATGTATATATCTATATCTATGGCCAGGAGTGGTGATACACACTTGTAATCCCAGGTACTCAGGAGACGGAAGCAGGATAATCTTCAGGAGGCAGAGGTTGCAGCAAGTGGAGATTGCAGCACAGCAACTTCTGCCTGCCTGGCAACAGATCCAGGCTGTGTCTCAAAAAAAAAAAAAAAAAAGAATTTGACATGGAATTAGACAGTGCCAAGAGGTAATCCAGGTTGCCATCTACGCACATGTGCATTTCTCACTTCTTTACTTTTGTACTGCTGTGAAGTACAAACATTTCCTAATTTGTGCCATTGGCACAAATTAGTTTTCCAGAGAAAATTTTATGTCTTGAAGCAAATTATATTTCATTTCTGAGAGTCAAATGTTTGAAGCTTTTCATAGGAGACCTCACCAAGGCATTTAAGCACTTGCAAGTCAACTAAATTGCCCTTAGATTTTATTCTGGACCCAAGAACGGGGCAAGGTCATAATATACTCAGAGACTCCATGCAGCACAAACAACTTTAGATCATAGCTAGGAGCTCATTTTCCATCTCATTTTTCTTCATATTTTGAGAAAAGAGAGAGTCACATTTATGTTTGACTTTTGTCTACGTACAAAGATGCTATATAAGCAATAGTGAAACAATATTTTCCTTATATTGTTTCTAATGCCCACAAGCATCTTTCCAAGTAGATGTGGCAATCCTCATATTTTATTTATTTATTTATTTATTTATTTATTTATTTATTTATTTAACACTAAGCTTCCATTAGTCACAAAAGATCAGGTCCAAACTAGAAATAAAAATAACTTTTCTATTACTTCAAATGATAGGGGCTCCACTTAATAACATGTTTTTAAAGAGAGTGAAACTGTGTGTGGGAAAGGATGCAGCTGAGCACCAGGTTCAACTGGAGCCAGGGGCTTAAAGTCGGCCAGTGTCACTCATTCCCTCTCCATCTCTCAGCTTTTCATTCTCTGTGCCCAATTAGTGCCCTTACCCTCTTATTAGAGAAGGATTTTCAACATTTTAACTTCAAATACCAGTCACTTGTAATGTTTTAAAATAATATTTTAAACATCAGACAATAGTAATTTTAATGTAAATTTTCAGTTTAAGGACTGTGTCAGCTTCTGTGTGTCTGCTGTTTTCATTTGGCAAAAACAATATTTATTTATTTTTTATTCTCAAAGTAGTTTTTGCTGAATGTTACATTTAAACTTTTATTCACCCTTAATTTTTTTCATTTTTAATGTAGAGAGGTAGCTTTTAAATTTAATTTCTGATAAATTATGTTTTTGATGCTATTCAATATGGAATTCTTGTTATTTTATTTTCCAGTTTTATCCTATTAGTACATAAAACTACAACTGATAGTTGTACATTGACCTTGTGTCTTATGATGCAACTAGAATTACGTATTAATTTCACTTATTATTTAGTAATAAGATCTTTGGTACAGTGTTTAGGATTTTGTCCACTGACAATTGTGTAAATGGTGTTAGTTTCATGTTTTTTCAATTGTTAAGGCTTTTATTTGTTTTAAAAATTATTCTTGCTTTATTTCACTCATTAGATTCATTGGATGTTAAATAGACCTGGTGAGTATGAGAATCCTTGACTCGTGTCCTAACTTAACAATAAAGCAATGCTTCATTATTAAGAATGATGTTAGCTGCCAGCTTTTCACAGATATCTTTTATCAGATTCATGAAGTCCTTTCTATTCTAAGATTGCAGAGATGTTGTTGCATTTTATCACATATTTTTTCTGCATCTATTTAGATTTCTATATACATTTTATTTATTCTGTAAATAAGATCGAATACATTGATTGCTTTAAAAAAAAAATTTAAACCAAACTTACATTCTTAGGATCACCCCCCAACACTTGGTATTTATTGCTGAATTTAATTTGCTAATATTTTGCTGAGAATTATGTGTATATTCTCATGAAGAATATTCATTTATAATTTTTGTTAGTATTTTTCACTCTCTTTTCAAGGTATTATTTCATAAAATGGGAAATACTTTCTATCTCTTCTGAAAACATTCTTATAAGAGTGGTATTGTTGTCTGGGTGCAGTGGCTCATGTCTGTAATCCTAATACTTTAGGAGGTCAAAGCAGGAGGATCACTTGAGGTCAGGAGTTCAAGACCAGCCTGGCCAACATGGTGAACCCTGTCTCTACTGAAAATACAAACATTAGCCAAGCATAGTAGTGTATGACTGTAACCCAAGCTACTAAGGAGACTGAGGCAGAAGAATTGCTTGAACCTGGAAGGTAGAAGTTGCAGTGAGCCAAGATTGCACCATTGCACTCCAGCCTAGGTGACAGAACAAGACTGTTTCTGTCAAAAAAAAAAAAAAAAAAAAAAAAAGAATGGTATTGTTTTGTATTAAAAGTTTGATAGAATTTGCCAATGAAGTAAGGAATCTAGAATTGTCTTTAATTTTTGAGAATACAACTTTTTCATGAGTATAGGGCTATTCACATTTTATGCTTTTTTGTCAGTTTAGGTTAGTTGAAGGAATGTGTTAATTTCATCTAAGTTGACCAATTAATGTCATAATATGGTTCATATAATAATCTCCCAGGATTTTCCTTTAAGATCTATAGAGATATGTTATCTTGTACTCTAATATTTATCAGTATTATTAGGTGCTTGTTAATCATATACATCTTGTCAAACTATCAACTTTTGGATTTTTAAATGATTTTCTTTTCTATTTCACTAACTTTCACACATCTTTATTTCTCCCTGTTGCTTACTTTGTCTTTAATTTGCCCATCTTTTTTTCTGTCTTCTAAAGATATAGATATACACAATTAATTCCAGAGTTGTCTTCTTCCCTAATGTTAGCATTTTGCTATAAACTTCTCTGTAAGTACTGCTTTAGCATGATCCTACGAAGCTGAATATTTTGTGAGATTTTATCATTTACTTTAAAATACTTTCAAATTTTCACTGTTATTTCTTCTTTGGCAGAGGTTATTTAGAAATCTATTTTTTAAAATTTCCAATATATGAAGCTTTTATTCATATAATTTTTTTATTTCTAAGTTAACTACATTGTTTTTAGGGAATCAGCTGAGTAATATAACAATTCCTTGAAAGTTTTTGAGCATTCTATACTCCAGAATATGGTCTTTTTCAGTTAATGTTACACGTCCTTTTTTTTTTTTTTTTTTTTTTTTGAGACAGGGTCTTTCTCAGTATCCTAGGCTGGAGGACAGTGGGGTGATCTCAGGACACTGCCACTTCCACCTCCTGGGTTCAAGTGATTCTCCCACCTCAGCCTCCCAAATAGCTAGAAATATAGGTGCATGCCACTATGCCTGGCTAAGTTTTTTATTTTTGGTAGAGATGGGGTTTCACCATGTTGGCCAGGCTAGTCTTGAACTCTTGACCTCAAGCGATCTGCCAGCTTCGTCACCCCAAAAAGCTGGGATTACAGGGGGTGAGCAACTGCGCCTGGCCATTGTGTGTTCTTAAAAAGAAAATGTATTCTTCACTAAGATGTGCCATTCTATAAATGTAAAATGTTCTATCAAAGGAGTTGCTAGTGTTGTTCACATCATCATCAACTACTGAATTTTTTGGTCTAGATATTAAATAAGTAAGAGTCATGTCTCAGTCTGTGATTATAGATATGTCTGTTTTCTTTTTTATTTCTGTTTTGCCTTATGTATTTTGAATCTCTGTTATTAGGCATATAACTTTCTATAATGGTTATGTGTGTTTGATGAAATGATCCTTCTAACATTTGGAAATAACCCTTTTGCTTTTCGTTCACATACTAGCTCATGTCTTGCTCTTAGAAATATAAACCCTCTACTTTCTTATGTTTCTATTTGCATAGAGTATAACTTCTGTGTTTTTACTTGTTTTGCCTTTGTTCAGTCAATTCTTTTTCAGTATATATTAACATTTTTATTCAAATGTAATATACATATACAAAAGTATTATAATACTTCAAACCAAAAAATCCCATACATAGCCCCCAAGTCAACACAAAAACAGTACTAGCACCCCCATAAGGACCCTGTGAATTTGGTTCACATCATTATTTGTTTCAGAGTAATGAATATCCTGACTTCTAATAGCATAAAAGACAGCTTTTCCCCTATGTTTTCTTGTTTCATATAAAATGAATCATGCTCTTCATACTAGTTGTGTTATTTGTATGGTCTATGTGTGTGTGATTTGTTAAGCAAAATTTGTGAGATTAATCCATAAAGTCCTTTGTAGCTGTACACATTTATTACAATTTCTAGATATTGTTACATTATAAAGATATGCACAAATTATACTTATCCATTCTGCTGTTATTTTGTTGAAGGGCATTTGGTAGTTTTAGTTGTTGTTGTTTTTGTTATTGTAAACAGTGGTTCTGTAAAAATTATTATACTTAGCTTTAAATGAATAGGTGCCCATGGTTCTATCAGGTATATACAAAAAAGTTGAATTATGGTACCATACTATATGCATATACTTAGTAGATGTTGTGAAAGAGTATTCCAAAGTTATACCAACTTATTCTTCTACCAGTTATGTATAATATTTCTGGCAATTCCGTAACTTCACAAATACTGAGTATTGGATTTTTCATTTTAATCATTCTGTTTATGTATGAGCAGTATTTCATTGTGATTTTGATTTGCATTTTCTTGTAGAATAATGAAATTAAGTTACTTAAGTAACTTTTAATATAATTGTTGCCTATTTGAATGTCCTCTTTTATGAATAATCTATTTAAGACCTATTCCCCTCATACTGTATTTGGTTGTCTCCTTTTCCTTATTGATTTGTATAATTTTTTCATGTATTTTAAAATTCAAAATTTTGTGGGAGATATGTAAAAATACATCTGCTATTCCATGGCCAACCAATCACAATGTTCCCAATTAGCAAAAGTTTTTAATTTTAATATAGGACAATTTTTATTTTCTATCATGTTAGCAAATTTGTTTCCTTTAAGGAAAATGTTTCTTATATAAATATCATAATGGTTTTCTCCTATGTTTTCTTCTAGAAGTTTCATGATTTACCTCTTATAGTTAAATTTGCAATTTATCATCAAAAGATTTCTATATGTAAGTAAGAATTAAGGTATGTATTTTTCTATGGTAGCAAATTAAACCAATATTGTGCAATAAAAAGCCAATACTTTGTGTTTAAATTAGTATAGTTTTATAATAGGTCTTAATCTGTTGGTATTTAATTTATCCACTTCCATTCTTCTTTAAGATTGCTTTGCTATTCTTGGCTTTTACAATTTCATATGAATTTTAGAAACAGCTTTTTACTTTCTCTGCTAACCCCCCAAAATTTCTAAGTTTTAAAAAAAATTATTGTATTGAGATTATGTGGAAGTTATAGATCAATTTCCTAAGAACTGTTCAATTTATCATGTTAAATTATCCAATAAGTGATCATGGTATTCATCTATTTATTGTCCTTTTTGATTTGAGCATTAATATTGTATAATTTTCAGAATAAAATATTGCTTTTTTCTGTTATAATACAAATAAATTTTATTACATTTATTTTTCTCTTTGTTGCTGATATATATAATAAATTCCTCTTTGTATCCAGTAACCTTGATAAATTCAATTATTAAATTTAATAATTTTCTGTAGATTTAAAATTTTTTAATACATATTTATTTTGTCTAAAATTATTGACATTTTCTATTTATTTTTTTCAATAATTATGACTTTTTGGTTGTTTTTCTTGTTTTATTTACCTAGTTAGAAACTCTTAAAGTACTGAACAAAAGGGAAGATTTTCACTCATGTTTCATTCCCAATCTTAGGAGGAAAGCTATGAAAAGTTTATCATTACAGATGTCTCTCTATGACAGGAATAACTCTATCACAGGAATAAACCTCACATATCAACATTAACCTTGAACATAAATGGCCTAAATGCTCCACTTAAAAAAATATAGACTAAGAAACTAGATAAAAAAGAAAACTCAAGCTTCTGCTGCCTACAAGAAATTGTGCAGACTCATAGTAAAGGAGTGGAAGAAGATATAATAAACAAATCAAAAACAAAAGTGAGCTGAATTGGCCATTTTTAGTTCAGGTAAAAACTCTAAACCAACAACAGCAAAAGAAGACAAAGAATAGCATTATTAATGATAAAGCATTTAACACAAGATTTAAATATCCTAAACATATATTCATCCAATATCAAACATTTAGATTCATAAAACAAATACTGCTAGACATAAGAAAAGTGATTAAGAGTAATACAGTAATCATGGAGGAGTTCAATGCCCACTGTCAACACTAAACAGGCCATTAAGTTCAGATATTCAGCAAAGGCACTCTAAACTTAAAATAGTTTCTAGACCAAATTGACCTAATAGACATTTATAGAACATTCTACCCAATAACTACAGAATATCCCTTTTTTTTTTCATCTGCACATGGGACATTCTCCAATATGAACTATATGCTTGGTCATAAAGCAAGTCTCAATAAATTTTTAAAAAATAAAGTCATATCAAGAATCTTCTTGGACCACAGTAGAATAAAATGAGAAGGGAATACCCAGAGGAGCACTCATAACTACAAAAGTACATGGAAAGTAAATAACTTACTCCTGAATGACTTTTGTGTAAAAAGCAATTTTTTTTTTTTTGAGACAGAGTTTCGCTCTTGTTACCCAAGTTGGAGTGCAATGGTGTGATTTCGGCTCACCTGCAACCAACCTCCGCCTCCTGGGTTCAAGCAATTCTCCTGCCTCAGCCTCCCGAGTAGCTGGAATTACAGGCATGCACCACCATGCCTGGCTAGTTTTTTGTATTTTCAGCATAGATGGGGTCTCACCATGTTGACCAGGATGGTCTTGATCTCTTGACCTCGTGATCCACCCACCTCAGCCTCCCAAAGTGCTGGGATTACAGGCGTGAGCCACCGCGCCCTGCCCATGCAAAAATTTTAAGGCATAAATAAAAGTGAAAATTTTTTAAATGAATGAGAATAAAGATATAACAAACCAAAAACTCTGGGATACAGCAAAAGTTTTACTGAGGAATGTTCATAGTGTTAAATGCCTACATCAAAAAGATAAAAAAAAAAAATGTTGCATTCACAACCTAAAATCACACCACAAGAAACTAGAAATTAATAACTTTTCAAACCTAAATATGGCAGAATAGATGAAATAGCAAAGATTGGAGAAGAACTAAATGATCTTGAGGCCAAAAAAATCTATACAAAGGCTCAAAACCCCACAATTTTGTTTTTGAAAGGATAAGTAAGATTGAGAGACTGCTAGCTAGTTTCAACAAGAAAAAAAGAAGATTCAAACAGGCATAATCAGAAAAGAAAAAAGTGACATTACAATTGATATTATGAAATACCAAAGATCATTTGAGATTACTGTGAACATTTCTGTGTATACAAACTAGAAAATTCAGAAGAAGTGGATAAATTGTTGAAACATACAACTTCCCACGATTGAATCAGGAAGAAATAGAAACACTGAACAGACCATTAATGGGTAATGAAATTGAATCAGTAATGAAAAACCTTTTAATGAAAATAAGCTAGTGACAAGACTGAGTCACAGCTGTATATTACTAGATGTACAAAGAAGAGCTGGTTCCAATCTTGCTGAAACTATTCTAAAAAAATTGAGGAGAAGAGATTTCCCCCTAACTCATTTTATGAAACCATTATCATCAGGATATCAAAATCAGGCAAGGACATAACAATGAATCTTTACAAGCCAATATTCCTGATGAACATAGATGCAAAAATATTTGAAAGAATACTAGCAAACCAAATCCAACAGCATATCACAAAGATAATTCATTGTAACCAAGTAGATTTTATTCCAGGGACACAAGAATGGTTGAAGTTTTGCAAATCAATAAATGTGAGTCATCACAAAAACAGAATTAAGAGTAAAGATTATATAATAGTTTTAATAGATACAGAAAAATCATTTGATAAAATCTAACATCCCTTCATGGTAAAAACCTTTTGCAAATTATGCATTGAAGGAACATATCTCAAAGAAAGAGCCATCTATGACAAATTCACAGCCAAGATCATATGGAATGGGGAAAAATTGAAAGCACTCCCCTTGATAACTGAAACAAGACAATGATATCCACTTTCACTACTCCTATTCAACATAGTATTAAGTCTTAACCAGAGCAATCATGCAAGATAAATAAATAAGGGGCATCCAAATTGGGAAAGAGGATGTAAAATTATCTCTGTTTGCTGATGACATAATCTTATACCTAGAAAACCCTAAAGACTCTTCCAATAGATTGCTAGACTTGATAAACAATTTCAGTAAAGTTTTAGGAAAAAAAATCAGTGTATAAAAATAGCTAACATTTCTATATACCAAGTAATATTCAAGCTGAGAACCAAATTAAGAACTCAATCCTCTTTACAATAGCCATAAAAAGATTAAAATATCCAGGAATACATTTAACCAATGAGATAAAAGCTCTCTACAAGAAGAACTACAAAACATTGGTGAAATAGATGACACAAAAATAAAAGAAAATCTCATGCTCATCTATTGGAAGTATTAATATCATTAAAAGGACTATACTGCCCAAAGTAACCTACAGATTTAACAAAATGTCTATAAAATTACCAATGTCATTATTCTTTACAGAATTAGAACAAGCAATTCCAAATTCCAAATTTCCTGAATATTCCAAAATTCAGGCTCTTCAAAAAAGAGCCTGAATCTTGAAATTAATTCTAAGCAAAAAGAAGAGAGCTAAAGGCATAACATTACCTAACTGCAAATTATGTTACAAAGCTATAGTAACTAAAATAGCATAGTACCAGTACAAAAATTGACACATAAATCAATAGTGAACCTAGAAATAAAGCCACATACCTATAACCAACTGATTTTGACAAATTTGGAAAAAATAAACAATGAGAAAAGGGCACCATATTCAGTAAATTGTGCTAGGGAAATTGACTAGCTATATACAATAATGTGGAAGAGTGAATCTGGACCTCTATTTTTCACCACACATGAAAATCAACTCAAGATGGATTAATTACTTAAGGATAAGACCTGAGACTATTAAAGTCCTAGAAAAACACCTAGAAAAACTTTTCTGGACATTGGCCTAAGCTAAGAATTTATAACTAAGACCCCAAAACAAATGCAACTGAAATAAAACTTGGCAAATGGAGCTTCATTAAACTACAAAGCTTCTGCACAGCAATAGAATCAATGGAGTAGGCTGACAACCTACAGAATAAGAGAAAATATTTGCAAATTATGCCTCTGACAAAGAATATTCAGAATCTACAGTGAATGCAAATAACTCAACAAGGAAAGAAACCCTTTTAAAAAGTGGGCAAAGGACATGAACAGGCACTTCTCAAAAGAAGAGACACAAGGGACCAAAAAACATAAAAAATGCTCAACGTCACTAATCATCATAGAAATGCAAATGAAAACCAAATGAGATATTATCTTATGCCAGTCAGAATAGGTATTATTAAAAAGTCAAAAATTAACTAAGGTTCATGTTGATGTAGACGAAAGGGAACCCTTGACACTCTGGGTGAGTATATAAATTATTACAACCTCTGTGGAAAACAATATGGAGATTTCTCAAGAAACTTAAGGTAGAATTACTATTCTACCCAGCAGTCCCACTACTGGGCATCTATCCAGAGGAAAATAAATCATTATATTAAAATGTTACCTGCACTTACATGTTTATTACAACACTTAGTGCAGTAGAAAAGTCATGGAATCAACCTAAGTGGTCAACAACAATTAATTCAATCAGGAAAATGTGAGAGAGATATATAATGGAATACTATGCAGACATAAGAAAAGATATGCAGCAACATGAATGGCGCTGGTGCATGGCCATTACCCTATCCTACTCACTATCATTATTACTCATTATTATCCTGAATAAAATTACTCAGAAACAGAAAATCAAATACCACATATTCTCACTTATAACTAGGAGCTGAATAATAGGTACACAGACATAAAGCTGGAAATAACAGGAACTGGGGACTCCATAAGTAGAGAGGATGGAAAGGAGGGTGAGAGTTAAAATGATTATCTATTGGATACAATGTTCACTATTTGGGTGATGAGTATAGTAGAGGCCCAAGCCTCACTTTTATGTAATATATTCTTGTAACAAAACTAAACATGTACCCTCCTGAATCTAAAATTAAAAAAAATATGTCTCTAGTAGATTTTATAAGTATTTTTCATCAGTTAATTAAATTTCCTAAATTTTTAGTTTGCTGAAGTTTTTATTATGAATAGGTATTTAGCTAAATCATTTTTAATGATTCTATAGATACTCATATTCTTATTAATGTGTGGCTTATTTTAACTTTTGAATGCTAAAATATCCAAACATTTTTTGAAAAAACCTGAAATGATGATGATGTACTATCTACTTAATATTATTCTGAATATGTATTTTTAAATATTATCTTTAGGATTTTGAATATATGATTATGTTAGAATATTCTGTTATTTTTCTTTTAGTTATCTTGTCTGGTTTTGGTATCTAGGATATGTTTGTTTTGTAGAAATAACTGGGATGTGTTTCCCTTTCCTCTGGTAAGTGTTATGTAATAGGCGCATTATTTTTGTCTAAAACGTTTGAAAAAATTCACCATTAAAGTTATCTCAGCCTGAGATCTTTGAAAGTTTTACATAATGATTTTACTTTCTTTGATATTTCTTTATTTTTAAAAATGTGTTTCATTGAAGTTTAATATTCAACTTGGAAATACAAATAAAGTCATATGTAAATATCTGCATATTTAAAAATATTATAATAAAAACATTTAACATGAGATCTACTCTCTTAATAAACTATTGCTAAACATAGGCATGGTGTTGTTCAGTAGATCTCTAGAACTTATCCATGTTGTATAACTGATACTTCATGCACATAAACAGCAGCTCCCCATTCTCCCCTCCCCCAGCCCCTGATGACTACCTTTTCACTCTGCTTCTATGAATTTATTTTTGATACTTTATATAAGTGAACTTACCAGCATCCATCTTTCTGTGACTGATTTTGCTTACCATATTTCCCCAATTTATCCATTTATTGCATATGACACGATTTCCTCTTTTGTAAAGCTAATATTTTATTGTGTGTATATATCATATTTTCTTTATTCATTCATCTAACATGATATGTTTTTACTAATATCTTGTCTGTTGTGGATAATCCTGTAATGAATGTGGGTGTATTACTATCTTTTTCAGACTGAATCTAATTGAAATTATTTTGTGTGTATATATATATGTATATTTAGAAGCGCAACTGCTAAATCATATGGTGTTTCTATTTTTAAGTTTTTGAGAAAACTTCATAGTGTTTTCCATAGTGGCTGCACTAGTTTCCATTCTCATCAGTGATTTTAGTTTCATGGATAGATATTATTAATTTTTTTTGTATTTCCTCTCTAAGCGATTAACTCATTGAGAAAACTGTTGATTTAATTCAGACAAATTTATTGGCATAAAGTTGTTCATGGTAACCTCTTATGTTTAATGTGTATGTTGTTACCTTTTTTATTCTCTCTCTCTCTCTCTCTCTCTCTCTCTCTCTATATATATATATATATATATATATATAATACACACCATTTGAACCTTAACATTGTATACATATATGTGTGTATATGTATTTGTACACAAATATATATGTTTATAAATAATGGGTATTGTTATTAATTTTCAGATATAGGTATAAAATGCAGAAGTTCAAATAATATACAGAGGGTATATATTATATATATACAGATAAAGACAGATATATATTTTCTTGATCAGTCTTGAAGTTTTTTTTCTTCAGTCTTGATAGCGGTTTTTAATCATTTCAAAACACCAACATTCATCTCTTTTTGATTGTTACTAATTTTCAGATAGTTGGGAAGTTTCTTTGTCATTGATTTGAAGCTTAATTCTGGTGTAGTCAGATATTCTCTAAGTGATTTAAATCTTTTAAAATTTTCTGAGACTTTCTGATGGTACAGCAAGTGGTTGATTGTGATACATATTTTATGCATGTGTGAAAAGAAAGTAGGCTGTTTTTGTTATGTGGTGTTTTTTACATGTCTGTAAGACCAACTATATTAATTTTGTTTTTTTCCAAGTCTTTTTTATCCTCTTTTCTTTTTCTTTCTTTTTTTTTTTTTTTTTGAGACGGAGTTTCACTTTTGTTGCCCAGGCTGGAGTGCAATGGCACATTCTCGGTTCATTGCAACCTCTGCCTCCTGGGTTCAAGCGATTCTCCTGTCTCAGCATCAGAAGTAGCTGGGATTACAGGCATGTGCCACCACGTCTGGCTAATTTTTTGTATTTTTAGTAGAGACGGGGTTTCGCCATGTTGGCCAGGATGGGCTCAATCTCTTGACCTCGTGATCCACTCACCTAAGCCTCCCAAAGTGCTGGGATTACAGGTGTGGACCACCATGCCCAGGCTTTTCTTTTATTTTTTTTAATCATTTGGAATATATGTTAAATATTCCCATAGGATTGTCCATTTGTTTGTTTACTCTCTCAATTTTAGGTATATGCACTTTTAAGTCCTTTTAATGAGTTGCCACAGATATAAAATGTCCACATCTTCTTACAGCATTGATTGTATGGGTACTAAGACATGTTCCTCTCTATTTCTAGTAACACTTCTTGTATTAAAACCCACTTTGATATTAGTTGTTAATATTTGAATGTTATGTATTTCCTCAACATTTCACATCTAATTTTTCTGTCATTATATTTAAAGTTTAACTTTTGTAAACAGCAGTTTTAAAAATTCAGATTTTGACTGAAATATTTAATTGATTTATACAAATGTAATCAGTGATAGAGTTGGCTTTATATCTACCATTTAACATGTGTTTTAAATTTGATTTTTAAGTATTTTTTCTTCTTTTTGGCTTTTTTTAAGATTATTTTTGGATTGAATTTTGGTGTTGGTTTGTTAACCTTCATTATCTTGACTAATACACAGTTAATTATTTCCTCATGCAGTTTGCAAATTTATTTGATAGATTATTATGCCTTAATAGAGATTTCTGACCATGTTTATACTACATTATGGCAACAGTGCTGCAGAGAGATTTTTGGTTAGTTTATGCTGGAAACTCCATGGTCGTCAACAATTTTTGTTTTGTTTTATTTTTTGGTGCCAGTTATAACATTAATATGTCAGTTTTGGAACACCTTCATAATAAGTGTAGAGATTTATGCTTGGCGATTTCTTGCCTTGTGGGAGATATATTTTTTCCTATCTAGAGCTCTAGACAGATACTTTATGCTTTCTATTTTTCTTTTAATTTTTATTGCATTTTAGGTTTTGGGGTACATATGCAGAACGTGCAAGATAGTTGCATAGGTACACACATGGCAGTGTGTTTTGCTGCCTTCCTCCCCTTCACCCACATTTGGCATTTCTCCCCAGGCTATCCCTCCCCAGCTCCCCCACTGCTGTCCCCCCCCCAATTCCCCCCAATAGACCCCAGTGTGTAGTAGACCCCCTCCCTGTGTCCATGTGTTCTCATTTTTCTCACCCACCTATGAGTGAGAATATGTGGTATTTCGTTTTCTGTTCTTGTGTCAGTTTGCTGAGAATGATGTTCTCCAGATTCATCCATGTCCTTACAACGGACAAAAACTCATCATTTTTGATTGCTGCAAAATATTCCATGGTGTATATGTGCCACATTTTCCCAGTCCAGTCTATCATCGATGGACATTTGGGTTGGTTCCAGGTCTTTGCTATTGTAAACAGTGCTGCAATGAACATTTGTGTGCATGTGTCCTTATAGTAGAACGATCTATAGTCCTTTGGATATATACCAAGTAATGGGATTGCTGGGTCAAATGGAATTTCTCTTTCTAGGTACTTGAGGAATCGCCACACTGTCTTCCACAATGATTGAACTAATTTACACTCCCACCAACAGTGTAAACATGTTTCTATTTCTCCGCATCCTCTCCAGCATCTGTTATCTCCAGATTTTTTAATGATTGCCATTTTAACTGGCATGAGATGGTATCTCAATGTGGTTTTGATTTGCATCTCTCTAATGACCAGTGATGATGAGCATTTTTTTCATGTGTTTGTTGGCCTTATGTATGTCTTCTTTTGTAAAGTGTCTGTTCATATCCTTTGCCCATTTTTGAATGGGCTTGTTTTTTTCCTGTAAATCTGTTTGAGTTCTTTGTAAATTCTGGATATCAGCCCTTTGTCAGATGGGTAAACTGCAAAGATTTTTTCCCATTCTGTTGGTTGCCAATTCACACTAGTGACTGTTTCTTTTGCCGTGCAAAAGCTGTGGAGTTTGATTAGGTCCCATTTGTCTATTTTGGCTTTTGTTGCCAATGCTTTTGGTGTTTTGGTCATGAAGTCCTTGCCTACTCCTATGTCCTGAATGGTTTTGCCTAGATTTTCTTCTAGGGTTTTTATGGTGCCAGGTCTTATGTTTAAGTCTTTAATCCATCTGGAGTTAATTTTAGTGTAAGGTGTCAGGAAGGGGTCCAGTTTCTGCTTTCTGCACATGGCTAACCAGTTTTCTCAACACCATTTATTAAACAGGGAATCCTTTCCCCATTGCTTGTTTTTGTCTGCTTTATCAAAGATTAGATTGTTGTAGATAAGTTGATTTGCTTCCGATGCGTCTGTTCTGTTCCATTGGTCTATATCTCTGTTTTGGTACCAGTACCATGCTGTTTTGATTACTGTAGCCTTGCAGTATACTTTGAAGTCTGGTAGTGTGATGCCTCCTGCTGTGTTCTTTTTGCTTAGAATTGACTTGACTATGCGGGCTCTCTTTCGGTTCCATATGAAGTTCAAGGTGGTTTTTTCCAGTTCTATGAAGAAATTCAATGGTAGCTTGATGGGGATAGCGTTAATTGTGTAAATTACTTTGGGCAGTATAGCCATTTTCACGATATTGATTCTTCCTAACCACAAACATGGAATGTTTCTCCACCTGTTTGTGTCCTCTCTTATTTCATTGAGCAGTGGTTTGTAGTTTTCCTTAAAGAGGTCCCTTACATTCCTTGTGAGTTGTATTCCTAGGTATTTTATTTTCTTTGCAGCAATTGTGAATGGCAGTTCGTTCTTGATTTGGTTCTCTTTAAGTCTGTTATTGGTGTATAGGAATGCTTGTGATTTTTGCAC
Source organism: Saguinus oedipus (assembly GCA_031835075.1). Classification (NCBI taxonomy): domain Eukaryota; kingdom Metazoa; phylum Chordata; class Mammalia; order Primates; family Cebidae; genus Saguinus; species Saguinus oedipus. The sequence goes on from CM063182.1 coordinate 79,091,427, forward strand.
ATCGATTTTATATCTTGAGACTTTGCTGAAGTTGCTTATCAGTTTCAGGAGCTTTTGGGCTGAGGTGATGGGGTCTTCTAGGCATACTATCATGTCGTCTGCAAATAGAGACAATTTGGCTTCCAACTTTCCTATTTGAATACCCTTTATTTCTTTTTCTTGCCTGATTGCTCTGGCTAAAACTTCCAGTACTATGTTGAATAGGAGTGGTGAGAGAGGGCATCCTTTTCTAGTGCTGGATTTCAAAGGGAATGCTTCCAGTTTTTGTCCCTTAAGTATGATATTGGCTGTTGGTTTGTCGTAAATAACTTTTATTACTTTGAGATATGTTCCATCAATACCGAGTTTATTGAGAGTTTTTAGCATAAAGGGCTGTTGAATTTTGTCAAATGTCTTCTCTGCATCAATTGAGATAATCATGTGGTTTTTGTTTTTGTTTCTGTTAATGTGGTAAATGATGTTTATAGACTTGCATATGTTGAACCAGCCTTGCGTCCCCGGGATGAATCCTACTTGATGATGATGGATAAGTTTTTTAATGTGCTGTTGCAATCGGTTTGCCAGTATTTTATTGAAGATTGTTGCATCTATGTTCATCATGGATATTGGCCTGAAGTTATCTTTTCTTGTTGAGTCTCTGCCGGGTTTTGGTATCAGGATGATGTTGGCCTCATAAAATGATTTGGGAAGGTTTCCCTCTTTTTGAATTATTTGGAATAGTTTCAGAAGGAATGGTACCAGCTCCTCTTTGTGTGTCTGGTAGAATTCGGCTGTGAACCCATCTGGACCTGGGCTTTTTTTTGTGTGGTAGGCTCTTAATTGCTGCCTGAACTTCAGACCTTGTTATTGATCTATTCATAGTTTTGGCTTCCTCCTGGTTTAGGATTGGGAGGACACAGGTGTCCAGGAATTTATCCATTTCTTCCTGGTTTACTAGTTTATGTGCATAGAGTTGTTTGTAGTATTCTCTGATGATGGTTTGAATTTCTGTGGAATCTGTGGTGATTTCCCCTTTATTGTTTTTTATTGCATCTATTCGGTTGTTCTCTCTCTTCCTTTTTATCAGTCTGGCTACTGGTCTGTCTATTTTGTTGATCTTTTCGAAAAACCAGCTCTTGGATTTGCTGATATTTTGAAGGGTTTTTCATGTCTCTATCTCCTTCAGTTCTGCTCTGATGTTAGTTATTTGTCTTCTGCTAGGTTTTGAGTTTTTTTCATCTTGATCCTCTAGCTCTTTCAATTTTGATGATAGGGTGTCAATTTTGGATCTCTGCACTCTTCTCATGTGGGCACTTATTGCTATATATTTTCCTCTACAGACTGCTTTAAATGTGTCCCAGAGATTCTGGTATGTTTTGTCTTCTTTCTTGTTGGTTTCGAAGAACTTCTTTATTTCTGCCTTCATTTCATTGTTTATCCAATCAACATTCAAGAGCCAGTTGTTCAGTTTCCATGAAGCTGTGTGGTTCTGAGTTCGTTTCTGAATTCTGAGTTCTAACTTCATTGCACTATGGTCTGAGAGACTGTTTGTTATGATTTCAATTGCTTTGCATTTGCTGAGGAGTGCTTTACTTCCAATTATGTGGTCAATTTTGGAGTAGGTGTGATGTGCTGCTGAGAAGAATGTATATTCTGTGTATTTGGGGTGGAGAGTTCTGTAAATGTCTATCAGGTTTGCTTGTTCCAGGTCTGAGTTCAAGCCCTGGATATCCTTGTTAATTTTCTGTCTGGTTGATCTGTCTGATATTGAGAGTGGAGTGTTAAAGTCTCCCACTATTATTGTGTGGGAGTCTAAGTCTCTTTGTAAGTCATTAAGAACTTGCCTTATATATCTGTGTGCTCCTGTATTGGGTCCATATATATTTAGGATCATTAGCTCTTCTTGTTGTATCAATCCTTTTACCATTATGTAATGACCTTCTTTGTCTCTTTTGATCTTTGTTGCTTTAAAGTCTATTTTATCAGAGATGAGAATTGCAACTCCTGCTAATTTTTGCTCTCCATTTGCTTGGTAAATCTTCTTCCATCCCTTTATTTTGAGTCTTTGTGTATCCTTGCATGTGAGATGGGTTTCCTGGATACAGCACACTGATGGGTTTTGGTTTTTTATCCAATTTGCCAGTCTGTGTCTTTTGATTGGTGCATTTAGCCCATTTACATTTAGGGGTAATATTGTTATGTGTGAATTTGATACTGCCATTTTGATGCTAGCTGTTTTGCCCATTGGTTGATGCAGATTCTTCATTTTGTTGATGCTCTTTAGCATTTGGTATGTTATTTGAACGGCTGGTACTGGTTGTTCCTTTCTATCTGTAGTGCCTCTTTCAGCAGCTCTTGTAAAGCAGGCCTGGTGGTGACAAAATCTCTGAGTACTTGCTTGTTGGCAAAAGATTTTATTTTTCCTTCACTTATGAAGCTCAGTTTGGCTGGCTATGAAATTCTGGGTTGAAAGTTCTTTTCTTTAAGGATGTTGAATATTGGCCTCCACTCTCTTCTGGCTTGTAGAGTTTCTGCCGAGAGATCTGCTGTGAGTCTGATGGGCTTCCCTTTGTGCGTGACCCGACCTTTCTCTCTGGCTGCCCTTAGTATTTTCTCCTTCATTTCAACCCTGGTGAATCTGACGATTATGTGCCTTAGGTCGCTCTTCTTGCGGAATATCTTTGTGGTGTTCTCTGCATTTCCTGAACTTGAATATTGGCCTGCCTTGCTAGGTTGGGGAAATTTTCCTGGATAATATCCTGAAGAGTATTTTCCAGCTTGGATTCATTCTCTTCATCACATTCTGGTACACCTATCAAATGTAGGTTAGTTCTCTTCACATGGTCCCATGTTTCTTGGAGATTTTTTTCATTCCTTTTTGTGCTTTTTTCTCTAATCTTGGTTTCTCATTTTATTTCATTGAGTTGATCTTCGACTTCTGATATTCTTTCTTCTGCTTGGTCAATTCAGCTGTTGAAAATTGTGCATGCTTTGCGAAGTTCTTGTGTTTTTCAGCTCCTTCAATTCATTCATATTCCTCTCTAAGTTGTCCATTCTTGTTATCATTTCCTCGAATCTTTTTTCAAATCTTTTTTAAGTTTCTTAGTTTCTTTGCATTGATTTAGAACATGTTCTTTTAGCTCACTAAAGTTTCTCATTATCCACCTTCTGAAGTCTGATTCCATCATTTCGTCACACTCATTCTCCATCCAGCTTTGTTCCCTTGCTGGTGAGGAGTTTTGGTCCTTTGTAGGAGGTGAGATGTTTTGGTTTCGGGTGTTTTCCTCCTTTTTGCACTGGTTTCTTCCCATCTTTGTGGATTTCTCCACCTGTCATCTTAGTAGTTGCTGACTTTTCAATTGGGTCACTGAGTGGGCACCCAGATTGTTGATGAAGTATTTCTGTTACTTAGTTTTCCTTCTAACAGTCTATCCCTCTGCTATATGACTGCTGAGGTCCACTCCAGGCCCTGCTTTTCTGGGGTACACCTGTAGCAGCTGTGGAACAGTGAGGGATGCTACCAGTTTCTTCTTCTGCTATCTTTGTCACATAATGATGCCCATCAAATGTCAGTCTAATTAGTCCTTTTTTGAGGTGACTCTTTGGATATACAGGGGTCAGAGAGCTGCTTGAGGAGATGGTCTGTACTTTATAGGAGCTCCAGTGCTGAGCTGTGAGCTCCGTTGTTCATTTAGCATTGTTGGGCGGGTGTGTTTAGGTCTGCTGCAGCAGAACTTATAAAACCCCCCCTTTTTTTCCCTCAGATGCTCTGTCTCAGGGAGTTGGGGCTTTCTTTATGAGTATCCGTTGCACTGTCCTGCCCACCTAGGAGGCACTCTAGTCAGTATTTGCCTGCCGAGGCTCTGCCCTGCTACCGCAGGGCTCTGCCCTACTCTGGTGGGCCCCGCCCTGTTGGCTGAGTCTCTCTGTTATGGTGGGTTGCCTTGGCAATGGCAGGCTGCCTCAGCAATGGGCATGTACCTCAGTAGTGGCGGAATGCATCTGTAGTGGCGGACGCCCCTCCTCCACCGAGCTGCACCATCCTGGATTCAGCTGAGCCTGCAGTAAAACTCTCTACCCTGAGCGTTTCAAATTGCTGTTTTGTTTGTCCCTGTGGGGGTGGGACTCGCCAAGCCTGATCACCTGGCTCCCTGCCTCAGAGTCCTTTTTCTCTTTCTCTCGGTTTTTTTAAGTTGAATGGTTGACTCTCTCACAGGTGTTTCAGTCACCTGCTGATAGGGCACCAGGATCTGTGTGATTTCCCGTGCCACGGCCCACTGCACTGGCTCAAATGTCACTTCCCAGGAATCTCCTGGTCTGGCTCACTGTCCAAGTCCCATTTAATCAGATGGATGTGTTAATCTGCCCTCCCAAATCTCAGATTGCCGGTTTAACAGGGCACCCAGACCAGTGACTTTTGTGCGGGATGCCGCTGTGCTGTGGCACCGGCCAAAATGGCCATGCAAGCTGAAAGGGCTGCGCTGGTGTCCCATGTCTCTCCTACACCTGGGAATTTCCCCATTCTGTGGGCAACAAAGGTCCATCTGAAAATGAGGCTAGGACTCACCCTCTGCGCCTTCACTGAGAGCTACAATCCTGAGTTGTTTTTACCACACCATCTTGGAAATCCCCCCCCCCCCGATACTTTATGCTTTCTTATTGCCTTGCCTTAGATGATGATTTTTCTAATGTAATTAGTTTCTCTAATCTTCTTTTCTTCGAAGGGGCCCTGCTTCCAGGATCTTAACTTATGCAGATGTTTTGGGGACAGCGCTTTACCTTCCCTGGTCCAAAACTTCATCTTCTGTTTTACTGTGCATATTAAATTATACATTCCCATTTTTAAGGCCTGCTTTGGTTTTAATTTTTCTGTTTCTGGCCCTTGAAAATTTCAACCCTTTTTTTTTCAAATAATTATTTTTATCTATTTTTTTCCTTGCATCTAAGTTTTTTTATTTTTTTTTTTATTGCATTTTATGTTTTGGGGTACATGTGAAGGACATGCAAGATTGTTGCTTGGGTACACACATGGCAGTGTGATTTGCTGCCTTCTTCCCCATCACCTATATCTGGCATTTCCCCCCATGCTATCTCTCTCAACTCTTTTAAGCTCAATTGTGTATGTGTATTATTGTTTCTTTCCTCTCTATGTGTTTGTAATGAGAGTGGGTCTGTGTTAAATTAGTCTGCCATTTGTTGGGGCACAGTTTCATTTTATGTAATGTGTATCCCTAGAACATAAGTATTAATAAGCTTAACTTTCAGTCAAGAAGACTGTTGTTTTAGAGATGATCATTGGCTCAATAGAGACTTCCCAGCTTGTAGGTGCATAGAATATGAATTTGATTCCATTCTGGGCTGTCTTCAAAACCCCTCTCTTTTGAAAAAACTAGAATGTTCACTTTCTGATGAGCACTTTTTACTTTGAATGTGTGCTTCAGATTGTCAATTATTTGGATAATACCGACCTTCCATAGGGTCTTTTCTGAACCACTGCCTTAACAAACCAGTGATGGTAAATTTTTCTAAATTTTGACTCAACTTCAGTTTTCCCTGGACATTGCTGTTCATAATAAAGATTAGGAATTTGCTGTTACTTGTGAAACAACAGTCCCATGGGTCTTGGCTGTCACTGCATAGTTCTCTACTCTGTAAACCCACAGTGTTTTATTTATTTGGGGTGATATTTACTTACTAAAATTTTCACTGTTTTATAGGTTTTTGTTTACCCAACTCTTCTTATCTCCCAAAGTAGACTAGCAGCTCCCAGAGGATGAGAACCTGCCTGATTATCATAGTAAGAAAACTTTTGTTGTGTGTGCCTCTAGTGGTAGGAGTGTTTGCTTCAGACTGACATAGTTGAAACCCACACCATGAGTTATCCCTAGTTCATGGAAATTATCCCTGCCAAGATTATTCTTCCATTCTGGGAAAATTCACATCCAATAAGTGGTTGATCTGAGGGTACAAAGGTCCAGCTCCCATGCCTCTAATGGAACATCTCTGAAGGACTATCCTAGAATCAGGAAACCCATGAGATTGGCTGAAGTCCCTATTTTTCTTGCATTCCAGTTCAGCTGGTCCCTCTGCCCAGTCATAATGTTGTCAGTAACAGACCCCAATAATCTTTCTGGTACTCTAAACTCAGAGTCTTAGAATGTGACTCCCAGAACAACTGACCTAAGATAGCATTGTCTAGATGGGACATTCAATTAAATGTTTAACTTGAATTGGAGCCATTTGACTGGTACTAAACTGTAAAGGCTCATAGAAAAAAATAGGTTAATAATCTATACATCCAGGTATCCATTCTTCACTGGGAAGACACTTTTACTAGGTTTCCTCCTGTTGATACTATGATACTGAGTTACTTGCAACATATTCGTGGTATTGGATGCTTAAAATTATTCTTGTAAAAATGTTACCATGAATTATTGATGCACACTTATTTTATCTCATTTATTTTTCAAAATAAATGGTAAGATTCCCTATGTTTGCATTTGGAAAATTCAGCATCAGTTATGCCTGAGGCATAGAACACATAGATGCATCATTGTTACTCTCTTTTGACAAGCAAACATCAACCATTCTGATATCTTTGTTTTAATCTCTTGCAATTTCATATCTAAATTTTGAATTCCTTCTAAACTAATTTTCCAGGATAGGCTAAATTTTTACTACAATATCCTCCTTGTGATTAATAAGGTATTCTTCATGGGGCTGATGCACAATAGAATTGTAGTTAACTGAGTTGTTAATAGATCTTATACAAGTATTCATGAAAAAAAGTATTCAATTGATAAAAGATAACCCCAATTTAACAATAACTAACATTTTTATGATTCAAATTATTAGGCCATTTTCACTAGGATAGTTGTTCAAAGTAGACTAAATTGAGTTTGAAAATTAATTGAAGTTCATTTTCTTCTGTAAAATTATTTGTCAAAGTTGGAAGTTGTATATGGGTGTGAGTGTACATGTAGCACATAAAACATGGCTGAGGCAGCTGGTTGAGTATGTTTTTAATGACCTATGATGATAAATTCCCCATATCACAAGCATTATATCTAAAGACAGATTCATGTATATAATCAGAAAACGGCCTTTGTAATTCCCTATGGGTATTATTTATCAATTAAAATATCAATTGAATGCTACAGGAAGAAAAACAGAGTGAGTCCAATGTTTTGTCTAAAGAATGCAATGTGAAGTCAGGATTATAGGAGTAAAAAAATTGAATAAAAAACATATATACTACTACAGGAGGGTTCCAATTTGAGTAATATAGCAAATTGTCTGTCAGTTTGAACAATGCCCGATGGCAGAAAAGTTTGTAGTAATTTCACTCATTCTTTGGGCTCAGCCAATTAGGGGATGCCACAAAGCACTAGACACAGTCAATCTTCTTAGGACAAAGGAACCAGCCAAACAACTAACAGATACATATGAATACATGCTATTGCTCAGGTCATTAATGATAGTTCTGCATATCCTTTGTGGACCTAATTCCAGAAATAGGTAAATTCACAAATGGAAGGTAATTAGAAATACTTCATGGAGGATTTTTTATATTTAATGAACTTCATATTTTAGAATAGTTTTGGACTTTTGAAATATTACAAGATTATCACAGAGAGTTTCCACGTACCCTACAGCCAGTTTCATAATTAACATTTTCAGTATATGTTTGAAAATGAAGTGATTCTGCATAGACATATGGGAAGAAGAAAGATGTTTATAGCATTTGCAATACCGAGAGAGAACCCTGGCATAAATTAGATCCTCAATAAATATTTCTGATATGAACAAATAAAATGCAGATTATGCTCCAATATTACAAGGCCTTTGATACCCAGGTGAAGTAAGATATAACAAATCCTGTAGGCAGTGGTAAACTACACTTTCAAGGATAATTTGATACCCAGAAAAAAAAAAATAGAACTTAAAAGTTTTGAAAGAATCATATTTATATTTATCTTGGAAAAAATCAATAATGATGACTACAACAAAAATCCCAAAACTGAGTTCATGTCCTCAGCCTCAGATGACCAAGCATTTTACTTCTTTGTTCCACAAATCAAATGCATGGTATGTGTAATAAATAATGTTAAGCCCAGTTAATATCAAATAGGAATTAATTGTAATTTGAATTTATTTTCTAATGGTCAGCATAGTCCAGATGAAGAATACATATATTTCATATAGTTTTTCAGGTCATTAACGAAGCAGACATTTGAAATTTGTGTTGGCTATCCTAAGTCAAAAAAGGAAGTATTCTATATAGTGCAGTTTTATCATTATTCGATGCCTTGCTAGACATCAAATTTTCCCCAAACCAGTGGTATGTGAGGTTACACCAAGGGTGAGATTTTCCTTTTTAATTTGGGTTGAGTATTGCTTTTGGCTCATAGTAAAACTCTGATATCCAAAAAAAGAAATAAAGAGAGAGAGAGAGAGACATTAATACCAAATAGAAACAAATCATGTAATTTTGTCATTTAACATTGCTGAGAATCACTTTCTTTATGTGTAAAATGAGACATTGTAATCATTAAGTGAACTAACATATTTAAGCATCAAGCACATTGCCTATAACAGAGTAGGTGCTTACTTTCTGTTAGGTTACCTCCTCTTCACCTTCATTGCCCCTATATATTGGTTTTCATGACTGGACTTTTACTTCTCAAAAGGGAGTGCATTTCTGTGAAAAAAGTTATTCTCTCATTACCTGTCCACATTTTAGGGACTGAACTAATTCGAGTGTAAAAAACTCTTTGTTGAGACCTGGTGAGAGGTGGGTAATTAGGTCCTACATCAGGTCATGCTAAACACATGAAAACAGAAAGCAGAAACCCTGCATCTAAGAGCTGGATTATATTAGGTTCCCCTCTGTTGAGAAAAGAATGAGAATGGCTAGCCGCCAGAACTATTTTCTTTCATGGTTCCCAAGAAAGATGTACACAAAGAAGAAGAGGTCAGGCAAATCCTACACCATTTGTTACTTTAAGTCTCCCCTCCCCCTACCCTTTACAGGCTCCTGGTGAGAGATGCTTGGCCAAGTGGAACTTGCAAGAACACTCCTAATGAGACTAAGGGACTTCCTTTCCTATGGGAGTTGGCCTGGTTTCTGATGGCAATGGCTTTCTGTATCCTCCAGGAGTTTAAACAGGATTAATGTTGGAACAAAGAAGGTCAGGCAGCCTTTGTGGCTCCAGGCCCATGTAATCAAACAACTCTATGAAACAGCAAAAGGGCAGATTCTTAATAAGAAAAGTGATAAAGAGATGTCTTCCACCAAACACCCTATCCCTAGTACTATGGCAAAAAACTATCTAACCTACCAGTATTCCTCCTCTATCCACATAGGCTTCACATTAGTTCCTCCATGTGCCTTCCTCCAGTTATTATCATTACAATCAATGCTTAGGTTACGCTGGCTCTTTAGCTTTCCAGACTTAATTGGCACAATTTCCCCGACATTTCTTTATCTGATTCTTGCTTTCTAATTTTGTAGCATTCATGCTGGTCTGGCATTCAGTAAAAAAGCTTCCTAACTCCATTATTTCAGAGTTAACCTTAAAGCCTCGACTAGTGCTTTACATATAGGCACTAATCTCGGTGCTAAGTTTCTCAATTAATATCTGTTACATGAATGAATGGATACCCTCCACTCTATTCTAATCGAGGTTCCTTTTTCCTGTGTGAATAATATATTAAATACATAGCTTGGATTCTCCAGAGTTAAGAATATTTTTATTTTCATCCTTTTCCATCCCCTTTGATCACATTTTGAAACTAAATACAGCTGCATCTTTCCAGGTACCCTATCTAATACCACTACATTGACCAGCCCTACTTTTTCTGCTCTTTTACTCCTCTCTCTGGAATTTCTTTTTTCTATCTTCCTCCACATCAAGGTATTCCTGTGAAATTACTTTCATATGTTTAAAACTTGCATCTGAATCAAATATAAATACTTTGAGAAAAATTATATTTTACTCTTATTTTCAGTTCCCTTAACAGATAGCATGGTGCCTTATACACTTACTAGCTACATAGTAAATATTCATTTAATCAATAGCAATTTCAAAGATCTCATTAAAAATCTTGGCATATACATAGAACACTTAAATGAAGATACTATACAATACACATTCTCAGTGATTTATAGGCATTGGCAAAAAGCAGAGACATTAGTATGGACGAAGTCACAGAATGAGTTTCCTGGAAGAGGTGCTTCTTGATGTGACCCTTGAAGGTAACATTCTCTTTTTGTTAAGAAATCAGCCAATTCATATGGTAATATTGTTACTCTACTTCATGAATGAGTATGTTCATGTGGCATGGAAGATTCGGAATCGCAGAGATCTATAGGCCTTTAGAGAATATGGGAGGAAATGAAGAAAGAGAGAAGTCAGCACTATAACAAGGTCCATGTAGGGAGAAAGAATCCAGGTGCCCACAGAGAGAGAATCCTGGACAGGAATTTGAGGTTTTGCCTTCTCCATCAAGCTACACCATCACCTGGGCTTTACTTGTCTCATATGAAAAACAAATTTGTTTAACCAAACGGCCTCTACGTCTTTCAGCAGTAAGATAGCTGGGATTTCCCGATTTGAACAGCAGGCAAATAGAGAGCTTAAGAGAAAACCACCCCAGGTTTTATCCACAAGGGCCAATTAAAGACAGATCATGTGAGTTGTAGGAAGGCTTTCACCCCTTCCTAAGTACTCTGAACATTTCCACACTCTTGAGACTCTTGATATATATAGTCTGGAGGTGAGTGAAGGTTTAAACCTTTATTTGCTGTTAACACTTACTACCTAAGAAATAAAATGATCTCTAAGTATGATTTCTGTGTATAAACTCCTTGTAGCTATTATTGAGCTCGCAATAGGTTCTCCAAACTTCTATTAAAATATCAATAGTATTTTTCAGAGCTTAAATTGAGCGGTGATTTTATTTCAGGCTGATCCTATAAACCACTTTTCTTCAAAGATTCTCTCGTTGTTGCTAAAAATGAAAGCCATTCAAACGAGCAGTGATTGAAACAGTGAGAAAGAAGGGGAAAAAAATCAATACTGCATTTTCCAGGGCACTATCTCTGCTTTTGAGAAGAGACCATTAATAATGTACTTATGGGAGAGTGAGCCAGTTTGCTCAAAGTGCATCAGGGATGAGCTGAAAGGACAGATTTCTGGGAAGCCTCTCAAGAGAGAGATTGCTGAGAAGTCAAAGCACACTGGTGGAATCTGCACCAAACTGACTCAAGACACTCTTAGGATCTGGAGCTAAGTGGACTGCTTTGCAGCCTGGGAAATGCTTCCTCTTATAACTCATCTGTGCATCAGTGGAGACAGGGCTGAGAGCGGTGTAAAGCAAAAAGGGAAAAATAAGCATCATTTCCCAGTCACGCATGTGCTTATTGCGTCTCCAGTCAGGTCTGTTAAATCAAGATCAAACTCAGCAGCCAACCTAAGTCCTCAGTGATGGAGTGACCATGATTGCCCTTCTACATTTAACTTGCATTTCTCTCCACTGTTCTCCTTCTGCTTCAGGCTGTTTACTAGGCACAAAATTGGAAAAATTCTAGATGATAAAAAGTCTGTGGCTGAACTTGAAATCTGAGAGATTTTGGAGTGAAATATGTTTTTAACTGCTAATTGATATCTCTCTTCAAAAGAAGGAATTTGAGAAAAGCTATATTTAAAAATATTCAGAGTTATTAAACAGCAGGAAGGATTCGAATAAGGAAAGAAGATGCCAAGTAATAGTGGCAAAAAGAGAAAGATTTCCGGAAAGTGGAGAGGGATTAAAGCCAAGATCAAGGATGAAAACAGATCCTCGGTAGAAGAATGATTAGTACAAATTTATGGTCACAACAGCTATAAAACAGACCTGGACTGAACAGAATGTAGGGTTCTATGTACTTGGAAGTGATAAGGTGGACTGAACTATGCCAAAGAATGCCAAAGCCCCTGTTACTGGCACAGAATAGAGAGGTCTGCAGTAGGTGTGGCCATTTCCTTCTGAGATTTGAGAATGCTTCTGATGTGTGTAACTGAGAGGTGAGTGCACTGTCCCACTAACTTCCTGTAACACACAACTAACCCATGAAAGTCTTCCAGAAACTGTCAGGGATACCAATGGATATATTTTTCTTTTGACTGCTTGGAATGCAGAAAGCCTTCAATATCTCTTAGTTTGGCAGTAATAGATAGTAGCCATTAACCTGGGCCTCAAATGTAAAATGTCCTTGAGTTCAAATTTTGTGCAGGCCTTGTTTAGTCACTTTGCTCACTTTCTCTTGATTTCTTGAACTCTTTGGGTCTTAGTTTTTTTCAGGATAAAAGGGGTATGATATTAGCACCCAGTTTGTGGAATTGTTAAGAAGAGTAGATGAGTTAGTGTTGGCTCATATGTCCTTCTGCTAATTTAAAAGCTGTACTCCTGATATCTTCCACCCTCACCTTAGGGAAATCGGCTCTTCCTGTAGTCTTGTACTTCTCAATTAATGACAACTCTCCTCTCCCAGTTGTTGAAGGGCAAGTATACACAACAATAAACAAAGAAAACTAGCATTGAGCTTCACTTTCAAATACACCTACAATTTAACCACTAATACGATTCTGCTCCAAGCCATAATCCTCTCTTTCCAGTATTTCTGCAAGTCTCCCCATTTCTCTGCTTCTGCTCTTGCCAGCATATTATCTGGCCTCAATGCAGCAGATAAAATGATTATGTTACAAGGTGTCAAATCGTGTCACTCTGCTTAACAACCTCCAGTGGGTTGCCATTGTTAATTCAATAAAAGACAAGGTCCTTTGTTATGTCTCCGAATTTATTTCCTGATCTTCTGTTTTTCTGTCTTTTCTTCTTTAGCCATATGTCCTTCTTTCCTGTTCATTGAATAAACTGGGCATACTCTTGTCTCAAGCCCTTCATACTTACATGTATCCTTGCCTAGAATTCCCTTTGTACAAATCGCCCTGTCTAGAATATATCTGCATGCAGTATATCTCACTACCTTTAGTTACTTTCTACGTGAGTTTTTCCCTGTCTACCCAATGAAAATTGGAAATCTACCCCACCCATAATTAAACAACATAGGTTTTGCACTGGTATCACTTTTCCTTCCTATTACTTATTACCAATGTAACGTGTACTCGATTCATTGTCTCTTTTTCCTACTAAAATAACAGCAGGTAATTTTGTTTATCGTTTTCACTGCTGTATTCCTAATGACAAAAAGAAAGCTGGCAAATAGTAAGTGCTCAATAAATATTTGCATAGACATGTGTGTGTGCATGTATGTGGATACACACATACATGGTTTCCCAGCACAATTATCGGACATGTGAGAGTTCAATAAATGTTATGTATTATATTAAAATTTGCTCCTTGGGCTTTACTAGATATTCCATGATTAAGAAATTTCAAAACTATTTGGAAATGCTGGATTAAACAAATTTATCCTGCTTTATTATCTTCGTATTGATGGCAGGATATCTCTGCATTTTTATTATGGGCAGAAAAATCTACAAATTAGGGATACATGATTCAGCCTTTCTCAAGCTTCTGTGACTACAGAAACCTTTGTGAGTAAAGCTTCTAATAGGATTTGTGATCTATTGGTCATACTCTGAAATGCTGCTCTAGCAACTATGGAGTTATGCATAAGATATGGTAGTACAAGAGGAAAATTGCTTTTATTTCACTTGGAGGTCATTTTCTAAAGTAAAGGAACTTGGGGAAAGCATACAATTGGTAACACAGGACTTCTAGATCATTATTTATGAAATCAGAAAAATAAACCCATAGCAAGGGGTGAAGTACAATTTACACGCATCAAAAAGAATGAGTTTGGTAGAAAGCCAGCCAATTTATTAAATAAAAGCAAACCAGGCCGGGCGCGGTGGCTCAAGCCTGTAATCCCAGCACTTTGGGAGGCTGAGGCGGGTGGATCACGAGGTCAAGATATAGAGACCATCCTGGTCAACATGGTGAAATCCCGTCTCTACTAAAGATACAAAAAATTAGCTGGGCATGGTGGCCCGTGCCTGTAATCCCAGCTACTCAGGAGGCTGAGGCAGGAGAATTGCCTGAACCCAGGAGGCGGAGGTTGCCATGAGCCGAGATCGCGCCATTGTACTCCAGCCTGGGTAACGAGCGAAACTTCGTCTCAAAAGAATAAAAAAATAAAAAAAAATAAAAACAAACCAGCAACTTAATTGGAAATTTGAAGAGGAAGGAGAATGTATAGAAATATGACTGTTAAAAAGGGCATGATAGAGGGGAGAAGGAATGATTAGGGAAGAACAAACAGTAGTATCACAGATTATCAGAAGTACTGAAAATAAAATAATAGAGAAGAATATTTAGACTGAAAGGTTTCCATAGATGTGGACAGAGTGTTAGTAATAAAGTAACTGGAAATAATAACATATTTGTAAATTCCTTAGCACAAATAAATAAATAAAATGTACTCTCCTAAAGTTACATAAATGTGGTTAGGTAGTATCTGAGTGGTATCCTAAAATGTTGAAAAGAAACATGCTTAATAGAGTTAGAGGAGACTACAAAGACAATAAATGTGTCAATGAAACTTTAACATCTTGAGTTTTATCTGAGAGAAGATTTGGATAGTATGAAAGAAGAGAATATCAACAACTGCAATGTTGGAGGTAGACACTAAGCCACTTGAACTGAGGGGCATCTGCTCTGAAAGGTGTATTCACAGTGGAGTACATAGATATGTCCTGTGCCCAGAAGATAGTAGTGAGTGACAAGAAGAGACTCACATATCTGGATGACTGTTGGAAGTCTCTGCTAAAAGAAAAATCTAATAAACTCTGAACTTGCCTTCCTGACAATCTCAACTCTCAGGAGGGCCTAAAAAGGCAATGAGGAGAACTGCTACTCTGAAATTAATTTTGACTAACAAGGAAGAACTGCTTGGTGAAGCAGAAGTGACAGATACCCAAGGAGAAAGTGACCATGTCATCTCAGAGTTTATAATAATCTAAGAAGGGAATGCTGAGTATAAGAGCACTACATTGTAGATGTTAGTCAAAGAGACTTCAAAATATTTCAGAAAACATGGCCTCTGAAAGAAAAAATAAATGACCACCAACATGAGTGTGAAAGGGAAAAAATGAACAAAAATAAACGACTACAGATGTAAGAGTGTGAAAAGGATAAAAAACAACATGACCTAAACTTGTTAATTAATATATCAGTAAGTATACACATATACTATGTATATACACATGTATTATATACTGTGTATTATATTATATACTATACTAGCATATATAATAAATGACAGTTTTGGTTACATATAAATTTGATTATTAGGCAATTCTGAAGTAGATTATTTTTGCTATTTATAAAATAAGTACTCAATTTTCACAGAAATTAGGGATTGAATTAAAGTCACTGAGTAGCAAAGTTGAGTCTTATAACTCTGTCTCTTGTTCTTGAAAAAGAACCTCTCTTTCTACAAATAATATTGCCTCTTATAGATAATTTTATGATTACCTTGAGATATACTAGAAATAAAAGCAACATATATAAAAGATGCAAAAGGATAAGATGATAAAAAAAATTCATAAAGACAAAAACTGGAATGAATTTGTGCTTTTATGCCAAGAGTAATTTTAAAAACATCTTACTCTTAAATTTCTAAACACAATAAGATAAAGAAGAAAGTGTACTGTTTAAGAACAGATGGTGTCATGTTAATAAATACTAGAGCAAGCAATGTTGTTCAGCTTTACCTGCTCTGTACTCAATCCAGGAAAAGGTTTTCATGTTGGATAGGTAGAGTAAATATGATGATTAATGACCTAAAAAGCAAAAGAGAATAAAAAATACTTAGTATCCTTAGATGAATTCAAGTTTCCAGCCCAAATCAATTAAATCTAAGAGAACTAAAATAGTTTGCAATTGTAACTATAAAAATATGATTGAAAATCCTTAAATAATAATGAAGGATAGAATTAGTATCAGGAAACTAGAATTGGGAGCAAAACATATACCAAAAATGTGGGTAGGGTGAGTCACTGGATTCTGTAAAATACCAACTGAAAGGACAAAGAAGAAAGCAATTAAGTTCATGTCTTTACATGACCTTAGACTAATCTGATCACATTAATAGAGTTAGCTAGGAAAGCAGTGGTGATCATTAGGAGTCCTCCCAAGTTCTCTAAAACATGATTATCTCAAACTTGTTTCAATTATTAGTTAAAATAGTTTGACAGAATGATTAGATTGCTAGATAAGAAAATGCTGTTATAGCATGGCTCTGAATTTCTGGACATTTAATATGGCGGGAAAGAATTGATTTCTGAGAATCCTATACAAATGATTTTCCCTTGCCTTTTCCTCCAGTGTGCACAATGAATTACATTTATGATTATCACTGATACTTGCAGGCATTCAAGTTTACTCAACTTTTATTTAGTGACTGGAATATATGAGAGGTATCTCACATCAATAGAGAAACAGGCTTTTTAACACACTCTTTTACATTTATTAAAATATAAACTACATAGAGGAAAGTCCCCCAAGTAAAAGTGTATAGTTCAATAAATTTTCAAAATTGACTGCATTTCTGTAACAGGAAACAGATTGATGAATGTATTTCCAGACTCCAGAAGCATTGCACGTGGCCTTTCTCAGTTACTGCCTTTCTCCAGAGAAATAATGTCCTAATGTTTAACAGCATAAATCAGTCTTCCCTGTTTTTATACTTATATAAATAGAAAAACACAGATACACTCTTCTGTGTCTGCCTTCTTTTGTTCAACATTACGTTTGAAAGATTCAGACATGTTGCTCCTTACGGCAATGGCATATTTGTTCTCACTGGCATATAGAGTTTCTTCCTATAATTATACCATAATTTATATATCCATTGTACTAGTAGTGGACATTTGACATTTTTCTAGTTTGAGATTATTGTGAATTGTCCTACTATGAGCATATTTTTACAAACTACCAATTCTTACACAAAATGAAATGTATAATCTCCATAGTCTGATTTCTATGAAAGAAATTGAATTCATAGTTTAAAACTTTGGATATAAAATGAAAAGAAACAATGCTGCACTGAAGATCCACTGAAGACTGCTTAAATTCTAAAGTAACTTTTAAAGGAGAAACACAATACTCATATAGTCTCAGAGCATGTCACCCCAACTATTTATTAGTTAGCTTTGAGAAATGTTAAAACATTCTTCATGGAATGGATTATTTTCCCTCTGCTTGAGGGTGGGCTGGGATAGTGCTTTGCCTTGAATGAATAGCATGTGGGCAGGGAAGAATATTAATTTTGTAGAGAAACCTGCAGTATACCACCTTAACAAAGTGATCAAGTTTTACATCACTAGCAATACGTATCAATATCATTTAGCCACTGATATAAGTTGCCAAGAATAACATAACATCTTTGTGGCATTCTACCCTAAAATCCATAAGCCTAAGCTAAAAGTGAGAAAGAAATTTCAAGTGAGCGTCATTCTAAAAAACTACTGGATTAGTATTCAAAAGTGTCCAGGTCATCAGAGTCAAAGGAAGACTGTGAAAGTGTCACAGATTAGAGGAGACCATAAGTAAATTAGTATCTGGGATTTGATCCCAAAACTAAAAGAGTGACTTTGTAGAAAAAAAATGAGTGAAATCAAAATAAAGTCAATAGTTTAGTTAGAACTGTCAGTTTAACTCAGCATTTAATGTTGATGTCAAGATTGATTTCTTAGTTTTGGTAAGGGTTATGCAAGATGCTAACTTAGTGGAAGCTGAGTGATGAGTGGAGAACTGTACTATCTTCATAACTCTTTTAAGGTAGTTCAACAAAAAGTTTTTAAAAGAGGAAAATGATTGTAAATTACCTTAGAAAGCAAAAAATTATACATGTTCCAATATCTGTCTTCTTGGAAAGGTTTTGGTAATAAAGGTCTGTTTCTTTTTTGGTATGTCTTTGAGTCCTTAGAGTGGCATTCTATACTCTAGACTGTGACATAATGTGCATGTTAGAGTGGCAGAGATTTGTATAGAGAAGTTCCTTTCTAAATGTTGGTGTTCAAACTTTTCAGATTCCTACAGTGGCATTGCTTGTATCAGAACCTACTAATTGTTTATGAACATAGCTAGTTCTATAACCTTTCTTGCCATGAGAGCTTAAAATCATTTCTGCTACCTTCTTTAATATACTCCTATCTCTTCTCCAAAAGAGTCTGTGCACTCAGTCCCTTGCTTCACCAGCCAGTAGCAATATTAAGCTCACGTAAATAGAGTAAGAAGGTGGCATAGGTACCAGAACCATCCAGAACTTCACTTATATCTATTTAGATTTAGCTAAAACTTCTTGTTACAATATACATTAACAGAGACATTTTATTAATTTATTAGTTAATTAATTTACATATTATTACAGTCATATAACCAAAAAAATATTTTGGGTTAAAAAGAACTGACATTGCAGTATCTTTTAGCCTATCAGAATTTTTACAATGTTTAAAGAGATTTAGCCCTAGAGCAAAATAAAGCCACTCAAGAAACAAAACTTATTTAGTGATTTTTCACTTCTCTGTGTTTTCTTCAACTGAAAGAGATGCAAGTGAAAATATATTAGAGCAATTAATCGTCACTATACAAACACCAGATAATTCAAGGAGATGTTATCAGCAGCCTTTAGTAGCATGAACAGAGCAGGACCAAAGGGAAGTTTTGGAAGTTAATGCTGATTTCCAGAACAGGTTAACACTTGGAACCTTTGGATGGATAGTTTTCCAGTGAGTAAGCTTTTTAAGGAAAATCTTAGAGGAAGGTTAGTTGCTGAGGATGGGGTTATCAAGGAGCTAGCTTTGAGGGTACTGCGACAATAATCAAATTGGGCTTTCTTGTGGACACTGATGCATTATTCAATGACAAATGTTCCTGGGGTTGGGAGGGCTGTACAATTGAATGTGAGACATTGTTCTCAGTGCTTTATTATCTATGCAGTCTATCCTATCATTATACTGATGGGGAAATGGAGACTTTGAGAAGGTACACAACTGATAAATCGCTGAGCCAGAATTTGAACCTAAGTAGCGATGCTCAAGACCCATTCCCTAATTCCCCATGTGTCCTACATCCCAAATAGGTCTTTGTTTTTCTCTCAGAGTCATATGCCAAAGGAAATCTCTATCCTTAATCAACAGTGTTCATATAGGGGCCTCAATTTTCAAATTGCTCTTTGCCTCAGTAGCCTTTCGAGAAAGATGCTTTTCCTGTAATAGATACTTGTTTTGCATCATAGGACAGAGAAAATGTTCAAAGAATAGCATGAAATAAGAGATATCATAATGCTTTGCAAATCTTAAAGTAATAAGGACTGTTAAGATACAATTTTGGTTTAATAAGGGAGCTACCTTGGACATGGAGAGGAAAGGTTTATTGTGAATAAGCAGCTTTCTGAGAATAAATAAAGCTTTTAGAGAAGGGCAGAGGCCTTTCCACCGAGGGCATCATTATCAGTTAATAAGTAAAGCTAATAGAGACCCCATGGCATTGGGGGTTGTTCCTGTTACATATTGAGAGAAATTTATTCATCTGAAAAAATCTAATCTACTAGGTAAAATTACTTTGCTTCCATTATAAAAAAAAAAAGAAGAGAATGCCTTATAAATACAGAGGTTGATTTTTATTTCTACTACATGTGCTATTAGAAATTAGGATTCCTTTATGAGCTAGAGAACCTTTAAAAACCTTGCATTAGTACCAAGTAATTAAAATATACAACTAAGCCTAAATCATATGAGCTGAAATGAATTGGAATCAATATCTTTTTTGATTAAGTGCCAGAGCTGCTCAAGAACAAACTAATGAATACACTGACTATAGAGTGCCAGTAATAGCTGATTATAGTGATGATTTTGCAATTTAGCACTCAAAGACCTGGAATCTGAATATCCATGGGGCTAATAATTTTTGTAATTATTTTAGAAGAGCCTCTGGTCTATCTTTCTGGCAGAAATGCTTCAGAGATGGAAGGTTGATTGGCAAACGATTTTTATCTGACCAGCACATCTTATTCAGCCATAAAGGAAAGGGAAGAAACTAAGAAACTCATCTTTATTGATTACATGTATTGAGATAGAATAAAGAGAAAATATCCATTAATTTATCTGTGAATTTTCTCCATCAATACCTACTAGCAAATAAATTAAAATTCATAACAGCAGCAATTTTATGAATCAGCCAATCAAATGAATGGGTTTTCGTTCACTCGAGTGGTTATTTCCCCCTTGGTAGCAACAATTGCTAATTTCTAGTAATAGACTCCATAGTTCTTCAAGTCCATTTTCATCCTCAATTCCCATAGCCAGGCAATTATGAACCCTCTTAATTCTACTTTTTAAGTAGCTCTAACACATACTTCCTTCGAATCTCTTGTTATTGTCAATACCTCAGATAAAGGCCTACCTTTTACCAATCACCAACAGCCTTATCTTTCCACCACCCACTACCCTATCCTTACAGTTGCCCCTAGCATGCCATCATACTATGTTCTAATCCAGAGCATCCAAAGACTTCTATCACTGATAAGGTATATACATCTTTGGAGGATATGAAGGACCTTACCAAATGTGGTCTTGATTTCTCTAGCACCATGTCATATACCACTGCCCTACTCCACACTCTGAATTTATAGAGTTGTTCACCATCCTTCAAGCCTCAAATATGCAATGGTTTTGCTTATTTTGTATTTTATACCTCTGGTCCTTATTGATATAGAATGTCTTCACTCCATTTGCTAAACGTTTCAGTACCGACTCCATATTTTCAACTACTCAGTCTTAGTTTTCATCTTACGTTCATGCCCACAAAACCCACCATAAGCCAACCACTCATTCTTAAGCAAGATATTCACTTTACCTTCCCATTTGTACAGTAAGAAGTGATCCCTTTTTTGTTCTTTCAGGTTTGTAATATCTTATATAATCTGGTACTTGATGAATCTGCTTTCTCATTATATTTACATTTTGTTTCAGCTCCATCAAAGCTTATAAAAGCTTGAGGAGAGGAACTATGGCCCATCGTTCATCATTTCATCTATTGAGTGACCACTTATTGTCTTACAAATAGGAGATGTTTTGGAAACATGCATTGAATTGAAGTGTCTTCAAGTAACCATGAAAAGAAAACAGGATGGCATCCTTTTGGTACCATTTCTTATGCTATAATAAGGATTCCTTCTGTTTATGCATAAAACAGAAGAGTTTAATCACCCCAGCAATCTTTAACTTGATAATGAAGGCCATAAATTAATTTTTAAGCAAAATTAAAGAAGATGAGATGAAATATAAAACAAAAACATCATCAGAAGCTGCCCAGGAAACAATAATCTTGACACCAAATCATGACATTATGGGGCTCAGTTGTTTGTTTCTAGGGCAGCCCCTTGTTTTATGTCCCGAATAGCATTTCCCTAAATAAAACTGCATGGAACAAAATGCCATTATGATTTCTAACATTCATTTCCAGTGAAGTTCTTGTTAGGTTGCAGCCATAACTATGATGGAAGGGGTGTGAGGAGAGCCCGCTGCAGTAATAACTGTGTCTTCATACATCAAACTAGAGGATTATAGGACAAGCTTCTACATGGAACAGGAAACTAACTAGGGGTAACACCAGGCTGACTTTAAAATATGACAGGAAATAATCAGAAAGAAACTGTTCTGAGATATAAAAAGTTAGGGTAAATGTAGGATGCTTCCTATACATACAAGCAGGAAATCTATTTTTTTTTTTTCTTTTCTGCAACTGCTTCCAACAGGCATCACTCTTTGTTAGCAGCTGACTTATGAACCCCAGGAAAGTGAATTTGCTCTGAAAGCATGCAAGGATCTTTAGTGTCTTAGACACATATAAATCTCTAAGCTCAAAACTAAGACAGAAATGGAAGAAGGAAGACCTCCGTGGCTCTTGAATGTAATTTCACTGTCCCTTCTTTTTAACCCTAACCTATGTTCAATGGCTGAATCATAGAAAAATCAAATTTCTTAAAATCTCTAAAATTAGTCCTTGACTCTTCTTTCACACTGCTACATCTTTAGCTCATTTAGTTTCTCTTTTCTGCATTCATTTTCCACCTGATATCTCCGCCTTTGATGTTGACTTCATCCAACAGAAAGATGTCACTGTTAGGGTTTTAAATCCCCAAAGAACCATACCATTTCCCAACTAAAAAGTTTGTATGTGATTTCTACTGCACAGACAAGGAAGTCCAAACTCTGTAGCAGAGCATGTGAGGCCAATCAAGATCAAGATGATCAAGACTTTCAATGTCTCCCTTTTCCCCTCATTGCCCAGTACACTCTAATAACATAAGATTAAAAAGAATATTAACCTACTGGGTTTTGCCATACATAACAGGTTCTCTCCAATTTTCTTGCCTCCTAACTGAACTCTCTGGTTCCACCTTTACCCCTGCTATAGCTTAAACTAAGAACGTCAATAACAGAGATCAACTTAAATATGAGTTATATAGCACGTCTTCCCTGTGCCAACATCTTACACCTTTCCATTTCTCTTACTGTGAAGCCAATGTTGTTACAAAGGCCTAAGTGCTACGAGAAGTTACCTCTCACTATGATTCTGACCTTAGCTGGAATCTATGCTCCCTGCTCACTTCCTCCTTGAAAATTAATACATCTACCACAGGGTTTGTTCTCTTTCTGTTCTCTCTCCTTGGAAGGCTCTTCCTCTAAATATCCCAATGTTCCCACACATCTTCCCTGTCTGCTCCAAAGGCCTCTTTTTACAGAAACTTTTGCTGACCACCCTGTTAGCTCTGTCATAGATATATGTATGTTTATTATCGTCCTACCATTAGAATGAAAACTTCACTCAACCAATGACCTTATTTTATTCACACAGATCTACACTCTGTACAAAATTTCTAACACATAGCATGTGCCCAATACAGTTTTTTCAAATAAAAAAGGCTTTTTACTTGTTCTTTTCCTGATGCCTTTCTTGCTAACTGCTGTTTGTTCCCCCCAAAGACAGAAATGGAAGAAGGAAGACCTCTGTGGCTCTTGAATGTAATTCCACTGTCCCTTCTTTTTAACCCTAACCTATGTTCAATGGCTGAATCATAGAAAAATCAAATTTCTTAAAATCTCCAAAATTAGCCCCTGATTCAGAGGTGATATCACCTTCCTTGTGAAATCACCTCTATCCAACAGAGAGTTAACTATACTACCATCATATTTTTCTACTGTTTCTTTCTATATCTTGCTCCCTGTTGGTGGCGGAGGTGGGGGTGGTAGGTGGGTGCATTGCTTTTGTTTCCCTTTGAGCCTCTGCAATAAGCTGAAGACTCTTGGAGAATATATGCTGTGTTTTATTTGTCTTTTGCCAAATATAAAGCATTTGGTGGCTATTTTTTAATTGCATGGGCTGATATGTGGATATAATTAAGGAGAAAACAGATTGTCTCAAATACCTACTTGACTGACCAAGATTGTAGCTGTTACCACTTCTCCTCTTTCCATGAAACAAAGAAAAACACAAAGAAGAAAAGAAGAATAGGCCGGGCACAGTGGCTCAAGCCTGTAATCCCAGCACTTTGGGAGGCTGAGGCGGGTGGATCACAAGGTCAAGAGATCGAGACCATCCTGGTCAACATGGTGAAACCCCGTCTCTACTAAAAATACAAAAATTAGCTGGGCATGGTGGTGCGTGCCTGTAGTCCCGGCTACTGAGGAGGCTGAGGCTGGAGAATTTCTTGAACCCAGGAGGCGGAGGTTGCGGTGAGCCTA
The DNA here is from genome assembly GCA_031835075.1 of Saguinus oedipus. Lineage (NCBI taxonomy): Eukaryota > Metazoa > Chordata > Mammalia > Primates > Cebidae > Saguinus > Saguinus oedipus. The sequence continues at coordinate 79,115,222 of CM063182.1, forward strand.
GATCATGCCATTGCACTCCAGCCTGGGTAACAAGAGCAAAACTCTGTCTCAAAAAACAAAAAAAAAAAAAGAAGAAGAAGAATATAGACCAAAACTGCCTTACCAGGAGCACCTATTCAGTACCACCAGCTGACTGAGAGCTTAAGACTTCCAAGGCAACCCAAAGTCGTGCCTCACATGGAAAAGTTAGGGACAATAGCTTCTGAGATTCTCTTTTTAAAGTGAACACCTGCCTGAAAGGTGCTGCCCATTTATCCATCAACCCAAAGAAAAGAGGATTATCCTCAGAAACTTTCATGACTGTAATGAGAAGAACTCTGTACTGTCCTTGGGTATTATTGAGGAATAGATGTTTAAACAATTTTTTACTAAATGACTGAAGTTCCCTTATTTGAACCAAATCTGGGAGGGTAACAAAGAGTTACCTTGAAGACTGGCAAAGACAGGCCTTGGAGGTCCCCTCCTGGATCTGGGTTCTAACCTACATGTGAGTGGGGAGGTACAGGATGATTTAACTATGTAGATGGAAAGGTACAAATGGAACTCTTAGAAAGCATGAAGACTTTTCCTGTGCTTGGAAACAAAAAGAGTTTCTCAACCCCCCTAGACTGTTCGCACAGGAGGAACTGTCATCTTAGTTATCACAATCCCATTGATTACTAATCTGTGGAGTTAGAAAGTACCTTCTTTTAACCAACATCTTGCTTCTTACTGTTTTCTTGATAACACTTAAGAGACAAAAACAAAATCTAAACACTACCAAAGTAATCTGCCTTCATTTTTATGCCATGTTGAATAGGATGGTATCATGTTTTTCACTATACAAACAGTTCAAGGGCAACCAATGAGCAGTTAATCCACTTACGTGCCTGAAAGCTCCATTATGAAGCTGGTGCCAGGAAATGCAGCCAACTCCTGAGTTTTAGGCTTTTCCTGGTTTTGAAAGTGTATTTTATGTCAATAACATTAGTCTCACAATTTGGCGACATAATATGCACATTTAAACCATGAGAAACCGATATGGGGGTGGCTGAGAATTTTGGAATTGAAATAACTATAAACTTCATAAAAACTCAAAAAATAAGCAACCCATACACACACAAAGTGGTTGCCCATTTGCCCTGTACAGAGAACTTTCAGGCAAAGATAAAGGTTATTAATTAGGAAAGATTTATCAAGCAGGTTTCCCTTAGGAAAGAAAGATAAGAGAGTTGTTTGTGTAAAAAATACCCTTGCCTGGTGCTGTTGCAGAGCCAGGACATATATAGAAAAGAAACACGATTCACGTATCTGAGTTTGCGTTGGGAACAGGGGCCAGCAGATGGGAGAAGGTCTCAAAGCAAAGAAAAAAAAAGTTGCTTTAAAGTAATACTCTGTTCTGCTTCATCCTTCATAAAACAAATGCTAATTTTGTTTTTAAACTGCCAGTACACAGGGAAGTGATCCGAATCCTCTATACCTTTGAGAGATTTTCATGCTTTACATATTTCAATTCAACTTAAAATATTTTGCAATCGCCAAACCTCATATATAAAATATGTGCTTATCATTCAACTCAGGGTAACATTAGCACACTGAAAACAGCATTCTAATTAATAAATCAGAGCCTTAACCAGTGAAACATCATTCACACATATGAGATGGCAATAGAGAGAACCATTAAAAGTAGTAGCACGCTGTCACCCTTCCAGGAAATATGGAAATATGCCTTTTCGGGATTATTGGCCTACATTATTTATCAATGTTTGGCTTTAATATATGGATTTACTCAACATTGAATGAATATCATATTTCTCCTAGAAGATACAGCATTAATTTGTGATCTTGAACAAACTGTCAATAGGATAACAAGCCCACTAGGGGGACATGCAATCAATAATTTGTATCCAGTGATTTCTTCCCTTAGGTTGTTTTAGAAAAATATTGCATTTTCACTTTCACTCTTGCTCATAAGTACAAAACTAGCAAACACAAAACTTACAAAACATTGAACAAAACACAAAATACTTTTGGTCTGGCAAGATTACATTACAAAAAGCAAGCTATTAATACTTTTACCAATGTATTAGAACTTGGCAGCCAATTCTTGTTCCATCTCAAGACCAACAAAAGACATAAAATGATAATAAAGCAAACAAAAATACTGGTTCTTAGAGAAATCATTGAAAATATGGTCATATCTCTAAAGCCACTAGGTTATATTATGGAAAGGAAACGAACAAAGAAGTGCTGATGTCAGCATCACTTCCTTCCACCTTCATTCTTACCTTCTCCTCCTCTCTTTGCCCCATATCTCTAGGCTGGGACTTTTATTTTTCTGGTCTTATGCTTTAGCCTAAACCACAATTCTTTCACCAATGTGTATGTTCCTCAGATAGATGATGTTCTTGTTGCCATGGTTGAGCTCCCATGCCTGGATGTCCAGCCTGAAGTTTAAATTATTTTTTTAATTTTCTGGGTAGAATGAATTTTTTTATGTGGTATGTGAGATGTTTTGATATTTTCATCTGGAACCAGATGAAGTCAAGGCATGTATACAACAAAGAGATCACAGTGATTACAGAGTCTTTACTTATTAAAAGAGACTAGGGAACACAGTTTCAACACAGAGTCTCAAAAATATGGCTGTCCTACTTTCTCTCACCCATACTCATAGTCTAGGCATCAAGAATCACAGGAGGAACACCTGACTTGGAGGTAAGGCAGCTTCATATTGGACTCCCCCTTACAAACAAAATACAAACAAGTACAAACCAAACAAAATACAAACAAATACAAAATACCCTAAATACAAACAAACCAGCAGAAGACATGTCACACAAGTAGACAATACAGGATCTACAACCTTTGACAACTGATGTAAGCCAATAGAGAAATGCAGAAGATTGAGTACCAGTGCTGGAATCTCAACACCTCACCAGCATAAAATTTGATTCTCCCCATGTAAAGTAATGAGTAATGGTATCAGCCTCTTCCCTAGTACTTAACCCTGGAGGGTAGGAAAGGCCGAGGAAAATTCCTATTGTATAGGTTTAGAGCTGAATGAAGTGAAAGATTTAGAATGATTTTCTCAAATTTACTGGGCTTGTCTATCTTCTTATTACCTTGACGTAAATGTATGTTACTATGTAGTTACTTCCAATTTCAATTTGACCAAAAAGAGATTGAAGACACATTCAAAGAGCCAGCAAGATCCCTGCTGCCCCAGGTTAAACCTAAACAGTATTGAGACAAGACTTCTGACTATTGTGTAACTTCTATAACACATATGCAAATGTATGTACACAGAATAGTTACCTTGTAAGCTTTTTTTTTTTTTTTTTTTTTTTTTTTTTTTTTTTTTAAGGAATCAGTGTCTTTTTCCTTTCAGTCAGTTTGGGTTACCAGCAACAAAGAATCACTGAACTTTATTCCAATGAGAATCCATGAAAAATAATTCCAGGAAAAGATGAATACTCTGGACTAATGCACAGGAGACACCACAGTGAAGTGGAACTACAAGAAGGCATTGCAGCAGAGAGACTGTAGATCTTCATTCCTGCCCAATGCCTTTCCAAGGGTGGTCCCTGGGTCAGCGGCATCAGCCTCACCTGGGAACTTACCTTCCAGTGGATATTGATCCACTGCCCTCTAAGGTTTGAAAATTACTGCTCTAGTTCATTGCCATTATTCATATAACTCAGCTATTTTCTATAGATTTGCTTCTCACCATCTTGAGAGAAATTGCATTTTTATGATGATTGGGGCTATATAAGGTCAAGGGGAAAACGAATGTATGTTAGTCTATCTAAACCAGACAGTTGGACATTTCCAAGATCACAAAGGTGTAATGCAAATAGCCTAAAGAAATGCTTCAAAAGAAGAAATGGTTTTTGGATTATTCTCTCTCTAACACTGGATAATTGAGAGTTTACAATAATTGAACAGTGTGAGCCATGTATCCTTGTAACAGAAAGTCTCACTTCCTCCACTGCAGAGAGCTGTCTCAGAGAGAGGAGCTGCCTTTGATGTACAGGGAGGACTGTCCCTAGGGGAAAAATATATTTGACAGACACATATTTCAGAAATGTTTTGCAGGTAAAATTTTCATCCATAAAATCATATTAACATTTCAAACATGCGACCCTCCAGAATTCAAAGATGTAGTCTCCGGAGATATTTTCCCTCCTTGTAGAGAGCAATATTTTTCTAGGGCAGAGACAACATGATTTTCTCCAAATGCTTTAGCTGCTCCCTTACTTCCTTTTAAAAGCAAATCTTTAGCAAGTTGATGGTTTCTGACATAGGGTGACGATAAGAGGAGGCCAAAGGAGGAAGGGAAAAGTTGTTTTCATTATTACAACTTCTATCTAAATAACAAAAAATACAGTGCTCACCCCAAGATCTGCATGGGATCATTCAGAAAGCTTGTAAATAATCATAATTATGATGAAACAGACCATAGTCCTAGAAAACCTTCAGCTCTACACAGCCTTGCTCTTCAACCTTCAAAATTGTTTATCTTGGCCAGACGCAGTGGCTCATGCCTGTAATCCCAGCACTTTGGGAGGCGTAGGTGGGCGAATCACGAGGTCAAGAGTTCAAGACCAGCCTGACCAACATGGTGAAGCTCCATCTCTATTAAAAACACAAAAATTAGTCGGGTGTGGTGGCACACACCTGTAATCTCAGCTACTCAGGAGGCTGAGGCAGGAGAATCACTTAAATCCGTGAGGCGGAGGTTGTAGTGAGCCAAGATAGCACCACTGCACTCCAGCCTGTGCAATAGAGCAAGACTCCATCTCCCCACCACCACACACACACACACACACAAATTGTTCATTTCATTTCATCACCCTATAAATGACAGATCAATCTGGCATAGTATTGCTTCATAATGTACATAAAGCAATCAAAAAGAGTGTGGTTACCAACTAATATCCAGAAAGTTAATAGGATTAGGAAGAATATAACCTAGGTATGGGCAATTTGAGCTTTTTGGGTAGGTCCCAGAACTCACGACATGAAGGCAGCTACTCTACTGTTGCATATGTGACTGTGTTGTATATCTCAATGGCAGTTTCAGTCATTAGATTTAATGTGCATTTTTTTTTTGTTCAGCTAATATTTCTGATGTCTATCATGATGAGCCTGTGTTTTTACTAGACTCAATTCAGGAGAAGCAAAATGAACATATTCAAGTTTAGTTATATAAACACAGATGGAATTTATTACTAAAATACTATACCCTTCTTTTTTCTAAGTATTTATTCAAATACCAAATATTCCCTTTCTTTAGATGTCTGATGTCACTATTTGCTAACTGAGAAGGCAAAATTGCTTAGGTAGCCCATGTTAGTAGAAATGATCATTTTGGCTGCTATTCAGAGTCCCCACCATGTGCCAAATACTGCCAATAAATTGTCATTCATTACTGCTAATCCTAATAAACATGTAATATAATTATTATTGTCTCTGATAATATCTTTTGGTCTTCAGCTCTATGTGTCTACTAGCTTGTGTGTCCAGCAACCTTCCTTCACTGCATAACTATTTACACTAAGCCTCTATAGGTGTTAAACACTATTTGAGGTCTTACTCTTGTTCAACATATATCTCTAGAAATTACAACAGGATAGTGGAGAGCAAATGAGTAAAGCTATCTAGAAATTACAATAGGAAAATGGAGAGTAAATGAGTAGCTACTTTAGAGAAGTAGTCAGAGAAAGAATCTTTGGAAAGATGAGACACAAGCTGAGTCCTAAATATCTAGGAAGAACCAGTTATGCAAAAGACAGAGGGCCTTTCAAACAAAGAGAACAGCCAGGTTAATTACACTAAAGTAGAAACACCTTTTTGGATATAAAATTAATATCTAAGTTACATACAAAATAAGATGAATTTTTATTCACTTTTCAAATTTTTATTTTTATAATTGACAGACTGTCATTATACATATTTATGAGGTACAATTTTATATCTTGATACACATATATTGTATAATGATCAAATCAGAATTTTATCACTTATCATATATTTATCATTTGTGAAGACATTTAAAAGGCTCTCTTCTTGCTATATCATAACAATACCTGACTTAAACATCATCACCTCCACTGTGCAACGAATCACTAGAATTTATTCTTTCATTCTAATTGTAACTTTCTACCCATTTGATCCCACTGACTATCCAACTATGCTCCCATCCTCTTCTTCCCTTCACTTATCCCCAGGCTCTGGTAACCTGGTACTGTCTACTGTCTGCTTCTACAATATAGACTCTTTTTTTTTTTTTTTCTTTTTAAGATTCTACATATGAGTGAGAGCATGTAGTATTTGTCTTTCTGTGTCTGGCTTATGTCACTTAATATGATGTCTTTCAGGTTCATCCATGTTGTTACAAATAACAGAATTTCATTTTATAATGGCTGAATACTATTCCATTGTGTGTATAAACCACATTTTTTTTTGTGTGTTTATATGTCATTAGACATTTTGGGTGATTTTATATTTGGTTATTGTAAGTAGCATGGCAAAAACATGAAAGCACAGATATCTCCTTGACATATTTATTTCATTCATTTATATAAATATCTAGTAGTGGGACTGTGGATCATCATAGTTCCAAGTTTTAATGTTTGGAGGAATCTCCACACCAATTTTTCCTAATGGCTGTAGTAATTTATGATCCCACTAACAGTGTGTACATGTTCCCTTTTCTCCACATTCTCATCAACATTTGTTTCATTTTGCCTTTTAGAGTACAGCCATTCTAACTTGAATGAGGTGTTATCTCATTACGGTTTTGATGTGCATTTCTCTGATGATTAGTGATGTTAAGCATTTTTTTTCATGTACCTCTTGGCCATTTGAATGTCTGTCTTCAGAGAAATATCCATTCAAATCTTTTGCCCATGTTTTTCTATTTTATTTTTTATTTTTTGAAACAGAGTCTAGTTCTGTCTCCCAGACTGGAGTACACTGGCATGATCTTGGCTCACTACAACCTCCACCTCCCAGATTCAAGCGATCCTCCCACTTCATCCTCCCAAGTAGCTGGGACTACAGGGGTATATCACCATGCCCAGCTAATTTTTGTAGTTTTAGTAGAGACAGGGTTTCACCATGTTGCGCTGGCTGGTCTCGAACTCCCGGACTCCAGTGATCCACCTGCCTTGGCTTTCAATGTGGGAGCATGAGCCACCACATCCAGCCTTTTGTTTTTTCACTCTTGCGTTGTTTTAAGTTCTCTATATCTTCTGGATTCTAAACCCTCATCAGATTTACAGTTTGCAATTATTTTCTTCCATTGTGTAGGCTGTCTCTTCACTCTGTTCAGTGTTTCATTTGTTCTGCAAATAGCTTTTTAGTATGAGGTAGTGCCATTTGTCTGTATTTGTTTTTGTTGCCTATGCCTTTGAGGTCTTGTTTAACAAACTCTTGCCCAACCCAGTGTTGTAAAGTGCTTCCCCTATGTTTTCTTATAGTGGTTCCATAGTTTTGGATTTTATATGTAAGTCTTTAATCTATTTTGAGTTTGTATTTGTACATAGGGAGGGGGAGGTCTAGTCATTCTTCTGCACATGGATATCCAATTTCTTCAGCACTATTTACTGAAGAGACTGTCTTTTTTCCAATATGTGTTCCTGGCCACTGTGTAAAAATTCAAAAATCAATTGGCCATAGGTGGGTAAATTTACAGTATTTCTAGGCTCTCTATTCTATTGTATTGGTCTATGTATCCATTTCTATGTCAGTATCATGCTGTTTTGTTTACTAAAGCTTTATAGTACATTTTGAAGTCAGGTAGTGTGATGCTTCCAACTTTGTTCTTTTTGTTCAGAGTTGCTTCAGTTATTTAGGATTGTTTGTAGTTCTGTAAAAATTTTAGCAGTATGTTTCTCTATTTCTGTGAAGACTGTCATTGATATTTTGATAGAGACTGCATTAACTCTGTTTTGTTAGGAAGCCATTTTAACAATCCATGAGCTGGCATATATTTCCATTTGTGTTTTCTCAATTTCTTTAATCAATGTTTTACAGTTTTCAGTATAGAGATCTCTCATCTTCTTCCTTCAGTTTATTCCTAGTGGGTTTTTTCTGTGGCTATTGTAAATGAAATTATTTTCTTTTTCATATAGTTTACCATTTGCATATGGAAATCCTACTGATTTTTGTATTCTGTAACTTTACTAAATTTATTAGTTCTTACAGATTTTTTTTTTTTCAGATGGAGTCTCGCTCTGTTGCCCAGGCTGGAGTGCAGTGTAGGGCTATCTTGGGTCACCACAATCTCAGTCTCTCAGGTTCAAGTGATTCTCCTGCCTCAGCCTCCTGAGTAGTTGAGATTACAGGCACCTGACCATCATGCCAGGCTAATTTTTTGTATTTTTAGTAGAGATGAGGATACATTATGTTGGCCACGCTGGTCTCCAACTCCTGACCTCAAGTGATCCGCCCCCTCAGCCTCGTAAAGTGCTGGGATTACAGGCATAAACCACCATGCCTGGCCAGGTCATACAGGTTTCTGATGAAGTCTTTGGAGTTTCCTACGTATAAGTTTATGTCATCTGCAAATAGGAACAATGCGACTTTCTCCTCTCTGATTTGGATACTTTTTATTTACTTATTTAATTTTTCTGGCTAAGACTTCTAGTACTAAGTGGGCGTCCTTGTCTTGTTCCTGATCTTACAGTTTTCAGTATAAAGAGCACTCATCTCCTTGGTTAAGGAGCTTTTCCTCATTTGGTATGATTTTGGCTGTGGGTTTGTCATACATGACCTTTATTGTGTTGAGGCATATACCTTTTAGAACTAATTTTTTCAGAGTTTTTATTGTGAAGGGATATTGAACTTTGTCAAATGCTTTTTCTGCATTTATTCAAATGATCATATAGGGCTTTTTGTTATTGCTAATGTGATGTATCATATTTATTGATTATCATGTGTGGAACCATCTTTGCATCCCTGGGTGAACCTTGCTTGATCATAGTAAATAATCTCTGTGATGCGCTATTGAATTTGATTTGCCAGCACATCAAATGGGATATTGGCTTGTTATTTTCTTTTGCTTGTTGTTGCGTTGTCTGGTTTTGGAATTAAGGTAATGCTAATCTTGTAAAATGAGTTTGAAATTATTCCTTCCTTTTCAATTTTCAGGACTATTTTGAGTAGAATTGGTATTAGTTCTTTAAGGGTTTCGTAGGTTTCAACAGTGAAGTCATTGGGTCCTCAACTTTTTGTCTAATGAAAGACTTTTTATTGCTTATTTAACTGCCTCACTCATTGGTCTTCTGTTGAGATTTTCTATTCATATTTTAATCTTGATGGATTTTATTTGTCTAGAAATTTACCTATTTCACCTATGTTCTCAAATTTATCTCTATGTGTATGTTCATATTAGTCTCTTATGATGCTTTATATTTTTGTGATATCAGTTGTAATGTCTCCTTTTTTATCTGGTATTATTTATGTATCTTTTCCTTTTTTTTGCTAGTCTACTTAGCAGTTTATCAATTTTGTTTATTTAAAAAAAAAAACTGTTTTGCTGATCTTTTGAATTGTTTTTTAAAGTCTCTTTCCTTTTTTCTGCTCCGAGCTTTATTATTTCCTTCCTTCTACCAACTTCCAGTTTAGTTTGTTCTTGTTATTCTCATTCCTTAATGTGCAATGGTTAGGTTGTTTATTAAAAAACCTTCTGCTTCTTTGATGTAGGTATTTACTGCTATTAGCTTTCCTCTTAGAACTTCTTTTGTTGTGTTACATAGGTTTTGGCAAGATGTGTTTCCATTTTCATTTTTCTCAAGAAATTACTTCATTTGCCTTTTAATTTCTTCATTGACCTATTGGTTATTTAGAAACATATTATTTAATTTCTATGTATTTGTAAGGTTTCTAAAGCTTTTTGTTGTTGCTGACTTATGCTTTTAGGCCACTGTGGTCTGAAAAGATGCTTGATATGACCTCCATCTTCTTAAAGGCAGCTGTGCACACTCCCAGCTAAATCTCTAGACTGGATTTAGGGTTGAAGGGCCCTCTTGTAGCAAGAATTCCTGGTATTCGTGGTGGCAAATCAGGACTGTTGGGAATCTCCAGCTTGCTTTTCTTGCATATGAAGAGGTCCTCCCTGACTTTGAGCTGATCCTTCTGTGGTAGAGAGTATGGCAGAGGCAAGATACCTCAGTCCCCTCTCTATGGTGCTATACTGGGTTTCCATATTCCATAGAGATTTTACTCTTCTCATGGTGCTCTCCAGCATACAACTGCAGTGACTCCAGTTGAAATGCAGTTGTAATAATAAAGAAAAGGGAGAATAATCAAACAGATGCAATAAAAAATGATAAAGGGGATATCACCATTGATTCCACAGAAATACAAACTACCATCAGAGATTACTACAAACAGCTCTACTCACATAAACCAGTAAACCCAGATGAAATGAATAAATTCCTAGACACATGTACTCTACCAAGACTAAATCAGGAGGAAGTTGAAACCCTAAATAGACCAATAACAAGGACTGAAGTAGAGGCAGCAATCAACAGCCTACCAACCATAAAAAAGTCCAGGTCCAGACAGGTTCACAGCTGAATTCCAGGTTTAGACATAGAAAGAGGAGCTGGTTCCATTCCTTCTCAGACTGTGTCAAACAATACAAAAGGAGGGAATCCTCCCTAACTCATTTTATGAGACCAACATCATCCTGATACCAAAACCAGGCAGAGACTCAAATAAAAAAGAAAAATTCAGGCCAATATCCATGATGAATATTGATGCAAAAATCTTCAATAAAATACTGGCAAACAGATTGCACCAACACATCAAGAAGCTTATCCATAACGACGAAGTAAGCTTCATCCTGGGGATGCAAGCCTGGTTCAACATACACAAGTCTGTAAACGTAATCCATCACATAAATGAGGCCAAAGACAAAATCCACATGATCATCTCAATAGATGCAGAAAAGGCCTTTGATAAAATTCAACAGCCCTTCATGCTAAAAACTCTTAATAAACTAGGTATTGATGGAACGTATCATAAAATGATAAAAGTTATATATGACAAACCTACAGCCAACATCATACTGAACGGGCAAAAGCTGGAAGAATTCCCTTTGAAATCAGGCACTAGACAAGGATGCCCTCTCTCACCACTCCTCTTCAACCTAGTATTTATTGGAAGTTCTAGCCAGAGCAATCAGGCAAGAAAAAGAAATAAAGGATATTCAAATTAGGAAAGGAGGAAGTCAAACTGTCTCTATTTGTAGATGACATGATTGTATATCTAGAAGACCCCTTTATCTCAGCCCCAAATCTTCTCAAACTGATAAGCAACTTCAGCAACGTCTCAGGATACAAAATCAATATGCAGAAATCACAAGCATTCCTATATACCAATAACAGACAGAGGGCCAAATTAAGAGTGAACTCCCATTCACAATTGCTACAAAGGGAATAAAATACCTAGGAATACAACTAACAAAGGATGTAAAGGACCTCGTCAAGGAGAACTACAAACCACTGCTCAACGTAATAAGAGAGGACACACACAGATGAAGAAACATTCCATGCTCATGGTTAGGAAGAATCAATATCGTGAAAATGGCCATATTGCCAAAAGTAATCTATAGATTCAATGCTATCCCCATCAAGCTACCAATGACCTTCTTCACAGAACTGGAAAAAAAACACTTTAAACTTCATATGGAATCACAAAAGACCCCGCAGAGCAAAGACAAGCCTAAGCAAAATGAACAAGGCTGGAGGCACCACACTGCTGGACTTCAAACTATACTACAAGGCTGCAGTAATCAAAACAGCATGGTACTGATACCAAAACAGAGTCATAGAATAATGGAACAGAACAGAGACCCCAGAAGAAACACCACACATCTACAACCATCTGAAATTTGACAAACCTGGCAAAAACAAGCAATGAAAAAGGACTCCATGTTTAATAAATGGTGTTGGGAAAACTAGCTAGCAATGTGCAGAAAGCAGAAACTGGACCCCTACCTGTCATCTTACACAAAAATTAACTCCAGATGAATCAAAGACTTAAATATAAAACCTAACATCATAAAAACACTAGAAGAAAATGTAGGCAAAACCATCCATGACATAGACCTAGGCAAGGACTTCATGACTAAAACACCAAAAGCAATGGCAATAAAAGCCAAGATAGACAAATGGGATCTAATTAAACTCCAGAGCTTCTGTATAGCAAAAGAAACCATGATTAGAGTGAATCAGCAACCAACAGAATGGGAAAAAATTTTTGCAATCTACCCATCTGACAAAGGGCTAACATCCAGAATCTACAAAGAACTGAAACAGATATACAAGAAAAAAACAAACAAGCCCATTCAAAAGTTGGCAAACGATATGAACAGACACTTATTGAAAAAAGACATATATGAAGCCAAAAAACATGAAAAAATGCTCATCATCACTGATCATTGGAGAAATGCAAATCAGAACCACATTGAGATATCATCTCATGCCAGTTAGAATGGCGATCATTAAGAAATCTGGAGACAACAGATGCTAGAGAGGATGTGGAGAAATAGGAACACTCTTACACAGTTGGTGGGAGTGTAAATTAGTTCAAACATTGTGGAAGACAGTGTGGCAATTTCTCAAGGATGTAGAAATAGAAATTCCATTTGACCCAGCAATCCTGTTCCGGGATATATACCCAAAGAACTATAAAGACATATGTACACATATGTTCATTGCAGCCCTGTGCACAACAGCAAAGACCTGGAACCAACCCAAATGCCCATCAATGATAGACTGGACAAAGAAAATATGGTACATATACACTATGGAATACTACGCAGCCATAAAAAAACGATGAGTTTGTGTCCTTTTCAGGGACTCAGATGAATTTGGAAACCATCATTCTCAGCAAACTGACACAGAACAGAAAGCCAAACACCATATGTTCTTACTCATAGGTGTGTGTTGAACAAAGAGAACATGTGGACTCAGGGAGAGGAGCATCACACACTGGGGGCAGTGGCATGGTGGGGTAGGGGAGAGACAGCAGGAATTGGGGAGGGAGGGGAGAGTGGGGAGGGATAAGATGGGGAGAAATGCCAGATATAGTATGCACCTAAAGTAAAATAAATACATTAAAAAAAAGAAATAGAGTTGTTTATTTTTGTTTTGGGTTCCTTTTTGTTGGGGGAAATAAGTAACAGGTAACTCTAGTCAGCCATCTTGCTGGTATCATTCTTAAGATATATTAAAACTTTTTCCCACTAATTTTTACCAAATTGATTTTTTCTCAGTCTTCACAACTCAGTAATAGCAGCAGCATCAACCCTACACATGAAAGGCAACTCCTCTCCCGATGCAAAAAAAATAGCAACTTTGGCCAGGCGCAGTGGCTCAGGTCTGTAATCCCAGCACTTTGGGAGGCCCAGTGGGAGGATCACTTGAGGTGAGGAGTTCAAGACCAGCATGGCCAGCATAGTGAAGCCTCATCTCTACTAAAAACACACAAATTAGCTGAGCATGGTGGCAGATTCCTATAATCCCAGCTACTTAAGAGCTCAGACAGGAGAATTACTTGAACCTGGGAGGCAGAGGTTGCAATGAGCTGAGATCACTCCATTCACTCCAGCCTGGGCAAAAGACCAAGACTCTTCAACAACAACAACAACAACAACAACACTGATCAATTTTTATCTCCTTTCTCAGCTCCCACAGCTAATGCTTTGACAAGGCTGTTGGTTCTAACTCTAAAATTTACCTAAAGTTCACTACTCTTTATCTCCAATAAAGTGTTATAATTTTTACTGTAAGAGATATGCTGACCAGATGTTCTTCAGTGAGTGATTAGGTAAATAAACTGTCATTCATCCATACCATAAACTACTACTCAGCAATTAAAAAAAAAGACACTATTGATATACCCCCAAATTGGGATTAATCTCCAGAAATTTATGCTAAATGAAAAAGACCAATCTCAATGGTAACATGCTATACGATTGTATTTATATAACATCATGAAGTAACAAAATTATAGGGATAGAGAAAAGATTAATGGTTTCCAGCAGTTAAAAAGGAAAGGTGGAGACAAGAGGGGTAGTTTGCCTGGCTATGAAAGGGCAATAAAACTGATATTCTTAGTCATGAAAATGTTCTGTCTCTTGACTCTATTCCTCTAACATCTGGGATGTGACATTAAAATTTTTAAGATGTTACCATCAGGTGAAACTTACTAAGGACTACATAGAATCTTTCTGTGTTATTTCTTATAATTGTAAGTGAAACTGAAGTTATTTAAAAATACAAATATGGTCCTTTATCATTAATCGTAGAGTGTAATCTTTAACATTAAATCAAGTGACTATGTATGTTTTTTGTTTCTGGACTCTATTTTGTATTGTTTGTCTATCAGTCTTGTGCTAACACCACAGAGTGTTAATTATTTTTATTTTTAAAAAGGACTCACTGCTAGTGTATGGCCTTCAATATTTTTCTTTATTAACATGGTTATCTATATTTGCCCTTTGCAGATTCCCACATATTTTGGAATCAGCTTCACATTTTTTACAAATAAGAAATTTTGCTACAATTTTTATTGTATTGAATCTTTAGATCAATTTCAATATAATTGACAATTTGACTATATTAAGTGTTCTAATCCATGAGAATAACCCTTGTTAATATAATTTAATTTTCTTTAAGGAGGCTATAAACATCTTTTATTAAGTTCAAGCCTACATATTCTCTTTTTACTGTTATAAATTTTATTTTAATTTGTTTCCACTATAAAATATATATGTTTATATATAGTTATGTACCACATATCATAGCATCATACAATGATGGTCACATAAGATTATAAAACTATTTTTTGTACCTTTTTTCCATTTAGATATGTACAGATACAAAAATACCATTTTGTTACAGTTGTCTACAGTATTTAGTACAGTAACATGCTCTACAGGTTTGTAGCCTAGGAGCAATAGGCTATACCATATAACATAGGTGTGTAGTAGGTTATGCCATCTAGGTTTGTATAAGTACACTGTGTGATATTGACACAACAGTGAACTTGCCAAGCACATTTTTCAGACTGTATGTCTGTTATTAAGCAACATGTCTACATTAACCTGCTATTGAGTGGCCTTGCTAAATCTGCATACATATTATTGAATTTATCTGAATATCAATGGTAATTTAAATGAATAATATTACTTTTATTTTTAATTTATCAACATGTTGTTTCTTTTTCTTGTCCTAATACATTGGCTGGAAATTTTCATTGTTGCTACACCAACAATGAATAAAAGCTGGGTAAACTACAAACACATTCCTTTTCCTCAAACCTATCAGATACCTAAAATCACAGAGCAAACATATAACCTGAAATCCAAAGATAAAGAGTCTCTTTCTCTCCCACCAAGATGGATAGGACAGGTGTTTCTGAAACCTGTGGCAGAGTACAAGAAGAAGTAGCCATCATACAAGCCAGTAAGAAGCAATCAGTGAAAAGATAGGTGTTTTTTCACCTATTAATCCAAGCTGGAAAACACTCTTCAGGATATTATCCAGGAGAACTTCCTCAACATAGCAATGCAGGCCAACATTCAAGTCCAGGAAATACAGAGAATACCACAAAGATATTCCTCAAGGAGAGCAACTGCAAGGGACATAATCATCAGATTCACCAGGGTTGAAATGAAGGAAAAAATGCTAAAAAATATTAAAATTAAAATGCCTTAATGCTAAGGCAGCCAGAGAGAAAGGTCAGGTTACCCACAAAGGGAAGCCCATTAGACTCACAGTAGATCTCTCAGCAGAAACCCTACAAGCCAGAAGAGAGTGGGGGCCAATATTCAACATCCTTAAAGAAAAGAACTTTCAACCTAGAATTTCATATTGAGCCAAACTGAGCTTCATAAGCTAAGGAGAAATAAAACAAGCAATATGAACAAGCAATTGCTAAGAGATTTCGTAACCACCAGGCCTGCCTTAAAAGAGCTCCTGAAAGAAGCACTAATCATGGAAAGAACAACCAATACCAGCCACTCCAAAAACGTACCAAATGGTAAAGAGCATTAACACAATGAAGAAACTGTGTCAACTAATGGGCAAAACAACAAGCTAGCATCAAAATGGCAGGATCAAATTCACACATAACAATCTTAACCTTAAATGTAAATGGGCTAAATGCCCCAATCAAAAGACACAGACTAGCAAAAAAGTCAAGACCCATTGGTGTGGGTGTGTTGTATTCAGGAAACCCATCTCATGCAAGAACACATATAGGCTCAAAATAAAGAGATGGAGGAAGATTTACCAATCAAATGGAGAGCAAAAAAAAAAAAAGCAGGAGTTGCAATCCTAGTCTCTGGTAAATGGACTGTAAGCCAAAAAAGATCAAAAGAAACAAAGAAGGGCATTACATAATGGTAAAAGGATAATTGCAACAAGAAGAGATAACTACCCTAAATATATATGCATCCTATACAGGAGCACCCAGATATATAAAGCAAGTTCTTAATGATCTACAAAGAAACTTAGACTCCCACACAATAATAGTCGGAGACTAACACTCCACTGTCAATATTAGACAAATTAACGAGACAGAAAATTAACAAGGATATCCAGGTCTTGAACTCAGATCTGGAACAAGTGGATCGAATAGACATCTACAGAACTCTCTACCTAAAATCCATAGAATATACATTCTTTTCAGCACCACATGGCACCTGCTCTAAAATTGACTACATAATTGGAAGTAGATCACTCCTCAGCAAATGCAAAATAACAGAAATAATAACAGTCTCTCAGACCACAATGCAACCAAATTAGAACTCAGGATTAAGAAACTAACTTAGAACCACACAACTTCATGGAAACTGAACAACTGGCTCCTGAATGTCGACTGGATAAACAATGAAATTAAGGCAGAAATAAAGATGTTCTTTGAAACCAATGAGAATGAAGACACAATGTACCAGAATCTCTGTGACACATTTAAAGCAGTGTCTAGAGGGAAATTTATAGCAATAAATGCCTACATGATAAGCAAGGAAAGATCTAAAATTGATACCCTATCATCAAAATTGAAAGAACTAGAGGAGCATGATAAAAAAAACCTCAAAAGCTAACAGAAGACAAGAAATAACTAAGATCAAAGCAGAACTGAAGGAGATAGAGACACACACACACACACACACAAAAAAAAAAACCCTTAAAAAAATAAATAGATCCAGGAGCTGGTTTTTTGAGAAGATCAACAAAATAGACCTCTAGGCAGATTAATAAAAAAGAAAAAATGATTGAATAGATGTGATAATAAACGACAAAGGGGATATCACCACTGATTCCACAGAAATGCAAACTACGATCAGAGATTACTACAAACAACTTTATGCACATAAACCAGTAAACCTGGAAGAAATGGATAAATTCCTGGACACTTGCACCCTCCCAAGCCTAAACCAGGAAGAAGTTGAAACCCTGAATAGACCAATAACAAGGGCTGAAGTTGAGGCAGCAATTTATAGCCTACTAACCAAAAAAAGTCCAGGGTTCACAGCTGAATTCAACCAGATGTAGAAAGAGGAGCTGGTACCACTCCTCCTGAGGTTATTCCAAACAATACAAAAAGAGGGAATCCTTCCCAAATCATTTTATGAGACCAACATCATCCTGATACCAAATATTAACAAATTTTAAAGGATGAGTATGGACTGGTATGACAAAAAATTCATATTCACTTGCAGGCTTTTTTCAAAGGACCTCCACCTGGTACATATGAGAAGGAATCAGGGCAGGGCAGAAGACTGAACAGAGACTCCCTCAGTGGTGCAGGTATAAAGAAGAAAATTTTTTGCCATGGCAGGAAATAGAGGCAATAAAGGTTCCTGATTCTAGGATCTTATGCCGGTGCAATTGAAGACTTCTACTAATAGGTCTAGTGCAGTAAATCTTCCAGCACATGGTCTGACACAGCTATATGGCAGAGATTGTCTACTACGGGGAAGATGAAAGAATGCTAAGAATGTTCTTTCCCCAAGACCTGAGCAAATAGGGGTTAAGACTGAGATTGAACCCAGAAAACAGAAGACATCTCCTTGCTTCTTCAGGATACTAGGCTTCCAAAAATTATCCATCACAAATAGAAACATTGTAACAAAGGAGAAAGCAAGGGTATAGCAAGGAACCACCTATATAACATGGACTTTCAGAAGTCACAGAAAAACCATTGATAACTCTCTAATACTGAGAAAAACTGTCATTAAAGCCAGCCCACACCCAAAGTCCAAAGCATTTTTAGAGGAATTTGAAGTGGATTAATGCCCAAGTATAAATAATATTTACTTCAATTTCTTCTGTTTTAGACAAGATGTCTTGATTTCAATAAAATTTGAAGATATAAAATAAATTAGGTAAAATCAAGTCATTATCATGAGACCAAGGAATCAACAGAACTAGAGTCAGAGTCAGAGGTTATTCAGGTGTTGGAATCATAAAACAGGGATTTAAAAACTGCAATGATTTATTTGTTAAAGAATCTAGTTTGAAAAGAAGATAACATGTATAAACAGAAGAGAAATTTTGGCCAAAAAAATGGAAATTACACAAATATACAAAGAGAAAAAAAACCAGGAAAATTAACATAAAATAATGGAGCAGAACATGTGAATAATGGGACTCACTTATCGGTGCTCAGACATGTGTCCGCTCTGTGTAAGCTCTGGGAATTTTTCAGCTGTGACTCACTGGTCTTCTTTATCTAGATGTTTTAGAGTTTCATTTTATATATGGTACCATGGTACCAAGCAAGACACCCCTGTGTAGATCTTTGGAGCTCTTCTCTTTTGTACATTTCCCTCCTTTTCAAATTTCTGTCCTGTGACTTCCAAAACTCTCAGTCTCCTTGATCGTGGTTCTCTACGTGCTTAACTAAGTGAGCCAATAAGGCCTTGTTTTGATTTCCTTTACTGTCAGGAAAACAGGACCATGTTTGTTTCTCTTTTCTTGAGGTGTACCATCCTGCAATCCAGTATCTACAAACATTTGCTTTATATATTTTGTCTGCCTCTCTGTTTGTTTAAGGTGGGAGGTTAAGTCCAGTTTTTGTTATTCCAAGATTTCTAGAAATAGAAGACCATATTGGATTATCATGTTTGAAGTTATATCATTCAATTCTTAAATTTCTAATCAGATTAAATATTATAGTAGAGATAAGCGCTAGAAAAGAAGTCAGGAGTCCTGGGGATACAGTCATGACTTCCTGCATATGACTAGCTCCATCACTTTGAGCAAATGTGATGCCCTCTTTATAATTTAGTTGTCTCATCTGTAAGTTGAGAAAGTTACACTTAATTGTCTCTAAAACTCTTCCAGTGCTAACATTCTGCATCTGTGGAAAAGAACTATTTACAAAATCTCCAAGTGGATAGATTGGCCTTTTTGTGGTTTACCTGAAAGCTGATTTTCAACATCACTCTTTAGAGCAAGACAAAAGAGTAGGCTCCCAAATTGCTCTGCTGCTGCAACTCCTGCTCACACTAATAGGAATTACACACAAGCATCTCAGAGATAATGGAGCCGTCAATCTCTTTTATGAACCATGACAAGTTTCCAAGAAATGGTAGATTTCAAAGTAAACATCCAGCATATCAGCATAGAGTCAGCAAAGATCAGTTCAAAACCTTTTATACCACTTCCCCTCTTCCCCTACAGAATGAAAATATCCGTGAAATTCATCTACCTCTTAGGCACCTGATGGCTCTCTTTGTTGAGATGGAGGTAACAGCTGAATAAGAGGGTAATTAGGGTGGAAATAAAATCCAAATGATTGAAAATCTTCCTCCTTGGTTTTGATTAATAAGATAATTGTGGATTAAACAACTCACTCTATACTTTTGAAGTCACGGCAAAGGTATTCAAGTGTTTCTGTTGATTTTCAGAGCAGTTCCTGAGATGGCATTTTCTGGTGCCCTGGCAAGCCAAACTTACTTAGATTCTTCTGTCCTTATGAGCCTCAGCTTAACTGGCTCTGAGACTTTTCCTACTACAATGCCATCATTCTAGCTTCGGGAAATGTGTCAAGACAATATTTTAAAGAAATGATCAGTGGGAGCATTGTTTATAATAAGCATGGCATTGCAGAGCATGTTTTGGGGTTCTAACCCCAGTTAGGTTGTCTATTGATGCCAGATTCACAGATTTTAAATATGGTGGGTACTTTAGAGATAATCTTGTCCTACCACATCACTTTACAAAAAAATCAAAGTGAATTGTCGGGTATTGTAATTCCTAAAGGAGAAAAGCATGTGCATACACTTTAAACAATATGATAAAAACAAAAATATTTTCTAGTTAATTCTCAGTAAAGCAGAAAATTAAATTTACTTGACTGCTTTTCCTTCACAGATCATTCCAACTAAATTTACTTTAATTGAATTTAGAAACATGGAACAAATCTCAGGAGAATTTTTTAAACAAAGATAATAGTGTAGAAATACATTGCAGGTTGGGATAAATGAATGGTAGCCTGCTGTTATGTGTATGAATGGGTCAGAGAACTTTCTGAATTTGCACATAGAATAGGTCATGAGCAAGTTATGTTCCTCTTTATACCATTAGCTCACTATTTCCATAGTACCTGAGGTCAAGTCTGGCTTTTTTTTTTTTTTTTTTTTTTTGAGATGGAGTTTCGCTCTTGTTACTCAGGCTGGAGTACAATGGCACAATCTCGGCTCACTGCAACCTCCGCCTCCTGGGTTCAGGCAATTCTCCTGCCTCAGCCTCCTGAGTAGCTGGGATTACAGGCACGTGCCACCATGCCCAGCTAATTTTTTGTATTTTTAGTAGAGGCAGGGTTTCACCATGTTGACCAGGATGGTCTTGATCTCTTGACCTCGTGATCCACCTGTCTCGGCCTCCCAAAGTGCTGGGATTACAGGCTTGAGCCACCGCGCCCGGCCTGGTCTGACATTTCTTTACGCAGAAAACCCTAATATTGCCCTGTTTGGGAGAACTGAAAAATAAACTTGCTTCAATTCTAAGAAAGCCAGATTACTCAGAACGCGTTATCATTTCTGAACTAGAAAGCCCTGCTGAGAATCCTTCAGGGGAGAACCTGATAAGATTTTACTCTTTGATCTAAGCAACACTTGTAGATTAGGATAATTTTGCATATGCAAACTAATGCAAAGAATTACTTTGTATTATTTACATGCACTCTAAGTGTTAAAATTGGTTTGTGTACACTCTCTCGGAAAAGCATCTGCTCTTCTTCCTACTCAGTATGTTTAATATTAGTATATTTTATTGAGTACCCAAAAATGATTTTGAAAATCTATTATTGGGTAGTACAGGTAAAATAATAGAAAGAACCTTGGAAGTAAATGGGAGGTTTTAGTATATATATATACCACGTATATGTAAATATATATTATATATGTATATAAACACTATGTGTGTACATACACAAACACAGAACTTTTTCATGTTTTAGCCAGTGGTGAACTTATTGCTCAAGTTTACCACTGGCTAAAAAAATGCAAAAAAAAAAAAATTCAACATTATCAAGTACTATGAAAAATATTACCTGAGATAATGTAAATATTTTATGCATGTATATAGCAGGAATTTTAACAAGGGCTTTACATGTATTATTTAATTAAATCCTCGTAAAAATCCAACAAGATAGAAATTGGTATTATGTCACTTGACCAAAAAGTTCAATGATATGTCCTGGGTCAGAAACTGTTAAGTGGCTGAGCTGAGATTTGAACCTGGGTCTGGCAGACCCCTGAACTGCAGTGTTTATCCTATGCTTTGACAATCTGGGAGGGAACACAGGTGGGTGTGGCTTTGTTGAAAGTCAGAGTAAAGCATTACTTTTGGCTGCACCTTGATTTAACAGGAAGTAATCAAATTTTAGCGGAAGTTTTACTAATGTATTTGTACCCACACTTCTGTGTCCATGGATTGCAAAGCTCAGAAAATAAAGACATCCCTGAAAGCAGCCTCCAAGGTCAGCATTTGGCCTTTGGAACTTCTGACTGACCTATGAGATGCTTCAGACCTCCCTGCCAAACAACTCCCTTTTGCCTGAACAGGCTCTGGAGCATAAATAGTTCAGCAAGTGTCTGCATTAAATTATCCTGCACATTTTGTCACTCCTAATTGACTAGATTTTAATGGGTTGCAGGAAAAGAAAAATTCTATGTATTTGGTAACATATACTTAATTCTGGCCTAACAAGGCCTTTACAGATTTCTAACTCCAGGGTCTTTCAGACAATATGCTAGCAGGATCTAGCTCTCTATGCAAAGTTTGTTAAAACTGTCCGTCTGCGAAAAATTTTCATTGCCCTCTTGGAGCCACAGGTGGCCTTGACTACCCCTGTGCTTGCTCATTTTCTTCCCTTGAATATTTATGATACTCTTACCCATTGATTTTGAGAGAAGGTTACAGAAATTGATTGGCAGCACTGGCAAATACCTGATGGGAGAATTTGGCCTCAGAATGAGAATGAGCCACTAATGACAGAACTGTGCCCAGTGTGACTAATGCATATGGAGTAAGGAAACTCTAGGGCTTCTTCCATGCATACAGTCCTCAGCCATGTGGATGTCAGCAGGCAGGGAGAATTATTTTCTCCCACCATGGTGGAGGACTCGAGGATATTTAGCATTCTTCGTATTAAGTTCAACATACTCTGTCAATCCTTTAATTGCAAGATAGGGTGGCTCTATGGAATTCTCAGAAGTATCTATTCATTGGAGGCATTTTCAGCATTGGGAATGCTTGTAGTCTGGATTGGCAGTCTTGGGATGGTGGTAGTACGGAGTGCTGTTATTATAGGGCTTTATTTTCCATGGGGAGTAAAGTGATCATTTCCACCATTGAAAACCCATTTGGTTTGTACCTACTTCCCTTTCACTCTCTGCCTTTTTCCATAGGTTTTTTTCCCCCCCAGGTTTTTGAAGTGTAAAGAATAATTATTCTTGCTCATGCAAGTGTGAATGTGGAATCAACAATGCAGGAAAAGTGAAGTTTAGTTCACTTATCAATAATTTGTTTCATATGAGGACAAAACAAACACACACACTGGTGAAGTAGATTAGATTTCCTATCCATAGTCCTACACTTAATTGAAGCATCACAATATTCATAGGGCTTTTCTACTTTCTAATCATTTTCACAGGATAGACACTATCAACATTTGTTGAATGAGTAAATGGAAACACACATGCATTCATACCTCAATTTGAATCTCTGTGACTACTGGGGGGTCAATTAAGGCTGACAAAGTAAGCATTACTTCCTCTACATATGAGTCACAAATGAAGCCCAGGTGAAAATACTTAGGTGTGGCACACAAGGCCACAGGGAGGAACATAACAGCACTAGATATCACGATCGAACATAGTGAGTTGGAAGTGACTAATTCATGTATTTGAAAGGCTGAGACATTTTCAGCAGCATAGAGGTACAGCCTTGGTGCTTCAGGGAAACTGCACAATGCTAGAACTGCCATCTTTAGGAGCAATGCTGAAAGGGGTAAGAAACAGGCAAGAGAGGGACAGACATCAGATGAACAGGAAGAAGGAGGATGCAGAAAAACTGGAAGGGCAAGTCCCAGAGTAGAAAGGATGAGACAAGACTGAAGAGAGCCCCAATGCAGGTGCTTGCCATGTTGGGTTGGAGGAGGGACAGCTCATGGTCTGTTCTGGTCCCTACTAAACAGCTGGAAATGGGCATCCAGGCATTCACAGGCTGCCTTAACCCCCTCCTAGAACCATCAGCTCCACCAGCAGCCTCCACTCCACTAATTATCCCTCTTGAGATAAGAGTTACTGCTAATTTCTTCTGTGTATTTGCCAAAAAGTAGATTTCAGGAAGTATGTGAATTCAGGAAGTAGAGATTTCACACAAAAAAAGTGACACGGTCACCATTTGTAATTTAAACATTTCCCTGAATAACAATTTTTTTTAACTTGGAAATTTGGACAACGTTATTTATCCTGTGTTATAGACAACAGGCTAAATGTTTCTTTCCAATTCATGGCTACTTGTTACCATTTCCATGTATCGCAGCCTTATGTTTTCAGGACACATAAAGGATTTGGGAATGAGGCTTAATTACTTTATAATCCTCCCATAATTTGTACTCTGCAATTTCAATGTCATGACCTTAACATACACACTCTTTTCTGATTTTCTCTTCTTATTTCCCTACTCCTGAACATACTCACTAGATATCATGTATCTGGTCCATAACAGGTATGGGTGTATGAAATAGTTTCTAATCATCAGCCTCCCTGGGACCATAACTCCTGCTCCTGTGACATACATGCTAGGGACATGTGACTCCTTCTTCTGCCTTAGGGACATCTCTCTCACATTGTGCTATGTGCTTAGGGGCATGCTGGAGTATATCATACATCCAACATTTCTGATAGGAATAGCACTGACAACTGAAAAACACAAGGTCAAGTGTCCAAAAGTATCCTTAGAAAGTATTACCTAGAAAAACAATGTAAGTCTCCAAGTTCATAGACCAGGATTCTCAAACAAAATTAGCATGATATTCCCGCCTACCGCTGACTATACTTTTCTTGTAAATAGAATTAATACACAAGGTCAAGCCCTGAACATAGTTTTCCAGTAGGCAAAGTTGACCCTTTCACCTTAACCCACTAAACTGAGAAAGGATATTTGCTTTTATGTTTCTATCATAGGCTTCTATTTTCAGAGTCTGTGCCAAATGCAAATTAGGACAGAACAGAGTCAAGCATGGCTGGGCGGGCAGACCTCAGTCTCCTACTTAAGAAGAACGCCTGTTGAGGGAAGAGCAGACTGCAGAATGTTAGGTCGGAGTCAGGTTTCAATGACTGGTATTGATCCTGATTAGGTTTGAGGATAATGCCTTGCCTTTCATTGCTACCTGTTCTTCTGGAAAGGCCACCTTAATAAATTTTAGAAAACTTCTTTGCAGGTTTGATATTGACTCCACAAGCATGATATAATTTGAAGAGGAGGGTCTTTACATTTTGACTTCCAGATTTGAGGTAGTTCTGATGCTAACTACTTGCATTGTGCAAGAAACTTCACTTTAATTCTCCATTTCCTCATCTTAAAATGAGGACAATAATAACATCCCTGTTAAATGGTTGTAGATATTACCATTTTCCTACTACACGCATTCAAAAGAAGCAGGCTATGTTAGATGGCTGCTAGAGCAAACCATCTTTAACAATAGAGGCTGGCCCCTGAATAGCTAACTATGAGAAGGAGAAAAATGAACTTAAAAACTGAAAAGTATTGCTATCATGCTTTATTAAAAGCCTGTGTCATTTTGAGTTGAATGTATAAGTTTCATTTTATGGAATCTAAACATTTATCGAGCTGCTTATATCTGCTTTTGAATTTTATTTAAAAAATTATTTCTTAATATTTAGGAATGATTTAAATAGTTTAGAGGCAGATTTCCAATTAACTAAATGAGGTAATAATCATTTCTACATAATTAATTCATCTATTTTTGGACAGCACCTGCTATAATAAAATTTATTTACAGATTCTCTTGGTCTGATTCTCTGAGAAGCAGACTTAGGCAAATCTCTTTTGGAGGGTATACAATCTACTTTTACACAGATGGGTGTTTTGTAGTCCCATTTTACAGATAAAAAGGTTTTGCTTTTTTTTTTTTTTTTTTTTTTTTTTTGATATGGAGTCTTGCTCTGCGGTCCAGGCTGGAGTGCAGTGGCCTGATATTGGCTCACTGCCTCCCAGGTTCAAGGGATTCTCCTGCCTCAGCCTCCTGAATAGCTGGGATTACAGGGGTGTACTGCCATGCTCAGCTAATTTTGGTATTTTTAGTAGAGATGCGGTTTCAGCATGTTGGTCAGGCTGGTATCAAACTCCTAACCTTGTGATCTGCCCATCTTAGCCTCCCCAACTGCTGGGATTATAGGCATGAGCCACCGTGCCTGGCCTAAGGTTTATTTTATGTTATTTATTTTCGAGTAGGGTTTTGCTCTGTTGCCCAGGTTAGAGTTTAGTGGTGTTATCATAGTTCACTGTAGACCTCCTAGGCTCAGAATCCTCCCACCTCAGCACCCTGAATAGCTGGGACTATAGGCATGCACCACCACACCCAGATCATTTTTGTATTTTTTTGTAGAGATGAGGTTTCACGATGTTACCCAGGCTGGTCTTAAACTCATTGGCTCAAGCAATCTACTTGCCTTAGCATCCCAAAGTACTAGGATTTCGTACGTGAGCTACAGCACCTGGCTTTTTTTTAAAAAGGCAAAATTTACAGATAAAATTGTATACATTTAAAGTGTAGAATGTGATGTTTTGATATACATATACATTGTGAAATCATTAAATGATTACTACAGTCAAGTGAATTAACACATCTCCCACCTCATGTTACTCTTTATTTTTTCATAAGAATGCTTTAAGATCTAATCCTTTAGCAAATTTCAAGTATACAGTAATATTCAACACATTAACTATAGTAACCATGTTATAAGCTTTTGTCATATGTGCTTTTTATTGCAGTCATCCTTATATCTGATAGTGTTTTCCTTTACTCTGGTTTACCGTGGGCTTGACTGTCTATCCTAATCTAAAAAACACAGAGTGCGTCTAATGGTGGTCAGGAAGAGTGAATATCCAACATCTAAAATGAAGTTCAACGTGGAGTTGAATGCAGCCTTGGTGTTACTGTTTCTGTGGTTGTAACAACATCTCGTTATTATTAGCTGCCCCACTGTGACCACTTAGTACCCTCTAGGTACAGTGCTAAGTGTGTCAATATCCTCACAACTACCCTGAGTTTGACGTAGCCTTAACTCTAAGGTAAGAATCCTGAAGCTCAGAGAGCACAGGGGATAATATGCTCAAGGTCACAGAGATCAATGACAAAGCTTGAATCTGAATCATGACCTCAAAATCCATGCTAAACTCTAGTGTGAGGTCAGAAATTGAGACATTTCTAAACTCAAAATGCAGTGATATTCTTAAAGACTCCAACTTTTATTTCTCCCATTTTGTCTTCTCAGTCCTATTCAGCACCTCATTTTTTTGTTAAGTTCTAGAAAGAGCACAGGTTGTATGAAGAAGGGTACTGGAACAGAGAGAAGGAGAAAAAGAGAAGAACATGTGACATAAAAGCAGCAACAAACCTCAAAACAGGGGAAATAGATGTGACAGCCTCCCATGACCTCGTCTATGTCACTTTTTCCCCTGAGGGTTTCTTTATTTCTCCTGAACCACATTCTATGTCCTTCAGTTCTTGAAGAATTTTAACCTCAATTTTCATAAACTAACTACCCACCAGGAGTTGAATAATAGCTTAAAAGATTTTCTCTCCCCTAAGGGACATTTTCATTTTAATAGAAGACATAGAAGACAGTGTGCAGACTAAAAATACTTTGGGATCAAAAGCAATGAATATTTTAAGATGGGTTTCTGGCACCAAGATAATTTGTGAGGAGGATGTCTCTGGATGGATGGCTAGGATACACAACACTTCTTAATACATTCTTGGCCACTTGGTTTGAATCCTAGGCCATAAGCAAAGGAATAAGATTTGAAAAGAAAGAGAAGAAGAAAAAAGGATGAAAAAGAAAAGTGGGGTCTGACTAGCTTTAAATTCAGTGGTCTGGCTTCCTTTCCTGAAGGTTTTCCAATATCCACAGCTAAGCCACTTTAACTCCAAAGGCCCTGCACAAAAATCTAGAACCAATCATACTCTTAACCATTCCTGGAATCCGGGGCTTGGCTGGCCTGGAGCTTTGCATTTCAGCATCATAGATAACATGCTTCTAGTCCCTGTGCCTGAACTCTCAACCTATTACCTGTACATGTATATTTTATATATTTGGGAATCAGGCTAATTGGGATTCCACTGGAACCACTCACTAGTTGAATGGACTTGAGTATTACCTATTTTGTTAGCCTAAACTTTTAAATCACTATAATATGGATAATAATCTATGTATTGTAGAGAGAATCAAGAACAATTATGATAGTAACATCACTCACCCTGTGTCCTAAGTGTGATGATAACCATTTCATTTATGTCAGCTCCTCTAGAAAAGAAAAACATTACGTGCAAATAGATTGAAAAGTTACCAAGTCATACAGCTCAGAGTGAGCTTTCCTGTTATATAGCTAGGTCTGTATGACTCCATAGCTTATGCTCTTAGCCCAGAGCCTGGCATATAGTACAGACTTGATAAATGGCAACTATTGCTCCCTACTCCAGACACAGCCTGTCCCTTTTATCAGGGCTGCTTATCTGGACCTGTCCTGGGCTTATGCAAATGTGCTGTCCATGGTGGCACTCTTGCTGATCACCTGCCATTTAGGACATCTGTCTACTGAGGTCAGTCACTAGGAATTCTTGATGCTCTATGTCAGTCACTAGGAATTCTTGATGCTCTACCTGTCTGTTCAGGCTTCCTCATGCCATTAATTGTTTGAAACCTCTGTGACCCATCTTGGAACTAGATAATCATGCTATCAAACATACCTCGTATTAAGCAGAGAACAGCTTGCATTCACCCAGCAACTCCTTTGCCACCTTTATCGATAGAAGAAGAGAGCTGTGCTCTGTCTAGAGCTCAGAGCTGGGAATTAAAGGTGTACAAATAATTCAGGGAATGATCTACTACCTCCAAGTTAACAATCTGGTCTAGTAGGAGAAAACAAGAAAGCTCTCACTGAAAACTCAAATGATCACAAAATATATCACAGAAGAGGTAGGAAATTATTTTGATCTTGAGGACTAAATAAATCTTAGGCAAATATAAAAGAAGACATTGATGTAATAAAACTTATATCTCCCCCTGGTTTTGGTGGGAACATTTAGCAACCACCTGAGAAGAACATTATTGCCTAGCAATAAATGCTTTTCTCCTCAAAGAGTTATTTTTCCTGGGAAAGAAAATGAGTCAGTAAGCCTCCCAAAGCCACGTTTGAAGATGAGTACATAGACTTGGAAACAGTATGTTTTCAAAAGTTCCAAGAAGTTTTCACAGAAATGAATCTATTTTCCTTGAAATGTAATACAATCAACTTCTGAAAAAATATATACAGTTATATTTTGGGTCCTGAAAATATTCTTGTATAATTAAATAAAGTGAATGAAACTGGTGTTTAGACAATATCATTTAATAAAAGCTTTTAAAGTGAAATTAAGCCAATACACCATTTCTTTGAACAAACATGTATTAAGGGAAGCCAACATGTATTTGCCATTGCAGACACTGATACTGGAGCAGATACAGTTATAATCAAAGCCAGAGCTCTTGCTTTATTTTTCATCCCAACCCATGCATCCTAATTAAAGCCATATGAATGAACTTCAGCTATTAATTTTACATAACCTGATATACATGCAATGCTGAATAAACCTAGGCTCCTTTAACCAAATTAGAGAAGTTAACTGTAACGGATATATTTGTTGGCTGGGACCTGACATATAATTTACTTAAACCAATATTAAAATAGAAACCAATGTATCTGTATTTCAACCACATACATTTTCCCAGCATATGTGATTGTTATATAAATAGATACATATTCCTCTAGACCACTTCATATTCATGAAACCAATGAATTAACTGCATTCAGCAGATGTGACAGAATATTCACCCAGCCTTACATTTCCTCTTTTACTCTGTTTAAACATAAACTTAAAAAAAAATACTTTTTGTGAAACAGGTCAGCTAGGGAAAAAGAAAAGAGTATATTACAAGGCACAATTAATGAGGGAAAAATTGCTATCTTGTGGGAGGAATATGGGCTGGGATTTTGTGGTTACAGATCCTGTTCCAATTTTGCAACTTTCTGTGTTCTTGGATAAATCACTTATCTGTACCTCATTTTTCTCACTTATAAAAATGAAGATAATACTCCCCTAATCAAACAGGGCTGTTGTAAGAATGAAAAGGAGATAAATATGTAAACTCACTTTGAAGTAGTCTTTTAATCATTATGCAGATAATAGGCATTATTGTTACTAATAATTCTCATGTCATCAGGTTCAATAAATGGTTGTCAGTGGCCAAACAAAGTCATAATAGAAGCAGTAAAATTCCCTTGTATGTTTCTTTTTCTGTGAGTTGCAGGCTAGAACAATATTCTGAATGGCCAGCTGAGTGCACCAATATTTATTCCATATATTAAACCCCATTACATGTTTTCTTAGCCTCTTCAACAGGTAAGAGTTTAACAGCCAAGACAGAAAAACAGCTAATGCTGTTATTTAGAATCAGTCACCCTTTATCTGCTCCAAATGGGGGGAAAAGGTAGTAGGATTTTTTTCTTGAGCTAGTAAAAAAATAAAGAGCATATATCTCAGCAAGTCCTAAATAAATGTTGTTCAAGGGATAGATAATGAGAAATGCCTCATCCATTTTGGACAATGTCTGATAAAAAAAGAAATCAATGTTGATCCTGCATGTACAAAATAAGACTGGAAAAAATCTAAAAGGAGTTTAATAAAAGACCTAGTCCCTCATAGGTGATCGGCACCTGCAGACTTCAACGTGAGTTTTCTACAGGAACTTTTCACCTCTGCATTTCAGTGACTTTATTAGTTGAAAAAAGAGAACAGCTATTCAATGCAATCTATGAAACTCCAAGGCTTGACAATATTTTCTGTACTATTGCTCTTCTTTCAGGGCACTTCTGGGCCTCTCTCTCAGAGTTAACTTTCCTGCCCTGAGCATTCTTCTTTTCATTTAGTCCAGTACCTTTCAAACACACGTTTTTTACAACTAATTACATTAGAAAACATTTTGCCTTGTGACTTGGTGTATACACCCATCTGTGCACTTCTATATAATCAAAAAGATTTCTAGAAAAAAAAAAACCTTATATTACTACACTATACATCAGGAATTTTTTTACTTTATTCAATTCCTTCATGTAATATTCATTAAATATTGTTGGTTGATACACAACTGATGTTATGATTCATTAGCAAGTAAACATTCACAGTTTCAAAAACATTGATCTAGACAAGAGTTTCTCTTCAAAGCACCTCTCAAGTCTGCTGAAGAATCAGAGGTATGCATATTCACATGAGCATGTTGACTGATAAGAATTTTTTGGCTGCACTCAGGGATATTTGTTTTCAAATGTATATTCTAATAGTGTTAAAAAATTACTGTTTTTAGGGCCAGATTTAATCAGGTTTGAATTCTATCTATGTATGGAATGATTCATACAATTACTGAGTTAGTTTTTTCATTTGCAAACAAAAAAAACATGCTTACCTCACTGGGTTATTGTGAGCTGCTGTGATATTATGTTTGTGAAGGTGATATATTATGAGTGTCCCACATATAATGGTTTAATCCTGTCTATCTAACACCCTATCTTTCATTTTATTCTTCTTACTTCACCCCTTCTTTAGAAAGCAGTTTTATAGTAACCTGAAGAACAGAATGTGGAATGAATGGAATGAAAGGTATAATGTATACAGTGTAGGTGGTTATTTTATTTGCCAAGAAGTCAGTCCAATTCTTCATGAAGGAGATTGTCAAAGACCAAGAAACAAAAGTATTCTCAGCCACTGACCCAAGAAAAATTTTACTAGCAAATCTGGCAGAGAAAGAGCAAATGATATTTGTGGCTTTGGACAGCTACAATGCTAAGAAGTTATAGATCTGTTTGCTTTGTATTTTATACTTGCTAGTCTTTCTAGCCTAGTGTGACCTCAAATTAGGGGTATGACTGGAGAGCAATTATCTTTAAACCATGCTAATCCAAGCAGCATGATTCCCAGAGACTTAGCATGGGTTAGCCCTAGAAAAACATGAAATAATTGTTTTCCTACAACCCTTTCTTTGTCTCTCTCTCTCTGCCTCTGTTCCTTCCAAGACTTGAGTCTCTTCTTGCTGCCTGGAATTTTTTTTTCAGACTTTTTTCAGTTTTTATGTCACAGCCTGAATTCATCTATCCCTCATCGCACCAACCAAAATAAAAAAATTGCTCAGGATTCTCTATAAGGATGAAAAGCAATTAGATAAGTCAGTTTATTCAAACTTTCAAATTTGAAAGTTATTAGAACCAGCTTAGTTTGTTCCATATTTTTTTCTGAAAGGAATGAAAACCAAATTTAATAGTTCTCAGGTTTTTGCCTGCTCCTGAACCACCTACGGAGTCTCTAATTCTGTACTTTACATCTGGTAATTATGATTCAGTAGATCTGGAGAGAGATGATAATTTTTCTTTTTACATATTTTTATATCTTCCAGGTTATTTTAATTTTGCCTGTGATCAATACATCAACAATTTTTGCCTTACTCAAAGAGATGATTCACAAATGAAAGAGTAGATAATCTTTTTGTTTAATAATTTTCTTTCTTAAAATTATTGTAGAAAAGGAATTGCTCATAAAATTTACACCTAAGCTTTACCTTATCTTTGGGTTTTCACTGTGGATCAGAACACAAGGCATTCACATTTTATAAGTTTTATGAGGGTCTCCAAGGAGGTACCTGTGCTATCAGAGAATGTGTTGTAATAAGCATGGTTCTATTGTGAGCTGCTCACAGAGGCTTGTGGACAGGACATGAACCTTGAATTAGATTCTCCAGTAACTGTAACAACATCAACAATAATATTAATAATTAAAGAAATTTTGAACAAGGATGATATTGAATACTATCTAGTCCAATCCATTCATTTTTTTCTAAATGAGACAACAACCTAGGGAAGAAAAAATGAGTATAAAGTCATACAACACAATTTCATAATTCTCATTTGTTTATGATAAACCATCCATGTAGAATGGGTATGCAATATGATCTCTGTCTACAGGCATACAAACTGAAATTCAGATAATGTATTTGACATATTTGCAATAACACCTCTAGTCAATGGCAGAGTTAGGAATTAAATCAGATCACCCGATGCTAATTCAGGACTCAACTACACTGTGCTTTTCACATCAGGGTGAAGAATGGATTCTTTTTCTTTTTTCCCCAAGAAGTTTTTGGGAAAAAGGCAAAATTGAGGTATCAGATATGTATTGCTTAGTGGCTTTCAAAAAAATTAATTTAGCTTATAATTTTGTAGGTCAGCAATTTAGATTGGGCTCAGTTGGTCTGTTCTTCAATCATGGCTTGGCTCCCTCATATTGTGATCAGCTGCTGGTCATCGAGTGGCTCTGCTTCTGGGGATTGGCTGACTCTCAGCCCAGAGGAAACTGGTAGAACATGTATGTGTCTCTTTATCAAACAGATTGGTTCAGACTGTTTATATGGAAGCCTGACACAGTCTCTCGCACGAGAGCAGAAGCCATAATACCTCTTGAGACTGATGCTCAGAACTGGCACATTCCTTTTGCCACATAAAGTTCACAAGGTAAGACTAGGTTCAAAAGATAGAGAAATAGATTCCACCTCTTGGTTGAAGGAGCTGCAAGTTGTACTGGGTATCTATCCAAAGGATTATAAATCGTTCTACTATAAGGACACATGCACACGAATGTTCATTGCAGCACTGTTTACAATAGCAAAGACCTGGAACCAACCCAAATGCCCAACGATGATAGACTGGACTGGGAAAATGTGGCACATATACACCATGGAATATTATGCAGCAATCAAAAATGATGAGTTTGTGTCCTTTGTAGGGACATGGATGAATCTGGAGAACATCATTCTCAGCAAACTGACACAAGAACAGAAAAAGAAATACCGCATATACTCGCTCATAGGTGGGTGAGAAAAATGAGAACATGTGGACACAGAGAGGCGGTCTACTATACACTGGGGACTGTTGGGGGGAATGGGGGAGGGACAGCAGGGGGGGGCTGGGGGGGATAGCCTGGGGATGAATACCAAGTGTGGGTGAAGGGGAGGAAAGCAGCAAAGCACACTGCCATGTGTGTACCTATGCAACTATCTTGCTCGTTCTGCACATGTACCCCCAAACCTATAATGCAATAAAAAAAAAAAAAAAAAAAAATAAAAAAAAAAAAAAAAAAAAAAAAAAAAAAAGACCTAAAAGATAAAAAAAAAAAAAAAAAAAAAAAAAAAAAAAAGAGTACAGAAGGGGGAGAATTGGAGCCATCTGTGCAATCTACCAATTTGATTTAGAAACTGTGTTGTATATGTGTGTGTGTGTGTGTGTACACACACACACACACACACATATACATGTGTGCCTATATGTATATATAAACGTTTAAATATTTTAGAAAATTTACTGTGTTTTATATATTTTCATTTATGTCTTTCTTTTTCTAATTTTCTACATTGGGAAAAAACAAAAATGCATTTTAAAAAATATTTAGGCAGCAGAAGTTTTATGGACAATTTAAATAATGAGGATCAAGCAAACTCTGGAGTGTGGCTGGATATCTTTCCAGTTATGAGGACACACATTATCCTCTATATTTACATGGTGAAATGACTCTAAATAGACTTTTGTACACTGAGGAATATTATTTCTCATGAGGGTTGTAAAATCCTTGACTACATTATGTATTGTGTAGGTGGGTGAAAAGTGGTGGATTTGTACCATCTCTCATCATTATTTTAATCTCTTAGATGCTCAAATGAGGCTCTAATCCAAGCTTGTTCAACCTGTGGCCCAGCAGGGGCTCTGAATGTGGCTCAACACAAATTCGTAAACTTTCTTAAAATGTTATGAGATCCTTTTTGTGTAACTTAAAATCTCATCAACTATTGTTAGTATTAGATTTTATGTGTGACCCAAGGCAATTCTTCATTTTCCAATATGACTCAGGGAAGCCAAAATTTTGGACATTTCTCTCTAATCCATCTTGAATCACTTAAAGATACTCAAAGGAGGCTCTACAATAGAAAGACTTGGGTTTAATTGAAAGCTTTGCCACTCCTAAGTTGTATGACTTATCTAAGTTACTTCAAAGATGTTAGCATAAGTTACTTCAAAGATGTTAGCATTTGTTTCTTATCTGTAAAATTAGGTAAAGTTTATCAGGTTGTAGTAGGATTATAGGGGACTGTATATCAAATGATTTTGTAACCTATATTCAAGGGAATAAAATATAAAGTGCCAACTTCATCTGAAGTTATTTCATCAGTACCAAAGAGTACTGTTTTAAAAATAGATCTTTAATTAAGGTCATGATAGAATTAGAGATATGCAGTGGCCCCTTTCAACATTTTTATTTTTGTATGTTTTGCTTTATGGCAAATTCTATTTGTTCACTTCCTAAAGATGGATGTTTTATTTTTTTTCAAGCTCATATTCAAATGTAATATTTCAACCAAAAGGTTGTACCTCTTTAACCCAAATCTATGCAAATTAAGTTATGTTCTCTAAGGCAGGATTCCACAATATTTCCTTGTAGAGAGTTTCTTTCAATTCTAGTCACAAAAGGGAAGAATAGATGTATTAGCTCAGGTAGAGATGAGTCCCAGCAAGTTCCTCAGATCAGAGTTGCTGTTAAGTTTTTCCCCTTTATAAAAGTCAGATCTCATAATCATTTCTTTTGAACATAATTCAGTGCATAAACATATAGAGTCTCTCCAGATTAGGACTCAGGGAACAAAGCTTTATCATGCTGGCTTCTGCCCCACACAGAAGTGTCTCTGGAGGAATAGAAATCTAGTCTAGGTGAATTTTTTGCTTTAGTTTACATATTTCTCCAAGAGTGAATTTGGTGATTTTGTGGATAAAAGGTAGGCATGAGAGCAAATTGGTCAACACTTACAGCCCAGTTGTACCCCAGGTTTTTGTCTTTTAATGTTTCACCATCCACATATTTTAATGATTTTTCTCCATTCTCAATTTTCACTTGAGCACTACAACAGGACAGTGTCCACTCTTGTGGCCCTCAATTTGACTACATTTTAATTAATAGATAACAGCCTACTTTTCTTACTTCTTTTGTTTTTGTTCATTCCTGACCTCATTTTTTTTCATTTATGAATATTTGCTAAGTACCTTTAAGTGCCAGGCACTGGATTAGGTGAAGGAACCACATTAGCAAATGACAGACAGTAACTACATTATGGAGCTTAGGGTATGAGAGCTTTTTGACAAATATTCAATGATGACTCAGATGAATGTATAATTAAAAACTGTAATAAGGGAGGTAAAGGCGGGATACAGGTACTTCAAATAATATACGAGAAGACACAATCTAGATGGGAAGTAGGGTCAGTACTTCTTTGAGGAAGGGACCTATGATCAAAATCTAGAGAATGAGATGGAGTTGTCCTAGGAAAGGGTTGGGCGTCAGTAGTTAATCTAAAAGAACATGTGAGAATCAACAGATGGTGATGAGAAAACGGACAAAAGACCAGTGCTGTAGGAATGTAGAAAGTGGAGAAAAAGAATTGACTAATGACTTGGTCTTCAGCCTAACAACAAGCTGAAACAACTGACAGGTTTTGAAGAACAAAGAGAAGATTTTGTTTTTAAAATAACATCCCTGACTGCTCTTAGGAAATGGTTTGAAGAAGGACAGAATCAATTCAGGGACTAGTATCATGTCAGTCTAAGCAAGTAATAAATTGATGATGGTAGGTTAGACTTGAGGGATGGCTTTGAAGTCACAGGAAACTAGATGAACAGAACATGTACTATAAATACGAAGTTGACAATGACTTTTTGAGGTATTGAAGTCCTAAGGCAATTTTCCTTCAAGTCTTTTCTCTATCTACAGCTTCAAAAATTTTATCTAGTATTCCTCTGATCCCACTCTTACTGGTCATACAACTATCATCTACCATGGTCTGTCTCTTTTCTCATCCCCAGGTTCCCTGAACAGGAAGTTCTAAGATTCTCCACTAAGTGACTAATCTCTTAGCATTATACAGCCCACATGCAATTTTTAAAGTAGCAGTGAGGCACCAAAACGATTCAATATTCAAAACAGCAAATGTCTTTTTAAAGTTTTTTATATATATATTTTCTATCTTTGTGAATGCTTAAAAACATGACTCCTAAGCTCTAAAACTTCACTCCTGTTAATAGTAAAATGAGATTACATTTAAAATATTTGAACTTCCCACCATCCTCCCCAGTTCAAAATCATGTATCTAAGACTTTGGTCTGGTTTTAAAAGACAGGAAAGGGTTTTCATACAATGTTTTATCACGAATAATGAATAGCTTCTTAAACACCACATTCATTTACCCAGGGCTTCCTCCTTTCCATGCGAAACTATACGGCCAGTGAGAATAGCATGGTCTTGAACACATAATCTCACATCAACACACACATGTGCTCACACACTCATTTTTCTAAACAGCCACAAGTTGAAACTATTAGAAATAACATAGGTCCAGTTTGATAATCTGCCAAAGATTTTCCAGAAGAAATCTAGATGGGATAATTTCGCTAGGATATAAATCAAAAGAGACTTTCAGCTTCGTTGGAGGGGAGATGATGTACTGAAGGCTACATCCAGCTCTGATTTATAATGTTGTGCTTTTTTTTCCTCTAACATGGCATCCTCCATTTTCCTTTCCATTAGCCTGTGTGACATCTACACCTCCTTTAAGAACCAACCTATCTCAACACTTAGAGGTTTTTTCCCAAGTTCTATATTGTTAGATAATACTTGATAAATGTTTTTATGTGCTTAAGTAATCTCTTCTTAACCAAAAATAATATGAAAGCTAAAATATCTACAGTTTTCCCTATGTTTATATCCAGTGCTATATTCAGCTATTGCATGGAGTCTAAATTATTCTCACTGACTGCCAGCTCATGCCAGAACGAGTAGTCCATTGAATCAAAGATAATAACGAAATAATATTCAAATTAAAAAATTTGGGGGCACTTTTATATCCTACAAAATACAAATTCTTAGTGAAACATAGGCTATTAATAATATAGTGCTGCCTTAACAAGTTACCATTAATTTAGAAGCTTAAAATAATACAGATGTATTATTACCTCACAGTTCTGTAGGTCAGAAGTCTGGGTTGGTTGAGCTGAGTTCTGTGTGTCAGGCTTCACAAAGCTAAAATAAACGTTGCGACTGTTTGGGATCTCTTGAGGAGACTCTGGGAAAAACCCACTTTTAAGCTGATTCAGGTTGTTGCAGATTTAGTTCCACCTGGTTGCAGGGCTGAGGCCCTAGTCTCTTAATGATGTTGGCTGGAGGTCATTTGCAGTTGATAGAAGTGTTCTACATTCTGTGATTTCCTAGCTCAGGACCCTTCCATCTTCAAAACCAGTAATGGCATACCAAATCTTTCTTTTGCTTCAAAATTCTCTGAGTTTTCCTTTTGTTGCAACTCTTTTCTGCTTTTCCTCTTCTATCGCATCTTTTTGCTTTTCTCTTTTACTCTTTAGGGTTTATAAAATTATATTGGGTCCACCTGGGTAACTCAGGCTAGTCACTCTATTTCATTATCAGCTGATTATCATGATCAACAGTGGAGTTCCCTTATTGCAGTACCTAGATGAGTATTTGATTAAATAATCAGGGGACAGAAATAATGAAGGGACATCTTTAGAATTCTGCCTACTACACTCAAGAGCTCATGAAGCTGCTTGGGTGATTTTGATGATTAGCCAGGTTTGAGAGGAAACTAATTTACCAAATATTTAGTGAGAGCAGCAGTTAATGTGGGATACACATAAATAACTGATATGGTCTGGAGTAATACATGATGGTCCCACGGTATGGCCAACTCTAAATTGATTTGACCAAGTCAATTAAAGTTGGCCATAAATACATTTACATCCCAATTTGCACAGAAAATCTTTAATAAATAAACCTAAGAAATTTAATGAAATTTGTCTTTTTTATTCTTTCTTTTTTTCCCCAGTGCTATTTTCCTGAGGTTACAGCCAGCTGAATGTAGGAAGAGCTTTTATATATATATATATGGCCATTAAAATTTTCCAGCTTATCTTAAGACTATAATTATAGCCATAATGCTGGGTGAAAAACCACTGCATATAACCTTTATCCTGAAGTTTTCACAGTGCCTTCTTTTATGTGCTTGATTAGAGTTCATATTTTAGCTGTTGATATATAGTTTCTTATATTATAGTTCCATTCTTTATACTTTCATAATATGTTAAATTTTGACCCTTCTTTGTCTAGATCTTCAAACCAGATTTACATTAATCAAGAGATGAGGAAAACTCAGACAACAGGTTAAAAGGTCACTTATGTGTATTTGTCAGAGCTCTTCAGAGAAATTCAACCAACAGTATACATGAACACACACACACACACACACACACACACACACACAGAGAGAGAGAGAGAGAAAGAGAGAGAGAGAGAGAGAGAGAGAGAGAGAGAGAGAGAGAGAGAGAGAGAGAGAATGTATCCTCTGAAGACAGAAAAAAAAAAAAACAGAAACAAACCCAAAGTCCCTACTTCAGGCACTCAGGCAGGAGAAATCCCCTGTTGCTTACAGGAAGGCCAGCACTTTAGTTCTGTTTATGTTTGAACTGATTGGATGGGGCCCACTCACATTAGGGAGTATAACCTGTTTACTCAGTTTTCCAACTTAAATGTTAATTCCTTCCAGAAACAACTTCTAGACACACCAGAATATTGTTTGACCAAACGTGTGGGAATTCCATGGCCTAGTCATCTTGTCATATAAAATTAACCATCACACTGTGGGTAGGCTGAGTCACAGGTCCCAATATATCTACATATCAATCCTCAGCACTTGTGACTATTAGCTCATATAACAAAGAAGACCTTGCAGATGTGATTAATTTAAGGACCTTGGCACAGGCAAATTATTCCATATTATCTAGGTGGTCCTAAATGTTATCACAAGTATTCTTATAAGAGGGAGACAGAGGGAGATTTTGCTTGAGAAGAAAACGGTATGACCACTGAAACAAGATGCTATACTGCTAGCTTTGCAGATAGAGGAAGGGGCCATGAGCCAAGGAATGTAAGGAAAGCAGCTCTGGAAACTGGAAAAGGCAATAAAATTCTCACCTAAAGCTGCTAGAGGAAGCCTCACCCTGCCAATACATTAATTTCATCCCAGTGAAACTGATTTTGTATTTCTGGCCCCAAAACTCTAGGAGAAATTCTGAGTTGCCAAGTTTGTGGTAATTTGTGACAGCAGTGATAGAAAGCTAACACACCACTTTATATAGAAATATTGGCAAATAGTATTATTTATCAAATGTCCTTTATTTTATGGGAGTATCTTACATTATATTCACTACTCCACCCCTACCTCCCGCCCAGCCATTCCGTACTAGCAGAGGCCTATCTGGATGCCAGGGAAGGAAAGAAAAAGGACTGTCTCTCGACACCTGTAGGGTTCACTGATTTAGTCATTATTAGGGAAATAATATGAGACTCTCAATTATTATTCCATTCAAATAATTAATATCATAGCGCTTTGATAGTTTTTCCTTTAAGTGTTATTATCTAGTCATATATAACAGTCAAGTTCTCAGCAAGAAACACAAATCCAATTCAAATGGCTCATATGACTGTAATAAAGAAAGTACTTACAGAGATGAGGATAATAAAGTGAATTGACAAGGAATATCGTGGCATTCACAGGTTAGCAAAAATAGGAAGCTATAGGCAAGCCTGGGTCTGAAGGAGCAAGAGGGAAAACAAATGATACAGTGCCCTGTGAACAGTAGAACTCTGGAAGATGTGCTGCCCATCAGGAGCTGTAACTGGAGGGACATGGCTGCTACCACTAAACATGGCCCAGAAGAGGCAGAGAACAGGCTAGACATGCCACAGCTTAGCTTTTCTCTTTCCCTCTGATCTCCTACTAAGGCCTATCATTGGCTAAACCCAACCAAAAACTGAGGGGTAAGGCTTTGTCTCTTGGAGTACAAAGCAGCAAAACAAAGAGTAATTTTTAAGATGGATCTGGTGGCAGTGGGTGGAAGAAAGCAGAATAATTGGCATATTATAGAAATAAAGAATGGTGGAACTAAAAGAAAAACAAAGTACATTTGGGTCAAATTTCTTGGTTTTATAAATGAGATGAGAGAGTGTCAGAGGCATTTGAACCAGAGTGACTCCATCTTGAATAGGGAATGGATAAAATAAGGCTGAGATCTACTAAGCTGCATTCCCAGGAGGTTAGGCATTTTAATCACAGGGTGCAATAGGAGGTTGGCACAAGATACAGATTATAAAGACCTTATTGATAAAACAGGTTGTGGTAAAGAAGGCTACCAAAATCCACCAAACCTGAGATGGTGACAGAAGTGACCTTAGGTTATCCTCACTGCTCATTATATGCTAATTATAATGCATTAGCATGCTTAAAGACTCTCCCCAAACCCAGTGCCATGATAGTTTATAAATGCCATGGCAACATCAAAAAGTTACCCTATATGGTCTAAAAAGGAGAGGAGCTCTCAGTTCCAGGAATTGCCCACCCCTTTCCCAGAAAGCTCATGAATAATCCTCCCCTTGTTTATAGTAATCAAGAAGTAACAATAAGTATGAGCAGCTGAGTGGCCCATACTGCTGCTCTGCCTATGGAGTAGCCTTCTTTTGTTTCTTTACTTGTCTAATAAATTTGCTTTCACTTTACTGTATGGCTCACCGTGAATTCTGTCCTGGGCCATATCCAAGGACCCTCTCTTGGAGTCTGGATCAGGACCCCTTTATGGTAACAGGAGGACTTCCCTATGACCCTGGTAGAACTTCTGTTTTTCAAATAAAATGCAATTCTCTTTTTAGTTTACCAGGAGAGGGTGAATTATGTCTGTAACAACCTGCAGTTGTTTTGTTTTCATTGATGTGATTTCTTACCAGAAGTATTTAACACCTGCCTTTATTTGTCTCTTGGTCAATTATTCTGTGAATCTCAAAAGTTTTGAGGTTTCTGAAGTATTTGGAATCAATGGGATGATGGTGAATTATATCAGGGGCTCTCAAGCTCTGGGGCCTGGATTCTTTGCTAATATAAAAGATTATAAAAACGTCTGTGCAGGTTTTGTAGACATGCTCATTGGAGATACATTTTTGCCCAATAAAGATCATACAGACACATGAATACAAGATGTGGAGTGCTAGAAACTCAGATTAACCTTGATCTCAATGATCTGGGGTGATATGGAAATTTCTGCTCTATATTGATGCATGAAGCATTCAGACTTTTGAAAATTTAGCAAATCATGGGCTTCATAATTCCGTAGTATTTTCAGAAGTCTGTGGCAGTAAAAATTAGAGATTTGCATCTAGTGGATGTGAGGGCTGACTGATCTTTCCTCATCAAACAGATGCTTTTAGATCCATGTCAGAGTTTAGGTCTAACACATATCATCTTAATAACCCATTGCCTTTCCAGAAATGGAGAAAAGCAGGTATTTCAGAAAACACTGAGAGGACCTCTCCTGTATATTAATGCTTTGCTATGGTCTGGGGAATATACAAAACATAAATCAAAGCCTCTTCTTGGGGCAGACATCAATCTCCTTGTAATTAAAGAATTCAACATGACATAATGACATTATGATAGCAGTGCTTTAGCATCTGTGATTGTAAGAATGGTACTGATAAGAGAAGGCTGTAGAGTCATCAGCATCATCAGAAAAGTGTAAATTTTTGCACAGTTTTTGATGATGCATAGAGTTCAAAAAGCCAGAGTAGAGGAGAGAAGACATTCATACGAAATTAAAAATACAGGAGTGTTCCTCTTTCTCCACATCCTCTCCAGCATCTGCTGTCTCCAAATTTTTTAATGATCGCCATTCTAACTGCCGTGAGATGTTATCTCAATGTGGTTTTGATTTGCATCTCTCTAATGACCAGTGATGATGAGCATTTTTTCATGTGTTTGTTGGCCTCACGTACGTCTTCTTTTGTAAAGTGTCTGTTCATATCCTTTGCCCATTTTTGAATGGGCTTGTTTTTTTCCTGTAAATCTGTTTGAGTTCTTTGTAAATTCTTGATATCAGCCCTTTGACCCAGCAATCCCATTACTGGGTATATATCCAAAGGACTATAAATCATTCTACTATAAGGACACATGCACACGAATGTTCATTGCAGCACTGTTTACAATAGCAAAGACCTGGAAGCAACCCAAATGCCCAACAATGATAGACTGGACTGGGAAAATGTGGCACATATACACCATGGAATATTATGCAGCCATCAAAAATGATGAGTTTGTGTCCTTTGTAAGGACATGGATGAATCTGGAGAACATCATTCTCAGCAAACTGACACAAGAACAGAAAACGAAATACCACATATTCTCACTCATAGGTGGTTGAGAAAAATGAGAACACATGGACACAGGGAGGGGGGGTACTACACACAGGGGTCTATTGGGGGGAATGGGGGAGGGACAGTGGGGGTGCTGGGGAGGGATAGCCTGGGGATAAATGCCAAGTGTGGGTGAAGGGGAGGAAGGCAGCAAAACACACTGCCATGTGTGTACCTATGCAACTACATTGCACGTTCTGCATATGTACCCCAAAACCTATAATGCAATAAAAATTAAAAAAAAAAATACAGGAGCAAGAATGAGGAGCTGGGAAGCAACTGATGAATAGGAAGAATGGAAAGACCCAAAGAGCCTCTTAAGAGATTTTAAAAGTGAAGGGAGAAAACAAAGCCAAATAAAAGGTTATGACTTTGGCAGTGACGTGACAAAGGCCCTGTTAATGGAGATGACTGCACCAACTGTGTGCTGAAAGAGTTAGAAGAGAGAGTGCCAGAAGACAGGGAGGCCAGCTGAGAGCCTGCTATAGCAAACCACCTCCGCAAGGTTTACATACACACAAAACTGAATTACAAAACTGAATTACAAAACTTCAAGAGCAGGCTATGCTTCTATTACCCATTATATATCACACTTTGTCTC
Organism: Saguinus oedipus; assembly: GCA_031835075.1. Taxonomy (NCBI): domain Eukaryota; kingdom Metazoa; phylum Chordata; class Mammalia; order Primates; family Cebidae; genus Saguinus; species Saguinus oedipus. The sequence goes on from CM063182.1 coordinate 79,159,014, forward strand.
ACTTTATTGAAAAGGCAGCAAAAGATTCCACAAATGGAAGGTTTCCCCACCAAAAATACACATTCTTCTCCAAGATTTGATCAAGGAGCAGTCTAGGTATGCAGGAGAGTCTGAATAAAGAGCACCAAGCCTTATCCCTTGGTTCTACCCTCTCTTTAAGGTCCCCCTCATTGTGATTTCTGCTGCCACTTCATAAAGATTGTTTTTGCTTCAGGCCCAGGAGACATGCACCCCATATTGTGTTCCTAGCGCAGTTAAGATGAGCGTCAATATTAGAAAGAAGAACAAACATAAATATAACTTGACTGAATACCAAAAAATATAAGAAAGACCACAATTACCCACAGGCAGCCAAGCTTCAAAGCTCATGTTTTAATGCTGAGGTAACTGAACCTTTCGCCCAGGGGCTGGTAGTGTCTCAGCATCTTTGATTCCTTTCTTGTCAGCCTTGACTCCTGGCTTTGTATTGTGGGTGCCATCTTACATTTCTCAGTAGAACAAGACCTTCATAGGTTCAAGACTTAGATGCCTCTGACATATTTCATTTAGTTCAGTATTGTGGCTGAAGATCAATGTCACATTTTTTTCCCACTATTATTTACCAGAAATGTGTTTATTGGCACAGAGAATACTCCCGTATTTTTTGGCTTTGACAATGCATGGGAAACTCTCCTCATCCCATGCAAGAAAAATCTGTAATAATTGCAGACTCATCTAAATACTATATACCTTCAAAAATTTAACAAACATAACATACATTCAAATAAAATGAATAGTTATAGAGAGTAACATAAAGACCTTTGTATCACTGCCTCTAGTTATTATATTGAGAAATCCAGGGTCTAACAAAAGTTGAAAGCACCGTGGATCAGCTGGCTCTGGCTGCATAACATTGTATGTTTCTTAATGTGGTGTTAGATATTAGTCATTTAAAGCAAGCATGCTGAAGTAAGCATCATGAATGCAATCTGGATGTCCCCTCTAAGAAGTATGTCAAGATAAGTCAACTAGCATGTATTGAGCCTAATATCATGATAGGTGGTGAAGAGATCATGGAAAACAAAGAAAAGCTGGTCTTCAGAGAGCTTGCTAAAGAAAGTAATAAAGTAAACATTCATGGAATAATTCAAAGAAGGACAGATAAAATATGGGTAAAGTGGTAGGAATTTGAGGAGAGAGTACTTAGCAGTAACAAATAGATATTCCTTTCTATATAGCTACTTACTATCTATCATTTATTTGTCTCTTTACCTAGAGAACATCAAATATTCTTGAGACTTTCAATGCAAGGAGAATTCTTACCACATGGGGTACCCCTGGAATTTATTATGTCATGTCACTTTGGAAGAGCTGAGGTTTTTCATGATTGAAGTATTTAAGCACAGTGTCTTGTATATTGTAAATAGGTAATAGGTATTTATTAAGTATTAAATGAATTAAAAATACTTGTTGATCCATTCTCCCAGACTACCCCAATTAACTAAGAATAATATACAATAAGTCCATATCAAGCATCTTCTAGGGGCTATAAATTTTGAAGTATAAAGAAAAAAAAAAGGCTGCAGCTTCTATTTCAGCATGTAGCTGGGTAGTCTATTCACAGGGTATACTTAGAAAAACACACAAGTTGGTATGTGATTAAATAAGACATGGCATATAAAAGCACTTTATGCATGTAAAATACTATACAAATATTAGAATTATAAATGTCAAATAGGGTGGTAAAGCTTATGAGTGCAATGTCAGTTCCAAACAAGAAACTATTTGTAGGTCAATGGGTGGAAAAATTCCCTAGGACTTTAGCATTTCATTACTTGGAGGAAAGAAACAATTTTATTCTCATATGCCTGAGATATATTAGGAGCTCAATACATGTTTTATGAAGATTTCCACATTAAAGTTCACTAATATAAGTGAGGAAGACTTCTTGAAAGGCTTATCATTTGATTTTAGCAGGCCATGGATGATCAGTAACATTGAGATAAGTGGGGAATCAAAGTGAGATGAGATGAAGGAACAGTGTGGAAAAGAACAGATCATGGTGTGTCAATTGCCTGAAGCAGTTACCTGGGGAAGATAATTTGTCCTGGGAAGTAATTGAGATACTCATGAAGTATTTAGAGAAATATTTATTATATTAACTTAGGATGGGCTTATAGAAATACAATTTGAAATGGCAAAGTAATTATAGACTATTTATCTACTGTTGCTGGCACAATTCGTTAAATATGTGGCTTTGTGATGGTCCACTCTTTTCATTGTCTCCGTTTTTGCTGTCAGCAAGCCACAGTGGGAAGGGTGGTCCCTGCCAGTAGATTGGTCTCAAGCTGAGAATCCTTCAGTTTCATTTCCAATGGCTCTGTCATTCCCTCTAGCCAATTTTCCTTTTGATATTAAAGTCCCTGGTTTCTTTCCCAGGACCTCCCACATCTTAGCCGAAGGGCTCTGGCAACTTGATTTGGATTCAGCTTTGAATTCCTCCCCTCTTTTCTCACAGTGAGTTTTCTGCCAGGGATGTGCTGGGAGGAAGCCAAGTTTCCTGTGCTCTAGCATTGCCCTGCCCCCAAGGGATCCTGCTCCAAGTCAGTTCCTCCTGCAGGCAACAGGCCCGTCCTGATGGGGTGTAGTGTTTCATTCATGCTCTGTGCTTTATTCAACTGTCACATGTCCAGTCACTTCCATTCAGACAGGTACAGTTTTCTAAGGAACTCTCGAGTGAAGAAAAGCAGGAGGCCCAGTAAATGAGTTAGTTGTTCTATTTGTCTCTCCCAGAGACGTAACTGCCCACTTAGCATAGCCTGGACCACTAAAAGGAATTCACCATCTTAGGGGTGAGTGTGCAGGAATTGTTTACCTGCAGATTTAAACTGCCACTGTTCCTAAAAAGCGGCCCTCGAAAACCCAGGGTCTTTATTTTTCTGTCATTATGATTCCTCACTCTCTCTGAACTCTACCATTTTCTAGTTATCCAATATTCAGCAAGCCATTTCACCTCAGTATGACTTTGTTTCTTAAGGAGACAAAGTTCGCAGGGTCTCTATAGTGTTTTTAGGAGCATGAAATGTGTTAATGGGTGCTAAAGTGCACTGTAAACTATGAAAATCTGTATGTTGTTGTTTTTTTAAAATACAAATGCTCCCCAGGTGGAAGAGGTAAGCCTGTAGAATTAGTAATATAATATACACATCACATCACTTAATTGGCCTGAGAAACCTCAACTGCAGAGGAAGTATTAGATTCCAAGATCTCTGATTTTTCCTCTGTCACTAGTATTTGATAATTTTGTAAGTTACTTTGTTCCACAGGGATAGCATGTTCATATTTACTGTGGAGCCCAGCATTTGTTCTGATTATCTTGCTTCTCAACTTCAACACTGAGTTTACCGACAGCCCCAGAAAATACTCATATGTTTTGAGTACCTTCACTGTGTGTGCAACAATGGGTTTATGCAGTGAGTATGATGGTGAATAAGACACATGCAGATCCTTTCATCAAACATCAAACTGAATGTGAGAACTCTTGTTATAATCTCCTAAATGAACTCTCCTTTGCCTGTATTACCTCCTGCATCTAGCAAGGTTCTGGGTACAAAGTAGATGCAATTAATCTATGAATCAGTTGAAAGTTCTGACATCTCTTTGTAAATCCCAGACTCTCTACAGATATATCAAACCATGAGAAAGATAGATAGAAGTGAGTACAGATTGTATGTAGATCATGTAGGATCTAATTGTGTTATGGGAAGTTTGAATGCAGAGCTAATTACTTTGTATGACTGCCCTGTATTGTAGAAACTATAAGTGCACATTTGTTTTTATGAAATCAGTTAGCAGCCAAGGAAGCCCATTGAAATGAATAGAAACTAATTGAAAGTAATAGTGAATTACCTGAACATATATTGCCAGTAAATTAAATTAATTGAAGGTAATTGATAGTGACTAGAATTAATAAAAGTAATGGAAACAAATTGTACTTAATTGAAATTTATTGAAATTGAATTAAACTCAATAACTCAAAGTCTATTAAATTTAATAGATTCTAATTGATATTAATTATAGACAATGCCTAATAATAACATACCATTCTTAAAGGCCTCCAACTTCATTTGCACCATACTGTTGTCTTTAAAATGTAAAAATAAATTCTAAGAAGAAAAACGGGTATTCATGGAAATAAAATACTACTTTGGAATTTTAGATTTCTCTATGGAACAGAAGAATTAGGAGAATTTGTTTATTGATAAGAGAACTTTCCTTGATAACTTAAGAACGTAAAAATGGTTTTATTTCCTTCAGGAAGGAGACTTTTATTGATTTAATGAGAACATTTTACCTATTAAAACACTAGCTTTGACTTGATGAATACTCTTGCAGGAGATATTGTATTCATTGTCTGCTATCTTTATAGCTATGTTGTCATATTCTCCTTTACTTTTTACTTCCCTCCCTTGGTTACAAAGCTTCCAAAATCCCCTAAGATATCTCATAGACATATGTTGGAGTATGCAAAGACTTTCATTTTTAGCTTCTTTATTCTGAACTTTGGGTATTTGGGGAAAAAAAAGCAAAAAACACCATGCTGGATTTCCTATTGCAGAAATTGTAATCAGCTGGTTCCTTCCACTTCAATGACAGTTCTTGCATGCATTTGGTGATGTTCATATTCTTCATGTTTTTACCAACCTTGCTGCTTGCTGAGTAGCATTGTTTTGTGAAAAAGTAATTTTCTCTCAAAATAACTGCATCAAATTTATTCTACATGAAATATTTATTCAATGTTTAGAGGACTGTAGATGAAGTTCACATGTGGAGTGGGAATAAATGCCGAATCATCCAGCTTAAATCAGGAGAAGCTCAGGATTCAGAATGTAAATCAGGATTCTCATGCTAGCTGTATATCAGAAGCATCTATGTGGCATATTAAATATGCTCTAGTCAGGAGAGGGCCTGGACATCAGTAGTATCTTTCTTTCTTTTAATTTCCAGGTGACTTTGAAGCAGAGGCAGGGAAAACTACTGGGGTAATGGCAGGTTTGGTTTAGGCTCTGACTCCTTTTTCCCCTGCCCATGCTTGCTTTCCCTCAGCACTGGAGCTTTTAGGCTAGTTCTTCATTCTTCTTTGTTTTAAAAATTGCTTATAGATACTTGATTTAAAGTATATAGCCATAAAAATTGAGAATAAGATTACTCCCAAATGAAATTGAACACAGACCCGAGTTTGATGAAATGCTTAGGCATGAGCAGTTTAGATGGGATAAAAGCTCCGGGACCCTGGAAATCTTTGACAGAGTCCTGACAGGTGCACAATGACTTCCCTAACTGTGGAATTCCTGCCCACCTGCACTTTATTCAATGCATGCTAAGGAAGTAAGCTGGCTCCTATGTAAAAGCTCTGTAATTCCATGAGAATTTATCTTGTGATAGGGGAATGTCAACATCAGTTATAATAAAGATCAATACATATTTTAACAATATGTGTATGTATTTAGCCAATATCTCCTTGGGTTTATTCAAAGTCATAAAATTCAAACTTCCTAACCCTCCAATGTCACTGTACATATTGTAATAAAAGCATTTCATTGGATGCAAAATGAAGTTTGTATCTGGGCATCTGTTTAAATCTCAGGCATCTAGCCCACAAGATACCGTCTACTCTTTAGTTAGTAAAATTACAATAAAAACTTTTAACACTCTACCACCAACATCCAACAGTTTGCTTTGTATCTAACAATTGAAAAAGAATAGACCCCTAAGATAATAGGGATTTCATCAGCAAACTAATCCAAATGCTAATAAATGTACTAAAATATTCAAACAATCATCAGAGAATACTATAAACAACTCTATGCAAATAAACTAGAAAATCTAGAAGAAATGGTCAAATTCTTGGACACATACACCTTCCCAAGACTGAACCAGAAAGAAATTAAATCCCCGATAGACCAATAAATACCAAATTGAGGCAGTAATAAATAGCCTACCAACCAAAACAATCTCAGGATTAGATGGATTTATAGCTGAATTCTGCCAGAGGTACAAAGAAGAGCTGGTACCATTTCTACTGAAACTACTCCAAAAAATTGAAAAGGAGGGACTCCTTAACTCATTCTATGAGGCCAGCATCATCCTGATAGCAAAACCTCATAAAGATACAACAAAAAAAGGAAAACTTCACAACAACATCTCTAATAAAAATTGATGCAGAAATCCTCAATAAAATACTGGCAAACTGAATCCAGCAGCACAACAAAAACTTATCCACCACAATCAAGTTGGTTTTATCTACAAGATGCAAAGTTGATTAAACATATGCAAATCTATGAATGTAATTGATCACATAAACAGAACTAAAGACAAAAACCACATGATTATCTCAATAGATGCAGAAAACGCCTTCAGTAAAATTCAACATCCCCTCATGTTAAGAACTTTCAACATTGAAACTAGGTATTGAGAGAAAATAACTCAAAATAATAAGAGCCATATATGACACACAGCTAATATCATACTGAATATGCAAAAGCTGGAAGAATTCCCCTTGAAAACCAGCAAAAGATAACTGGCTAGCCATATGAAGAAAATTGAAACTGGACCCCTTCCTTACACCTTACACAAAAATTAACTAAAGATGAATGAAAGGCTTAAATGTAAAACCCCAAAATATAAAAACCCTAGAAGATAATCTAGGCAATACCATTCAGGACATAGGCACAGGCAAAGCTTTCATGATGAAAATGCCAAAAGCAATTACAACAAAAGCTAAAATTGATAAATGTGATTTCATTAAACTAAAGAGCTTCTGCACAGCAAAAGAAACCATCATCAGAATAAACAACGTACAGAATGGGAGAAAATAATTGCAGTCTATCCATCCAACAAAGATCTAATATCCAGAGTCTACTAGGAACCTAAATAAAATTACAAGAATAAAGAAACAACCCCATTAAAAAGTGGGAAAAGTACATTAATAGACGCTTCTCAAAAGAAGACATTCATGCGGCCAACTTATGATAACAAGCTCAATATCACTGATCATTGGAGAAATGCAAATCAAAACCACAATGAGATACCATCTCACATCAGTCAGAATGGCTATTGTTAGACAGTCAAAAAAATAGCAGATGCTGGTCAGATTGTGGGGAAAAAGGAACACTTCTACACTGTTTGTGGGAGTGTAACTCAGTTCAACCATTGTGGAAGACAGTATGGTGATTCCTTAAATATCTAGAGGCAGAAGTACCATTTCACCCAGAAATCCCATTACTGCACATATACCCAAAGGAATATAAATTATTCTATTATAAAGATACATGCATTTTTACCATTATTGTAGCACTATTCACAATAGGAAATGCACCCTCATTGTAAGAGTGAAGAGGAAAATAACCTTATAAATAAGCATCTTTTTATTTATCATAAAATTTAATACTTTGCCTGGTATATCATGAAAGTTTGCCATAGGCTGGCACAGTTGCTCAGCCTGTAATCCCAGCACTTTGGGAGGCTGAGGCGGGTGGAACACTTAAGGTCAGGAATTTGAGACCATCCTGGCCAACATAGTGAAACCCCGTTTCTACTAAAAATAAATAAATAAATAAAAAATAGCTGGTGTGATGGCAGGTACAATTTCTGCTACTCAGGAGGCTGAGGCAGGAGAATCGCATGAACCTGGGAGGCAGAGGTTTTGGTGAGTGAAGATCAGCCTGAGCAATAGAGACTCCATCTGGGAAAAAAAAGTTTGATATATATTTTTGAATGATTATTTTTGTTATTAGGGTTCATAGAAGGTAGGTTTTGTTGTTCTGAGTAAAGCCTATTGAATAACTTACTGTGCATGGTAACATGTACAAGTAATAAGAATAAAAGACCTCCTACAGGAAGCTGAAGGAAAGAACAGAACATCACATTCTTCTCTCCAAATCCTTCTTTCAGAAATTAATCTTGAAAAAATATGATGTAGATTTATATTACTCATTTATTGATTCAATAATCCAAGTGAGTCACATCCGGGAGAGTTTTGTTTCTTGACATTTTTCTGGAAACTATTGTCCTAGAAAAGCTCAACCTTTCCTGAGAGTTAGCCTCACTCCACTCACCAATGATCTGGATTCTGTACCACAAAGATCCTGGAAGTTTTTGTATAAATTGTCAGTCATTACTCAATCACCATGGCATATTTTGAATGTTCATTTATCTTTCTTTAGCCAGTGACAATATTGATTTCTCACTAATTTTTTAAACCCTTATCTCATGGCAGCAGGACAATTTTGCTTCTAGTTACCCTTTGAAGGTATCCTTCACTCCAGCACTTTCCTCATTTCTTCTTTGTTTTCTCCAACGCAGGGACTAATTATTTTTGAGAACCTCGTAGACATTTATTCGTGTTTGATTTCTAGCATTTAGCATGACTTATACATAGCTGTGCATATTCTTCATTCAATGCATCAATGGAAAAGTAGTTTCTATTACCCCTAATATGAAAGCCCTCTGTATCACCCCAATATATTAATTTATCAAGTTAATTTGGCATCATTAGTTATTGTGCAGAAATTTCTCAACTAAAATACATAGCACAAGTAATGCAACCTGGGACACATTTGCGAGAGGTGCATTGGTTGGAAATACTCAGAATCTGAGTCTGGTTTCTAATTCCCATTCTATAACAATCCTCGGTAGAAGTAATTCGGGTAGTACACAGTGAACTTCCTGCTGTTGTATTACCACTCACTAGACAGAAAATGGAAGATTTGAATCGTGACACACAACTATATTTACTTATGTGATGACTGATATTAAAACTCTATTAAGTGAAATTTCATGTTGAGGTCAAACTATACTTTATATTTTCTTCTTGTTTATCAATTTTGTTACTTTTTCATGAAAAGAAATATAATCATCTCCTTTAAAAAGTCTGGTTCTCCCTTCTGTATTAGTCCAGAAAAACAAAACCAATTGAAGATTAGATGATAGATAGATAGATACATATATACATACATACATAGGTAGATAAAAAGAAATAGAAATAAATATAGATAGAGACAGATATATGTTACAGGGATTGGCTCACAAGATTATGGAGGCCAAGAAGTCCCATGACCTGCCATCTGCAAGCTGGAGAACCAGGAAAACCAGTGGTATAATTTAGTTCAGCTCCAAAGGACTAAGAACCAGAAAAGCCAATGGTGTTAGTGTTGGCCTCAGATTGAAGAAAATCAGGAGTGACAATGTATCTTGGCAGGAGAAGATGGATTTCCCAGCTCAAGAAAAGAGGATGGATTTCCTCTTACTCTGCCTTTTTCTTCAGAGGATGATGCCCACCCACATTCATGAGACAATCTCCTTTAATCAGTTTACAAATTCAAACACTAGTCTATTCAGGAAACACCCTCACAGACAAACCCAGGAAAAATATTTTACCAGCTATTTGAGTATTTTTAGCAAAGCCAGTTTGACCGATAAAATTAACTGTCATTTCTTCCTATAAAATTGAGCATATATTCATGTGTGTCCCAATTGTGTCTTTTACATACATTTATCACAGCATCTATAATAATTTAATTTCCTTTTGAATGTTCACTTATAGTGATGTGCCACAAAATGATGTTTTGGGTAACAAGGGAATGCATATCTAACAGTGGCTTCACTGGATTATAATAACACATTCATACTGTACCTTTTCTTTTTTGTAACTTTTATAAGTTCAGAGTATATGTGCAGGTTTGTTACATAGATACCCTTGTGTCACAGGAGTTCGTTGTACAGATAATTTTATCACTCAGGTATTAAGGCTACTACCTATTAATTATTTTCCTGATTCTTTCCCCACTCCCACCCTTCACCCTCTAATAGGCACCAAAGTCTGTTGTTCCTTTTTATGTGTCCATGTGTTCTCATCATTTAGCTCACACTAATAAGTGACAACATGCAGTATTTGGTTTTTCTGTTTCTACATTAGTTTGCTAAGGATAATGGCCCCTAGCTCCATCCATGTCCCTGCAAATGACATGATATCATTTGTTTTTATGGCTGCATAGTATTTCATGGTGTATATGTGCAACATTTTCTTTATCCTGTCTACCAGTGATGCTCATTTAGGTCAATTCCATGTCTCTGACACTGTGAATAGTGCTGCAATAAACATATACATGCATGTGACTTTGTAATAGAAAGATTTATATTCCTTTGGGTTTATACCCAGTAATGAGATTGCTGGGTTGAATGGTATTTCTGTCATTAGGTCTTTGAAGAATACTCACACTGTCTACCACAATGGTGGAACTAATTTACACTGTCACCAACAGTGTATAAGCATTCCCTTTTTCTCCTCAACCTTGCAGTATCTGTTATTTTTTGACTTTTTGATAATAGCCATTCTGACTGATGTGAGATGGTATTTCACTGTGGTTTTAATTTGCATCTCTCTAATGATCCATGATGTTGAGGCTTTTTTATATGATTGTTGGCTCTGTGTATGTCTTCTTTTGAAAAGTGTTGGTTCATGTTCCTTGCCACTTTTTAATGGGGTTGTTTACTTCTTGTAAATTTGTTTAATTTCCTTAGAGAGACTGGATACTAGGTCTTTGTTAGATGCATAGTTTGTAAATATTTTCTCTTATTCTGTAGGTTGCCTGCTCATTCCATTGATAGTTTCCTTTGCAGTGTAGAAGCCCTTTAGCTTAATTAGATCCCATTTGTCAATTTTTGCTTTTGTAGAAATTGCTTTTGATGTTTTCATCATGAAATCTTTGCCTGTGCTTATGTCCTGAATTATATTGTCTACGTTGTCTTCCTGGGTTTTGTTTACAGTTTTGGGTTTTAAATTTAAGTATTTAATCTGTCTTGAGTTAATGCTTGTAAATGGTGTGAGGAAAGGATACAGTTTCAATATTCTGCATATGGCTAGCAACATACTGTACCTTTTCTATGTTAGGTATGTTTATATACATAGCTACTTATAATTGTGTTAAATCACCTACAGTATTCTGTACAGTAACATGCTATACGGGTTTGTAGCTTAGGAGCAATAGGCTATACTATCTAGCCCAGATGTTTGCACAACAATGAAATCACCTTACAGTGCATTTCTCTAAATACATCCCATTCATTTGGCAGCACATGACTGTATTTCTTTTATTTTTCTCTCTCTTATTTACTTTTTCCTCTCTCATTTTCTTTTTCTTTCTTCTTCTTTTTTTTAAACAAGTTCTTACTCTGTTACCCAGGCTGGGTGGCATGATCACAGCTTATTGCAGCTTTGACCATCTGGGCTCAGACGATCCTCCTTCCTCAGCCTCCTGAGTAGCTGGAACCACAGGTGTAGCCACCACACCTGGCTAAATTTTTTGTAGTTTTTGTAGAGACAGGGTCTCGTAATTTTGTCCAGGCTGATCTCAAACTCCTGGGTTCAAGTGATCTCCCTGCCTTGGCCTCCCAAAGTACTGAGATTACAGGCATGAACCACCATGCCCAGCTGACTGTATTTCTTTCAAGAGGAGCAGTAAAGGGTATATGTGTGATTAAAACATGGGATCCGATCTCTATAGGGTAAGATCAAAGCATCTTTGACTGACTTAAAATTGTATAATCTTTGGCCTATTCCTTAAGCTTTCTCTGCCTCAATTTCTTGATCTTTGAGATGAAGATAATAAGAACACCTGTTATATAGGATTATTGTACAAAATAATTTATTCATGTAAAGTAACTAGTGTTCAGTAAAAGCTCAAATACATAAGATAAAAAAAATAGGATGTCAATCTTCTTGAGGGCAAAGTCAATGTCTGATCCCCTACTGTGTTCACAGCATCTAGTTCAGAACTTTATTGTGCCAGAAATGAGTCATTATCACACCTGAAACTCCTAAATCACATAGATTTAATAACTCTCCTTTGTTCATGGTTCCCTGTGCTCCAATTCCTTTCTTATTTTCTCACTGCTCACTGAACCCATGCTTTATACATAATAGATAAATATAATTGTGAGTGATAGTCCTTGATGGCAAATCCACATGATATGTGTATATGGATGACACTAAAATCAATCAATTTAATGAAGCTATTGAATTTTTATATGATTTTAGACATTAAAGTTTTTTCAATGATTATAAACAAAAAATAGTCTGCTAAAACATTTACCTTCTTGTGAAATGTTTGGGTATCACAGAACATGTCTCCAGAATGAAACTCACTGTCTATTCAGAGGTTTTGGATTTTTTAATTGAAAACTTACGTAATTAACAACAGTCTCCATTTTTATCTATCCTTTTGTACAAAGCACTCTGTCTTTTGCTGATTAAAATAGTTTTTTGGTGAAATTTAAAACTTTATTCCAAGAATTCACCTTTGGCCTGGCTATTCCACCTTGAAACTTTACAGAATATTCTTCAGGAAATCACCTGTGTTTATAGACATTTTTATTTTTAATTCTCTACATGTCAAAAAACTCTTTCATTGAATGAGTTATGAAAGACATGGCTAAGGTCTCTTGCTGCTTTCAAGATGTAGCTGTGACCCTAGTCTGGTTGACATTTGTTTTTCTCGCTATATTTGTCCACCTGGAAATACAATTTAACCACAGCTGAAGCATAGCTTCTTTGAATTTTGAATTTGGTGGGAGAATTTGAAAGCATATATATGTATACTTTCTTTTCCATTTTATTACCACCAAGCAACAAAGATGTGTTAATAGCAGCCTGCTCTAATGACCCCCAACCTTACTAGCCTTCTTCAGAGCTAGCCAAAGAATGGAAAGCTTGATGTGCTGAGCTGGCTAGAAATGAATAGCTTCATCAGACCACTTTATCAGCATGAAAACCATGCTAAAATTCTAATGTTTTTCTGAGACCAATCTGGTTTTACAAATGACTTAGAGCAGCCTACTAGCTTTCTGAAAAGACAGGTTAACTTCCATGAATAGCTCGGCTCATTTAAAACTGCTGTTCAGATATTCTAAACTGCCACATCACATCCTTATATGAAATACACTTTTGCCCTTTCCTATAAATTTTGTATAACAGAATACAAGATTATTCATTGGGTTTTTCCCTTTCTCTCTCTTCTTGAGATAATCACTTCCTTAGGGCATTATAAGGAAAGACATGTATCCAAGCTCCTATAATCCCCAGGAGTGTGATTGCCTTGTGGTAATTATACCCTCCTTCCAAGATGTCTTATACCATTATTATGGTGCCTTATTGCTCAAATACGACAGAGATATCTGATAATGTAATTACTTCACCTTATCACGCTTTAATAAATAATGTAGGAAGGACAGCCTCTGTAGCGAGCCTGTCTAAAGAGGCCAAACATAGAAAGGGACAGTGTCTGTAATACAGCTAATATTAATTCACAGAGCTGAGGGTAAGCAACAGAAACATTAAAATCAGATATTTTACCATGAATGATTAAGCAAATGCATAAGGCAGGGGTTATCAAAGCATAGCTCCCTCTCTAGCCACTTGGAGAACAGATTGCCTTTCCAAGTATGAACGTTTGCTACTTACATGTCTTTTGAGGCATGAAGAAATGCCTGAGATTTATTGTTTTTTATATTCCTGGACTTACCATTGCCCTGCATCAGGCATAAGTGTTATAAAGGTGAATCAATATTTGTTTGAAATATTATACAAAAAAATTGAGCTTCCTGTGGTTGTTGATTTAATAATATCGAATGATTATTTCTCTCACTTTCATAGAGATTCTCTGCTTTTCCCTTTAGTTTTTTAAATATCCAAGGACTGTATTGATCAGTACTTTGGCAGAAAACTCTGATTATAATTGAAACCCATCATTGTATACATGAAGAACTCTGTCTTTTAACCATAGAGTGATATGTTTATAACCTGATTAAGAAATAGTCTTCAGAATATATCCAAGATGAAGACTCCTACTAAGTAAAGGCAACCTTGAACTGTCTACTCAAACAAACACTATCCAAAATGTACTTGGATTAGAGGTTTCATGAGGGATGGCACAAGAAATTGGTTTGAAAGTGTAGAATGGAGTAGGCCAGGCACCATGCACTGAGCACTGTGTTAGGTGCTATGCTCTCCAACCTGAGGACAGTGCTTGTCACAAAACCAGTATTCAGATAATGTGGAACAAATGGACAAACTAATGACTGAGCCTAGTGAGTTAGAAAACTTTGAGGAAATTAAACATCAAGTCATTTGGATAAAGGTTAAATGAGTTAATTCACACACACACACACACACACACACACACACACACACACACACCAGACACAGAGTAAATATTTTTAAATGGTAGATAGTATTACTACATTATTGTTCCATTGCTCAATCTGTTATAATGTAATTGCCTAAGTATGTTCCCAATAAAAAAGAAAAAGGAAATTCAAATTTATTGCAAAATGAAGTTGTAAGTGGTAGAAAAAAAAGAATCAAAAAACAGAAGATAGTGTGAGATACCACATAATAAAGAATATCCACAAGAAAATTTGGCAGCTTAGATCTTAAAGGTAAAAATATTGAGGCTCTCTATTAGGCCATGCAGCCCAAGATAGAACACAGTCCTTGATACCTGTTATGTACTGGACATAATCCTAGACCTTGATTTATACAAAATAGAATAAAAATCAATGTCTGTTCTCAAAGTATTTTCAATCTCATAGTAATTTGTGATATGTGCATATATACATATATAAACTTATTAGTAAAATAGGAGTAAATGATACCTTCAAAATAAACAGTATACTAGTACTGTATTGCTGTAACGAGCTACCATAAATTCAGCATCCTAAAACAATATAAATTTATTTTCTTATAATTGTAGAGGTCAGGAGTATAACACAGAACTCACTGGGTCAAAATTAAAGGTGTAAGAAGGTTGTGTGGCTTCTTGGAGGTGCTGAGAAGACTCAGTTTCTTTGTCCAGCTTCTGCAGGCCACCTACACTGCTTGCCCCATCTGAAGGTTTCTGTGCACCTTCCAAGCCAGCAAGTGGACTTTTCAGGTCTTTTCCAGATCACATTATTCTGATCTTTCATCTACCTTCTTCTATCTGGATAATCCAAAAATAATCATCCTATTTTAAAGTCAGCTGATTAATAACCTTAATTTCATCTGATAATTTAATTTTCTTTTGTTTTATAATGTAGCACATTCACAGGTTGTGGCAATTTGGACATGAATACTTTTTTTAGGTAGGGCACTATTCTGACTGCCAAGGGCAGAGAATTTCAGTAACTGTTTTAAACATAGATTGTACGGTGGACTTTGGACTTGGTCATCACATCAGCTAATCTTAGACAAGCAGAGAGAAAATTAGCATTCAGTTGTTTTCAGTCATTTCCTTTTTAATCCTTCATATGTTATATCCTAAAAGGAACCTGTACCTACAGAACAAATATGATGGATGCACACCCTTGAGGTTTAGGATGAAATATACTCCCAGAAACTGGAAATATAAGAACCCTCCAATGTAAATAACCAGAACGAGGGATTGAGCAAATAGTCTCATCACACATAACAAAATAAATATACAAAACAAACAAAATTAAAAAGGAAAAATCTTTGTAGCCATAACCTTGTTTTAGTCACAGTATATTTGCTCCTGTTGAATAATGGAAAGATCATTGTTAAAGTGTTGCCTATATCCAAATGTTTTCCCTAAAAGTAAAAAATACCCAACTACACTTGAAAAAGTTACTTACTGCGATTTAGGCCATGTGCCTCCTGGGTTTTGTCCCCAACATTAAAACAAATAAACAACTACACCTGGACAAGATAATGCACAACTATTGCCAACAATTAATGCAACCAAGTGAAATATTTTAATGCAAAAGTAAAAATTACTGTTGTACTTTTTTGAGTTCAACCAGAGACACACAGCAAGGAGAAGATACATATTAAGAGATTTATCACAAAGAATTGGCTTGGCAAATCTGAAATGCAGAGAGCAAGCCATCAAGAAGTGGAGACCAGAGCTCTTGGATACAAGTTTTATATGCTGTTCATAGGCTTAATATATCTTCAGGGAAGCCTCTGCTCTTAAGACATTTCAACTGATTGAATCGGAGTCATCTAAATTACCTAATATAATCTCCTTCACTTAAACTCAGTTTAGAATGGGCTTTCATATGTACAAAATACTTCCATTGCAAGCAAGATCTGAATGACTATCTGATTATCAGTGATTGCAGCCTAACCAAGTTGTCACTTAAAAGTCATTAAAATCTACAAATTGGAACTCTTGTACATCCTCTTAAAGACAATAATAAATCCATATTTTTAAATAACATGATATAACTATCCTACAGTCAACCAAAACATACCAACTCTTTTCCTAGAAAAGAGTGCAAAGACCTAAGGTGATTCTCATTTATGTTAATAGCTTGTAGCTTAAACGGTATGCTATAAAGTTAACTTATAAAACATCCTATCTTAGATAATATGGGCATAAGAGGGGGAAGGAAATAAAAAATATTTGCTTAAAATACATGCAAACATATTCATAGTAAATTAAGAAAGAAATATGACTGTTGTAGTCCTCATTTCTGCAATTGGTCACGTGGTCTTAACTGGTATTTTTAACTACTTTCTTCTGCCACCCATTCTACATTCCCTTTGTACTCAGCAGACATCTCAGCTGGCTGTTGTTCTTTGTGACCCAAAACTTCATTCCTGAAAGCAATAAGCCATCAGCAGTCTTGCTTGAGTTAAGTAATTATGCTTTTCCATGATTTTATTTTTTGAACTTTTATTTTTTAGGTTTGGGGGTACCTGTGCAGGTTTGTTATATAGGTAAATTGCATATCACATGGACTTGGTATATAGATTATTTAATCATCAAGGTAAGAAGCATAGTACACAAATAGGTAGTTTTTTGATTCTCTCT
The DNA here is from genome assembly GCA_031835075.1 of Saguinus oedipus. Classification (NCBI taxonomy): domain Eukaryota; kingdom Metazoa; phylum Chordata; class Mammalia; order Primates; family Cebidae; genus Saguinus; species Saguinus oedipus. The sequence continues at coordinate 79,175,867 of CM063182.1, forward strand.
CTCCTCCTACCCTCTACCATCAAATAGGCCCTAATGTATGTTGCTCCTTTCTTTGTGTCTATGTGTTCTCACTGTTTAGCTCCCACTTATAAGTGAGAATGTGGTAATTGGTTTTCTGTTTCTGTGTTAGGTTGCTTAGGATAATGGCCTCCAGCTGCAACTGTGTTTCTGCAAAGCATATGACCTTATTATTTTTGATGGCTACATTGTATTCCATGGTATATATGTACCACATTTTTTACTCCTACTGCTGATGAGCATTTAGGTTGATTCTGTGTCTTTGCTATTGTGAATAGTGCTTTGATGAACATACATGTACTTGGGTCTATACAGTAGAATCATGTATATTCCTTTGAATACACACCCAATATATACCCCAGAATGGTAGTTCTGTTTTACATTTTTATTTTAAAAATTAAAAGAGATTTATCAAATCACCACACTGCTTTCCACAATGGTTAATTTACATTCCCACTAGCAGTGTATATGTGTTTCCTTTTCTCTGTGGCCTTGCCAGCATCTGTTATTTTTTGATTTTTGATGATAGCGACTCTGGTGAGAGATGGTATCTCATTATGGTTTTGATTTGTATTTCTCTAATGTTTAAAGAGGTTGAATATTTCTTCATATGCATGTTAGTCGTGTATATGTTCATGTTCTTTGCCCACTTTTTAATGTGATTGTTTGCTTTTTGCATTTTACTTTAAGTTCCTTATAGATTATGAATATTAGACCTTTGATGCATAGTTTGCAAATATTTTCTCCTGTTCTGTAGGTCATCCATTCACTCTGTTAATAGTTCCTTTTGCGTGCGGAAGCTCTATACTTTAATTAGGTCACTTAGGTCAAATTTTGTTTTTATTTCAATTGCTTTTGATGTCTTCATCATGAAATCTTTGCCTGGACCTATGTCCAGAATGGTATTTTCTACATTATATTCCAGGGTTTTTGTAGCTTTAGTTGTACATTTAATTATTTAATCCATCTTGAACTGATTTTTGTTTATGATGTAAGGAAGGGGTCTAGTTTCAATCTTCTGCAAATGGCTATCCAGTTATACTAGCACCACTTATTGAGTAGGGAGTCCTTTCCCCACTGCTTGTTTTTGTTAACTCTGTCAAAGATAAGATGGCTGTAGGTATGTGGCCTTATTTCTGGGTTCCCATTGTGTTCTATTGGTCTATGTCTATTTTTCTACCAGTACCATGCTCTTTTGGTTACTGTAGTCTTGTAGTATAATTTTAAATCAGGAAATGGGATGCCTTCAGCTTTGTTCTTGTTATTTAGGATTGCCTTGGCTATTTGGACTCTTTCTTGTTTCCATATGAATTTTAAAATAGTTTCTTTTTTTAATTCTGTGAACAATGTCATTGATGGTTTGATAGGAATAGCAAAATGCTATTGGGCATTGCTTTGGGCAGAATGACCATTTTAAAAATATTGTTTCTATCTGTAGACAGTCTGATTCTATACATAGAAAATACCACAGTCTCTGCCCAAAAGCTCCTTGATCTGATAAACAACTTCAGCAAAGTTTCAGGATATAAAATCAATGTACAAAAATCAGTAGCAATCCTATACACCAACAACATTCACTCTGAGAACCAAATCAAAAACACAATTCCATTCACAAGGCAACAAAAAGAATAAAATAACTAGGAACATAACTAATCAGAGAGGTGAAAGATCTTTAAAATGATAACCACAAAACATTGCTCAAAGAAATCAGAGATAACACAAATAAATAAAAAAAAAAAACATTCCAGGCTCACTGATTTTTATTACAGGGCATGGTAGTACTAAGAGATGTTGTAATAAATCTCATATATTTCAGTCATATTCTTCCTTACTTCTTTGTAGACTAGTAGTCCAACCCCCCAGCCAACTAGTAACCCCCATCTTTGTTGATGCAGAAGTAAGGGGTATCCAAAATGGTTGACTGGCAGTCTTAATTTCCACTTCAGTTGAATCATTGTGACTCCCAGAAGCATTTTTTCATTTGGAACGGTGTTCTCTAGGCTGGCAAAGTATAAGGGACAGCAAGCAAGAATCCTGCTAGTGCGTTATGAGGGCTAATAATGAATGCTAACACTTCCATTTCCACTATTTGATTCCTGAGCCCATAAATCCTGGCTGTGGGAGAAAAAGCACCATATATTGTATGCTGACTTGGAGCATAGTCAGCCTCCTAGAGAAACTTTCCCCAGCTCTGAAAGGTATTTCTATGTATAGCTATATATAGCTGGCACTGAGTCTCCAAAAGGCTGCTCCACTGTTCTATCAAGCCAACTGCTTCAGGATGGTGGAAAACATGGCCAAACCAGTGAATTCCATAAGCATGAGTCCATTATTACACTTTATCTTCTATGATGAGATTTTATTTGTCAGAAGCAATGTTGTAAGGTACCATGATGGTGGATAAGGCATTCTGTAAATTCACAAATTGTAGTCTTGCCAGAAGCACTGCATATACAGAAGGCAAGTCCATATCCAGAATAAGTGTCTATTCCATAAAGGACAAAGAACTGCTCCTTGCATGATGGAAGTGGTCCCATACAATCAATTTGCCAACAGGGGTAGGTGGCAGATCACCTAGTGAATAGTGCTGTATCAAGGACTCTGATGTTGGTCTCTACTGCTGGCAGTATTGGCACTGAGCAGTGGTTGAACCCATGCCATTTTTGGCAAATGGAAGTAGATGTTTTTGACAATTATTTTCCTTTCTCTATCATGTAATCACCCTGGTTAATGGTTATAAATTCATTTGGGGAAGGCTGAAAATAAGATTAACAGTATACATTATTTTTCAGTGTAGCAGGGTGGGGACCTGGACTCTCCTTTCTGAAAGAGGATTCATTGTGTAAAATGGCTCAAGTCTGAGAATTTATTGAGGAGCCATGCCTCTCTGCTTTAGCAATTTAAGTTCACAAGATTTGAAACTCTTCCCCATATACAGATCAAGTAGGAATATACTGCTTATCTATTTCTTCCTAGAAGCACCAACATCAACTATCCTATGCCATAGCTCTATACAAGCCAGACTCTTCTGATTACTGCTTTAACTACAGTCCATTGCAGCAGCCACATCCACCTTGACTTTGGGGACTATGGGCCACTATTTGGTCCCTGCCAACCTGTAAGCCAATTATCCCCATTCCTTTCTTGGATCTCAGTTAGATGGCAGGAATCCTGCAATAATTAGTGATCATAAAAAGAGTGTACCCAGAGAGATCTTGAAGGATGCAGGCCTCCCCTCACAAATTACATTTTCCTAGTAGCTAGCAAAAATTGTCTTCTCTGAATCCTCCCAGGATGGGTAAAAAGGTCTTATATAATAAATCCACTCCAACATTCCTGTCTCTCTAAGCTGTTGGATACTTTTCTCTACAGCATAACAAGACAGTTCTGACATTCTAACTTCATTTAGTGTATGCCACCTTATGGTCCGTGTTTTAGCCAACCAACCAACCAAACCACAGAGATTTTTTTAACTTACTGAGCTAAAACATTGATTTCAGAATCTCTCTAAGACCCATATCAGTAAAATCAGCCTGTTTCAACTTTATGTCTCTTTTTGCATTATCCCACTCCATTAATATTCATATACATGCATATTCTCCAGATTTCTGTCTATATAAATTGAAAAATGATCATGCAGTTGTTTTGGTATACAGTGTACTTTCTAGTGAGTCACACTTTGTAATTCAGTTTTTGGTATGTCTGGGCTCTCGTATAGATCCAAAAGCAAAGAGAGATGGTGGAGTATTCCTTGAGAAAAATCAACAGTATTTTGTAAAGCAGCTATCTCAGGGGAGACCATTATAGGTTCTTCAGGAAAATGAGGGCTAACTTCCTCAGGCTAAGGACAGAGAAGGACAAAGAAGACTTGGTAGAATTTAGGGTTTCAACATTCCCAGCTTCACTGTTATCTCCCCAAATGTCCCGATTCTGATGCATGGGACCCCATTATTTCCTCAAAATTTTTTACTTTAACAGAAGACACCCAGAGATGTTGGGAATCCAAAGTTGTTAATCAACCACCCACAGTGTGAGAGTCTACGTTTGTTTTTCAGAAATCCCAGCCAGACAAATAGCACATGAGAAAAATTTTAAAACATAAATAAAAATTTTCAATTTTCATGTCATTTATGAAAAGCTTGAACTGAAAGACCTGAATACTTTTTTATTTCCCTCTTACTCCAGGAAAGAATAATTATTGCTATTGCATAGTAATAAGCAACCACCTAATTCCATTATACTTCCTAGTATGACTAAAATTTCTAGAGTAGGAAAACACAGGCATTTGATTAAGAGAGTCATGGTTTTACAATTCTTTTTTCCTGAAAATTATCTTCTAATGGCTTTGCAGATTTTCTACCAAGATGCCTAATAATTTTCTTTACCTGATCCACATAAACTTTGTTGTCAAAGAAGTGCAACTCCTAGATGTTTTAAACCCAGGCACATCTTTCTTTGCTTCCTGGGGTGAACAGAAATAAAAATAAAACTTTACCTTCAGTTTTTCTAATTTTAATTTTCTTCTCTACTACTTATGCTTTGATTTGCATTTAGTTTGTTTATAGATAATAAGTTATTTCCCAGCGAGTGTTTGGTTTTATGGTCAGACAATTCAATGATCTCTGTAAATGAATTTACAGAGATTTTGTCTCTATTGGTTGAGAGACATTACAGAATTAGCTAGGCTTTTCTGTTTATTTGTCTATTTAAATCAAATAACTGAAAAATTCTTACCCACTGCGAAGAGACAAGCTCTTTGATACAGACTGGTGAGTACTGTAATTTCTGTTTATTCTTAACCCACAGCTGAAATTTTAGAATTAGTTTCCTGTTTCTGTCTATATGTCTGCTTATTTGTCTGTAATTCAGAAATGACTTTGTGTAATATTTTTAAATTTTCTGGATTGTATTAATAAATAGGAATATATAATTTCTTTAGTTCTATGCTGACTGGCATTAAAAAATTAATGTAAGAAGTTTAATTTGTATGTATTTGTGCAGTTTTGAGAGATCCTCTTTATATTAATTTCTACTTTTATTGTACTATGATCTGAGAGTGTGTTTGGTATAATTTTGATTATCATTATTATTTTGGATATGGAGTCTCACTCTGTTGCCCAGGCTGGAGTGCAATGGCATGATCTCGGCCAACTGCAACCTCTGCCTTCTGGGTTCAAGCGATTCTGCTGCCTCATCCTCCCCAGTAGCTGGGATTGCAGTTATGTGCCACTATGCCCAGCTCATTTCTTTTGTATTTTTAGTAGAGATGAATTTTCACCATGTTTGCCAGGCTGGTCTCTAACTCCTGACCTCAGGTGATCCACCCACCTTGACCTCTGAAAGTACTGGGATTATAGGTGTGAACCACTATGCCTGGCTGATTTTGATTATTTTAAAATTTATTAAATCTTGCTTTATGATGTAGGATGTGGTCAATCTAGAAATATGTTCTGTATGTAGAATGTATAATCTGTGTTTGTTGGGTGAAGTGTTCTATAGATGTCTATTTGGTCCAATTTCTCAACTGTCAAGTTTAAGTCCAGGGATTTTGTTTTGTTTTGTTTTTAGTTTTCTGCACAAATAATTTCTCTAACATTGTCAGTAGAGTGTTAAAGCCTCCTATTATTATTGTGTGGTTGTTTATATCTTTTTGTAGGCTAAGAAGAAATTGTTTTTTGAATCTAGGGGCTCCAATGTTGTATGTGCTAGTCTTCTTATTGGATTGTACACTTTATATAATGTCCTTCTTTGTCCTTAACCGTAAAAGGTTAACATCTATTTTTTCTGGTATACAAATAGCTACTCTTGTTCTTTTTTTTCTTCCATTTAAATGGTAGATTTTTCTCCAACCCTTTAATTTGAGCCATGAGTGTCATTACATGTGAGGTGGGTCTCTAGAGGACAGCAGACAATTGGCTCTTGTCTTTTTATTTGTCTTACCACTCTCCGTTATTTAAGTGGAACATTTAGCCCATTTACATTCAGGGTTTGTATTGAGATGTGTGGTTTTGATTCTGTCATCATTGTTAGCTGGCTGTTATGTAGAATTTGTTGTGTAGTTGCTTAATAATGTTTGTGGGCTCTGTGCATAAATTAGTAGTTGTGGTTGTCAGTGTTATTCCTTGATTCCATGTTTAGCATCCTCTAAGGACCTCTTGTTAGGCTTGTCTAGTAGAAATAAATTCTCTCAGCATTTGCTAATCTGAGAAAGATTATTTCATCTTCACTTATGAATTGTCATTTGTTAGGATATGAAATTCTTGGCTGGAATTTCTTTTCTTTAAGGATGCTGAAAATAAAGCCCCCAAATATCTTCTGGATTATAAGATTTCTAATGAGGTCTGCTGCTAGCCTGATTGGGTTCCATCTGTATGTGACTTGACCCATTTCTCTAGCTGTCTTTAAGAATTTTTTAATTTGCTTTGATCTTGGTGAATCTGATAACTATAAGGCTTAGGGATGGTTTTCTTGTATGGTGTCTAGCTGAGGTTCTCTGTAATCTCTATATTTATTGAATTTGTATGTTAGCCTTTCTAGTGAGATTATGGAAATATTCAGGGACTATGTCCTCAAATATATTTTCCAAGTTGCATATTCTCTCTCCTTCTCTCACAGGAATGCCAATGAGTCATAGATTTGGTCTTTTTACATAATCTGATATTTCTCTGAGGTTTTTAAAATTCTTTTTAATTTCGTTTTTTAAAAAACTTTGCCTGAGTTGATTTAAAAAACGGATCTTCAAGCACTGAGATTCTTTCCTCAACTTTGTCTGTTCTGCTGTTAATACTTCTGATTGTCGTATGAAATTCTTGTAGAGAATTTTTCAGCTCAATAAGTTCAATTTAGGTCTTTCTCAAAACAGTGATTTCATTGTTTTGCCTCTTGAACCATGTTACTGAATTGCTCAGCTTCCTTGGATTGGGTTTCCACTTTCTCCTGGATCGCAGTGAGCTCCTTTGCCATCTGAATTCCGAATTCCATGTTTGTCATTTAAATTGATTCATATTTGCTAAGAACCATTGCTGGGAAGCTAATGGACTCATTTGGAGGTATGAGGACACTCTGGCGTTTTGAATTGCCAGAGTTCTTGTGCTGACTTTTTCTCATCTGGGAGAGTCGGTGTTCCTTTAACTGTGGTAGAACTTGAGTATATTCAGTTGACTTCATTTCTCACAGTTTTCAGAGGGCTGATGCTCTTTACAGGGTCTTATATTATGGAATTCTTGCCTTTAGTATTTCAGAAGGGAGAATTAGCTAAGTGCTTTCTTCGGTGTTATAGTTTGGACTCTGATCAAGTAGATGGCACTTGAAAGCAATGGAAAGTAGATAGGCTCTTACTCAGCCACTTTGCTCCATTGTGTATCCTCCTGTTTGCAGCTGTGCTATGCAGTGCAAGGAGGAGAGAGGTGAACCCCTGACCAGGTGCACTCCTTGGACGTAGGGGAGCCACTTCTGATCACTGGCACTGTGTGTGCAATTTTTATTATTGTTTTCATGTGTTTCTAGCCACAGGGCTCCCTTAGGCAGAGTTCTAGCAAGGATATAAACCCCACCCTTACCAGACCTACCCTGTGGAGGGAGGCATGCTTAGGTTCCACACCAGCCTGTGATCTTATGCGACTCACCCCTCTCAGTTTTCTGGGAGCATAGGCTCCTCTTCTGCTCAAGTGCTGGGCAGAGATCTCAGTTTGACACTCCAAAGCCATGGGCCAGAACCCTGAGGCACTGTGACCTGCTTGTGGATCTCTTCTCTAGCTACTCAAGGTTGAGTTCTTGATGTGCTGGGCTATCCAAAGGGCTCCCAGGCTGACAGAACTCACTCAGGTCAAGCAAAGCACCCAGGCTAGGCAGCAAAGGCTGCACTGTGTACATGCTCCTATGGGGCTGCCAGGCATGAGTGAGCCCTGGAAGAGGCTGGCGGGCAAGTGGGTCTGCAGGACACTCATGCCCTAGTCACACAGGGAAGTCAGCTTTGCTTCTCCCAGTCCAGCAGTTAGCTAGGGCCAGAGCTTCTCAGAGGGAGATGGGGAGCACGGGGTTATGGGCACTTATGACTGGATTCTGCTGGAGCTGTCCTGCTAGAACAGCTAGGCTGGAGCTAGATTTCCCTAGCTCCATGCCTGCTGAAACCCTATCTCTGTCTAATTTGTAGGGACATCTCCCTGCCAGTTTAAACATCTATGGGGGCATGTGGTTGCCTGCAGCTAGGGTCCCAGAAGTCCTCAGTGAGAGTGGGTCGTTTTGCAGTCCCTTCACTAATGCCTTTTCAGGAGCTGTTTGGAGTAAGGAGCCAGCCCTAGCATTTGGGCACCCGACACAGGGTTCCCAGCTTCCTCTCACTTCAGCCTGTTTTTCTGCAACATTTCTCCATCCACATTCTATGTTTTATATTCAAAGATCATTTCATAGTTTAAAGGGTGTCACAGTATGTTTTCTACAGGTCCACCAGTGCATGCAGGTCACAGGAAGACAGAGGCTGCAGGAGAGTCACTTGGGCCTCCTGGAGCAGAGGAGACAGATTAGGGGAGAGAGAGCACTGGAGAAGAGATTGCAGTTCCACTGACCAGGGTGAGACACAAAACCATAGCTTTTAATCATATACACATAATATACTCTCCCTGAATACACAAAGAAGAGAATGCATTCAATAAGCAATTTTTACTAATCACACAGCTTTTATGGGTACTGTTGAGAATACAAATACTAAAGGTTATGATGCCTGCTGGTCTATATGTGTCACATAGTAGAGTAGTATTTTTTTGATTGCCAGTAACTATTCAGAAGTGTGAAGACAAAGAGCATGGGTTGAGATCAGATGGCACAGACAGCAAAGCTGGGTCAGCACATCCTGATTTACAAAGAATGAAAGTGGAAACAGAAATAAGCTATCCCAGGAACGAATAAAATGGGAGACAATTCACCTTTTATTAACTATCAGTATAAAAATAAGATTAAGAGGTAGGCCAACACCAAAGGCATCAGGGGATGATATAGAATGAGGCAAAGAAAATCAAATAGCACATCTAGAATTGGAAAACATTTTTAAAGACAAAAATGTACCCAATTCTGGTTGGTTTATTACCACTTATTGATAAGACTCAATTTTCTTATTTTTCTCCATTCTTCCTTCTCCATAACTGAAAACTAAGATGGAATCTGAGCTTTGAGTGGTTTCAGTAAAAGAAAAGTTTGGTTCTGCATGAGAGAGCCACAGATGTTATAATCTCTGGTTTACAAGTACCAAGTCAAACACCGAAACTTACTTCATGTGATTAACATACCAAATGCTTACACAGGGCATCAGAATGATATTCCTCCATTGCTAGTAAAAGATGCAGGGCTGGCAGATGCTTGTAAGATGGTCATTTTCTAAATAGTGAAGACATAATTAGAAAACAGACAGACTTACAAAAATGATACAGTAAAATATTGGTTAGTAGTTGTTATGATGGTAGCTGTTATGGCGAACAACCAAAAGAACTTATAGTTAATTTTCTGTGATTTCTTCTACACAAAGAGCTACCTGTTAATGTAACCCAAAAATCAGCACCAAAAGACATTCAACTATTAGAGAAACAGCCAGAGATTGTGACTAAAAAGCATTAATGTCTGCTAATATAGTTGGCATGACAAAGTATTTGTGGTAAGCATGCTTAGGCAAAATTTTTGCAGGTAAAACATGGTGAACCAAATAAATTTGTTATAAAGCAATGTAAAATTAGTGTATTTAGTCTAGATGGTTACTGAATGGACCCACTCATCAATTATCATTGCTCTTACTAGGTAGAGAGATCCTAAGGCTGTTTGATATAGTTTAGATATTTATGCTCTCCAAACATCATGCTAAAATTTGATCCTTAATGTTAGAGGTGGGGCCTGGTTGGGGCCGTTTGGATCAAGGGACTGAATTGTTTATGAACAACTTGGTGCTACCCTCATCCTTGTGGGAGTGAATGAGTTCTTAGTTCCTAAGATAACTGGTTGTTGAAAATAGATTATCCCCTCCTCCCCTCTCTCTTGCTTTCTTTCTTTCTTATTATGTGATCCCTGCCTCCACTTCAACTTCTGCCTTGAGTTGAAGTTTCCTGAAGCCCTCACCAAAGCAAGTGCGTGTGCCATGCTTCTTGAACAGCCTGTAGTATCATGAGCCAAATAAACCTCTTTTCTTTATAAATTACCCAGCCTCAGGTATTACTTTGTAGCAATACACAGAGACCAAGACCCTGATCTAGTGCACCGTTAAGAATAGGAGATGTCTCCTGGGTGTGTCCTTCCAAGAACAAGTATTTCAGGTGACAGGGCACTTCCTGAGATGCCTGGTTGAACTTCTTCCTCCTGAACCAAATTCATAGGTCAATATTATGAAGATGGGGCACTATTATTTGGTGGTTAAATGCTATGGCCCAGGGCAGCCTAGAGAACTGGCAAGAACATTTATCTCTGCTGCTCTCCTTTCCTAATCACAATAAAAGTAATAGCCACTTTATGTACTCAGAGGCAAGCTACCTCCAGAAGTGGAAGCCAGCCTAAGGCTCTGCCAGGATGTGAATGGTCATAACATTGTACATGGGAATCTGGAGTAAGACCTCTGATCAGAGGTCTGAATTTATCAGTTCCTGGAGAGAATCTATGTCATCGAGAATGATGGCCCCTGAGAAGATGCATATGTTTTGTTTCTTGACAGGGAAAAATCAAATTGTAGTCTGGCAAATCAATTCTCAGTAGTGACCAAGATTGCAGCACCTTCTCTCATTACTCATGAGATTTTCTCTCTAGTCATTGAATTTGGGTCTAGAAGCTGAACAAAATGCTGACTGAGGAAAACAGACAAGACAACTATTATAAAGAGGAGAGAAAAATAATTACAGCATTTGAAATAGAAAGCTTAAAAGAAAATAAAACTACCATAAGAGATGTCATTTTAAAATATTAAACAATAAAAATAACTGCTAATGGAGAATCAATTAGTAAATCAAGCAAAGTCTCTGAGGACAGCAGAGTTGGTGATTTATAGTGAAGATATTATAAATCAGTGGGTTGATTAAGCAAAGAATGATTGGTGTTGAGATCTTTGGCTGATTGTCCTGATCCTGATGACCCTGATTCTTCTTCCTTTCTACTATTCCTGTCACTTGCCACGAGTTTGTTCCTTTCCATAAAGAAGGAACAGTTGTTTCTTCACTCCTAGAATCTGCACTGGACTTCTGACTTGCACTGGCAAGTAGAATTAGGTGAAAGTAATAGAGGGTCAGGTGTGAACCAAGGTCTTAAGAAGCATAGTTTTCCACATGTGCTCTTGCTCCTCTGCCTTCAGTATGAGAACATGCACTGCTGGAAATTGCAGCATGCAGAGCAGAGTTGAGTCATACCTAGTAATTCCAGCCAAGATCATCCTAGATTAGCCAACTCAGAGTTGCCCACCAGACATCTAAGTGAGGCTAGAGAAACTACTTAACTGAGTCCAGCCTAAATCACTGAATTTTAGACTATGATCTAAATAAATGTGTGTATGTGTGTTTATGTTCATGTTTTATGGCACTGATGTTTTGTGATTGATTTTGTTTATAATGTAGCATTTAATTGCCTATAGAAAATTGACATAAGACAGGAACCTAGATGATTAAGAGAAAAAAATCCAGGAAGAAAGACAAAAAAGATGGGAAGCATTAAAAATTAGATATATATGAAGGGAAGATATTCAGAAGCCCTAAAATGCCAATAATAGAAGTTCCTATTACTGAAGGCAAGGAAAATAAAAAAAGAATGGGAGGCAATACTTACTTAAACAGTGGAAAATCATTTTCCTAGACAATAATAATTTGAGTGTGAGTTTGTAAAACCAGTTAATTTCAATGCAGCAGTAAAGAAAAAGACACATGCTTTGGCATATCTTATTAGTATTCTAAATCAAATAGTGAAGGACAACATTTTTGCAAAATACTTTTAAAGATTAAATTACTCACAAAACTACTAAAATAGGGGTCAGCAAACATTGGCCTATGGGCTAAATCCAACCTGCTGTCCCTTTTTATGAATAAATTTATTTGTTTACATGTTTTTATAACTGATTTTGTGCTACAGTTGCAGGGCTAATTACTAAAGATAAAGGCTAATATGCAATGCCCAAATCTTTATTATCTGGGTCTTTAAGTAAAACCTTTCCTCATAGCTAAAAGACAACAGAATAATCATCTTTGTCTTTTGTCTTTTGAGTTAAAAAGACTCTGAACTTGAAACTTTATTGCCAGCCAAGACGTCATTCACCAATTGGATCAAAAAGGTTATGAATATGCAGAGAATCACGGAATATATATTAGTCAAACACCCGTAAGTAGAAATGACCTGAGGAAGAAGGTTAAACACCAAATGAGTTGAAATGAAAATCTCAATGCAGGGGAAGAATTAGATAAGTGGGAAACTGTAGATAAAGAATTTTGCAATAAATGTAATTAAATCTAAACTGATTATGAGATAATTATTGTGTATAATATAATTACTAAATATGAATTTGTGAAATGATAAAGACACTGAAAAAAAACTGAAACATAGATATTTCCACAAAACCCATAAGATATAAAATATCAGCGAGAAGAGAAAAATAAAAGTATTCTAAAATTTGATATAGGGGATGAAGACTTTCATAGAGAAAAAGAAAAAGAATGTATCACATATTCTATAGAAAAACTCATATATATAGATGTGCCCGAAAAACAATTACAAGAATGGAAAGTCAATACATCAGTCAAAAGCCTGATTAAACAAAGAAAGAATAGAACAAATAGTAACTAAAATAAGCTAAAATGAGTAACATTGAAATGAGGACATAGCAAAGTACCTTAAATGGTAAACATTAAACACTGTGGTATAAGACTCTATACTATCTGCAAGTAGGCAGAAGTCTCAGACTAAACAAAATATAAACATTTGGCTATATATTGTCTACAAGAACACTTAAAGAAATAAAAAAGTTTGAAGAAGGAAAGATGAAAAAAGATACTAGGAAAATGCAAACAAAACAAAGCAGGAATATTAGACTTAATATCAGAGAAAATGGGATTTAAGGCTAAAAGTACTCAAGAGGATACTGAAGGGCATTACACAATGATAAAAGGAACAATTTATGAAGATATAAAAGTCATAAAGTTGCATGCACCAGGAAGATAGCAGCTAAATATATAAAGCAAAATATTAGAAATGCACATTGACCTTGATAAAAATGCAATCATGGAAAAAGAGTTTATTGCACTACATTCAAGTATTGCAGTGATATAATAGACAAGAAATAAGTGAGGGCACAGAGGCATAGAATATGCAGCCAATAAACTAGATTTTATGTGTAGGTGTACATAGATATAAATATGTGTATCATTACATCTGAAAGAAAATATATTTTTATTCATATTTAGGAAATACTATAATTATTAAATTTTGTCTATATATAAGTTTAAAACATTTTGAAAATAACAAGTTTTATAGTCCACAATTGCTCATCATAATAAAATGTAAATTTCAATATAAAAATATCCTTCAACTATTAGCATCTTAGGAATTAAGGATTATCTGTCTAAATAATCTTTGAGTGTGAATGTAAAGCCCAAACTGAAATTATAAGCAGCCTAGAAATTTTTTTTTTAAAACCAAATAAACCCTCTATGTTAGTTCAGATTATTTGGATAAAATTGTCATAGAGACCAGATTCAAATTGCTTTATGAATAATTTCCTATAACATGGAATACTGAGATGAATGCTTCAAGGGTTACTTCCACTGCTCTAAGACATCATCAGGGCCCTATTTTTCTTCCACCAATATGCCATGCCACCTTTGGTTTGTTAGATTTGTTCTTAGTCCTCTTTAACCCAGCTTTGTAAGAGGGGTGCTTCATTTCCAGGTGTTATATTCAAATATGTCAGCATCCATTGGATAAAGAGAATATTTGTTTTCAGTATGCCCTTTTATAATAATATAGAAATCTTTTTCCAGCATTTCTCAGTAGACATCTATTCACATCTCATTGCTCAAAATTTGGTTACATGGCTAAGTGCAAACCAATCTCAGGTAAAGTAGATTTCATCCATAATTTATTTACATTAATTGGGATTGCTTGATTGTGTTAAATGGATGTAAAGGAGAAATGTGTGGTTCATAGAAACCCAACAATTTCTGCTGATTTTTTTTTGCTGCAACCAACGGAAAACATGTAAAACTACTTAAAGAATTTATAATTTTAAAGGTCATTAACGCATCCTCAATTTTTTTTAAAGAGTATAGTATCATAAATCAGGAGAGAAGAAAAATAATAAAATATGAAAGTTAATGAAAATAAACCAAAAAACAAAATGAAAAGGTTAATTCTACCCCAAAGTTTTTCTAGGACCAATGTCTCACAGTTGTTTTAACTATTTATTGAAAAACAGATAATTCCAGTATTATATAAATTATCCCCCACAATGAATGGGATGCCAGACCTTCATAAAACTAGTATATAAAAAGGAAACATATAGATAATGTTGCTTAGGAATATACATGTAAAATTCTCACTTAAAGGGCAAGTAGAATTCACACAGGTGTCAAAGAATAATATACTTCAAAAATACTGAATTTACTCCAGGAAAACAGCAATGAGTCTGTATCTAGAAGTCTACCAATATAATTAATGAGTGAAAGGTCTATAATCATCTTAAGAGTTGTTATCAAGAGTCATCTGATAATACTTGAGATACTGGTATACGGAAGTGGTAGTGAAAACTAATTTTAAAGAATAGTGTGGTATAACACTGTAAGTGGTAAAAATGCTAAAACAGTTTCTATTAAAATTAGAAAGAAGACAAAGATGCCTGCTGTTATTTTTGTTATTGATATTTCTTTTAAGGGATTTAGAAAATGAAGAAAGATGAGAAAACTAATTTATCAACCCCCAAATGGAGAGGAGATAAATTATAAATTTTAAATGTTATTAAAATGTGCTAGGAAATTTGGTAAGCTACTTAGAAAAAACTTAAACAAAAATAGTTTTTTAAGTAAATTTGTGACATCTAGTTGCCATTAGAAAATATTTACTTTAAATAAAATTTACTTTAAGTAAAAAGATAAATATTTACTTTAAATAAAATTGGTATAGAAGTAAAGAAGGCCAGAGAAAGGAAATAGGTGTATAACTTATAGACACATATCTCACGCCTGAAATTGGGAAGACATCACAAATGGCTTAAAAAGCAAAACAAAACAAAAAACTGTGAAAACAAAGAACAATGAATAATCTGACAGAACGAAGATTCTAGTATCCATAATATCAATAAATATTAATGGACTTAATGCATTAAATGAAAACATACTTTCAAATTGGACCACAAAGCAAACCCAACTCCATGATATATTTGTAAGACATATCTAAAACAGAATGATTATAAAAATATAAAAATAAAATAGTAGAAGATGTATACAATGCAATACTTTCATAAATAGGATTTTAAAATAGACAGTAGTTAAAACTCATACACAAAAGGCATTAAGCAAGCAAAAAAGGCACTTAAAAATAAAATTAAGAGTATCACTGTACCAAATAACAGCAGCAATATATACAAAGCAAAGCTACCTCAAATATAGGGGGAAATAAAGAGAATGGCATGAGCAGACTGAAACTATATTTCACAATTCATACTTCATAATTGAGCGTGTATTAAAAAAAGAAAGGTAACCAAAAATAAGAAAATTTTTATTATTACATAAATAATTTGGTATAAATTGTATTATAAATATGTAATATATATGTTTATTATATATAATAATAAAATACTTAATGTATATTATTATATATGACAAATTCTGTATCCTGAACATAAACGGTACAGTTTTGTTTTCAAATTTCATGATCATCATAAATATTGAATATATGTTAGGCCACAAACAAAATTTCAGTTAATTTTCAAAATTAGAAATATTAACAATTGTTTTTTAGACAAACAAAATAAAAATTGAAACTGACAGAATCAAAAACCAAGCATGACTGACCCTCAACTAGAAATCAATAAATTACATAAAAATAATTTTAATATCCAATTGTGTCAAAATGGAAGTTGAAACCAGCTTTTTGAAATTCTTAGAAAATCAATGTACTAAAATATTTAAATACTAGTGCCTATGGAACATAACTTTGAAGGTGATCAGAGAAAAATACTCTTCTAGTTAAAAAATAGAAAATAATAGAAATACAAAATTTCAAAAAACAACATAAAAATATAAGACCAGTAAGTTACCAATTCGGGAAACAAAGGGAAAATTTTTCAAGTGCAGAAAATGAAGAGGAAAATACAAATAGAAAGCGAGATTATAACTATCATAAAAAACTATGTTCAACTATAAGCAAGTAGATCAAAGATCATGGATGCAATCAATAAATTCTAGGAAAATATAATTTATCATATGAAGTGCTACCTTCCCTAAGATAGCTAAAATAACTTGTTAATTAAGCAAAGTTAAATTCATTAAATAATTGCAGCAAGGGAGAGCACAAACATTACTGAGTTTAAGAATGCTTCAGAATAGGTAGGTGAAGGCATATATGCATAATGTTTTGGAGTCTGAGATCCATGGATTAAGATAAGACTATCAAACTGGGTACTGGTTAAGAGCAGACAAAGTTTGTGACATAATATATGAAGATGAGGATATTGAATATTGGCACAATCAGATGAGGATATTGAAAGGAGACTCAATAAACAGACTGCTATTTATTAAGCAAGCTGCTTGCCCAGGTGAATAGCCCCTTCTGTATCAGAAGACCTGTTTGCCAAGGTGAACGAATTGTTGGTTTTCAGTCATTTCCTGGAGGTAATAATAAAATTATTTATGGATTTATATAGCCATATTTTCCTGGATAACAATTTCCTTGAAACACTAGTAAAATCATGTTGACACAAGTGGGATGATACCATAAACGACTTACGGTCTTTGTTCTCAGTCCTGTTAATTAAATTATGTGAACATGGGTGGTTTTAGTTCTCAACCAAAATTACCCTGGAAGAGAGAAATGCTTATGAGATCACTTCCAAATATGAACAAGAAAATTGGGGAAGAAAAGTAGTAACTTTAATTTTTTCATATTTAAAGAATGATAAATTAATGTTATATAAAATGTTCCAGAACCTGGGAGAGAAAGGTAAATCTATCGATTTCTTGGTACGAAGCAAATTTAGTAGTCAACCTGTAGGCCAAGCATGGGGGCTCATGCCTGTAATCCCAGCACTTTGGGAGGCCGAGGCGGGTAGATCATGATATCAAGAGATCCAGACCATCCTGTCCAACATGGTGAAACCTTGTCTCTATTAATAATACAAAAATTAGCCAGATGTGGTGGTGCATGTCTGTAGTCCAAGCTATTTGGGAGGCTGAGGCAGGAGAATTGCTTGAACCCAGGAGGCTAAAGTTGCAGTGAGCCAAGATGACACCATTGTACTCCAGCCTAAGTGACAGACAGACTCGGTCTCAAAAAAAAAAAAAAAAAAAAGGTAAACCTCGACAACTGCAAAATTTCCACACACCAATCTTACCTGTGTATTTATGCAAAAATATTAAGTACAACATTGAAAAACAGAATTTAGCAAAAAAAAAAAAAAAGTGTTGCAATAAAGGAGGGTTTATTCTAAGAATGTAAGGATGGTTCAGTATTGGTAAATCTATTTACACAATTTATTTTACTACTAGTATAAGGAGAAAAACTATATAAGTATCACTACAGATGTTGAAAAGCATTTAACACCAAATATTTCTCATAAAAATCTTTAATATAAGAAGAGATGAATACTATTTAATATATTAATCTCATCTTCAAAGTCTGCATTATGCTAATGGATACACCTGGAGTTTATTAAAATGTTAAACATATAACTATCATATAATGCAACCATTCTATGCCTAGACATTTACTCTAGTGACATAAAAGTAAATGCTTGTGCAAAAACCTGTACAACGTCCTATTGACATTGCTACAATGTGAGCTTTGTTCTAGTAGCCAAAAACTGCCAATGATAGTCCCCCAAGAGGCAATTAGATAAATGGATTGTACTACATCCATACAATGGTGTACAATTTAGCAATAGTGAGCAGTTAACTATTGACAAGTAAAAATGTGGAGGAATCTCAAATAATTAAGCTTATTGAAAGAAGCCAGACCACCCCTCCTCCCACCAAAAATGCATACTATATGATTCTATTCATGCTGAACTCTAGAAAAAGCAAACAAATCTATAAGGACAGAAAGCAGGTAAGTGCTAATCTGGAGCAATGAGCAGTTGAAAGGATGCCTTACAAAGGACACGAAGAAACTTTTTGGAGAACTGGGCATGTTTATTTTCTTGACGTTTGTGATAATTTCACAGGTATGCACATGTCAAAGTTACCAGATTGTACGTTTTAATTATGTATAGATTTTATCAGTTACACCTTAATAAATGTCTTAAAATTTTAAGGGTAGTTACAAATGCCCAATGGCTACTGTATGTGACAGCATAGCTCTAGATTGTTCTATTAGCAAAATAAGTGTTAACTAAGAGACTAGGCAGCAGATCAGGATAAAAATCAAATTAACTATATTTTGCTTTTGTGGAATCTTTTTACTTTCCCTCCTGTACACCCTTGATTGTGTACCTCCAAAGATTTTAAAGGAGCAGAATGGATTTGTTTTCAGCTACCTGCCTGCAGAAGCATACAATTTAATCATAAAGATATGAAACTATAAAATAACAACTTAAAGAATAGAAACACAAATGACTGGCAGAAGAGGACATACTATTTCCATTTCATAGAAAGTGCTAATCAAGTTTAGAGGACCCTGAAGTAGAATTGGAAATGATTTGAGACACTTTTACAAATGTGAAGGAATCTTACTGAATCTGGAACAAGAATGATATAGCAATCAAAGGTAGGTGGGATGGCTTGGAGAGTATTTGAAGACAAAGCTGGCCATTACTTTGCTCCGATAACTGCTCCTAAACCTTCTGTTCTCTCTTGTTATGCTTCTTTCCTCTCTTATCTTCTGTCAAATAACTATGGCTTCTCTATATACTATTATAAGAAAAGCACTGCATTAGAAGTTAGAATACTTTTGTTCTACTCTCTTTTCCATCACACATTAGCTGTGTCTTTGGGAAAGTTGTAATCTCTTTACACCTCAGTTTCTAAGGTGGAAAATATATGTACATAGTAACACCTGCCCTACTTATTTTATTGGTCTGCTGTGAATATGAAGTGAGATCATGAATATAAAAGTGCTTTGAAAATTGCCAAGTGCTTTACAAGAGAAAGGGATTATTCTTTGCCTTTAGAAGAGTAAAGATTTTATTTCGAAAAGCACTTAGAACAATTTGGCTATTTACATAATAGCTAAGAAAGTGCACTTGTGGCAGTGTGAAACAGGGAAACCTAGATTTCCACTTCCAAATGTCTTTATGGCATCTACAGCAGCTACTTCATTGTCCTGCAGAAAGTGAGTACTAAGTAATTTTTGATTATATAGTTTTGATCCCAAGTTTGATTACTGAATTACTGAATTTCCTACTTATGAAACACTTTCCCTAAATTATTGAATAGTGTTAAGAAGTGCTTCATGTGAATATGTTAACTTGAATTTGGTGGGAAACTCTTAAAAACAGGAACCAGGATATATATATATAAATTGTTTTAAAAATCAGAGTCCATTGCAATTTCTATCAAATATCACATTCTCAGTAAATGAATCCTTCAGGTTTAATAAATGAGTTTTCTAACACTTAAATGAGACGAATGAGTTTTCTCAGCTTTCTGGAAATCCTTATATTTGAATTCAAATACTTTATTCAAAATAGGCTAGTTGCATTTGCAGAGTTATTAAAAAGAACAATACTAATCGTCCTCTGAGGGATGAATTTCTACATTTTGCCCAGAATTTTTCGCAGACAGAAACAACAGCTATCAAGAGTGACTTCCCATCCCCTTAACAATGAACCTTTACAAATGTATAATTTGCCTTTAAAGACACGTATTTAGAAAACTCACATTCACGAGTAGATAAAATTGTGAAAGATAGAAATAAGACATCTTCCTGATGAATAGAGTGATTCAGGTTCTCTTTTTTCTCTTCACAACTAGGAAGCTAAGTTATGTTTGCCCAGTTGCAGATAGAGTTTGATAAGACACAGTAGTAAGAGTTTATGTTGCAGGACTCAATGCAAGATATCAGTAAGCACAAGCTTGAATTCATACCTTCAATCTCAAATGTGAATCAAAAATAGTGTTTGAAATGGAATTAGTGCATTTGACTTTAAGTTCTCAGCACTAATCATTTCATGACCCTTATTCATCACACTACTCAAAATGAGACATTTAATTAAGTGTGCTCACATTTTAATACTCCATTTGATTGGCTATAAACCCAGGAATGCGTGCAGATCGTATGGTACTCTTCTCCGTTATCTTTTGCACCATACATTACTTTTCATGTGAAGCCATAACTATATCCATTATGAGCTATTCTGCTGGAAATTTAGGCATTCTCATTCCACATCCACAGCAGGATGCTTTCTGCAATCAGACTAGCAGGCTAGACTTCTGTCATTCTTGTTGACGTTACTCATGAAACTTTGTAATACTAGAACTCCCTGACGATACTGAAAATAAATTTCAGAGGTGTGTTTCCCTAACTGTATCTTATTATTTTGTGTAACACACTTTCCATCTTCTTACATTTACTTTCTAAATGTACTATTCATTTGGAGTTAGAATCACTTTCATTCTTTGAGAAGGACTACTATTGCCCTGCTGTATCTTACTACACAGGGCAGTATTGATCATCCATACTCCAAGGATGAGGGATAATAAGTCAGTATATACAAAAGATATTCATCATTACTGTAGTGATAGGGGTCTTGTCCTTTCAATATATGCATAGATTTGATTTGACATAAACATGAAAGACTGTGTTTATGTTTGTAAATGCCAACTCTGCCTATTTGTATATACAAACTGTTAAGATTAATTTATTTCATAATAAAGACTATGGCAAGCTCAAAAAGAGCAGTAGCTTTGGCATCAAAGTCTTGTCTACTTGAATACCAGCTCTGGCATTTGCTACCTATATGATCTCAACTAATTGTGTTATGCTTTCTAGGATTCAGATTCATCATCTATAAACAGGAAATAATAGTACCTACATTAAAGGGCTTTCATAGGAATTATACATAAATTGTTTATTATATGTGTATAAATTGTTCTTACATTATTATGCTTCTTTATCACCCTAATTGACAATAAGTACTCATTCTTCCAATCTTCTGTAAGACTGTTGACATTCCACTGAGCTCAGTATTGTGGTTTAACCACATGTATCAAAGGCCATTAAAAACTCTTAGAGGCAGATGACACATGGCCCTAAACATAATAAACACTCATGATCGATCTGTAGTCTGAAAAAATGCCTAGTACAAAGTGAAATGATTTCTAGAAAATAGAAAAATATTGCAAATGGAAAAATATAGAAAATATTTTTTCCTCCCTACCATACCTTGCAACTTATTAAGTTATAATGTCAATAGTCTATTTGCCTCTTATAGACATAGATTACTTTATGAAAACAAAATTGTAGAATCCGCTAAAAGGAGTAGTTGCTACATCCTGGTTTCAGAGGCACACTAGCCTAATTAATGAATGAGAGCTAGATGTCACAATGGAGAAAAATCTAAAGAAAAGCCCTTAGTTTTATATTTTAAATATTTATATTTAAAGTTTAAGTGCCTGCTCTTGAGTTACTATGAAGCAGAGGCAGAGAGTAGTAGCACCTCTTAGTGCCAGCCAGGATGGTGGGTATCATGTTGGTGTAGGTATAGCCTCAGTTTGAGACTAAAGGCAGACAACATGTGTAAGAAGACCCACCTCTGAGTATGCTTACCTTGAATCATATACCCTAAGCAAAGGATAATTATAAAGAGGAAGCAACTCTTGGAAAATCTTAACACTTGGGGAGGAAGGTAACACGGGTTACATGGGTTCTTTGAATGGCAGAGTTACCTCTTGGGAACCATATACAAATGAAATTTGCTTAAGCTCAGATTGTAACACCAGAGAATCTTACATTTCCCTTCAAACTTACCTTTTTTAAATCAACTAAGGGATCCAAGGTAGACACTGGGGCTTCATACTTTCTCCTATATATCATAGCAAACTCCAAGATATTTGAGAGGAATGTGAGCTAACAGAAAATCTACCAACAAACCAAACAAATATACAAGAAGCAACACTCCTATAAAAAGAGAAAAAAAGTCACCAATGGAACAACTTACACAGAATAAAAATTAACCATTTTATATTTTTTCCAGCTTATTTTATTGTAAACATACCATATATAATACATACAACCTAAAAATATATATTAATTGAATATTTATGTTACTCTAAAGCTTCCAGTCAAAGCAAGCTATTAGCAGTTGAGTTTTGGAGGAGTCAAAAGGTTGTGTTTTTTTAACATTTATATCATGTTCAGGGTTGCATGTATGGGTTTGTTATATAGATAATATTATATCAAAGGATTTGTTATACAGATTGTTTCATCAGCCAGGTACTAAGTCTAGTGCCCAGTGATTGCTTTCCTCTGATTCTCTGCCTCCTCCCACCCTCCACCCTCCAGTAGGCCTTAGTGTCTGTTATTCCTTTAATTGTTTCCACAATTAACAACCATTTTACATTAGTATAACATACAACTTTAATAAGATAAAGGCAATATTTGACATGAAAATTCTTAGGAAAAATAAAGACTTAAATAGTTGAATAGCAGTATGTTCAAAGCTTAAGAATACATTAATAAATTTAAATATCAGATCCAGGAACATGTCAAGATATGAAGCATACATAAGAACAAAACTATATAAAAGAAAAAAATGAATAGATATAGAAGATGTAAATAAAAATGTCAATACATGTCAGTATGTTTTGCAGAAGAAAAAGGGAAAATTTACTTAATAAAGAGAAATAAATAGAAGAAAAAAGAGACCAGTACATTTAAATAAACAAAGATTTTTTTAAGTCTCTCAGATCAAAATTGTTTAACCTTATTAAAGAGGAAAAGTAAAAAGAAAACCATTAATCCTGGCATGCTCGATTGGAAGCAAGTTTTTGGAATAAATGAGTAGATAATCTACGAGGAACAAGTATCAATGAAAAACTTCTAACTAGTAAGTAAAGTAAAAACCAAGCATAAGATCTAGCGATATGTTCAAAATATTGAGAGAAAGACAGAAACTGCAATGCAGCACCTTATATATGGATAAACTATTACTTAAATATGGAGATAAAATAAAGATACTTTAAGCTCTAAAAAGCCATATACAAGACCTCATGTGTCCAGACCTGAGAAAAATTGAGATTCCCATGAAAACACTTGTGAAGAAGTATTCCAGCTGGAATTGCAGAGAACTAGATTGCAGAGAACATCCCAACTGTATAGAAGTGAGTAAGTAATCAGAACAACAAGAAACCTGGCATAAACTTTAGTAAATAACCTAATTGAGAAAATATGATTTTCCAAATTAAAAATATCAGTCCCATCTGTCATGAGACTCTCCTGATAAACAGGAACAAAGTTGATTTTTAAAAAAGTTCCAGCTGGTTGATTTTATTTTTGTATAGTATGGCATTGAACTACAGAACTCAAGCTGACTTTAAACAAGTAAATGCAATTACAGATCCTCAATAAAGTGTACCTTTCAAAATAGTGATTTTTGAAGATTTAAATTTATGCCTATGCTACACGTCTTCGGAGCAAGTTCAAAGCCAATAAACAATAACAACAACAACAATAATAATATGAGATAATCTGATTTATTTTCTCCATCTCATGTTTTGGGTGCAGAATTACATTAACTAATATAGCCCTTCATTTTATTCTGAATTTTTAAAAATTATTTTCCAAAACAAATTTATCTGTAGTAGACAGAAAACTTCAGCAAGGATATAAAAAAGGTTCACACAGTAACCTTGAGAAAATTGTGAAGGTGCCAGTGTACACAAAAGCCATCTCCAAATCATTCATTATGGCTTTAAGCGCCTCTTCTCTAAGCTTTCATATTATTTCTCTCCTATCCCCAGCTTGTTTACTCTGGCATCCCTTTCCACTGTCTTGTCTCCTGTTCCTGCCACATACCAAATCTCCAACTGATTCACTTGAAGTTGTGGATGACAGCCACTGACAATGGTACATACCTTTTTTAGGACAAGAATCCTTTATACTAAGGAATTTGAATGTGATTACGGAAGTCACAGTAGTATATTTCTGTAGCCTGGGAGTGGAAGCTGGTGGATATTTAAATAGGGAGGTAGAAAGCTTCCTGTAGTCTCAGATCTTTTTCTTACACATTTGAATGAAAGACTGGCTCAGGATTCATTTGTTTCTCCTTTCACAAACAAAATCATTATGGCTTGTGAGAAGCTGGTATTTTTGTCCATCTGTGATCAATCTCAATAGCTTGAGGGGTTGACATCACACATAAGCAAGTGAGTCAGACACTCATTTGCCAAAATGGATTGAGCAGAAAATCCTAGCACATTTAATGAAAATGAATGGGTAAGTTTCCAGGAATCTCTGTTACTTTAAGCAATGGAGAGTAATGGGTTCTTAAGTTCTTCAATAGCAGAGATCCCAAAAATAGGAACTTAAGTAATCTGTTGAATATCAGCCTCCCAAATATTACCAGACCTTGTTTCTATAAGAAAGCTGAACTTGTGGTTTATGAATATAAGGGGCACTGCCACCTGAAACAGGAAAAAGAGCAAAATCACTATATTTATTGAGACTTTAAAGTCTGGTTTAAAAGTGCAGAGAATTTATTAAGATTAGGTGAAGGTTATCGTATATATAGTCATATGATGCAAACTAACGATTCGATCAATGATGGATGAAATATTCAACAGTGATCCCCTAAGATTATAATGGAGCTGAAAAGTTCCTGTTGGCCAGTGATGTAGTAGTCCTTGTGATGTCATAGTGCAAGGCGTCACTCACATGTCTGTAGTGTTGCTGGTGTTAACAGACCTACTGCATAACCAATTTTATTAAAAAGTAGCACATACAATTATGTGCAGTACATGATACTTGATAATGATAATAAATGGTGTTACTGGTTTATTATATTATACTTTTAATCATAATTTTACAGTGCACTACTGTTTATTAAAAAAAATTTATTCTAAAATAGCCTCAGAGAGTAGCTTCAGAGGGTACTTCAGAAGGTTTTCTTGTCATATAAGACAACAGCCCCATGCCTGTTACTGCTCCTGAAGATGTCCCACTGGAGCAAGATGTGGAGGTGAAAGACAGTAATATTGATAATTTTGACTCTGTGTAGGTCTAGACTAATGCCCACGTTTACATCTTAGTTTTTAAGAAAAAAGTTTAAAAAATAAAAAAGAATAAAACCAAAAATGTTAAAAAGAAAAAATATAGAATAAGGATATAAAGAAGAAAAAGAGTTTTGCACAGCTGTACCAAGTGTTTGTGATTTAAGCAAAATATCAATACAGCAGAGTCAAAAAAGTAAAAACTTCTTAAAGTTTAAAGTGGAAAAGTGTCAGTAAGCTAAGGTCAATTTATTTTGAATGTAGCCTAAGTATACAGTGTGTATAAAGTCTATAGTAATGTATAGCAATGTCCTAGGCCTTCACATTCACTTATCACTCACTTGCTGACCCACTCAAAGCAACTTCTAATTGTGCAAGTTCCATTCGTGGAAAATGCCCTAGGCAGGTGCACTATTTTTATGTGTATTTTCACTGTACCTTTTCTTTCCCTGCTTAGCTATGTTCAGGTCTAAGATATCATTGTGTTGTAATTGCCTACAGTACTCAGTACAGTAACATGCCATACAAACTTGTAGCCTAGGAGCACTAGGCTGTACCACATAGCTTAGGTATGTGGTAGGCCATACCACCTAGGATGGTATAAATGCAGTCTATAATGTTAAAACAATAACAAAATTGCCCAAAGATGCATTTCCCAGAACATATCCCCATAATTAAGTGATTTATGATTGTGATAGGTTAGGACTGGTGACCATTTGAAGCAATGAGTTAAAAAAATTTTGAGCTGTAAGCTGTCAGTTAATGCTTTCTGTTGAAGAGTTGATAAGTCTTTTGGAAGATTCAGAAATAAGCAATACAGTTACTTGGAACTTTCATCATTCTGGCAAGCGTCTTCTGGATTAGCAAAGTCATGCTAATGAAAACAAAGTTATGACTGAGTCATATTTATGCAGACAATAAACTGTAGCATATAATTTTAGTTCTCAAGGTTTTCCAATTCTCAGTAATCCACAAATGTCTATAATACTAGAAAATGAATTTTCACATCCCCTAAATCTTATAATATTGCTAGTGTATTAAAATAGTCAAAAAAAGATAAATAATTAATTTAATAATACTGATCTGTAGATAATATAAAATAACTTTAAAAAATGTTTCACTGGTTTGGTTGCCCTGTTAAACTGGCAATTGGAGATTTCAGAAGGCAGATTAGCATATTCATCTGATTAAACGGGACTTAAACAGAAAGCCAGGCCAGGAGATTCCCAGGCAGCAACATGATTCCAGCCGGTACAGTGGGTCGCTGTACGGGAAATCACACAGATCCTGGCACCCTTTCAGCAGGCAACTGGAACACCTGGGAGAGAGTCAACCGTTCAATTAAAAAAAAAAGGGAGGGGTATGAGGCAGGAAGCCAGGTGATCAGGCTCAGCTCCCACCCCCACAAAAACAAACAAAACAGCAATTGGAAACGCTCGAGGTTGAGAGTTTCACGGCAAGCACAGCGGAACCCAGGATGGTGCAGCTTGGAGGGGGAGGGGCATCCAACACTACCGAGGCACTCGACCCCTATGGAGCTACACTGCCATTGCTGACACAGCCTGCCATTGCCAAGGCAACCTGCTGTTGCCAGGGCAACCCGCCATAACAGAGAGAGTCCGCCACTACAGAGGCGGGCCATTATCACCCCGACAGCTCTAACCACACCCATATAAACAGGACTACAGGGAATTACACAGGGCAGCAGGGTGGAGCTGACAGCAACAGGGTGGAGCCCATGGCAGCTCAGCATAGCCACTGCAGGCAAGCAGTGATTAGACTGCCCCCTTGCTGGGCAGGACAGTGCAATGGATACTCATAAATGGAGCCCTAACTCCCCAGGACAGAGCACCCGAGGAAAAAAAGGGGGCTTTATGAGTTCTGCTGCAGCAGATTTAAACGTACCTGCCTAGCAGCCCTGAATGAACAATGGAGCTCATAGCTCAGCACTTGAGCTCCTATAAAGACTCTCTCCTCAAGTATAAAGTACAGACAGTCTCCTCAAGCAGCTCCCTCACCTCCATAGATTCAAAGAGTTACCTCACAAAGGACTGATCAGACTGACATTTGGTGGGCATCATTCAGGGACAAAGATAGCAGAAGAAGAATCTGGTAGCAACCCTCACAGTTCTGCAGCTGCTATAGGAGTTACCCAGGAAAGCAGGGTCTGGAGTGGACCTCAGCAGTCCTACAGCCGTGGGGCCAGACTGTTAGAAGGAAAACTAAGAAACAGAAATACTTTATCATCAATAATCTGGATGTCCACTCAGAGACCAATTGGAAAATCAGCAACCACTCAGATGACAGGTGGATAAATCCACAAAAATGGGAAGAAACCAGCACAAAAAGGAGGAAAATACCCGAAACCAGAACACCTCGCTTCCTACAAAGGACCAAAACTCCTCACCAGCAAGTGAACAAAGCTGGATGGAGAATGAGTATGATGAAATGATGGAGTCAGACTTCAGAAGGTGGGTAATGAGAAACTTCTGTGAGCTAAAAGAACATGTTCTAAATCAATGCAAAGAAACTAAGAATCTTGAAAAAAAGATTTGAAAAAAGATTTGAGGAAATAATAACAAGAATGGACAACTTAGAGAGGAATATGAGTGAATTGAAGGAGTTGAAAAACACCACACGAGAACTTCGCGAAGCATGCACAAGTTTCAACAGCCGAATTGACCAAGCAGAAGAAAGGATATCAGAAGTCGAAGACGAACTCAATGAAATAAAATGAGAAGCCAAGATTAGAGAAAAAGGCACTAAAAGGAAGGAACAAAATCTCCAAGAAATGTGGGACTATGTGAAGAGACCTAATCTACGTTTGATAGGTGTACCTGAAAGTGACGAAGAGAATGAATCCAAGCTGGAAAATACTCTTCAGGATATTATTCAGGAAAATTTCCCCAACCTAGCAAGGTAGGCCAATATTCAAGTCCAGGAAATACAGAGAACACCACAAAGATATTCTGCAAGAAGAGCAACCCCAAGGCACATAATAGTCAGATTCACCAGGGTTGAAATGAAGGAGAAAATGCTAAGGGCAGCCATAGAGAAAGGTCAGGTCACCCACAAAGGGAAGCCCATCAGACTCACAGCAGATCTCTCAGAGGAAACCCTACAAGCCAGAAGAGAGTGGGGGCCAATATTCAACATCCTTAAAGAAAAGAACTTTCAATCCAGAATTTCATATCCAGCCAAATTCAGTTTCATAAGTGAAGGAAAAATAAATTCCTTTGGGAACAAGTAAGTACTCAGAGATTTTGTCACCACCAGGCCTGCTTTACAAGAGCTCCTGAAAGAGGCACTACAGATAGAAAGGAACAACCAGTACCAGCCATTCCAAAAACATACCAAAGGCTAAAAAGCATCAACAAAATGAAGAATCTGCATCAACTAATGGGCAAAACAGTCAACTAGCATCAAAATGGCAGTATAAAATTCACACATGACAATATTAACCCTAAATGTAAATGGGCTAAATGCACCAATCAAAAGACACAGACTGGCAAATTGGATAAAAAGCCAAAACCCATTGGTGTGCTGTATCCAGGAAACCCATCTCACATGCAAGGATACACAAAGGCTCAAAATAAAGGGATGGAGGCAGATTTACCAAGCAAATGGAGAGCAAAAAAAAGCAGGAGTTGCAATTCTCATCTCTGAAAAAATAGACTTTAAAGCAAAAAAGATCAAAAGAGACAAAAAAGGTCATTACATAATGGTCAAAGGATCAATACAGCAAGAAGAGCTAATGATCCTAAATATATATGGACCCAATACAGGAGCACCAAGATATATAAGGCAAGTTCTTAATGACTTATAAAGAGACTTAGACTCCCACACAATAACAGTGGGAGACTTTAACACTCCACTGTTAAAGTCTATCAAGCAAACCTGATAGACATTTACAGAACTCTCCACCCCAAATCCACAGAATATACATTCTTCTCAGCACCACATCAAACCTACCCTAAAATTGACCACATAATTTGAAGTAAATCATTCCTCAGCAAATGTAAAACAACTGAAATCATAACAAACAGTCTCTCAGACCATAGTGAAATCAAGTTAGAACTCAGAATTCAGAAACGAACTCAGAACCGCACAGCTTCATGGAAACTAAATAACTGGCTCTTGAATGTTGACTGGATAAACAATGAAATGAAGGCAGAAATAAAGAAGTTCTTTGAAACCAACGAGAATGAAGACACAACATACCAGAATCTCTGGGAAGCATTTAAAGCAGTCTCTAGAGGAAAATATATAGCAATAAGTGCCCACATGAGAAGAGTGGAGAGATACAAAATTGACACCCTATCATCAAAATTGAAAGAACTGGAGGAGCAAGACCAAAAAAACTCAAAACCTAGCAGAAGACAAGAAATAACTAAGAGCAGAACTGAAGGAGATAGAGACACAAAAAACCCCTCAAAAAAATCAATAAATGCAAGAGCTGTTTTTTTGAAAAGATCAACAAAATAGACAGACCACTAGCCAAATTAATGAAAAAGAAAAGAGAGAATAACCAAATAGATGCAATAAAAAACAATAAAGGGAAAATCACCAGAGATTCCACAGAAGTTCAAACCACCATCAGAGAATATTACAAACAACTCTATGCACATAAACTAGTAAATCTGGAAGAAACTGATGAATTCCTGGACACTTGTGTCCTCCCAAGCCTAAACCAGGAGGAAGCCAAAACTATGAATAGACCAATAACAAGGTCTGAAGTTGAGGCAGCAATTAAGAGCCTGTCACACAAAGAAAGCCCAGGTCCAGATGGGTTCACAGCCGAATTCTACCAGACACACAAAGAGGAGCTGGTACCATTTATTTTGAAACTATTCCAAATAATACAAAAAGACGGAATCCTTCCCAAATCATTTTATGAGACCAACATCATCCTGATACCAAAACCTGGCAGAGACTCAATAAGAAAAGAAAACTTCAGGCCAATATCCATGATGAATATAGATGCAAAAATCTTCAATAAGATAGTGGCAAGCCGATTGCAACAGCACATCAAAAAGCTTATCCACCACGATCAAGTAGGATTCATCCCGGGGATGAAAGGCTGGTTCAACATATGCAAGTCTATAAACGTAATTCACCACATAAACAGAACCAAAAACAAAAACCACATGATTATCTCAATTGATGCAGAGAAGGCCTTTGACAAAATTCAACAGCCCTTTATGCTAAAAACCCTCAATAAACACGGTATTGATGGAACATATTTCAAAATAATAAAAGCTATTTATGACAAGCCAACAGCCAATATCATACTGAATGGGCAAAAACTGGAAGCATTCCCTTTGAAATCCGGCACTAGACAAGGATGACCTCTCTCACCACTTCTATTCAATATAGTACTGGAAGTTCTAGCCAGAGCAATTAAGCAAGAAAAAGAAATAAAGGGTATTCAAATAGGAAAGGAGGAAGCCAAATTGTCTCTATTTGCAGATGACATGATAGTATATCTAGAAGACCCCATCATCTCAGCCCAAAAACTCCTGAAACTGATAAGCAACTTCAGCAAAGTCTCAGGATATAAAATCAATGTGCAAAAATCACAAGCATTCCTATAGACCAATAACAGACTTAAAGAGATCCAAATCAAGAATGAACCACCATTCACAATTGTTACAAAGAGAATAAAATACCTAGGAATACAACTAACAAGGAATGTAGGGACCTCTTCAAGGAGAACTCCAAACCACTGCTCAACGAAATAAGAGAGGACACAAACAGATGGAGAACCATTCCATGTTCATGGTTAGGAAGAATCAATATTATAAAAATGGCCATACTGCCCAAAGTAATTTACAGACTCAATGCTACCCCCATCAAGCTACCATTGACTTTCTTCACAGAACAGGAAAAAACCACCATGAACTTCATATGGAACCAAAACAGAGCCTGCATAGCCAAGTCAATTCTAAGCAAAAAGAACACAGCAAGAAGCATCACACTACCGGACTTCAAACTATACTACAAGGCTACAGTAATCAATACAGCAAGGTACTGGTACCAAAACAGAGATATAGACCAATGGAACAGAACAGAGGCATCGGAGGCAACACAACATATCTACAACCATAAAATCTTTGATAAACCTGACAAAAACAAGCAATGGGGAAAGGATTCCCTGTTTAATAAATGGTGCTGGGAAAACTGGCTAGCCTTGTGCAGAAAGCAGAAACTGGACCCCTTCCTGACACCTTACACTAAAATTAACTCCCAATGGATTAAAGACTTAAACATAAGACCTAACACAATAAAAGCCCTACAAGAAAATCTCAGCAAAACCATTCAGGACATAGGAGTAGGCAAGAACTTCATGACCAAAACACCAAAAGCATTGGCAACAAAAGCCAAAATAGACAAATGGGACCTAATCAAACTCCACAGCTTCTGCACGGCAAAAGAAACAGTCACTAGAGTGAATCGGCAACCAACAGAATGGGAGAAAATGTTTTGCAGTTTACCCATCTGACAAAGGGCTGATATCCAGAATTTACAAAGAACTCAAACAGATTTACAAGAAAAAAACAAACAAGCCCATTCAAATATGGGCAAAGGATATGAATAGACACTTTACAAAAGAAGTCATACATGAGGCCAACAAACATATGAAAAAATGCTCATCATCACTGGTCATCAGAGAAATGCAAATCAAAACTACCTTGAGATACCATCTCATGCCAGTTGGAATGGCGATCATTAAAAAATCTGGAGACAACAGATGCTGGAGAGGATGTGGAGAAATAGGAACACTTTTACACTGCTGGTGGGAGTGTAAATTAGTTCAACCATTGTGGAAGACAGTGTGGCGATTCCTCAAGGACCTAGAAATAGAAATTCCATTTGACCCCGCAAACCCATTACTGGGTATATATCCAAAGGAATATAAATTGTTCTACTATAAGGAAACATGCACACGAATGTTCATTGCAGCACTATTTACAATAGCAAAGACCTGGAACCAACCCAAATGCCCATCGATGATAGACTGGATTGGAAAAATGTGGCACATATACACCATGGAATATTATGCAGCCATCAAAAACGATGAGTTTGTGTCCTTTGTAGGGACATGGATGAATCTGGAGAACATCACTCTCAGCAATCTGACACAAGAACAGAAAATGAAATACCACATATTCTCACTCATAGATGGGTGATGAACAATGAGAACACATGGACACTGGGAGGGGAGCACTACACACTGGGTTCTATTGGGGGGAATAGGGGACGGACAGCAGGGGGGGATCTGGGGAGGGATGGCATGGGGAGAAACGCCAGATGTGGGTGAGGGGGAGGAAGACAGCAAATCACACTGCCACATGTGTACCTATGCAACTATCTTGCATGTTCTGCGCATGTACCCCAAAACCTAAAATGCAATAAAAAAAGTTTCACCACAAAAAAACAGATTTATAATTCATGAAGAATGAGAGGAAGAATCACAAAGAATAATACAGAAATGAGAAAATAAAACAAATATTTCCGTTTCTTACTTTCACCAATTTTCCAAGATGTTTTTACCTATAATAAAACTACTATTGCATTGTAAAGGCCACTAAAAATCTGTAATAGAAGTCGAAGATAGATCTTAGGAAATAGTGCTGCTATGTTTCTTGGTTTAGGATTTTATTCTAAGAAGAGAGGATGAGAAGCCCTTTCAGGTTATCTGCGGACATGTCAGGAGGGAAACTTCAGCCTAGGAGTTTGGATTTTCTCTTTGTTATCTTGTTTTTCTTCTAAGAAGACATGGATCCTTTTGAAAATACGTGGAAGTATTATATATTTTACTTTGAACTTTTACAAGTAATCAGTGAATTTGGATTATCTTACCTGAAGCCTAAAGGAAATCAGACATATGACCTACTGCAATCCAAATAGTGGGTCCAGAACCTAGATGCCTCTGCATGTGTGTTGTAAACAAATGCTTCTTGAGAAAATGAGTTTGGAAATAAAGGCATCTTCCACCTGAAGCTTTTTATTTTGAAAGGCTTTATGGGAATAAGGGTGAGAGTAAGGTGGAAAAGAGTTTGTGGATGTTTAAAATAGATGCATTTTATATTTAAGCAAATATGATAAGGCTAGAATTGGGAATACCTGAGAATGAGCCAGGTCAAGGAGAGAGAAGATTCTCTTGGTTCCAGTCCAGCAAAAGGGATGCAGACTCTTCAGCCATATATATGTAGGTAACTCAGATATTTACAGATTATTAGAAAGTATCTTCCCCTAAACTTTCATCAATTTGGTAGATTGTTTTCATCAAGTTCAATGGAAGAAGATATTGTTGTTTTCTTATATGTTGAAGATATGAGAACCTAGGACATGTCTAGAGCTACAGGAAAAGCCTATCCAACTTTATCATAGGTGAGTTCCAGGCCTTCTCACATAAGAAAAAAAATCACTTTATCTAGCTGAAATTATTAAGTGAAATGTCAGTGTAGACATCCACTCTTAGACCTAAGAAATCTGAGGTTTTTCCTGGACTCCATGCTTTTAGAAAGCCTGTCCTGGCCTTTCGCAAGCTGTGTCACTAAAGTGGGTAGTCCTAAGGTTCATGAGGAATGTATTATACATCAGGAGCTCACAGGCATCACTTTTATTCAACGCCTCAGATCCTAGGACCCTGGGATGTCCTGTCCATACGGTTCTAGAGTTGCTTCAGACCCTGTGCCCCACTCTTTCCTGGCTCCTTTCCTCTGATAATATGCCTTAGTACTAGTGAGTGCACTCCGAGGCTCAAGACCACCAAGAGGCCACCTCTTGTAAGAGAGTGACAGGAATTAGGAACACAGGCTGAGTATCCACAAATATGGACACAGGTTCTCTGACACTTCAAGACTGGGCCAGGAGTAAGGGTCCAGGTAAATGAGAAGACAAAAGAAGAAACAGCTGTGTGTCAGGGACCAGGGGACTCTGTCTCCACTTATTATTCTCCTGTGAAGCTTCAAGAAATTGAAGAACTCATTTCTAACTCGTTCTTCTCAGTCATTATGAAAATACATTTTCCAAGGTAGGAAGATAGAGCATCTTACTTATTATTTTATCAGTTTGACTTATAACCTTTAAATATTTAGACATAAAGTGCATGAGCCTCTAATTCTACTCATTTCTTAAGCCCTGCATGTTAGAGGTTGCCATGCAACTCAAATTGGCAGGAGCATACACATAAAAATTTTACTTTCTTTCCAATTTTAAAAGTTTTTTTTTCTCACTGTTAGAAAACAAATAGGGGAATCTGAACTAAACCAAGTGTGAGAAGGTATTAGTCTAAAAGACTAATAGATAGTGGCAAGGATGGCGGTTAAGTGATAAAATTAGGTCCCAGAGAAATAGCTAAGTCTTTGTCAAAAGAAGCTGATTCTTATCAGACATAGTTCATGTCTGGCCTTTACTATGGAAAGGAATTAGATTCCTAAAACAGCCTTCAAAATTCTTATGACCAGGACATCTTTGACTGAATTATCTCTACTGAAAACATAGTCCATCCATCCTTGATTTAGAAAAGCATGGTTTAATCTTATACATCTACTTTTATATCCAGGGAAAAATTTCAATTTTCCTAAGAAAAGTTGTTACCCTAAGCAGTTCTGTATCCTGACATGAAAGGGAAGTTATAACTAGCCTCTGATGTTGTTAACTGATAGCCAGCAGCCTAGGTGGAACCTGAGAATGAAAGATAGTGAATCAGTGTTTTACAATATGGATAAATCCAGAAGAAGCAAGAGACTGTAACTCCCAGGTGGGATACTCTGAGAGGTCAAGAGTAAACATAATAGGTGACCCAGAATCATGCTAATCCTGACTTGCTATATTTCATGTCCACTCCAGATTCTATATCTCCTAGGGTTATGCTAAGACCAGTAGCTAGCAGTTTTTGTATATAAAGCAACCTTATCCCAAATAGAAAACACAAGCAAGGAAGGTAAAACAAACAATAAAACAGAGCTCTTTTCTTCTCCAAAGCAAAACAAAACAACAACAAAAGCCCATGAGAAATGGCAGGGATTTTAAAAATTGAGTTGTATTAAAAATGTAAGAAGCTATAAAAAATTCTAAGAAACGATGGAGCAATTTGGACCCACTTGTTAATATAATTACCTATACAGAGGCAGTGGTAGAGACACACTGTGGTTGCCTCAGATGGCTTAGTTCACAGTGTAAACCTTGTGGTGGAATTATTTTTCCCTTTAGATCTAAACCTTTGGTTTCTTTTTAGGTTGAAAGTTCTTATCTAAAAAAAACAACGTCTCAGCAAATTTTAGGGAAAATTAGCCAAATAGTCTTAGTAAGTTGCCCTCCACTGACCCTTTGGTTCAGTAGTTTGTCCTTAGCTCCATCTAAATATTACCTTTTT
The DNA here is from genome assembly GCA_031835075.1 of Saguinus oedipus. Classification (NCBI taxonomy): domain Eukaryota; kingdom Metazoa; phylum Chordata; class Mammalia; order Primates; family Cebidae; genus Saguinus; species Saguinus oedipus. The sequence continues at coordinate 79,211,627 of CM063182.1, forward strand.
CTACTTTTTAAGACATAACACTCAGGGAAGGCTTTGCTGTTCATCACTAACCCTTCTCTCTCTCTCCACTCAGTTCCTACACATGCCTACATCCCTCACTTTCTCTTCTCACTTCTTTCTATCTGAACTCAGATATTTCAGTAATACTAGGAATATATGAGTAAGATGTTTTAAAAACAGTCACTCAAAAAATATAGGTCTTTAATTGTACAACAGATAAATTCTAAAACCAAAGATCTGGCTCCCGTCTACTTTCCACTCCTGTGCTTTGCCTCCTTCACCTGTAGGGAAATATGTTATTTCCCAATTATTGATTCATTTAGCTATTTATGCATGTATTGAGTATTTCTATCAATTCAGTAAACAAACCATGACAGTCACGCCGACTCATGCTAGGCACCCAGAGTGTGGGTGGTAGATAGGGAAATTTAAAGGAGATCCTAGGATGCAAAGAAGCAACATTCTCAGGTCAGTGGAAACTGATCTGTTGTCATAGCTAAGAAAGTAATAGTAATTAGGATTTGAGCCAGTAAGAACGTTTTCAGTCTGTAGGCTGAGTAGAGAAAAGGGTTGAGTTGAAAGAAAGGAAATACTGACTCTAGAGGGCAACATTAAAAATGTTAGCTGGCATTCTTCCACTCCTCCTCCAGGGTGCCATGACTGTTAAAGTGGAATTGAAACGCATCCCTCCCAGTCTGGGGGCCATTTTGATCTGACAAAGCAGAGCTACCCACTGTGCTAAATGTGCTGCCATTATTTCTCTGCCCTCATTCTTAGTTACAACTGCTTTCCAATTAATATCTTGGGTGCATTATAAGTTTGCTCTTGATGCTATTCCTTTAATAAAAAACAGGCTTAAATTGAACTCAGCAGTGAACAATTTTTTTTTTATAACTTTATAAATTTCCTTTTTTAAAAAACTTAGCCAAGACCCTGATTCCCCTGCCCCAAAAGACCTCAAATCATGGAGCACAATTCTAGTTTTTACTTATTTCATGTGATAGGTTTTCTTGAAACCTTCTGTTTGCTCCTCCAGATCCACTCTCCATCGTTTTCTACCTGCTCAGTCTTCTGGGAAGCTGATTTACCTGAACCCTGCAAATAGATTCCATTGCTCTTGGATATGCCCAATAAAAAGCACTGGCAGATCAGAGTTTGTTCCCCTCGTTTCTTCCCTGTTGGGTCACCTCAGTCTGGCCTTACCACTCACCTGCACATCATGCCTCCAGAGAGTGGGTGCAGGGAAAGGGTAGGAAGAAAGGATGGTGGTGGTGAGTGAGGAGCTCTCCATAGAGTGTCTTTGTCTCTGGGTTCCAGTGACTGTTCCCAACCTTTGAGCCCTCATTTTCGTGACAGGAGTAATTAACCTCAAGGTACTATATTACCCTTGTGGGTTTCTTTTTCAAACCTATTACTTAAGGGTTTTTGCAAATGTTCCATTTACTAAAGTCTCCTCAGATTAATCCAATTGGAATATGCCTTTATTCTTACTGTGGTACTGATAAAATGGGGAAACTCAGTTAGAAATTGTTGACCAGACATGTGTAGAGGTGACAGAATAGAGGCCATTGCATTCCCATTAAAATAGAATGGCAGATAGTAGAAACCTGACTGACGCTTGCTCAGTGTGTGACCTTGACTCAGTTTCCTCTTTATCTGTAAAATATGCAAGCTACTATTCAGGTTCCTTGTGAATATATAATTGATGACAAGTGCTAAGCACAGTGCCCTGGGCAAAAAAAATGTTTCTAATCATTATAGCTAGTAATCAATTCAGTCATTCAGGTGTTAATGAAGCCAATCATAGTTTCTATCACTGCAGAAGTGGGCTCCACTCAATAGCTTGGCCACTGCATGCCTTTTGCACTCTTAACCCTGAATAGATATGAATACATTTACTCAACTAATTTATTCATTCATTTATTCATTGCCTATTTTCTAAATGACATCATATTAAGAGCTGTGGAGAATCAAAATAAGACATAAGTCTAATTTCTTAAGAAACTTGTATTCTATTAGAAAAAGAGAGAGAGACAAAGGAAATTATCTTCAAATGGAATTCTGTGGGGCTGTAGCCACTGTCCCAAGCTTTAAATATTTTTACCCAGGAAACTAAATGTCAGAGGAAGATACCAATACAAGAGAAGTCCAAGGAACAGATGTGCCAACAAGCTAGAATGCAAAATATTTAGAAAAAGTAGAGATTCCTTTGAGTTTGAAAGTGATTATCCTGTAAACACAACCACAGGTGATTATGAAACTTACTTCCAGAACATCCAGTTGAGGAAAGCAGGTGTAACATCTCACAAAAAACAGACAGTTCATCTATTCACAGATTCTTATCTTTATTCTAGCATTCAGTATTCTTTTTACAGAACCTTTTATTTTTTGAGATGGGGTCTCACTCTGTCACCCAGGCTGGAGTGCAGTGGTGTGATCTTGACTTACTGCAGCCTCCACTTCCTGGGCTCAGGTGATTCTCCTGCATCAGCCTCCCAAGTAGCTGGGATTATAGGACTCCACCATGGCCAGTTAATTTTTATATTTTTAGTTGAGGCGGTGTTTCACTATGTTGGCCCAGCTGGTCTTGAACTCCTGACCTCAAATGATTCACATGCCTCAACCTCTAAAAATGTTGGGATTACAGGCACGAGCCACCGCTCCTGGCTTTTTACACAAACTTCAATGTGACTATTCAAATTATGATTTCAAAAAGCAAATATATTTTAATTAATTTGCTATGTAAATGATTTAATAAATGGGCCTAATGTTTAATTCTACTAAAATGAAAGGTCTCTTATCCATTCAAATCATTATTTAAAATACCTACTCCATTATCATTATATTGGTCTGAGACACATAAATGATGCTTTAAATGAAGATTTCACAGTTATAAGCCTCCATACTGTGCTCCTTCAAGGGAGCATTTGATTGACTTACCTAGTATCTGAATTTTTCCCTGAGCAAAATGAGTAAATGTTGATTTCTTCACAAATAATTCCCATTTCCATATAATTTAAATAATAATTCATTAAACATACATTAATGTCTTTAAAGTGAATATTTCTCACCTATTCTTTGAGGTGAGAAAGATGAGAAATTAAAATTCCTCAAAAGGATAATCACTTCTAATATTGTGCCAAATAAGTGGCCACTATTTCAACCTATGCATGAGCTGGTTTACCATAATATTTGTAATTGCACATTTTAGAATTTTTAAGCCCTCAGTATCTTTTGAACTTTATAGGAATGCATTTGTAATAAGGAAAGCAAAGTAAAGAGCCTTTGGACTAGTCAGTTGGTGTTGAAGGAATCTGGTCATGCGCACTAGAATGGGAATGTGCACTACATGGCCTCTGGTTTTCTCTAGGGGTTGTAGTAGAGTTCACGGACCCAGATTACCACCATTTGAAACTCTTGTGAGTGTGCTTGAATGTATGAGTTTGAATATTAAAGGTACATTAAACCACTCATAAGTAATTTGGCTACTCAGTGAACTCTAGGCTTTCTTAGCAATACAGATAATTTTCCATATATTGAACAGCCACATTAAGGACAAATTATATAACTCCTAAATCTACCAAAGGCAATCTATTTGGGAAAGAAAACAAACACAATAGACAGAGATATATACAGATGTACAAATGTACACACACACAGACATCCACAGACATAGACACTTAGACACATGAAGAGAAATAGATGCTATCTTTTCATTTCTCAAGATGTCTGTAAACTGCCATGCTTTGATTGATGTAAAATCACATGGCAGGTTGATGCGAGACCTCAAAGATGAATGGTCAGTTGGTTGTGAGATTTTACCATATGTTCCAAATCTGTCAGGGAGTTGGGGCTGTCAAAAAGTTTTAAATAGGCAGGACTTGTAAATTAGCTTTCTAGCCAGTTGCAGTTGAGAGAATTTACTGTTACTTCAGCCCCTTCCTTGTTCCATTTTCCCACAGCAAAATCACATCGGCACATCTCCCCCACTGTTTCTAACCGCCAACTGCAACGTCCAAGTGCGAACACAGACCATGTTTAAGAGCTAGCCATATTTAAACAAATGTCCTGAAAGCCTGTTTTTAGTCACAACTGTAAGGGCTGGGTGTCCCGTGCTTACATTTACTCCCCATGTGTGGGCTACCAAGGAGAGCACTAGTAATTTTCAGAAATAAAATTTTGGAACTTTATAAGGGGAAAGGAACTTAGATATCATATAGATAAGCACTCTTCTTTTAAAAGTGATGCAACTGAAGCCCTAATAGGTAAACTGACTCTCTAGGGTCACAGAGCATCATCGCTGTAGCTTCTTCCCTTTCAGACCTGAAGAGTTTTTCCCCCACCTTGATATATATTCAAAGGTGTTGAGCACCCTGCTAGTGACAGCCACAATATACTACGTAATTTACTTAATTATCACAGCAATTTCATGAGGTGAGAATAATCCTGTTTTACAGCTTAGAAGCTACCTGGCTGGTAAATGGACTGGTGTGAATTGGATCCTAGGTCTCTGCACTACCTTGCCAGTGATGGGCCCATGCCCAGTAGGCCTTCTTGGAGTCTTTGATTAAAATGCAAATACACCTGGGAATTATAGGCTTAGAAGCTAATATCCAAGTTACTAATCCTGCTTTAGGGGGGATTAGTTGACAACTCAGTAAGGGTAAGAACTGAACTCAGAATTTGTGCCTAAGGCCTGGTTTTGACGGCAAAATGGCAGAGCATAGACTGCCTATTTCATAGCTTTGCCTTAGGTGATTCTACTTCAGTCATCCATCAGCTGCCTGGCAGTTGGATAGAGAAGCAGATGGAAAATTCATTGCCAGATAAGAGATAGGACTGCCATTACTGAAAATTAAAAAAAAAAAAAGAGTTCATCTATATATAATCCATACCCTCCCAGGAGAACCTCATTCAGAATCGGGTTTGCCCTGAAACCCTCACAGAATGCCCATTTTCTGGTGAACAGGAAAAGGCTCCTCTGAGCAATCTCATCACTTTGTGGCCTCTATGATGATAATATATTTGTGCCTAATCTATAATTAACTGAGAAGAGCATAATATTAATTATTTTGCTCAATTGTTAATCAGTGGGGTGTTTCCCTCCCACATCCTTCTCCTTGAACACTAACCTGTCAGACTCTAGTAATTGTTGCATGAACAGGTTTGGGTAAAAGTCTCCAAGGAGGACCAATTCTCTTGTTCCATTAGCGAGAACACATATAGATCATTTTCACACTAATCTAGGGCTAAAATCAATTATGTCTCTTGTATTTAAAAATTAAACTGACTCGCCATGGGAGTAGGATGAAGAAAAAATACGTTCCTCCTATTATGTGTAATTACAATTGTAAAACATTTTCCTTCGAAATGTAATTGCTGCCTGCAGAGGCTGAATCGGGTGCGCTTGAAGTGTTTAGTGGAAAGGCCGGGTTTTCTTTCAGATTTTTCTTTGGGCTTTTGTTTTCTCCCTCTCCCCAGATCTCTTTCTTCCTCTTCATTTTAATGCCATTTAACATTGTGAGGTCCTCTAGGGCTTCTCAACTTTCAAAGAATCTCAAATATAGTTTAGAGCATTGGGAGCAAAAACCAGAGTAGGGAAAAAAGACAGCTAATGATGCCTGTAAACTATATGATGAAATTTCAATCTTACTAGTATTTATTTAGTGTTCATTGTGTGATCAAGCTTAAATTAGGTGTTGTAGGAAACACACACACACACACACACACACACACACACACAGAGTTATATGAACAACAGCAGATTTTTAAAAATGACCATGGCAGACATTCCAATGCTTTGGTTCATCAGTAAATTAGGAAATCAAAGAATTGATTAGCGGTTTCTCTTAAGATTCAATTATTAGATTTGTCTTATTTTTTTCCTCAAAAATGTCATCATTTTTCATAACTGTAACAATTCAATTTTAGTAACATTTTGGGTATACACACACAAAAATAACAGTAACCAACTGTAGATGACTCAACTCTAAATAGAGTTGCTAGATAAATACAGACCATTTAGTAAAATGTGAAGTTAAATTCCTCAAGGACCTAGAAATAGAAATTCCATTTGACCCAGCAATCCCATTACTGGGTATATATCCAAAGGACTATAAATCGTTCTACTATAAGGACACATGCACACGAATGTTCATTGCAGCACTGTTTACAATAGCAAAGAACTGGAACCAACCCAAATGCCCAACGATGATAGACTGGACTGGGAAAATGTGGCACATATACACCGTGGAATATTATGCAGCAATCAAAAATGATGAGTTTGGGTCCTTTGTAAGGACATGGATGAATCTGGAGAACATCATTCTCAGCAAACTGACACAAGAACAGAAAAAGAAATACCGCATATACTCACTCATAGGCGGGTGAGAAAAATGAGAACACATGGACACAGAGAGGGGGTCTACTACACACTGGGGTCTATTGGGGGAATGGGGGAGGGACAGCGGGGGGGGGCTGGGGAGGGATAGCCTGGGGGTGAATGCCAAATGTGGGTGAAGGGGAGGAAGGCAGCAAAACACACTGCCATGTGTGTACCTATGCAACTATCTTGCACGTTCTGCACATGTACCCCAAAACCTATAATGCAATAAAAATTAAAAAATATATAATAAAATAAAATAAAAAAATAAAATAATGATATAACATTTAAAAAAAAATGTGAAGTTAAAATATCAACTAATAATTCTAAACATAAGTATAATCCCAAACATTGCATGGGACATACTTGTACCAAAAAGTCTTCATTTAGCTGATATTCAAATTTAACTGAGAGTTCTATGGTTTTATTTGCCAAATCTGGCAAACCTTTTGCATAAGGAGAATCATTTCTTATTAGGATATTATAAGGTATCTCCAGGGACTTCAGGGCAGTGTTACAGCTTATCCTCAGACATAGACTTAAATGAGTGATTCATGGCACAGAATCTTCCTTTTCTGTCTCCCATTTCTACTACTTTTTATATATCTGTTTTATTCTTTGCTCTTGCTCCAAGCAATCTTTCTTTGTTTACCAATGGACATCATGGAAAATAGGCAGCACTATTTTATTCTCCTCTTTGAGTGAGATAAGCCTGGCTGCATTGAAGCGGTTTGGTCTCAATTCCAAATGTATGGGGAAAAATATTTACTGGCTCAGCTTTTGTCACTTGCCTATCCATGAACAAATTAACTATAGTTTGAGATTAATGTCATGTTTTACAAACATGGTGATTTCTGTGAAAATATGTATATAGATGGTAAAATCAGTGATGACAAAAGTGGTAGTGGTACAAGAGAGAAATACTCAGAAAATAATTTGGTGGCCACTACCACCTTTTAAATTAATGAATCACAAATATGTATCATCTTTACATCTAATTTTAGATTATCGCTTGCTAGAATGATTTACCTTAAAGTCTTCTGTCATTTAAAAATCAGTTAAAGTTCATATCTTCAGTGGTCTATTAAAATTAGCGCTGGCATTCAACTTCTTTTGGTCTATGTGTGACAGTATCACACTCCCCAATTGTCTTCAAGTCAGTATTGACTCTTTCCCTCTACTGTTTCACATCTAATCAGTCTTCCTACTCTATTATTATTTTTATAATATCTGTAAAATTTGTACATTTCTTTTACACATTATATAATTCTACTTGAACCTTTGCCACTTGTTATAAGCTATTTAGCTAGTACAAGTCTTATAAATTATTTAGATAGTATATCAAGTCATACAGCAAGTCTTCTATAATCAGATAGTTCATTTCAAAGCACTCTATATATTAATTAGTTCTACATTCATGTTTAAAAAAAAAACAAATTGCATATATCGTCTTTTCCCCAGTTCAATAAGAGGTCACTATCTTCCATAGACTGTAATGGTAAATGAAAGAAGTCCTGGTTTGAAGACATAGCTACTTGCTCTATAATGAACCTCTGTCTGAGTTCATTTTCCCTAATTCACTGAGTTGTTGCCAAGATTATTTCCAAATGTATTGCTTATGGTTCTGGGCACCTTATTTGTACTCTTTAAATGATATCTATTAATATTGATGTTCAAGGTTTTAACCTAATATACCACATTTCTCACCAGCCTTTTTACCTGCTAGTTATGTATGGAAACTCTCTTCTAGACAACACTAACCTATGCAAAATCTTCTAAACACAACTTGGACGTTGCTAACTCTGTGTTTTTACTTATAATGAACTCCCCACCTGAACCATTATCTATGCTTCCCTTTCCTGTTATAGTATTTTCTATTTGATAAGTACTATCTGAGCTGTGTAACTTTCTTATTTATTCTAATTTTATTTTACTTTTTGTTCTGGGATACATGTGCAGGACGTGCAGGTTTGTTACATACGTATCCATTGTTCCCCTAACAACACATCATCTAGATTTTAAGCCCATATGCATTAGATATTTGTTCTAATGCTCTCTCTCCCCTTGCTCCCCACCCCATAACAAGCCTCAGCGTGTGTTGTTCCCCTCCCTGTGTCCATGTGCTCTCATTGTTCAGAAGTTGTGTAACTTTCACAAAAGCTATTTTGACAGTCCTAACCCTCAGTAATATATTTTTTCTTCAAGAAGTTTAGCTATTAGTGGTCTTCTTTCATGCTCATGAATAAGCCTCTAATGCTTTTACATCATTCATGACATTTAAGGCCCATATCCTCAATAGCAGACAATCAGTATGACACTCAGAAACATATTTAACTCTATTTCAGGTCTCAACAGAGAAGAGGCTGTGTTTCCTAAATTTTTGTATCTTAATCAATAAAATAATGTAATTAATTAGTGTAATTAAATTTAATGCAGTCAATTAGATTAAAAACCACAAGGCAATATAAAATTTCAAAATAATTTCACATGCGTTCTCTAAAAGTGAAATAAAAGTGCAAACATATATGGCAAAAGTCATTTCATAATCCCTGCACATAAGTTTATAGATACAAAGAATTTCATTGTAGGAAGGGCTCATGATAGAGTTTTGAGTACCCTACGACTGTAAATTTATTGGAACTATCCTCCAAAAATTGCACATTGTTGACACTTTCATTTTGTTATTTGTTTAATAAAAACAAATTTGATTCCTGTAGGTTCCACAAATTACAGTATGTATTTCTCTACTGTGTTCATTTTGACTCTGTTTACCAAGTCAATTTCAATGAGTTTTCAAGACAAATTGACTGGCCATCAGTCAATGAGGAGAAGAGGAAAGTTTATTTTGCAAATAATTACTTTAACTCTCATGAAAAGACACCATAATATGCCCCCTCTCCTGTGATTAAGAGAAATGGAGAAAAAAAAAAAATTGTTTTGAGTTTTAAAAAACAGTATTCTAATAATACTGATTTTGAGACCTTATTTTGCAATAAAATTACATCAACTGCATGTTAATTGTGCTTGACAAAACAGTAACAATTCTGTTCATCTGTAATTACTCTTTAATTTCTAGAAAGATAACATAATCATGGTAGAAATAATAACAGTAGTTTAGTAAAGTAGCAATAACACTAATATTTGTATAGTTAGTATGAATGAAATAAAAAAACAGTCTCTTTGTGCCAATTGCTATGTGATTATAAGTGGGAGAAGCATTTCATCTACCCTCACTGCAGTTTAGGTGGGATTAACCCCAGCTGTAGAGGCCAGTTTTGGTTGATCTTAGGCAGTCTGTGCAGTCTCATCTCTCCTGTACCAGTGATGGTGAAGACCTATGTCAATCAGTGTGTGACATTCCTCTGGCCACAGAGATGGTCAGTGAGCTTCAATAGGAGACAATGAGTATGATACTCAGAAGCACATTTGATGATTATATTAGTTGACCTCCTCCCTCCATACCCTCTGGACATCATTGAAAAAGCAGATGGGTCAATTTGCTTCTGGCAACCACTTTGTGACCATGAGGGTACAAGGTTGAGGATAAAGCTGATATTCAGAGAATGGCAAGGGCAATACCAGAATTTTAGAGAAATGGAGCCAAAACTCAGATAGAATTGAGCCTGAAGCTATAAATCCTGGACTTTCTGCCAAAACGAGCAAACAGCTACCTCTATTGTTTAAGTTAGACATGAGTATATTATTACCTGCAATGAAAAACATCCTAATTAATGTATATAAGTAGATCATATTATAATTTACAAACTACTTTCATAAGCTTCATTCATCTTGATCCCCATAGTGATCTGTGAGCTAACTGCATAGACATTATTATGTTTTTTCTATAGATTTTGGAAAAATTGGAGGTTCAAGTTAATAGAAAGATTTTACTAGAATAAATAAAGCTGGAGGAGTTTTGGCCCAGGATTTTGAAATTCCATCCCAATGTTTTTTCTACATGACATCACTAAATTTACCAGTGAGGGTATCAGTAATGTCATAATCACAGGGATGTGTATATATATATATATATATATATATATATATATATATATATATGTTTTGGGTTTGGGCTCTTTTTGGTGAATGTATTGGGTCAGTGAATTGGTTAGGTCCTTATGAACAAAAGTGAGAACTTGCTAAAATATAACAAAAAGAAGGAAAGTGATAGATGCCGTCTAACTTTCTGTGAGACTGTCAAGTCTCTAAAGCATATCTTTTGTAAGGTTTTGTCCCTAATCTGTACCTTTCACCCCTACTTGCAGTAATACATGTATGTCTTGCACATCCCCAAAATGATCAAAAGACCTTTCAGTTAGTACTGTACCTTTCTGTCAGAAGACCATCTTAGATAAACTCATTAACTGTAAAGTATTAGGGGATTAATTAAAATGCAAATTATTCCCAGAAAAATTTGCATTTCAATGTGGAAGAATGAAGAGGGGAATACTCGCCTTAAAGGAATAAAGTAGTACTTGACATATTTCCACTATGAAGAAGAAGACTGTTTGGGGGCAAGGATGTCTTACCATAACTTTGCAAACCACACTGTTAGGTAACTGACTTCTTCATTTTTTTAAAGTCTAACAAAATAGGGGAGTGTTAGATTACCAAGAAATATTGAAGACAATAGTGCCTTCAACGAAAAGGCCTGTGGTTAGAGATCTAAATATAGACATGGATATAGGGAGAGTTTAAAGGAATCAGTTATACATGATTTTAAGTTAACAGACAGTGGCAAGAATTTAAGTGGGATTAGGAGACTGGAAGTGACCTGCTATTTCAATTGTGTTTTAGTAATACCTTAGATTAGTATAAATAACACTTATAATAACTTATACATATTTACACACATATAAAATAAAATATTTCAAATAGACTGAAAGTTAAAGCAACTATTAAAATGAAGCAACTATGTATCCCCAACTTGTTTTATTTTTAATCTTTTGACTAAGGAATCAGGCCAATATATATGTCTCCATCATCTCATTTACCTCTCTCTTCTCACAAATAACCACTACAGGATTTTTTACTTATCTTTTACTTAAATATTTTTACAGTTTTACTACATGTTTATGTGTAAATAGAAATATGTAGTAGCATATTTTTAGACTTTTAAATACTCAGAAATGGCCTTCTATCTATCAGGCATCATTTACCTACTTGGTTTTCTTTTTGTTGTTTAACATTTGTTTTATTTTTGTTTTTTGTTTTTTTGAGACGGAGTTTCACTCTTTTTACCCAGGCTGGAGTGCAATGGCATGCTCTTGGCTCACTGCAGCCTCTGCCTCCTGGGTTCAAGCAATTCTCCTGCCTCAGCCTCCCGAGTAGCTGGGACTACAGGCACACACCACCATGCCCAGATAACTTTTGTACTTTTAGTAGAGACGGGGTTTCACTTTGTTGACCAGGATGGTGTTGATCTCTTGACCTCGTGATCCACCTGCCTCAGCCTCCCAAAGTGCTGGGATTATAGGCGTGAGCCACCGCACTCGGCCCATAGTTTGTACTTTTTCTAATCAAGAAATTCTTAATTAGAGAATTTCTTAATTATTTGGGATAGGAATTAAATTCCTACCCCAAATTTATAAATATAGTCTCACAATTAAATATTTGTCAAGCTACTGTTATGTGATTGTCATTGACCTTGGAGACAAATACAGTCTATAAAGCAAACAGAAAACTCTGCCTCCAGGAAGTTTACATTCCAGTAGGGGCAAAGACAAGAAACAAAGAAATCACAGCATTATGTAAGATAACAACTCGAGTTTTAATGAAAAATAAAAGAGAACAAGTTTTACATAGAGACAGCCTTATTTTAGGAAGGAGAGTCAAGCAAGCTGTCTCTAAGGAGGTGCTGATAGATGCATATCTACTTGTAGGAGGTGAGAAAGTGAATTAAGTGAATGTAAAGAACTAAAGGGTTTCAGGCAGAGAGAACAGAAAGGGAAAAGGTCTAGAGACAGGAGCATGTCTGGCATGATCAATGGATAGCAACCTATTTTTCTAGCCTTACCTCATATCATTCTTATGCATATACTCAGACTTCCAACCTAATCAAACAACTTAGCTTTGTAAAAAAATAAATCATATAATACAATTTTCTATATTTGTGTCTTCATAAGTATAAATCCTTTTATATGGTATTCTCTCCACCTTCATTTCACTTGTCAAAATTAAGTTCATTTATTCAATCAAAAGCGTCTATTATTTGTCAAGTAACTCATCAATGAAATTGATTTTCTTAATATTCAACTTGTTAATGATGCCTGCTTTCGATCTACAAAGACATTAGGAAATCTCTAATAGAATTGATATCTTTTTCCATATTCCATTTTGAAATCTTTCCTCTCATATTAGGTTTAAAATATCATAAGAATAGTACTGAGAGTTACTAGTATTCCTATTACCTACACCTAGTATACTGCCTTACTAAAAGTTGGTGCTTGATATAGAATTAAATATAATTCATTACATATGCAGTTGGGGGCAGAAATTAGTACTGAGGCACTATTCTGATCTCCCCATTTACTGAGGTTTGGAGGTCAAAGTTCCTCCATTTTGGTCATTTCTGTGGCCCTCCAGCCTTCATTTTCATCTCCGTTAAGCATTGGCTATCAGTGTTAAACATTATGTACATGTATGGCATATGTACTTTTACTTTAGGTAATATATAGAACCTTTCTAACTACAGGGGTCAGTTATCTGATCTATTGTTGCTATTCATGGGAGAAAGAACCAAGCTTTAAGATATCAAATGAATGTCACAATTTGTGAAGCATGGAGGAGAAAATGAGAAGTCAATTCCATGACCAATGTCTTTAGATTGAGAGTGAGGGTTAAATGGCTGCTTGTTTGCCCCATTTTTCCTGAAAATAATCCTTCCATCCTCTAACACTCCATGGTGATTATTTTGGGAATGTAGTGAGGTAAAAACTAGTATGTGCTTGTAGGAGAAAAGATACCTATTTTTCTCTTTCACTCTTTCCACATTTCTATCAGAACACCTGTTTTGAAGAACCTATGGCCCAGTTCTAATATGTCTACTTAAGAATTACAGTGTTACTAATGTAATATCAAGATTGTATATGCTACTGTTTTTTGTCTAATAAGGTGTTCTAACTCTTATAACTATTAATACCAACTCGATACTGTTATGCATAGACTTAAGAGAAACAAGTTTCAAGTGATTCTTGATGCCTATAGCACAGGAGTATGGCACCTAGATCCATGGATGAAAAATTAACTATTTTAAAACAAAATGGTGAAAAATGACAAACTTTGTCAACTCCCCAACCTTGTCTCAAAACTAACCTAAGTATGTTGAAACAACAGCAAATGCATATATAGCGGTTCTTTTGTGCCAGGCACTAAGAATTTAATATAGATAACCTTTAAGTCCTTACAAGTCTCTATGAGAATGTGTATTCATTGGAATGGGCTATGTTACTTGATAACAAAATACCTTTGAAATTTAAAATGCACAGCTGTCATTAGTACATGACAAATCTGAAATCCTCTACTAAGGTAGAGATTCTGCTCCCTAGGAGGAGCTCCCTTGTACATTTTTCATGTAGCCCCTGGCTCCAGCTTCTCAGAGATTGTGTCCTTCCATCATTCTTTGTGACCATATTTATCTATACCATGCCTCAGAGTAATGTGTCCTTAGAATTGAATAATTTTCTTAGTTCACCTGATGCCTGTTATTTTGGCCTAAGATTGATTTAAATCTCAAACCTGCAGCTTCTTTAGTCTGTGTTGTTGCTTTGTTTGTTTAGTACCAACCTGTTAAAAAATTTGTTGGCTTCTTAGCTGCTTGATTCCATTCATTATGGTAAGACAAGAGCCATGCTTACACTTATTTTTTTCTCCTGGCATCCTGACATTAACATTTCTTTAATCTCAGTTAGGTGAAAATAGATGGAAAAATCAGACATTCTCTTTCATTTCATAATAATCGGAAGAAACCATGTTTGGCGCACAGTTCTGTCAAATGTTAAAATCTCTAAAGTATTATTATTTTTAAATTTTATGACTAAAACAAAGGTGAGTTTATTACTTTCCAAGGTAAGGAGAAACACTAACTCAATACAGTATTAGTAAATTCTCTAAAGCAAAAGGGCAATTTTATTTTTGTATCAAAGTCTGATTTAAAGAAGGTCTTTAATGCCATGTCTTGGGATCATGATATAATTATTGTCAGTGGACATGGTGAAGATTTTGAGGCAAGGAATCCAAAGAGTCTTAAAGGTATAACTGTTGTTTTATGATTTATATTAAAAAGTTGATGGATCTTTCTGAAATTTTCTAGAATGGATGATAAAAATTATTGCAATTTTTTTCTTTTCTGTGTAAGAGTTTCCTAAAGAATAGTAAAGCTGTATTTATGTAGACAGTAAGCTTTTGTGAATGAGTATCAATTCTCAAGTCATGTGGCATAATATAAAGAATATATACCTTAGTTTCAATTAGACCAGTGCTGATTTTTCAATGATTTTTTATTATATGAATAATTTACATTGACTTTAATAATTAAACGCAATAAAATATAATTACCTATAATCTCACTCTGTCAATTTGATAGCACATATAAAGTCTCTCTTTTTTTTTTCTTCTAGGCAAAATAAAAAATACTGTGTAAAAGATAAATACTTTCTCTTTTCACTTCAAGGTTTTTCCAGTGTCATTTAATTTCTGTTATTACATTTGACCCTAGTACTTAAAACTTGTTTGATTTTGGAAAAATTGTTCATCTCTATGTCCAGTATTTTCCTGTGTAATATGAAAAGAACTTTGCAGAGGTACTCTTCTTGGATTAAACAGCATGACATCAATAAAGTACCCAGAAATGTCTGACACAAATGAGCTTAACTTAATGTTGATATTCCTCCATTTCTATAGGGTTTATGAGGAAATCTGTTCATATTCACACAGGGCCAGCCAAAATTTATGTAAGCATGAAGACAAAAAAAAGAGACAAGCTAAAATATTCTCATGCATAGCTATGACTGCAGTGTATTATTAGGTGTTATAGAGGCACCAATCTTGCATGTTTTACTCTGGCCAGACAGACATAATGTTGAGATGCGGAAGACACTATGAGACTTAGTCACCTGTTTTGATCTGAAATTAATTATACTGGACTTGTGGCCTCCTTTCCCGCTTTATATTTGTGTTCTAGTGGGAGGTGGGGAGCCACGTTATTAATCATATTCCACTTGGCTGAGGAATTTGCACTTTGCAATATCTTTCTATTTTATCTGGGGAAAGATCTTTAGATCAGTGACCCATATTCTTTGGTACACCTTGGGGTACTACTCAGAAAATGTTCACCAAGGAAAACTCTATTTCTATCCACTAAGCCTCGAATATTACTTTTTTGACAACTGTGAACTAATCAACGCATTAGGCATCATGAAGGTTGACAATAGTGTCACAAATACCCCAGCGTGTTACCTTACCTTGGAATTACTGTACCAAATTATAGACTATTGTCATGTAGACATGCAACATAAGGGTCAGTCCCTTCTATTTCTATTATAGAGTATCTTCTGTTTTACAATAACCTGTGATATTTAAACTCTGGCATGTCTTATAAGTAACAGCCTTGGAGATTTGACTTATGGTAGAATGGACATATTGTTTCAGGAGTTCCTCAGTTTGGCTGCTGTTCTTGGCTTTCTTAAGCTATGGAATAAGAACCCTCAAAACCTAAATTTATTACACATGGCAGCAGATGACTTGGCTGTTTTCTCTATTCCAGTAAGACGTCAGAGGAGATTTGAAATTTGCCTTAGTAAAAGATATCTATTAAAGTGGCTTGTCTCTCTTATTAGTTTTGCTGAATCTCTGAAGAGTTCCTTGAATTTGGACTAGGTTGATGTTATTCAATTTCTCATAAAACATCAGGTAAATGCCAATTACATGGTTAGGGTAAGTAATTAGATTTCTCTAGTGAGGAAAGGGAAGTATCCTTAAAGGCTGTATTAGTCCATTTTCATACTGCTATAAAGACATACTCAAGACTGGGTAATTTATAAAGAAAGGAAGTTTAGTCGACTCACAGTTCTGCAGGGCTAGGGAGGCCTCAGGAAACTCACAATCGTGGCCGAAGGCAAAGGAGAAGCAAGGACCTTCTTTACATAATTGCAGGAGAGAGGAGTGAGGAATGAGGGGGAAGAGCCCCTTATAAAACTAGCAGATCTCATGAGAACTCAATCACTATTATGAGGTCAGCATGGGGAAACTGCCTCCATGATCAAATTACCTCCACCTGTTCTCTCCCTTTACATGTGGGGATTATAGGGACTATCATTCAAGATGAGATCTGGGTGGGGAAACAAAGCCTATCCATATCGGATGCAAATGGAACACAATGGAAAGAGTGAACTATAGTAAAGTTCAAAGAGGGAAATCAAGACACTTGCTGGTGAGAGCACAGATGACAAATCTTGCAAGGGAAGAGGATGGAATCTTGGTCTACATGAAGGGTATAAAACTCCTTTAGTCCTAATGGGGAGATAATTAATAAAAGTAGGTTGAAAAAAAAACTGGAGAGGGAGAGAATGAGACAAAGATGGGAAAAGAGATGAGTGTAAGAGTCATTGTTTTGCCTGACTTGGCCCATATGCCAGGGACAAAATGAAAACATCTAAGCAATTGTCCACAGATGATCCAACTTAAAACCGAGTAGATTTTTACTAATTACATAGACGTATACATGTTCAGATGGGGGATGCTCAGAGGGACTAAATAAGCCTACGTTACATTTTCTGCCATTGAAGACTATAGGATAAGGGTTATCTACCTTGTTTGCTTATTAGAATCACATATAGACTTTTTACAATTGTGGAGTCCCACCTCAAAAAATTCTGGTTTAATTGGTCTGGTGTGTGGACAGAAAATCTCTGCCTGTTAATAGCTTACCAGGTGATTCCAATATGCATCCAAGGGTCCCGGTTCTAATCTAGAAGTAATGTTGACTCAAATGAACTCTTCTCTGCACAGAACTCTGCAAAGAAGAATTACACTGTGTCTTTGGTGGAGATATAATTTTTATCAGATTTCTCATACAGCCAAATGGACTTCAAGCTCTCAATCAGTTTTAATGTAATAGATATATTTCAGGCAATATTAAATAGACCAATAGTCTGTCTTGATACAACTAGCTGGATAATTATTCAGTTGTTCAATTCACTAAACAAAATCTTAAACCATATAGAACAGAGGCTATATTTTTAAAAAAGATTGGTAATATCCAATAATGAAAAATAAATTGCTAGGGCCTATTGCTTTAATTGATTAATATGATGAAGTGATATAACCTAGGCTTTTAAGAAATACTTATAGCTTGTTCTCATATCCTGAAAATATTCTGACCTAGAAAAGTTGATGGGTTTGAATTGCTCAATAATGAAAGACAATGAAGTGAAGACATCATATAGTTCATTTACCTCCTCATTATGTCTTGGAAGACTGAAATAATCTTAAATGAAGACTCCACAGCCTTTGCTGGTTATGATACATGAATCTCACCTTCACTGAGTTTCTACTTGAAAAGCCAGTGATGGTGTTTAAGGTCTTATCACACACACACACAAATGAGAACTAAGTGGATGCATTTTTTCAGTTCATTAAAACTTTATTAATTTAGGAGACAGCATGGTGAAACTGGACTGGAACCTGGAGAACTAAATCTTGGTGCCACCTTGTATCGTTGAAGTGGCTTTGACTGGGCATCTTAATTAAAGTCTACCTTCTTGCTTATATAACTGGAATAAATAAGACTTGTCCTGCTTGTCTAGCAAGTTTCTGTGAAGAACAAAACCACAGCTCAATAGTTACCAAAGACATTTTTCTTCAGTTCAGATCGGTTTTATTTACTCCTGACCTTTGTGCTAGGTATTATACTCTCATCTGGGGATTTACAGAAGAATAACATGCAACACAATTTTTGTAAAACTCTACAGTCATCTTCATAGAAGAATAAGACATAGTTCATATTTTGGAAAAGTTTATTATCAATATCTGAAATGTGAGATACATCTATTCACTGTACCAGCTTAACCATGAAAGACAATTGATTGGTAGCTCCATTCCCGCTAGGAAGTAATGCCTATAATTACTCTTAGTGGCCCTTGGTTCTCTACTTTGTCAATCTTGAGTGGGTCCCTTTGTGTCTTTGGTCCATTGCATATTTTCTACTCTGAAATCTCAATTGTGTAAGCTACATTGATAAAATTAATGATCTTTTCTCTCTTGTGTTGCACTCTGGCTTTCTACTGGGATGAAATTACTCTCCAAAGCTCCAGACCTACAACGAGGCACTTGACAATTAGACCAGCATTTACTAGTTTACTCTCTCCAAGAATTAGGAGTTAAATAGTTTCCAGGGATTAGTGAAAATAAAAATGTCAGACTAGTTCAAATATTATTAAGAGATTGAAGATAGCCACAGCTGAGCAGTAAACCAAATGCTGAGCACCTCTGAGGCACACAGCCCTGTGCAACTCCTGTGAACCCAGAGTTGCTATATAATCCAGTAACTGTCTTCGGTCCTTTTCAAAATATATCCAGAGTTTTTTGTAGGTTTGAAAAGAGATGATATCACCCACCTAATTATATAAATTCTCATTCTCAAAGCTCCTAGTTGCCTTGGGGCTAACTACTGGACAGGGTCTTTTGTTTCCTAAATCCTCTTGGATATTGCCTAATCCCCTCAGAGTAGCTGAATGTTGGTATTTTTCTTAAAAACATGACCTCACATAGAATTAGTTCACCTCTCCCTGGCCCAGATTCACACATTCCCACTGCTATAGGAGTGTACCCTGTGCTCTGTTGTCAACTTAGGGTTTCCTGCAGGACTCACTCTCACCCAAGGTGCTCCTCCCCAGGACTACCCCCTGTAGTGTACTACTCCATGTAGAGTACTGCTTGAAGGCTTGAAGTATCTGACTATGCCACATGCAGCAGGTCAGTTTTCTCTTTATATAACTCAGCAGTTTAGCTCAATAATTGCAGTGTTTCCACTCAAATAAAGATCATGCTTCCAGTTATCGAGATCTTAAAGCAGGATCAGAGTTAAGTCCCAATGCACTGAATGACAGGCAGTTGGGCCAGAAGACTTTGGACCAGAAGTGTGGGATTTTTTCTGATTCAACAATGATTTGGGCATTGGGATAGCTCTCCTAACAGAGATCCTTGCTGCACTGCCCCAGTCCTGAAACTTTCAGGCCAAAGATGAATCATAAGGAAATCTTCAGCCATGAGGCCTAGACCTTCAAAGCTGTGAACTTAGTGTGTTTGGATCCCTGTTTACTCAGAATTCTCTCCTTTACTACCAAGTCTTTTTTCTCCTATTTTACCCAAATTATGAGCTTCAAATACACTAAAAGCACCTAAGAATAAATAAATATTAAAAAGAAAAATAAATATTAAGTAAAACTCATTTGCTCTTCCTTATATAGTTATCAGAAACTTGAAGGTCATTATTTTATTCCTAAAAGGAAGGGAAATACTTTTATATCCTCCAGATTTCTATTCTTCACACATAATGAAGTTCAGATTGAAATTGCCAATTCATTTTCAGGAGTACGGAGTTTTAAGTTAACTTCTTCTAGGTTACATTACTCACTTTTTTTACATACAGAGAATCTGTGTTCTCAAAGACAGTGGGAATAACAGAATACTCCATCATTATTCATTTTCTTTGTCTCCCTTATCACACCCAGCAGACTCTGAATAACAGTTCTAATACTATCACAATTAATGATGAGTATGATAATGGCTAAAATTTTATTTTGGCTTGTGCTCATGCTTTTCCCTTTCTCTTCCAATTTTTGTATTTGGTTTTGGGATATCTTGCTGCATGCCTTTATGGATTATACTAATGCTATTATTTCCACCTTCCCCATTCTCTTCCTGTTTTTTTTTTTTAATGGTCATCTGGGTCAATATTGTCAAATACACTGTACGCTGCTTCAATAGGTGGCTTTAATTTTGTTTGTGTTGGGGAGAAGATTTTCTTAATTATTTGTTTGGCTTTTTAAAAATTTTTATTTTTGATTGAGTTTGGTTTGCTTCTTCAAATCCTATTACTCGTATGCTGAATCTTCGTTGCTGACGTGGTTTGGCTGTGTCTGCCTCCAAATCTCATGTTGAAATGTGATCTCAGTGTTGAAGGTGTGCCTAATAGGAAGTGTTTGAGTCATGAGAGGAAATTCCTCATGAATGGCTTGATGCCCTCTGCATAGTAATAGGTCAGTTCTCAATCTGTTAGTTCATGTGAGAGCTGGTTGTTTAAAGGAGCCTGGCATCTCCTCCTCTCTTATTCCCTCTCTTGCCATGTGACACACATGCTCCTCCTTCACCTTCCACCATGAGCAAAAGCTTCCTAAGGCCTCACCAGAAGCAAAGAAGATGCAGGTGCCCTGTTTCTTACAGCCTGCAGAATTGTAAGCCAAATAATAAACCTCTTTTCTTTATAAATTAGCCACTCTCAGATATTCCTTTATACCAATGAAAAATGCACTAATACAGTTGCCTATCATCAATCTTTGTCACCTTCTCTCAAATATTTTCATCTCTTTCTTTTTTATGTTACAAATATTCCTTTTTTAAACCTTCTGTGATAATTAATGTTGTCAACAATATTATGAGTATTATGAGTATTATGAGTTCTGGGGATATCTTGTTACTGGGTTTTGTCATAAGTGTTTGTTTTTTTGTTGTTGTTTGACAATTTCATTGCTATTTCTGTTTTAATATGGGATTTGAGAAAACTAGTCTGCTACTGCTTAAACTGATTTTCTAGAACTCTTTCAACAGCAAATATTCTTGCTTGTTTAACAAAATAAATGTGATCTGGCCATTAGTAGGTCACAAACAATTATTTCTTTTATTAAACAAGACATTTATTGAGTTTCTACTACCATAAGTCTTTTCAAGTTATTCTGCATATATAACGAAAGTTGTATACATGCATGCATAATGAAAGTCATATATGTAATTAACTTTCATTTTATTTATATATATGCAGTCTTTAACTTTATTTTAGACAAGTGGATCCCATAAATTTTAGATGACACACAGCTCCACCACTCTTTTCAATTGGTTTCTAGATGATGTTTGGCTATGTAATATTTATGTTAAAGAAAGTTCATATGACATATCTTTGCACTGGTTTAAAAATTGTTCAGATTCCCACTAACAGTAACAAAATTTGAAATAATTGAATTTGAGGAAATCTTCAAAAGAAATGGTGTATGATAGTGTTTCTCCATTTTTTTATGTCACTGATTTACCTAGGAAACTATTAAAACATATAAACTCTCAGGCCCTTTTGTAAACCTAATATGAATGATTCTTTGGGAATATGTAGTTTGGAAGACTTTATTTATTAATATAATATAGAAAATAGTTGAATAGCAAAATTCTAGAGGCAGGGGATTACACAAAGGATCAATCAGCTATGTGTACTAAAACACATAGCTAAAACTAAATGATCTTTGCAGGAAAGATCATTAGTACTTGGGCTGAAAATGAATACAGAGGGAGACAAGTGAAGCAGGAATAACTAGTCAGCAGGCATCGAGAAAGTTGAGGAAGGCACTTGTATAATATTATGGTTTTATCTTGTAGAATTCATCAAAATTCAGAATAGGTGTGGCATGTATATGGCATGAATGCCAAAAATATCACCCTCTAGAGCTCATGTAAGACTTGGCAAAATAGTTATGAAACTCTTTTATGGTAAATTTGAATATTACCTCATAATTCTCATTAAAAAAAATAACAGTAACAGCAGTGACTACAGAAAACCACAGCTCTGTGCAATCATTGTCAATAAGCTGGACTTGGCCTGTCCGTCAAGATATACTTGTCATTCTTATTTAGTATCTGAGCATTTAATACATACAAAAGTGGATGTCCTGGACTAAATCTTAGAGAAGTGACAGGTGGTCATACATCAAGTTTCTTAAAATACAACTAAGGATGCTATCTGAACAAAGACTCAGGGTGCATGAATATCATTGTCTAGAAAGCCTGAGTTGTGCTGTAGGCTGTGCAGTCTGTTGCTTTTAGTTTTTTAAGTAGTGGCATGTATATGATATTTTGGTGGCATTAGTCACTCAGGATCTATGGGAGGTGAACTGAGTTCTAGAGATTCCACATGGTAAAAAGATCATTCCATTGAAACTTGTTGAGTAATTATTGCACAAGACAACTTGTTAGAAAAATTACCATTACCTGTCTGAGCATGTATGGATCACTTAACTTTATTTCATTTTGTATAAGAAAGGCTGGACTAAATATGTGTTTTCAAATTGTGCTGCTAGAACTATCATGGGCCCACAGGAGAACTTCAGGCAAATGGGCTTGAAGCTAATTTTATCCTCACCAGCACCCCATTCCCCTCCTAAAGAAAATTCAGAAGCATCTCTGCTTTTACTTTTTTTTTTAAAAGATTTCTTTAATAAAATTGATTCATCCCTAGGTACCATCCAGTTCTTATATATTGTGCTTTATTTACTCAAACCACTAAAGTGAGCAGTAAGAGTTTGGAAGCAGTTACCCAGGAGGATAAAAAGCCATCAGAGATAGAAACAGTGATATGTTCAGCTAATGTTTTGTAGACCTAGGCCTGAAAAATAACTGATTCATCTGTATTGGGAAAGTTCAAGACTGTCACCTGAATAGGACACAGGCCACCCCAATCTTTTGTCCTTTAAATTTTTTAGAAACAAACAATTGTACATATTGTCATCACAGTTATTTATACAAAAGGTTTTTATAGTGATAAAATGACATGCATTTAAATTTATACACATGATTTTACAAATAATAAGACAGAACTCTTTCTCTCCTGGCCTGAACAAAAGGACTGCACTTTAGTTTGTCTGCAAATAACTATGCAATCTAGCAGCAGACCCTTCTCTTCCCCTTGGTTGAAACTGAGACAATACAGAGAGAATAATTAGGTAAAGTTCATCTGGAAAACTATGGTAGCTTTCATGAAGACATTTGACTATCGGCTGCTAAAACTTAAGCCAAAGTTTCTACATTTGTACAACAAGTTCATTTAAAGTATTTAAGGAGGTCCTCTCCAGTGTGTGGACATTTAAGCAGAAAACCGTGAAACAAATGGAGAAATAAGAGATGTAGGAATATAGGACTGGAACATGCTGAATGGTAGGCAATTTTCGTTTCTAGGTTTATATATTGGCTTGATGATCTATTATGTGATTATTTTGGGTAACTTTCCTCTTATGATATAAATGTTAAATCTTTAATAGTATATCACCTTTTGCTAATTGGCAATATAATCCATGTTCACTGGAATATTTAAAAGAAAAATATTAGGAAATTTAGAAAAAAATATAAATAATAAAAGGAACAGCTATCCTGTAATCCTTCAACTAAGAATAATTCTTATGAATTTAGTGCTTCATATTTCTGAAATTTTTTCTATGGCTAACTAAATATATAGACTCACCTCCACTAACATAATCTTTTCAACAGAGATAATTTATTTTTGTGTCTATACGCATCTTTTTCTATATGCTTACTTATATCTATACACATGTCTGTATCTCTATCCATATCAATATTTATATCAATCTCTCTATAGATCTATTTGTAAAATTTTATCTTTCTACTTTTCTTTCTTTTTTCTCCTATTTTTTTTTCACAAAATTTAAATTATATGTGTTGGTAGGTACTTTTGGTTGACAACCCAAAGTCATTCTCATACACGTTCTTTCTTGATCACTCCATAAGAGGGGTTAGAACCAAATAATCATTTTCTCAGCCCCCAAACCCTGCTTGAATCCAGACAAGACCAAGTGTCATGCTTTCCAGAAAATAATAAAAAAAGCTTATATTACCCTTAATTTATGTACTCCATATAATAATTTGTATTCTTAATTTCTATTTAATTAATGCATCACTACCACCTCTTCACAGACATAAATGTGAACTTAAATCGCTTATTGTTTAAATATAACAGTCATTTTTAATAAACTGCACATATTTAAAGTATGTGATTTTGTAAGATTTATCATGTTGTCTTATATCTCTTTATACTATCTTACCCTGCCGCTCCTGATCTGTGCTGATTGGATTTCTATACATGTTTGCTGTTGTATCCTCTAGTATACATGCTAAAATTTTGTTTAAATGAAATCATCGGTATGGTCCTTTCTTCCCCCTCTGATCTAATTCACTCACCAAATTTGTTTTAAAATCCGTGTATTTTATTGTGTGGCTGTGTGGGAACTTGTTTATCCATTTACTTGCTGATAGCCATTTGGTTTGTTCGTATATTTCAGGTGGGGTCTTCCTGTGTTGCTCAGACTGGAGTGCAGTGATGTAATCACAGCTCACTGCAGCCTCAACTGCCTAGGTTCAAGTGATCCTCCCACCTCAGCCTTCTGAGTACCCGAGACTGCAGGCGTGCACCACTGCTTCTGGTTAATTTTTGTATTTTTGGACTAAAGTTATCCACCCTCCTCGACCTCCCAAAGTATGGGATTACAGACATTAGCCACCATGCCTGGCCTTGTTTCATTTTTAAAATGTGGTATTTTAAATATAAAGACGTGTTTCTTTTAATTTCTTAAATTTTAAAAAATTTTGCTTTTAGGTGAGATGTTTAAATCACTTATGTTTAGTGTGACTATTGAGACAGTTAAGTTTAAACCATTCTATTTTCTATTTGTCTCATCTATTACTTTTCAATTTTCTTTTTTTTTTCCTTTTTCTTCATCTGCCTTCTTTTGAGTTAATTCGTTGTTTTTTAAATAATTATATTTTATCTTCTTTGTTGGCTTATGTGTTATAACTTATTGTTATGTGATTGTGTTGTTTATCACAACCTAACTTATATCAATATTATAGTACTTTATGTATAACATAAGAGCTTTATTGCAGTTCATTTTAATTCTTCTCTCCCAGGTTTTATGTACTTGTTACTGTATATTTTACTTCCTCATATGTCACAGCCTCACACTGCATTGTTATTTACTTTGTTTAAACAGTTAATAATCATTTGGATACATTTAAAGAATAAAACATTTTTTAGATATTTGTACATGTAAATTACATATGATGTTTTCCTTCTGTAGATAGATATATTTCTATGTGTCTGGTATCATTTTTCCTTTTTGCATTGCAGGTCTACTATTGAGTTCTGTAAGTATTTATGTTTCTGTAAAAATTATTTTTATTTTTGCACAATTGTTTTACTTGGGTTTAGAATTGTCAATTGAGTGCTTTATCTTCCACTACTTTAAAGCTGTCGTGCCATTTTCATCTACCTTCAATTATGTCTTATGAAGAATCTTACTTACTATGGTAAGCTGGGGCAGCCATTGGACTCACCTTGTTTATATAAACCCTCAGAGATCATTTTCTTTATCACCTATTCCCTATCTCCTAAAAGCTGTTGTTTCAAATGTGAAAGTGTTATTTGTGTGTGTGTGTGTGTGTGTGTGTGTGTAGTTGTTTCATGAATGTGGGGATATCTGATTTTATCTTACTTCACCTAAGTCAGAAGTGGCACACCTTACATAGGTTTTTTTTTTTTTTTTTTTTTTTTTTTTTGTGATAAAGTCTTACTCTGTCACCCAGGCTGGAGTGCAGTGGTGCCATCTCGGTTCACTGCAACCTCCACTTCCCAGATTCAAGTGATTCTCCTGTCTCAGCCTCCCAAGTAGCTGGGATTATAGGCATATGCCACCATGCATGGTTAATTTTTGTATTTTTAATAGAGATGGGATTTCACTATGTTGGCCAAGCTGGTCTCGAGTTCCTGACCTCAAAGGATCTGCCCACATCAGCCTCCCAAAGTGTTGGGATTACAGGCCTTACATAATATTTTAAAGAACAAAAATATCTCCCTTTAATGAATCTTATATTGAGCAATATTTAGATTGTTTTTTCTCTATTTTCTCATACAAATAGGGTCTGGATTGTAATATCATACATACTCTTTTTGTATTTAAGATACTTTCAGACTTGTTCTTTTCAGTTTACAGAATTCCTCATTTAAACTGTGATCTTTATTATTAGGTGTTGTGATAAAAGTATAGTATTATCACATGTTGTAATAAATACTTTTTGAGAAAGTATTTATGATGGTTTTCCCTGTTATGTACTTCATGTAAAAGGTAAAACTTACTGTAAAAGTTCCAAGCTTCTAGGGAATTACCAAGATAATTTTTCCCTGTATTAGTGTTAGAAGAAAGCCTTAGTTTGAAAACAGAAAATAACTGAACAAGAGAAATATATTACTCTTTAAATGAATGAGAGAATTATATTTAGTTTATTAGAAAATATCTTCAATATTTTCATGTAAATTATGTCAAATATCCTTTTTCTAAGAGATTGTTCATACAATGTAAAAACAACTTAGAGGCACACATTGTAATTTATTTTACACATGTAACAATAATACTCAGAGATGATACAAGTCACAGCTCTGTGTCTTAAGATTTTGTTTTTCTTCTTTAGCATGAGGTTGAATTTTTAAAGAAGTTAAAAGGAACAAAGTATCTTCTTGATTCAAAGACTAAGAATAAACATTATGGCCAATATTTTTATTATATTCAACAGTCTGTGAATGGTGACCAAGACCTATGAGGCTGCTGTGGAACGAAATCTTCTAGCAATCAAGGACACTTTGATAGCAAAACTTTTGAGATCAATTTAACTATAAGATCAAGAAATTTCTTTCAGTAACTAGAAGTATAAGATACAAATTCTGAGTGAATAAAAAATCATTTTTAGATATATTTGAAATTTAGCTAATTTTTAAAGCCAGAATTTTTCTCTCTTTTTAAAGTTTTATAAGAAATTTAGCATCAGGGTAAAGAATGCAGGCTCTGGATTTTGGACTATCTGGATTCAAATCTTGAATCTTCAAATTACTTATCTGGGCTTCACTGTCTCATCTATAAAATTGAGGATTATAATAATGCTTATCTTACATGGATGTTATGAGGATTAAACGCATTACTACACATAAAACATTCAGAAGAGTGACTGGTAGATCGAGGAGCTAGATAAATGTTAGCTATTTGCCATTAGCCCTCAGCTTTTCATTAACTATCTGTCTTGATAAGTAACTTGAGAATGTTCTTTAAATTCTTTAAGTCTCTGACTTCTCATTTGTACAGTAATGTGGTTTTATGTTTGCAAGTTGATTTTATCTTAAGTGCCAACTCTGATTGATTAGCATTAGGTACCTGGATCATAGTATTTGGAAAAATTGTGTTTGGCCGGGTAGAAAAAACACATAGCATCAATTAGCTCTGTCTGCAATGGGTTCAGTAGACAGAATAGTAGCATGCACACACACATACACACAAACATAAAACATTTATTGTATATTTGTACAAACATATATATGCATATGTATATGCTATATCTTGTCCCTTTTAGCTTCAAAATGATAACATTAATTTAGATCTTTTTAAAAGAGTTAAACTATTAATGAAATTACTGTTGCAATGGGATTTGCAATATTATTTTATTTCCAAACACCCAACTATATTCCTACATTTGGAACATTTTTCTGTTGAGTGGCTAGGCCTGCATTCCTTTGAGAGACTGAATTTGTTTCATACTCACGATTCTATCTTTCTTTGCAGCTGGTATGTGGATATGTACCCTAACTTCTAGTAATGTGATGTTCCTGCCTGAGATTTAAATGCTTCACATTTAAAGGAAGAAAATAGACTAGATTCATGTTGGTGAAGGTGGAACTAAGGTAAAGTTTGTGCATTCAGTGTCTTCTTCTCCAGACTAACCCTGTGGAAGGACTATATTTATTTGTGACAGGGTGGATAACATGTGTAATTGTCCAATCTCCTAAATATTCTGTCAGCTGTCTTCTACCATGTGACTTAGTCCCTTCTATTCCCAGTTAGCTTTTATCGATTTTGACTGCTTACCACAAGAAGTACAAATGTTACCTAGAATTGCACAGTCTCTCTGTTAACACTTATGTGCCTATGCCCTATTAGTCACTGTTTGACTTCAGTGGACTAAACTTTCATTGATGTTCATATTTAAATA
Source organism: Saguinus oedipus (assembly GCA_031835075.1). Classification (NCBI taxonomy): domain Eukaryota; kingdom Metazoa; phylum Chordata; class Mammalia; order Primates; family Cebidae; genus Saguinus; species Saguinus oedipus. The sequence continues at coordinate 79,240,086 of CM063182.1, forward strand.
ACATGACATAAACGAGATATAAACAACTCTCTGTACAAAGAAAAATACCGTAAGAAAAACATATCTAATGGACATAATGAATAGGGATATATATTTTTTTCTTCATTTATGTTTGAATGGCCAGAAATCATACCTAACCTGTTGTTTTAATCCATTTGGGTAGCTATCACAAAATATCATAAATTTGGTGAGTTATAAACATGAAATATTGATTTCTCATGGTTCTGGAGGCTGAGATGTCCAAGATAAAGACACTGGCAGATCCTGTGTCTGGCGAGGACCCATTTTATAAATGGGGCCTTCTTGATGTATCTTCACATGGTGGAAGGGGTAAGATATTTCTCAGGATTCTTTTATAAGGGCACTAATTTCATTCATGACGGTTCTAACCCCATGATCTAAACACATTCCAAAGAATCTACTTTCTAATACTAGTGTCTTAGGGGTTAGAGTTTTAACATAAATTTATGAATTTTGGGAGGACGTCTGTCCTCCCAAATTCGGATCATAGCATCTGTCCTTTACAATCCAGTAAATGTCTACCCTCTTTTAAAAATTATTTTTGGATTCTCCATTCATTCCATTCTTTGATGTGTACTTTAGTATATTGATTATATCACTCACTAAAAACAATTACCATTGATTTCCTATACAAAGTGTCATCTATTAATTTACTCGTCATGAGTACTAAACTAAATAATAAAAACTGCAATGTTAGGGCCATTTTTTAAACAACTTTATTATAAAACAACTTCATAAAACAATCACATTTTAAGAGTAATGAAGGATTGTGTTAGTGATGATTGGAAGTGTCAGCTTTACTAATGGATTTTTCAAAACAATTAATTACCATGAATATTCAAAATATTAAAGATGTATATAGTTAGTGATACAGCAATACTATGCAGTTATGTCATAGTCTATATCACACATGTATCAAATGCATCTGTATGGTTGGGTGCAGTGGCTCAACCTGTAATCCCAGCACTTTGGGAAGCAGAGGTGGGCAGATCACCTGTGGTCATGAGTTCAAGACCAGTCTGGCCAATGTGGGAAATTCTGTCTCCACTAAAAATATAAAAAATTAGTCATGTGTGGTGGTACAAGCCTGTAATCCCAGCTACTCAGGAGGCTGAGGCAGGATAATCACTTGAACCAGGGAAGTGGAAGTTGCAGTGAGCGAAGATCATGCACTGCACTCTAGCCTGGGTGACAGAGCAAGACTGTCTCAAAAAAATAAAAGTATCTGTATTATTTGTCAGTAGTTTTCATTGACTTCCCAGGCTTTCTCATACAGAAAAAAAGTATTTTGAAAGGTAGCTCTCCTTCCTACTATACTACCAAAGCCAGTAGAAAAGAGTATTTTTGGCACTGAAAAACCTATCTTTTCAGTGATTGTGGTGGTTGACCCCTCATACTCACTGCACCCCAAATAAAAAGTCTGACTCGTAAGATAATTAAATCCCCCTACTTTATAAACTACCCAGACTAGGGGATTCCATTTTAGCAGCACAAAACAGATGCCAAACTGAGGATAAAGCCATATACAAAAAGCTATAAATAGAAAGGAACATCAAAAAACTAGTGTTGAAGTCCTGACATACCACAAAGTTTGGTACCTCCCAAACTCTGAACCTCTTGTTACATGAAATAATACATTGTTTAAACCATTTTAATTCAGGGTGCAATGTTACTTGCAGCCAGAGTCTTCCTAACTTATATAAACCCAATGCAAATTTTATTGCATTAAGATATTAAATTTTAATAATTTGAACTGAGATTTTAGAATAACCTGGTTTATCATGTAATCTTCGATACATTATCTAAATATTTTCCTCACTTATTAATGGGAAATAATTACAGGCCTTAATTTATGGGTTTTTTTTAATAAGAATTACACAGAAATTTTATGCATAATGCACATTTTATTTGTTTTATGTTTGACTACCCTCCCAATCTATTCATTTATTAATCCCCAGAGTTTTATTAATTCCATTGATCTTTTATAAGGACTAATTTGGTGTTTCCTTAATTTTTCTCTATGGTTTTCAGGTTCATTGGTATGTGTTCTGAATATATTCATTCTTTTCTTTGGCTTAAATTAGTATTCATTCTCCAGTTCCTAAACCAGAAGCTTAGATTATTAATTGTAGAACTTCCTTCATTTCTGGTGTATGCATTTAATGCTATAACTTTTCCTCTAAGCACTGTTTTTGCTGCATACTACAAATTTTGATAAGTCCTGTTTTTATTTTTTAATTAAAAATACATGTCAAAATTCTACAGACATTCTTTGACCCATGTGTTTTTTAGAAACATGCTTTTAATTTCCAAATATTAAGAATTTTCTCATTATCTGTGATTAATTTCTATTTTAATTCCATTGTAGTCTAAGCATACTTTGTATGGTTTCAAATTTTTAAAATACGTTAAAGTGTGTTTAATGCCCCCAGATGTAATCTATCTTGGTGAATGTTCTATGTGACCTGGAAAGGAATGTATTCTGTTGCTAGATAAATTGTTTTATAAAAGTTTATTAGAACAATCTGATTAATATGGCTGCTCAGATCATCTGTACTCATATTGATTTTCTACTTACTTAATCTATCTGTTACTGAAAAAGAGATGTTGTAGCCTCCAACTGTGATGATAGATTTCTTTACTTTTATTCTATTACTTTTTGCCTAATGAATTTTTATTTTTTTCGTAGGTCATACATGTTAGGACTATTATATCTTCCTCGAGAATCAACCCCTTTATCATTATGTAAACTTTTCATGATCTCTGTTAAACTCCCTTGATCTAAAGTCTGCTTTTCCTGAAATTAGCAGAGCTACGCTTTATTTTTGTTAGTTAGCATGATAGATCTTTCTTCATCTCTTCTAACCTGAGTTTTTATATTTACACTGTATTTCCTGCAGAAAACATGTAGTTTGGTGTTTTTGTTTTGTTTTTAAATCTATTTTTACAATTACTATTTGTTGTTTAGATCATTCACATTTAAAGTAATTTAAGTAGGTGTTGACTAATGAGAACACAGGGACATAGGGAGGGGAACATCATACCCTGGGACCTGTCAGGGATGGGGGGCTAGGGAAGGGAAAGCATTAGGAGAAATACCTAAGGTAGATGACAGGATGAAGGATGCAGCAAACCACTGTGGCACATGTATACCTATGTAACAAACCTGCATGTTCTGCATATATAACCCAGAACTAAAAGTATAATTAAAATAAATAAATAAATTATTGATATAAATGAATTGATACCTATCCTCTTTGTAACTATTTTCTATTCATTAGGATTATTTTTCTTGTTTTATTTCCTTCATCCTTTTTCTGCCCTCTTTAGTTTTAATTAAAACTATATTATTCTATTTTCTAGTTAAATATTTTATATAATTTCATCTCTAAACTTAGCATTATCATTGTGCATTGTTTAAAGTTTTACTGGATGCTCTAGAGTTGATAATATGCATTTTTAACTACCAAGATCTACCTTTAAATGAAACTAGACTGCTTCACATGTATGGTAGATACCTCACAAAAGAGTTTTTTCAATTCATCCTTTCTGTACCTTGTGACATTGCTGTCATTCATTTATTTCACTTACCTACATGCCAACACAGCACTACCATTATTGCTTTAAACAGTTACCTCTTAGATCCATTAATATATATACTTCATTAAGATTAATATATATTTTTTTATTTTCCTTCACTTGTTTCTTATCCAATGGTCTTCATTTTTCTTTCTGTAGACCCACATTTCTGACCTATTCAATTTTTTGCTACTATCTGTAAAACTTCCTTTAACATTTTTTGAGGCAAGTCTACTTGCAATAATTTTGTTTTTGAGTTTTTGTTCAAGAATGACTTTTAAAAGATTATTTTGTTGGATACAGAATTCTAGGTTGGTGGGTTTTTTTCTATTTCTGGTTGTATTCCTATTATGTATTTATTACACCTTTGGTAAGTGTTTAGCCATTCCTATACATTATGTTCTGTTATTTTCATTCTTCTTTTTACATTTCTGTCTGGGAAATTTCTACTGACATATCTTTGAGCTCACTGAATCATCCCCTAGTTGTGCCCAGTGTAACAATGAGCCTATAAAAGGGCATTCTTCATTTGTTATATTGCTTAATTTCTAGCACTTTATTTTGTCTATTTCTTATAATTTTCATTTTTTTTAACACTTATATTTCCCACCTGCTTTTTCAGGTTGTCCACATTTTCGAGTGGAGTCCTTAACATTATTAGTCATAGTCATTTCAGATATTTTTGTGCAGATTTTGATTTTTATATTATTCTATTTTGTAGTAATTCATTTTTGCTATGTTTTATAAAATTATTAGTCTAACGCAGATTAAAAATTTAAAGAAAAATGTGACTCTTCAGTACAGGTAGTTTAGTGTCACTGGACTAAAATCATAGTCATTTTGAAGTCCTTGTCTGATGATTCCAACATCTGTGTCATATCTAAGCCTGGTTCTGATTCTTGCTTTGACTCTTCAGACTATGCTTTTTCTTGCCTTTTGAAATGTCTTGTAATTTTAAATTTTATTTTTTTTTTTGTTGAAAACTAGGCATTATATATCAGATAACAGGTCACAAGATAAAAAGACATTAAGTGTGAGGTTTCATGTTAATCTAGTGAGAAATTAAACTGTTTAATGTTTATTGTGGCTACTGGTGCCAGGTTCTTCAAATTCCTCTAGCACACTTGTTTTGCCTCCCCTGTTATCTTGGGTCTTCCCTAAGCATTCCTCCTTAGATAGAATTTGTGTCATGCAGCCCTTTTAGCTACAATTAACAGTTACTACTGGAGGCTCTTTGATGTGCTGGAAAGGTATGAGGTAGGGGAAATATTTGGTAATTTTCTGATTAAATCTCATTATCATTTTCATTTTTTTCTCATTACATTACTCATCTGTTTTTTCACAAGAGTTTCTACGGAAGTATAAATCTCCCTTCAATCTACCTTCCCTGGCTGACAGATCCCAAAGCTATATCCTTGAAACTCTGGCTTCTGTTGACTATCCATTTCCTCCTTTAGATGAGACAGGAAGATTAGATGGGGCTAAAATGGAAACGGAAGAAATGCCCCTTCCCCAATTGGGATAAAGTTCTGGTAAAGTATTTTCCGCTGGGGGACAGATCTTTGTTATGTAGAAGATTCTGCGTATATGTAACAATTATTATTATTATTTTTCTTCCTCATCCCTTGCAAGAGTCATGAAGGATTTCTTCTTAAATCTTCACCATGAGAACCTGATGAGGTTTCTGGTGGTAAAGCCCATGAAAGTATGTAGTCTCTCTGTCATTATGATCCTAAGCATTTTTAATTGAACATTAGCCTCCAGCAATTTGTTACATTATTATTAAGAGTTTCACCAGTTTATGGCTTCAATTTCTGTTCAGTTAAGCAGATCTCAGCTTTGACTCTCAGGATGCACCCAGTCAAAATCTAAAGAAATAGGTATCTCTCCAAATTTTCTGGTGGCTCCTTGCCTTGCAAACTCAACTCTCTTATGGATCCATAAAAATATTTAATTTTCAGTATCTCCAGTTTTTTCTCATAAGGGTAAAATTGATGACTTCCAAACTTTTTATATGTTGAAACTGAAACCTAAAATCTCAGGTATTTTCATGTTGTTATTTCCTGGCAGGATGTAGGGAAATATAGTAACATCACAGAAACACATCCCACTAATATGGAAGGACCCAGACAAGAATATCAGTAAGTTTATCAAAGACTTCATCTGTTAACTATAACTAGAAGACTTTAATGAATACCAAATATCAAACCTGGCTTTTTCTATTGTATTCATTGGGTATTCTGAATCATGGTTTTGAGCCAAAGTCATTTTTGTTTGTTTGTTTGTTTTCAATATTATGTCTCTCCCAGGTGTTTCCTGAAAAAGCATTACCCAAGCAATCAACATATATCCTAGATTGTTTTACATAAGTGAGGACCTGTACTATTGTGTTTGAGTCACAGAAGAATGGGGCCTCTAAAACTCTTGGGCAACTCTTATTTTATAGATGGGAAGATTAAAGTTCAGTGAAGGGTAGAGACACGTCTGAAGTCACATAGCTAGATATCAGCAGAAGTACAACTAGAGACCTAAGAGTTCTGCTTATCATCATTTTCAAAATAATAGTTTTCCAAAATTAATAGACTTGCAGTCAGTACAGTTTCCAATATCAAATGAATCAAATTATATTTCTCACTTAGCAAATCCAGAAACCCATTCATATAATAAAATTTCTGAGAAGATTGACATTTAATTTTCCTAAGGGTAGTTTTTATTAATTCTATTTTTTTTGTCATGATGTTACTGGAAAGGCGTCCTGATTCAGACCCGGAGAGAGGGTTATTGGACCTCACACAAGGAAGAATTCCAGGCAAGTCTGTAAAGTGAAAGCAAGTTTGTTTGTTTTTTTTTACTTTTTTCTTTTTTTTTTAATTGCATTTTAGGTTTTGGGGTACATGTGAAAAACATGCAAGATTGTTGCATAGGTACACACATGGCAGTGTGATGTGCTGCCTTCCTCCCCATCACCTGTATCTGGCATTTCTCCCCATGCTATCTCTCCCCAACTCCCCACGTCAAAAAGTTACCCCATATGGTCTAAAAAGAGTAGAAACCCTTAGTTTCTTGGATTGCTCACCCCTTTCTGGGAAAACTCATGAATAATTCACCCCTTGTTTGGCATATAATCAAGAAATAACTATAAAAATAGCCAATCAGCAGCCCTCAGGGCTGCTTTGCCTATGGAGTAGCCATTCTTTATTCCTTATTTTCTAGAAAGTAAGGAATAAAGGAATGAGTTTTCCCAGAAAGGGGTGAGCAATCCAAGAAACTAAGAGTTTCTCCCCTTTTTAGACCATATGGGGTAACTTTTTGATGTTGCCAAGGCATTTATTTGTAAACTGTCAGGGCACTGGAGTGAGTGCCTTTTAGCATGATAATGCATTATAATTAGCGTATAATGATCAGCGAGGACAACCAGAGGTCACTTTCATTGCCATCTTGGTTTTGATGAGATTTGGCCAACTTCTTTACCGTATACTGTTTTATCAGCAAGGTCTTTATAACCTGTATGTTGTGCTGACCTCCTATCTCATCCTTTGACTAAGAATGCCTTCACGTCCTGGAAATGCAGCCTAGTAGGTCTCTGTCTTCTTTTACTCAGACCCTATTCAAGATGTCGTCACTCTGGTGCAAACACCTCTGACAATAATAACTATTGGCATCTTGGAAACAGCTGTTTCATGAAACTGTTTTGAGAAATATGTCTCATACTCCTTCCCACCCTCACTTTCTGTGCCCCTCTCTCTCTTCTTCATTTCTTCCCTTATTTGTGTTTATCTTCTGGGTTACATATTTTTCATTGTTAGAAATCATGGCTGCTATTCTTTTTCCTCTTCCTACACTGTCCACCCTTAATTTCCACTGTGTTTATTGCTTAAAACATGCAGAACACAAAGTACTGGGCAAAAATTTAAACATAATTGATTGACATTTGGATCAAGTTCAATGTTGTCTTTTCAAAACTCTGGGGCCTCTGTCCAGCATTTTGCATCCCTGCAGTTTTCTTTCTCTTTCCTTTTTTCTATTTGTTTATTTATTTATTTATTTATTTATTTTACATTTTCTTCCTCTTCTTCTTTTGTTTTGTAAATAATCAGGCTCAACTCTTTACTTTAGATGTCTTATAGCTCACTTCTTTTTTGCCTGAAAGCTAGAGAGCATGTGAGGTTTTGGTCTAGTTTCTGAAAATCAGGCTACTGATGAGGAAGCAATTCTTGACAGCAGCGTGCAGCTTTCTGTCATTTTCTCTGACGACTTTGCCCACACTCAAGTGTCCTTTAGCAAAATGACTGGAATAAGTGGTGCATTTTCCCGGACACTTTCTTCCATCTTGTGCATCAGCAGACAATCACAGCAGTGGTCTTGATGGACAATGGCAAAAACAAGACAGAAACTGCTATTATAAATGTGAAAAGTCAATTTGAATGTCAGGAGCTGAGGTAAAAGAGGCAAGCTGAAAGGAACTGTAGTCTGAGAAAATGAAGAAGCTGTACTGTATCTTGCTCAAGCTTAAAGCCTTGCACTCAAGCCACATTTGAGCATATTACAACAAGTGATTTTCATTGTAGTTGGTCCCCGGGTTGCTTGGCTCCCCGTAGGGAACTCATTCTTGTGGTTGGAAGTATACAGTGCCCCAAAACACAAAGTTCATCATAGACAGAGTTAATTACTGAAGCCACCTTGGGAAGTCTCATTTTCTCTTAGAAATCATTTGCTCTTGTATCTAAAGGCATGAGTCTGATACTCATGGAAAATTTGAAAGTGATTGATTTTGAACAATTTGGCAGATGGGAAAATCTCTTTATAGCTGTTCTCCAACAATCAGCATGATTTTCTAAAGGATTTTATGGAAATACTCAATTATTGACATATTAATAGGGGTTATTTGAATACAGGGTAAAGCATTTAAGTAACTTAGGGCTTTCAGAGCTTAAATATGCAAGTAAGCATTAGAAATTTTAAAGACAGAAAGTATATATTATATGTAGAAACAAGGTATTTGATCATGGCGTTCTTATTTTTTAATTTAATTAAATTTAATTTTACAAAGGGATACACACATTGTTAAATTCAAACAATGTAGCATAATACGGAATAAAAAGTAAAGTTCTTTCTAATTTACTCAATCTGCTATAAACCAACTCCTCTTCCCAGAAGTAACCTCAGTGAAAAATTTGCTGTGTTTCTGAGTTTTGCATCTTTGCTAAGGAGATATTTGCCAATTATTCTCCCACCAGTAGTATAACAAGATATTTGTTTCCCTGTGTCATGCCATCCCAGATAGCATCAATTACTTACATTTTTCAGCAATCTCAAAGGTTAAAAAATGTATTTTAAAAGGCAACCTCTAAAATTTATTTTATTGTGTTTACAATATATCACTATGAAGAACCTAAATATCTATAAATAAAGAAATAGCTAATTACATTATAGATGCATTTATGCTTTGTAGTGGTTTGAAAAACGTTAACGTGTACATGTGCTAATAGAAAATGACTAGTATAAAAAGACCTCTGTGACCTACCAAAAAAGGAAAAAACAAATAATTTTTTCCCCTAGGAAAATAAGAACAGCTACCATTACCACAAATCCAGAAATCTCAGTGATATGCACATATGTATATATGTTTATTTATTTATAGAATAAAGTCCAGAGGTGTAAATTCCATACTTGAAAAAGTAATTATCTTTGGAGAAGAAATACAGAATTTATAATTTTGAATGAGCACATTTTTTTCTGTAATTGAAACAATATAAAATTATTAATATATTTAACTGCTATTCTAATTTTTTATTTCTCAATTATCAATGAAGTTGATGCCTTAGCATTTTTTATTCTGTGATTAGTCTTTATATGCAGTGTTCCTTTTCCCACTTGGCTTTTTTTCTCTAAGGTTTATGTCTTTGGTATAGGGATGTTCAGAAGTAATTTGCCTTTAAACTTTTAAATGTGTTTTTTGCTGTACATATGTTTAAAGTTTGTGTGTAGTAATATTTTTACTTTTTATGGCTTCTGATTTCATGTTTTAGAAAAACCTTTGTTATGTATGAAAATTCTGATTTTTTATTCTCATAATTTTATAGTTTTAAAAACATATACATTCATAATCTATTTGGGATTGCTCTTATATCAATGTGAGAAAACAGTCTAGACTTCTTTCCCTCCTTCATGTATCCAAAATGAATAAAAAAACCCTTTTCTCCCCATAGAGTGCATGAAGCACGATTATTATTACAGCAATTTGGGAAATAATGTCCAAACCTCCAGTAATTCATAATTTGGGGCTCTGATCCATGGATATTCTTCATTAATGGCCATGTATCCAGGAAAATAGTTCAGCTTTTTCATTTAGTTTTCTACAAATGTCTATTAAAATTCTGGGGAACATAAACTTTAAAAACCAAATCCATGGATTAAACATACAATTATTCTATAACTGCATCCACAAACTTGTCATCCTAGTGAAGACTATGGAAACTCCTCTTCCTTCACTTAAATAGCCTTTAAATCTTGAGAGGGCTCTTTTAAGTTCACTTAAACAGAAACTTATTGAATCTTCACAGAAGTATTAATACTTTAAGTTAGGGTTTTTTGTACATTAAATAACTGAATTGAAGAAAGCTTTTATGTTCCCAGCAATAACTGGCACAGTCAGTATTTAAACACAAGCTATCTACTTGCTCCCCCAACTCTACCTGTCTGTGTTTTGACCAACCACACAGCTTGCATTTCTGTAAAAATGTAGGTTCTTTGTGTCAATTGGCTCTGTGATTCTTACTTTTGTCCAAGGTGAGTGCAAATACTTTCAATCAATTTAATCAATGTTTACAGTCCATATTAACTACTTTGGATTAGGTAGAATGATTATATTAAAAAAACTGGAAATAAGAAACATTATATGAATGTATCATGTATATAGACATATATAAATATTCGCTTCCAATCAAAGGTCCACAAGTTCCATGAAATTGCATATGAAAAATTTCTTTCTGAATAACTTTTTAGTAACTGTAAAATTTTCCATTCCAGTATGCACACAATTTGATTTACTTGAGTACAGTTGGAGAAAAAAGAAAGCTAGTTGTTAATAGGAAAGGAAGATAAAGCAAATGTCAAAAACAGAACTTTTACAAAAGCCTTGCCAAAGCTGATGGAAGATGAGGAAAATAAATTTAGGTCTTAGAAAAGTTCTCTGTGACCAGTTTTTGTGAGAAGGAAAATAATTGAACCAAATCAAAGGAAGTCACGGAGAGAGCCTTGCAGAGCTGAAGTTAGAACCCACCAAGTACTTGAGGGGCACGTGTGAATCACTCTCCAGTCATAAAAATGATACTGAGGCTAAGGCAAACAAACATGCCTCATATCTTCATCAGTAGGGGTTTATCTTCAACAAGTGCAAAAATTATATGGACATTTTCGAAATTGTAGGGAAATCATAAAAAGCTTCTAATGAGTCAAGATATAATAGTCGGAAATGTATAGTACTCCACCCACCATTCTTCTTAAAAAATAGTTCAAATTGTTGACATTTTCTTACTTTTAAATATATTGTTATGTTTTACTAAGCTGTTTTATTATTTTGCTCTTAGGAAGATTGATTTATTTACAAAGGCTTTCCATAGGTGAACCATACATAGTGCCTCTCTTAATCCTATTTTCCCCAGAAGATTTTAAATTCTTTAATGTCAAATTGTCCTGCCATGGTGGCTGTCAGAAATCTGACCCCCAGAGTTGTGGGAAGCCTCTTTCGAATCTAGTTCCAAGTGGTATGTTATGAGCGAATAGAGAAAAATGAGACTGGAAAAATAGGCTGGAGCAAGTCTATGTGCCAATTGTATCTTCTTACCCTTTAACATGTAATTAGACCTGGCAGGCATATGGCAAATGCTTTTACTGTGTACTTTGTGCACACAATACTCAAAACCATTTCCAAATGGTGATTTCTGGTCCCTCCTTTCTGGCCCACCAGTAGTCCCTGTTCTGTGAGTGTCCGGTATAATTCTGACCCCTAGTGGCTAAGGAGGCTAGACCTAAGACACATTTCAATAAACATTTTTTGTAAGTTGTTATGCTCTAAACTGCTACCCTATTTAATTTTTTTATTTTAATTTTTGCACCTAAATCTGACTTGAAGTCAGCTTCATCCCCCTACTGTTTCCTGATGCAGTGTACCTCTTACTCTGTCTACCATGCAATAGACAACCATGAAATCCAAAGCTGCTTTTATTCCTGGTTGACAGCAATGGGATATAAGGTTCAATGTGAGGGAGGATGGTATAGGTCTTATACCCAATCAAAGAATCATCCCCCTTTATAGGAGGCTGACAATAAAAACTACATTATGAAACTGAGGTCCAACTTGTGTCAGATGTATTTCCCAAGATTTTCCAATTTGAGCTCAGAGAAAAGTATTATTTTCACTAGATCCATTCCTGATGATTACACTTTGTATCTAGAAATCTGTCAAAATCCAAATATTTCACATGGGTTGCATTAATATCTAATATCAAGTAAGTACCTAATAACACTAATAACACCTTAAGATTGTTGATGGAGTAGATTAAAATGATTAAGCCAGAGACAGGGGAACAATGTACACAGACTGGGTCATTTTGAGAGCAGGATATTGACAAAGGTATAATCTGTACTATGATGTAAAATAGCATGCCCAACATTAAGATATCGTTGTAGATGGTAACTGTATGTTCACACGTGGAAAAAATGTGTATTGCTTTCCATCTTTACAGGGTTTTTTTTTGTGAGGAAAGCAGAGATTGTCACCCTATTTTGCGGTTACATAAAATAAGGCAGAGTCTACCCATCTTATCTGAAGTTACAGTGCTAGTTTATGGCAGAGTGTAAAATTAAGTGGATGTTTTTGGATTATAAACGGAACATTGTTTGTTTTACATTAGATATATGGAGGACCACTTCTGTGAGGTCCTTTGGTAGTCACCTTTTTCTATCTAAGAGGACTTAGGGCAGTTGAGAGAGTAGGAGAAGGGGCAGAAGACATAACAGTAAAATGAGAAAGGATGACATGAATTTAATTATTGCCATCATTTTTCTAACAGAGAGCCAACTGGATCACATAGAACGGAAAAGCACATACGGCATTTTCTGGGACAACCGAGACTCTGAGTGTTACCAGTTAATAAAATAGATTTCAGAAGTGGAATTTTAGTCTCTGGTTGGACTTTATCATTATCAGTGTATTTTTGAGTCCTTCATTATTTTATCATAAAATCAATAATAGTATTTTATTGAGCACTTAGTATCTGTTTTAAATAACTTATGCCATGTAACCTCATGGTAAACCTGGGAGGTATGTATGATTATAATTATAATTATAATTATTTTATTTTACTTTTTGAGATGGAGTCTTGCTCTGTCACCCAGGCTGGAGTGCAGTGGTGCAATCTCGGCTCACCACAATCTCCACCTCCTGGGTTCAAGGGATTCTCCTGCCCCAGCCTTCCAAATAGCTGGGATTACAAGTGCCCACTACCACACCCAGCTAATTTTTGTATTTTTAGTAGAGATGAGGTTTCACCATATTGGTCAGGCTGGTCTCGAACTACAAACTTGTCTAAGAACCCTTGCAAAATATTCATAAATAAAGTAAATGCAATTTAAAAATAAAGAGCAAAACAGAGTAAAGTTAGCTGGAATTTCAATGTTTAATAAAATTAGACTATTAACAAATTATATAAATGGAGCTATTTCATGTCATGTAAATCACTGACTCAAATTATTTTGGGTTAGCCTTTTAAAGGAATGGGTGCAGAGAGACTATTTGAGGCTTTTTTTTTTATCATCCATATGAGATATGCAGAGGATTTCTTTACTCTGTGACTTTATCATGAAGATGTAAGCTTGTACAGAAAAGTCACTGGGACAGGAAATTATCTGGCTATGACTACTCTAGTGGGAGGGTCATGGAAAGAGATTTTCATCATGATCCCTTCATGTAAAAGGAGGAGGAAGGATTGAGGACAATTGAAATAAAAGAAGAAGAAAATTTTAAAAATAAAACAAGAAGAGAATAATCTACTGTGATTACCTTCATTACTTTAAATGATTGAATATGGAGACTATTGAACAAACAAATAAAATAGAATGTAAAGTAATGAGCCATTTCTAACTCATGCTGATTGAATATTAAACTTTTACTCAGGACTCTACCAAGTCTTCAGGATCTGGGAGTGAAATCATATAGGCTTTTCTATTGAGCAGGACATAGCACCAGTTTGACATCTTGGTCTTCATGAAAGTTTCTGGTTTCTTTATGCTTTTTAAATTGGCCATATTAACTGTTTCTGAATTAGGAGTATCTTACCTCTAATAAGATTAGAGCATTAGGAAACTCTTGGATGCCATTTGCAGATTTATAATAATGTATCACTGCAATGGAGCGGTTCCTAAGCAGTTCTAAAAGTCAAAGATGCAATCAAAATTAGATATTTAAATTAATTTAACATCTTGAACTTCATATTCATGATTCATGTTGAATATGTTTCTTGATTACTTGGAGCCTTCATCTCTTCTTGTTAACTAGAACGAGTTGCTTCAGCAAGGTCTTTGTGGAGAATAAATGAAATACACATGTGAAAAATACATAGTGGCCAAATACTAGTTAACTGTTGTCTAGTATGTGTGCTTGCTTTCATCTACTTTGCAGTTTCCTAAGATATGAAGTGTTGTTGGCCTTGTGCTGAAAATCTTCTGAATGATACATGTTCTTTGGGTTTGTCTGTTGCTATTGCATACAGGATTTTTATAATTTTATTAACATCCATGTTGCTACTGGTTTTTCATTTCCCCAAATTTATTTGTGTGTATGTCCACTGAGGCTTTCTTTCTGTTTAATTAGCCATTTCTCATCTTCTGAAGGTCAGAGAAAAAAGTCACAACCTTAATAGAATTGCTTTTGAAAAAATGAGCCCTAAACTTGAAAAGGAGGTTTGTGTGCATCTGTGGACTTTAGTGGGTGGGCTGTGGCACACCTGTTTTGGCCACTAATAATTTTAGCTAATTTTTCTCATACTTCTTCCTTGTGCCATAGCTGTGTTAGACACATAATAGCTCAAGACAAGTTTTATTTTATTATTTTGCTTTTCTATACACATTTCTAGAGGGCAGAAACTATGTCCCGTAAATCTTTGTTTCTCCAGTGCCAAACGAAGTTGTTACATAAAAGGCATTTCCTAAGCATTCCAAAATACATGATGACTAAAAGTTTAAACTCTAGAATAGAAGGCCTCTGCTGCTACTGGTGGGGCATCATGTCTAAAATAGTGTCACTGATCATCCCAACTTCAAATAGCTCTATTTTGCTTCCCTATGGCCCACAGTTGTGCTTGTACTAACTCAGCAATAAAAGAAAATGCACAATTAAATAAAATGCTGTGTGAAAGCTATTTACATATTATATCAATCCCTTTTTTTCACTTGCTTTTTGCAGATATTCTGACATTATCTATTCAGGCTTTGGTACTATCAACATAAAGGTGAAAACCCACTGGGCTCATTAGGACAAATTTCTTGGTGAAACTAATGATTAGCAACATTAATAGACCTAAAGTCAGAAGCTGTGAAGAAAAATAGGATGCTAATTTTGCAGCCTGAGTAAAAAAGTACTCTCAAAATGTTGGACTAATCTTAGCAGCTTCATGCCTACAACTTCTCTTATATGAGAAATAAGTCAAGGTTAGAATGGGACTACAGGGGAAATTCCAGATGAAGATGAGTGTAAGGAAGTCTTTTCCTTCAAAGAGGAGCCCTTTCTAACTTTGTGATGAAGACCTTCAGGTTAGGAAATACGTCTTTTCAAATGTTTTGAATTTTCAACCACTGTACACTGACTGATGAGTAACCAAAACTTGAAATCTCTCACGTGTAGGCAACAAAGATCAGAGGTTTTCAGATGGTATATTATTCAATGGAATATATACAAATGTATTCCATTTATACAGGACTCTTCCTAAATGACTGGAACTATTTCAAACTCTATGACATAAGAGGCATCCCCTCTTCTAACTGATAATCTCTACAGATAAGACTAACACAAATGAAAGTTTGTTAGGCATTATAACAAAGTGTAATATAAATGCTACATTGTCAGAATACACTGTCAAGATAATATAGAATAGATGTATTGTACCCTGTCAAAAATAAGTATCACTTCAAGTTATGAAGATAGTCTCAGGAAAGAATTAGGAAATTGGGACTTAAAGGCTGGAAGGGAAGTTAGAAATTAGTTAGACAAATGTTTTTCAAACATTTTCTAATAAGTGAAATTAAAAAACAAACTCCTCTCACGCCTGTAATCCCAGCACTTTGGGAGGCCAAGGCGGGTGGATCACGAGGTCAAGAGATCGAGACCATCCTGGTCAACATGGTGAAACCCTGTCTCTACTAAAAATACAAAAAATTAGCTGGGCATGGTGGTGCACACCTGTAATCCCAGCTACTCGGGAGGCTGAGGCAGGAGAATTGCCTGAACCCAGGAGGCGGAGGTTGCGGTGAGCAGAGATGGCGCCATTGCACTCCAGCCTGGGTAACAGCAGCGAAACTCCGTCTCAAAAAACAAACAAACAAACAAACAAAAAACAACTCTTAAGCAACTTTTATAAAGTATGATGCTTGTGGTCAAAGTTAGGGGATGGGGAATTATTCTCAGTGCCCCACATCCACCTCCTCCCTCTACCACAACATTCTCAGTACGTCTCTGGAGCCTCACAGCCTTACTCAGTCCAATATGAATATCTCTGAAAAGAGAAGTGGGAAATGCATCAGTTACAACTAATTAAATATGGCCAAAATCCAAAATAACATTTAAAGGGAAGTAATATTTCTCCCTTAAAAACTAGTCTGAACTACTATTGATTCAGATGTTTAATAGTTCCATCAGTAAAGAAAAGTCTTTGCTTCATTGTCATGATCGGTAACATATTTGGATCTTTTCCTTGACTTACCATGAAAATATAGCTACTGCAGCTCCATATTTTCTTGCCGTTTTTTCTTTAAGACAAGAAAAAAAAAGGCTTGGCACAGTGGCTTATATCTGTAATCCCAGCACTTTGGGAGGCTGAAGGGGGCAGACTGCTTGAGATAAGGAGTTTAAGACCATCTTTGGATAACATGGGAAAATTCTATCTCTCCAAAAAAAACAACAACAACAAAATTAGCCGGGCACAGTGGTATGCATACTCCGGAGGCTGAGATGGGAAGATCACTTGCGCCCAGGACGCAGAGGTTGCAGTGAGCTGAGATCATACCACTGCACTCCAGCCTGGGTGACAGAGAGAGACACCCTCTCAAAAATAAAAAAAAGTGCAGGGAAGTGTCAGTGGCCATGCCAGACACATATGTCTTCTTCTCTACACAATGACAACATCAAAAGCAAAAGCATATCAGAACATCCCCACATGTCGACTTTTATCCCTTTGGCCATAATTGTGTTGGATGGCTATCCCTATCTACCAAGGCAAATGGGGAAGAAGTTGTCTCACCTGATACTGCATGTATTTATTTACCCCTGAACAAAATTAGGCTCTATTTTCCATGAAGAAGGGGGAGTGGTTAATCAGTAAACCTTTATCTGCCAGTTTTATATCATTTTTAGCAACACTTTTGTCCTTGGATTGGGTTAACATTAACCAGTAAGTCGATACTGGGGCTTGTGCCTATATTCTCAAACTAGATCGATGAATAAATCAAATCTGGAAAAGTTGAAAGACGGGAGAAAATATTTCAAGTGGGAGAATAGTAGTTCAAACATCTGAAACTAGACATGTACCTTCATATCTAATGGTTTACCTTGATTTTCTTCTGGTTTTTGAGAAAAGGTGTTGCTGTGTTACCCAGGCTAGAGTGCAGTGGTGCAATCTCAGCTCACTGCAACCTTCACTTTCCAGGCTCAAGTGAGCCTCCCACCTGAATCTCCCAAGTAGCTGGGACTACAGGTGCATGCCACCACACTCAATTAATTTTTAAATCTTTTTGTGGAAATGGGGTCTTGTTATATTGTCCAGTCTGATCTCAAATTCCTGGGCTTAAGCAATCCTCCTGCCTCAGCCTCCCAAAGTGCTGGAATTAAAGGCATGAGCCACTGGGCTCCGCCTACGTTGATTTTCAAACCTCATTTGAAAATGGTTCTTCTGTTCTGCATTTCACTCCTATTTGAATGTAATTCTTCAATATTTTCTAGTTGTAATTGTTTTACTATATGAAAACTCTTTTTACTTCACTTGGAATAACTTTACTTAGCTAAAGGACTTCTCCACCTTTCATTGTGACTTTATTAATTTATTTATTTGAATACAAAAGTTAAACAAATTAGGGAATTCTTCATTAATTTCTGACTTTCATAAATTCAATTTTCAGCTCTGTGTTTTACTGGGTATACAAATCTGGGTGAGTTACTTAACACCTTTGTGACTCTTTTATCACGTGTGAAATGAGAGTAATCGTAGTACCTCCCTTGTAGGGCTGGTATGACTCATACTTAAGTGACTGCAGGTGTTGCCCTCAGAACAGTGTCAGGCACACTATGTAGTCACCAAGGGTTGGCCATTTTATTAGCCAGCTTGAGCTACCATAACAAGACACCATAGAAACGAGTGGCTTAAATAACCCAAATATATTTTCTCATAGTTCTGGAGGCTGTAAGTCCAAGATATGAATGTAAGCACTGTCAGGCTCTGGTGAGGGCTCTTCTTGGTTGGCAGACAATGCCTTCTTGCTATGCCCTCACATGGCCTCTTTGTCATGCATGCCCTCAGGGAGACATGCTCTCTCTCTCTCTCTCTCTCTCTCTCTCTCTCTCTCTCTCTCTCTCTCTTTCTCTTCTTATAATACCTTGAATACTAAGGCCAATATAGGGGCTCCATTCTCATTATCTAGTCTAATACTAATTAGCTCCCATAGGCCACATCTTCAAATATAATAATACTGAGGGTTAGGGTCTCAACACATGAACCTGGGGAATATAAAAACACCTACTCCAATATGTTTGGGACTATTATTACTGGATGGTGAGCTTCCAGTGTGCTGGAACTCTCTTTCCTTACATATTTTGACAAAATGTGTCACTGTTGACATAACACTTTCCAAAGGCGAACCCTGAAATTAGAGTAATTTAACCTTCCACATAATGATATCTGATTCTTATACCACTTCTCTCATTCAACTAGTCCTTTTATTCTGCTTTATTTTTCCTGAGTTGAAAAAATCGGTCAATGGGCTAATTATTACTAAAATTTTACTTTCTTACTATTTCACTCCAATCATATTTCAATAGAAATTACAGGAAGTAGAATATGCTTAGAAAAAACAAATTACCAGTAGTAGAATTTAAGACAACAGAAAAATGCTAGACAAAAGTAGCTTTTTCATTTTTTTCCTAGTTACGATTACTGAGATAATTATGTACTAACTACATACGTAAGCACCATTTTCGTCATCTCCTCAAATACTCAAAAACCACCTATCATATAAAAGTGAAATAGGAGCAAACAGAACTAAGTAACTACACAAAACAGTCTGGTTTGGAAGACACTTACAGGCCTGGTATTTCTAATCTTAACAAAAATTGTTCATGTTTTTCAAGAATTGGGATACCTGCTTATTATAACTATGAAAATTGTCATTATATAATTTCCCTTAAAGATCATACCTTTCAAAACTCTTTGTTTCCTTGACTTAGCCACAATTCATCAGGGCTTAACTCAGATGGAAGAGGTCAAGGCAAGGTACCAGGAGCCTTCGCACATACCTTGAACAATGAAAGATGTATTCTGCCAAGGAAGATCTGATTTTGTTTTTCAATAAAAATTAAGCTATGGGCATGAACATTCTTGGCAGAATATACCAATATCATCTTTATAATGTTTCAATTTGATTTAGCTGAACAGTGTTTCCCAGAACTCATTTTTCTACCTGTCACTGATTAGAGTTGGCCACAAAAGAAAGTTGTGCAAGCTGAACAGAAGAGTCTACTTTTGGGATTGAGTGTAGGTCCCGCCCTGTTCTAGTGTCCACATGCTTTAGCAGCTCTGTAGCTCACCTTGCTGGTGAGGGCAACAGCAAGGCATATTGCCTCCTGGAAATCTATAGAAGCTCTTCCTTCAGCTTCTTCACATTCTATGCCATGTGTGAGTGTGGCTGCACCTCAAATGTACCAGCTTTTTCTGCAGACTCCATTAGCAGTAAAGTTAGAAACTTGGGTATGAGGAGAAACTAACATGGGTTTTGGTAAGAAATAGGCTTGGGTCCAAGCTCTCCCTGCTTTCTCCCATTTCATGTTCATTTTTTCTTACCAACTGCCTTTTCTGTGACTTCAGGCTCTAGACCAGATGTAGAAGGAAAAGAAACAGTTGAGCCAATGCTGGTAAACCAGCTCTAATAATTGCATGATGTCAAATCCTTATAATAAATTCCCTATTCTAATGATTTCTGGTATTTTACTTCTCAGATTTAACAAGCATGAATATATGACCAAATGGTAAAAATTTCAAAGCTTTCTCTGATCATTCCAACCCCTTAAAATGTACCATTATTCTTCATTCACTTCTCATCTAAAATGTTAGTGCCAGTATACATATACATATGTATATGTGTGTGTGTGTATATATATATATATATATATTTGAGACAGAGTTTCGCTCTTGTTACCCAGGCTGGAGTGCAATGGCATGATCTTGGCTCACCACAACCTCTGCCTCCTGGGTTCAGGCAATTCTCCTGCCTCAGCCTCCTGAGTAGCTGGGATTACAGGCACGCACTACCATGCCCAGCTAATTTTTTGTATTTGTAGCAGAGACGGGGTTTCACCTTGTTGACCAGGATGGTCTTGATCTCTTGACCTCGTGATCCACCCTCCTCGGCCTCCCAAAGTGCTGGGATTACAGGCATGAGCCAGTGCGCCCGGCCCTGTGCCAGTATATTTTTAAGTGAGCATCTTTTGTGATTGTGTAAGCATTTTAATCTTATAAATAACCCCTCCATATTTCTTCATGTCTTTCACTTCAGCTGATATTTCTTCATGTAGGTATTCATTCATTCATTCATTCATTTTGTAGACAAAGTCTCTCTCTGTTGCCCAGTCTGGAGTGCAGTGGTGTGATCTCTGCTCACGGCAACCTCCTTCTCCTGGGTTTAAGCAATTCTTGTGCCCAGCCTCTGAAGTAGCTGGGATTAGAGGCACATGCCACCACACCTGGCTAATCTGTGTATTTTTTAGTAGAGACAGGGTTTCTCCATGTTTGCTAGGCTGGTCTCAAAATTCTGACCTCAAGTAATCTGCCCGCCTTAGCCTCCCAAAGTGCTGGGATCACAGGCTTGAGTCACCATGCGAAGCCTTGATATTTACTTAAGAAATGGTAACATGAATTCCCTGCTCCCCTGCTCCCCTGCACTTAAAGAGTTTCAGCGAAGAAAACTTTCTAGTCAATTGTATTCTTTGAAGGAAGGGGCAGAGATTCACAGAAGTACAAGTAGATTTGGCATGGTACTGAGATGTTCCTGTCATCTGAAGAATAATGTCCACCTTCTAGTTTCTGAGTACTATGGAGACCTAACACAGTTGCTGAAGATCACGGACTAACTTATTTTGAGGGCTTTATTACACATTAGTTCGAGATTTATGAAGGTTCTCTTTGATTACAGACAGGTGTTCAAATCCAAGAAGAGAGAGAAAAGGAAGAGAATCTGTAAAGGCAAAAGCTATCCAAAGTCTGGGTTTTGGATGTCCAGCACTGCGAAGGAAAATGATGAGTTCTAGAGAAATGCAACTGCAGTACTGTTTTAAAACTTTTCTGTGGCTTAACGTGTCAATTGGGGTGAATGTTGGGAGAAAATGAGAAGTACGAGGTAGGGCTAGGATATTGAGAAAATGTTTAGGCATACACAAGAAATCTTAACCATCAATTTACACTTCGAAAGATTCCACTGTGATTTAAATAAAAACCATGTAATATCCTGTCTATATTTGTGAATAGTGTTTTTTTGCTTCTCCCAAAGATGCCAAAAGAGAGAGTCCATACTACATAGTTTACTTAGAAAATCTTCCACTATCCCTTCTGCCATCATTATGACATAACTATCTCTATGGACATATCTCATTGCATTTCAGTTTCTTATGCTATGGCAGCATATAGCCAGTGTATGCTTTTTTTCAATAGTGTTGCACAGATAGACTTATCAAGCCAAAATTACTTCTGCATTTAGATCAAGACTCTGGAGGGAATATCCAAGCAAAGTTGTGTGTGTATAAATGTATGTATGTATGTATGTATGTATGTATGTATGTATATGTACATATGTATTCCCTGAATCAAGCATTGCTACAGTCTTATTCTCTGCCATTGATCCAAAGGAGGTTATGGCCTAAGGCAACCAAACGTTCCTTGCTAAACCATTTACTCACAAATTATTCACTCTATTTTCCAACCCTTGTACCGCTACCTGAATCAATTAATTTCCTTCTAGACATGTGTCTTCCCCTACTGGTGCAATTTAAAAATATTTGAAGACTCACTCTTTTCCAAAAATATTTAGGGATTATAGTCCTGGAGACCAAGGTTCATCATGACTTTTATTTCTCTTTCATTCTACTTTAGTCATGAAATATAAATGTTTCTAAATATTGCTCAAATTCATCCACTTTTATCAATTTCCTTGCTATCACTATGATGTAAATTATCATTCTCCCTCAAGTCTTAGCATTTCTTACAGGATCCTGTCACTCTCTAGTCTGTTACTCACATGGTGATAAGAATGATATTTTAAAGGAAATATGAGAAACTATGATTATGTCATTGCCTTGCTTAAAGTGCTTTGATGTCAGTCATCACTGTAAGAATAAATATCTAGAACACACGCAGAATGTGTCTGCTGTCCACTTCAGAGAGTCAGTTCTAGCCATTTTCTCCTTGCTTTATTGTTTCTACCACATTGACATTCTCGCAATTCTTGGAATATGGCTATGCTTTTCTATATCTTAGAGTCTGTTCAATGCTATTTCCTTTGAGTGTCACACTCCTTATTTAGGTCTACATCATTATTGCTCATTTCCAACTCTAATTCTTCAAGCAAATGTTCATGTGATTGGTTCTTGACTCCATATTATATACTTTCATTGTACCTATATTACTTTCAATTACAGAGCAATCATAAAATAATCAGGTGATGATTTCTGGTTGTAACATTTGTTACTTCCCAGAATGTAAATACCTTTAGGGAGAATATGTTTGTCCTTTTGCTGATGTATTCCCAAGGAATAGTACATTGGATTATATTTTGAGAAATATATATATATATATATAAACGAATGGTGGGATTAGGATAAAGTTTTAAAAAAAGTGCTTAGAAAGACTAAATTCACAGGATTGGGGGTTACACATTCTGTAAGGAAGACCAAAGTATCTCTTTCTTTGTCTGAGACCTCTCTCTCACTCCCTTTCTATTCTTGTGTGCTGTAGTACCTCTTCAACAGTTGATGATTAAATAACTGAGTTTACAGAAATAAAAGAAATAAAACCATTATGATTTCAAAGTAATAAATAAGCTCCTTGCTTTAGTTCAGCTATTTAGAAATAGGTGTTCCCCAGAGTTCATAAATTAAAAATGGAGCTCACCTCTATGGCAAAGCTGCCCCTCATTAGTCTTTTTAAACATTAGAGACAGAAACATTTCATTAGTACTTGGAAGATGGCTAAAGTTCAGACAATTTTTTTCTTTTTTTAAAGTGAAATCAAGTTTATTAAGAAATAAAAGAATGTCTACACCATAAATAGAGCAGTCTATTTATCTATTATTATAAGATGATGCTTTACAGAATAGCTTCATTTAAGATATATTCCACTGGGGCAGAGAGAGTAGGGGAAACTAGGTTTAGAGTCCAAATATAACAATGCAGTGGGCACTGAAGTCTATTCAGGATGGGATCATCACATTGGGAAAGATAAGGCAAAAGGAAAGCAAAAACATCCTTCCATTGCCTAAGGCAATGGCCATAGGAGAAGAACGATAAGCACATGCGTGTCTCTTTAGAAAGTTAGATGCTGGAAATATTTCTGTCCTCCATGCTCTTAATCAGTATATATATATATATATCCTTGAAAACCATACAATATTAGGTTAATTTTGCTGCCAAAAATGAGATATTTAACTAATAATTTATTTGTTCATTCTTTTCAGAGGGCACTTGGCTTTTATTCACAGATGATGAGTATATCCATCATCTTTTGCATATCCATTGTGTTTTCCAAATAAAGGGTCTAAAAAATTCTCTGGAAGAAAAAAAGCATGATTTCAAAACCAAGTCCAACAGTACATAAAAGTAAGAGAAATAGTAACTTACATTTTTATTTTTGGGATAGCTGAAAGTTTTTGTAGCTGGGCATGGTGATGTGCACCTGAGTTCCAGCTAGTTGGGAGGCTGGGACTGGAGGATCACTGGAGCTCAAATATTCAAGATCTATCTGGACAACATAATTTTTTTTTAGTTTTTCTATATAGATATGGCATGTTGCCAATTTATAAGGGTGTTTTAATTGAGATAAAGCATTATTAACCAAGAAATCAACCCCTCAACCCAGGCTTAGATGCAGGTCCCAGGAATCATGCCCTGTGAATGACTATTTAAGCCACTATCGCTGATCACACAACCAGAATGGCATCATGTTCTTACAGACAGCAAAACAAGAAAGGTTGAATGAGCAGCACTGGGCAGGGATTAGGTGCAGAAGGGGAAAGAAGAAGAAGTACCAGCAGGAGAGTGGAAAAAATAATTCCTAGTATCTTTTAGACAATTCATTAAAAATCTATTGGCCTCAATTACTCCAAAATGTAGGCTTAAAATTTACCTGTATCTTGCATCCTTAATAGTTAATTTAGCTATCGACTCCGTAAGACTATGTCTAGATGTTTTCTTAAGTAAATAATTAGAAATGAAGAAATTATGAGTGAATGTAATATTTAGCTCAGTTGTATTTATAAATATTGAAACAAAGAAATGTTAACAATAGCAGGATAATTAAGCAAATTATGTTAAATATCTATTATTTCATCATAACAAGAAAATGTTGTTTAATTATTTTAGCAAAAATGATGTTTATAAATGTTGCCTGAGAAATATCTACAGCTACATGCCACACTATATTATAAATTTGTGTCTGATGTGTCTCTGTGTGTGTGTGTGTGTGTGTGTGTGTAACATAGAAAGACCCAAAGTTTTATTTTTGATTGTCTCAGTATGGTAGGAAGTAAGATTACATATACTATTTTTTATATCATAATTTCTCAGATCTCAGTTTTTTCAGCTTTTCAGCTTTTTCCATGAAAGCATCTCCTATTTTTGTCAAGTGCCTCTCATGTCTCACAGCACCCATTCTTCTCACTTTCACATTATACTGAAATTCTTTGTGTGTGTGTATCTGTCTGCACTTTTGCCCTTTAGAATTGATCACAAATCAAGTCATATTTATCTTCATATTCTTTATGTTTAGCATGGGGGTCTACATAATAAAAATGCATTTCTTGAACTTCATTAAACTCAGGAACATAGATGGCTTTTGTAATTAGAAGAAAACAATTATAATTTCAAAGATATGAGCCTAATTATTTTTGAAATTCAATTCAATGCGCAGATTCCATGAAAGTAAAAGGAAAGAAATAAGAACATATTCTTCATGGATTCATAGCCTGACAGAGACTAAACATAGAATAATAATTTGTTAAGATAGTATTGGAAGGGCATAGGTCTGTATCAGGGGAGTAATAAAAAATAATCATTCTGATTGCAAGTGATAGAAACTAACCTCTAAGTAGCCTATGTGCAAAGCTCATTGATTAGCTCATGGCATGAGCCAATAAGAGGAAAAGGGATGAGTTAGTCATACAGAATTCTCCCAAAGACCTAACTCTTCCACGATTCCTTTTCTTTCTCTCTTTTTTTCTATATATATATATATATATATATATATTTGTTTCATGCTGCATGACATTTTTCTTTTCAAATTGACTATCTCTACTATCCAGAAACATAACTATTCAGTTGCTTTGATGCATTTAGCCAACGTTTATAAAGATAATCTAATTTGCTTTTTAAAAAAAATTTTAGTAGTGGTACTTAATTGATCTCCATTCATCAGTGATATTCTTTGATCACAGTGAATTGACAGTGTGCATCCAAACAACATGTTTTTGGGAGGAAAATAAGCTTTTACCAGTGACAGTGGTCTAGTTCTGGACAAATAAATGGTAAATGTACACTACAGGATGTTTAGGAGGTTGTTACATAAAAATTAGTATGTGAACTTGGTTTTGAAGGTGAATTAGACTCTACAGATAATGTAAAATAAGAACCATTCTTTTAAAGATAATAGATTAAACAAAAGATTGAAGCAATACAACATTCTTGGTGAACCTATGGTTTTTGGAGATAGGTCTGGGACAAAAGATAGAGGAGGCAAGAAGATAGGATAGGGCTAGGTCATGAAGAGAAGAGAATACTTTCCTTGATTTTTTCATAGGCAATTGGAAATTTTTTGATATTTTTTATTGCAGTACAATTACCACTATTCATTTACAGAACTTTTTCATCATCTCAGAGACTCTGTACCCCTTAAACAGTAACTCCTCACTCCCCACTCCCTCTAGCTTCTGGCAACCTCCATTATACATTCTATCTCTATGAATTTGGCTATTGTTGGTACATAATATATGTGGAAACATAGAAAATGTGTGCTTTTCTATCTGGTTTATTTCATGTAGCTCAGTGTTTTCAAGATTCATCGATGTTGTAGCATGTATCAGAATTTGATTCTTTTTAAGGCCGGATATTATTTCATTCTTCACCCATTCATCTGTTGATAAACCTTTGGATTGTTTCTACCTTTGAGCTACTGTGAATAATGTTGCTATGAACATTGGTATGCAAGTATTTGTTTGAGTCCTTGCTTTTGGTTATTTTGTATATATACCTAAAAGTGGAGGTGCCGGGTGATACTGTAATGGTATGTTTAACTTTTTGCGGAACTACCATACTGTTTTCACAACAGCTGCATGATTTCATGTTGTCATCAGCAACACCTGCAATGCACAATAGTTCTAATGTCCCCACATTGTAGCCTACAATAGTTATTTTTTCTTTCATTATGGCTATCCTAGTGGGGGGAATGTCATGTCTTTTTGTGGTTTTTATTTTCAATTTCCTAATAACCCGTGATGTCAAGTATCTTTCTATGTGCTATTGGCCATTTATATATCTTCTTTGAAGAAATGTCTATTCAAGTTATTTTCTCAGTTTTGAATTGGGTTTTTTAAACTGCTGAGTTGTAGTTTTATTTACATATTCTAGATATTAATCTGCTATGAGATAGATAATTTGCAAATATTTTCTCCCATTATAGTGGCTGTCTTTTCACCCTTTGGTAGTGTCCTTTGCTGTACAAAAGTTTTCAATTGGAATGAAATGTAATTTATCTATTTTTTTTGCTGTTGTTGCATATACAGGTAATTGGAAATTTCCAGTGGAGGAGTGATTAACTAAATTTGGATATTAGAATCCCTTAAATAAAATAGAGCAGGATGATTTAAAAACAGAAGAACTCAAAATAGAAAGACAAGTTAATAAGCAATGGCAAAAGGCAAATAGATAAGCAGATTGAAAAGCCACAATTCTTACTTCCCCCACCTTCAACATCTTATAAAATGAGTAACAAAAATACAAATGAGAAACAATTTATCAGCAGAAACCATGTATCATGCATTATATCACAAAATAATTCAAAAAGTGTCAGTTGAGGAAGTAATGTCGAAAATTTGGGTGCAGCCTAGGCAACCACACACCTTATACTTACTCCCCTTATCTATATGAAGAGGTATTAAACAAAGGAAATGAATCAAGAAAACTCTGAGAATTCTCATTAATAACATTCAGATGGAAACGAAGAAATGATATAATTAAGCAGTCAATTGAATAATGATAGAAAAATCTTCATAAATAGAAATTCCTGCTTACAATTATTGTAACCCCATCAGAATCAGTTAAATCCTATAGAACTCCCCATTTCCAAGTTTCACAGTATAATTATGAAATAATCTGAAGATCAGTTTAATCTATCCCATAAGATAATGATAACCCTCCTCTTCTACACTCCTGCAGGTAGATAAAATATTTAGCCAACCTTTAAAAGAGGTATAAAACCAGGCTCTACAACAAAGGGACACACTGTCCTGGAGGCACATATCTCTTCTTTCTCCCTTCTGTTCTCAGGTTAAAAATTATAAAATGAAAAAGATTATTCCTGTCTTCAGTGTAAAGCTTGAAAAATAATACAAAGAGATTTCATAAAGCAAAGTAAATCTTGTATGTTATAATAAAAAACATTAGATTAACTGCTTAAATAAAATGTATAAATGATCAAAACAATTACATGGCAACTATGCAAACATTATTAGAAAGAAATTATTTTAAAATGAAAATGGAATAAAAGAACATAAATAAAAGAAGAAAAAGTTGAAGATGAAGAAGAAGGAAGAAGAAGAGGAGGAGGAAGCAGGCAGCAGCAGCAGCATCTCAGAATAGAATAAAGTTTAATTCAAAGAATTTAAATCCAAACTTTCAAGGACTATTAGATGGGGTAAGTAAATTGAAAAAAAAGATATATTCAAATCAAACTGAGAGAAGAGCCATGGGGGAAAAAGAGAAAACTAACATTTCAGAATATTATAAGATAGAGTGAGAAAGAACACTGACACAGGAAAACATATTTTTCCAACATGAATAAGTGGCTCTTTTTATTCAAATGTACCTCAGACAACAACTACAAACTTTTGGGACAAACACACACATGCACATGCACACACACGTACACACACAACAAAACCTGCCTGAAAACATAGGAGAGTTACGAGAAAGGGATAAATATTGGATCAGAGTCAATACAATGAGAAGGTTTCTAGTTCCACAGTTTTCAGGTTGACGGCAAACTGAATTTGAATGAAATACTGTATAGAAGAAAAACTCAGAAAACTCACAGACTTTGCATGTAGGACCAATTAACAAGGTAAAAGCCACCAACAGCAGTCGATGGAAATTAAAGACAAAAATCAAAGAAAGAAAAAAGCTGGAGAGTAAAATCTTCAAATTCTGTGTATAAATAATTTCCCATCTCTTGCCGATGACTAAAATTTGCATAAGTGTCATGGACACCAACAGCACAGCTAAAGAAAAAATGCCTAAACTAAGATCCTTTGTTCTGCTCCCTGCAGGAGGAAAAAGAGTTTGCAAATTCAGTCCAGCCAAATTGAATGTTTCTAAAACAAATAAAATTACTGAACATTCACCATTTAATCCTCTTGAGAGGGTTATAACAGATTCTCTAGAGAAGAGCATATCATTCAAAATGTCTAATACACAATTCAGAAGTACACTATATTCAAAGGAACTGGAAAACACAACCTACCTAAAATTGCAATCAATGTAGACCAACTTTGAGACAGCATAGATGTTGGAACTGGCAGAAATGTTTTTTAAGACAGAGTTGCACCCTGTTGCCCAGGCTGGAGTGCAGTGGCGTGATCTCAGCTCATTGCAACCTCCGCTTCCCAGGTTCAAGTGATTCTCCTGCCTCAGCCTCCCAAGTAGCTGAGATTACGGCTGCACAGGCCTGGCTAATTTTTACATTTTTCTATAGAGATGGGGTTTCACCATGTTGGCCAGGCTGTCAGGCCACTCCTGACCTCAGGTGACCCACACTTCTCTGCCTCCCACAGTGATGGAATTAGAGGCATGAGCCACTGTGCCTGGCCTAAAAGAATTTTAAATAAACTCTTTTCACTGTGCTCAAAGATACAAAGAAAAATATGACCTTACTATTAAAAAGTAAGAAATCTCAAAACAAAAATGACTCTGAAAGAAACAGATAATTTAAAAAATTTTTTTAACTTTGAATTTTAAAATGTACTACTTGAGCTTAATAGCAAAATGAATATTACAGAAGAGTCTGTGAATTTGAAGCTAGATCAATACAAATGATCCAACATGAAGAACAGAGAAAAAAGAAAAAGATTTAAAAAATAATTTTCAAGGACCCATGAGACAATATAAAAAGATCTAAAATACTTTATTTAAACATACAAAAGGAGATTTTCTCAAACATAAACATATAGATTTGAGAAGCTCAGCAGCCTCAAGCAGGATAGAAACACAGAGGGCCACACCTTGACATAACATAATCCAGATATTAGAAACCAAAACTAAGAAAAAAAATTGAAAATAAATATAAATAAATCAACACATTCCACATAGGATTACATCAATTTAAATCCATCAACTTATAAGAAACTATATATATCAAAAAAGCTATAAATAACATCTTTAAGCTTCTGAGAGGATTATACACAATAGGAAAACCTGTCAACTTGGAATTCTATATTTAGAAAAATTATCTTTAACAAAATAAAGGTGAAATAAAATATCAGATAAAGAATACAAAGAGAATTTGTTAGCACATGTCACTGCAATAAATGTTAAGAGAAGCTCTTTAAAAGAAAATGACTCAATGGCAACTTGGACCTTCTGGAAAGAATGAAGAGCACTATAATTTTTAACCACCTGAATAAATGTAGAAGACTATCATTCATCAAAATTACTTTATCATGTGTATGATTCTCTAAAGCAAACATTATAAAGGTTTACAATATATACCAATGTAATTCTACATAGCATGATTAATATTGCACACAGCATAAAAATTGATAAAATTAGTGAGGAATAAATTGACATGTCATTGTAAGGATTCTGCATTTTACATGAAGTGGTACAATATTACTTCCAAGTAGATAGCTAAAAATTACAGGCCTATATTATAATCTTTAATCAATGAAAAACGATGCAAAGAGGTATTAGTTAAAATGAAAGAAGGATACTTCTAGGATGTTTTTTGGCTCTTTGGAAAAGACTATATATACCTTTTAAAACTTTGAGTTATGAGATCACAAAACCACACATGGCATCGCTGCATTTAAAGGGCTAGCCACTAGTCACCAAATGGCTTATTAATAAAATAAAAGATGAGCCACTATCTTGCCCTACTTCCTGATAATTTTTGGTCACAATGAGCTAATTTTAAGGATATTTAAAATTGTATTCTTGTCTAAGTAATGAGATCACTTTTACCAATTCATGAGATCAGAAGTGGTCATTTGCTTAACTGCCTCATTCCATGAACTTCTTGGTGATAACTTCATGTATATTAAAGCTAACAAAATATTATTGCTATAATCAAGGTATATCTCGTAATTTATGGTTTTTACATATGCCATATGTGGTTTATTTTTGTCCAACACAAAACCTATATAAAGTCTTTCCAGATAACTGTAAAAAACGATATAAAAATCTAATGTAGCACATTTAACAAAACAGAGAGATTGTAATATAATTCTACAAGAAGGCAGAAAAGGAGACAAAATGACCCGACCAGGAATGACAAATAGGAAACAAGTAATAAAATAATTCTATATCCAACCAATCCAGTAATTTTTATAAATGGCAAAGCCAACTATTCTAGTTAAGAGAGATTGTCACAAAGAGTAAAACACACACACACACACACACACACACACACACACACACACACACACAGTCTCAGCTATTTACCCCCTGAAAGAGATACACTTGAATTTAAAATACACATAAAGGTTGAAAATAAGAAAATAAATAGAAAATAAATAGACGGCAAATGACATGCTATGTGAGGAACATATGTACATGTTTATGAAGATAGAGTAGAAATGACATTGATATACAGAGACTAGAAATGACATTGATGTTTTATATAGTATATTTTAAAGACAAGGTTTTTAGTTGGGATGAAGAGGGATATTTCATAACAGAAAAAGGGTTAAATCTTTAAAATGGTTTTATAATCATAAATGTGTAGCAAAGTCTCAAAAATACATAAAACAAAAATTCACAGAATTACAATGAGGAATGAATAAGTCCATCATCATATTCGGAGGTGTTAACACTGTCCCATCAGCAACTGAGGTTATAAGTAGATACAATCTTATAAAATTAAAGAAGCTCTTAATCAGACTATCAACTTATTTGGCATAATTTATTTCTATAAAACATTATATTGCCAACTCAAAAATTATTATCCCAGAATAATTTACGTATATGGACTAAGATAGAACATATGTGGAGCTATAAAATAAGTCTAAATATGTTTAATAGGATCAAGGTTATCTAGAGCTTGGTTCTCACTAAAGAACAATGGTGTCCACTCTTCATTCTGAGGACTTTAAATGATGTCTAGAGACATTTTTGTTGTAGCAACTGGATGAGAGCTACTAGCATTCAGTAGGTAGATACCAGGGAACCTCTCTACATACTACAATACACAAGGAGGCCTCCACAACAAAGAACAGTGCTCAGGTTGAGAAACTATGAGAGAGAGTGTATTAGTATATATATATATATACTCTTGTATATAAAAATACATACAGAACTATATATATAAGTATATATATATATATATACACACGTGATATGGTTTGGCTGTGTCCCCACCCAAATCTCATCTTGAATTGCAGCTGCCATAATTTCCACATATTGTGGGAAGGACCTGGTGGGAAATAATTGAATTATGGGGGCAATTTCCCCCATACTGTTCTCGTGGTAATGGATAAGTCTCATGAGATCTCATGATTTTATAAGGGTTTTCTCTTTTGCTTTCCTCTCATTCTCTCTTGCCTGTGGCCATGTAAGACATACTTTACACTTTCTGCCATGACTGTGAGGCCTCCCCAGCCAGATGGAACTGTGAATATATTAAACCTCTTTTTCTTTATAAATTACCCAGTCTCAGGTATGTCTTTATCATCCCTGTGAAAACGGACTAATACAACATACGTGTGTATGTCTATATATATGTATATAATGTATACATGTTTGTGTGTCTATACAGACACATTTATAGTCTTTCTTTTTTTAAGAGATACAAATATGTATCACATTCTGAAGGCTGGCAAGTCCAAATATAAAGGGTGGGCTGGGCTGGCAGGCTTGAGACCCAGGAAAGCCAATGTTGCAGATGAAATGACAAGACAGTATGCTGGGGAATTTCCTTTTGTAGTAGAACACTGTTTTGTTCTGTTTTTTAATTTTTTGTTTATTGTTCTATTCAGGCCTTCAACTGATTGAATGAGGCCCACCTATATTATGGAGAGTAATCTGTTTACTCACGGTTCTGATTTAAGTATTAATATAATTTAAAACGCCTCTAATGTTGACACATAAAATTAACCAACACAGATAATACAGTTGACCCTTGTACAATTGGGTGTTAGGTGAACCTACCATCTGTGCAGTTGAAAATTCACCTGTAACTTTTGACTTCCTCAAAATTTAACTACTATAGCCTACTGTTAATTGGAACCCTTAACAATAACATACACAATCAATTAATACATATATTTTATGTTTTATATATTATCCACTGTATTCCACAATAAAGTAAGCTAAAGAGAAATGTCATTAAGAAAACCACATGGAAGAGATAATTTATCTACCATTTATTAAGTGGAAGTGCATCATTATAGAGACCTTCATCCTCATCATCTTTACACTGAGTAGGCTGAGGAGGAGGAGGAAAAGGATATTCTGATCTTGCTGTCTCAGGGGTGGCAAAGGCAGAGGATCTGGAGGAGGTCAAAGGGGAGGTAGGAGACACACACAGAGTGGATGTGAGATTATAAAACCACATCATCATTTCTGTCTGGTTATTTTGCTCTTTTAATTTCTTGAAAATGTTTTTATACAATATCAAGCTTTCTTCCACCATTTACTTCCACCACACACACACAGTTTCAATGGCTGTATCATAGAAGGGTTCATGTAGTGAACGAAATCAAAGCAGTCTTGAATAATGAGAATGCTTCTGCCAGCTCATCTAATGTCAATTTCTTTTCTGGAACAGCTTTCTCTGTCCTCTTCCTCATCATCTGGCACTAACTCGAAGCATTCATCTCCATCGAGTTATCTTGTTAATTCCCATGGGGTGGTATCTATTAGCTCTTGAATTTCTCCACAATCCCTATCTTAAAACCCTCTTCCTTTACATTTTTTTTTGTCATATTCATAATCTTGATTGGCTCTCTGGTAAATCTTATGAAATCACACAAAACATCTGAACACAAGTTTTTCCAGCAAGAATTTATTGCTTTGGGCTTGATTTTATTTTTCTGTAACAACAATGTCATCTTTAATGATAGAAGCCTTCCAGATATTCACAATGTTCTCTTGACTTGGGTCCTCTTTAATAGAGCTGGCAATCCTTTCCAAACAGTATAATGTGTAATCACGCTTAAAGGTCCTTATGACCCTCTAATCCAGAGGCTGAATTAGGGAAGTATGTTTAGAGGTAAGTAAACCACATTTGAGGTAGGAAGCAGGCAGTATGCATCTTCAGACCAAACTGAAGACTGACAAAAACCAGAAAGAGGAACCAAAAGCACCTCCCATTGCTCTTACTGCCCATCACCACTCCTACCAGCATCATGCCGGTTTATGAATACTATGTCAATGCCCAGAAATTGCCATCCCTTGCCATGGCAATATACAGAAGTTATCACCCAATTTCTAGCTATTTCTGAATAACACACCCCTTAGTTAGTATGTCATTAAAAGTGGATATAAATACAACTGCCCACAGGCTGAAGCTCTTGGTAGGCTGCCTTATAGAGTAGACGCTGCTCTGCAGTAGTCACAGAGCTGGGACTCTGCTGCCTCAACAGAGCTGCCTCCTTCCTCCAGGAGCTCACTCTTGAATTCTTTCCTGAGTGAAGTAAAGAACTTGCCCTTCATTAGTAACCATCCAGCCAGCAGGGAAGAGAAGTGAGGAGAGAAACTAGGGAAGATGGTGATCAGTGAGGTGACAATGAGGGATGGCAATCAGCAATCAGCAAGATGAGAAGAGAGGTGATGATTGGTCAGTCAGTGAGAGATGGTGAGGCAATCAGTGATCAAAGTTGCATGAGCTGTAATACTGAGGCTGTAACTCCAAAGAGCTATTAACACTGCAGAGAACTGTAGCACTAACCAAAGGCTCTTTCCAGAGCCTTCCTCTTTCCTGGCAGGTGATGGAGCTGAGTGCACAGGCGAGAATTCTCAGTGCTACTACCTTGTGTGGGACCCACAACTCTGGCTGGCAGATCACCAGTCCTTGCACTGGGCTCCTTATGGCAGCAAAGCCCACATAAGCGGGAGAACTAGAGGAGACCTTCACCTGAGTCCCACGTGGAAGGCTAGTCAATGGCATTCTGGCTTTAGTGGATAGGTGAGTGTCCCCTCTTCACAGCCCCAACCCAAAACATCTTGATGATTTTGGGTGAGTCATGGAATAAATCCTGTGACTAGGTGGTCAGTTTAAAAGTTCTCTGTCATTTGGGTACCTAGATAGAAGTACTTCCTGTTAACCACTTCCCCTGGTCTTTTCTCCTCTAACATCATTCCATTGCTCCACCAACCATTTTATTTTATTTATTAATTCTTAAATTATCCTTTAAGTTCTGGGATACATGTGCAGAATATGCAGGTTTGTTAACAGGTATACATGTGCCATGGTGGTTTGCTGCACCCATCAACCTGTCATCTACATTAGGTATCTCTCCTAATGCTATTCCTCCCCTAGCCTACCACTGCCCAACAAACCCTGGTGTGTATATTCCCCTTTCTGTGTCCATGTGTTCTCATTATTCAGCTCCCACTTATGAGTGAGAACATATGGTGTTTGGTTGTCTGTTCTGGCCAGGGCAATCAGGCAAGAGAAGAAAACAAAGGGTATTCAAATAAAAAGAGAAGAAGTCAAATCGCCTCTGTTTGCAGATGACATGATTGTATATTTAGAAAACCCCATTATCTCAGCCCCAAATCTCCTTCAGCTGATAGGCAACTTAAGCAGTCTCAGGATACAAAATCAATGTGCAAAAATCGCAAGCATTCCTATACACCAATAATAGATAAAGGGCCAAATAATGAGTGAACTCCCATTCACAATTGCTACAAAGAGAATAAAATACCTAGGAATACAACTTATAAGGGATGGGAAGGACCTCTTCAAGGAGAACAACAAACTACTGCTCAAGGAAATAAGCGAGGACACAAACAAATGGAAAAACATTCCATGCTCATGGACAGGAAGAATCAATATCATGAAAATGGCCATACTGCCCAAAGTAATTGATAGATTCAATGCTATTCCCACCAAACTACCATTGACTTTCTTCACAGAATTAGAAAAAAACTACTTTAAATACTTTAATTATTTTATCAAATGTTTGTTCCATGTGCAGTGTTTTGTTTGTTTTTGTTATGACTCCCTGTTAACTGCATTTGGGCAATTTTTTAATGTAGGGCATTTGATTATGAGAAATCCCCCATTATGCTGACCCTGGGATGACAGAGCCAGGTTGTTTTATGACCCCAATGTGGCACTGGGTTCACTCTTGGTCAACCTTGGGTACTCTGGACTTTTTGCATTTGGTAAGCGGAACTTCACTGGTCAATACATGGGTACTCTGGGATTTTTGGCGTTGGCACTGTTGGTTGCTGCCCAGATAATCTGGGGTTTTCAGCATTGATATTACCTCCAGGATAGTGGGTTGCAGCCCCTCCCGCTAAGGGAATCTTGGTCTCATCTTTTCTGTCCTGAAGTTAGAAGTTATTATTTTCCGTAACAGCCAGTTGAGGGCCCCTTCCTGTGTGCTATCTTCCTCTCTGTCGAAAAGATGCTTTGCTGAAGCCCATCTTAGTCAAAGAAACTGGAAGTTCTCAGACCCTTGGGTTGACAGATGACTACCTAGAGTAGTAGACAAGTGGCTGCCCAAACATATTTTTCAGTGTCTCCCCTGCTGGGGAGGTTCTTCAGCAAGTCAGGGCCTCTGAGGTCTCCCCTAGAGCAAAGCTCTTCACTCTTTCCTGTTTTCCCTTCCATGATCACTTTCTGTTTGGCCCCTCTTTCCCCAAATTAAGGATCTGTCTTAACTTTCTGTGAAATTCAGGCTCATCATTCTACTACCCATTAACTTTTGTAACTCTATGCTACCTATATTTATACCCTCTTTGAAAAAAAAAAGTGTAAATTTAAAAGGAAAAAGTAACAAGGCATTTGTTAGACTTAGGCAAACTAAAACGTCCTGTGGACATCCTTGCTAAATATGAGGACAATAGTGAGCATATCAGAAGACTTGCCATTAAGGATTCTTCTAGGCAATTAGTGAAAATTTAGATGTTTTAAAAAAGAAAATTCTCATATTCTATTGCCATGCCATTTGAGTCCAATACAGATTGGAGAACCGAAACTTTTGGCCTGTACATGGTTCTTTACATTATAATGTGATGTTACAATTATAATTATTTTGTAAAATGGAAGAAAAATGGGGAGGATTTCCTTATGTGCAGCCTTTTGTAGCTCTCCACCAGGACCCTGACCTAGGGATAGCAGTAAATGTATCCAGCTCATAATACTCCCTGGCACCAGGCCCCACTGGGTATCCTAGAGACCCCCTCTTTGCTGCTCCCCCTAGAAGGACTATGCTCCCCTTGGAGCCTCCTTAGACCTTCAATTTTGAAGGGAGCCTTGCCAGTTCTTTAGCACAGGATTCCACCCTAACATCATCAGGCACCCCTACCCCTTATCCAACAAGCCCTAGCCTATACCACTCCACTTTCCAAAGAAGTAAGTCCAACCAGTACCAAAAGGAGCAGGGCCCCATATCAGCCCCTGAAATTAAAACTATGTCCGTGCAGGAGGTGGCTGTTGGGGATGGGGAACAAAATATGTGTGTCTTTTTCCATTTCTGTTGGCTTTATGCAAGATAAAAATGGGTTAGTTTTCAGAGAATTCGGGGATGTCTGAAGAGGAGTTAGTTAAGTTGGCCATGTCCTTTGCCTTAACTTGGCATGACATGCAAATATTATTACCCACTTTTTATGCCATAGATGAAAAACAAAGGATTCCATGTACTGCCCATGAACACGCAGATAGAATGGCCATTCATAACCAAGGCTATGCCATTTATCGTGTGGGAGGAGATGTGGTTCCAGATCTAGACGCTCCCCAGTGGGATTACCTGGGTTCTCAATGTCTCAAATGCAATCACATGCTAAATTGCTTCATAGAGGATATGAAAAAATGGGTAATTAAGCCATCTGTTATGACCAGTTTAGATAAATAACTCAGAGGAAAGAGAAAAATAACACTCTGTTTCAGAGTCTCTAGGTTGAGGCAACTCAGGAAATATACTAATGCCACCCCAGACTCCCTAGAAAGGTGAGCTCTCCTCCTGGATGTGCATTTTATTATTCAGCCTGTCCCTGATATTAAGAGGAAGTTACAAAAGGCAACGATGTGACCTCAAGCCCCTATGAGGCAATTTTTAGAAATGGTCTTTAGGGTTCACAACAGTAGGGACAGGACAGAGAAAGAAGCAAAAACCAAAAGAAATGGCCAAAATGTACAATTGTTAGTGGCTGCTTTAAGCCTCCTGCTGCCTCCAGCTTACCCATCCTGAGGAAACACAGCAAGACTGGCCTCTGTGATGCCGAGAGATCTCCCAGCAGACCAGCCCTTGGGACCAAAGTTAAAACTAAAGGGCTACTAAAGAAAAACCTGGTCCAGGCTTAAAAAGAGTCTGAGCCACCCAGACTCATAATGGCCTAGAGAACCAAGAACTGATAGAGCTCAAGGTCCTCTGCAGCTCCCACTGGACACTTTACTATCTCCACAGAGGAGTCTTGGGTAACTAACCCTCCCTGTATCAAGTGAAGGGAATTCAAGAGTCCCTAGATTCTTTGGCAAATATAGTCCTAGTTATAAAACTAGTCCCAGCTAGTCTATAAAAACAGACGAGCATTGGATTATTTACTAGCTAAACAAGGTAGAGTCTTTGCAATTGTGAATTAAACCTTCTGTATGTATATTAACAACTCTAGATAGGTTGAGGTTAATATCCAAAAGATAAATGAGCAACCTACCTGGTTACATAGATATAACCAGGGCGCTAACCCCAACTAGGGGTTCTCTATTTTTGATAGTGGTTGACTATTAAAAATACCCTTCTAAATCTCACCTGGTTTTCACCTTTTCTAGGGTCTTTAATTAGCTAACTTGTTACTACTAATTTTTGGCACTTGCTGATTTAATCTCTTAGTAGAGTTTCTATCTTCTAGATTACAAGAGTTCCATGTAAAGATGATATGATACAAGGATTCCAACCCATCCTGTCTTCTGATCCAGAGAGTAAAAACATCCTGCCTTTGGGCCCCTTAGATCAGGTATCCAGATATTTTTATTCCTCTAATGCTAGGCAGGGCCTATGCCCATAAAATCACCTGAAAACAATTACAGGAGTTAGACATCTGGACTTCTGCAATCCCTTTAAAATTGAAGACAAATATCTAATCGCTAAGAAGGGAATGAGGTAGGAGGCAGGCAGATTCATTTACTGACCAGATTGAAGACTGGTTGAAACTGGGAAGAGGTGCTTAAAGCCCCTCCTGATATTCTTGCTGCCCATCACCATAAGGCACACCTGTCAGTGCCATGACAGTTTACCAATGCCATGATAATGCCTGGAAATTACTGCCCATTTTCTAGCTATTTCTGAATAACTTGCCCCTTAGGCAGTATGTCATTAAAGTGAGTATAAATCTGATACAAACCTCCCATATGCTGCTACTCTCTGTGCATTTTCTATGGGGTATCTCTGTTCCACAGAAGACACAGAGCTGTGACATTACCACTTCAATAAAGCTACTTTCTTCCACTACCAGCTCACTCTTAAAGTCTTTTCTAAACAAAGCCAAGAAACTTCCCTGCATCATTGTGATGCTTTCAATGTTGAACTCATGGGGTTCTGGGTGGCCAAAGACATTGTCCAATATCAAAACAAAACCAGAAACAAAAACCTTTAAAGCAGTTACTTACTGGAAAGGTATTTCCTGATTTTAGGAATAAAGCATTAATGGAACCAATCTAAAAAAAGGTTTCTTGCTTTTTAGACCTTCTTTCTGTACAACCAAAAGACTGGTAGCTGGTGTTTATCTTTTCCATGGGGGTTAGCCGTTTTATAAATAAGGGCAGTCCTAATCATAAACCCAATTGCATTTACACAAAACAGTAGTTAGCCTATAGCTCCTGCCTTAAATCTAGATAATCACTTCACTTTTCTATTAGTAAATGTCCTTTGTGGCATATTTTATTTTCTAGATAGATAACTTTTGTTTGCATTAGAAACTTGTGTAGGCAGACATTCTTTCTCCTCATTAATTTTCTCAGTGGTATCTGGAAACGAATCTGTTGCTTCTTGGTTAGCAGAACTTGCTTCTCCTGTTGTCTTGACATTTTTAAAGTGAAATATCTTTCTAAAAATATCAAACTATCCTTTGCTGGCTTTAAATTATTCATCTTTGGATTATTCACTAACCTTTTGCTTTAAGTTGAAA
This sequence comes from Saguinus oedipus, assembly GCA_031835075.1. Classification (NCBI taxonomy): domain Eukaryota; kingdom Metazoa; phylum Chordata; class Mammalia; order Primates; family Cebidae; genus Saguinus; species Saguinus oedipus. The sequence goes on from CM063182.1 coordinate 79,280,206, forward strand.
TATAATGACTTTGTTTCCTCAAATCATATTAGAGTCTTTAGGTATGCCTTTCTTATAGCAATCCTGCACCCACATGAAAGTTGCATTTAAAATAAGAGATAGCAAAATATTTAACAAAAAGTGCAAGGTTTTTGTGCATGCTAGCATAGCTGCAGTGATAGCTTTGGGAATTTCTTTTTCTTTTTTGCAGTAGTCTTTAAGATGGATTTATTTATATTGAAATAGTGGGAAACCATAGTTGCAGACCTTAATCTACAAGGTGTAACAAACAATTTAACTTTATTTTGTTATGCCATAACATTTTTCTGCTTCTTGATAACACTTCCGGAATTATTACTGATATTTTGTGTGGATCCCATGGTGTTATTCAAGGTTTAATAGTGTATGGTGTTGCTTTAACTATAATTAAAAATGTGCAAGAACTGCAAGAGATCACTTTTTACTGTGACACACAATTTACTGGAGAGAAGAATTACTCACTCAGTGTTGCATCACATGGCATTTTAAGCAGATACAACATTTGAGCTCACAACAATAGCAACAGGCCATGGCTACAAAATTAATACTGTAGTACAGTATTTATCATAGTAAATTCTATGCAGTTATGATTTAATAATGGAAATTTATATTTGTTTACATTTCTCTTGACTACAAGTGATGCCACGTATAGTCTATAAGTATTTGTGCGCATGAACTTTTTTTTAATTTTAACATTTTATAGTAGATTTGTATATACTTTTTGGTAGTAAATAATAAAATAGAGTAGTTTTACATATATTTTATGCATTCATGACATTCCTTTTTCTTTTCAATATATATGTGTAGGCTACACAGATTATCTGTATTTTTACTAAATTATCATTAATTTCCAAAAAAACTTCCCATATATTTATTGAGAAAAATTTGCATATAACTTGATCCATGCCATTCAAACTCATGTTGTTCAAGGGTCAACTGTATATTTCCTGATCACAGAACAATTACATTAGTATTAAACATTAGGAAGATATCTAGAAATTTTTCACGTATTTGAGAATAAGGCAATATACTCCTAAATTCATTATAAAATGGTCAAACTGAATAATATTTCCTTGCATTTGTAGGTGGCTAAGAGCCTATCCACTAGCCATTACTCTTAAGCACCATCTACTGGATCGCAAAACAAACACCACCACCAAGAATACCTTAAAATTCCTCCATGTGAAACCCAGGGCAATCATTCAGCCACAAATAAACACTCTGGGGCAGAGGCTTGCCCCTCTTAAAATATCCAGAAAGAAGCCAACTGACTATACTCAAATTACACCACAGTTAAAAGAACAATAATACCGACCTCCCCCAACCCCACAGAAGAAAACAAACCAGCACAAGAACACTGGTAATTCAAAAAATGCAGAGTGTCCTCTTGCTTCTGAAGAAGTCCATTAGCTGTCTAGCAATGGTTCTTAACCAGTTTGAAATGACAGATATAAAATTCAGAATCTGGATGGCAATGCAAGTCATCAAGATTCTGGAGAAAGTTGAAAGCCAATCCAAGGAACTCAAAGAATCCAGTAAACTATCCAAGAGGTGAAAGACAAAATAGCCATTTCAAAAAACTGAAATTCAAGAGTTAAAATGCTACAAAAATTTTATAATACAATGAAAAATATTAAGAGTAGAATAGGCCAGGCACAGTGGCTCATGCCTGTAACCCCAGCATTTTTGGAGGCTGGGGAAGGCAGATCACAAGATCAGGAGATCAAGACCATTCTGGCCAACATGGCGAAACCCTGTCTCTAATAAAAATACAAAAATTAGCTGGGTGTGGTAGGGCATGCCTGTAATCCCAGCTACTCAGGAGGCCGAGGCAGGAGGATCACTTGAACCAGGGAGGCGGAGGTTGCAGTGAGCCAGGATCATGCTACTTATACTCCAGCCTGATAACAGAACAGACACTGTCAAAAAAATAAATAAATAACTAAAACAAGCTGAAGAAAGGATTTATGAGCTCAAAGACTTTTTTCAGATTAACTCAGTTGGACAAAAATATGGAAAAGAGAATTTTTAAAAATAAACAAACCCCCGAAGAAATATGTGATTATGTAAAGAGCCCAAATCTATAACTTACTGGGTTGCTTACAAATGAGGACAACTTGACAAATGTATTTAAGGATGTAGTCCACAAAATTTTTTCTAAGTTTGACTGGCTTTATACTATACAGGCCCACCATCCCCAAGACACAGAGTCAACAGATTCACAAAGTTCAAGGCAAAAAAATGTCTTAAAGGCAGCTAGAGAGAAGGCTCAAGTCACATACAGAGGGAACCCCATCAGGCTAGTAACAGATTTCACAACCTTACAAGTCAGATAAATTAGAGGCCTATTTTCAGCATCCTTAAAGAACAGGAATTCCAAACAAGAATTTCATACCCACCAAAACAAGCTTGACAAGTGAAGGAGAAATAAAATTATTCTCAGACAAATGCTGAGGTAACAAAATCTCAAATAGGAAGGCTTACAAGATGTCTTTAAGGGAATGCTAAACATGAAACTGAAATAATGACACTTTTTACCACAAAAATACACTTAAACACATAGCCCACAGACTATATAAAACAGTCACACAAACAAGTCCATATAACAATCAGCTAACAACACAACGACAGGATAAAAATCACATATATCAATACTAACACTAAATGTAAATGGGTGAAATGTCTCACTTAAAAGACATAGAGTAGTGGAATGGATAAAAAGACAAGACTCAACCATCTGCTGTTTTCAAAAAACCTATCTCATATATAACAAACCCCACATGCTCAAAGTAGAGATGGAGAAAGATCTACGATGCAAACAAAAAACAAGAAAGAGCAGGAGTCGTTATTCTTACATCAGATAAAACAGATTTTATATCAATAAAAAATAAGAAAGATAAAGAAGGACATTATATAATGTTAAAGGGTCTAATCCAACATGAGGATATAACTATTCTAAATATACATGCACCCAGCACTCAGATCCGTAAAACAAGTTCTTCTTGGCTTATGAAAAGACTTAGCAACATAATAATAGAGACTTTCAAACCCCACTGACAGTATGAAACAGATCATTGAGGCAGAAAACTAACAAACTCTTGACTTAAACTTGACACTTAACCAACTGATATAATGGACATCTACAGAATCTCTCCCCAACAACCAAAGAATATACATTCTTTTCATCTATACATAAAACATAGTTTAAGATCAGCCAAAGTTTAAGTCATACCAATCCTACTGAAACTTTTTCAAAAAATTAAGGAAGGAGGTTTCTTCCTAATTCAATCTGTGAAGCCAATATCAGCCTGATACTAAAATCTGGCAGATACACCATAAAAAAAGAAAACTTCAGGCAAATATCCCTGATAAACATAGATGTCAAAATTCTCAACAAAATACTAGCAACTGAATCTAGCAGCATATCAGAAGTTAATACAACATGATCAAGTAGGCTTTATTGATAGAATGCAAGGTTGGTTCAACATACACAAATCAATAAATGTGATTTTCCACATAAACATAATTAAGAAGAACCATATGATTATATCAAAAGATGCAGAAAACGCTTTTAATAAAATTCCATAACCTTCCGTAATGACAGCATTCAATGAACTAGGCATAGAAGGGAAATACTTTAAAATAATAAAAGCCATATATGACAGACCTACTACAGCTAACATCATACTGAATGGACAAAAGCTGAAACCAATCCCCTTGAGAAATGGAAAAAGACAAGGATGCCCACTCTCACCACTTTTAGTCAGCATAGTATTGGAAGTCTTAATCAGAGCTAGCAGACAAGAGAAAGTAATAAATGGCATTCAAATAGGTAAAGAAGTTAAAGAAAGAGTCAAAATATCTCTCTTTACTGACAATATGATTCTATACCTAGAAAACCCTAAAGACTCCAGTAAAAGGCACTTAGAACTGATAAATTATTGTAGTAAAGTTTAAGGATACAAAATGAATGTATAAAAGTCAGTGGCATTTCTATATGCAAATAATGTCCAGGCTGAGCATCAAATCAAAACATAATCTGATTTACCAGAGCAAAAAAGAAAATGAAATACCTAGGAATCCAGTTAGTAAGTAAGGGAAAGATCTCTACAAGGAGAACTTTAAAACACTGCTGATGAACTCAGACCTGGAACAAGTAAACTCAGTGAATATTTATAGAATTCTTTACCCCAGGTCCACAGAACACACATTTTTCTCAGTATCACATTACACCTATTTTGAAAGTGACCACATAATTGTAAGTAAATCACTTTTCAGCATTTGCATAGCATTTCACAGACTAAAATGAAATATTGGTTGGCTGTTTGTTATTTTCTTCCCTTATTCCTTCCTGTCTCCACTGTTAAGCACAATTATTGGCATAAAAGAGGTTTTTAAAACCTATTTTTAGATTGTATTCCAGCCTGGGCAATAGAGCAAGACTTCTGTTCTCTCTCGCCCTTTCTTTTTCTCTTTCTTTCTTTAAAAAAAAAAAAATGCCAAATCCAAGGCTGGACAGGGATAGAACAAGATACCAGAATGAAAGGTATTATTTAAGAAACACTGAGGATGAGTCTATACTTAGAAAAAAAAAAAACACTCCTGACAGAAATTAGAGATGAGACAAATAAATAGGAAAACATTTCATGCTCACGAATTGGAAGAATCAATATCATTAAAATGGCCATATTGCCCAAAGACATGTGTAGATTCAATGTTACTCCTTTCAAACCATCAAAATCATTTTTTTTTTACAGAATTAGAAAAAGAGAGCTATTCTAAAATTTATATGGAACCAAAAAAAGAGCCCAGATAGCCAAGTTGATTCTAAGCAAAAAAAGTAAAGCTGGAGGTATCACACTACCTGACTTCAAACTACTAGAAAGCTATAGTAACCAAAATAACCTGATACTGGTACAAACACAGACATATAGGCCAATTGAACAGAACAGAAAACTTAGAAATAAAGCTACACACTTAAACATCTGATCTTTGACAAGCTTGACAAAAACAAGCAGTGGGAAAAGGGACTCTATTTAATAAATGGTGCTAAGATAACTGGCTAGCCATACGCAGAAGAATGAAACTGGACCTTACCTTTTGCCATGTACAAATATTAAGATGGATTAAAAATGTAACTATAAAACCTCAAACTATGAAAGTCATTTGAAAAAATCTAGAAAATATTCTCTTCAATCTAACTGCAAACATTTTTCACTAAGTCTTCAGAAACAATTGTGACAAAAGCAAACATTGACAAGTGGCCTTGGAGAGCAGTTTGAAGATTTCTCAAAGAACTTAAAACAGAGCCACCAGTTGACCCAGCATTCCTATTACTGGGTGTACACACAAAGAAAATAGATTGTTATACTGAAAAACACATGCACTCATATGTTTATCACTGCGCTATTCACAATAGCAAAGACATGAAATCAACCTAGGTGCTCATCAGTGGGGGGTTGTTAAAGAAAATGTGGTCTGTACACACAATGGAATATTGTACATCCATAAAAAATAACAAAATTATGCTCTTTAAAGCAACGTGGATGGAGGTGGTTGCCATAATCTCATGCAAATTAACACAGGAATGAAAATTAAATACCACATATTCTCACTTATGAGTGAGAGCTAAACACTGAACACTGAGCACCTATGGAAATAAACATGGAAACAATAAACAGTGCAGACTACTAGATGGGGGAGAGGAGTATGGGTTGAAAAACTAACTATAGGGTGCTCTGCTTACTACCTGGGTGCAATATATCCATGTAACAAGCCTGCACATATATGCATTATATATAAAAGTTGAATAGAAATGCCAGATATAGGTGATGGGGAGGAAGGCAGCAAACCACATTGCCATGTATGTACCTATGCAACAATCCTGCATGTCCTTCACATGTACCCCAACACCTAAAAAGCAATAAAATATATTTTTTTAAAAGTTGAATAAAAAAGAAGCTAGAAAAAAAGCAAAATAAATCAAATGAAACAAATTAGTGAAAATAATAACAAAAATGAATAAAATAACAAGCAATAAATAAAATTAGCAAAGCTGAAATTTTATTCTTCAAAAAGTACTTTAGCAGGACTAATTGAGAAAAAAACAGCAAGTACAAATTATCAATATTATGAGTGACGGAAAAATTTTCAGTACATAGCCTACAGAGAGTATTTACTTTTATTTTTAAAATTTTTATTTATTTTTTTGCTTTGATAGGTTTTACGGGAACAGGTGGTGTTTGGTTACCCGGCGGTTATTTCTGAGATGTTGCACCCATTGCCAGATCAGTGTACACTGTACCCAATGTGTAGTCTTTTTTTTTTTTTAATACAGAGTATTGCTCTGTGGCCAAGACAGGAGTGCAGTGGTGAGATCTCGGCTCACTGCAACCTCTGCCTTCCAGATGCAAGCAGTTCTCTCCCTCAGCCTCCCAAATAGCTTTGATTACAGGTGCCTGCCACCACGCCCAGCTAAGTTTTGTATTTTTAGTAGAAACAGGGTTTCACCATCTTGGCCAGGCTGGTCTTGAACTCCTGACCTCGTGATCCACTGCCTGGGCCTCCCAAAGTGCTGGATTATAGGTGTGAGCCACAATGCCTAGCTGTAGTCTTTTATTCTTCACCAAACCCCAACCTTTCCCGGAGTCCTCAAAGCCGAATGTATCATTCTTATACCTTTGTGACCTCATAGCTTATCTCCCACATGTGAGAACATAGGATGTCCTAGAGATTTTAAAAGGATTGTAAGAGAATACTAAAAACTATGTAGTGCCTGTCATAATGAAATTGTTCAATTTCTTTTGAAAATACAACTAACCTAAAGTATCCAGACAAAAAGATGAAAGAAAAAATGTGAATACCCTAATGTTTAATAAAAAAATAAATTTATTATAGTATTTGTCCCATAAAGAAAATTCCAGGCATTTGTTTCACTGGTGTGTCCAAGAAAGGAATCAAATCAATTTAAAGAAAACACTTTTAGAGGCTGGGCATGGTGGCTCACACCTGTAATTCCAGCACTTTGGGAGGCTGAGGTGGGCGGCTTATGACGTCTGAAGATTCAGACCACCCTGGCCAACCTGGTAAAACCCCGTCTCTGATAAAAATACAAAAAAATTGCCTGGGCATGGTGGCTCCTGCCTGTAGTCCCAGTTCTTCAGGAGGCTGAGGCAGGAGAAACACTTGAACCTGGGAGGTGGAGGTTGCAGTGATTGCACCACTGCACTCCAACCTGGGCCACAGAGCAAGGCTCCCTCTCAAATAAATAAATAAATAAAATAAAAAAGAAAGAAGAAACATTTTTATAAAAAGTAGAGGACAACAGAACACTTTCCAACTATTTTCATGATTTCCACATAATACCCAAATCAGACAGACATTAAAAAATTTAAGTTACAGATTGATAGCCTTCATGAATACAAATATAAAAACATTTTATAAAATGTTATCAAATCCAATCTAGCAACATGTAAAAAACTATAAAACACCAAGAACAAGTAGATTTCAGATTTCATCCCAAGAATTCAAGATTGGTTTAGCATTTCAAAAACAAATATTGCAGTATTCATTATATTAACAAAATGCAGGGGGAAAACAATCATTTCCATGGATGCAGAAAAAACATTTGAAAAATTCAACTTTAATATTTATTATGAAAAATTTCGGAAAACTACAAAAAATTAATCAGATAAAGGGCATTAATGAAAAATCTGCAGTTAATCTCATACTTAATCATAGAATGATTTTTATATCTCTGTTGGAGAACAAATTAAGGATTAATAGTTTCATCGCTTTTATTTAAGATTGTACAGGAGACAGTTTAGTCAGGAAAGAAATAAAAATAAAAGGTGGAAAGAATATAAAAAAAACTTTCTATTTTCCAATGACATTTTATATAGAAGAAATTAAAAAATAAACAAAAATAACTTTCAGAGCTAATAATTGAATTTTATAGGGAGGTAATATAACAGGTTAATAAATCTATTTATTATTAGAAGAATATTAGGAAAATACAGTATTCAACATAATAGACATATGTTTTACAAGAGACATTCAAATATTCCAAAATTTTGAAAATGAAAAATGCCTAAAAAATAGCAATGTGCCATGTTATTTTATTAGAATTATCAACAGTAGTAACAAGGCATTGTACTTGAATTAATCTTCAAGCACAATGACATTATAATGATAATCACAATAGGTTTTGTGGAAAAAAAATCTAGTAAAATGTTAATTGTGAAATCTGACCAGGAGCCATATGATGTCCACCGTAAAATTGAGTTTTTCAGTGTGATTAAACTTCCGTAATAAAATACGAGAAAAACATAAAGGAAGTATTTGAAATGGAACAAATTACGAACAGAAAAGAGGTATTAAATGTTAAGATAGTAAATACGAAAGTAAAAGTTGATCCAAATGAAGACAATAGGTTCTCAAAATTTTTCAAAAAGTGGACCAAGTTTGTGGTATATCCTTTCACTCTCAAAATTATATTTTGCAGCCCTTGATTTGATAACAAAAATGACTCTTAGGTAACATGCAGGTAGCTTATACGACATGGATGTGCTAGACAAAGGAATGATTCACATCCTTGGTAGTACTGAGAGGTATGCTGTGAGATTTAATTGCTCTACTCAGAACAGCACACAATAGAAAACTTAGGAGTGTTGATTTTTGCAATTTTTAATTTAATATTTTCAGACTGTGACCTCAGTAACTAAAATCACAAAAAGTGAAACCATAGATAAGGGGGTACTACTGAATTAATACAAGATTGCCAGCTTTGTTGTGTTTACCTTTTGCATGTGGTATGTCATTTTTCATAGTTTTTTCAAAATGTTTGTCTTTTTATATTTAAAGTCTACCTTTTGTTTTTTGGGGCTGAGTCTTGCTCTGTCCCCCAGGCTGGAGTGCAGTGGTGTGATCTTGGCTCGCCCCAACCTCTGCCTCCTGGGTTGAAGCAATTCTCCTGCCTCAGCCTCCTGAGTAGCTGGGACTACAGGTGCACACTGCTACATCTGACTGATTTTTTGCATTTTAGTAGAGAGGGGGTTTTACCATGTTGCTCAGGCTGGTCTCAAACTCCTGAGCTCAGGTAATCCGCCTGCCTCAGCCTCCCTAAAGTCTACCTTCTTTAGATAGCATTTAATTTAGTCTTGCTTCTGAGTGGAGTTTTAGATCATTTGCATAAAACTTCCTTTTAGGTCTAAAATCTGACTCTGGGTTTCCCATTTGTTTCTTTTGTTTTTGATTCCTCTCTCACTTCCTATTTGTGATAATCAAAATTTTTTTCATATTCTATTTATCTCACCTATTGGCTTCTAAGCATAGCTCTTTTAATTATTTTCAGAGATTGCTCTAAGGCTAACAATATGCATCCTTATTTTTTAAAGTCAATTTAAGAGCAATTTTTTGACATTTTACCTTTTATACTTTCTATTTCCCTTTCAATAGTTTTGTAGTTCTGCTTGTAGAGATATTTTACCTTCTTGGACAAATGTATTCCTATTTATTTATCTATTTATTGGTGGCTGTTGGAAATGGGATTGTGTCTTTGATTTGGGCCTCAGTTTGAAACTTATTGGTGTAGAGAAATGCTACTAATTTTTGTACATCGGTTTGTATCCTGAAATTGACATTATTTATATCAGCTCTAGGAGCCTTTCGTCAGAGTCCTTAGCGTTTTCTAGGTAGAAGAATTGAGGCATTCGGAATCAGACACTGATACTGTTATATGAATATCTTGCTGATAGGCAATGACAGAGGCAAGCTGTCTCCACATAGCCCTCAGACAGAAGTCTGGGGCTGGGAGAATGTAGAAGACAGTACACGATACAAAGTGACTGGAGTAGATTAAAGGTTAGTGGCATCATGTAAAGCTTTTCGGTAGAAATGTCCTATATAACATCAGACAATACAACTGAATGGACAGAGATAACTTCTAGGAACTTTCTATTATTATTGTTTCAGTCTCCTTGATGGTTAATATCATATGTCTACTACTTCACTGGGCTTTGAGGTGCCTAGACATTTGGCCAAACATTATTCTGGCTGAGTCTGTGAGGGTGCTTCTGGATGAGATTAACATTTGAATTAGTTGACCATGTAAAGCAGGCTGCCCACCATAATGTAAGTGAGACTCCTCTCTTCAGTTGAATGGCAAAGCAAAACAAAAAGGCTGAACCTCCTATAAGTAAGGGGTGTTTACTCCTAAATAATTGCATTTAACCTGTGGTACTGACTTTTTCTTGCCTTGGGACTTCAAAGGAAATATCGATTCATCCTCGGTCCCAAGCATATCAGCCTCTGGACTATAATTACACCATTGGCTCTCCTGCATCTCATGCCTTTTGACTGGAACTCCATCATCAGCTCTCCTTGTTCTTTTACTTGTAACTCACCCTGCACGTCTCGGGACTTGCCAACCTCTGTAATTATGTGAACCAATTTTTTTATATCATTAATATATGTATGAATATTTGTAAATGTCCCTTATTGGTTCAAGTTCTGTAGAAAACACTCATACAGTCACCACAAATATGGTACATCCAATTTGAAAAAAAAAATTGTGTCTGTCTATTTTCCAAACAGGAAGAAATGGGCTTGATAGAAAACATAATATTGCTATAAAATTGGCATTTTCCTGTATACTTTTAAAATTGCCTACATATTACCTCATGATTTAACTCTCTCAGAAATCTATCCTCTGTATAATATAGCTCTGATTCAAAGAATTAACAGATTTTGCTCAAGAATACCTGGCTAATGCATAGCATCACCTAGACCAGAACCTGAGGCTTTGACCCATAGTCCTGACTCTCTCCTATGTTCTGTTTTCAGAGTCATATTTCTCCTTCCCATAGCCACCTGTGATCTGAATTACTGCCCTGGAGTTTGAACACAGCAAGCACGTGATCTCTTATACAAGGACTGTGTTTTATATATGACTTTTCAGACCACTTTCTTCATCTACTATTTTCTTGCTTCTGTCCATCACAGCTGGGAGCAACCACATCTAACTGCTTGATGAAATCTGAACATATGAAGTGATTTCTTTTCTACAAGAGCAGACCATTATAAACAATTTAGACTTTGGGTTGGGAAGAAGAGCATACTGGGCTGTGAGGAATTTAAACTCTTTTCAGATCTTCAGGTCAGGGCAAAGTCTAAGAGATAGAAATGAAGGTAGAAAAAAATTCTCTCAATAATGTGATTTCAAGGCTGCAGGGAAAGTCCTTCTTTCCACAAATGCGCCTCATCACATGCATATAATCTTTTTAGCAGGGGACAAGACCCTTCCTTTTGCAAGAAAGAAAAGTGACACTCTGTATCTCCCTGGGGAAGTAACACTGTGGTCTAGTGCAGTGTTGGCAATGATATAAAAGCTAAGACCTGTATTTGGTGTATTATGTATCCGACACGCTTTTAAGTACTTTACATTTATTATCACTCCTACTTATCTCAACAAATCTCTGAAGTAGGTTGCATTATTATCCCCATCTTACAGATGAGAAGACAAGCAGAGAGAATTAAATGACTTGCCTAGAATCATGCAGCTAGTCAAGGTATGTCAGTGCTTAAGCAGGCATTCAAATCTAAGTAGTTTGGCTTTTGAAGTTTTTTTATGATTTTTTTTTTAACTTAAACACTGTACAATACTACCTCTCAGCAACAGGATAAAGAAAAGGAAACATGACTCTCATCCTCAGGAAAATTGGGCTCTAAAGGAGAGGAAGGTATTTACAACAGGATGTAATAATTATGGTGGGGAGAAGGGGCTAAGTAAGCTGCAGGGCGAGTCACAGGCTTTCTGACCTCATATTTAGATGAGGGGTGTCAACTGATAATCAGATGTCTTGAGAGGAGATGGTAAATTAAATGAGGTTTAGTGGTAGACATAGGGAGAATAAAATGTTATGGTGATAGGGCTGGCTAGAATAACATTTGTCTCCAAGATATTGCCAAATGTCCGTTCCTTCTTTCTAAATTCATTTCTTAATAGACATGATATTTAGAGCATTCTTAGAGCTTAGCATTTAGAGCTTATTTTTTTACATCAAAATTAAGCGGAAAGTACAGGAAGTATCTGTTTACTCATCCTTTAACTTCCCCTTCTAGGTACATCCAACACCAAAATAGAATATTTATTATAATCTAAGAACACATCATCGTAACCCAAAGTCTGTAGCGTATATGAGGCTTCACCATTGGTGCTGTACAATCTCTGTGCTTTGATAAATGTATGCTGATATGTATCTATCATTACAGTCTCATACGGAATAGTTTCACTGCCTCCAAAAATCCTCTGTGCTCCACCTATTTATTTCTTCCCCAATCCTGTATCCCCAGGCAACCAACCATCTTTTCACCATTTCCATTGTTGTTCTTTGTTTTAGGATGTCATATAATTGAAATCATAGACCATGTAGGCTTTCCGGATTGGCTTCTTTCATTTAGTAATATGCATTGAAATTTCTTTTATGTTTTTTCATGGTTTGATAATGTTTCTTTTTAGCACTAAATAGTATCCCATTGCCTGGATGTACCAAAGTTTATTTATTCATTCACTTACATAAAGATATCTTAGTTGCTTTCAATTATGAATAAAGCAGCCCTACACATCCATGTATAGGGTCTAGTCTGGATATAAGTATTCAACACATTTGGGTAAATACCAAGAAGTTTGATTGTTGGATCAAATGCTAAAGTAAGTTTAGTTTTATAAGAAATTACTCCAGTATTTTTCAATGTAGCTGCACTATTTTGCAATTCCATCAGCAATAAATAAAGTTTCCTGTTCCACATCAGCATCAGCATTTAGTGTTGTCAGTGTTCTGCATTTTGGGCATTCTAATCAGTATGTATCTCACTACTGATTTAATTTGCCTTTCCCTAATGATGTGTAAAGTTGAAAATATTTTTTATATGTTTATTATCTGTCTTCTTTTGTAATGCATCTGTAATGTCTTTTGTATATATTTCAATTGTGTTGTTCATTTTCTTATTGTTGACTTGTAAGAGTTATTTGTATAATTGGTTAAGAGTTCTTTGTTAAATATTATTTAACAAATACCTTCTTCCTTTCTGTAGTTTTTTTTCACACATATAACAGTAGCTTTTATAAAGCAGAAATGACAAATTTTAGTGAATTCCAATTTATCAGTTTTTTTCTTTAATGGATCAAGCCTTTGGTGTTGTATCAAAAAAGCAATCACAAAGCCCAATGAGTTCTAGATTTTCTCCTATGTTTCCTAGAAGTAGAAAGATTTCTCTTTGTAGGAGTTTAATAGATTTGCATTTAACACTTAGGTGTAGGATATATTTTGAGTTAATCTTTGTGAAGTTCACAAGCTCTGTGTCTAAATTCATTTTTTTTGCATGTGAATGTCTAGTTGTCCCAGGACAACCCTTTTAAGAGATTGTCTTTTCTTTATGGTACTGTCTTTACTCTGTTGTCATAGATCAGTTGTATGGGTCATTTTAGGACTCTCTATTCTGTCTGATTGATCTATTTGTCTATTATTTTACCAATATTAGACTTAATTACTGTAGCTTTAGTCTAAGTTTGGAAGTTGTTGGGTAGTGTGAGTCCTACAACTTTGTTCTTCTCTTTCACTACTGTTTTGGCTCCTCTGGGTATCTGCCATTCCACATGAACTTTAGAATCAATTTCCTGATTATCCACAGAAATATTTATTGGGATTTTATTCAAATTGATATGAATCCATAAATCAAGTTCAAATAATTGAAATCTTGACCACATTGAGTCTTTCTACTACTCATGAATATGGAATATCTCTTCACTTATTTAGTTCTTATTAAATGTATTTCATCACTTTTTTTGTTTTTTTTTATATATCTTGTACATATTTTGTTATGTTTATACCTAAGTATTTCATTTCGGGGGTTCCAATTTAAATAGTATTGTGATTCTAATTTCAGATTCCAGTTGTTTACTACTGGCATATAGGAAAGCTATTGACTTCTCTGTATTGATATCATATCTTGCAATATTTCTAAAATCATTTATTAATTTGAGAATTTCTTTGATGTTATTGTTGATTCATTAGGATTTTCTACATAGGTGATTAGTCATGTAATCTGAAAACAAAGACAGTTGTTTTTTACCTTTTCTTTTTTGAGACAAAGTCTCGCTCTCTTGCCCAGGCTGGAGTGCAGTGGTACAATCTCAGCTCACTGCAACCTCCATTTCCTGGGTTCAAGTGATTCTCAGGTCTCAGCCTCCCAAGCAGATGGGATTACAAGCATGAGACACCAAGCCTGGCCTAAAGACAGTTTTAATTATTACTTTCCAATCTATATACTTTTTATTTTCTTTTCTTGTCTTCATTAAATAGGTCTACCATTAATATGTTGGAAAGGAGGGATGAAAGGGAACATCACCTGTATTGGATCTTAATTTCTGAACTTAACTTCTAATTTCTTATCATTAATTACTATATAACATGTAGGTTTTATTGTAAAGCTCCTTCTCAAGTTAACAGAGTTTCCCTCTATTTTAGTTTGCTTAGAGTTTTTGTCATGAATGAGAGTTAGATTTTGTCAAATGCTTCTACTCCATCTATTAATATAATCCTGTAATTTTTTTCTTTAGCTTCTGGATGTAGTAGATTACATTAATTGACTTTGAATGTTGAACGAGCATTCCATACCTGGGTTAAATTACATGATTGTGGCATATTTTTAGACATTGCTGGACTTGCTTTTCTCATATTTTGTTGAATATTTTAGCGTCTATGTTTACGAGAGACATTGCTATGTCATTTTCTTTTCTTATAATATCTTTTTCTGGTTTTGGTATTAGGTTAATGCTGGCCATATAAAATTAGTAGAATGTATTTCTTCTGCTTCTATCTTCTAAAATAAATTGTCGAGAATTGGTATAATTTCTTCTTAAAAAATCTGGTAGAATCACCAGTGAACTCATTCAACCCTTTTGCTATCTCTTTTGGAAAGGTGTTAATTATTGAATATTTCTCTAGGTTATACAGGCCTATTCATATTTCTTCTTGTGTGAATTTTGGCACATTTCACAAAATTGGTTCATTTATTTAAGTTATCAAATTTGTGTGCATAAGTTCTTTATTGTATTTCTTTTTTATCCTTTTAGTGCCCATGGGATCTGTAGTAATGTCCTCTCTTTAGTTTCTAGTATTAATAATCTGTGTCCTATCTGTATTTTCATTTAGTTAGCTTGGCTAGAATCTTATAAATTTTATTGATTGTTTCAAAGAATCAGCTTTTGGTTTTATTGATTTTCTCTTTTCTTTTTCTATCTTCTCTTTCATTGATTTCTGCTCTAGGTTTTATTCTTTCTTTTCTTCTGCTTACTTTGAACATAATAGGCTCTTTTTTTTTCTAGTTACCTGACGTGTAAACTTAACTGATTTTTATATCTCTCTTCTTTTTAAATATATGCATGCATTCAATGCCATAAATTTATCCTAAGCACTGCTCTCACTATATCTCACAAATTTTGATACATTGTGCTTTCATTTCCATGTAGTTTATAATTTTTCAAAATTTCTTCTTTTACCCATGTATTATTTAGAAAATTTCGGTTTGATCTCTAAGTATGCCACAATTTTAAACTATCTTTCTTTTATTGATCTTTAGCTTAATTCTGCCATGGCTTGTGAGTAGACATTATATAATTTACATTTTTAAAAAGTTTGTTGAGGTGTATTTTATGGACCCAAATATTGTCTATCACTGGGTGTTCCAGAATCTCTGTCTTTTAACCGGCATATTGAAATCATTGACATTTAAAGTAATGGTCAACATAGTTTACTTGAAAAGCTATTATGAGTGTGAGGAGAATCTTTATTTTGCTGTTGTCAGATAAAGTAGTTTATAGATCTCAATTTTATCCAGTTCACTGATGGTTCTCTTAAGTTCTAGTCAGTACTTACTGATTTGCTGCCTGATTATTATGTCTACTAATGATAGAAGAGTTTTCAAATCTCTGACTATATTAACAGATTTATGTATTTCTCCTGCCTTTCTATCAGTTTTCGCCTCATGTATTTTGAGACTTTTTGTAAGGAATATACACATCAAGAGTTCTTGTGTTTCCAAGGATAATTAGTCACTTTATTTTGTGGTGTTCCAGTTTTGCCCCAATAATTTTTCTTACTTTGAAGTTTTCTCTGTCTACAATTAAAATAATCATTTCAGCTTTCTTTTTTATTAATGTCAGCATGCTATTTCTATTTCTGTCCATTTACCTTTAATGTATTTGTTTATTTAAAGTGAATTTATTCTAAGCAACTTACAGTTGCATCATATTTTTTGATCCAATATTATAATCTCTGTCTGTTCATTGGTGTACTAAGACCATGGATATTTAAAGTGATTATTTAAATAATTGGATTAATATCCACCATATTTGTTGCTTTCTCTGGTCATTATGCTTGTCTTTTGTTCTTTTATTTGTCTTCTACTCGTTCTGTTTTTTGTAGTTTTCATTGAGCATTTCCACTCAATGAAAAAAGGAAAGAAAATTCCACTTTCTTTCCTTTTTTAGCATATCAATTGTAATTTTTAAAAATTTTTTAGTGGTTACCCTAGAGTTTGTAATATACATTTAATTTAAAAATAGTGTAAGTCCCCTCTCAAATAACACTATACTGCTTCACATGTAGTTAATATACCTTATGAAAATAAAATGTTTCTTTTTTTTTTTTTAATTTTTATTGCATTATAGGTTTTGGGGTACATGTGCAGAACGTGCAAGATAGTTGCATAGGTACACACAATAAAATGTTTCTAATTCTTCCATCTCATTTCTTGCATCATTACTGTCATCATTGTATTTATATGCTTATACAAACATTCATTGCACTTATACATATACCTTTTAAAAAATCTTTAATGTTTTTCTCATTCTTAGTTGATCAAATAGATGATGTTCAGGATAACAGCAAAAAATATATTCAAATTAGAATAAACATTTCATTTTATTCTCTCCTTGCTTGCATAGTTTCTGAGCAAAAACAGATGCAATTCTAACTTAGCTACTCCACAGGTAAGATGTTTCCCCACTCTCCTTGGCCTTTTTAGGATTTTTGTTTTTTCCTTGATTTTTTGGAATTTAAATACATAAGTAAGCAGAGTTTTTGTTTATTCTCGGTTAGTTAGTTGGTTGGTTGGTTGCTTTTTGCTGTCGTTGTCATTTTGGCATTTAACTTGCATGGTGTTTCCCGAGACTCCTGAAGTTTTGGGTTGATATCTGATATTAATTCGGATAAATTCTCAATCATCATTGCTTTAACTATTTCTTCTGTTTATTTTTCTTTTTCCTTTCTTTCCATTTTTTCCATTACATGTAGGTTACATCATTTTAAGTTGTCCCATGGTTCCTGGATGTTTTTAATCATTTTATACAGTCTCTTTTCTGTTTGTTCGTTTTTATAGTTTTTCCAGTTTTGCAGTTTCTATTGATACAACTTTAATTTCAGAGATTCTTTCCTCAGCTGTGTCCAGTCCATTAATGAACCATTCAAGATCATTCTACATTTCTGTTATAGTGTATTTGATCTCTGGCATTTCTTTTTGATTCTTTCTTATAATTTCTTCCTCTCTGCCTTTAATGCCTATTGGTTCTTACATGTTGTTTATTTTTTCCTTTGGAAACATTACTTATTAATCACAGTTATTTTAAAATCTGGTTTGACTTTGACTGAGCCTGTTTTATCATTTGGGATAAGAAGAGAGTAACTCACTCACCGGTTTTGTATGATTAAATAAAATAGCGCATTTAAAGTTACAACACAAGTCATTGATAAATAGAAGGCACCAAGTTTTCTTCCTGCAAACTAACAAACAGCCAATATGATGAGCTACACTGGCTCCCATAATTACTCCTTTTTTTCAAGAACCTTATCAAGAACAAAAACTTCAAGTCTAATATTCAGTGTAAGATGCAAAAAATTACAATTTCTTTCCACTTTAAATAAATCATCATTTTATTTAAAAAAAAAATCTGGTTTGATAATTCCTACATTCCTACCATACTTGAGTATTATTCTAATGCTTGCTCTATCTCTTCAAAATGTGTGTTATTGTTCCTTTTAGTAGCACTGAAATTTTTTGTCGGAAAGCAGACATGTACATTAAGTACATTCCAATATACTTAAGGAATATTGTAGTAAGGTGTAGGGGGAAGGGAAGCATTTTGTAGTCCTATGATTAGGTCAGAGTTTTAGTAAGATTGTGTTCAGACTATAAACTTCACACATACTTCAGTTTTTTTCCTCTCAGGTGGGACAGGATGGCTAGAGATGGCTGGTAGTGGGCATTTCCTTTCTCCCACATGGAGGAATATGGAGGAAAATGGAGTTTGATAATTCCCTTCCCTCAGGTCACTGAGACCCTGATAAAACCCTAGTAGGTTAGGCCATGGCAAAGTAACTTCTCTTAAAGACAGTTCTTATTACGAATAACATAATTCTCTGAGTTATTTCAGAAGAGTTAATTTTCCCTTACCCTGTAGAAACACAGAGATTTTTTTCTAATATTCACTTTGAAGTTCTAGTAGAGTTCCTTGAGGTAGAATTCACAGAAGTGTAGGTGTACTGCCTTAAGACTGGGTCCGTGGAATTCACAATTCTCAGACTTGTCTACCCTGAGATTTCAGTGATTAGTCAATTAAAATTCTAGTTTTTTTATCCCAGTAGTTGCTCCCTCAGAAGATTCTGCTTGTTGGTCTCCATTCTGGAAAGTTTTGAATTTCTGTATCTGTCTATTTGACTCTAATTCTGGAGGCAGCAGTTTTCCCTGTGACCTAAGTTCTTCAATAGATTCAAGAGAATTTTTGTTTTTCAGTTTGTTCAGATATTTATTTGTTGGAACAAAGTGACAACCATAAAGATCCTCACATATTAGACCTTTTAAATTCATTTTTAATATAAACATGCTAACTATAAGAAAGACATCTCTCGGCTCATTCTGTCCTTTCACCTTGGAAGAGCTAAATAATTCCAATAATTTGTACTAAAATATATTGGAACCTTCTGTTCCCCAATTATGTCCACTAGACATAACTCAGCTATAGTTCAGCTAAAACAGTAGGACATTGTTGGTGTGTGGGTAGTCTCATTCTGAAATACGAAGGCAAATGAGTTGGGTTATTCTTGATGGATCACTAAGTCTCTGTGCAAGGAATCATAAATCATGATGAAAAATGAACTGTGAGATCCACTTGATAAATCCTGGCCAAGTTTCCAAAGGTAGCATCTTGCAATCTCAAACTCAGTGCTCAGCATTTCAGATGCAAACCTGCAGCCCAACTTCTGCAGGAGTTAATGTGTTAGCATTTTAACAAATTGAACCACTTTGGTGGCCTATTTATCAGTTCAAGCTATTTGGAAATGTTGCGACCATATGTCGTCCATTGAAATGAACACTAAACACTGCATTTATAAATGGTAATTTATGACTCATAAATGTCTTTGCTATTAAAGCCATTCTGCCACTGTGAATGGAATTGATAGCAGGTTCTGAGCTCTGTGGTATGTATAATTTTTTACCCTTTTTAGGAATGTTGTAGATATTAAAGCTTTGGTGCCTCATGGAAATGTTATTTTTAAAAGCTATGCATATCAAAAAGATTATGTTTTTATGCTAGATTTTCATATTCACAAATTTGACAGACAGGTTAAATATATGTGTGCCTGTGCATATGGTGAAGATTTTTTATATGTTTGTATAGACAAAGATTACAGAATTATAACTCTAAAATGTGGAAGTTATACCTTATTATCTGTCCAGGCCTTGGATTTAATTGTAATTGAAACTGCAAGTCATCTACCTTAATATCTCCTTTCTCCTTTCTTAGTAATAGAGTGCCAGACTTTGAGCTGGATGTGTGGCCTCCTGGAATAAAGACTGTATTATTCACATCCCTTTCAAATACAATAGCAAAATGATGGATCAGTGTAAGCAGAAAGATTGTATAGAAACTTCTAAGAAACCACATTAAAATATAACTGGATTACTCTGTATAATATTATTGATCCTTTATTCATCCTTCTGGCTGAAAACTCAGATGTCAGGCTGGAACTTGAGCACTCATTTGGACATTGAGGAATAAGGACTGACTCTATCACACTTGGAAGAAACCCAGACCCCAGACAAATCTTAAAGGACATATATTGGCCCTGGAAAATGTAGCTCAGACTTATTTTTACGTAAAAAAAGAAGAGATGGCAAAAGATATTTATTGTTACACAGCCATACTCATTTTTTATGGTGTGCAGACATTACTTTATTGGTAGAATCAGATAATATATATTATCCTGATTTAAAGATGGAATAATTTAAGGATCATATAAATTATTTCACCTACCCAAAGTCATAGACTTCTATATAACTGAGGATATGTCTAGAATCCAGGTCTGTGAGCCTTGGTTCATACTTTTGCGATTTATTTAATGAGACCTGTATAGGAGACACCATGCCCTAGTGTGGCTTGTAGAATTTGTAGTCAGGTAAACTTGATCACCTGGCAGGTAGGACGACCTCTTGGGAATGTGATTGTGGTTAGGAGACAACTTTATACTACAATTCAGGAGTACCAACATTTCATCACCTGTTACTCTTTGTGTACATAAAAGTCTAGATCTGTCTATAACCATTACATGACTTTCTATCTCTGGTTTATCCAACATGATTATGATTAAGTATTTGTAGATATAGTAGACCTCCTTTATCCATGGTTTGGTTTTCTACAATTTTAGTTACCTGATGTCACATTCTGAAAATATTAAATGAAAAATTCCCATAATAAACAACTTATGTTTGAAATTTAACACTGTCCTGTGGAACAAAATGAAATCTCTCTCCATCCCACTCCATCCCTCTCAGGACATGAATCATTCCTTTGTCCAGTGTATTCACACTTTCTATTACACTTAATAGCAAACTTGGTTATCGGACTGACTTTTGAGGTATTGCAGTGCTTGTGTTCAACTAACTCTTACTTTACTTAACAACAGTTCCAAAGCACAAGAGTGCTAATGAGCTATTTGGACATGTCTAAGAGAAGCCATAAAGTATCTCCTTAGGTTAAGTGTTGAAAGTTCTAGACTTAATTAAAAAAAATTATGCTGAATTCGCTAAGATCAATAGTAAAAGTAAATCTTCTATTTATTAAATTGATAAGAAGGAAACAACTGTACATAGTATATATCTACTGGGGGTCTTGGAAAATATCATCCATGGATGGATACTGGGGAATATCACATAAGAGAGAGAGAGAGAGAGAGAGAGAGAGAGACAGAGAGAGAGAGAGTATGTGTGTGTGTGTGTGTGTGTGTGCGTGTGCGTGCCTGTGTGTGTAGTTAACTTATTTGGAATATAAGTGTTCTGAAGTTCTGATGCTTTAAAAAATTTGTGACTGTATTATATATTATGTATTGTTATTAATATATACAGTTAATACCATAACATTTAGTTCTAAGGAGAATCAAGTATTTAAAATTTTAGCAAAGCAGTGAGATAATGTGAGAGCTAAAAGACATTATACTCTATGAACCTGTAGAATAGAGAAAGGATTTCCTTGTTGTTAAAGGAAAGTAGTAACCTTCAGCAGGGATGACTCCAAGCATGAGAAGTAGAATGAAATTTTAATATTGGCTCAAAGTCAAGATGTAATTCTGTATCTAAACCCACATCCCCCCACCCACCACTAACTCTATTCAGATTTATAGAGGAATTTAAATCTTTTACTGGATGTTCTCATCTGATGTGCTAGGAATTCTCCATTTAGTCAATTCAATCACTTGTTTTAAGAGAAACTACTCCATAAATATTACTGTTTAGAGGCCGTGGGTCATAAAATCTTATTTTTTTTAAGAATTATAGTTTATAATTTCTTTAAGAATTATAGTGGTAAGAATTATTAGGTAGCACTAATAATTAAAGACTCATTAGATGGAGTAAAAAAAATACTAAGTGTTTCAATTCAGCCAAATGGATCCAATGTAAGAATATCAGAAACTCGGCCAGGCACAGTGGCTCACGCCTATAATCCCAGCACTTTGGGAGGCCAAGGCGGGTGGATCACGATGTCAAGAAATCGAGACCATCCTGGTCAACGAGGTAAAACCCCATCTCTACTAAAAATACAAAAATTAGCTGGGCATGGTGGCGCATGCCTGTAATCCCAGCTACTCGGGAGGGTGAGGCAGGAGAATTGCTTGAACCCAGAAGGCGGAGGTTGCGGTGATCCGAGATCATGCCATTGCACTCCAGCCTGGGTAAGAACAGCGAAACTCCGTCTCAAAAAAAAGAAAGAATATCAGAAACTCAACTTACTTAGCCACATATTTTTTTTCAACTAGATATTCTTATCTTTCTTACAGGTTTTATGTATTGATTAGTGTTTATGTGGGTAAATTGCACAAAATGGTCTAGGGCATGTATGTGATAATCAGGAAATATTGTATTAATTATAAAAGAATTGTGAGAGTTTAAGAATAAAGAAAATGTTGGAGAATGATTCAGCTGAAAGGAGGGATTTGAAGTGAAACTTGAAGTCAAATTTATTTTATTCAATTGAAAAAGTTCAAATACATGGAAATATAAGAAATACTCTACTGTACATCTATGTGCTAAATATAAAATGTAATTGCATTTTAGCAAGTTACCATATTTTCTTTAAATTTTGTTGAAAAAAGAAAATATTACAAGTAGATTTCAAGACATCTGTGTGCCTTTTGGAATAAATATGTCTGCTTCCTTCCACTTCTGAAGTAAGTAGTATTATTAAATGGTATTTTTTTTTATGCATTGACAGGCAGAATTCTAGGATGGTTGCTGAGATACCCCACCACTAGTGTACATACATCTTCTCCTAGTTATTCAATCAAACACTAATCTAGGTGCCACTGTAATAGAATGCTGAAGATATAATTAAGACCCCAACTCAGCTTACCTTAACAAAGAAAGCTTATTCTCTAATAGCCTGAGCTAAACAGAGAGTTCTTAAAAGAACTGTTTCTGAAAAAGAGGTTCAAAGTATGCGAGACAGTCAACATGGGGAGGATTCTCTATTGTTGGCTTTGAGGATGGAGGGAGCCTTATGTGGAAATGAACCCCTCTAGCAAAATTCTAGACAGCCTCTGGTTGCTGTAAGTGATCCCAACTAACAGGCAGCAAGAAAAGAGACCTCTGATGTACAATACAAGGAACTAAATTCTTCCAACCATCTGAAGGAGCTTCAAGAGAACCACAATGCACAGATGAGACCATAACCTTGGCCTAAATTTCAATCTTGTGAGACAGTAAGCAGAGAACTCAGCCATGCTGTGCCCATATTTCTTACTTAATGTGTCTGGGAATAAATGCATTTTATTTCTAGCTATATCGATTGCGATAATTTGTTATGAAGCAACAGAAAACTAATATATGCATGATTTTCACATTAAAACTACACACACACACACACACACACACACACACTATTTCAAATGGTCTTAAATTCTTTAAAATGGTACATTATTCTGCAATTTTTTAAACCATAAATATTATAGTGTGGTGATTTAACCATGTCAATGTATGTAACTACATGTTAATCATTTTTACATAGCAGTGGTCAGCAAACTTTTTTCTGTAAAGGCCTCAGCAGTAAGTATTTTACGATAAAAGCAGCTATAGATAATACATAAAAGAATTACTGGCTGTGTCTCAATGAAACTTACGAAAAAAGATAGTGGGCTAAATTTGGCCAACAGGCTGTAGTTTGTCAGATCCTGGTATGTAATACTCTACTGTACACATATAGCACAACTTACTTATTTATTCTTCATTAGCTCTATATTTGGTTCCAATTTTCTACTTTCACAAACATTAAATTTATTCTAACCTATTGTTTAAAAGTCTAGAATTTTTCCAGACTGGTGGCGTTAACTCAATACTCAATTAGAAATACATATTGGGGGTTGGGCGCGGTGGCTCACAGCTGTAATCCCAGCACTTTGGGAGGCCAAGGCGGGTGGATCACAAGGTCAAGAGATCGAGACCAGCCTGGTCAACATGGTGAAACCCCATCTCTACTAAAAATACAAAAAATTAGCTGGGCATGGTGGCGTGTGCCTGTAATCCCAGTTACGCGGGAGGCTGAGGCAGGAGAATTGCTTGAACCCAGGAGGTGGAGGTTGCGGTGAGCCGAGATCATGCCATTGCACTCCAGCCTGGGTAACAAGAGTGAAACTCTGTCTCAAAAAAAAAAAAAAAAAAAGGAATACATATTGGATAATACATTCCAATAAAACACCTACACACAGAAACAGAAGTGTTCTGTATGCTCAATTGTACATGATGGCACTGTGCAAACATACATAAATTTGCTATTCACAAAACAATACTCCCATTGTTTAGTACTGTATTCTTAAAAATTCTAGGATAACCACTGAATAAATTTGAAAATAATTTGCTAAAGTATATGCTTTGAAGGGATATTGTTGGGCTAAAGAGTATGCTCATATTACATTTTACTATATGGTATAAAATTGCTGATGGAACAATAATTAGTAAATATTTGTTTCCTGCAATCTTTTCATGACTTTTTTACTTTCAATATTGAAATAATTGTAAGCTTACAGGAAAGTTGCATAAATATTAAAAGACTGTTCCCATATTCCTCTGATATAGATTCATTTAATGCTAGCATCTTATATAACCATAGTTTAATTATTGAAACCAGGAAACCAACACTGGCAGAATTTGCTACTTAAAACTGCAGACTTTAATTCAAATTTCACCAGTTTTCCTTCTTGTGTGTGTGTGTTTTCCTTCTAGGAAGAATCCCGTGTTGCATTTGGTTTCTGGTTTTTTTTGTTACACTCTTCTAACACGTGATATTTCCTCAGTCTTTTCTTGTCTTTCATGGTCTTGAGAGTTTTGAAGAATACTGGTTGGTTATTTTGTAGAATGTGCTTCAATTTGAGTTTATCTCATGTGTTTTTCGTGATTGGAATGAGATGGTATATTTTTGGCAACAATGTCACAGAAATGATATGCCCTTCTTCGTGCATAGTGTCAAGGAATTCATGATGTCAACATGTCATCACTAGTGATGTTGAATTTGTTTATTTGTTTAAAGTGGTGTTTGGGTTTCTCCACTGTAAAACTACTCTCTTGTGCTTTATTAATACATATCTTGAGTAAGATACTTCAAAAGTTTGTAAAATCTATTTCCCTTTAAGCTTCACCCGCTCAGTTTTGCATCTATTGGTGGACCTTGTCTGCAAGTTTTCACTATACTCTTTGCGTAATTGTAATTATTTCCCTTTTTCTCTTTGAGACAAACAAATGAATCAAAAACTGTCTGTTGTTGTATGAGCATTTGGAGATGTCAAGTGCTGTTGAACATCTTTTCTTACATTTATTGGCAACTAGAATTTTGTTTGAATTGTCTTTTACTCTCCTTTACTTATTATTGTCTTCTGTTTGGTATCGTCTTCTAATTGCTTTGTTAAAGCTCTTTATATATATTGTAGCTTCTAATGTCTCGTCATATAGGTGTGGTTGCAAATGCATTTCCATTGCATGTAGTTTGCATTTTAAATCATTTATGTGTTCTTTTTTGGACATAATTATGCTATGTAGTAAATTATGGAAAATTTTGCTTTATGTTCTATAACTTTTAAAATCTAGTGTTCATAAATCCATTTCTGAGGTTTTAAAGTTAGTCTATATTTTCTCTTTTAAAAAAATAATTTTGACATATAGATGCTTAATCTATCCGGAATTTATTTTTATTTATTCCTATATATGGTGTGAGGTAAGAATAAAATACTTTTTTCATTGATTAACCTGTTTGATTAGGAATAGTCTTTTATTTATTTTACTGAATTAGAAAACCATTTTCATCATATATATGAAAAATCCATATATATGTGCCTTCTATTGGGTTTCCACTTTGTTTCAATGCTTGGTTTTACTCCTGAGTGTCAATAACAGAGTATTTTAATATAGACAACTTTATTCTAAGTCTTGATAGCCTAGGAAGTTCTGCTTCTTGCTTTTCTACACCAGAAAAATTTCTTGGTCTACCAGATTACAATCAGTTGCTTAATTTCCACAAGAAAACAATTCACGCTTACTTTTGGTATGTGTCAAATTTATAGGTTAATTTAGTAAAAGTTCATTTTTTAAGAAACCAAGGCTTTCTATTTTTGAACATGGTAGAGCTCTTAATTCATATAGATATTGTTTTGTCAAAACAAATACTTTATGTTAAATGTTAAAGAACATTTTTCGTAATACTTTAAAGAGGCCCATTTCTATGTCACTTAAAGTCAACATATATTTATATGCATGTCCAAATGCATAGGAAAGGTATTTTAAACTCAGTATTTCTACCATAATATGAAAAAAATCTGAAGAATCATGAGATGCTTTATGAAGGGTCTTCAGTATAACATCTTGTATTTTTTTTTCCCTAAAGTTCCATGACTTAGAGAGGATAATGACCTATTCAAAAAGTTTCTTTTTTAAAGTAAAATGTACTTGTAATTAACTTGAGTTTATAAATTGATATGCAATTCAACTCCAGCTATCATTATTAAAAGATACTGAGTTTAGGAAAACGATCACCAGAGACCATATGAAGATTTCAAGAGACAGCAGGTAACTGATTCCTGATGATTTTGTAATTGTAAACAGCCCATCTGAGTCTATTTGTCTCTGTGTTGTAAAAATTGTTCAGATCTCCATGAATGAATGAACTTGTATAGAAAGGTAAAGGCATACTTTAAAGTTATTGCAGATTTGGTTCCAAAAATCTGTAATAAAGTGAATATTGCAATAAAGTATGTCACAAATTTTTTGTTTCCTTGTACAAATAAACATTATGTTTAAACTATATTATAGGCTATTGAGTGTGAAATAACATTATGTCTAAAAAGACACAAAACAATTAAAATATTTTATGGCTAAAATATGCTGACACAGAGACATAAAGTGAGCACGTGCTGTTGGAAAAAATGGCACCAATAGATTTGCTTGATGCAGGGTTGCACAAACCTTCAATTTGTAAAAAAAAAATGCACTGGCTGCAAAGTGCAATAAAACAAGATAATGTCTGTATTTCCAAAATGAGGGCATTTTGCATGAGGACATGACCTTTAAAAGCAAGAAACCTTTTTGACCTTCTATAACTAACATTTCCAATAAATTAGTTAGAAATAGCATGCCACATGAGCAAACTACAACGGGAACAAATTGAGAAATAGACACTGTTTTGAGGAAAAGGTCAATATAAATGTAATGTAAACATACAGGACATGGAAAATTATCAGGGTAATCTTTAAAGTGAGTAGCTGTAATAGAACATCACTTCTAGAAATAGTCTTAAAGACTGAGTAGTCCAATCCTCTCATTTTGCAAATAAATAAAATGAGGCCCTGAGAAGATATATAACCTACTTAATAAAAATAACCATCAGGTACTCTTTCTCCTTGGCCTTTTATTTATTTTTTTTCTTTCTGATTCATAATTGTGGAAAGACTCTATCATCCTCATAAATGAAACGGAACTGTCTTTTTTCACATGGCAATCTATGGTAATTGGTAAAGGTATGCCTGACAAGGCTAACTAGGGAGGTGAGAGAGTTTAGGACATACTGGAATTGAATTGGAGACTACTGTATAATAGGTCCATTTCAGAAATAGAAAATAAGAATGGTAGAAACAAGCAAGCATTCTTATATGGGATTCTACAGTTCGGTAAACTTAGCAGCAGTAGGTGTTGTTTTTCATTAAAAGTAGATAATCTAAATCCCAAAAATGTAAAAAGTAGTTAGATTGTGGGGAGTTCATGAGCCAAGGAACATTTGGATTCTAGGAAAATCAGCAAAGAGGGATGTATAAAACAATACAACTCATTACTTCTTATAGGTTGAATCTTCTTATCCTTAGCCCAAGGCTGTTCATTATCTGCCACGGTATTCTTAAGTCCTGAGTTTTATAAGCACATGGGTTTTCAGTTCTAATTAACTAAACAACTACTGAGTACCTATTTTGTGGGGCAACTTCATTCAGAGTTGTAGCTTTTCCAAAGATATCCAAACTATGTATCTCTTTTCCAGGACATTAAAAGTAATGGAGAAGGCAGATGTTCAAAAATCAGTGACATAGAACAGAGCTGACCTAGACCTATCCTCCACACTACATTCACGTTTATCACACATTTATTTTCACTTTAATTTTTAATTTTTTTTCTTAAAGATGGAGTTTCTGTCAACCAGTCTAGAATGTAGGCACACGTTCATTGCTTAGTGCAGGCTCAAATTCCTAGGTTCAAACAATCTGCCTGTTTCAGCCTCCTGATGAGTAGCTGGGATTACAGCCTTAAACCACCGCACCTGGCTTATCATACATTAAATGCATAGGAATTTCAGAAAATTTTGTAGTTTAGAGAATAATGAATACAAAATTACTTAGATAATTTGATTTCAATTACCATCAGTGCTACTTTAAGAAAGACTATTTAATGGCTTGCAGTGATTTTTTAAATGATCATATTATAGGTATTTTCTCTACAAAAAAATTCTTTTTTTGTTGTTGTTTATTTAAGCCTGCAGCACCTGATATCAGGCAGTCTCCCATCCAAGTCCTAACCAGGCCCAACCCTGTTTAACTTCTGAGGTCAGATGAGATCAGGTATGTTCAGGGTGCTATGGTCAGAGACCACCCCACATTTTCTATAGCAGTTTTATAACTGCTACAACAGAAAGGTACTTAAGTATCTTTTTCTTCTCTTCAAGGCAGCAAGAATCCACACTGTTAATGTGTTTGAAATTGATGACTTTAGAAGTAAATGTTTGAAACTTACTCCCATTTTTATTAAAAGGACAGCAGTAGTATATGCTCAAGATTTTACGAAAAATCTTTACAGATATATATGTTAAAGTAAAATACTTTTCTCCTCTGTTTCTATTCTTCTTTCTCCAGTTCAAATTAATGCATTTACATGTTAACATAGTATAATCTTGAGTTATTAAAAACCTAATTATGAAAGAAATCTTCAAAGTATTACAAAGGATCACATCATATCAGAAAATATCTTCAGAATGATTGCATTTATAAAGCCAGTTTAAATCCAAACATAGGTATTCATGTTCCTAATTAGTATTTTTATAAGCACACGGGTTTTATAAGCACAAATATTTTGATATATTTGATTGTATTAAAATGAACACTGTTTCACAGGTTACTACAGATGGGAAGTACATATCTGCCATGTATGTGAAAGATGACATGGTAGTACAGACTCTACACAGAAAATATGAAAATTAATAGTAAGTTATAACAAAACGTAAGTAGCTAAAGGTTATGGATAGTCAATTCTCAGGATAGAGATTTTATTGTTAATAATTACACAAGATAATAACCTTGTACTTGTTCTAAACACAATTCGTATTAAAATTAATAATTGTATTGTTCATTTGGTGAAAGAATTAAAGTCTGATAATACCAATTCTTGTCAAGAATCTGGAGTAATGAGAACTTTCATATATTTATTGTTGGGGTATACATAGAACCAACCTATTGATGGTTGGTTTGGCAATATTTAGTAATGATAGAAAAATGCCCTTCCACTTATAGAGCAGCAAAAAATTTCTATGCATGAGATCCCTGCTCATAACAATGACCTGAAAAAAATCTATCAGCTACCCTCCCTTGTTAATGACTCCCAAGGAGTTGTCTACCAGATCAGGTTTGAAAATATACATTTGTGCTAAGAATAGAATAGAACACAGAGGTCCCTAATAAGGATATAGAAACTTCGTGGACACCATAAATAAACTGTGTAGAAATGTCTGCACATATGCACAAAATGTTTAACCTAGCAATATTTGTAGTAACAAAACAGAACAAAACACAAATTTAAAAAAAAAAATCTAATGTCTAAGGAGATAGCATGAAAGATTTGATTGACTTTGTTTGAAGATTTAAAATTAATGACCTATTGTACCATATAAACATATCAACCTACATATATTACTAAACATAATGTTTAGTGAAAAATCCAGGTGCAAAGCGCTGTGTACAGCAAGCACTATTTTATTTAAAAAAAAAAAACTCACAGAAACCATTATGTACTTGAAGAAAACACACACACACACACGCACACACACACAGAGTTCTACGTTTGAACTGTTTTATATACATCTAAACATACCTACACACATATAGGCATTCAAAATGAAAAACATAGAATGAATATAATATTAGTTCTAAGTGTAATTATTTTAGCACAGCAGTTTTGAAATGCAGGAGGATTCTGTCATATACATATATTTTTTTCCCAAAAATATGTATCTAAAACAAATATAACAAATGTTAATATGTATTGGAGCATATGTCTGCTATGCCATTTTTTCTCTCTACTTTTGAAAAATTTCATAAACAAGATATAGCAACAATCATCAGTGTGAAAATATTACTAAGTGTTACAAAAGCACAAAGGAAAGCATTGCATTTTGGCTAAGAGAAAACAAAAGATTTATGTAATGAATAATACTCACTTTAGATCATGATTGATGAATAAAATTTCAGTAGACAGACAAAAGGAAGGCCATTTCAAGCAGAGGCAATATTTGATTTGTGTAGAGAAATAATATTTAGAAGGCTATTTGAAGAGTTGGAACGACATTAGAAATGCATTTAGGAAAATGCTTCTTGAGAGAAATTTTGTGGAATTTATGGAATTTAGAAAGAGGAAAAGAATTGAGTCAAAGTCAAATGTTGATGAAATATAAAGCAGGATGGAGACTGAGCAATACACCAGATTTGAACAAATGAGTAGAGAAAGTCAGTGTAGTTTTATTAGAATTAAAAGTTCAGGGATGTGCAAGAAGACAGGAAAGTGGCAGTAAACAGTCCAGGCTAGTTTGGAAATGTTTATTGGAGATAGAAAAAATATATAGAAAAGTAACTTAGCTCAGAACTCTGGGAGGCAGAGACAAAAGAATTGCTTGAGGTAAGGAGCCCAAGACTACAAGACCCCTGACTCCACAAGAAAACAAAACCAAAAACAATGGTCCAGGTGTGGTGGTGCGTGCCTGTAATCTAGCTACTTGAGAGGCTGAAGCCAGCGGATCGCTTGATCCCAGGTGTTTGAGACTGTAGTGAGCTGTGATCATACCACTGAACTCCAGCCTGGGCAAGAGAGAAAGATCTCATCTCTTAAAAAATAAATGAAAGCAAGGAAGGAAGGAAGGGAGGGAGGGAGGGAGGGAAGGAAAAGAAAGAAAATGTAACTTATTGGTGGTGCTATGTCTTTTGTTTTAAGCATATAGGATACTTGGGCACTTTTCTAGTCTGAGTAATGGGAATAAACCAATATAAAGCCAGATCTCAGAGGACCTGGAGGAAATGGGAAATATTGCTATCCAGAACAGAGCTGGAAGAGTTAACTTTGGTTAGCAGAAGAGAGTTTTTTTGTTTTTGTTTTTTGCTTTTTTTAATAAAACAGAAGAAGGACAACAGGTGATAGAGATTGCCAGACAGATAGAACACTAAAAGGCTTGGTAGAGAGGGGACTTGATCTTCGCAGTAAAGGGAGAAAATAAGAACAGAGACAGTGTTGCCAGCTTGGAGAGGGTAGGAATTGTTTGGGAAACATGCTACAGGAAATGAAATCAGCCACTGACTGGGGACATAAAGCCTCCCGTGATACAACTCCATCTCTGCTGCTTGGTCCAGTTGACACTGTCCTCTGCTGATGCTTTTTAGTGGTTTGTGGTAACCAATAATACATATGTTATAACTTTTTTAAATCAATTTTTCTTTCTAGAATGTTCCACTATATGTGCAAAAAACATAGTAAGTACTTAATAAATGCCTCTAAATTGGATAAGCAAGACATTACATTAGTCAATTCATAACTTATGTTTAAATTATCTCTGAGCCACACACTTTGGTGCCAGAAAGACTGATGAATTAAAACAAATTTCTTGGGAAAGTTATTAAAGATGAACACAACCTGAGAAGATATACTGTAAGCATTCCCTTTTTAAAGAGGAGGGGGCATGAGGTATTGCATTTCAGAATGTCTGTCTGGAAGATGGACTAAGTTACCACCTAACAACTCTATGACCCTGCAGAAGCTGCTTTACCTCTATGCAGCCATAAAAAATGATGAGTTTACGTCCTCTGCAGGGACATGACTGAAGCTGGAAACCATCATTCTCAGCAAACTTACACAAGAACAGAAAACCAAACACTGCATGTTCTCACTCATAAGTGGGTGTTGAACAATGAGAACACATGGACACAGGGAGGGGAACATCACACAATGGGGCCTGGTGTGGGGTGGGCAAGCTAGGGTAGGGATAGCAGGGGGTGGGGGGATTAGGGAGGGATAACATTAGGAAAAATACGTAATGTAGATAATGGGAGGTGAATGCAGCAAACCACCATGGCATGTGTGTACCAATGTAACATTCCTGCACTATCTGCACATGTACCCCAGAACTTCAAGTATTAAAAAAAAAGAAGTAATATGCTTGTTATGAAAAGTTTCTAATAGTCCCTGCTCATAAATTTTTAGCTATTTTGCTTTTGTTAGAAATGATTTTATATCCGTGTGCTCCATCCGTCAGATGTACTATGAAGTCACTGAGGACGTCCTATGGTCATATGAGATGTACCTTTAAGTGAAGGTAGTCAGCACTGCCTTTTATCAGTGGAGAGCTAGGAGGAAAGTTCTCGATACTCTGGCATTAAATTTATATGTATATTCAACTAGTGACTTGGATTAGGATAAATCCCCTCAGCCTTTCAATAAGCTTTGTAGCACTGCATTTCAAAAAGCTTAGATGATGTGCAGAATACCCATTTGTGAAAGTGTATGTGCAAATTTAGGCAAAAGAATTAAACATTAAAAGAAAACTATAATGGTAAACTAAAAATACCCTGGACAGCTTAATTGAATATTTACTAGATGGATGTACCAGGCTTAGCAAAATTAAATTTTAAAACTGTGCCTATAACAAAACTATGATAGAAGTAAGAACTCATGCTTAGAAGGAAGAAAAGAAAGGAAAAAGGGTGACGATGCAGCCTGGCAGTGAGATTCGTAATTTTTGTTTCCCTGTATGCATTTTGTTTGCTAAGGGACCTCAAAGCAAATAATCTTCTGGATCCTCTTGACTTCTGTCTTTCACTGGATTGGGAGGCAGCTGATGTAGTCTGTTTGACTATTGTATGACTTCAGTGTAAAAATCTGTATGTGCCTTAGAAAAGTATGGCATTATTGTACCCTATAGAACCAATTCCAGTCTATAATCATAATTATTTTTATCTTCCATCCTCTAAGAATTATCTCTACAAGTAGAATAACAAATTTGAGAGTCAGATCACAAGAGACCTATGTCAAGCAAAACAATATTTTGTAGTTACATGGCAATATCAGGAAAAAATTAAATAAGAAATTCAAATAAGAAATAAGAAAAATCCAAATAGGAGATATAGGTGAAAATGTTCTTTGTTTCTCGTTTTCTCTCACACAAAGGGAAAAATGAGTTTTTATAAAGAATGGAAAGAAGCCTTAACAGATGGAGACCAAAACTTGAAGCACTAGTGTGGGAAAGGATACACTCAGAGATGAACCTCCCTTAAATTCAGCCTGTAGGGAAAAATATTGAAGTCAGCAGGCAGGAGGCTTCCTTCCACACAGCCCAGGTACCAACTTTGCTGCCTTTAGTGACATCAAGGCCTGGCTGTACCTCCTATGGGGAGTGGGTCAAGTCATACAAATACACTTATCTAACAGAATTGTAGGAGGAGGCAGAAGATGAGTAATCCTTGGGAAAGCATAAACCATTAATGAACTGTACAAGAGCGTATTTATTTACACAGATTGCAGAAGCAATGATAACAAAGCTAATCGTAGTGTTTACATGACAGCAAAAACGTGGATTTAAAGTGAAACTTTATGTCCACTTCACTGTCCAGTCAACTGGATAAAGGAGCTGTATGTATAATGCCAAACAGTTAAGTATTTGGAAACACCCGGATATTTGATAGCACAGTTCCTATATTTTTAATGAATTTTCCTTCAAAGTGAGAGCATATTCCACACAAGGAAAGTGATTTCTTTCTTTATTTGAAAAAGAAACTTGCCTCACTCTCTTTATTTGAAAAAACTGTTTTGAAGGGATTTTCAATTGATTCTAAAAACAAGTCAAATACATCATCAAAGAGCAAAGATTTATGCTTTTTGCTTCATTAGGTTATTCATTAAAATCAAGTGTCATAGGCTCTTAGTACAATGTTTTTTTTTTTTGTTTGTTTGTTTTTTGTTTTTTGAGACAGAGTCTTGCTCTGTTGCCTAGGCTGGAATGTAGTGGTGCAATCTCGGCTCACTGCAATGTCCACCTCCTGGGTTGAAGGGATTCTCCTGCCTCTCCTTCTGAGTAGCTGGAATTATTATAGGTGCACACCACCATGCCTGGCTAATTTTTGTATTTTCAATAGAGACTGGGTTTCATCATATTGGTCAGGCTCGAACTCCTGACCTCGTGATCCACCCGCCTTGGCCTCCTGAAGTGCTGGGATTACTGGCATGAGCCACCATTCCTGGCCAGGACAATTATTAATGGTGTTCCAACAATAGTGCAATAATGAAAAAGGCAGGTGGCCTTCCAAGAAACTGCTAGAAGGATAACTTCATTTAGGTATTTAAGTTCTGATTTATTTAAAATATGAATATGAGTTGCCACCTCAATTAAAATATAAATTCTGGATTTTCAGGGACATTCTTGATATTATTTTTAATCCCCACCCTGACTCCTGAATATACATAGAACTAAATTTATAGAAGCATATTATATGCTCAATGCTTGCCTACAGGGTGAATGGTGAACTGAATGTCTTTTTAAAATGTACTAGAATGAAATTTATACTGAAATATCTACCATCTGTTAAAACACACACACACACATGCACAAACCCCCAACATTTTAATTCCAGAGCATGTGGTTACTGGAACTGAAGGTTCTTAACTGCATCCTTAAAAACAGCAAGGGCATCTCTATTTATTAGGCATTTAAATTCAATGCACTGCAATGTCTCCATCTTTTTGCACTTTCCTTAGTAATTCGGGGTTGACTCTCTGTCTTCAGGCTAATTCAATGCTTATGTTGTTAAGATATAGACTGGCTGCTCCTGTGTGAATACTTTGGCCTTAGTCACTTGCTCATCCTTTTCCCAGATTTCAATAATGAATAGGGTTCTTCATTCACTGAAAGAATGCCCTTGGCCCTGTTTGTGCTCCATGTTGCTCATACACTGCAATGCTCCCTTGGCCTCCTGACTTTGCAGCTTACAGTGTTCCAATAGCTTAGTTTCCTTTACAGGCTTCCATATGCTGTGGTTTTATAGAGGGAGAGCCCTTCCTACCACAGCCTAATTCTAGTCTCTACACACATCCTTGCAACTGCATACACTTGTCTAAAAACACTGCTTTAATGTACTAACTCCTGTTCAAAAACTTTCCATTTGGCCTTATTTTGAGCAGTGGGGGTGGGGGTCATCAGAATAAAAATCTGCTTGGTTCTCAAAGATTTCTAGAAACAAAATATGCCATTCTTACATTTTTTTATTTCTGGGAGCATTCTCCAATATTTTGGTTGAATTTAGGACTTCTTCACTTTACTAGGTATGTATTCTATTTATTGATACTCTCGGTGCCAAAGATGGGTACAAAGATGTGTGCCATTAGTAATAATCATCTTTGTTTTAATTAAGTTCTGGTTTATGGGTAACTGCTGAAGAAGAAAATACCATATGTTTCTATTTTCATATGTATATATCTGATGTCTTCCAGCAGCTTCTATGCCAGTCAAGTTCCTGTGCAATCACTATTTTCATCAAGACATAGAATCCTTACTTAAGCTAACATATGTTCCCTTTCTAAAAGAAATCTAAAAAGGATTGAAATACCAAATTGGTTATTACTCATTATCATATTATTCCTCTTTCTATTTTAATCTAACTAGATGTTTTATCTGGAACAAGTTACACATTTTTCATCAGGCCTCATTTTTTCACCAGTGAAATGAAAGTCAGTTCAAATGTTCTCTAATATTTCTTCTCGTCGTGATAATCTGGGACATTATGACTCTATAACTCCTCTACATTTTCTACCTTATTAGGAAAAACTTAACAGCAAAAATTGTGCTTATCTTTTTCCCCTCACTGAGTACTTTGTTATATGGTTAAGGGAGGCTAAGTACTCACTGGATGAAAAATTTACTACCTGTTCAAAGTGTGCTCACAGTTCTGAATAATGAGCTTTCACCTTGTTAAAATCATGAACTATTTGGTGTAATCATAAGCCCAAAGACATACACAGGATTAGCTAAAGCAATCCACATCAAACAGAAGCTTCTTCATTACATCCCTCCCTTCCCAGACACAATGCATTTCAACAAGGAAAACCATGCCACGAGGTTGTAATAGGAGCTAAACAATAAATATTCTCTCTCTTTAAATGTTTGTTCAGTTGCTGAGGAGTCAAAATGACAGCTCCACACTTCCACATCTATAGAGATTACATTTTCTTCCCTTATGTTTCCTGAAACTTTTTTTCACCAAAATCTCTATTCCAGCAGGCAGCAGAGAAGAGTAAAAGCAAATTAAAAGCATCTGCTATTTCCTAGAGCGTCAATTATGCTCCAATCTTGAATTAAGAAAAGCCCTGGTGATGAAGCAAAACTGGTTTGATTTGGTCCACCCTTGTAGCAAAATTTTAAAATCTTGATATGGCTGCCCCCATGCTATGGATCAAAGAGAAAGGATAACTTGGGCTGGGAATAAAATGTGTATTCTCAGATCTGTTTAGCCCCAAGCATCCAGCAGTCTTCTGTGATGGGTCATCAAAGAGTCTGTGCAAATGATGTCTCAGTCAGCCCAGGGAGTCAGACACCACCAGAGGAAAGAGAGGTGGTGAGCAGACACCAGGACAGGTTTCTTTTATACTCTCAGCACAGCTTGGGAAATCCTAAAATCCCTCTTCTAGTTTGCTGAATCAGCAATCCTAAACTTGACTGCAATCTTCCCGAACCTCACTTTATTCTTCCAGCATAGTTTTCCTTAATTTGTGTAGTGGAAACCAGTTTCTTGCAGTGATGGTTAAATATACAGGATAAAAATCTTGGACCCTAACACTAAACCTACAGAATCCATTGTAAGGGTATACCCAAGAGACCTACCTGTTTAAGAATTTTCCCCACACTTCTTCCCATGCTTAATTATCCAGTCATGAACAGCAGCAGCAACAATCTGCTTCCTAGCAGAATCCAAATCTTCCTCAAAAAAACAGAAATGCACTTACCTTCTATTACAAACGAAATGGCCCAATTGCCATCAGCAACTGTATCTGTTATTTCTTCTTTAATTCAAGCCCATCTTTATATGCAATAGTCTACTTTATCATCACAATCAGCAGGCCCTATAAAATGGTAGAAAAAATAAATTATACATACATACATAGAAATATGTCATATATATGTAATTTTATATTATATATTTAATTTATACATATAAATAAATTTAATTTATATACATATAAATAATTTGTCATATATAATTTGATATCATAAATTTAATTTATACATAGAAATAAAGTTATACATAGAAATAAATTTAAACATAGAAATATATATAATTCATACATAGAAATAAATTTAGACATATATATATAATTTTTTGAGATAGAATTTTATTCTTGTTGCCCAGGCTGGAGTGCAATGGTATAGTCTGGGCTAACTGCAACCTCTGCCTCCCATGTTCAAGAGATTCTCCTGCCTCAGCCTCCCAAGTAGCTGGGATTACAGGCCTGCACCATCACACCAGGCCAATTTTGTATTTATAGTAGAGTCAGGGTTTCACCATGTTTGTTAGGCTGGTCTCGAACTCCTGACCTCAGGTGATCCACCCTCTTTGGCCTCCCAAAGTGCTGGAATTACAGCATCAGCTGCTGCACCCAGCCTGTATTATATTGATAGATAGATATTACCTAGATCTATCAACCTATTTATCAATTGCTATCAAACTAGATCTCTATATATAGTTATATATTATTAACATATATAAAAATCTGCATATTTCAATATATGTTAGAATATATAGAAATATTCTAACTTCCAAGGTTGGCACTGCGTTCCTCAGTGCCAGCTATGGAAGCTGCTTGTGATATGCCTGGTACAGCCACAGCCTTATGGGAAGCCAACCATCAACCAATCAGCACATACTTTCTCCCCTCTGAAGCCCATAAAACCCCTGAACGACTCAGCCAAACTTGAGATGACGGGACAACCAATATAGAATTAGTTACTATGTAAACTATCTATATATATATATACAGATCTAGTTAGATAGCTATATATATAGCTATATATTTTCGTGTTCTCTATGTAGGTATAAATGGAGATACAGATCTTGAGATATATATCCAGATAGGTAATAGAGAACAAGAAAATAAAATGGGTAGGTTCCAGAGTTCTTATTTCTACAGCTACACATAAAGCTGAGTTGTTATATTTGATTTATTTTTTTACTACCTGTTTGAAATTCCTTTTGCCTTTCACTACCACTCTAGGTTGTCAGCAGTCTTTTACCAGAATGGTCATAGAAATCATAAATCCTAAAGAATCTGAATATCCAGTGGTTTGCAGTCTGGTTAAGATCATTATACACTTTTCTTTTAACCTGAGGCACTTTTGAGGATGAGAGTTCTATTAATATCATGCTACTATAGTATACACAAAATGAGACAATCCTGAGCAAACCAGGTAATTTGGGTGCTGTGCTGCCAACTTTCTTTCAGTTCATGCCCACAGCCTCATGGAGAGCTCCCTATGACCAGTTAATTGAAGAAGGAGAAATTCAAGTCATTTATAAACTGTTTTTACACAATACGCTGGCAGAACTGGAAGAGGCAGTTACATCATCATAGTCAGACTCAGATATGGCCCTATGTATATATGGCTTTCCATATTACTCCACTGAATTTTACTAACAGACACTGATGGCAGTGGCAGCCTGTCAGGACTGGCTGTTGCCATGATGCCAGCTTCAGTAGGGGAGGCACTGCTAGGGCTGCTTGCTCCATGGAGCCAGTGGGAGCCTGGAGCAGGCGGGAGCTCCACCCTCCTGGGTGAACCTGTGACTACCCAGCATCAGTGTGAACCCAGGCATCTCTGCACTCTCAGGGGCTCAGAAAGTCCCCCTACTACCTCCACAGGCTCAGAAGTACCTGATTCCACTGCCTGGCCTCTCCCTGCTCTCAGCACCTGTTCTGATCTCTGAGCAAAGTTGAGGCCAAATCCAGGCACTATTGCAACCTGGATGTGGTGTGAGCACACTTAGGGCAGTGCTGAACTCCAGCCCCATGCTGCCTAGGCCCCCCTCCACACTTTGGACACCAACCAGCATGGAGGGAGGTGGAGGGAGGCCAAGGGAGTGCTGGGAGCAGTTCAGCACTAGCTTGCAGGTGTCCCTCAGTAGGAACAGCCTAGGCACCATGAACAGTGGCAGGAGGCAGACAGGCTCTGGGGCCGAAAGGGGCAGGTCTCCAGCGAAGTTCCACTGTCAAGCTGGGAAAGGACTGAATCCTGGAGGCCGGGCTGCCATCCCCATGGAATGGAGTGGAGCTTAATGGTGCTCTTATGGAGTCCACCCATGGTCACCAATGGACCAATAAGCATGCACTTCCTTCCCTCTGAAGCCCATAAAACTCTGGACTCAACCAGACTTGAGGAGACAACAGGTCTACCAATTGTGGAGAGGAGTTACAGACACTAGGTTCTCCTGTCTGCTGAGAGCTGAATACTCACTAGGACAACCAGCTGTAAAGAGGAACTACCCACCCTAGGGTCTCCTCTCTGATGAGTACTGAACATTCGTTGGGACACTCTGCCTGTGTAGACGAACTACCCACTGTGGGTCTTCCCTGAGCTTTTCTGTCATTCAATAATCACCCTCCACTTGTCTGCCTACCTCATTCTTCCTCAACACAGGACAAAAACTTGAGACCCACCAAATGGCAGGGCTAAAAGAGCTGTAACACAAACAGTGCTGAAACATGCTCCTTGCT
This sequence comes from Saguinus oedipus, assembly GCA_031835075.1. NCBI lineage: Eukaryota > Metazoa > Chordata > Mammalia > Primates > Cebidae > Saguinus > Saguinus oedipus. Next base: position 79,320,361 of record CM063182.1, read on the forward strand.
TGTCAGGTTGTGAGTGACAAGAAAGAGAGAAGAGAGAAGAAGAGAAGAGCCGCTGCCTCTCAGAGAGTCCAGATCTAGGAGTGTCCCAAGCCAGGGCTGTGACACTCTCCTTTGGGGCTCTGCAGTTTCTGGCATCTCCAAGCTTCCAGGCACTACTGCATCCCCTGGTGCCAGCCATGGAAGCTGCTTGTGGAGTGGTACATCTGGTCCAGTCATAGCCATGCAAGGAGCCAGAGCCCATGCTTGCACTTGAAGATGCCTGCCCTGCCACAGCCAGCTTGCCTGGCTGTGCACGGTGGCTGGACCCCATGCTCACTTGCTCACACATCCCTTGCTGCTCCACTCTACCTTAATAAGCATGGGATCCAAGTTGGTAGCATGAGCTGAGCCCAGCCTGCCAGGCTGATTGGGAACAATGGGCCCTAGAAACAATCAGGCAAAGCCACCACTGGCCACAGAGGTTTCCAGCTGGTGAAGTGACACCCCAAGGATCCCATAACAACATGACAGCAGAGGATTTTAAGGATTTCATATATACTCTTCCTTACCTACATTAATTTCTCTGTAATAGGATTAATTACCCTAACAAAGTTGGCCCTGTTTGAAGGTACACATAGCTAAGTGGCAATCCAAACTTCCAGTTACAAGGAAGTAGTATGTTTTCTTTTATAGAGATGTTCCCTCTTGGGTATAAAAATCTCTAAACCAGAGGATCCTAAAGTCAAAATAAGAGTTAAAAGGTATTTTATTAGGCTGGCACGGTGGCTCACACCTATAATCCCAGCACTTCGGGAGGCTGAGGTGGGTGGATCATGAGGTCAAAAGATCAAGACCATCCCGGTCAACAAGGTGAAACCCCGTCTCTACTAAAAATACAAAAATGAGCTGGGCATGGTGGTGCGTGCCTGTAGTCCCAGTTACTCGGGAGGCTGAGGCAGGAGAATTGCCTGACCTCAGGAGGCGGAGGTTGCGGTGAGCCGAGATCGCGCCATTGCACTCCAGCCTGGGTAACAAGAGCGAAACTCCATCTCAAAAAAAGAATGTATTTTATCAATTGTTTATTATATATAATACTGGAAGATACAAATCACATTTCCACTTTATGTTTCTCTATCATTGTGCTTTGGTACAATAACAGTGGTTGTTGGACAAAGCATCATATATTGAAAAACATCTTCTAATTAGTTTTGTAACTGACCTTTCAAAAGGGCATTCCAGTTCAACTATTTATCAGTTCAACTATTTTTTTTTTTTTTTTTTGAGAGGGAGTTTCACTCTTGTTACCCAGGCTGGAGTGCAATGGCCGATCTCGGCTCACTGCAACCTCCGCCTTCTGGATTCAGGCAATTCTCCTGCCTCAGCCTCCTGAGTAGCTGGGATTATAGGCACACACCACCATGCCCAGCTAATTTTTTGTATCTTTAGTAGAGACGGGGTTTCACCATTTTGACCAGGATGGTCTCGATCTCTTGACTTCGTGATCCACCCGCCTCGGCCTCCCAAAGTGCTGGGATTACAGGCTTGAGCCACCGCGCCTGGCCTAACTATTTCTAATTGATGGTAAAGCAAGTGAATTGTTTCAGTGTATGCTGACTGGTATAGCTCTTTTGCTGCTAGAGTGCAGTGTTGTGATCCCGGCTCACTACAACCTTCACCTCCTGGGTTTAAGTGATTCTCCTGCCTCAGCCTCCCAAGTAGCTGGGATTACAGGTGCATGACACCACCCTTGGCTAAGTTTTGTATTTTTAGGAGAGAGAGGGTATCACCACGTGAGCCAGGCTGTTCTTGAACTCCTGACCTCAGGTGATCCACCCACCATGACCTCCCAAAGTGCTGAGATTACAGGCATGAGCCACCATAAATAGTAGTCTAGCAGATGGAAATTCAATGCAAATCCATATTTAATATAAGTCCAATCCAACCAAGGACAAATCACCATCCAATCTATAATGGATGGTTTCTAATATAATTGTCCTGGCAGCAGATGCTAAGCTGGTCCCCATGGCTATGGGTTAGTAGTGGTGTCTAGATTGATCTTGTTGGAGATCGATTATCTATGTTTTTGAACCCATAAATAATGTATCTCCTTATTACTTTGGCCTTTTTTTCCCAAGAGCCCAGTGAACCATTACAGGGATGACTGAGAACAAAAGACTGAAAGAGTGATCTTGTCTAGCTGACTGTTGAGAAATCACTGAATATTTTCACAGTATAGAAATATTTTCAAATTCTTGACCTCTTCCCAAAGTTTCAAATCTCTCACCCATGTCTCTTTAACATCAGTCACTAATCTTATGCCTTCTAACTCTTTGAACATCTGACCATGTTCCACCAGTCTGTTAGCCAAAGCTTTGGATTGGTATAAATCCACCATGTGGGCCATAACGCCTCCCATGCACAGAGAACATTTTGCCTATTTGATGGATTTCCTTTATCATTATCCTTTCAGGGCCACATCTGAGTGTGGCTATCATGAAATAACTTTCCCTTCCAGTTCTGCCAGCTTTTTGTGTTGAACAATTTATAAACTAGACTTGAATGTCTTCTTTTTTTTTTTAATCAACTGATTATTGGTATGGCTTGACAGAGAGTTGGCAGTACAACAAGAACAGATGCACTGCAAGAATGATTGACCTACTCATGCAATTTACTTGTGTATGTGCTTAAGTTCAGTTTTATGTATAACACTTCCACCTAGTGATGTAGAACTATTAAGCAAACCCAAATTTATAGCTTATGGTTATTTGAACCATTAAGCAAGCAAGCCAGGATGTTTGGTTGCTGTGCTGCCAACTCTTTCAAGCCATGCCCAGGTCCTCACAGAGAGTTCCCCCATGACCATTTAATTCAAGAAGAAATTCAAGTATAACTTATAAGTTATTTTTACACAATATGCGGGCAGAGCTGGAAGAGGCAGTTACATCATCATAGTCAGACTCAGATGTGGTCCTATGTATATATAGGGTTTTATATTGCTACATTAAATTTTACTAATAGACTTTACAGTAATAGGAGGAATTTCATGGTATTTTATAAGTTTCATATATACTCTTTCTTACCTATGTTGATACCACCAGTAAACCAATTTTTTGGTAATAGAGTTTATTACCCTAACAGATTTGCCATTTTGGGGAGTCTGCAGGTCACACTATTTTGTAGTAGCATTAAGATGTTCACTAGTAACTCAGCAATCAGAAGTTGAAAAGCCTAACTCCTGAAGTCATGGTATTAGGAGGTAGGGCTTTTGGGAGGTAATTAGCACATGATTGTGGAGCCCTTAGAAATGGGATTAGTAGTCTTAGAAGAAGACATAAGAACTTTCTTCCTTTCTTTTTCTGCTCACTTCCATGTGGGAATATAATGGCCATCTGAAAACCAGGAAACTGACCCTCACCAGACAATAGGGTATCTAGCACTTTGGCTTTACACTTCTCAGCCTTTTCAAGAAACATGGCACCAGCATCTGGCTGACTTCAGGTGAGGCCTCAGGAAGCTTTTAGTCATGGTGGATGATGAAGGGGAAGCAAGCATGTCACAGGCAAGAGAGGGAGCAAGAGAGATGCCGTATTCTCTTAAACAATCAGTTTCTCTGTGAACTTACAGTGCAAGAATTCACTCATTACCATGAGGAGGGCATTAAGCCAGTCTTGAGGGATCTGCCACTGTGACCCAAATGCCTCTTTCGGGCCACACCTCCAGCATTGGGCATTGCACTTCCACATTTGATTTGGAGGGGACAAACATCTAAATTGCATCAAGTAGTCATTATATATTTCATTACAATAAATTTATGTTTTAAAAAGCCAATGTAACTTAAGAGTACCTTTGAAAAAGCAATACAAGTTGTTAATTTCATTTTCTTAATGCTTTCTTACATGATTTTTTAATACTCTGTATGATAAAGTGGAAGGTATGTATAAAGCATTTCTAAATATTAAAATCTAATTGTCTCAAAAAATCTTTTGCTATTATTGGAGTAAGGACGTAAAGTGGTTGCTTTTTACATGAAACACCATTTTTATTTCAATAAATGAGTGATACCAATTCATAGTTTTTCAAACTAAAGTGTTTGGCAGATATTTTCTCAAAAATGAATAAAAATAAACATATTGCTTTAAGGAAAACAATGGACAGTATATATAACCAATGATAAAATTCAAGATTTCAAGTGTAAATTAGAAATTTAAAAACTTTTATCTGCTTGCCAGCTCCCCAATATTGAAAGAGTATTCTAATGAAGCTGGTGTTGATATTAAGGAATATAATTGAGGTGTTATATAAATGAAATGTACCACAATTTGCAATATTTTCTGAGTCAGTAAGCCAATGGTTTCCAAATAAACTTTGTATAATTTTTCAAAACCAGGCATGGGTAAAAGATGCATTTAACATGCGAATTAGATGAATGGGTTTTAATATAACAGAGAGCAAAATGTTCACTGATATGGTTTAAGATACATATTATAAACAACTCTTAAAACTCAACTACTTGTTGAGTTTTGGTGTAGTATCAAAGAATAACCAGAATAACCTGAAAAGGCTATGAAATCTATCTTTCTTTTTCTAACAATATAGCTATGTTGAAACTAGATTGTCTTTGTACATTTCCATTGAAACAATTTTTTGCAACAATTTAATGGAGAGGTAAGTATAAAAATGCATCATTTTTCTACTAAGCAATTTATCAAAGAGAGTTCAAAAAATATTTAACAATTTTTCACTTACTAATTTTTTGAAAATGTAGTGATTCTTCATAAAAATGTCACTTGTTATATAATTGTTTTATCATTATTTTAGATAAACTACTCATGATCCACATAAACAAAATCTCTTTGGAGTGTTCAATTATTTTTAAGTGTGTGAAGGGCTCCTAAGAACTTTAGAAAAGTTTAGGAATGACTTATATAAAGAATAGTGGTTATTTGCTGATAACAACATAGTTATGCTCCAAATATCTAGAAGCGTACACTATATTTTTCTTATCAGAATTTTTTCAGATCTGCTTACAGCATCATGATCTGCTGCAACTGTGAATGCCAAATAGCTGAGCTGTTTGAGCTGCATTCTGGACCAAGTAAAGAAAGAAACTTATTTTTCCCATATCTTACTCAAAATGCCAATTTGGGACGTTTGCAATAAATTGAGAGGGGCAAAACAATCAAATACATGATACATGACACCTAAAATTATAGGAGCCCTACCAAAACAATAGGTTCTACCTTAGTAATAGTGGTTTCAGGGTGTTCTAATTTTTCTTTGTCTCTAAAGGGAATCCCAACAGGGAATCCCAACAGGCCAGAGACGAATGATTTCTAAAAGTAGGTATCAAATGCAAGTTTTCAAGACATGAGATTTCTTGCTATTTTCTTCTTACCAGGTCTTATAGGCATGAGAAAAATCAATGTAGTAAACCAATGTGTCCTGAGAGTTATGAGAGCATTAAATTTCCTGCAGACTAATTACAGTACAGAGGGTGAGAGAATGAATTTGTACTCTTGCCCAAGTCAGGTGAAAGAAACCTGTTAAACTTTGCCTATTAGCACAGAAGAAAATACACTCAAAATATTGATAGCTACACATCAAATGTCAGTGACTATGCTTGTTTTCACTAGTGAGGAGACTGCGATTGATGTCACTCATTAATTACATTTATAATAACCATGGTCATTCATCAAGGTATGTTTTTTGTGTAGTTCATATTTGGATATTTGAAAAGGTTATGTGATAAGTATAACCACCCCACATATTTTAAGCAACTGATTATGGAACTAATCTCCGAGAGGGTCCCATGAATGAAATATTGCATTTGTTTTATTATTCTCAAAGAATGGTTAGGTCCTGGGTCTTCACTTTCCAAAGCTTTCACTTGATGGGTCAAAGAATCAATAAATGAATTCTCAATTTGTTGAATATGTCTACTCTAACTATACATGTAAGAATGGGGAAATAACCATATGACAATTTTACTTTGAAGTAAACTTGAGTCAAAATGCAATTAACCACCTAACCCCATAAGCTTTCACTCTGAGCAGTGGACCATTAGGGTTTTATTTCAGTCCCCAGAGTTTATCAGTAACTCAGACCCATGATTAAATTATTCTAAAAAATTATAGATATTTTTATTTCCCCAGTACACAGCCATCCTGTTATACCTATAAGAGCTATCATGTAAATACAATCACTTTAGAGAGGATGACAGGGAAAAATTTTAGCACATCCTTGTGAAATTATATCAAGGCTATTTCTCAAGCCTCTACAGCATCCTTTATTTTTTCAAGAGAAAGTAGTCTTTACTGTTTCATATATAAATATTGATGGAGAGGAATTGGTTGAAGAACTGCAACTCAAATCCAATTAAGTAGGATTTTATTTCTAGGGACCTCATGTTCAATAAGAGACCATCAATGTTTTCTTTACGTCCTAACCTCTATCTCTCTCTTATTTCTGGTGGCTCAGTGCTGTTGCCTTCTGTGTTCCAGATATTCTACCATCTCCTCTACAATCATCCTACAGAAAATGAATGAAGCACTTTTCAAGGATACTAGGACTCCCATCGGCAGAATTCACTTCTCATGACTTTGTGGACAGAATTCTTCCAGGTGTTCTCAAAGGATGGAAACATGGGTTGGGAAGCTGATCACCTGAAGTAAATACATTCAGTCTCTTCATATTACTAAATATTGGGACTTTTTATTTTTATTATATCAAGGGATTTCTGGTTTTTCACTTTATTCAGTGAAGGCATTTTCTTTACCTTGGTTTTAGTGAACCATTTGTCCAAATAATTTGAGCCATTTCTATCTTTTAAATCCCGCTTACAAAATTCAAAAGAGTAATTTACTCAAGTGAATTAATGTAATGTAATATAAAATTATGTTTCTCTCCACTTTTATCTAGCCATCTCCTACACAGATTTCTTAATTTTTGTGAATACATTAGTGTAAATGAAAAATCTTATAATAGTTTTATTATATGTCTTTATTTTTCATATTTAACTTTTAATTAGCCTCTGAGTCCTACTACATGTAGGATTATCTGAGTGTGATTATGTGTATGGAGGTAACTAAGAATGATGAGGTTTATAAAGACTATGGTAAAGTGGCTCAAGATAAAACATGAGATTGTTTCAGTGCCTTCAAGGAAGGACTGACTGTGCTTCTCAGATAAGAGAAGGGTTGCTTCTAGAGAAGTATACCAGTTTTAGTGTTTGGGTACTTGTCATTGTACAAATCCTTCCAAATTTTGTAATCCAAATTCTATAGGTCTCAATCTGAACCAAGGTTATGACTTTCATTAGTAAGACTGGTGAACACAAGTTAGACATGAATGCAACATAACACAGGATTAGTCTAAGTCTACTTTTCAGATATGTCAATGCTGAGGTTACAAAACATGATGTTATCTTCAATAAAGCATATATTGATGATATTGAGAATTTAAAACCCCCAGCTTGTCTTTTTTCATGTAATCTCTTCAGTGCAATTAGACTTAGCCACTTTACCCATTCTCTGTGAACACCATACAGTGATATATCCCATTACCATCACCTCCATTACCACTCTTACCTGCCAAAGCTCTTCTTCAGCAGATACTTTATGCCAAATTACAAGGGATAATTTAAGTAACTGTTTACCACTGCATACCACTGGCATTCTTTTTTTAAAAAATAATAATTTAATTTTCACTGCTTTCAATACTTATAAATAATCCCAGAAGCCCACTCTGAAGTTTTGTCTATTTATTTGCCTGTTTACCTGAAGCTACATTTTGAGTTAATAATGCATAAGGTGGTCAGGTGCGGTGGCTCACCCTTGTAATTTCAGCACTTTGGAAGTTCGAGGAGGGTGAATCACCTGAGGTCAGGAGTTTGAGACAAGCCTGGACAACATGGTAAAATCCCATCTGTATTAAAAATACAAAAATTAGCCAGGCCTGGTGGTGGGTGCCTCTAATTCTAGCTACTTGGGAGGCTGAGGCAGGAGAATCGCTTGCACCCTGGGAGGCAGAGGTTGTAGTAAGCTGAAAATACCACTGCATTCCAGCCTGGGCAACAGAGCCAGACTCTATTTAAAAAAAAAAGTTAATATTAGTTAATGTTAAAAATGTAATTAACATAAAATTCTATAATTATTTTATGTGGAAATGAATTAATACAGAGAATTAGGTATTTATAAATTACTCCGAATAATGGAGAAGTGAAAACTGTAGATTGGGCACCCAAAATAAGTTATAGAAAGAAACAGCATTGACTTGCCAGTGGAGCTGCTACATCTTCCATAATTAAATAGACTGAATGGCAGACTTGGATGATTGGCTTCAAGTTCACATCACATTTTGGGATCAGGAAGCTACCACCTACAACTGTTGATTCTGGAATCATATCACACCTGCTATATCTGCACTTGGAGACAATATATGCCCTACTTTCCATCTTTTGATAGGTGTAAAGCTAGTGATAGGACACTAAAAGTTATATTAATGCTATTATAGTTAAACCCAATACCTCCATGGACATGCTTAACATCAGAAAAATCATAACAAGCATTTCTGTGAACTTCATCATACTTCTGCATTCCAAAACTAAGTAAATGCATCTGATTAGATGGATTCAAATCATATAAAGAACCTAAGTCACAAAGGAGCCTGGAAATTAATTTATAGACTTAATCATTTCTGAATTTTAAATGGCACTAGGAGGATGATAGAATGAATGTTCTCTACCAAGTCATTAGAGTCACCATTTCCTTTGAACAAATGAATCATAGTGATAAAGTAATAATTAAAAGAAGAAATTTCCACTTGCAAGCCCTTTTTGGGTTGGTCTTTTCTTTTTAGGGATCAGACTATTCATGAGGTTGAAATGAGCAGCCCACCCACGCAAACAACCCACCCTCTCAAACTGAAGAGATGAGCAACAATAAAAAGAAATTTATTTATACACACTAGTGATACCAGTCAGATGTAAACATAATTCAAAAAAAACTACACTTGTACTTCTCAATCCAGGCCATTTTGAACTGATATATTAACTTAATTAAACAAATGAAGGCATAATCTTCTGAATTATAGTTACCACATTTGCACCCTCTATACCAGTGACACTTATCTTACTACTGTTTCTGTAATTCAGTGAGGCCAATATCAGTATTAAATTATAAATTCTGTATCAATTCATAGAAGTAATAAGTATAAGCTAAAAATATGTCTAGGAATATTCTAGAGAGAAAATATAAGCACATATAATGTTTATTCTCATGTTCAATTTCACTTCAGGGAACCTCTCTGCTAATCCCTTTAAAGTGCTGAGTTAAAGGAAGAAACAGTGCTTGTTAGAAGCCTGAAGTTGGCTAAATTTAGATATGTAAATGTCTCCACAGGGCTTGCTTACACTCCATAGGCAGTCTGTATAATCTCTCTCTCTCTCTCCTTTTTTCCCCTCCTTCTTACTCCATTCCTAATTAAAAGAGCTGTTCAGTTACAGGGTCAAATTTCTCATGCTGACCTAGCTTTGCTGTAGCTTTCAGAGGAGTAGAAACCTGTATACCACAGAGCAGTGGCAATTAGTTCTCCTGTAATTAAGGAGTGAAGGGTACTAGCAAATGGAGGTGTGCCCCTTCCAGCCTGCTCAGTGGGAAAACACAAATTGGATTAAGGAGGATTTTCTAAGTACAGTTTCTCCTAGAAATGGGTTCATCATTTCTCCTAGAAATGGCTTACATGCCTGGGAGGAATCCCAAATAAAATTACTGTAATTCTGAATTAGATTGGAAAGTGAAGACACTCACACAGACCCACTCAAGAAGAGAGGCCCTTGGAACTCATCGGTGTCATTTATAATCAGATAAAAAGCTCCCTTAGCCACCCACTGCAGAACTCTAACATGTTGTCATGTTTATTTTAGAATCAAAGCTTGTTGACTATAATCCGGATATAGAAATATAAATAAAATTATTGTTTTTAGTATTATCTTGAATTTTCAGGTGTTTAAATACAATGAATTTTTGTTTTCTATTTTGCTGCAGGCAAGAGAGAGTCAATAAATTCACTTAAGTAACGGAAACTTTACTGTCATAATAAATATTAAAAGATTCAAAAATATAATCATAAAATTATCAGAAACCCAAGTAGTTTTAAAGGCTGTTTAATAATTTAATATCTTCCTCATTGCATCTTTGTTTTATTCTTATGTTCAAAACACTAATCTCCTCTGCCCAGCTACCTCCCTAACTATTTTGGTTCTGTGACAACTTTAGTCTTCAGAGGGCTCTCAGTTTGCCCTAATTCCAATTCTAACTCACAGCACTGATTCACTGCCTTCTACCTCAGTCAACTGGATCATTCACTCCCATATTCCTAAGAGAGAAAATGTCAGGATTAGATAATTTGAAGGCCAGCACATCCTAATTTTGTCTAATTGGTCTGATCCCATTTTTATATTAGCACTATTTCATGTATTTATTTTAGAGCTCTAACTCTAATCTGCCTTTATCTTGTTGGTAGACTTTAAGTTTTTAAGTTCACACAAATGGTTACATACATTGTTTTCCTAATATAAGCTTTATTCCACTGAGAGGTACCTTTACCCACTACCTACATTAATCTATTTTGGTTGCCGAAAAACACCTGGGTCTGGAGAACCAGAGATGGCTTCAGGCCAATTACCTGAACCTCTGTACTGGTCAGCTGTACAAGAGTGGATTATATTGATAAGCATTTATTTCTTGCACAAACGTAATGTGTTGACTGAGGTTCAGTGAATTCAAGTAATGCTGGTTTAGCTTCAGATTACACAGAAGTTCTATGATCCATGAACTAGCAGTTATCTAAGGAATGTTTTCCTCATGGCACAAGGAAGAAGTACAAGAGACCATGATCAACCTGGAATTACACTGTCAAACATCTGTTTGAGTCAGTTGCTAACACCTCATTGGAATAAGCAATTTTGATTGCCAAGCTCAAGTTCAATGTACTCTAACCTCCATGGGACCATGGGATTGTAGATATTTAATAGTATTATAGAATAGGGGAAAAAATACACAGAGATCAATAATTCAATTAAAAATAAAACCTCCACAACCATACCTACTTTATTTCTTCCTAAAATGCATGGACCCTAAAATTCAAGATTTGTTGCTGTACAGAACTACATCAAGGAAAATATAACCTGTAGTTTGCATCAGATCCCATAAGTTAAAGGCACCAGTCAAACAAAACTCTCTAAACTTTAGATGTCAATTCCGAGTCCCAGGCCACCTGTACTTCGAACTGACTGGCTATAAATCAGGGTTTCCCATTGCTGTCTCAGGTTTTTTCAAAAGAACACCTCAAAGATCTCAGGAAGTCACTTTATTTATGTTTACCAGTTTTTCATAAAGGATATAAATGAACACTCAGATGAAGAGGTACCTAGGGTGAGGTCCAAATGTATCCCAAGTGCAGGAATATGTATCTTTGTGGAAGTGCACCACACACTAGCATGTGGACGTATTCACCAACCTGGAAGCTCTAAGCCCAATAGTTTAGGGTGTTTTATGAAGGCTTTATTACATAAATATGATTGATTACATCACTGGCCCCTGGTGATTGAACTCAATTTCCAATCTCTTTTCTATCCTCAGAACTTGGGGGAATGTGGCTAAAAGTCCCCACATTCTCATTATGGTTTGATCTGTCTGGAGAGTAGCCCGCATTGTGAAGCTATCTAGAAAGTCCTCAGCCAAGAGTCATCTCATTAGTATAACAAAGATGCTCATTACTCAGGAAATTCCAAAATTTCACATGCCCTGTGCCAGAAATGGGAACATTTTTTTTTTAATAGCATAGTAGGCACTTTGGCTATATGGCTGAATAAATATATGTGAAATATAAAATAGATACAAGTTAAAAAGTAATTATTTAAATATAATCAAACCCACATCTTAAAGCAGAAATATAAACAATATTCATAGAACCCTTGTCCTAAGATTATATTAACTGAGTTTGGAGACAATTACATACATTTGAGAGTTCCCTTTTAGTTTTAAGAAGGAAATAGCCATACACATAAAAGGATTCAGTCTAAGCAAAACCATATGCATATCCTTATATGCACATATACAGACAAATTAGTAGAAACATGGGTAGACAGTCAAATGCATTAGCAAGAAATCTCTGTTTCTGGGGACACCACCATTTGTCTGAAACAAGGACTGAATGAACTTTTGTCAGATCATTATAAAGATTACAATTTTGTTCTTTTAGCTTTAACATAATGAAGAGGTCTTGATCAATATTATTGGGGAATATCTTTCTTAATTGTTACATAATTTTCTCAGTATTCTCTGGAAATCTTAAAAAGAAATAAATATGCAAGCAAGTAAACAAGCAAATATATCCAGAAGCAGTTTTAAATCTAAGAAAAAATTTTCATGCCTCACAAATTTCACCAGCAAGCCAGCAAACAACATGAGAGCAGGGACTTGGTTGTTTGGTTAATTTGTTTTATGGCTATATCCCCAGTGATTTGATCAGTTTCTAGCATGTAGTTCAGCACCCAACAAATATCTAGCAATTAAATGAATTCCCCATGAATAAATTATTTATGATTTTTTTTTCCACAAAAATTTATCGCCAAGGAAAAAACTCAATATGATTGGTACATCTCCATCAGCCCTTCCCACTAGAAAATAGGTTTTTAAACCAAAGTATGGAAGAACTCTCACTGAACCAAAACACTGACCATCCTCTGACAACTTAGAGCAGTCCGTCAGTTTGAGGTCACACTATGAAACATAAGATTAGAAGCCTATTTTTAAACAAGATGTTCCTTCTAACTGTGGGAAAGAACATAAAGGTTAGGAGGAAACAAAGATGTTGGTAAAGAAGTCAAACTGTAAACCCTGAATCATACAGGCACAGTCCAATAGAAAGTGTCAATTCCAGCACCTAGGATAGTACCCGACATACAGTAGAGTTTCAATAAATATTTATTGAATTTTGTGGGGTTTTTTTCCGAGATGGAGTCTTGCTCTGTCACCCAGGCTGGAGTGCGATGGCACAATGCTGGCTCACTGCAACCTCCACTTCCCAGGTTCAAGTGATTCTTTTGTCTCAGCATCCTGAATAGCTGGAATTACAGGCATGCGCCACTACGCCCAGCTAATTTTTTGTATTTTTTGTAGAGATGAGGTTTCACTATGTTGACCAGGCTGATCTTGAACTCCTGACCTCAGTGATCTGCTCGCCTAGGCCTCCCAAAGTGCTGGGATTGCAAGTGTAAACCACCGTGTGCAGCCAATATTTACTGATTATTGAGATGATTAATTTATTTATTACCTGCTCTCAGGAAACCTAAGAAATTTATTATAATTATCACAACCAAATAATGAGAAAAAATAAAAGATTGGTATTCCAGTTCCTCTCCATCACTAACACCTACCCACCATCAACTGGCATTTATCTTGTTTGTGTGTTGGTTTATCCATTTAATATTTAGCTTTCTATAAGACTGAAAGCTTCATCAGTACGTGGACTTCGTTATGTTCTTGCCGTATCCTCAGCGCATTGAATAGTGTTTGGCTTATTTACATGCTGAGTTAACATTTGTTTGAAGAAATAGTAATAATAAAGATCATCAAAATAGTTGGGTTCTAGGATTACCTCTCCTGGAAACTATCCATATTTTTATACCATAATATTCCCCTGTGCATAAAAATAGGTCACTGAGCACTTTCAACTTGCTTCAGTATGAAAATAATTAAGAAAATGATTTCTTTAAACACTGTCCTTTTTCTGAAAGTCTCATTTTAAATGAAAATATCCATTAAAAGAATAACAGAGTAAGTCATTACCACTTTAATGCAAGGCAGTGCATGGAAGAGTCTTGTTTTCTTTTAGGACATGGAGCTTAGGTAGTAATGAATTCTCCGGGTTTCCCCTTCAGCATGTATCTCCAAATTCTACAACCACAAAAGTTGTAGAAAATTGAAATTTTATTTTTCCATGAATCACATTTGAAAAATGGCATTGAATATTCCACTCCAGCCGTTGAGCCTCATTAGGATAGGATAAGGAGACAGCTATTTCAAGCAAGCTGCAGAGAGCAATTAAGTGAGAGAGAGTAGGAGAAAAAATTCTCTTTAATCTTTAACTTTGTAGTATCCAGTGTTCTAATATGCTAAGTAGTCTTGTCAACTAATCAAGTTTAAAAATCTCACTAGCATGGCCACTTAAAAGAGAGCTTTTCATTAAACTCTGTTCCAAGAAATTCTAAGGCATAACATCACATCTGTCTTCTTTCTAACATCACATCTGTCTTATCTCTGAGATAATATTCCCTCTTAAATCTTGAAATTGACCAACCAATTAAAACAAGCTCTTTTCTTACCGGCAGCTGAGATTGGTGAAATCACTGTTGGATTTGATGAGTTCCCTATTCTGAATATTTCTCTGAGGTCTTTCCCAAGACTAGATCCAGCACACCTTTCTAGCATAAGAATCAGCTCCCTATCTATGGCATATGCATTAAAGATGACGCACAGAGGCCGGGCACAGTGGCTCATGCATGTAATTCCAGCACTTTGAGAGGCCAAGGTGGGTGGATCGCCTGAGCTCAGGAGTTCAAGACCAGCCTGTGCACCATAGGAAAACCTTGTCTCCATCAAAAATACAAAAAAATTAGCCTGGTGTGGTGGTGAATGCCTATGATCCCAGCTACTCCAAGCTGGAGTGAGAGAACTGCTTGAGCCAGAAATGTGGAGGTTACAGTGAGCTGAAATCACACCACTGCACTCCAGCCTGGGGTACAGAGTGAAATCCCATCTCATAAAACACACACACACACACAGGTTGAAGACATGAGCAGGATTGTAAAACTGACCAAGATTGTCTTCATCATCATTCTACCATCCCTTTAAATCATACCATTCCTACTTTCTGGAGCCCTTCCTGAATGTGCACAAGATAGATACTTGTGGATGAAGGCTGAGCACCAGTGGAGAGTTTTATTAACAACCTCTGTTTGGTGAAATAATTTTGGCCATCTAGAATAAACAACCTGGGACTAAGGGATTACCAGGATTTAGGACACTCAGTGCTAAAAACAGGAAAACTCTGGGCAAACCAGAATAGTTTGTCACCTTAACACCAGAAGAAACCACCTAGAATACTGTTCTGCAATTCCTTTATTTCCTGCCAAGCACCCTCCTGTTGCAGTTACACACATTTCACCTAGAAGACCATTACTAGACTGAATTATGTGCTTGTTCTATAAGTGGGTATTATCACCTTGTTTTGAATCTCTTGAATAGTATTTATCATACTATCTTAGTTTCCCTTTACTTGTCTACACCCCTTGGTTTCTTTTTTCTTTTCTTTCTTTCTTTTTTTTTTTTTTTTGAGATGGAGTTTTGCCCTTGTAGCCCAGGCTGGAGTGCAATGGTGCAATCTGGAACCTCTACCCTCTGGTTTCAAGCAGTTGTCTTGCCTCAGCCTCCCAAGTAACTGGTATTACAGGGATGCACCACCAAGCCTGGCTACTTTCTGTATTTTTAGTAGAGACGGTGATTCACCATGTTGGTCAGACTGGTCTTGAACTCCTGACCTCGTGATCTGCCTGCCTCAGCCTTCCAAAGTGCTGGGATTATAGGCATGAGCCACCACAACTGGCCCACACCCCTTAGTTTCTTGTGTGTAATTCCTCCACTAATTAAAAATTTTTGGAAGATGATAGCAATGAATAATATTATATTTAAAATCTCTTTCAGACAATATAGGCAAGAATGGATGAACAATCGCAGTCCACCAGTGATGCTGGCTTGAAGGAGAAATGGTGAACAGCATGTTTTTAGAAATGTTCAAGCATCTCTCCGGCTATATTGCATGTGAATCCTTCTCTAGGAAAATTTTCAAGTTATTTGAACACAAAGGTCCCTTCCCACTGAAGTCATTTTTAGATAGATATTTCCTCAATCAACAGTATCAAATTACCTAAATCCCAAACTCTGATTCTATTGATAAGGAGTCAGATCTACATTTTTTTATATTTTATAACCTACTGAAAAATTCTGAAATAGAGCCAGTTTTGTTCAAGTCTACTAATGCTTATTACATAGCTAAGGTGGGGATATTAAAAATAAAAAGGCATACAATCCTCTGGAAACTCATAATCCAGATAAATGAAACAGACCTTCTCACAGGTAGAGTATATTTAAGCTTTATCTTTCCTGGGTCTGAATAAAACCAGCACTGGTCCCATACCAAAACCTTTCAACTCTGGTTTATTTCTCATATTCATGCATCTAGAGCAAGGTTTCCAATACCGGCTTTACATTATAATCATGTGGGAAGCTTTAATAATATATAAAAGCCTCACCTTTTCCTACGTGTTGCTAATGTAATTGGGTTGAGGAGTGGTCTTTCCAGTTAATTCTAAGTTTCAGTCTGAGATGAGAGTTCCCATAATGAAAGTGAGGGCTAAGCTTAGATCTGAGGTATCAGTAAGTCAGATGAAGTGTGTGAATGCATGTGTGCATTTGTATGTGTATGTGTGTGATGGAAGAATGTGGTTAGGCAGTTTGATAATGAGAATGAAAATAAAAGCAAAACTTTTCATTTAGGGAAGTTCTAATGTGCTTTTGCAATGGGGAAATGCCTACCATTGAAGTTAGGTACAGATAATGTACATAAAAATGCTTTGTAAAATGGAAGGCACGGCTTAAGAAAATACTATAGGTAATTTAACTAAATTTTAAATCCTTAATGGTATTACTTTCAATCTGAAGAAATTTTAAAGAATATTAAGAGATCAACTTTTCACATATAGGTCATGCTTTATGGTAATCTCTGGTTATTTTACATTATTTTTCTTCTTGGAAACAGGGATCTCTATCCAGATCCTAAATTACTTTTAATCCCATTTGACTGCAGAAAATTTTCTTAAGTGTGTGGTTCTATGTTCTTGCCTCATTAATTCCTACCTGGTGAATATCATGGAATCTTTCTTGAATAAGTAACTTTGTGATCCCTCAGGGAAATCAATTAACAGTGTGTAGGAAGTTCAAGTTAGTGTGTGCCTGACCCCAGGACATACCCGGGAAGTGGCTTTTTGAGAGAAACTGCTAATATCAGCTCACTTGACTGTAATGGGCCACTTTCTCTGTAAAGGAGAATGCTGGGGAGTAGGGTAGCTGGGTACTTAATTGAGTTCAGTTTGCTCCAGTTCCTTGCGGTTTCTTTGCATCTGGTAAGTGAAGGTGAATGGCAACACTCTTCTTGGAGCAGCTGTTTGTATTAAAGGACCTGCCCCATGGGAGCGACAATATAGTAAGATGTTGAAAGCATCGCTGCCACAGTTGCCTTTATCTGATGAAAAACCCCAAGTGTGTCAACAAGTACCTGAGTCAGCTCACAAGAGGATCTTCTGAAGCTGCTACTAGTCAAGCAACTGAACTTGAGAGTGTATCCTTCCCAGGCCAGCCTTGAGATGGCGGCAGCCTTAGTCAACAACTTGATTACAGCCTGTGAGTGACTCTGAGCCAGAAGCTTTCAGCTATGCCTTGCCTATGTATGCATTTCTGACACACAAAAATTGTGAAATAATAAACATCTCTGGTTAGAAGCCAGAAACTCTTGAGGTGATGCTATTGTCCTACTGCAACAGATGATTAAAATATTCAGTCCCTCAAATCTAGTGGTTTGCCAGTTGTCACCCTTCTCCTTAAACCCTGATCTAGTACCACTGGAATGGGGAACTTAAGACCTATTTGCTCTATGCATCAGCCTACCCAATCCCATGTTCAGCCCAATGCTCTTGTCATCCTAAGCCCGAGTCACAATGCTCCTGAGTGCCCCCAGCAGAGCTGTTTAGTTATTTATAACTAATATAGATGATTCCATTTGATTCTCAAGAATATTGTGAAGTATTTATTATTATGCCCATTTTACACACAAGGATATTGAGGGCCAGAAAGAATACTTAATTTGTACAAGTAGAAAGTTTAAGACAAAAGAACATCATTTTTAATTCCAGTTTCAACATACAGTGTATTATTCTGAAGCTGCCTCTACTTTATTTTCTTAAAGTTATTCTTTTACAGTTAGAGGAGCTATTACAAGTTATTTGACAAAAAGATTTAAAACATATCAGATAATCCATGCAAAGGGTCAAGTGAGTCAATGTACTTGTTTTTAAAAACTATTATACAAATATAAGATGTTGCTATTAATACACATTCTCTATATAGGCCTATTTGTATTTTGTCTTGTTTGAATTTTGTGGAAATCCACACTGTTAAGTTTCAATTAAAATGTTCTTTGATTCTTGAGATTCAAACATATATTTGGATAATTAAATTGGACCTCATATATGTGATTGGATATGTTTTTCCTCTTCTGTTGTTAAAATTATCAATTTTTATTTTACTTTTGTTTAGTAAAGACTAAACAGAAAGGAAATATTAATGTCAAAAGAAACATAGTTTATAAAGATTTCTTTTTCTCTACTTAATATGCTAAGGGATAGGGGAAAGAGAGATTTTTTAACATAAACCATCCCAGATCTTTAAATTTGTATGTAAAACTGGCACTAGTTCATCACTGCTTTTGCTGAGAAAAAAAAAATCAAAGTCACCCACGAGGGTTTTCCCCTCTCTTTCTTTAATAATGGATACTTTCAGAGACCTCCTAAGGTCCCATTCCCCCTGTCATGTTTAAAGGGTTTATTGTTTCCAGAAAAGCTTTTGCTGCTCCCTCTGGAGACTGAGCCGATCCAAGGTAATATTAATTCTGTGCCTCTCTCTTGTCGGAACTCAACTTCAAATGGAATATATGAGATGAAAGCTGAAAGAGAGGTTATGTGGGCTGTCATCCACCATTGTGTCTGAGGCATCAACTGTGTTCAGAACAAATTAGGTGTCAGTCCGGTAAATCACAGTCAGGAAGGGAAATCAGTTTACAGAAGACTTATTTGGTCTCCTGGAAGGCTCTTTCATTCAGAGAACAGTTAATCTTTCTTTTCTTTTTGGTAATTAAAAAAAAATCTGAGATTTGACTGGTCATTTTTATTATCTCATCAAGCCCCATCCCAAATCAGTGTGTTTCCCCTACAAAGATGAAAAGCTGTTGCTCTAAAGGACTAGTTCCATTTGCAGAACCATTCACATGGTATGTCTCTTTTTTAAGTCTAAGTTCCTAAATGAGGAAAGATATGGGAAGAAAAGGAAGAAGAGGCGAGGTTGGGTAAGGGGGTGATGTGGAAGGTGTCCCTCGACATGTGATTAGCTGCTGGCTTGTTTCAGGGGTGTGGCAGATCAAGGAGAGAATGCGCAAGGAGAAGCAAGGAAATCTGGCTCTCAGGGTATTTATTTCAGTTTTTGAAATCCTCCCTGATCCTATTAGCCCTTCATTAAGAATTTTGGATGGCAGAAGAAAAGAAATTGCTTTTTACTTTCGAATATAGAATTTTAAACCTGTTGTATCTTTAACGTGAGAGAAAAGGAGGCAAGAGAAAAGAAAATGAAATTATTCGTATTTGTCAGATCAGGCTCCCAAATATTTTGCTTTAACGTAAAATAAAAAATGCATTGGAATTTATGAGGAAGTAGAAGACCAAAAAAAAAAGTACTAGACTCAAACTCATCTGACCAGCACTCCAGTTTCGATGACTAATGATCTTAGGACTCTGACATGAGTATCTGAAATTAATCAAAATCATTTTTTTATAGCATGTTTGCTTACATGTCTGCTATGTTTTGGGTAGAGCTAAACCTGAAATATTGAGTTTGTCTTAGTCATTTTTCCAGCTGAATTATAGCAGTGAATTGCTGTGTGTTCCCCAGGCTTATCTTCCAGAAACTAGAACATTAACCTTCACAATTTATCTAGGTAGTAGAGCACAAATTAATCATTTTTTTTTTAATTTAAACACTCAAAAACAAATCAAATAGTATACTATAAAGAAAGTAATTTCTGTTTCTAGATATACAGCATAGGCTGAGAGAACTTCTGAATATACTACATTGTGAAGGTAATGACAACTCTTCTCCAAACTATTTAATTCTTATGTTTACACTTAAACATTTATTTTAGAAAATTTTAACACTTTCAGAAACTGAATTTGTCACAAGTAGGCTATTGTAAGATCCTCCATCCCAATGAAAACAAAAACAAAATCAAAACCCACAATGACTCTAAATCTTATAAAGAAACTATCATCTAGAACTAAACTGTCTAGAATAATTAGTGCTCTTATTTTGTCTCCACTGTACTCCATTGCTTAATGCAAAATAGAGAATGTGCCATCTGAAATGAAATATGGCATTTGAACAGGTCAAGCTTTAAGTAGACCTAGAACACACTCACAGAGTATGACAAAAGCAACAAGAATGGCAATACAACCATTGTGGCAAACACAAAATTCTTGCCCTTAATAGGTCAGAGTTATGACTGAAGCCCTTACTTCAGACTCTTCAGTGTCATCTTATAAAGCATAGTGACAACAAATATCTGGCAAAATCTTTTAAAGTCTAAAACAAAAAGTTACTTTTTATACATAGTTGTTTCTATCTTACAATGCAGTTACTTATACATTGGTTAGATTATTCAGTGTTTGTTAGATTATTCAGAAGAAATAATCCAATTTAATCTTGACCTAATAAGATTTTCCTCTTAGACATTTTTACATAAAAAATTACTAAAATAACAATTCTGATGAATTTCTTTTTAATCAAACAAACACTATGTGCTTAAACCACAGTAAGGAAATTAGAACATTTCTTATTCTATATAATATGATGTTACCAAATATATAATAACTCTTTTCCTCAGCTTTTGTTTATACTAACAATCATAATCTGAAAAATGTATCTCAATGCCACAGTAAACTAGCATCCATGCTTATTCCACATAGGTACCACCAGTGGTCCCTGTGGTGTCCTTTCAACAATGACAAACTCCTTAGGGTTGCCAAATGCCTGATGGAAAACCTGCAAATCATGTACTGTATCCTCCTCAATTTGAATCAGAGCCAAGAGATTTTCTCAACTTCAAATAAAGCTGCTTCTTGTTGTAGTTCTACAATATATGTGAGAGTAACCGGGGCTACCGTGGAAAAGAGCAGTCCCTGAAGAAGACAGCCAGGGATTGAGACCGTCCAGAAATGATAAATATTAAATGTGGTTACTTTCTGCTTCTGGGGTACTATGGTAGAGCATCTCACAACTGTTGGAGCCTGATAATTCTTAATTTCTTTTTTTTTAATTTTTATTTATTTATTTATTTATTTATTTTTGTGAGACAGAGGTTTGCTCTTGTTACCCAGACTGGAGTGCAATTGATTGATCTCAGCTCACTGTAACCTCTGCCTCCTGGGTTCAGGCAATTCTCCTGCCTCAGCCTCCCAAATAGCTGGGATTACAGGCACGCGCCACCATGCCCAGCTAATTTTTTGTAATTTTAGTAGTGACGGGGTTTCACCATGTTGACCAGGATGGTCTCGATCTCTTGACCTCGTGATCCACCCGCCTCAGCCTCTCAAAGTGCCGGGGTTACAGGCGTGAGCCACCGCGCCCGGCCTATTTTTTAATTTCTTTAAAACAAACGTTTTTTGACATGATCTCCTGAATTACGGCCAGTAATAGGCTTTTCTTTTCGCCCGTACATTTATATATATTCCCATACATGTACTGGTTTGGGTGCTTTCGAAGGGGTGGTTAAAACTGTTTCCATGCAAGTAATTTCTGAACTGTTTTCTTTGGTGGTTGGTGCAATCATTTTTCATTGCTTCTGAGAAACTAACTCCATGAGAGATCACTTTGCCTAAATTTAACTTTGTTATAGCGCCACATTTTGTCTACTTTCTTCTGTTTTTATGACGGTTCTGAGATCCACAACACAACAGCATTGGATACAATGAGTTCTAAATTTCTCTTCAAAGAATCAGTATGTCATTATGTTCAGTTATTTGTCTTTCATTTTAAAGTTTAACTTCCTTTTAGTTCCAGTAAACAACCTTCTCTACCGGTTCTAATCAGTAGTTCACATCTATTCCCCGGGCCCCCAGGTCTGTCCTGACTCATCCTGATCACCTGCTTCAGTCAACTGCTCCAGTAACCTGCTCCAGTCATCTGCTTTGACCTAGTTCACTCCTGGCCACCTGCTTTGACCTGCCCCTAAACTTACTACCCACCAAACCACCCACCCTGCCACTCCAGGTTGGACCCCTGCACTCTTTAAAATAGCCAATCCGGATTAGTCTACCTCTAACCCTAGCCAACAGGGGAACAACACACCAGTAGGGGTGACGCTCCTGTCAGGAATAAGTACCCCCTTTCCTCCCTTGTCCAAATGTGCAGTCATAGCTGCTCCATCCATGAGCCACACCCTTTTACAGAAATAAACTGTCTTGCTGAGAGAATTTACCTTCGAGTACTATTTCTTTTGTGGCATCAAAATTTTACTTATAACAACAGGAAACGATGAAGAGTGGGTAGTCCTAGAAATTTACAGTGTCCTGGTTTCACAATGGGATTCCATACAGATAAGATTGAGGGGAAAGTTAAACATTATGTTGATGATACATCTCTTACATAGTCTATGAAACATTTAAAATCATGGGAAAAGTCACCAATATTTAAAATATCTGCTACACAGCCCATTTCCAGTAACAGGATTGATACTACCAACTCTTCTAGTTGGGTTGCAGGCTCTTTCAGTCCTGAGAAAATTACTTTAGTATACTGGTTCATCCTCTTCTCACCTGCAAATGGCAATTATTTCTATCCTTGCTTTTGTTACCATCGATACTATATGGATGAAATGAAAGAACGTCACAAGTAAAACATGTACAAATACATGATAATATTAGAAAGGTCCTGTCACTGGTCATATCTGTGTCACTATTCTGTACAA
This sequence comes from Saguinus oedipus, assembly GCA_031835075.1. Taxonomy (NCBI): domain Eukaryota; kingdom Metazoa; phylum Chordata; class Mammalia; order Primates; family Cebidae; genus Saguinus; species Saguinus oedipus. Next base: position 79,343,245 of record CM063182.1, read on the forward strand.
GTCTGAAGGTGTTTCTTCTCACTGTTCATTCCTCTTGTCTAAATTTCCATTCTACCTGCATTTGTCTCCATTGCCACTTCTCCCTAACTAGCTTTGGGTGAATTTGACTAGAGATATAACCAGAGATTCCATAATTTCACTTTTAAATAATTTCCTGGTATCCTGACCAATCATAATTCTACAGAGGGTAATTATTGGATACTGGAATTACTCCTTGTATCTTCACTTGGTCTAAAACTTTTGTTTGAGATGTTATATCATCTCCTAATAACCTACTTTCTTGTTCCAGTCGTGCCTGTCTCTCTCTCTCTTTTGCCAGACATCATGATTCCCGATTTTCTGTCAGACTCCAGGATCCTAATTTTATGTTCAGCCTGACAGCCTGGGTATAATTTCTCTTCTTTCTTCTGTTCCATTTGTGGTGAGCACAGGACAACTCTGATATAACACCAACTTCGCTTAATAGTCATGTTTGATTGTTCCCATCAGCTCAGTTTCTGATTTTCCTTCCAGTTTCCTTTAGCTACTCCAACATCTTTTTTTTTTTTTTTTTTGAGACTGAGTTTCACTCTTGTTACCCAGGCTGGAGTGCAATGGCGCAATCTCAGCTCACTGCAACCTCCGCCTCCTGGGTTCAGGCAATTCTCCTGCCTCAGCCTCCCAAGTAGCTGGGATTACAGGCTTGCGCCACCATGCCCAGCTAAATTTTTTGTATTTTTAGTAGAGATGGGGTTTCACCATGTTGACCAGGATGGTCTCAATCTCTTGACCTCGTGATCCACCCGCCTCTACTCCAACATCTTAATAGACACGGAGTCATCTGGCCTCTGGGCAGGTGGTACAAATATACTATGCCCCCTCTCCTAAGGCCTGGGTCCAGGTTACAGCATCATATCAATGGGAACTGTGGTCTAGTATTCTAGGGGATTTCTAACAGTTAATGGGCCCAATTTGAGAAAGGAGAGCCAAGAGGACAACCTAGACTCCATGAGACATTTTGTCTTCCAAAATTTCTGCAAAGGGATGATAGAGGTTTGCTAATAACTGATGTGATATACTTCAGTTTTTTTTCTGCCACTTGTCGTTTGCCCCTCACTTACATTCTTCTTCCCTCAACTACAAAGTTATCAAATTATTGCTCTTCTCTTTACTGTGAAACTTGTTTTCAAGATCAGTCACCACCTAAATCTCTGGTTCATCATCTCTCATCCACTAGCCCTCTGGGATTTTGCTTTTTCCTCTCTTTCCTAAAATTAAACTGTTCACTGTAATGGTAATCCTCAAATTGCCAAATCCAACAAGCCTCTATTTCTCATACTATTGGGATTCTTTGTGATGTTCGCAATAGTTGAGTGCACATACCATAAAATGATCTTCTGTCCTGGTTTCTATGCCCTACACACTTATGTGGCCTTTATTTTGGATTGATCATTTTCTATCACTGAGCATTCTTCTTATCTGTCAATCCCTGGAACTTCCCAAATCCTTTTAAACTACGCAAAATTTAAGTTACAGTCTTCTTGCTTCTCTTGTCATCAAATTTTTAGCTCTTCTTTGTCTCCTTACACCCAGACCTGTATTTCCAGCTGCTGTCAATTTTCCACGGCCATGTTCCATGGGTGTATCTGACACAATACACATGAGACTCAACTTTTCACCAAATCATTTTCTTTTGCTCTAATTTTAGCTCTATGTTTCATTCAGTAGACACAACTAAAGTTTTTATAGTTCTTCACCACCACTCAATTTCTGCTGATCCTACCCCTCCCACAGACGCCTAATCCTTCACTCTTCTGTCATCTACAACCCCACCGGCATTTTTATTTAAGGCTCTCATCATCACTCAGTCTGACTTCAAACATCCAAACGAGTTTATTTTACCTCCTTCCTGGCCATCTCCTGAAATACTTGCCCCAGCATGTCCTTTTCTCACCACTCTTAGATCATATGAACATATGCGTTTGTTCCCTTTCCTTTTCTCATGCAGATGTCTCTGCTAGCATTTCCTTTGTATGGTTGAATGATTCTTATTTCTTCCTAGATTATTCCTCCCTCCAAATTATTTCAAATAAATTTGTCAACCTGCCAAGTAATCACAACTTGTTTCCATGTGTTTTTGACACTTGCACCAGGTGCATACTAAAGGGAAACCTATCTTTTGTTTTGCCCCAGAGCTGCTACTAATCTGTGATCAAAAGCTCTCCTGGACTTTTCTAACAGGAGAAACTGACTTCCCTTCCTTTTTGTTTTTGTTTGTTTGTTTCCAATGCTAATATTTACTTTTTACCATCTTAGTTGAAAAGATTTCAGTTTTTCTCTCGCTTATAATTCTAGGATATTGTTGGAACCCAGCATACTTGAAATGTGATAACTGAGTCCAAGATGTGGGGAAAAGCAAACTTGAAGGAGCCAATGGAACCACATAGGCTCTGTGATGTAGGCTAGAGCCACTTGGATTTATTTTTACTCATTTAAAAATCTTCCTGTATTATGATAGTTGCCTTTTAGGAGATCAAAGGAGCCAGTGCAGAAATGTTGTTTTCCTGACTGTGCAGCACACAAACATCATTTAAATGTCCCCTCAACATGTGCTCACATCCAAAGCCCATCAGAGCATCAGGCAGCAATGGGAGCTGGCACCATGCCCGCATTGTTAGTCTTGCTCCATTATGATGGAAATAGCAGGCAAGACACACAGAAAGCAGGGTGGGGGAGTGGAGGAGGTTAAACATAGTTCCTTGGCGGGCGTTGGGATTGGGGGTTGGGGAGGTAAGGCGTGGATGCAGACATAGTCCTGATAACATGATGTTTGAATTTTTATTTTTCTATTGAAAAAGCAGATTGATGTGAGAATGGCTTCATAATCTCCGTGGCTGGAGGTGATTTTTCAAACTCCTGCTTTAGTGTCTTTGGAGATAGAGCCCCGTGGCCACGTGAGGCCTGAATGTTGAGATTAATCCCCCACGTTTGGAAGATGGAAATGGCAAAACAGACTATGGATATATCAAGGCAGATCAAATGCCAGAATCCAAAAAGCAAATGATGCCAGCAAGCAGCAAAATTTCTATTCATTCTTCTTCTAGGATCCAGTTTGCTTTCAGCATATGTGAGTACACTTCATGAGATGATTTTCATAGCATTCATTTACCAAGTACATATTAATATTCAAAGAACTTTTATATTTACTCATTCATTTGGAACATATATCTCTCCCGTAATGTTATAAAGCATCAAAGCTTGAAATTCCTCAGAGATCATTTCTCCAATGCTCACATACGCTGAAATCCAAAGGGGTCTTAGTTTGCTTAAAATCTTATACACAGCTAGTAATATTGGGTCCTACGCTGGTGGGATTTTTACTCCAGAGCTTTTTACATGACCCAGAGCAACCACCTAGCCAAAAATTTATTTATGATTTTTCACAGGTGGTAATTGTTTGAAAACATATGTTTAGAGGGGATAAGGGGAGATTGGGAAATGGTGCCTCCTGCAATTGAGAAGGAACCCTGTGGAAACACTGGAAGCTTTACGTCTGCGGTGGGTTGTGAGTGTCCAGTGCAAGTGGAATGGTATTAAAAGAAACATGCCTATAATGCTTCTTGTGAAATAAACATTTCACAATGTTTATTTTTAGTATAACACAATGGGGCTAGCTTCCTATCTTTGCCACTTTTTTCCTCTGTCCTTTATTTTGGAAAAAAAGCCATTTATAGAAATATGAAAGTATGAGAGAGTAACACTCCTGGTATTGATTCTTGCCCTCTCCATTGGCCTTTACTGCTACAATTCCCCACACAGACCGGACATATCCTCTTTAGGGTTGTTCTAGGGGGGCAAGTTGATTATTGGTCTTAAGCACCTGTTCACAAAGATATTCTTTGACCATTCCTCAGACTTCCTACAGAATATCTTTAAGAAAGAACAACTTAGGTTTCTGAAATTAGTAGTGAGAATCGATGATCCAATAGATATCTTTCTCTAAGATTCTCTCATCCAAATAGTCTCCCAAACCCAGTAGAGAGTTATACTGGGCACGTTTTAGGTACCAAACACCTCTCACTGCACACAGCTTCCTCTTTTGAAATGCCTTTTATTTCCTACTTGTCTAAATGTGCTTACTCTTTAAAATCTACTCACTGCGACATCTCTTATTAGAAACATTTATTGAATATAAGAAATGGATTATCTGGATATCTATAGCCCCAAGGTCATGACTACAAGTCTAATATGTAAGAACAGAGTATGATTTCTCTCTTTACTTTTTCCTTTCTAGTTACACCATGGAATTTAGGAAGAGGCTCATTAGAATTTTTGGAAATTAATTTTTTTTCTGTCTTTAAAATGTTGTATTAGAAGCTTAGAAAATCGTCAAGGAATAGCTTTGTAATTTGGTCTATCTGAAAGTTATGGTGAATAATCAACCTGTTATCTCTAGAAAATGACCCTGAGGTGCACTCTCTGTGGGATCTTACCTCAGTGAAGTCTAAAGGAAATCCTCAGTATGTTCTCATTCTCTTATGTCTTGCAGTACCTTTAGTATATAAATGGATCCAGAGGTTTCAGTAAATATTTGCTCATTACTTTCTCAACTCCCACATTGATATGACAGCGTGTGATAACTCTAGCCAATTATAATTCCCTCTGGCATACATTATTAGAATGGAAGCCAAGTGACTAAAGTTCTTGTCCAAAGTCTAACATGCTATGGATATATAAAATTGCACATAGCAATTTATCTCTCTAAAAATAAGTTGATTTTCAATTAGTCCAAAAATAGTAAATTTTGCTCTGCTCACCTTCAGAAGCTTTAGTGAAAAAAGCCTTAAATAAAATGGCCTTGATACTCCCAGGCTCTGTAATTTATTTCAGATACAATCATTATAATATCACCATTAGTGCTTATTATATTTTTTGGATTGTCATCGTTAGTTTAATATTTTATGATATTCTACTTCATTTCTATCATTTTTTCTTACATCTCATTTAGGTTTTATACATGTTAGTTGCAGACAAGTATGTATTACATCTTTTGTGTTGTTTCATCTGCTGCCACAATTAGTCAGAATGCTCAACAAATATTATTACTTGCTTGTGTTTGAATCTATCATGAGATGGCACTGGGAATAGAGCTATAGGTTTCTTATGTGAAAATAAGAGTGGTAGAATAAACAAGTCATTCAAGTATTCAGTTGAATTTTATGTAATGGGAGAAAAAAAGATGAGTAATCTATACAACTGTGGAAGACAAAATTGTCCAGGGAAGGCAGAGAAAAGGCTTTTTATGTGTTTGGGAAGCCACCTGCAATCATTGCCTCCCCATCCAGAGGTCAGAAGATACGATTATGGAAGTGACAGCCTTGCCATCCCTATTTATTAATCTCAACAATACTCACAATCATCAGGAGAGGCAGGCAAAGGAAAGCACTCTGAATTTGAGACACAGGAAAGCAGTTCTCATCGGAGTGGGGTTTCCCAATAAGTCAACCCTTTTCTTCTCTTCCTGAAAGGGTCACAGGCTGAACCGGCTGTGCTGATTGTCTCGTTGACAGCCCCAGTTGACCGGCAAATGAGTGAAATTTTTGTGCAGCTTGGTGACCACAGATGCCTTAACCACCCTCCTTGTCAAACTCAGACTCAGCTGCCAGCTCAGAGAGCTAGAGGAGCATAACTATATTGGCACCTCTCCAGACCCCAAGACCTCATTGCCTGCTACCCTCTCTCACCTCCTCCACCAGGCAAACAAAAAGGTTAACGGTTAATGATGTTTAGCTTGCTCGCTCTGCTAAAGAATGGGGGTGGGGGATGCATATATTTTAATCCAGAAATCAGTATCATAGGTGTCATAAAGATAAAGTGTGGTCGCTTGTATGAGAAAGAAGCAGCATGATTGTGTACCTCTAGACTTGAAAGCCAGGCTTGAGATTTACATTCTAGCTTTAAAACTAGCTCACAATATGATGTTGGAAAAATCTAACTCCTGTTAATCTTAGTTATTTTCTTTGTTGAAAATGACATTTAAGGACAAATAATCTCTAATTTCCCTATGATCTCACCAAAAAAAATCCTTTAAGGTTTAAAAACAGAATTTTTGCAGTGAATTTCTATGGAAGAAATGATTTTAATACACGAATTTAAAGATAACTTTCTAGAAACTATCATCTTAAATAGTCCATTCCATTGAAAAATATTTGAATATGTTATTTAACAACCAATGAACAAACTAGCCAACAACCAAAAATATTATTCAGCACCCATTATGTGTTTGCCATTTTCTGCTTCTGTTTTTTATTAAGATTAATCAGATTAATATGTAGGAAACAACTTAAATTTAGGTAATTAAACTGTGTGGCAGCCTTGAGAATTTTTTCTCTTCATCATGCCAATCTCCAACCCTAAAGATTAACTGTAACTGACCAAGGATCCCGGCTCCTGCACTCAGAAATGTATGTATGCCCTGCTGAGGCCACACCTCAGCAGGACAAGGCTGACCTGCTCCTGGAAGACTGAAGCCATTCTGGTAGCCAACACTGCCTTGAGGATTCCATAGCTTGATCAGTTTCATTGGTTATCATCACAGTATAGGATACTTCCCCCTACCCCAATATTTATTCCATCTCTTCTACATGTGGAATCAGCTATGAATTATGGTTTTATAACCCTCACAGATTTTCTTGGCTCTCTTCCTATCATCGCCCATGCAGGCATTTCCAAGAAAATCCTTGAACAACAAAATCTTCCCTTGACATCTGCTTTTTGGATCTCGCTATTAGCCATAATTAATATGAACTAAAAATTGTGTAAGTCCTTTATATAAATGAACAAATCAATAAGGCATTAAGTGGCATCTGAGAATGGTAAAGATTATGTCTGGCTTCAATTTTTAGGCTTATCAACTTCTGGGTATGTCATCTAGCCTAATAATTTATTCTCTCTATGCCTCAATTTTCTTCACTTTAGAAAGGAGATAATAGTTTTTCTTATATTTAGAATCTTGGTGCCTACAAATTAAGTTAGTATACGTTTATCTGTTAGAACAATGCTTATTGTATCCATTGTATTCTTTTTTCAGCTTGATTGAAGTATAATTGACAAATGCATACCTTGGATAATAATTCCCATAGTCAAGCTAATTAACATGTATATCACCTCACAGCTACCTTTTTGTATATGTGGTGAGAATGCTTAAGATAGACTGTCTTAGAAATTTTCGAGTATACTACACGCTACTATTAACTGTATTTACCACACTGCATGTTACATCTCTAGAACTTCCTCATCTTAAACTGAAAGTGTATACATTTTGACCAATATCTCCCGATTTCCTCTACTACCAGCAACTTCCAAAAATTATTACATTGTTTCTCTAAGTTTAACATTTTATAGATTCCACATATAGAATCAAATAGTATTTCTTTCTCTCTGTCTGACTTATTCCACTTTGCATAATGTCCTACAAGTTTTTCCACATTGTCACAAATGATAGGATTTACTTGCTTTTTTTTTTTGAGACGGAGTTTCGCTCTTGTTACCCAGGCTGGAGTGCAATGGCGCGATCTCGGCTCACTGCGACCTCCGCCTCCTGGGTTCAGGCAATTCTCCTGCCTCAGTCTCCTGAGTAGCTGGGATTACAGGCATGCGCCACCATGCCCAGCTAATTTTTTGTATTTTTAGTAGAGACGGGGTTTCACCATGTTGATCAGGATGGTCTCCATCTCTTGACCTCGTGATCCACCCGCCTCGGCCTCCCAAAGTGCTGGGATTACAGGCTTGAGCCACCGCGCCCGGCCAGGATTTCCTTACTTTTTGAGGTAAAATACATTTCATTATATTTATACAGGATAATTAATTCATACCTTCATGTGTTGATAGACACTTGCTTTATTTCCATATCTTAGCTATTATGTAGCTGCAAAGAACGTGGGAATGCAGATATCTCTTCAATATATACACTTCAATTTCTTTGCTTATATATCATATGATAGTTCTATTTTTCACCATTTGAGGAAACTCCATACTGTTTTTTGTAATAATTGTATCAACTTACATTCACACCAGCAATGTGTGTGTTCCCTTTACTTCACATCCTCATCAACATTTATTCTCTTATCTTTTTGATAGTAGCTGTCTTAATAGGATGAGTTGATATCTCATTGTGGTTCTGACTTGCATTTCTCTGATGATTAATGATGTTGAGCACCTTTCCATATTTACTTATTGGCAATTTGCATGTCATCTTTCAAAAGATATCTGTTCAGGTCCTTTGCCAGTTTTAAAATCATGTTATTTAGGTTGTTTGTTTGTTTTGGGGACTTTTAAGTATTTTTTTCTATTGAGTTGGATGACTTCTTTGTATATTTTCAATATTGGCCCCTTATCATATATATGGTTTGCAAATATTTTCTCCTATTCCATAGGTTGCCTTTTCATTTTGTTGGTTGTTTTCTTTGCAATGCAGAAGCTCTTTAGTTTGACATAGTCCCAATTTTTTAATTTTGCCTTTATTGCCTGTGCCTTGGGTATTATAGCTAAAAATGTATTGCCAAGACCAATGTCAAGGCGCTTATTTTATATATATATATATATATATATATATATATATATATATATATATATATATTAGAAGTTTTACAATGACAGGGCTTATGTTTAAATCTGTAATTCATTTTTAGTTTATTTTGTGTGTGGTGTAAGATGAAGATCCACTTTTATTATTTTTCATGTGGATATCCAGTCTTTTCAGCAACATTTATTAAATGTACAGTCCTTTTCCCATTATTATTCTTGACAGTTTTTTAAAGATTAGTTGAATAGATATTTGAAAATTTATGTCTGAGGACTCTATTCTAGTCTACTAATTTATGAGTATACTATTATGCCAGTACCATGCTATTTTGATTATGACTGCTTTGTAATATAGTTTAAAATTGGGAATTGTGATGCCTCCAGCTTTGTTCTTCTTTTTCACCATGACTTGGGCATTTAGGAGAGTCTTTTGTGGTTCATAAAATATTAGGATTGTTTTTCCCATTTCTAAAAAAAAAAAAGACAATATTGAAAGAACCACAATAAGCATGTGAATCTTTCACCTGCAACCAAGGTATCCACTTTCTGTCATCAGAACTGACTAGGAGGCTGGTGTGACCCATGAAGAGGAAGGAAGAGCAGTGTGATGTAATGACCGACCTGAAAGCCACACAGGACAAGGGAACTTCCACTCCCAGCCAAGGGAGGTGGTAAGTGAGTGTGCTAGCCAGCAGAGAAAACCATGCTTTTTCCATGGATCTGTGCAACCCATTGATCAGAAGACTCCAAATGTAAACTCATCCCATGGGGGTCTAGCATCCCAAGCCAGGAGCCACACAGATTCTGAACAGCCTCGCAGTTGGAATCTGCTTAATCCTACCAAGCACCTGGGGAGAGGGGTGATCAGCACCACAGTGGCCACTGCCTGCCATCTCAGTGGTTTGAGCTCTTTGGGGGAGGGGCAGAAGCCAGCACTGGAACTCACAACTGCCCAACACACTAAGCTCCCTGGGTGAGGGAAGGGCGGCATCTATCTTTTTAGCTCTAGGCTGTGCTTGCTGGAGCTAGGGAGGTTGTATAGCTTGGTCCCAAGACATGGCCACCTCAGACCAACACACTGGCTGTGGCAGACTGCCTCTTCAGGCCTGACCTTGATTCATCCTTCCTCACTGGGTAGGGCTTCCCTGCAGGAACTCCAGTAACTCCAGCCAGTCACTGAGGGACAGAACCCAGATCTCCCTGGGCCTGAGCCCCTAGAGGGAGGCAGTCTCTATGAACCAGAAGACCTTACCTTTTCTCCTGGTAGTTCTAAGGAATCCAGATAGCCCAGATGAGTGGGCTTTCCCTCAGTGAAGCACACCTTTTCCACCAAGGGACAAAGTGCTTCATTAAAAGAGTCCTGTTACCTATGGCACCTAACTGGGTAATACCTTCCAGGTATTAGGGGTTGTAAGACATCCTATACAGGAGTGATCCCACTGGCATCAAGTTGGTGCCCCTCAAGGTCAGAGATCCCAGAATAAGGAGCAGGCACCCATCTGTGCTGTTCTCCAGCCTCCTTGAGTGACGTCTCCAGGGGCAGGAGTGCATCAGTTGAATAGGGCCCGAAATGAAAGCCCAGCAAACCACACAGCCCTGAAGAAGAGGAACCTGATCGTTAAGAGAAAAACCAACAGAAAGCAACAAAAACAGCATCAATGACAACAGAAAACTCCCCAAAAAAGCCACCCAAGAGTCAGTAGCCAGAAAGATTGAAAGTAGACAACTCACGGAGATGATTATCAACAACAACAAAAAAAGCTGAAAACCCAAAAGGCCAGGGTACCTCTTCTCCTACAAATGATCACAATGTCTCTTCATCAAGGGCACAGAACCAGATGGAGGATGAGATGGATGAATTGACAGAAGTAGGCTTCAGAAGGTGGGTAATAAAAATCTACAATGAGCTAAAGGAGCATGTTCTAACCCAATGCAAAGAAGCTAAGAACCTTGATAAAAGGTCAGAAGAGCTGCTAACTAGAATAACCAGTTTAGAGAGGAACATAAATGACCTGAAGAAGCTGAAAAACACAGCATGTGAACTTTACAAACCATACACCAGTATCGACAGCTGAATCAACTAAGTGGAAGATATGATATTAAGAGTTTGAAGACCACGTTGCTGAAATAAAGCATGCAGACAAGCCTAGAGAAAATGTCATTAAAAAAATGAACAAAACTTTCAAGAAATATGGGACTTCATGAAAAGACCAAACCTATGATTGATTGGAATACCTGCAGGAGATGGGGAGAATGGAAATGAGCTGGATAACACACTTCAGGGCATTATCAAGGAGAACTTCCCCAACCTAGTAAGGCAGGTCAACATGACAATTGAGGAAATACAGAGAACACCACTAAAACACTCCACAAGAACCTCAACCCCAAGACACATAATCATCGTATTCTCCAAGGTCAAAATGAAACAAAAAATGTTAATGGCAGCCAGAGAGAAAGGCTAGGTCACCTACAAAGGGAAGCACATTAGACTAATAGTGGACCTCTCAACAGAAACCCTACAAACCAGAAGAGATTGGGGGTTAATATTCAACATTCTTAAAGAATTTTCAACGTAGAATTTCATATCCAGCCAAACTAAGCTTCACGAGTGAAGGAGAATTAAAATCCTTTCCAGACAAGCACATGCTGAGGGATTTCATTACCACCAGACCTGCCTTGTAAGAGCTCCTGAAAGAAGCACTAAATATGGAAAGGAAAAACCAGTACCAGCCACTGCAAAAACACACCAAAATATAAAGACCAATGACACTATGAAGAAACTGCATCAACTAGCATGCAAAATAACCAGATATCATCACGATGAGAGGATCAAATTCACACATAGCAATACTAACCTTAAATAAAAAAGTGGCTAAATGCACCAATTAGAAGACACAAACTGGCAAATTGGATAAAGAGTCAAGACCTTTTGGGGTTCTATATTCAGGAGATCCATCTCATGTGCAAAAACACATAGAAGCTCAAAATAAAGGGATAAAAAAAAAATTTTAAATTTCCAAACAAATGGAAAGCAAAAAAAGGAGGGGTTGCAATCTTAGTCTCTGAAAAAAACAAACTTTGAAGCAATAAAGATGAAAAAGACATAAAAGGGTATTACATAGTGGTAAATGGAACAATTCAACAAGAAGAGTTAACTATTCTCAATATATATGCACCCAGTAGAGGAGCACCCATATCCATAAAACAAGTTCTTACAGACCTACAAAGAGACTTAGACTTCCACACAATAAGAGTGGAAGACTTTAAACCCACTGTCAATATTGTATCAATGAGACAGAAAATTAACAAGGATATTCAGGACTTGAACTCAGCTCTGGATCAGGTGGACCTAATAGATATCTACAGAACTCTCCACCCCAAATCAAAAGAATATATATTTTTCTCACTGTCACATAGCACTAATTCTAGAATTGACCACATAAACAGAAGTAAAACACTCCTCAGCAAATGCAAAAGACAGAAATTATAACAAAACACTCTCAGAACACAGTGCAATCAAATTAGAACTCAGGATTAACAAATTCACTCAAAAATGCACAACTACATGGAAACTGAACAACCTGCTCCTAAATAACTCCTGGATAAGTAATGAAATTAAGGCAGAAATTAAGAAGTTCTTTGAAACCAATGCAAAGAGACAATGTAACAGAATCTCTGGGATATAGCTAGAGCAGTGTTAAGAGAGAAATTTATAGCACTAAAAGCCTACCTCAGAAATCTAGAAAGATCTCAAATTGACACCCTAATATCACAATTGAAAGAGCTAAAGAGGCAAGAGCAAACTAATCCAAAAGCTAGCAGAAGGCAAGAAATAACAAAATCAGAGCAGAAGGGAAGGAGTTAGAGACATGAAAGACCCTCCAAGTCAATGAATCCAGGAGCTGTGTTTTTTTAAATATAAAAAAATAGGTAGACCACTAGCTAGACTAATAAAAGAAAAAAGAGAGAAGAATCAAATAGACAAAATAAAAAATAATAAAGGCGATATCACTGCTTACCCCACAGAAATACAAATTACCATTAGAGAACAGTATAAACACCTCTATGCAAATAAACTAGGAAACCTAGAAGAATGTATAAATTCTTGAACACATACACACTCCCAAGACTAAACCAGAAAGAAGTTGAATCCCTGAATAGATCAATAACAGGTTCTGAAATAGAGGCAGTAATTAAGTGCCCACCAACCAAAAATAGCCCAGGACCAGATGGATCCATGGCCAAATTCCACCACAGGTACAAAGAGGAGCTGGTACCATTCTGTCTGAAACTATTCCAAACAATTGAAAAAGAGGGACTCCTCCCTTACTCATTTTATGAAACCAGCATCACCCTGAAACCAAAAATTGGGAAGAGACATAGCAAAAAAAAAAAAAGAAAGAAAACTCCAGACCAATATCCCTGATGAACATCAATGCAAAAATCTTAAATATAATACTGCAAACTAAACCCAGTAGCGCATCAAAAATGTGTCTACCATAATCACGTCAGCTTCATTCCTGGGATGCGAGGCTGGTTCAACATACGTAAATCAATAAACATAATCTATCACATAAACAGAACCAAAGACAAAAATCACATGATTATCTCAACACATGCAGAAAAGGCCTTTGGTAAAATTTAACATTTCTTCATGTTCAAAACTCTCAATAAACTAGGTATTGATGAAACATATCTCAAAATAATAAGAGCTATTTATGACAAACCCACAGCCAATATCACATTGAATGTGCAAAAGCCGGAAGCATTTCTTTTGAAAACCAGTACTAGATAAGGATGCCCTCTGTCACCACTCCTATTCAACACAGTATGGGACGTTCTGGCCAGGGCAATTGGGGAAGAGAAAGAGATAAATTGTATCCAAATAGGAAAAGAGGATGTCAAATTGTCTCTGTTTGCAGACAACATGAGTTTATATTTAGAAAATCCCATCATCTCAGCCCCCAAACTCCTTAAACTGAGAAGCAACTTCAGCAAAGTCTCAGCATACAAAATCAATGTGCAAAAACCACAATCATTCCTTTACACAAACAATAGACAAGCAGAGAGCCAAATCATTCATGAATGAAATATTTACAGTCTCTCCAAAAAGAATAAAATACCTAAGAATACAGCTAACAAGTGACATGAAGGATCTCTTCAAGGAGAACTACAAACTACTGCTTAAGGGAATAAGAGAGGACACAAACAAATGGAAAAACATTCCTTCTTCATGGATAGGAATAATCAGTATCATGAAAATGGCTATACTGACCAAAATAATTTATAGATTCAATGCTATTTCCATCAATCTACCATTGACATACTTCACAGAATTAGAAAACGATTACTTTAAATAAATTTTATATGGACTCAAAGAAGACCCTGTATAGGCAAGACAGTCCTAGCAAAAGAACAAAGCTGGAGTCATCATGCTACCTGACTTCAAATTACACCACAAGGCTATAGTAACCAAAACAGCAGCATAGTAACCAAAACAGACATATAAACCAATGGAACAGAACAGAGAGCTCAGAAATAACACCACACATCTACAACCATCTGATCTTTGACAAACCTGACAGAAACAAGCAATGGGGAAAGGATTTCCTATTCAGTAAATGGTGCTGGGAAAACTAGCTAGCCATATGCAGAAAGCTGAAACTGGACCCCTTCCTTAAACCCCTTCCTTATACAAAAATTAAACCCCTTCCTTATACAAAAATTAACTCAAAAATTAACAAAAAAACCTTCCTTATATAAAAATTAACTCAAGATGGATTAAAGACTTAAACATAAAACCCAAAACTATAAAAGCCCTAGAAGAAAACCTAGGCTATAACATTCAGGACATAGGCATAGACAAAGACTTGATAACAAAAATGCCAAAAGCAATTGCAGTGGAAGCCAAAATTGACAAATGGGATCTAATTAACTAAAGAACTTCTGCACAACAAAAGAAACTATCATCAGAATAAACAGGCAACCTACAGAATGGGAGAAAATTTTTGCAATCTGCCCATCAGAAAAAAGTCTAATAATCAGAATTCACAAGGAACTTAAATAAATTTACAAGACAAAGTCACCCCATCAAATTGGGCAAATTATATAAACAGCAAAAGAAGATATTTACCAAGCCAACAAACATTATGAAAAAAAGCCCAAAATCACTATTCATTAGAGTAATGAAAATCAAAATCACAAGAGATATCATCTCACACCAGTCAGAATGGTGATTATTAAAAATTCTAGAAACAATAGATACTGGAGAGGCTGTGGAGAAATAGAAATGCTTTTACAGTGTTGGTGGGAATGTAAATACGTTTAACCATTGTGCAAGACAATATGTCGATTCCTCAATGACCTAGAACCAGAAATACCATTTGACCCAGCAATCTCATTACTGGGTATATACTAAAGGAATAAAAATAATTCCACTATAAAGACACATGCACATGTATGTTTACTGCAGCACTGTTTACAATAACAAAATAATGAAACCAACCCAAATGCCCATCAATGCTAGATTGGCTAAAGAAAATGTGGTACATATACACCATGGAATACTACACAGTCATAAAAAGGAATGAGATCCTGTCCTTTGCAGGTACATGAAGTTTGAAGCCATCATCCTCAGCAAACTATGACAGGAACTGAAAATCAAACACTGTGTATTCTCACTCATAAGTGAGAGTTGAACAATGAGAACACATGGACACAGAGAGAGGAACAACACATACCAGGGCCTGTTGTGGGGTGGGAAGTGAGGAATGGGAACTTAAGAGGATGGGTCAATAATTGCAGTCAACTATCTTAAAACATGTATATCTATGTAGCAAACCTACATGCTCTGCACATGTATCCTGGAACTTAAAGTAAAAGTTTAAAAAATGACAATAGAATTCTTACAGGGTTTGCCTTGAATCTGTAAATTGCTTGGGTAGTACTGACATTTTAATAATAAATCTTCCAAACAATGATGATATATTTCTACCTATTCATGTCCTCAACTTCTTTCACCGATGTTTTACAGTTTTTAGTATACAGATCTTTCACCTTGATTAAATTTATTCAGAAGGGCTTTATTCTTCTTGAAGCTACTGTAAACGAGATTGTTCTCTTTTTTGCAGTAGTTTGTTATTAGTATATTGAACCACTGACTTTTGAATACTGATTCTATATCTGCAACTTTACTGAACTTATTTGTTCTGTTTTTTTTTTTTATAGAATCTTTAGGTTTTTCTACATATAAGATTATTATTTCTGCAAACAAAGATAATTTTAGTTTTTCCTTTCCAATATGGATGTTTTTTTTTTTTTCTTGTCTAACTGCTCTGGCTAGGAATTTTAGTACCACATGGAACAGAAGTTAGAATACAGAGTATCTTTCATTGTTTTTGATCTTAAAGGAAAGACTTCCAACTTTTCACTATTTTATATATTATCTGTGGGATTATAAGGTAAACTTTTACTGTGTGGAGGTACATTTTTCTATAGCTAATTTTTTGAGATTTTTTAACATGAGAGGATGGTAAATTTTGTCAAATGTTTTTTTCTGCCTCTGTTAAGATGATCAAATAATTTTTATCCTTTATTCTGTTTGTGTGTTGTATTTTGTTTATTAATTTGAATATGTTGAAACAATTGACATTTCAGGGATACAGTTCACTTGATCATGATGTACAATTCTTTTAATGTGCTTTTGAATACAGTTTGGTAGTTTTTGTTGAGGATTTTTGCATCTATGTACACCAAGGATATTGGCCTGTAATATTTTTGTAGTGTCCTTTTCTGGCTTTGGTAGCAGGGTAATGCTGACCTCATAAAATAAATTGGGAAGTGTTCCCTCCTTTTCAGTTTTTTGAAGGAACTAATTATTTAAATATTTGATACAATTCACCACCAAATCCATGTGGTCCTGTGGTTTTCTATCATGCAGGGTTTTTGGTTACTGATTCAACTTCCTTTATCATTATGATCTGTTAAGTTTTTCTATTTATTCACAACTCAATCTTGGCAGGTTGTATGTTTCTAGGAATTTATTTCTTCTAGGTTAAACAAACTAGAAGAATTTGTTAGCATATTATTACAGATAGTAATTTCTAATGATACTTTTTATTTTTATTATATCAGTTCCAATGTTGCCTGTTTCATTTATGATTTTGAGTCACCTTTCTTTTGTTGTCTTAGTGAGTTTAGCTAAAAGTTGGTCAATTTTATTTATTTTTCCAAAAATCCAATTAGTTTCAATTATCCTTTATTGTCTCTTCAGTCTTTATTGATTTTGACTCCAATATTCATTATTTCCTTCCTTCTGTTAACTTTGGGCTTAGAATGTTCTTTTTCTAGTATTTTAAGGTATAAAATTACATTGATTGAAATTTTTTTTAAGTAATTTTCAATGTAGGCATCTGTCTCTATACATGCTTTTGCTGTGTACCATAAGTTTTGCTATGGTTTGTTTTCATCTTCATTTAACATACATTTTATTTTCCTTTTTTTTCTTTGATGAACTGGTTGTCAGTAGTGTGTTGTTGAATTTCCACATATTTGTGAATTTTCCAATTTTTCTCTTTATTGATTTCTGTTTCATACCATTGTGGTCATACTTAATATGATTTCAATATTCTTACATTTGTTAAGACATGTTTATGGCCTGGCATACCATCTATATTGAAGAATCGTGTGTGTGTGCTTGAAAAGAATGTGTATTCTGTTGCCATTGGATGAAATGCTCTGTATATATCTGTTAAGTCCATATGGTCTAAAGTGTAGTTCAAGTTCAGTGTTTCTTTATTGATTTTCTGTGTAGATGATCTATTATTCAAACTGAGGTGCTAAAGTCTTTTATTATTATGTTGCTGTCTCTCCCTTCACATCTGCTGATATTTACTTAACATATATAGATGACCTAATGCTATGTACATACATGTTTATAATTGCATATCCTTGGTGAATTGATCCCCTTATTATTGTATAATCTTTTTTTCCTGTACAACTTTTAATTTAAAATTTATTTTGTCTGATATAGGTATAGATATCTCTGCTAGTCATTTTTTTTTTAAATCTGTTCTATCACTTTATGCCTTGATTGAATAATATCTTTTTACTTTTAAAGTAAATATTAATAGGCAAGGAGTATTACTGCCATTTTATTATTTATTTTCTGACTTTTTTTGTAATTCCTTTTCTCCTTTCCTCCTCGCTTGCTGCCTTCCTCTGTGAATTGGTGATTTTTTTGGTAGCATTGTACAAAAAAAATTAAAGTTAATTGTTTTCTTTATCTTTTCTATATCTACTCTAGGCTTTTGTTTTGTAGTTACCATGCCTTAAAGAAAATATCTTATATTAAAATAGGCTATTTTTGGCTAATAACTTACCTTCAATCAGAAATAAAAACATTGTATTTTTTCTTGACTTCTACTCATGGTTCATGTTTTTTATTTCATAATTTATACAATTTTAGACCATGAATTCATTTAAAAAATTGTAGCTGTGGTTGTTAATAGTTGTGTTTTTTAACCTTTATTTTAGAGTTAAAAATGATGTATATATCACCATTATATATAATATTAAAACATTCTGTATTTGATTACATGTTTACTTTTACTGGTAAATGTCATACTTTCATATGCTTCTGTGTAATTTACTGGCACATTTTTGTTTCAGCTTCAAGAATTCTATTAGCATTTCTTAAAAAACAAATCTAATGGTGATGAACTACCCTAACATTTGTCAAGGAAAGTATCTCTCCTTCATCTGACCCAACAACATTGTCAGAAAAGGTATTTGTGATAAGCATTTCTTTTTCTTTTCGCATTTTGACTGTATTCTCTTACTTTTTGTCCTATAGAATTTCTGCTGAGAAATCCACTAATAATTTATAGATGTTCCCTTGTTTTTGATGAGTTACTTCTTGTTGCTTTCAAAATTCTCTTTTCCTCGAGTTTTAAGAATTTGATTACGATGTATCGTAGTGTAGTCTTCTTTGGCTTGAAAGTTTTGAAGACTTTTGAGCTTCATGAATCTGCATATACACATTTCTCCCAAAATTTTGGAATTATTACTTATCGTTTTTAAAAACAAGCTGAGATTGATGTAAGTGAAGACTGCAGAAGTATATTTCAATGCTTGTTGCTAGGGCAATTGGGGTCCTTGGTGGCAAAGGCTGCTAGAATGCATTTTGTATTTGAAATATTGTATAAAGATTAACTAAAACATATAAGAAAACAGAAAGCCACAGAGCTAATGAAACTTGCTCACAGAGCTAATTAGTAGAAGTATTGAGGTGAGTACTTGGGCTTTCTGTCAGGTGCTCAATAGGGTGGTTTGTTTTACTTTTTTTTCACTTGTTTTAGGTTGTTTATTGTATATTTTGTTTTTTTCCATACTCAATCTTATTGAGAATTTTGAGGAAGATAAATGGTAAAGATGATATTAGAGATCTTTTAATAATAAAACTTGATACATAAAAATTAAATATTAGAGTCCATGTCTTCACTTATCAACTTTGGTCATGTAATTCTTCATTGAGGTTACGTACATTTTGATTATATAATTTGGTAATATAATTCTAGAGGGAGAATTAAGAAAGATTGAAGTGCTGAAACCATAACTGGATTATTTCATATGTCCTATAAATAACTTCTTGGTCCTTATCCCTGTGATTTTAACCAATTTAGGGCCTACTATGATTTCTTCCTGTCCCCATTAAAATCTCATGTTGAATTATAATACTCAATGTTGACAGTAGGCCTTGTGGGAGGTGATTGGATCATAGAGGCGGTTTCTAATGGTTTAACACCAGCCACCTAGCACTTTTTTGTAAATGAGTTCTCATGAAATCTGGTCATTTGAAAATGTGTAGCACGTCCTGCTTTGCTTGCTTCCTCCTGCTTCAGACACGTAGGATGTGCCAGCTTCCCCTTCCCCTTCTACTGTGAATGTAAGTTTCCTGAGCCCTTCCCAACCATGTGTAAGTGGGAGTCAATTAAACCTTCTTTCTTTATAAATTGCCCAGTCTCATGTATATCTTTATCAAAGCACGAAAATAGACTAATACAGAAATCTGGTCATAGAGAAGTGGGACTATGCTATAAAAATACCAGAAAATGTGAAAACCACTTTGGAACTGGTAATGGGCAGAGGTTGGAACAGTTTGGAGGTCTCAGAAGAAGACAGGAAGATGAGGAAAGGCTTGGAATTTTCTAAAGATTTGTTAAATGGTTTTGCCCAAAATACTAATAGTGATATAAACAGAGATGGCCATGCTGATGAGATCTCAAATGCAAGTGAGAAACTTATTAGAAACTGGAGCAAAGGTGCTATGCTTTAGCACAGAGACTGGAGTCAAAGAGCAAAGAGACTCCCCTACTCTAGAGATCTGTGGAACTTTGACTTTAAGAGAGATGATTTAAGGTATCTGGCAGAAGAAAATTTTAAGCAGCAAAGTGTTCAAGATATGACCTGTTGGCTCCTAAAAGCCTATGCTCATTTGCATAAACAAAGAAATGACCTGAAACTGGAACTTATATTTAAAAGGGAAGCAGAGTATAAAAGTTTGGAAAATTTGCAGCCCTGCCATGCAATAGAAAAGAAAAACCCATTTTCTGGGGAGGTATTCAAGAAGGCTACAGAAATATGCATATATAGAGAAGAACAGAAGAACTTGTTAATAGCTAAGACAATAGAAAAAATGCCTCCAGGACATTTCAGAGACCTTTATGGCAGTCCCTCCCATTACAGATCCAGAGGCATAGGAGGGCAAAATGGTTTCCTCTGCCAGGCTCAGGGCCCCACTGTTCTGTGCAGCCTCAGGACATGGTGCCTTGCATCCCATGTTGCAGATAAAAGCTCAAAAGTAGATAAAGAAGTCACCTTAAGAACAATGAAGATATAAACCAGGGCATTAACCTCACTGTATAAGTTTCTGGAAGGCAAACATTGCATCTTATGTACTTTATTTTTCTTCACTTATCTCACTATATTAAGACAACACATTTAGATAGGTATATAAACTTAAAGTACTAGGCAAATCATTAGCTAAAATGTAATGATTAATTATAATCATTAACTTTTAGTTAATACTTAATCAATGTGCTCCAGTTCCAGTTTTGGCTAAAAGGGGCCAAAGTACAGCTTGGGTAAATGCTTCAGTGGGTGTAAGCCCCAACTGGTGGCTTCCATATGGTATTGGGCTGGCAGGTGCACAGTGCACAAGAGTTGAGACTTGGGAACTACTGCCTAGATTTAGGAGGATGTAAGGAAACCCCTACAGGTCCACGCATAAGTCTGCTGCAGGGTAGAGCCCTCATGGAGAACCTCTACTAGGATAGTAAGGGAACCTCTACCAAGACAGTGAGGAAAAATGTGGGGCTGATGTCCCCACACAGAGTCCCCACTGGGACACTGCCTAGTGGAGCTGTGAAAAGAGGGCCACTGTCTTCTAGATCCTAGAATTGTAGATTTACCTGCAGCTTACACTGTATACTTAGAAGAGCCACAGAGACTCAATGCCAGCTCTTGAGAGCAGCCATAGGAGCTGAGCCCTGAAGAGCCACAGGGGCAGGACTGTACAAGGTTTTGGGAGACCACTCCTTGCATCATTGTGATCTGGATGTGAGACAGGGAGCCAGAGGAGATTATTTTGGAGCTTTCAGATTTAATGATTGCTCTGCTGGGTTTTGGACTTGCATGGGGCCTGTAGCCATTTTGTTTTGGCCTATTTCTCCCTTTTGGAAAGGGAATAATTACCCAATGCCTGTACCCCCAGTGTATCTTAGAAGTAACTAACTCGTTTTTGATTTTATAGGCTCATAGGTGGAAGTGACTTGCCTTGTCTCAGATTGAACTTTGGGCTTAGGCTTTTGAGTTAATGCTGCAATAAGTTTAGATTTTGGGGGTCAACTTAATGAAAAGAGATTTATGCTTTCCATTTGGTATAATTAGAGAGAAGACAAAGGCTCTGTATTAGTCCATTCTCATATTGCTATAAAGAACCACCTGAGAATGACTAATGTATAAAGAAAAGAAGTTTAATTGGCTCATGGTTTATTATTCATTTATTTACTACAGTTTCTTCAAAAAGTTGCAGTGAGTATATATGTATAAAGACCTTTAACAAGTAAAAGGCTCATGCAAGTACTTAATCAACAGAAGCTAATTTTATCATTAATGGCACACTGATTAAGTATTAACTAAAATGTTTAAGAAGTTAGTAATTATAACTAATCACTAAGTTTTAGCTAATGATTAGCCTAGTAGTTTAAGTTTATGTAATTATCTAAATATGTTGTCTTAATATGTTGAGATAAGTGAAGAAAATTAAAGTAAATAAGATGCAGTGTTTTCCTTCCAAAAAACATATACAGTGAGGTTAATGCCTGGGTTTACATCCTTATTTTCCTCAGGGTAACTTTTTTATCTGCTTTGGAGCCTTTGCCACTTCACATATTAATTTATTTATGACACTTCTGTTGAGCCTTTTCTATTAGCTGAGTACTATTGTAGGTGTTGAGATACAACATTATATGAAAAAGATAATCAAGTTGGATAGTATTTAGTCAGCAGTATCTGTAAGTCAGGATGTAAAGTTGATAAATTCTTTAAATCAATACAGCAAATTTACAAGGTAAGTTTTTATATTGTCATTCAAAGTTGCCAAATGAGGTAACAAAGCAAATTGGGTCAAATAGTCAAAGGAAACAAAGTAATGTTAGAGATGGGTTTGGAATTGAAGAATATCCGATTCAAAAGCCTACATTCTCCAGAGAGATTCCATCTTTGGCCTTGAAAAGGACACAAGAAACTTGACAGAGCACATGTGAATCTGATGGGCAGTTTGAAGCCTTCAGATGAGGTAACTAGAAGACCAAAAAAGTTTCTCCAATTAACCAGTATTTCATATGAATGATGGAGTATAGCTTTGTAAAAATGAGATGAGTAGTAAGATGTCCATCATCGTAGGTTCTACTTTCTCTATGAAAACTTTCCTGATCATGTAGATAATGGACAGTCTTTTTTAAATATGAATTTTTGTAGATTTCCTAGTACTTAAGATCAGACATTACATGTTCAAGTATATATTTTATCAGTTCATTTAAATTACAGTTATTTTAAGACAGAGACTATCCTGAGTGCTTTGTACAGATTTGTATTCAAGAAAGGTTCCCAGTAAATATATTAAAGTAGTAGTTCAGTAGGATTGTCATCATAAATTATTTACTGGGTACCTACTATTTTCCATGTACACAAAAATATTGATAAGATATTCTATTATTATCACCATTGCAGTTCTGGTTTCTCTTTATGAAGAGAATAGTAATCCATTAAACAGCATGTACCCTTGTCAGTTTTGATATTTCCCACCTTTCACTCTGCTCAGTCCATGTTCAAACTTTACATGGAGTTCAAGTACTAAAAAGTAAGGGTAGTGTGGAGTCTTTCCAGTAATCAGAATGTGACTGGAATTGAAGGCTTTTTCAGAGATCTATATTTAAAAATCTGTTTAACTCATTCAACAGCAGCAATTTCTTTAACAGCTACAGTTATAATTCAGAGGTTTGGGACAGAGAGAATTGATCTCAATAAATGTTTTATTCTTTTACCAGTAATTCTCTTAAGTGGGCTTCAGTGAATTACATTTGTTATGCAGCTATTACCAGGGATAGTATCAAAATAACTGGGGTCTTAGCCAAAGAATTTCTTAACAGTAGTAAAGGGTTGTAGCTCTTTTGAGAGAGGTAGTGGTAGTTCTCTATTCCAGTACTGGGGATAATAACTATAGTATAGCATTTGCCTTTAGGTAAAACCGGGAATTTGAGCCCCACAGTATATAAAAAGTAAAGGTCTTAATAGAAACTCTGGGAATTTTTCTTGGAAAATTTCAGGAGGAGCAGATCTGTGATTCTTTTTCCCACTGCAGTGGCAATTTTAGTATCACATGATACATTCCATCATAAACCGTACAGTAGCTGTTTGTTCTACTAATCTTTCCATCAAACCATATTCTGCCTGAATGGCAATAAATGCTTCCTACAAGAGATAAGATTGGTCCTGGGGGTTCAAAATTAAACAAAAAATTCCACTTAGAGAGGAAAAAAAGAGAACATTACTCAAAAGAACTATGGCAGTTAAGATTACAACTCCAAGTGAAATGTTTCACTAATGAAGAAAGTTTTAACAGAAATTGAAGATGAAGTATAGATATTATTATTTTTTTTATTTTGAGACAGAGTTTTGCTCTTGTTACCCAGGCTGGAGTGCAATGGCACGATCTTGGCTCACCACAACCTCTGCCTTCTGGGTTTAGGCAATTCTCCTGCCTCAGCCTCCTGAGTAGCTAGGATTACAGGCATGCACCACCATGCCCAGCTAATTTTTTGTATTTTTAGTAGAGATGGGGTTTCACCATGTTGACCAGGATGGTCTCGATCTCTTGACCTCGTGATCGACCCACCTCGGCCTCCCAAAGTGCTGTGATTACAGGCATGAGCCACCCCGCCTGGCCTAGATATTATTTTTAAATGGGAAATTTATAGGAGAGAAAAAACAAAGTTATTAACAACATAAAAAGTATGTTTAAACTCATCAGTAATGAAACAATAAAAACGTTTAAAAATTACATATCACTTAATGTCAATTAAATTGAAAAATGTTAGCAGATAAGTGGGAATACACTAAAAGTCATAAGCCTCTGGCAAGAGTAAAGAATTGTAGCTATTCTGGAGGAATACAACAGATTTTATTAATTTAAATATATTTATAGCCTCCTTTCATGATGAAGAAAATACTGGCATTACATTAAACTTCCTCACAAGAATTGGAGACCAAAGCAATAAATAACTGTTTGAAAGCATGAAAGATCAACAGAAGATTTAATACTCAAGCAGCTAAGATTCCAGAAAGAAGAGCAAACTCTGAGTTGAGTTCAATATTCTACATAGCACTCCCCCATCATCCACTTGCTGATTCCGTGTTGCACATGTCTGTGGTGAGATCACACACACACACACACAAAAGAAACAAAACAAGGTAACTTTTAAAGAACTGTAAAGCTATATAGATTTTTTTTCAGTGAGACAATATAAAAGTAATAACAATAACCTAGGTTTTATTTGTAACTTTGGGAAAAACATGAACTAGTAATAACGGCAAGCTAGAATAAGGTGATGCACAGACATTATCTGCTGTACCTTTCCTGAAATAACACTCGAATACCAGTTTGCAAGGGCAGAAGGAAAATGATGGCCCAAGTAAAATGCCATACCCAGTGAAAATAAGCTTCAACAATGAAGGCAAAATAAAGATTGATTAAAATCTCTTTTTAATGCAGATCTTGACAAAAATAAATACCGTATCAGAGGGGATTCTTCTGACAGAAGAATGAAGATTCTAGAGGAAAGTAGGCTAGTGCTCAAAAACATGGTAAATAAATAAAAGGGTAGCTGAAGGAGTTAATCTAAATAAATATCAACTGTTTAAAAGAATCATGTTTACATCTCCTGGGGCTTGAGATATATGTTAATTTATAAAACTAACAATAGTAGAAAAATAATGGAATAAGGAAGCCAAAAGTCTAAAGTCAGATGCTATTTAGGGTATGGTAAATATATTAATTTAAAGTAATCGCTAATGAATTTGACAATGTATGTTTTAGTATCCAGGGTAACTATGAAAAGAAAGAGGAAAAGTAGCATCATTATCCTAATTTGCAAATTAGTGGTGGTAGAGGGAGATTACAATAAAATCTGAAGTTTAGAAAATATAAAGGAACAGAATGGATGGGGTAGATAAAAACAGATATTCAAATGGGAAATTGAATGCACATATATTTAGTAAGTTACATTTAATATAAAAATATATGACAAAAATTATAAAAATAAATATAAAATAAATCACAACCACATATCGCTTCTAATTCTAACATGAGAAGGAAAAGGTTTGAAAATAAGATAAAATTTAAATCAGTCTGGGTGCAGTGGCTAACGCCTGTAATCTGAGCACTTGGGGAGGTCAAGGAAGGTGATTCACTTGAGGTCAAGAGTTTGAGACCAGGCTGACCAACATGGTGAAACCCCATCTCTGCTGAAAATACAAAACTTAGCCGGGCATGGTTGCACATGTCTGCAGTCCCAGCTACTCAGCAGCCTGAGGCAGGAAAATCAGAGACTGAGGCAGGAGAATCACTGGAAACCAAAAGGTTGGGGCTGCTGTGAGCAGAGATCATGCCACTACACTCTAGCCTGGGAGATAGAATGAGACGCTGTCTCAAAAAACAAAACAAAACCAAGTTAAATGATACAAATATACCATGAGGAAAGCTAATATTCTCATATTCATAAATTTTAACATCAGTAGAAGACTTTATACCACCAAGGATAAAGAAGTACATTTAATAAGAGTCAATTCAATAGGAAGACAGTAATTATTATTACATGATATATTATACATTATATATAAGCAAAAGAAAATAATAGGTATGCTAAGTAGTTAACATCAGAGCACTCTTTTGAAGCAATTCGCCATATTAACATAAAACAAAGAATATTTGCTTGTCTGAATAGATGCAAAAATACATAAAGTTAATACTCACACTGTAGAACACTAGGCAAAGAAGGAAATTTTATTGACCCAAGAGAAAAGTACCAAGAAAAAGCCTAGAGAAAACATTAAATTCAATTATAAAATATGGAAAACATTTATCCTGTGAATGAAAATGATACCCCTTATCACCATATTTATGGCTAGCACAATAATTGATCATGATGGATTAAGTTTTTGATGTGCTGGTTTGCTTTGCTATATTTTGTTGAGGATTTTTGTGTTGATATTAATCAGGGATACTGACCTGTAGCTTTCTTTTTATTGTGTCTTTGGCAGGCTTTGATAGCAGGATGATGCTGACTTTGTAGGATGGGTTAGGGATGAGTCTCATCTCTCTTTCTTTTGGAATAGTTTTAGTAGAATTGTTACAAACTATTCTTTGTATATCTGTTAGAATTTGGATATGTATTCAGCTTGTCTAGGACTTCTTATGCTTGGTAGGGTTTTATCACTGATTCAATTTCAGGAGTTGTTATTGGTCTTCAGTTTCAATTTCTTCTTGATTAAATCTGGGGTGGTTGTGTGTTTCCATGGATTTATTCATTTCCTCTAGATTTTATACTTTGTATCCAAAGAGGGGTTCATAAAGGTCTCTGAGGATCTTTTGTGTTCTCTTTTTTCAGGGGGAGTCTCGCTCTGTCACCCAGGCTGGAGTATAGTGGTGCAAACTTAGCTCACTGCAACCTCTGCCTCCTGGGTTAAAGGTATTCTTCTGCCTCAGCTTCCCAAGTAGCTGGAATTACAGGTGTGCACTACCACACTCATCTAACACACACACACACACACACACACACACATTTTAGTAGAGACGGGATTTCACCATGTTGGCCAGGCTGGTCTCAAACTCCTGACCTCAAGTGATCTGCCTGCCTTGGCCTCTCAAAGTGCTAGGATTATAGTGAGCCACTGCACCTTGCCAGATCTTTTGTATTTCTGTGGGATTGGTTGTGATGTCACCCTTGTAATTTCCAATTGTGCCTATTTGGATCTTCTCCCTTTTGTTCTTTGTTAATCTAGCTAGTAGTTTATTAACCTTGTTTATCCTTTCAAAGAACCAACTGTTGGATTCATCAATTGTTTGTATGAATTTTTAGGTCTCAATTTCA
Source organism: Saguinus oedipus (assembly GCA_031835075.1). Classification (NCBI taxonomy): domain Eukaryota; kingdom Metazoa; phylum Chordata; class Mammalia; order Primates; family Cebidae; genus Saguinus; species Saguinus oedipus. The sequence goes on from CM063182.1 coordinate 79,370,517, forward strand.
CTTTGTGTTGCTCTGATTTTAGTTATTTCTTTTCTTCTGCTAGTGAACACTTTTCAAAAGAAGACATACAAGTGGCCAACAAATATATGAAAGAAAGTCCAATATCACTTATCAGAGAAATGTAAATCAAAACCACATTGTGGTACCATCTCATACCATTATTATTACTAAAAAGTCAAAATAATTATTTTATTATTTTATTTTGACTTTTTAGTAATAATAATGGTATGAGATGTCATAATAATTATTACTAAAAAGTCAAAAAACAACAGATTCTGGGGAGGCTGAGGAGAAAAGGGAATGCTTATACCCTGTTGGTAGGAATACAAGTTAGTTCAGCTCCTGTGGAAAGCAGATTGAAGATTTCCCATAGAACTTAGAACAGAACTATCATTTGACCTAGTAATCCTGTTAGTGTATATATTTTCAAAACAAAATAAATCATTCTACCAAAAGGACACATGAACTGCTATGTTCATCACAACACTATTTGCCATAGTGACTAAAGACCAAAGACATGGAATCTACTTTGGATTCCATCAAAAGTGGATGGATTGGCTAAAAACATGTGGTACATATACACCACGGAATACTATTCAGCTATTAAAAAGAACAAAATCATGTTATTTACAGTAAGACAAAATGCAGCTGGAGGCCATTATCCTAAGCAGATTAACAAACAAAGAACCAAATATCACATATTCTCATTTATAAATAACAGCTAAACATTGGGTACTCATGGACAAAAGAGGGCAATAAGTACAGATTACAAACTACTAGAGGGAGAAGGAAGGAAGTAGGGCAAGTGTTGAAAAACTAACTGTTGGGTTCCATGCTCACTAACTGTGTGACAGGATCACCTGTATCCTAAATCTCAGCATCCTGCAATACACCCCTGGAATAAACTTGTACATGCACTCCCTAAATCTAAAGTAAGAGTTTGAAATATTTTTAAAATAATTAAAAATGAATAAATAACATTGTGCCTATACTCAGAGAGCAAGATTGAACGTGTAGAAAAACTTTAAGAATCTATAACTTTTAAAATTTGCAAATACATATAAGGTCATTGGATAAAGAATATACAAAACACAAGGCATTACCTTACTGCATATCAAAATATCAAATAAAAAAAGATGATTTAGAGTAATATAAAACACCTATGAATAAATCTAACTAGAAATATACAAGACCTCTATACTGAAAGCTAGGATTTTAAATTGAAATAGATAACTCTCAGAGAAAGATAATTTTTATGGATTGGAACAGTAGGTATAAAGGTGTCAATTCACTCTAAATGAAAAAATGTAAATCCAACATAATGTCAATTACATCCCAAAGATTTTTTTCAAAAAACTGGCAAGCTAAATCTATATGCATATAGAAATACAAAACATGATGGATGCATTACCTACGTATATCCAAGCTCTCTTATGCAGGAACTCTTGCATTTTGATTAAAAAAAAAAAACACTAATAGATGCATAGGAAAAACTTTTAAACAGAAACTTCCAAAAAGGATATTCAAATATAGAAAGATGCCCTACATCATCAGTCATTAGGACAATGCAAATGAAAACTACAATGATATATCATTACACAATTATCAAAATAACTAAAACTAAGACCAAAACAAACAAAAAAATGGGAGTAATTGTAATATGATTCAAAGTATTAGTTGGGATTTGGAGCAACTGCAACTTTTATAATAGCTTATGGGACTATTAAATTAATATATGTTTAACAGCATTTGACAATATCTTTTAAAGGTAAAACTATTCCTACTCTTTGACACAGCAACTTCAATCATATATATTGTGAATTTTGGAAACACCATAACTTTTGGATCTAAGTAGCTTTATAAAATTCCAAGCAAGAAACTAAAAATATATATAGATATAATCTCATGCTCAGTGAAACAGCAATAAATAAATTTTAAAAACACATGATTTTAAAAGCAACCAGAAAGAAAAGACAGATTACTTCAAAATGTGTGATTATTTGACCTGATTAGCAATGGAAGTCAGAAGATGATGCAATAATATAAATACTCATGATGCCAAAACAAAATTACTGTTAATCTAAAATTGTATAACCAGAAAACTACCTGATAAGAAGAATAAAATAAACATATTTTTAGAATAAGACAAAATTAAAGCAGTTACCACCAATATACCATCACTAAATGAAAATCTGAAGGATATTCTTTGCACAAAAAGTAAATGACATCAGAAATTTGGTCTAAAAAGCCAGAGTAAATTATGAGCAAATATATGGGCAAATAGGTAGCCCAATGTGATTGCTAAAACAATAATTATTTCTATCTTGTAGATTTAAAAACAGGAAAGATTCCCTCTCTTCCTCTTATTCTCCCTAGTGCTCAAGTAATGTAGACAGCATAAATGACTGCTTTATATCTAGCACAGGGCAACCCACCCAGCCAACAGCACTTGAGGGAATCAACTGAAAGAAAAATTAATTAAAAAGTATTTGAGCAAATACGTAAATATGTAAAGAATCAGGGGACTTCAGATTTTCACTGTCAGGAAAGAAAGATAAAAATATGAAAAAGAAATAAACTAAATTAAGCCTGTGGTATAAGACTGTAGTTAGATTAATTGGTATGAACTTTGTGGCATTTATATATAGATATTGTAAATGTGCATGTGGAAGGGTGTTCACATACAGATATGTTTCCTAATCTTGTCCAATGAAAGAAACCTAGAAATGACACTCCAATAGCAATGAACATACCTAGCATCCAAATCTTGGTTTTTGAATAATATTCTCTGTTAAAAGATAACAGGTTTGAGGGAATGATTGATTCCAAGCTGGAGTAGAAACAGTATAAGATAAACCATGGTACATCTTTTTATGGTTATAAGTAAAAAAGTCTTCAAAGAATAAGCCAGATTAAGGGACTCCTGCTGTCCAAAACTGGGATAATTTAAGTACGAAAATAATTATCATGAATTACAACTGTTTAAATAAAATAGAAAACTATGAGTTAATACTGATATTTATTTGAGTACATAAATAAACTAGTGGGAGAACTTTACCTTAGAGTTGAATGGTAGCTAAAATAATCACTTATGAATTAATAAGCATAAAATACTTATTAAAGTTCCAGTGTAGAAGACTGGAAGACACCAGTTTCACCGAGTGATGAAATTTAGCATCTTCAGTAATAAAGGAGGTGATATCATATACCCACTGATAGGATGCACTGAAGTCATCCTGTAATAGTTGTATCTTGCCATAGTGGCGTAATCTTAGGGGAATATCAGACTGAAACTGAGGTGGCTGGTCTGTTATCTTTAAAAAATTAACAAGTCATGAAAATAAAAGACTGAGAAACTGCTTCACATTGAAGGGATCGGAGAAACTACTGAATGAAACACATGATCCTAAATTACTGAAATAATAAGAAACGTGAACAATTTCTAAAATTGAATGGAGTATTATTATGTGGATTGTATGACATTATTGTACAAATTTTTTAAATTTTAATGTTTGTACTGTAATTATGTGTGGGAAAGTGTCCTTGTTTTTAATAAATGAAGACCAAATTTTTAAGGGATAATTAGGCAGTATGTCTGTAACTTACAGACCGTTCAACATGAGAGAATGGTCAAATAGGCTAAAATAGTGACTATTGTGATATGAGAGTTCTCTGAGGTACTTAGCAAGTTTCTTGTAGCATTAAAATCATTTCAAAATAAATAGTTTAAAACTATGGGAATTTAAAAAGTAGACATCAAAAGTTTATTAGAGAGAATGGGCAGTTATCAGAGCTGAGGCTGTCAAGGGACTTGCGAGGTTCAGGAGGGAGAAAAAGCTACTGATAATCTTAGGCTTTTGTAAATCTGAAATGGAGATAGATTAGCAAAACCACTAGGAAAAAGGTAATAATGACTTCCAAAACAATAGAAAGGAGAAAATAAAGACAAAAAATTTCATCCATGAGTTTAATATTGAAATTTAAAATAGTGAGGATTATTCTAAGATGGGAAAAGTAAAATTTGTATCTTCTATTTACGTTTAAATCAGATTCATAAGAAAGTTTCTCCCCATTTAAATCACTTAAAAATCTATCATACATAAACTAGATTAATGAGAAAGATTTTCCTTCTGAAATCACTTAAAAACCTATGATATATCTATTAATCTAAAGTCATTGCTTAACTTGAAGGCTATAAGTAAAATCCCAGGAGTCAAACATAGAAATAGAATTTCCTTACATCTGTGATGGTGAGCAATGTAATAAAGACAAACTATCCCATTGAGGACAACTAGAAAATTAGGCCAAATATAAAATGAAATAATTTGCTTAAGACATTGGAGAGCTAACACACACACACACATACACACACACACACACACACACTCTCACACACACAGACAGCAAAAATTAAGTGGATGTGACTGGAGTATTTTAAGGCTTTCATTTTGTTCAGGAGAAGGATGAAAATATCGACTAACATTATTTGATAAGTCGACATGCATGCTGAATTCTATAGGGCAATTACTAGAGGATAATAAAGCCACATGGTATAAAACAAAGAAAAAAAAGGAAAAAACAAAATGTATGGCATAATCGTAAAACAAAATGGTAATATAGTAAATTCTACCCAAGATAATAGTAATTTTATTATAAATGGAGTAAATATCCATAAAAGGATTATCATAGCAGGAAGAAAACTTATGCAACTTCAAGAAAACATTTAACACCAAAGTGTCCAAAATTTTGAATATAAAAGGCATATAAAAATATATACTAGGCAAAAAATCCCACTAAATTTTAGAATTTTAATGCAAGAAGATTTATTAGAGATGAAGAGGCTCATATGGTGTTGGTTAAAAATTTTTGATTTCAAATTTGAGGGGGGAGAGGATTAGGAAAATAAGTAATTGATACTAGGCTTAATATCTGGGTTATGAAATTATCTATACAACAAACACCCATAACACAAGTTTACCTACATAGCATTTTAAGTATATATAAAGTGAGAAAAAATTTCATCCATAATGAGTTTAATACTGAAATTCAAAATAGTGAAGATTACTGCAGAGGTACCCCTGAATTAAAATAAAAGTTAAATTTTTAAAAAGTTTTAGGTAGGACAAAGTTGCTCATGCCTGTAATGCCAGCTCTTCGGGAAGGTGAGGGGGAGACTACCTGAGGCCAGGAGTTCAAGACCAGCCTGGCCAACACGACGAAACCTCATCTCTACTAAAACTACAAAAAAGAAAATAAAATTAGCTGGGCATGGAGGCAGATGCCTGTAGTCCCAGCCACTCAAGAGGATTAGACAGGAGAATTGCTTGAACCTAGGAGGTGGAGGTTGCAGTGAGCTGAGATCTTGCCACTGCACTCCAGCCTGGGTGATAGAGCAGGACTCCGTCTCAAAACTAAAATTAAAAACTAAAAAATGTTTTAATTTTGTACATATTTGACCTAGTCTCTCAAATAAAATACAAAATATTGCTAGAAATAAAAGAACAAAGAGAAATATCCACAATCATAGTGAGATGGAAAATAAAAAAGGATTTAAAACACTTTAAGAGCATACTTAACATGCACAACTTAGATATAGAATACTGCATCCTAAAATTGCATAATATGTATTATTTTCTTTTTTTTTTTTTAATTTTTATTGCATTATAGGTTTTGGGGTACATGTGCAGAACGTGCAAGATAGTTGCATAGGTACACACATGGCAGTGTGTTTTGCTGCCTTCCTCCCCCTCACCCACACTTGGTATTCATCCCCAGGCTATCCCCCCCCAGCCCCCCCCGCTGTCCCTCCCCCATTTCCCCCAACAGTCCCCAGTGTATAGTAGACCGCCTCTCTGTGTCCATGTGTTCTCATTTTTCTCACCCGCCTATGAGTGAGTATATGCGGTATTTCTTTTTCTGTTCTTGTGTCAGTTTGCTGAGAATGATGTTCTCCAGATTCATCCATGTCCCTACAAAGGACACAAACTCATCATTTCTGATTGCTGCATAATATTCCATGGTGTATATGTGCCACATTTTCCCAGTCCAGTCTATCATCGATGGGCATTTGGGTTGGTTCCAGGTCTTTGCTATTGTAAACAGTGCTGCAATGAACATTCGTGTGCATGTGTCCTTATAGTAGAACGATTCACAGTCTTTTGGATAGATACCCAGTAATGGGATTGCTGGGTCAAATGGAATTTCTATTTCTAGGTCCCTGAGGAATCGCCACACTGTCTTCCACAATGGTTGAACTAATTTACACTCCCACCAACAGTGTAAGAGTGTTCCTATTTCTCCACATCCTCTCCAGCATCTGCTATCTCCAGATTTTTTAATGATCGCCATTCTAACTGGTGTGAGATGATATCTCAATGTGGTTTTGATTTGCATCTCTCTAATGACCAATGATGATGAGCACTTTTTCATATGTTTGTTGGCCTCATGTATGTCTTCTTTTGTAAAGTGTCTGTTCATATCCTTTGCCCATTTTTGAATGGGCTTGTTTGTTTTTTTTCTGTAAATCTGTTTGAGTTCTTTGTAAATTCTGGATATCAGCCCTTTGTCAGATGTGTAAACTGCAAAGATTTTTTCCCATTCTGATGGTTGTCGATTCACTCTAGTGACTGTTTCTTTTGCCGTGCAGAAGCTGTGGAGTTTGATTAGGTCCCATTTGTCTATTTTGGCTTTTGTTGCCAATGCTTTTGGTGTTTTGTTCATGAAGTCCTTGCCTACTCCTATGTCCTGAACGGTTTTGCCTAGATTTTCTTCTAGGGTTTTTATGGTGTCAGGTCTTACATTTAAGTCTTTAATCCATCTGGAGTTAATTTTAGTGTAAGGTGTCAGGAAGGGGTCCAGTTTCTGCTTTCTGCACATGGCTAGCCAGTTTTCCCAACACCATTTATTAAATAGGGAATCCTTTCCCCATTGCCTGCTTTTGTCTGGTTTATCAAAGATGATATGGTTGTAGATATGTTGTGTTGCCTCCGATGTTTCTGTTCTGTTCCATTGGTCTATATCTCTGTTTTGGTACCAGTACCATGCTGTTTTGATTACTGTAGCCTTGTAGTATAGTTTGAAGTCTGGTAGCGTGATGCCTCCCGCTGTGTTCTTTTTGCTTAGAATTGACTTGGCTATGCGGGCTCTTTTTTGGTTCCATATGAAATTCATGGTGTTTTTTTCCAGTTCTATGAAGAAATTCAATGGTAGTTTGATGGGGATAGCATTGAATGTGTAAATTACTTTGGGCAGTATAGCCATTTTCACAATATTGATTCTTCCTAACCACGAACATGGAACGTTTCTCCATCTGTTTGTGTCCTCTCTTATTTCATTGAGCAGGTGTTTGTAGTTTTCCTTAAAGAGGTCCCTTACATTCCTAGTGAGTTGTATTCCTAGGTATTTTATTTTCTTTGTAGCGATTGTGAATGGCAGTTCGTTCTTAATTTGGTTCTCTTTAAGTCTGTTATTGGTGTATAGGAATGCTTGTGATTTTTGCACATTGATTTTGTATCCTGAGACTTTGCTGAAGTTGCTTATCAGTTGCAGGAGCTTTTGGGCTGAGGTGATGGGGTCTTCTAGGTATACTATCATGTCGTCTGCAAATAGAGACAATTTGGCTTCCACCTTTCCTATTTGAATACCCTTTATTTCTTTTTCTTGCCTTATTGCTCTGGCTAGAACTTCCAGTACTATGTTGAATAGAAGTGGTGAGAGAGGGCATCCTTGTCTAGTGCCGGATTTCAAAGGGAATGCTTCCAGTTTTTGCCCATTAAGTATGATATTGGCTGTTGGTTTGTCATAAATAGCTTTTATTACTTTGAGATATGTTCCATCAATACCAAGTTTATTGAGGGTTTTTAGCATAAAGGGCTGTTGAATTTTGTCAAATGCCTTCTCTGCGTCAATTGAGATAATCATGTGGTTTTTGTTTTTGCTTCTGTTTATGTGGTGAATTACATTTATAGACTTGCGTATGTTGAACCAGCCTTGCATGCCCGGGATGAATCCTACTTGATCATGATGGATAAGTTTTTTAATGTGCTGTTGCAATCGATTTGCCAGTATTTTATTGAAGATTTTTGCATCTATGTTCATCATGGATATTGGCCTGAAGTTTTCTTTTCTTGTTGAGTCTCTGCCAGGTTTTGGTATCAGGATGATGTTGGTCTCATAAAATGATTTGGGAAGGGTTCCCTCTTTTTGGATTATTTGGAATAGTTTCAGAAGGAATGGTACCAGATCCTCTTTGTGTGTCTGGTAGAATTCAGCTGTGAACCCATCTGGACCTGGGCTTTTTTTGTGTGGTAGGCTCTTAATTGCTGCCTCAACTTCTGACCTTGTTATTGGTCTATTCATAGTTTCAGCTTCCTCCTGGTTTAGGCTTGGGAGGACACAGGCATCCAGGAATTTATCCATTTCTTCCTGATTTACTAGTTTGTGTGCATAGAGTTGTTTGTAGTATTCTCTGATGATGGTTTGAATTTCTGTGGAATCTGTGGTGATTTCCCCTTTATCGTTTTTTATTGCATCTATTTGGTTGTTCTCTCTTTTCTTTTTTATCAGTCTGGCTAGTGGTCTGTCTATTTTGTTGATCTTTTCAAAAAACCAGCTCTTAGATTTGTTGATTTTTTGAAGGGTTTTTCTTGTCTCTATCTCCTTCAGTTCTGCTCTGATCTTAGTTATTTCTTGTCTTCGGCTAGGTTTTGAGCTTTTTTGATCTTGCTCCTCTAGCTCTTTCAATTTTGACGATAGGGTGTCAATTTTGGATCTCTCCACTTTTCTCATGTGGGCACTTATTGCTATATATTTTCCTCTACAGACTGCTTTAAATGTGTCCCAGAGATTCTGGTACGTTGTGTCTTCGTTCTCGTTGGTTTCAAAGAACTTCTTTATTTCTGCCTTCATTTCATTGTTTATCCAATCAACATTCAAGAGCCAGTTGTTCAGTTTCCATGAAGCTGTGCGGTTCTGAGTTATTTTCTGAATTCTGAGTTCCAACTTGATTGCACTATGGTCTGAGAGACTGTTAGTTATGATTTCCGTTGTTTTGCATTTGCTGAGGAGTGCTTTACTTCCAATTATGTGGTCAATTTTGGAGTAGGTGTGATGTGGTGCTGAGAAGAATGTATATTCTGTGGATTTGGGGTGGAGAGTTCTGTAAATGTCTATCAGGTTTGCTTGTTCCAGGTCTGAGTTCAAGTCCTGGATATCCTTGTTAATTTTCTGTCTGGTTGATCTGTCTGCTATTGACAGTGGAGTGTTAAAGTCTCCCACTATTATTGTGTGGGAGTCTAAGTCTCTTTGTAAGTCATTAAGAACTTGCCTTATATATCTGGGTGCTCCTACATTGGGTCCATATATATTTAGAATCGTTAGCTCTTCTTGTTGTATTGATCCTTTTACCATTATGTAGTGACCTTCTTTGTCCCTTTTGATCTTCGTTGCTTTAAAGTCTATTTTATCAGAGATGAGAATTGCAACTCCTGCTTTTTTTTGCTCTCCATTTGCTTGGTAAATCTTCCTCCATCCTTTTATTTTGAGCCTTTGTGTATCTTTGTGTGTGAGGTGGGTTTCAATATGTATTATTTTCAACCATAAAGATACTTAAAATCTGACCCTAATTGGACCTAAAGCAGGTCTCAACAAATTTTATCGCACTGTGGTTTCCTAACTAAAATGATATTAAGCTAGAAATTTTATTCAAGTAATACAAGTTCATCTTAGATTTAATAATTTGGCAATGAAGGGCTTCCATTTCAAAGTAAGATTGAGTGGATTGTGGCTACAATTTTTCTACCGATAATTACAAAAATAAGTATTGTGGAGGCCAAAATGACTAGGTGAATTAAAATGTCAGAAAGAAGTTTCCTAATGTGCAAAGGCCATTCCCCCAATCCTTGTATGAGTTTTCCAGTTCTGGGCATAACGTAAGGATCAGGGTTTGGTCCAGGCAGAGGACTGCTGCTGATTGAGGAAATTAGCAAAGTAAGAAAAGGAGGTTGTGAAGAATTAGAGTGATAACATTTAAGACTTATGAGTCCACAAGTTAAAAAAAAATTCTCAAAACAACAAAGACAACAACAAATTGCAGAATAACTAGACTAGGTAAGACCCAAAGACCTACACCAGTATGAGATGAGTTGTAGGAAACGATGTGACAGGTGAAACAAGCAAAACAAACAAAACAAAAAATTTAGAATATTTTGTTTTTCTTTTAGTGACAGGATTTCACTCTATTGCCCAGGCTGGAGTGAAGTGACAGAATGATAGCTCCCAGAAGCCTCAAATGCCTGAGCTCAAGTAGTCCTCCCATCTCAGCCTCCTGAGTAGATGGGACTACAGGTGTATACAACCATGTCTAGCTTAGAAGAATTTTTAATCAAGCATTTCTTACACTGGACAAAAAAAAAATGCATTAACCATTAGATGAAAACATTAATACATTAGCTTTAATCAAATTAAGCACTACTGTGTTCATTGAATGATATCATTTTGACTGTAAAGAGACAAGTCACAGACTGGAATAAGACATCAGACAAAGAATTATATTCAGCATATATTTTAAAAACGCAAACACCTACAGGCCAACAAGAAAACAAACAGCTCAATTAAAAAAAAAAAAAAAAAAAAAAGACAAAATACTTTTTTTTTAAAAAAAAAAAAAACAGAGCATTGCTCTGTTGCCCAGGCTAGAGTACAGCGGTATGATCTTGGCTCACTGCAGCCTCTGCCTTCTGGGTTCCAGCAATTCTCCTACTGCAGCCTCCCGAGTAATTAGGGTTACAGGCAGGCATCACCACACCTGGCTAATTTTTTTTTTTTTTTGGTATTTTTAGTTGGCCAGACTGGTTTCAAACTCCTGACCTCAAGTGATCTTCCCACCTTGGCCTCCCAAAGTGCTGGGATTACTGGCATGAGCCACCGCGGCTAGCTGAAAAAGAAATTTTTAAACAGGAACTGAAGAAACAAAACCAAAACAGTTAACAAGCATGTGAAAAGGTGCTCAGTGTTGTCAAGTTACCACAAAACGTAACAACCACACCTGTTAGAATGACTAAAAGTTTTAAAAGGTTAAAAATAGCAAGTGCTGGTGATGATTCAAATAACCTGAATTGCTGGTGGGAATGGAGATTGGAAAAACAACTTTGAGAAACTGTTTGGCAGCATCTACCAAAGCTAAACACATGTTTATATTATGAACTAGCAATTCTATTCCTAGGTATATATCTAAGAGAAGTGAAGACACATGCCCACTAAAAAACATGCATAAAAATAGTAAAAAAGACATGTAAAAGAATAATAAAAGCAGCTTTATACAATAATAGTTTAAAATTAGAAGTAACTCAATGTCTATTGACAGGATTTAGAGAAACTGGTGTTTACTCATACAATGTAATACACATTGCATAATATACACATACATTATATTTTACTACATATATATTAGGATGAACAAATAAAAATAATCATACAAAAGTAACATATAATTTCATAGAAAAAAACTTTAGGTAAAACTCATAAACAGTAAACAAAGTTAAAATAATGATTACCTCTTGAGCCATATAATGGGAAATGACACTGATTTCTGGGGTTCCCAGGGCCTTAAAAGGGAAGAGACATCAGTGTCTAGGCTCTTGGATATCCTGAGATTATTAAGCGAGAAAGGGTATAAGAGTCTGGAGCCCTGAACACATTCTGCATATTATCCATGTTGTGATTTTAAAGTATATACAAATCAAAAGTTCAATATGGTGTACATTTAAGATAATATAGTTTACATAAACTGCAGATATCTATAACTATATCTACATCATCTATATCTCCTTAGTCTAAAAATCCAATCTAAAATCATCTCAAAGATAGAGTGAAATCTGCAGTATCACAGTGCTTTTAATAACAAGATTAACCAAGTAAACAGCTTTAAAATCAAAACATGCAAAAGACAAAGCCAGGCCGGGCTCCCTGGCTCACACCTGTAATCCCAGCAATTTGGGAGGCCAAGGTGGGTGGATCACCTGAGGTCAGGAGTTCAAGGATTTAAAATTCTAACCCATAGATTTAAAATATCAATGAAAACCAAGCAGGTTAACCAGCCTGACCAACATGGTGAAACTCTGTCTCTACTAAAAATAGAAAATTAGCCAGTTATGGTGGCACACGCCTGTAATCTCAGTTACTCAGGATGCTGTGGCAGGAGAATTGCTTAAACCCAGGAGGCAGAGGGTACAGTGAGCTGAGATCGCACCATTGTACTCCAGCATAGGCAACAAGAGTGAAACTCCATCACACACATGCACACGCATGCACACACACACACACACACACACACACAATAAAAACACAAAACAAACGAAAAACACAAGATGAAGCCATAGAGAGAAATACAAATTGAAGTTGAGGACCTATAGTTAACTTTTATCTGGAGACATTAGCCAACTCTAGATACTTCTAGAGGCCAAAGATATAGGTCTTGGCCATCATGTTAGACTGCTGCTAAAGGCAAAAATACCAGTAGATATTCTGACATTCAAGTAATTTAGTGAAACAGATTGAAATGTAAGAAAAAACACACACCCAAATTGTCATCCTCAAGATTTGAAATGGAATTTGAAATTGTTGTTAGGAGACCACAGGAACTAGCAGGAAACTTCATGGAACTGAGTCACTCATGTATCTTTTCAGTGCTAATGAAGCAAATGTAAATTAGATGTTTAATTGAAACACCTTGAGGATCATGCAGTAAGATCAGGGGCAAATCAGAGGTAGATTAAGACTTCATAAATATGCCTTCCACTCTTGAATACGTCAGATTCTGAAGGATTTAGGTGATCAGTAACCCACCTCAGGTGCCTAACAGAAGAGTGAACTCTCACTAATAAATGATGATATCATCTGTAACATCAGTCATTATATTTTTATATATGTACATTGTGTCGAGAATAAAATTTAAAAAATTACTAGGTATACAAAAGCCATATAACCAGTAATGAAGAACAAAAACGGACAATAAATACAGACCTACAGATAAATTATATATAAGAGGTGGCATTAGACTGTTAAAGAGCACTAGGATTACTTTATTCATGCATAGAGGATAAAATGAAGAGAATAAAAAGGTGAAAGATTTCAGCATCAGATGGGAATCTATCAAGAAAAGTAAGTGAATATTATTGGACTAAAACATTAACCAGCCCAAATTAAGAATTAGTAGATGGATTTGATAAGCAGTTGGGCATAGCAGAAGACAGGATTGAACAAGTCAGCAGAAAATACTCAAAGTGAAGCACAGAGAAAACAAAGACAAAGAGATGAAGAAAATAAACACAGATATTTGGAAACAACATGGAATACACTTAAATTGATAACATATGAGTAATTGGCTTCTCAGAAAGGAAAAAAGAGGGAGAATTGGGCAGAATAAATATTTGAAAAAACTGGGTAATTTTTTCTTTCAAAAATGATTTAAAATTCTAACCCATAGATTTAAAATATCAATGAAAACCAAGCAGGATAATCATAAAGAAAATTACATATGAGTAGACCATAATTAAGTGCTGAAATGCCCAAGAATGTTTTTAGCAGATTTACAAGAGATAAAAATAACACAAACGTTCATCAATAGTTGAAAAAAAGAAGAATGGATTATGGTAATATTCCTACAATGGAGTATTATAATGTAGAGAAAAAGAACAAACTGTAGTGACAGACTTAGCAAACATAATGAGGAGCCAAGGAGGTGAGATAAAAGGGAATATATAATTCTAATGATATTAATGCAAATAACAAGCAAGGTAAAACTATAATGTTAGAAGCCACTATAATTATTTTTGCTGAGAAAAAGGGAGGAGAGATTGTGAAGGCCTAAGAAGAAATTTGGAGACGGTGACGATATTTTATCTTGGCCTGGGTGGTAATTATCCAAGTGTTCACTTTGTGGCAAGCAAGTAAGCAATATAATTAAGACTTCTTCGGGGTTTTGTTTTTTGTTTTACTTTATGTACATTGTTTACATGTATGACTATTCAAAAAAGCACAATAAGACTTCTGTAACTTACCACTTTCTCTATAGATAGGACAGAAGAGGATGAAACCACATAGTTTGATGGTAAATATAAAGGAACGTTTCTTTGGCTTCCAGAGCCCTCTTGGTGCTTTTCTTTCCTGAGGCTTAGGTTCTTAGGTTTTTATTTGATTCCGGGAGCTACCCAGGTATTTCCAATAAAGTTATTTGTGGCTTATTTGTCAGAATTGGTTTCAGTTGCCAATATAATAACCAAAATATCCTTACCTATGAGCTTTGAGATGGCATTATTTCTGGCTTTGTTTTGAATATATTCTATTAATGAAGTTTCAAATAAAGTTTTATTTTAGTCTCATGGTTTTTATATTATACAGATATACAATTTTTCATCAATTCAATTTATGACAATTACAACATCTAATGAATTATTTCTAGATGTTGACATGTAATTTTAAAGATTTTCTAAATTATTAAGGCCTTTGGTAAGCCATAAGTTTTAACAAAAAAATAAGTGAGGAAAATAATTTTCTACCAAACATTAAGACATAGTGCCTCAGTAATTCAACAGTGTAGGTATTGGTAAAAGTAAAAAACAAGAACAATGGATTTATATCTGGGGAACAAACAATCAATTGCCATATCACTGTTGATTCTAGAAACATATTTAAGTATATAGATAATAAATTAACGTATGAAAAAGAATCCACAATAAATAATTGAAATAACATTATTTGGGGTTAAACATAAATGAAGATCTATGCCTAACAGCACCAACAAAATTAAAATTGAATTAAATGCTTTAAGAGTAGATGTAATTACAAAATGACTGCACAATATATAAAACCAATAGTTACATTGTCCTGGCACTAGGAAGTTCTCTTAAACTTGACTCTCAAATAACTCATAAAAGAAAGAGAAATATTGATTGGGCTTCAAAACATGTTATGTTTTTATATAAAATAAATATACTATGGAAAAATTAAAAGACAAAACATCAAATAGGGAAAATATTTGTTCCACATATGCCTGATGAAAGGTCATATTTTTAATGAAAGAAAGCTTATTCTAGGCATTAAGATAAAAAATAAATGTATCCAGAGAAGATAGGTAAAGTATAGAAAAGGGAAAATTAGGAAAGCAGAATCACACATTTTCGGTAATAATTTTAAATATTCAACTTCTCTGTTAATAATGGTAGTAAGAGACACATAAAAACTTTAAAAAAAACTTAAAAAATTGCTAACGATTAAAATGAAATTTTGTTACTTCAGTTGCAGTAAACTGCAAATATATTTTCTTTTTGCAAGTGTAAATTTGACTCTTTTTAAATGCAGTTTGAACCTATGAAACAGCTTTAAAGTGGGCATATACTGTGAAGTAGTAGTTATATTTACAAATGTAAAAAAGTAAAATATGACAATATATAGGTAGAAGGAGTTTCACTGGAGTCTCTTTAAAAAGATCTATAAATAAACTAGAAATGATGGAAGTACATCCACTCAGTGAAAGTACATCCAATCAGCCATTAAAATAATGCGGTAAAATATTTCTTTACATGGAAGTACGTTTTAGGTATATTTGTTAAGTTTCAATGATCACATGATAAGGAATATAAATGTTTTTTGTTAAACAAGTGGTACGAATTTTAGATTTATTTAAAGTAGGAATAAAAATACCTAGAAAAAATGCTAAAATATTAATGTAGTTCTCTTGATGTACTGGGTTCATTTTCTTTAAGCAAATGTATATTCTATAATTTTCACACACAACAAGAGGCGCTCTCGGCATTCATATAATATGGACCTGCCCTCAGAGTCGGAGCATCCAGGGGTGGCTATCTAACCCGAACTGAGAGTTTGTCTATCCTAAGAATTAGAAAAAAGTGAGAAACAGGTTTTGTAAGAGTGATTGAATCTCAGCTGCATTCGTGAATGTGTCCTCCGTAAGATTTCCAACACAGCTTGTTGCTGTAACCAAGATGCCTTATAGCTCACTGTACTTCCTGAGATTATTTTTATTTTTTTATTCAGTGAAAATTTCCAGCAATCTTTGAGACTGGCCTAATTGTTTAGAAGAACTAATATTTACAGGTTTTTTAATAAACAGAAATTGACTCTCCCTGGTCTTAATCCTTGAAACTTACCTTTGTCTTCTCTGAGTTCCTTCCTCAGGAAACCAACCCTCAGGCAAGGAACTGAAACTCTTCAGATCACCACATGCAGACATTTAGATGCTAGACCCCTCATCTATCATGATGGTTTCCTTATTCCTCCCTAATTCCTGTTCTCCTCTCTACTCTCCCCACTATACAAACCTCCCACTTTTAGTCAGAGAGATGGATTGGAGAATTTATCTTCTGTTTCCTAAGCTGCAGCACCCAATTAAAGGCTTTTGCTCTGGCAATACTCATTGTCTCAGTGATTGGCATTCTGTGAGCTGATCAGCAGGACCTAGACAAAGCCTCTAGCATTTTGGTAACATCTTTACTTTGACCTGTTGTGTTAGCTATAGTTACTCTGTTACTTAATTCCCAATAACCTTGACAAGAATACCCCAACAGTCTTTTACTTCATTACCATATAGAATTTTCCCTTATCATTAAGATTTGGTCAGCCAGATGCAGTAGCTCACACCTGTAATGCCAGGACTTTGGAAGGCTGAGGTGGTCGGATTATGAGGTCAGGAGTTTGAGACCGGCCTGACCAACATAGTGAAGTCCCATCTCTACTAAAAATACAAAAATTAGCTAGGCTGTAATGGCACATACCTGTAGTCCTAGTTACTCAGGAGGCTGAGGCAGAGGAATTGCTTGAATCCAAGAGGTGGAGGTTGCAGTGAGCCGAGATCATGCCACTACTCTCCAGCCTGGGCTATAGAGCAAAACTTCGTCTCAAAAAAAGATTTGTAACAAAAGTCTGATGTTAGCCTGGCCCAGAAGACAAATCACATGAAAAAGACCTTGCTATATGGGGAATCGCCATCTCAATGACTCACATTTGTTTGCATTATCAAGCTCATGACTCCTGCCTTCATGAACACATCTTTTTTCCTAGACAACTCTTTCATCATCAAATACCAACTCCCTAGATATAACCAACCCAAAAACTGTTGATAAATCACAACTGAGTGCTGGACAGACCTCTGATAGTGTCATGGGAGAAAGGCAAAGAAGACATTTCTTAAGAAGTTAAGTATGGGTTAGTCAGATCTATAAAAGTGAAATTTTCTTCTTTTTTAAAGATGATGTCTTGGTATGTTGCCCAGGCTGGAGTGCAGTGGCTATTCACAGGCATGATCATTGTTCACTCCCAAACTCAAGTAATTTTCCTGCCTCATTCAGTCTCTTTAGTGGCTGGAATTACAGGAGCTCCTCAAAGAACCAGTTCTCTAAGTGAGAATTTGACTGGAATTAGATAAGAATTATGATGTAATGGTAGAATTGATTAAAGTAACAGGTAAAGATTTTACTGAAATGTTGATGAGCCTTTTGGAAAGTTCCTTAAAGAGCAATCAAGTTATTTCCCTAGGCAAAAAGCTTAAAATAGTAATGTTATGCTGATGAAGACAATGGGGTAGTAGAGTCATATTAATGTGGTCAGTAATCTGGGTAGGGGGCAGGTAATTTCAGTCCTCAGTGTTCAAGGTGTGTGTTGTGGTACATGATTTTGTTTTCAATAAGCCTCTAGTTTCTTGAACTACTGTTTGTGAGACATAATATTTTATAGGCCTAAGTCTCTATTTAGACTCAGCCTAGGACTCTTGCTACTGATAGATTTAATTTTGAAAGCAAGAATTTAAGATAGGTTTCCAGTACAAAAGACTAGAAAGTTAGAAATAAAGCATATTATGCTGAAGACAATGGAAATTGTTTAGCTACAGTAGAACCTTTAATTAGGAATAAGAACAAAATTGATTAATATATAATCGTGACCCAGATTTTACCACTAAATTTTTATGAACCTAAGTATTTGAATATTTGTCATTAGGACAAATTTTCTAGAATTATAGAAGAAATTCTTTATACTATTATTTTTTCTTCTGGCTCTAGTATACAATGGTAGCTTATGAAAGCTAATATTATAATAATGATGAATACCTTCCAAATGGGCATATGGCCAAACATTATTTTTCTTTCTCTCCATCCTAAATACCTTTTTGACTAGAGGAGGTAATGGTATCCCAGCAACAGATAAGCAATGCTCAATTTAATTGTCAAAGATTATATTTTAATGAACTTTGGAGAAAGGAAGTCAAGTTGACTACAGGGTTCTTTGCCTGATTAATTTGATAAAAATCTATAAACATCTGACCTAGCTCATTAACACATTAATTAAGACAGAAGAATCTCTTATGCTCCATACTAGGAAACAAGTGTTGTGTGTGATATTTTGATTTTTCCAGCCAAAGAGTAATGAGTTGCATAAAGTAAAATTTACATAAACATGGGTCAACGTGAATGTGGCAATCATCATCACAACATATTGGGAAATTGAAGACTTTGTTCATGATCTTATTAAAGGCATATTTCCAGTTGGTACTTTACCACTTCCTCTCTTCTATTTCCCTCTTCTTCCTCATACTCACTGCTCTATCACTGCCCTGCAAGTAACACTGTAAGTCTACTACTATCTAAAAACAGACGTCTTGTGGAGGTAGCTCTGTTAGTTTAGAACACCAAACATTTATTGATCAATTATTTTTAGGGATTATTAGTGTTGATAGGGATATTTAGGATAAATATATATCATCCTTGCCCCTGGAAAGCCAGCAGATTCAGCTGATTATGCTGCAAGAGTTTGAGTTTTTTTTTTTTAAGATAATTTACATAAGAGTTGGCGAGGCTGGAGAACCAGACTCAATGACTCAATTTTAATAGCCATATCACTACTAGAGAGATGCTGAAATACACCACCCGTCTTTTATATTTTTATTTGTCCTTTTCTTTATCCATTCATCTATTGATGAGCACTGGTTGTTCCCATGTTTTGGCTGCTGTGAAGAATACTACAATAGACATGGGAGTGCAGATATCTCTTTGAGATACTGATAATTTTTTTAACATAAAACCCAGAATTGGAATTCATGAATTGTATGATAGTTCTACTTTTCAGTTTTTGAGGAACCTCCATAAACCTTCACTCTTTTGATAATGTCTGTATCAATTTACATTCCCATCAGTACGGCGCAAGTGTTCCTTTTATGCCACATTCTCATCAACAGTTGTCTTTTTCATAATAGCCATCACGATATGTGTGAATTGACATCTCATTGTGATTTTGATTTGCATTACCCTGTTGATTAATGACATCGATCACTTGTTTATCTGTTGGCCATTCGTATGGCATTAAGAAATGTCTATTCAGCTCTTTTAGGCATTTTAAAATCAGATTATTGTTGTTTTTTGCTACTGAGTTGTATGAATTTCATATGTACTTTGGATATTAGCACTTTATCAGATATAAAATTCACAAATATTTTCTCTTATTCCATAGATTTGAAACTACCTTATAACTAAGGAAATTATGACAGTGAAAGAAATCAGACCTAATTAACTCTCTATGGACTCTGACCCTTAAGCTGTCCTTGTTTAATCCTAGGCATAGGCCAAACTAACTTTGGGAAGGAATTCAGTTCATGGTTTGACCTCTGAAACAAAATCGATAACAGACTTCCCCAAAAAGACTCGCTTCTTGCCTGTGGTCAAGTCTGCCATTGCAGGACTAACAAATTAGCTACAAGATTAGAAATTACAATGTAAAGGTCATGCAGCCTCTGGCTCCAAGAAGTCTGAACCTCCCCAAATTGCTCCTAAAGATAACATCATTGTAAAACCCAAGATCAGTGCTTGAGATATTTTGCAGACCCTGTACTCAACGGATCAGCTGACACCACCCAGACCAGTAATCTGGCTCAACTACTTCTGCCATCCCACCCAGGAACAGAAGACAGCAAGAAAACCTCATTTCGACCCAGTATGATTTCATCTTCAACCTGACCTATCAGCACTCCCCAGTGTTCTAGACCATGCTCGCTAAATTATCCTTAAAAACTCCAATCCCTGAATGCTCAGGGAGACTGATTTGAGTAATAATAAAACTACCATCTCTGGCATAGCCAGCCCCGTGTGAATTACTCTGTTGCATTGCAATTCCCCTATCTCTAAATCCATTCTGTCTAGGCAACAGAAGAGGGAATCCCATTGGGCGGTTATAGATGGACTCTTCATTTGGTTGTTTCCTTTGCCATGTAGCAACATTTTAATTTGATGCAATCTCACTTGTTTGTTTATTTATTTAGCTTCAGTCATTAATTTTTTATGAGTTTATTTTTGTGTATCGTGTAAAATAAAGATCCAATTTCACTTTTTTTGTGTGTGGTTATCCAGTATTTTTAATACTATTAATTGAAAAGATTCTCCCTTACCCATTGTATGCTGTTGGCACCCTTCTTAAAGATTAGCTGACTGTATAGGTATGGGTTTATTTCTAGGCTTTCTATTCTGTTTCATTAGTGTATATCTGTTTTTATGCCATTTTTTGATTACTATAGATATTTAACATAATTTGAAAAAGAAATTGTGATGCCTCCAGCTTTATTCTTTTTGCTCAAGATTGCTTTAGCCATTTAGAGTATTTGCTGGTTCCATATACATTTATTTATTTATTATTATTTTTAACTTTCTGTAAAAAAGTATTGATTTTTAATAAAAATAAAATATATTGAATCTGTAGATCACTTTGAGTTGTATACACATTTTGATTCTTCCAATCTATGAGCAAGGAATATCCTTCCACTAACTGCTTTCTTTTATTTACTTACTTTTTTTGGAGACAGAATCTCACTCAGACACCAGGCAGGAGTGCAGTGGCGTGATTTCAGATCACTGTAACCACCGCCACCTGGGTTCAAGTGATTCTCCTGCCTCAGTCTCCCGAGTAGCTTGGACTACAGGCATGCACAACCACACCCAGCTAATTTTTCTATTTTTAGTAGAGATGGGGTTTCACCATGTCGGCCAGGATGGTCTCGATATCTTCATCTCATGATCCTCCCACCTCAGTCTCCCAAAGTGCTGGGATTATAGGTGTGAGCCACCATGCCCAGCTATTTTTTTTTTAATAAGATATTTTGTGACTGCTTTATAATTATCAGTGCGTAGCTCGTTCAACTCCTTGGGAAAATTTATTTAAAAATATATATTTTTAATAAATATATATTTCTTTATATTTTTATTTATATATATATTTATTTATATTTTATATAACACTGTATCCATGTGTTCTCATTGTTCAACACCTGCCTATGAGTGAGAACATGCAGTGCTTGATTCTCTGTTCCTGTGTCAGTTTGCTGAGAATAATGGTTTCCAGGTTCATCCATGTCCCTATGAAGGACATGAACTCATCGTTTTTTATGGCCGCATAGTATTCCATGGTGTATATGTGCCACATTTTCCCTGTCCAGTCTATCCTCGATGGGTATTTGGGTTGGTTCCAGGTCTTTGCTATTGTAAACTGTGCTACAATGAACATTCGTGTGCATGTGTCCTTATAGTAGAATGATTTATAATCCTTTGGATATATACCCAGTAATGGGATTGCTGGGTCAAATGGAATTTCTATTTCTAGGTCCTTGAGGAATCACCACATTGTCTTCCACAATGGTTGAACTAATTTACACTCCCACAAACAGTGTAAAAGTGTTCCTGTTTCCCGCATCCTCTCCAGCATCTGTTGTCTCCAGATTTTTTAATGATCGCCATTCTAACTGGCGTAAGATGGTATCTCAATGTAGTTTTGATTTGCATTTCTCTAATGACCAGTGGTGATGAGCATTTTTTCATGTGTTTATTGGCCTCATATATATCTTCTTTTGAAAAGTGTCTGTTTCTATCCTTTGCCCACTTTTGAATGGGTTTGTTTGTTTTTTTTCTTGTAAATCTGTTTTAGTTCTTTGTAGATTCTGGATATTAGCCCTTTGTCAGAAGGGTAGATTGCAAACATTTTTTCCCATTCTGTTGGTTGCCAGTTCACACTAATGATTGTTTCTTTTGCTATACAGAAGCACTGGAGTTTAATTAGATCCCATTTGTCTATTTTGGCTTTTGTTGCCAGTGCTTTTGGTGTTTTAGTCATGAAGTCCTTGCCTATGCCTATGTCCTGAATGGCTTTGCCTAGGTTTTCTTCTAAGGTTTTCATGGTGTTAGGTCTTAGGTTTAAGTCTTTAATCCATCTGGAGTTAATTTTAGTGTAAGGTGCCAGGAAGAGATCCAGTTTCTGCTTTCTGCACAAGGCTAGCCAGTTTTCCCAACACCATTTATTAAACAGGGAATCCTTTCCCCATTGCTTGTTTTTGTCAGGTTTGTCAAAGATCAGATGGTTGTAGATGTGTGGCATTGCCTCCGAGGCCTCTGTTCTATTCCATTGGTCTATATATCTGTTTTGGTAGCAATACCATGCTGTTTTGATTACTATAGGCTTGCAGTATAGTTTGAAGTCAGGTAGCATGATGCTTCCTGCTTTGTTCTTTTTGCTTAGAATTTACTTGGCTATGTGGGCTCTCTTTTGGTTCCATATAAAGTTTAATGTCATTTTTTCCAGTTCTTTGAAGAGGGTCATTGGTAGCTAGGTGGGGATAGCATTGGATATGTAAATTACTCTGGGCAGTATGGCCATTTTCACCATATTGATTCTTCCTAACCACGAGCATGGAACGTTTCTCCATCTGTTTGTGTTCTCTCTTATTTTGTTGAGCAGTGATTTGTAGTTCTCCTTGAAGAGGTCCTTTACATTCTTTGTTAGTTTTATTCCTAGATATTTTATTCTCTTTGTAGCAATTGTGAATGGCAGTTTATTCTTGATTTGGCTCTCTTTAAGTCTGTTATTGGTATATAGGAATGACTGTGATTTTTGCACATTGATTTTGTATCCTGAGACTTTGCTGAAGTTGCTTATCAGCTTAATGAGATTTAGGGCTAAGACAATAAGGTCTTCTAAATATAAAATCATGTCATCTGCAATAGAGACAATTTGAATTCCTCTTTTCCTAATTGTATACCCTTTATTTCTTTTTCTTGCCTGATTGCTCTGGCTAGAACTTCCAATACTGTATTGAATAAGAGTGGTAAAAGAGGGCATCCTTTTCTATTGCTAGATTTCAAAGGGAATGCTCCCAGTTTTTGCCCATTCAGTATGATATTGGCTGTGGGTATGTAATAAATAGCTTTTATTATTTTGAGACTTGTTCTGTTGATACCTAGTTTATTGAAAGTTTTTAGCATAAATGGCTGCTGAATTTTGTTGAAGGCCTTCTCTGCAGCTATTGAGATAATCATGTGGTTTTTGTCTTTGGTTCTGTTTATGTGGTGAATTATATTTATGGACTTGTGTATGTTGAACTAGCCTTACATCCCCAGGATGAAGCCTACTTCATCATGATGGAAGAGCTTTTTAATGTGCTGTTGCAATCAGTTTGCCTGTATTTAATTGAAGATTTTTCCATCTATGTTCATCATGGAGATTGGCCTGAAGTTCTCTTTTCTTGTTGAGTCTCTGCTGGGTTTTGGTATCAGGATGATGTTGGTCTCATAAAATGATTTGGAGAGGATTCCCTCTTTTTGGATTGTTTGGAATAGTTTCAGAAGGAGTGGTGCCAGCTTCTCTTTGTATGTCTAGAAGAATTCGGCTGTGAACCCATCTGGACCTGGGCTCTTTTTGGTTGGTAAGCTATTAATTGTTGCCTCAACATCAGCCCTTTTATCAGTCTATTCAGGATTTTGACTTCTTCCTGGTTTAGGCTTGGGAGGGTGTAAGTATCCAGGAATTTATCAATTTCTTCCAGGTTTACTGGTTTATGTGCATAGAGTTGTTTGTAATAATCTCTGATGGTGGTTTGTATTTCTGTGGAATCTGTACTGATATCCCTTTATTGTTTTTTATTGCATCTATTTGATTCTTCTCTCTTTTCTTTTTTATTAATATGCCTAGTGGTCTGTCTATTTTGTTGATCATTTCAAAAAACCAGCTCCTGGATTTATTTATTTTTTGAAGGGCTTTTTGTGGTTCTATCTCCTTCAGTTCTGCTCCGATCTTGGTTATTTCTTGTCTTCTGCTAGCTTTTGAGTTTTTTTCATCTTCCTCCTCTAGTTCTTTCAATTTTGATGACAGGGTGTTGATTTTAGATGTTTCCTTGCTTCTCATGTGGGCATTTTTTGCTGTAAATTTTCCTCTAGACACTGCTTTAAATGTGTCCCAGAGATTCTGGTATGTGTCTTTGTTCTCGTTGTTTTTGAAGAACATCTTTATTTCTACCTTCATTTCATTGTTTATCCAGTCAACATTTAAGAACCAGTTGTTCCGTTTCCATGAAGTTGTGCAGTTCTGAGTCAGTTTCTGAACTCTGAGTTCTAATTTGGTTGCACTGTGGTCTGAGAGACTGTTTGTTATGATTTCTGTTCTTTTGCATTTGCCAAGGAGTAATGTACCTCCAATTATGTGGTCAATTTTAGAGTGTGATGTGGTGCTGAGAAGAATGTATATCCTTTGGATTTGGGGTGGAGATTTCTGTAAATGCCTATTAGGTTTCCTTGGTCCAGATCTGAGTTCAAATCCTGGTTATCCTTGTGAATTTTCTGTCTTGTTGATCTAATATCGACAGTGGAGTGTTAAAGTCTCCCAATATTATTGTGTGGGAGTCTATGTCTCTTTGTAGGTCATTAAGAACTTGCTTTATATATCTGGGTGCTCCTGTATTGGGCATGTATATATTTAGGACCATTAGCTCTTCTTGTTGCATTGATCCTTTTACCATTAAGTAATGCCCTTCTTTGTCTCTTTTGATCTCTGTTGGTTTAAAGCCTATTTTATCAGAGACTAGGATTGCACCTCCTGTTTTGATTTGCTCTCCATTTGCTTGGTAGATCTTCCTCCATCCCTTTATTTTGAGTCTATGTGTATCCTTGCATAGGAGATGGGTTTTTACTCTTGGTCTATCTCCCTAATGCTTTGTCAATATTTTTACCTTTTCCAAAACCAAATTTTAGTTTTGTTTATCTTTTCTATTGTTTTTCTAGTCTCTATTTCATTTATTTCTGCTCTCATCTCTGTTATTCCTTCTACCTACTAACTTTGAGCTTAGTATGTTCTTATCTTTCCAGTTTCTTGAGATGTGAAGTTAGGTTGCTAATTTTAGATTTTTACTTTTTTCTTCATGTAGGCATATATTGCTGTAAAATTTTCTTTTAGATTTGCTTTTACTGTGTCCCATAAGTTTTGGTATACTGTGTTTATATATCCATTTTAAAAAATTTCCCTTTCGATTTCTTCATTGATCCATTGGTTGTCAGTTTATTAATTTCCAAATATTTGTGAATTTTCCTCCTGTTACTTTTTCTTCCTAGAAAAGTAGGAATTGTGATTGGAAAAGATATTTGATATCATTTTGATCTTTTTAAATGTGTTAATAATTATTTTGTGGCCCTAATTATAATCTATCCTGGAGAATGTTTTGTGTGTGCTGAGAAGAATGTGTATTCTATTTTTAGTGAATGAAATTCATGATGTTCCTGTTAGATCTATTTGTGCTAAACAACAGTTCAAATTCAATGTTTGTTTATTGATTTTCTGTCTGGATGATCTGTCCTCTGTTCCAAGTAGGGTGCTAAAGTCTTCTGCTAGTATTGGTTGCTGTCTATTTCTCTGTTCAATCTGTTAATATTTTCTTTACATTTTTAGGTGCTCTGATGTTGAATGTAAATATGTTTACAACGGTTTTATCTTCCTGATGGATCACTGTCTTCTTGGATTTTCTCATTATATTACCTTCTTGATAAATTAGTTCCATTATTATTCCAGTTTATGAGTATTATATATACAATAGACTTCTCTTTCTCATTTCATTTTCTGACTTAAAAGTTTATTTTGTCTGATATAAGTATAACCAGCCCTATTTTCCTTTAGTTTCCTGTCACATAAAATCTTTTATACCTCTCCATTTTCATATGTTGGTCTATGTGTTTTTAAAATTAAAGTGAACATTTTATAGAATGCATAGAGTTGGGTCTTTTGTTTTTAAAATTCATCCATCTATGTGTTTTGATCAGTGAATTTAATTTATTCCACTATGTTTTAAAGTAATAGTTGATAGGTAAGTACTTACTGTTGCCATTTTGTTTATGGTTTTCTGGTTGTTTTGTAACTCTTTTGTTTCTTGTTTTTTCTTGTGCTGTCGTCCTTTGTGATTTGATGACTTCCTGATGGTTTATGCCTTGATTCCATTCTCTTTATATTTTGGGTGTCAACTATGGATTGTTACTTTGTGGTTACCATGTAGTTTATGTAAATGTAAATGTAATATGTAATAGTCTATTTTAAGCTGACAACTTAAATTTGATGACATACAAAAACATTGCATATTTTTCGCTCTTCACCATATTTTGTGTTTTTTATGCCGTAATTTTAATTTTTGTAATTTTATTTATTAACAAAATACAAGAGCTATATGATTTTAAAATATTTTTCTTTTACCTTTATATTAGAGTTTTAAGTTATTGCTATGCCTCATTATATTATTACAATATTCCAAATTTTACTGTATGCTTACCCTTACTAGTGACTTTTACACTTTTATATGTTTTCATTTTGTTAGGATCTTTTCATTTTAGCTTGAAGAATTATCTTTAGCATTTCTTAGAGGACAGATGTATTGTGATGAACTACTTCAGCCTCTACTTGGAAAAACCTTCATCTCTCCTTCATTTCTAAAATGTTTTTTTTCCAGATAAATTATACTTGTTTGGCAGTTTTATTCTTTCAGCATTTAAATATATTGCCTCATTCATTTCTGTCCTGCAAGATTTCTCCTGAGAAATCTACTGATCTACTTACTTAGATTCCCCTGTATGTAATGTGCCTCTTTTTCATTATTACTACTATAAATAATTTTGTAAGTAAGAAGAGACAAGTGTTAAAACTTATTCTCTTTACATGTCAACTATACTTGATGTGTCACAACCAGAACCTAGAAAAAAGATATTCCATTGTAATCTTTCTCTCTGGGACTGTTATATCTGGATTTCAGATTCTAATTCCCACATCTCTCAATGTAGTAGATGTTCATTTCCCACATATGGGATGATGAGACATCCTTTTTTGGGTGCACAGTTAATAAAAGCCTCTGTGTAGGCAGCAAATGACCAACAAGAAGTGACTTGGATTGTGGGTGCCTTTTCAATTTTTGATTCCAAGTCCTGTCTATGGACTAGATATACTTCTCCTTTTTATGATATAAATTTTTCTGATAATATATTTCTTCATTTCTTCCTAAAGAGATGTGAAGTTAGCATATATTACTTGGAACCAAAATGACCCAATGAAAACACTTTCTAAACTGTAAGGTCTTGATTCAGAGAGTGAAGAGCATATCATAGAATGTGAAGGCAAGGATCTTCAAGGGTAGTTTGTACCTGGGGGCCACCAGAATTAGATGAGACATTTGTAATATGTCATTATCCTTCCCAATTTCCCCATGAGATCAAGTTTAGCACCATAAAGGGAGGGACTGATTTTCACAAGAAAATATGTGGGGGCATGTGGTCTTTTGCAGTAATTATCGGAAGCCAGATAATAAAGTGAGATGCGATCAGGCCACATTGTAGCCTACCCAGGGAGATGTAACTAAATATTTGGCATCACAGCCTCAGGCATTATTTCCATTTTTTAATAGATTTATATTTGTCTTTATATTTAACCATTTATAAATTTACTCACTGGAAAATACAGGTAAAACTGAGTCACCACTATGCGTAGTAAAAATCTAAATCAAAGGTAGGACACATTTTTATTTTTCCCCATGGTTTGCCCTTGTTCTTAAGAACCATATATACTTATCTACCAATAGTTGTTTAAGTTGTGATAAATAACAACTAACTTGACTTTCTTCACAAAGAATAGTATGCACATTTGAAGACATAAATATTGTTTTTAGCAGTCTGAAATAGTATTTTATTATCTACTGACAAGGGAACAAAGGATTTCTATTTCTGGATTTTTAGCTATTCTGAAGAAAATACATTCATTTCATTGGGGTGATTCTGTTCTTTGGAAATCATGAAGTCAGAAATAATGAATGATTGACCAATGTTACTTATTAAATACATGATGGAGTAGACAAGGACTGATTTATAAACAAACATGTGTTACTTGCTTCTGTATTATTACTTTCTCAAAAATAAAAATATTCTTACATGAAATGACCTGTTTCCTTACTTCATTTGCAATAGAAAAAAAATCATTTGTCCAGTCATATTAGTCAAATGTGTAAGTGGAGAGAGCTAGTGTCCAATGCCTACTGGAGTATAACTCCAGTATTGGCCTTATTTGCTCCTTGGAAGTATGGATAAAAATGATCTTCAATTTTTTGAAGAAAAAATCAAGATCTTCAATTTCTTAGTTAAATTTAATCAATTTCTGTTATCTCTCACCTATCCCTGTGGCCTTGCACTAATTATTTGGTTAGTTTTCCATTATTGTGAAGTTAGAATCATGTTACTATTTCATTGACATTTCAAATAATTTAACATATTATATCTAAACTTTGATTCTATGGTAGAATTTTTATTTTTTCTAAAAATATGGTTGAAGTGGAATGGAAACGGTATTAGGGAAACATCAGTTTTTCTGATGCTCCTAAATATTGTCTGTTCTACTTATGGGTAAAGTTGGACTTGAATGAGATCCCTTACTAACTCTAGGGAAGAAGAACAATGTGGTGGGCTCTGTTGCTCCTCACTAATAGCATGGCAGGGAACAAAACAACATGGTGACAGTGATCTAGAAATCAGTGGTCTGACAACAAAAGAAACTCTGAAAACACAACTTTAAATTTTTAGCTCCTCTTAGAGAAAATCCTACTGCCTTTTCAGGCCCCATTGTGTGTTCC
The DNA here is from genome assembly GCA_031835075.1 of Saguinus oedipus. Taxonomy (NCBI): domain Eukaryota; kingdom Metazoa; phylum Chordata; class Mammalia; order Primates; family Cebidae; genus Saguinus; species Saguinus oedipus. The sequence goes on from CM063182.1 coordinate 79,399,477, forward strand.
AGTTCTGACACACAGGATACTGCTCAAGTGAGATTTTTTTTTTAATTGCATTTTAGGTTTTGGGGTACATGTGAAGAACATGCAAGATAGTTGCATAGGTACACACTTGGCAGTGTGATTTGCTGCCTTCCTCCCCTTCACCCACATCTGGCATTTCTCCCCATGCCATCCCTCCCCAGCTCCCCCCTGCTGTCCCTCCTCTATTCCCCCAATAGACCCCAGTGTTTAGTGCTCCCCTCCCTGTGTCCATGTGTTCTCAATGTTCATTGCCTGCCTATGAGTGAGAACATGTGGTATTTCATTTTCTGTTCTTGTGTTAGTTTGCTGAGAATGATGTTCTCCAGATTCATTCAAGTCCCTACAAAGGACACTAACTCATCGTTTTTGATTGCTGCATAATATTCCATGGTGTATATGTGCCACATTTTCCCTGTCCAGTCTATCATCGATGGGCATTTGGGTTGGTTCCAGGTCTTTGCTATTGTAAACAGTGCCGCAATGAACATTCATGTGCATGTGTCCTTATAGTAGAACGATTTATAGTCCTTTGGATATATACCCAGTAATGGGATTGCTAGATGAAATGTAATTTCTATTTCTAGGTCCTTGAGGAATCGCCACACTGTCTTCCACAATGGTTGAACTAATTTACACTCCCACCAGCAGTGTAAAAGTGTTCCTATTTCTCCACATGCTCTTCACCATCTGTTGTCTCCAGATTTTCTAATGATCGCCATTCTAACTGGCATGAGATGGTATCTCAATGTAGTTTTGATTTGCATTTCTGTAATGACCAGTGATGATGAGCATTTTTTCATATGTTTGTTGGCCTCATGTATGTCTTCTTTTGTAAAGTGTCTGTTCATATCCTTTGCCCATTTTTGAATGGGCTTGTTTGTTTTTTTCTTGTAAATCTGTTTGAGTTCTTTGTATATTCTGGATGTCAGCCCTTTGTCAGATGGGTAAACTGCAAAGATTTTTTCCCATTCTGTTGGTTGCCAATTCACTCTAGTGACTGTTTCTTTTGCCATGCATAATAAGCTGTGGAGTTTGATTAGGTCCCATTTGTCTATTTTGGCTTTTGTTGCCAATGCTTTTGGTGTTTTGGTCATGAAGTCCTTGCCTACTCCTATGTCCTGAATGGTTTTGCCTAGATTTTCGTCTAGGGTTTTTATGGTGCCAGGTCTTATGTTTAAGTCTTTAATCCAATTGGAGTTCATTTTAGTGTAAGGTGTCAGGAAGGGGTCCAGTTTCTGCTTTCTGCACATGGTGAGCCAGTTTTCACAACACCATTTATTAAACAGGGAATCCTTTCCCCATTGCTTGTTTTTGTCAGGTTTATCAAAGATTGTATGGTAGTAGATATGTTGTGTTGCCTCTGATGCCTCTGTTCTGTTCCGTTGGTCTATATCTCTGTTTTGGTACCAGTACCATGCTGTTTTGATTACTGTAGCCTTGTAGTATAGTTTGAAGTCCAGACCAGTGTATTTTGTACAGAGTGCTGCTGTGCTGCAGCACCAGCTGAAACAGCCACACTGGCCAAAACAGCTGCGCCAGCCCAAACAGCCATACTGGCAGCCCGTGGGGCTCCTACACCTGGGAATCTCCTGGTCTGTGGGCAATAAAGATCCGTCTGGAAATGCTGCATCCACTCACCCTCTGTGCTTTCACTGGGAACTGCAATCCTGAGTTGCTTTTATAGTGCCATGTTCCAGGATTTCATATTTATAAAACTGGCCTCAAGTGAGATTTTTAAGTACACTGAGGAAGTTAGCTGGGTGCAGTGGCAGGTGCCTGTAATCCTAGCTACTTGGGAGGCTGAGGCAGGATGATTTCTTGAACACAGGAGATGGAGGTTCCAGTGAGCTGAGACCATGCCACTGCACTCCAGCCTGGGCTGGGCGACAGAGCCAGACTCTGTCTCAAAAAACAAAAAAATGAAACAAAAGAAAGAACATTCTCTGAAACCCCACACATTTTATTCTGCTTACACCTTAATTTATCATCATCGTACATTCACCTTAAATTATAAATTATTTTGCCTAATAGATTTACATAGTAAGTTGTGAAGATACACATGTAGTAATCTCTATTTAACTATTATTGACTTATTATTCTTCTAAGTGACAAGGAAGATACAACTGAAGTTGAAGTTGAGAAAAATCTAGAGCTTGGATCACATATAGGATTTGAATGGTGTGTGTGTATGTGTGTGTGTGTATCTTCTTTGAGGGAGTAATAGAAATGGGCCAGGAGTGCTACCTAGTTTTCTTAATTTTCTTGAGTAAATTGACTCATACAAAGGATAGGAGCACTGAAGTACATGTGGGAAACCTTTGAATAATTTTTGAACTTCACAATTATGTCAAAAAATGGCCTTGTGTAGTGCATTTGGTTTGAATTTCTTTCAAACTAAAAATATACCTAGAGAATAAAGAGCCATTTGGTTAATTTTCATCCCACAGCAAATAAATTAATAATCAGTTGTTTTTTCTTCTAAGACACCGGATAAAAAAGCATTTAATTAATTTGCATAGAATGGCCATACATGGTTTCAGGCCACCCACACTAAGGACCCCGAAATATAAGGGAGTGTATGTTAAAAATGTTCTTTTAAAAGTAGTTAAGCATTATAAATTTTATTTCACAGTGAAAACACAGTTTTCACATGAGGAATTAAAATACACAGATGGATGTATAACTATAGTACCTGCTTGGGAAAACTTTATGACTTCATATAAATATTGAGTCTTTTCTTGTTTCAACATTAAGGATATTTCCAAAATCAGAAATTCTGTTGTCTTACAAGATGATGTTTCACTTTGATTCTCTTGAAAAAGTCATGTCTATTCCATTAGTCTGATGCTTAGGATTCTCAGTAAACAGAAAATGGAGTATTTTTTTGTATATTGATAAATAAATTCCAATGCCTAAATATTTTTCTATAGCTCAACATCACTGCCTCAAATTCCATCAGTAGAGTCTATCAGTAGAGTCATTCGTTTAAAGACATTGTATTTAATAGAAGTTGCCATAAAATGATAATGTACATGGTAGTGGTAAACTATTTAGCCATTGCCTATTGTCCACCCTTGGTGGAAATTATAAAATCTTTTCCAAAATGACTCTAGACTAAGGGTAGTCTTGAATATGGAATTATAGGTTTGGGCATTAATGAATGAATGGATTGAAAGGGCTTAAGCTCCCCCATAATCTCTATTGGTCAGTACTAGCCTCATAAATAATTCATTTTTTTAAACAAAGAATTTTTCTCTACATGAACTTTCAAGTTATGTTCTACTTTTCCATTCCAAACAAATTTCTGCCCCCAAACACATCAATCCACAGAGGATGTGCTGAGCTGAGTCAAGCTAGATAAACTTCCTCAGCAATGATGTTCTTCATAGCCAGGTATCAATACAAAGTTGTCATTGGCTTGATTCACAGCAGATTGGCAGAAACAAAGAAGTACCCTTAAAGGTGATACTTAGGAATCTTGGGGAACCTTTGCTATTTTGGATACTGTGGCTGTCCTCAAAAATCAGTTCAGATACTCTGATGCTAATGCTGCTTGCCACTTAATGCTCACGCTAAAAGCATCTTAACTGAGAAGTCAAAATCGTTTTGAAAAATCATACAATATCATCTTTTAAAAATTACCAGCTTTACTGCAACTTTTTCCTTTAATTTGGTTTATATCTCACCTCTACAATTTTTTCATTTCATATACACTTTTATTTCAGAACAGTTTAAGATTTACACAAAAATTGTGAAGATAATACAGACTTTCCAATATACTCACTCCTCTCCCATGTTCTTCTCCTACTAGTTAGTATACTGCATTAGAGTGGAAGATTTGTTATAATTAATGAACCAATATATTATTAATGAATGGATTTTCTTAGTTTTTACTTAATGTCCTTTCTAAGTTGGTTTAGGTTTCCCATTCCTAAACCAATTAAACATTGGCAAGAAAATTGGGGTTACTGTGATTGGGTTAATTAATTTGGACTGATCACTGTAGATTGTTTCTTTAAAGGTCAACAGTTTGTCTTTGTGACATCTTTTTCTCAGGCCATAGTCTCTTCCTAAGGTAATGACAAAATTGGGAACTCATTTCCCTTGATTATTTTTCTTCTTAAAGAAATATTTAACAGCAATTTATTGAAACTTGACTAGTTACTGGGTACTGTTCTTAAATTTAAATACAAAGACAACCTCACACTTTATGCTTACAAGCCTGTACTGTCCAATAGTATTTCTTACAACTTAAAAGTCTTCACTGCAAGTTTTCACACAAAATTCTTTAAGTATTTTAAAGCTGCTATCATGTTTCTGCCAGACTCTCCTCTTTCTAAGGCTAGCCTTTTAAATTCATTCAATTGTTTCTCAGAGAGCATGGTTTCCAATCTTTCTAACATCTTGGTCATTCCCAATTAGCTTTTTGTCCTATAAAGCACCGCACCAATAATTAAATGTAATTAAATGTACATTACATTTAATTCCCTTCCCTTACAGAGAGAAGAGTACCACTTTTACAGTTTTTATTCTAGTTATCTTCAAGCTTACTCTAACATAAACTAAATATATATTAGCCTTTTTTTTTGTAGCCACATGGCAAAGTGGATTAAAATTGAGCTTATTGTTTATTAATGTGATTTTGCTTTTACATATCTCTGTCTCAACTTAAGAGTTGAATTTTTAAATTCAATTATCTCTCTTAAAGTTCATTTATCTCTGTTAAACTTATACCACTAGATTCAATTTGTTGCTCAGGCATGATGTCATCTTTTGAGATTTTTGTTTTGTCATTTAACATAGTCTCCCTTCTTTTCAACGTCAGGGCACACTGTTTTCCAGGGCGTATATCTTCTTTATTGTCATATAGATTATGAAAGAAATGTTGCTGTCACAGTGTCAAGGGCTATCCTTGAGGTTGACAGTAATCTAGTAACAAATACTCTTTAAGCATAGTTATTCAGTTATTAGTCCACAACTGCGTAGAATGTGTAGAACCTCTCCTTTTACATAAAAGTTGTTACATTGCACACTGAAAAAATTCTGAGATACTTATTGTGACATATATAAATCTAATAACATGGTCAAAGTGAAAAATTAAATGAGTTTGATATGATGTCCTTTCAGTAAATCCATGCTGGCTCCCGACAATCACAGCTTCTTTTCCCACCTACTTGTGAACAATCCCTTTGAGTTCACAAATATGTAATTCATGCAATTTCAAACAATTGCCTCTCTCCATTGTTTTTTTAATCATCTCTCACATTCTCCATAACTACGTAAAGACTACTTACATTGATTTGGAAGCCTAATTTTCAGGTTATATCAGTAAACACAAAATGTGTGTAAAAAAATATGATGTTGTGACCAAAATGAGTTTGACATTTTCAAAGGCAGATGTATATCCAAGTGCACATGATTACTGAAAAACAGATTACTACAGCTAAGTGATATAACCTTCTGCTTTTGGACATTCTTCCAGCTTTCATCCATTTCACAAGGAGACTAACTTAACCTGATTTAACGGACCCCTGGAAAAGTCTGTTTGAAGCAGTTGGAGAAAAGCAGGTAATCTAAGAACTAAAAGATCAGAGTTGACACATTCATGGCTTCGATTTTCATTAGCTTCAGTCCATTAAACAAGCATTTGCCAATGTAATACTGTATGCATAAAACAACTGAAATATTTATTACATGGAAAAACGACTAAGGATGCAAGCCAACCGTTTCTGCTAGCCAGTTTTGCTGCAGGAATACAGCCATCAGGGTCCACTGCTTTGCCATTTAGTTTAATTTTTTTGAATATAAGGTTTTAAATATCTGTGATTCATCAGACAAACACATTTAAATTTTTATGATGGAAACGATTTTTTTCTTTGCATCAAAACAATTGAATATTAGGTAGGGTTCAAATACTTTTCATGAGATGTCCTGATCCATATGATTCAAGACGTCAGACCAGTCCCCTTATATTTTAAGTAGAAATACTTCCTCTGATAAATTAATTTGATTCATTCCCCCCACCCACAACATCCTTCCATGAAAGGAACTAAATTTCCAATGCATTTCCAGGAATAAAGCAACACATGTCACTGCCTTCAGACTCACAGATTACTGGAGAGATTAGACAGGCACATAGGTTAGTATAAAGAAAGGTAAAATGATGATGAAAAAATGATCTGAGTAACATGAGTGGGTCAGTTTAAAAATAAGGAAATACTGCATGTGCTTACTAGATAATCTTTACATAAAACTCAGTTTGACAGGTAGAAATATAAGGTGTTTGATTCCAAGTGTATGGAGGAAGACCCACAATGGCAGCAGGCATTTGCTTAGGAATTAAGAAACAAGGATTTCAGTTTGGCTCTGTAAATAACTAGATTTGTGACATTACACTAAGTCACTTTTTCTGTCTGAGAAATATTTATTACTTCTAAAATATTCCTATAAGATTTCTAATGTCCAATTGTAAAACCAAAGGTGTAGGAGTAGCATGTGAAAATTCATGAAGGTAATAAAGTGCGTGTTTAGGGAAGAGCTGCGCCATCTAGTTTGGCTAGGTTTTATTAGGTAGGAGGTAGACATAAATGGAATGATAGAGCCTCTGAAATTCTTCAGTGTAAAACTTACGCGTTTTCATGTAACTAAGAGGTATGATCTTAAAATTCCAGGGCAATTTATATATGAGAAAAATTCATCAATTTTTGAGGATACAATTTGATTAGTTTTGACAAATATGTTTATAAATCTTTAAATATATCTCCTATGCTGAAAGTTAATCCCCTGCACCAATTCCAGGCCCCTGATCTTCTTTTAGTTACTGTAACTTTGCCTTTTCCAGAATACTAAATAAACTGAATCATGCATTATATAGACTTTTGTCACTGACCTTTTTCACTTCTGATAATGCGTTCTAGATTTATCCAGGTTTTTATGCATCAGTAGTTCATTCCTTTTTATTACTTAGTAATAGTGGCTATATGGCAATCTTACAGTTTGATTACCTTCACCAGCTGATAAGCATTTGGGTTGCTTGCAGTTTGGGACTACTATGAATAAAACTGTGTGAAAATCCAAATATAAGTCTTTTGTGAATGATTTATTTTGGAAAAAACCTAGGAGTGAGGTGGCTGGATTACATGAAAATTGCACAGTTAAATGTTGAAGCAACTGACAGTGTTTTCCAAAGTAGATGTGCTATTTTCATTCCCAAAAGTAATGTGTAAAAATTCCAGCTGTTTCACTTCCTTACCAATATTTGACATTGTCGGAATTTTTAATGTGTAGTAATATCTCAATGTGATCTTAATTTGCATTTTTCTAAGGACTAATTATGTTAGCACATTCTTAGGTGTTATTTGCCATATCTTCTCATTTTAAAAAGCTTTGTAGTTGAGTAAATTTTGAATACTAATTAGATTTTATTTTTGCTACATATTCTGGACGCAAGTTTCTTATCAAATCCATGTTTGTCAGATAATTGTTCTACTACCTTTCCTTACATCTTGCTATTTCATTCTCTTAATAGCTTTTTAAAGAGTAAATTTTTAAATTTTGATGAAGTCTGATTAATCATTTTTCCTTTTGTAGTTTGTATTCTCTGTATCCTTTTGAAGAAATCTTTGTATAACCCAAGTTCATCAGAATATTCTCTCATGTTTTATCCAGAAGTTTCATAATTCTGACTCGTAAATGTAGAACTGTGATTTTTTTTTTTGTAAAAAACCAATCAATTAATTAGGAGTAGAAGTATTTCTGGACTCTCTAGTCTGTCTATCTTTATACTAATATCACACTGTCCTGATAATTGTAAATTCATAGTAAATTTTGCTATCAGATAATATAAGTTCTCTACCTTTTATGCATCCAACAAAGGTCTAATATCCAGAATCTATAGAGAACTTAAACAAATCTATAAGCAAAAAGCAAATAGCCCCATTAAAAATGGATAAAATTAAACTAGCTTCTGCACAGCAAGAGAAACTATCATCAGAGGGAAGAGGCAACCTACAGAGTGGGAGAAAATTTTTGCAAACTATCCATCTGACAACGGGCTAATATCCAGAATATACAAGGAACTTAAACAAATTTACAAGAGAAAAACAAACAACCCCATCAAAAAGTGGGCAAATGATATGAACAGACACTTCCCAAAAGAAGACATTTATGTGGCCAACAAACATATGAAAAAAAGCTCATCATCACTGGTTATTAGAGAAATGCAAATCAAAACCACAATGAGATACCATCGCATGCCAGGTAGAATGATGATCATTAAAAAGTTAGGAAACAACAGATGCTGGAGAGGATGTGGAGAAAGAGGAATGCTTTTACACTGTTGGTGGAGTGTAAATTAGTTCAACCATTGTGGAAGACAGTGTGAAAATTCCTCAGGGATCTAGAACCAAAAATACCATTTGACCCAGCAATCTCATTACTGGGTATATACCCAAAGGATTATAAATCATTCTACTATAAAGACACATGCACATGTATGTTTATTGCAGCACTATTCACAATAGCAAAGAGTTGGAATTGACCCAAATGTCCACGAATGATAGACTAGATAAAGAAAATGTGGAACATATATACACCATGGAATACTATGCAGTCATAGAAAAAGATGAGTTTATGTCCTTTGTGGGACATAGATGAAACTGGAAATCATCATCCTCAGTGAACTAACACAGGAGCAGGAAACCAAATACTGCATGTTCTTACTCATAAGTGGGATTTGAACAATGAGAACATATGAACACAGAAAGGGGAACATCATACAACAGGGCCTGTCAGGGGGTTAGGGGGCAAGGGAAGGGATAACATTTGGAGAAATGCCTAATGTAGATGATGGGTTGTTGTGTGCAGCAAGCCATCACGGCATGTGTATAGCTATGTAACAATCCTGCACATTCTGCACATGTATCCCAGAACTTAAAATATAATTAAAAAGTGGGGAAAATACATGAACAGGCACTTCTCAAAAGAAGACATACAAACACCCAACAAGTGTATAAAAAATGCTTATCATCACTAATCGCCAGAGAAATATAACTCAAAACCAAAATGAGATACCATCTAATACAAGTTAGATACCGTCTCATACAAATTATTAAAAAGTCAAAAACCAACAAATACTAGCAAAGCTGCAGAGAAAAGGGAATGCTCAAACACTGTTGGTGGGAATGCAAATTCGTTCAGCCACTGTGGAAAGTAGTTTGGAGATTTCTCAATGAATTTAAAACAGAACTACCATTCAACCCAGCAATATCATTACTGGGTATATAAAGGATATATATCTAAAAGGAACATAGATCATTATACCAAAAAGACACATTCACTCCTATGTTCCTCATGTGCTCTTCACAATGGTGAAGACATGGAATCCACCTAGGTGGCCATCAGTGGTGGATTGGATAAAGAAAATGTGGTATATATACACCGTGAAATACTATGAAACCATGATAATAGCAAATCATCATGTCTTTTGCAGCCACCTGGGTAGTGCGGGAGGCCATAAGGCCATAATCCTAAGTGAGTTAACATAGCAACAGAAAACCAAATGCCACATGTTCTCACATACAAGTGAGAACTAAACATTGAGCACACATAGGCTTAAACATTAGAATAATAGCCACTGTGAACTACTAGAAGTGGGAGGGAGGGAGCCCAGTATGGGTTGAAGAACTACCTATTGGGTACTATGCTCACTGTCTGGGTCCAATATACCCATGTAACACTCCTATATGTGTACCCTCTGTTTCTAAAATAAAGCTAAAATTTAAAATAATAGACTTTATTTTTAGAGCACTTTAAGGTATACAGAAATTTGAACAGAGTTTCCAGGTACCTTCTGTCTCTCCCACTGGGTTTCCCCTATTTTTAACATCTTACATTAGTGTGTTACATCTTACAATGTAACACAAAATTAGTGTGTTACATTTGTTATAATTGACAAGTGGATATTGATACTTTTCAACTAAAGCCCATGGATTACCTTAGGGCTCACTACTGTTCTGAGTTTTGACAAATATGCAAAACCAAATATTCATCATTATAGGATCAGACAGAATAGGTTTAGTGCCCTAAAAATCCTCTGAGCCCCACCTCTTCATTCATTTCTTCCTCCCTCTTTTCAAACTTCTGGCAATTACTGCTGATTTATTTATTTTTAGCTGTCTTTATAGTTTTGTTTATTCCAGTGTGTCATACATTTAGATTAATAATGTATACATTATTTTCAGACTTTCATTTTTTTCACAACTGAAACTGCTAAATTTTTATTCCTTCCACAGAAAACACTAGAGAAACTTCAAGCCAAAAATACATTCTGACTTTCTAGAAACAGTGTAAAGAGGTTTCTTTAAAAAAATGTGTATATGTAACATTAGGTGAAATTATTTAAAGTCAATACATTCTTATTCAATGAATTCCATGTTGTGATTTCTTCCACTGTCCATCAAGGTAACTTTTGATCCACTAAAGAGCTGGAGTCAAACATAAGACCTAACACCATAAAAACCGTAGAAGAAAATCTAGGAAAAACCATTCAGGACATAGGAGTAGACAAGGACTTCATGATCAAAACACCAAAAGCAGTAGCAACAAAAGCCAAAATATGCAAATGGAACCTAATCAAACTCCATAGTTTCTGCATGGCAAAAGAAACAGTCATTAGAGTTAATCGGCAACCAACAGAATGGGAAAAAAATTTTGCAGTTTACCCATTGGACAAAGGGCTAATATCCAGAATTTACAAAGAACTAAAACAGATTTACAAGAAAAAACACAAACAAGCCCATTCAAACGTGGGAAAAGAATACAAACAGACACTTTACAAAAGAAGACATACATGAGGCCAACAAACATATGAAAAAATGCTCATCATCACTGGTCATTACAGAAATGCAAATCAAAACTACATTGAGATACCATCTCATGTCAGTTAGAATGGCAATCATTAAAAAATCTGGAGACAACAGATGCTGAAGAGGATGTGGAGAAATAGGAACACTTTTACACTGTTGGGAGTGTAAATTAGTTCAACCATTGTGGAAGACAGTGTGAAGATTCCTCAAGGACGTAGAAATAAAAATTCCATTTGACCCAGTAATCCCATTACTGGGTATATATCCAAAGCATTATAAATTGTTCTACTATAAGGACACATGCACACGAATGTTCATTGCAGTACAGTTTACAATAGCAAAGACCTGGAACCAACCCAAATGCCCATCGATGATAGACTGGACAGGGAAAATGTAATACATATACACCATGGAATATTATGCAGCCATCAAAAATGATGGGTTCATGTCCTTTGTAGGGACATGGATGAACCTGGAGACCATCATTCTCAGCAAACTGACACAAGAACAGAAAATGAAATACTGCATGTTCTCACTCATAGGCAGGTGTTGAACAATGAGAACACATGGACACAGGGAGGGGAGCACTACACACTGGGGTCTATTGGGGGGAATAGGTGAGGGACAGAGGAGGGTGGGGAGTTGGGGAGAGATATAGCATGGGTAGAAATGCCAGGTATAGGTGAAGGGGAGGAAGGCAGCAAATCACACTGCAAAGTGTGTACCTATGCAACTATCTTGCATGTTCTTCACATGTACCCCAAAACCTAAAATGCAATTTAAAAAAAGATTTGTCTTCAGGTTAGCTAGCCCTTTTTCATGAAACTGATGCTTATTTTAATCCAGTTGTCCTGTCAGCCCATAATTCTTGTTTTTGGTTTCTGCCATCTTTTTTTAATACGGATATACTGATGAAGACCAAAATTCACCAAGAACCTTTGGGATCTAATTGCTTCAACCAATTTTCTTTAAGGTCCTTTTTACTGTAGGTGGTGGATCTGTCTGGTTCTCAATTTGACACCCTCTTTTAACATGAATGAGTTCAAATTATATTCATTTCTAAGTGATCACACTCAAGAATAGTACAGACGTGTGGAATATGCCAATACCTTTAACTCCAGACATCATGTTCTCAAGATAAAAGCCTATGACATTCACCATCTTTATTAAGCAATATGCATTTCAAGCTTCTCCATGTGTTTCTGTTCATTGATAGTTCATTTGTTTTTATCACTGAGTAATATTTCATTGTATGAATGAACCACAGTTTATTTATTCTCCTGCTAAAGCACATCTTGGTGGCTTGGTGGGAGAGTATGAATAAGCTACTATAAACATATGTGTGCAGGTTTTTATTGAACATGAGTTTTCAACTCATTTGGATAAATATCTAGCAGTGGATAAATATCTAGCTGGATCATATGGTAAGAGAATTTTAGTTTTTTAAGCAGATGCTTTACAAAGTGCTGTGCTAGTCACCATGCCCATCAGCAAGGAACGGAAGTGTCTGTTGCTCCACGTTCTTGCAAGCATTCTGTCTTGTCAGTATTTATATTTTAGCCATTCTAGTACACGCATGATGATGTCTCATTCTTGTTGTAATTTGTAATTCTATAATGACATATAATGTTGAATATATTTTCATGTACTTACTGGATATCTGTACATCTTCACGGGTGAGGTGTCTGTTCACATTTTTTATTGATTTTGTGGCTATGAAAAACAAAGAATTCTCAGAGAATGGACAGGAAGAGGAAGTGAAAGAGAGAATAGCCACAATTATGTGTTATCGCAGAATCTGCCTTTCATTCTACAGGACACAGACTTACCATTTATCTAAAAATAAATCCTCTAAAAACATAGAGTAAGTTATGCATAAACTGAAACTAAAAAAGGAGCAAAAAAGAAAAATATTGTAAAAGGGTCAGCTCTTGTAATGAAATATACTCTCCTTTTTATTACCTCTTCTCTCTGCACACTTGCTCTGTTATTCTCTGTTACTCTTTCAGTGGGCTGTTTCTGTTCACTCATATTTTCTAATTTCTCATAATCTTTTTGTCAGTTGACTATCAAGGCTGCCTCAAATGTCTTCATTATGGTTTTTCAGTTTCAATCCATACTAACTTGTTCAGTCTGTTTATATACTTGGCTTAAAAGGCTATAATATAAACATCCCTTGCTCAACTTATTTTATAGCAAATTATGTGTCATAAGTCACTTGCCAATTAGTTTATTGGCTGTTGTTTGGAGAAATATCAACCTTAGAGCTAATCAGGGGTACCTGAAGGGTTAACATCAAGGGATATGAAACATGGATACTTACTCAACAAAGTCCTTGGAGTTGGCACTTAAAATGGACTCTTTAGTGTGAAAGCAGATAGACATTGTATAACACACCTATAACCAAAGTCACTGGGGAAGATAATTTCAAAATTGAAGAGGTGACAAACACCTTAAGATGTAGATAGTACAAAGAGAATGGGGAATAAAAAAAATATATCTTTTAGACTTGACCACTAAGAGAGTATCATGAATATGTGATGATTCACCATAGAAAGGAAAATTTGCAGAATAATGAGGCGTGAAAAGAAATATACAAAGTGGTTAATTCTTTTTTTTTTTTTTTTTTTTGAGACAGAGTTTTGCTCTTGTTACCCAGGCTGGAGTGCAATGGCGTGATCTCGGCTCACCGCAACCTCCGCCTCCTGGTTCAGGCAATTCTCCTGCCTCAGCCTCCTGAGTAGCTGGGATTACAGGCACGCGCCACCATGCCCAGCTAAGTTAATTCTTTATTAGAAAGAAATGAGAACTTTTTTTTTTTTGACTGTCATTCTGACTGTGAGACTGGAGTGAAGTGGTGTAATCTCAGCTCACTGCAACCTCTACCTCCCAGGTTCAAGCAGTTCTCTTGCCTCAGCCTCCTGAGTAGCTGGGACTAGAGGCATGTGCCACCACTCCTGGCTAATTTTTTGTATTTTTAGTATAGACAGGGTTTCACTATGTTGGCCAGACTGGTCTCGAACTATTGACTTCAAGTGATTTACCCATCTCCGCCTCCCAATGTTCTGGGATTACAGGAGTGAACCCCACGCCCAGCCATAGAATATTTTTGATTGAGAAACAGCATAGGCAAAATCCAGAGAAAGAGACTAGAAATACTGAATACATGGAGAAGAAAAAAGAAATTGTAGAAGGGAAAATAAATTCAAATATTGCAATCAGTTAATATTCATAAGGCTTTAGTAAAGAGTTAGCATATTAGACTATGAAGAACTACTAATAAGAAATATACTGTATTTACAAACATAAGAAAGTGAGCTAAAATGACCAAATATGTTAAACCTTAATAAAGTGTCACTGTCTGACATAGGCATTTATTTCATATCACTGCCCTCATATCTCATGATTCTAATTAAGTATTTAGAAGACAAATGTCATTTACAATTAGTCTAGCCTGTTGTTACTTGTTATTACTTAGTTTTTGTAAGAAACACCATAAATTACAAAATTATAGTCTCATTTGAAGCTGTCAAGCCTCTCGTCATGGAAGCAATTTAAAATCCTAGTATCTGATGACATCATTACATCAATCCCTCTGTCTTTTTGGAGGAACACAATTCGACCTGCTGAGAAAGAAGCCTCAATATTGTGATTTTCTACTTTTCTCATCTTTGAAACTATAAAATAACATTATGTGATCCACACAATCTGGAATCACAATATTTTATATTTTGTTTTATTAAAATCATCAAACCTTCTCAATTTATTCTTAATCTGCTTTGTGAAAATAGAAAAGAGCTATGTTGACAATAATCTAGTGGACTTTATTCTCCTCTTCCTGTCCAATAGCATTTAAAAATGACTAAATTTTTGAAAATATACAACTTTCAAGATGAAGACAAAAACTGTGTTTTTCTTAGTCTTTAAATTTTTTTCCAATTATTCATAAAATGAATGATCAAACACCCTACTGACTTAAATTATCTTCCCTTTTCAACCTTTCTTTCAGATACAATATGGAGCAAGTTCGAAGTCTGTAGCACATGGTCAGAGACATGAAAGTCAGAAAAACTGAGGATTAGAGATCAGTAACCGAATGATGTTACATAGTGACTTGACAAGTTGTGTAAATAGGCTAGAAAGTTGATTACGCTCATGCTACACAGATATTGACAAAGCATAACAATCAGCTTGTTTGTAAGTACAAAAAGAGTTTATAAGCATTGGGAGCAAGGATAAGTTGCAAGGAAGCCACAGCACTCTAAAACAGACCCCACACAATAGACTTGCTAACAGGAACCTACTCCAGTGTCTTTCTCATTGTGGAAGTGTGTGGTCCTTTCTGTTTCACTGCTGGGGAATGAATTCATTTTGTTTCCTCTCTACCAATTTTAAAATATAAGATAGCTGCATTATGTTGTAGAAGTACTAGAGGATTGAGCCCTTGTTTGTTGTTCTACAGATAAGCATACATTTACTGATTTAGGGGAACAAACAGAATGAAGAAGAGGTACTCTACTTTCATAGGAAATCTTAGCCTCATGTTCTCAAGAGAAACAGAAGGCAGAGATTACAAGGAATGTGTTTTCAGAAAACAAGCCATAATTTTCTCTCTTCATACTTTGGAGACTCAGGGAAGACTCCCTAAAGAGGGATAGGAGTCAACACTGTAAACCATCTAATCTTTAACATTTGTCTTAACTGCCCCATTTAGCTGTTAGGTGACTCTAAGGATCACATTCATCTCACTCCTCTCCTATGGAAGAGAAACATTGCTGTGCGTGAACTGTGCCCAAGTGCATGTATACCTTAATGCTAGAAAATAGGATACGGAATAAAAAGCTTGGATTTTTTGCCTAGCGAGTCCTCTTAAGAATTTAAACCATTGGGATTGGCCATAGTTTTTGTGAATAGAATAGGGAGCTGGGTAGGAACCCCTCCTTAGAAAGCATAGGAAATACAGAAGAAGTCAGGCATGCTTTTATTCTTAGAACTTTTCCATCCAGTTTAGAATTGGCTGACATTTGGTGAGATCTAGAAAGTCTAGAAGAACAAAGGTAAATAAGCCTTTCTGCCCTTGTAGTGTAAGGTTTAATTGCTTTGAAGGATAGAAAAAAGGAGTCTATTAGTTCCATATGGGCCGGCTCAGTTCAGCCATAGCAGTCGTGTGTAAGGGCACCCTGCATAGCATGTGGGAGCAGAAGCCTTATAGTGAAATGGAATGTGATTTACATAGAACATCTCCTCTGCATATATTATCACACAATCTGGCTCTCAGTGAGATAAATAGCAAAGGATTCATGTATCCTGGATGCTGTCAAACATCACTTAATGAGAAATAAACTCATTTAAGCAGTTTTGTTACTATCCATCATTCCAGCCTGCTTAGTTGTTTGATATTGTGGTTAAAATAAATTGAAAAACAAAAATACCTAGGTAAGAGAAGTGAGGTTCGGGCCTTTAGCATCAGCTCTAGTCTAGGTGACAGGAGAGAATAGAGAGCCTGGTTTTCTATAATTTGACACAGAACCCACTGCACCCCCATTCCCCGCCATGCTGCATGTCAGAATGGTTTACTTCAAATCTGTCATTTACCACAAAATCACTTCCACTTTCACAACTTTTCGTCTCACCAGGAAAGACTCCAACTTTCTTGTTCTCTAGAAAATTTCTACTTATTCTTCAAGGCTTGGCCCAAGTGCCACCTCTTGAATCATGAATTTCTGTCCCTTCCTCCAACAGCTGGTGAACATTTAATGCTCCTTGAGAATTTTGTAACTTTTTAAACAGTGGTATCTTGTTTCAACTTAATTTCAGGCTCATTGAAGACCATAAATATATCTAACCCTTTCTTGTATACATTAGAGCACAAATTATCGGTGAATTGTTTAAACTAAACTGAAATAGATGGTGTGATATCAACACACCCAACAGTGACTATGTACACAGTACTCTTGTCTGAAGACTGGGTATTTTTTCATTTACCAGTCCTAGTAAAATATTTAATAAATTTTATCCATTTTTTTCTTTGGTATAAATATTTGGCATTTATTTGACATAAATGGTTTCCCTTTCCCTATCTATGCCCTTTGGTAGTGCCCCCTGCCACACATGGACTCCAGACTGGCCAGACAACTTACTTTGGCTAGTAAGAGTTGCAACATGTTACACACTGGTCTTTATCTGTCTCTTGCTGCTCTTTGGAACCTGGGGACTAACATGTACAGAAGCATAGACAAGCCTACTGAAAGGGGAGAGACCATGTGGAGCACAGACAGGCCAACACAGCTACAGCTCAACCAGTCTGCCAACTGACAAAGGAGGAAGGCCATCAAAAACCATTCACCCTAGCTGAGCTGACTCAATCTAAGGGTTACCCAGCCTAGCCGCAGGTTGTTTTAAGCCACCAATTTGTGCATAGTTTCAAAGTTAGCAAAAGCACACTAATTTCTAAAATCACAAAATACAGCATGAAAATCAATTCTTTCGAATTACCTCTGCCCAGCAGTTTTGTGGCTGCCTAGAAGTCATTAGGACAACAATGGTAGGCAACTACCTTAGTCAAAAGTGGGAGTTAGCTGTATGCTCAGGTTCTGAGTTGAAATGCATAGGGAGGAAAAAAAACTTCTCCTCTGAAATATCTCTTCCAACATAAATTATTCCATATAGATAACTTGCATATTCAGTTCCACAGGAGATTCTGGTAAGTTTATTTAATTGAGCATCTAATTCTTAAGAGAATGGGATACAGGATAGTTGCTTTATTTTTTATAAGATTTTAGATAATATTGAGATTATTCATTGATTAGAAAGTAAAAACTTCTCTAAACTACTCTGAATCTTTCATTTACTGATGTTGACAGATTGATTTGTCACAACTGATTCAACCTTTAGCAGGAAATTTTCCACTTTAAATTGTCAAATTCATATTTTCTCTATGTATTTAAAGATATTCATATATTGAGCTGGTTTTTAAATACTAATATTATTTATTTCTGCATATTTTATTCATTGTTCGATTTTGCTAGAAATCTATTTCAATAACTTTTTACAAAGAACACCTCTTTACATTGTTGACTCTATTTATTTATTGATTTATTTAGACAGGGACTTGCTCTGTCATCTAGCCTGGAGCAATAGTCTGGAACTCCTGGGCTCAAGTGATACTCCTACCTCAGCTTCTCAAAGTGTTTGAATTACAGGCCTGAGTTACCATGCCTGGCCAAATTGTTGACTCTTTTCTTCCCCTTCTCCTTCTCCTTCCCCTTCTTCTTCTCTTCTTCCTTCTCCTTCTCCTCTTCCTCCTCTTTCTTCTTCTTCTTCTACTTATTCCTTATTCTTTTTCCTCTTTTTATTCTTCCTCTTCTTCTTCACATTTTTATATTTCAATTATTTTTTATTTTCTTTTATCATTGTTTTTTATAACAACAATAAATAAATATATGTATAATTTGAAGTCACAGAATTATAGGACTTTGGTCCGGGAAGGTTTAAATCCACAAAATCAAGCCCTGAGATCAGCCCCACATAAAGGCTCAATAAATATATTTTGAGTTGAATTAAGTTGAATTAAATAATATTGTTTCCCATTTTACAATGTTCATCAATTATGGATCCTGTATTATGCTTCAGATGTAGCAGCACTGTCCAATATAAAATATTTAACTCCTTAATTTTTTATTTATTTTTTCTCAAATATAAATCTTCACAAGTTTTGATGTGCTAAATTTACACATCAGTTATCTTCAAATATATTTTATTTTCCACTAAAATGTAGTAACCTTTCCCTATAAAGTATTCAAGCTTTTGTACAAAGTAAGCATAAGTCTATAATCAGTGAGTTTTTCTATCAAAAAATATTATTCATTATGTGTTGTGAAATAATGACAGTGTATCTCATGACAGAACTAATTTTTGGCATAGGTTCTAAGTTAGAAAAAGTTAATCGATTCCTTAAAACAGCATGTAGAGAGTAGGACAAATCTTTCAAATAACCCCTGGCCAGCAGTATTGTGGTTGTTCAGCAGTTTGTAGGACCACAATGACAGAAGATTGTTTTATAATTCAATTGTGGCAATATGATTTCATAAAGTTGGTGTAAGGATTTGGCATGACACTGTTCATACTCCAGAGCTTCTGTGGTTTTTATTCAGAATGAAATTGAGTTCTAAGAGAAGGTTAGAATTTGAAGATTGCTTTTCTTGGTATATTCAAAGAAAGTTTTTGATTTCTTTTTTTTTTTAATTTATTTTAGATATTCATGAAGTCCATACTGTGAGTCAGGGATAGGAAAAAATACTTTATATATAGAATGTAATATCATTCTATATTTTAACATATCTCATCTACATTTAAAGTATGTAGAAACTAGGGTTTAGAAATGTTAAACTACCTTGACCAAAATCATCCAAGTAATAATAATTGTGTCAGGGGTTAAAATCCAAGCTAACTTACTCCATAGTAGCCTCTGGTTATAACATTCTCACAAGTGAGTTGCTTACAAACAGGTTAATGTTCATATGAAATTATTTAACTTTCAGGTTTTTAACTAAATTAAAGAATAAGATCAACTTTTGTCCTAGAATGTATTATTTCACACATTTATCCATTGGCCCATGATTAAAAAAATATGTGTGTAAAAATGAAGAAAAATAATCAGAAAAAATTGAACAGGGTAATAAAAAAACAACTGGAAGTAATCAGAAAATAATTCTGCTTTGACTTCTCCATCAACAGTGTGATTTATGAGTAAACATGGACAAGTTATTTGAGCTCAGGAGCCTCCTTTTTACAGTGAGAGATAAGAATTTAGTTTCTCAGCTTCTTTTCAATCTTGAAAATCTTTCAGGATCTCAATTTAGAATCATCCTAGAGAGGTGCCTGTGATATTCTAAGGACAATCATATCTCTCCAAGCACTTTTGAACCACAACTACTAATTCGTCATTCTTTTTGATGCAGATACAGTTTGTCCTGGAAAGTCATCATAAACATGTATAATTTGAAGTCGGAATTATAGGCTTTTGATCTGGAAAGGTTCGCATCCACAGGATCAAGCACAGAGATCAGTCTCACATAAGGGTCAATAAATATTTTCTGCATTGAACTAAATATTATTGTTTTCCATTCTACAATGTCCATCAATTAATAATCATGCATTATGCTTCAGGGGTAGCAGCCCAGTCTCATCATCTGAGTTGTCAATCCTTCAAGGCAGGAGTCATTCCTTCTAGTCCCTTTCTTATCAACTAACAAGATGAGGGAAAGGAAAGTATTCTCATTGTTGAATTTAATCTAATGGGTAAAACACCTTTCCTTTTTGGATTTGTTGAAAGCAACTCTGTTTAGGTAAAATGACACCTGTCAAGTTCCTTGATGGTTTCACATTTCCTGATACAATTACAGAAAAGCACAGAAGGCTGGTCCTATGTACTTTTGTGGCATGAACAGTATAGCTATAATTAGTGACTTTTGCCTGGTGTTAACAAATGCCAGAGGGCATCTCAATCTCTGTAGATGAGTTCTCCAGGATTTAATTAGCTCTCCCCTTGATTCTTTGTAGAACTGTGCTGTTCCTAATATACCTGGTGCTTGCTTCAGGCATGGGTCAAAACATGCAGCTGTCAATTATTTAATATTCATGACATTTTTCACAAATGAACTGTGCATGAAGCCTGCAGTATTGAAGGATACTGAAGCCAGTTCATTTATGGAATAGATGGTTTCGATTTTAAAAATAATAGTGTGAAGAACTCAGAGACACAAGAAATTTTGTTTTTAATCTTAAAATCTGTTTTCTCTCTTTGCTTGTAATCATCGGGAGAGAAAGAATGAAGTATTATCTAGGTTTTAGCTTCCACTCCCTGTATTTCAGTATATTAATTTTGCACATCACTGTAGGTTTCAAGTTTTCATTTTAAAAATGGATAATTGAACTAGCTAATTTCTAAAACTCCACTAGTTTTAAAAGTAGGTTTTGATGGTGATGATGGAAATTTTTATCAAATACAGACTCATTTTTCTTTAAAATACATTTCTGAGAGAAATTATAATTTTTGCTTTATTATATATGTATAATATACATATATAATACATATATTATATATGTACTTTCCTTATAGAGAAAAGGAAATTATATGACTTTTAAAATTCTATAATTTCTGTTCCTTAAAAATTTTGAAAACAGTTTCCTTGGCTGTGCCAGTGACATGTGATGCATAAAATCATTTTGGAATCAATCCCTGGAAATAAGTTATACACCTCTGAAAGTTACCGTAGTTTTTTTCCAACCTTCAGGTCACAGTTCAGTGCCCTAACGCAGAAATTTACTGAGTATCCTGATTAGTATGGCTTCCTGAAATGCCTTTTATGTTTCTGGAGAAGCTGACTCCTTAAAAATATATTAAGTCAATTTTAAGTTAATTCTGAAGATTGGACTAATAGCTTAGCTAATGGTCATTGCTCATTTAAGCTAAATTCAACATCCCTTAGAGACTAGACCTGTGATTTCACTTTTACTTATCATAGCAATTATTCTGTTGACATCCTGATGGAGGGGCAATGTATACAATATAAAGTTTTATGGATAGGATAGTGAGTTTCCTTTTGAGTCTGTCTGTTGCATTATGAAAGTTTTTAAGTAATAACAATGACACGTGTAGATATACCACAAAGCTATACTTTGCATAGAGTATGGCAAGTCACCAACTCTTATGAATAACATTTATTTAATTTTGTATGGAAAACAACAAATAAAAATTTTAACATCTTTACTGAGGTAAAATGGACATATAATAAGCTGCATATGTACAATTTAACAATTTTGGCAGATGTATTCACCCATGAAACTATCACCACAACTAAGATACTGAAATTATCATTACCTCCCAAAGTTTCCTTATGCTCCTTTTGAATCACTTCTTCTTGTCCATCCCAATCTCTTTCCCTACCCAATCCTGAGATGTTGTATGTCACTATAGTTTGTATTCTCTATACTTTTATATAAATTAAATAGTGTAGTATGTACCTGTTTATGACTTTTTTCACTCAGCATAATTATTTTGAGATTCACCCTTGTGTGTAGCAACAGTTCATTTCTTTTCACTGGTGAATAGTATTTTATTATATGAATATATGGCAATTTTCTTATCCATTTCTCTGTTCGTGAATATTTTTGTTATTTTCAGTTGTTGGCTATTACAAATAGGGTTCCTATAAACATTTGCATATAAGCCTTTGCATCTTATACATACAGAAACACACAAACACGAACCACTCATGTCTGTATTTTTTTCTCTTGGTTGGATAAATAACTATAAATGCTAAAGTGAATTATTAGTTCTAATAATTTTTTTGTAGATTCTGTCAGATTTTCTGTATAGAAAATATTATTATCTTGGCTGGGCATGGTGGCTCACAACTGATCCCAGCACTTTGGGAGGTTGAGAATGGTGGACTGCTTGAGGCCAGGAGTTTGAGACCAGCTTGGTCAACATGATGAAACCTAGTTTTTACTGAAAGTACACATCATAGCCAGGCATGGTGTCCTGTAATCACAGCTATTTGAATGGCTGAGTCAGGAGAATCCCTTGAACCCCAGAGGCACAATTTGCAGTGAGTTGTGATCACGCCTCTGCACTCAAGCCTGAGAGACAGAGTGAGACCATATCTCAAAAAAAAAAAAAAAAAAAAAAAGAAAAAGAAAAGGAAAGAGAAAAGATCATCATCTGAGAACAAAGATGATTGTACTTCTTCATTTATAATCTGAAAACATTTTGTTTCTGTTATTGCCTGATTGCACTGGCTGGGGGCATCTAGTGCAATGCTGAATAGAACTAGTGAGACCAGACATCCTTATCTTGTTTCTGATTCTGGGTTAAGTCATTTTGAATTTCAATGTTAAGTATTATGTTATCCATATGTAGTTTGTCATAGATGTCCTTTATCTGGTAAGGTTTCTTTGTGTTACTAATTTGCTGAGAATTTTTATCAGGAATGAATCTCAAAGTTTGCTAAATGCTTTTGCTGCATTGATTGAGATGATCATGAGTTTTTCTTTTACAGTTTGCTATATTTTCTACCTTGATTAATTTTCAAATGTTAAACCAGTCTTTCGTTTTTGGGATAAATCCTACTTGGTCATGATGTATTATTCTTTTAATATATTGCTGCTTTATTTAGCAAAAATATATTTACTTCTTATAAATATTTAATAATTATATAATTTGCATGTAGTCATAATAATTTATTAAAAGCATAAGCTCTTTTGTTAAGTTGCCTTGATCAAAATATCAGCCTCGGTTAAATTACTTGAGCTTTCTATCTCTCAGTTTGCTTAACCGTCAAATGTCAACAAGAACAACAACTTGCCTATTTCATAGGCAGTTTCTGATACAAAATAAAGTGATGCATTTGGGGTTGTAGTAAAATCCCTGGTACATAGCACATGCTAGACATGGTTAAATCGCATTAAATTACTTGAAGTGGCTGTAGTAAGTCCAGACCATTAATGTGTGGCAAGTCATCAGTGGTAGGAAAATATGAGGAGAGAGGGTTTTGAAATAATTATGAGAGTGAGTTATTGAGCCAATTGGAGGAATTGCTAAAAGCCAGTAAGAGACAATGGGAGGTGGAGTTAAAGATGGACATGCTGGTTTGAAGTTGTAAAAGAGAAAGTTTCTATACATTCTAGAGGTGGAAAGCTGAGTGTCTTAGAGTATATCTGTCTAGGTACATATAAAGGGACTTTCCTAGAAAAGCTGTGAAAGGGCCAGCTAGATACTCAGAGAAAGTCAATAATACCAAGGTCAGGTTCCAATTCTAAAACCTCCATCTAGTCTTTTAGGATACCGTTTTTAATAATCACTGACTTTTAAAGAGCTTCAAATAATTTTATTTCCTGGACTATTTTGAAGTGAAAGGAACTCTTTCTAACTTGTTCTACAAGACAGTATAATTCTGATACCAAAACCAGGCAAAGACACAGGAAAAAAAAAAAAGAAAGAAAGAAAAAGAAAAAGGAAAACTACAGGCCAACTAAACATAAAAATCCTTAACAAAATATTAGCAACCGAATCCAACAATACATTAAAAAAGATAATATACTATTATCACATAAGATTCTTATCCAAAAATGCAAGGATTGTTCCATACATAAATCAATAAATCTGATATATTACATTAACTAAATTAATGAAAAAAACCATTAGATCATCTGAACAGATGCAAAAAAAGCATTAGAAAAAAGTCAGCATTGCTTTATGATAAAAACTCTCAATAAATTAGGTATAGAAGTAATGGACATCAACACAATAAAGGTCATATATGACAAAACCACAGCAAATGTAATTCTAAATGGAGAAAAGCTGAGATCTTTTCCTTTAAGAACTGGAACAAAACAAGCATGTTCACTCTCACAACTCTTATTCAACATAGTCTTGGAAGTCCTAGCCAAGGCAGTTAGGCAAGAGAAAGTAATCAAAGGTATTTGGATTGGAAAGAAGGAAGTCAAATTGTCCCTGTTTGCAAATAATATGATCTTGTATATGGAAAAATTTAAAGATTCCTCCAAAAATTCTTAGAACTGATAAATTTAGTAAAGTTGCAGAATACAAAATCAACATAAAAAATCAGTAGCATTTCTATACACAAGAAACAAACTAACTGAAAAAGCAACCAAGAAGGCAATCCCATTTATATTAGTGATTAAAAAAAAAAAAACTAGGAATAAATTTAACCAAGGAGATGGAAGACCCCTACAAAGAAAACCATAAAGCACTGGTGAAAACACTAAAGACAATCTAAACAAAAGACATACATGCTCATGAATCAGAAGAATTGATTTTGTGAAAATGATAATACTATACAAAGCAATCTACATAGCCAATGCAATACTTTTCAAAATACCAATGACATTCTTCACTGAAATAGAAAACAAATTCTTAAAATTTGTATGGAAGCGCAAAGGACCCAAAATAGCTAGAGCAAACTGAGCAAAAAGAACAAAGCTGCAGGCATCAAACTCACAGATTTAAAAATACACTGCATAGCTATAGCCAGTGAAACAACATGGAACTGGCATAAAACAGACACATAGATTAATGAAACAAAGTAGAGAACCCAGCTAACTAATTTTTGACAGAGGTTTCAAGAACACACATTGAGGAAAGGACAGTCTCTTCAACAAATGGTGCTGAAAAACTAAATATACAAATGCAGGCAAATGAAACTAGACCCCTGAACTCTCATCCTATACACAAATCAACTCAAAGTGAATCATTGACCTAAGGCCCAAAATGACAAAACTACTAAAAGAAAACATAAGGAAAACACTTCAGGACATTGGTATGGAAAAAGATTTTATGAATAAGAACTCAAAACAGGCAATGAAAGCAAAAGTAACCAAATGAGATTATACCAAAAAGCTTCTGCACAGCAAAGAAAACTATCAACAGAGGGAAAAGACAACCTCAAAATGGGTTAAAACCTCTTTCTGTGAAATACTGTTTCATATAGAGGCCTGTCTGAGGAGATAAGAGGTAAGGGATTCTACCCACAGATCATAGATAAAGAATCTGTAAAAATAAGTTAAATACTGATAGAGAATAAATTAGAAAAAAATAAGAAAAACTTTTATTCCTTAAATATCTTATCATCAGGTGAAGTGTACATGTATTCCTCCAGTTCTTTATTTGAATGCCACCTTTCAGTAAGGGCTCCTCTGTTCACTTTCTCTAAAACTGCAATATTTGGCTGGGCATGGTGGTTCACACCTGTAATCCTAACAATTTGGCAGGGGAATCACTTGACCCCAGGAGTTCGAGACCAGCCTGGGCAACATGGCAAAACTCCATCTCTACAAAAAAAAAAAAAATACAAAAATTAGCTGGGTGAGATGGTGCACTGTAGTCCCAGCTACTTGGAGGCTGAAGTGGGAGGATTACCTAGGCCTGGGAGGTCAATGCTGCAGCGAGCCATTATCATTGTATTCCAGCATGGTTGAATGACTTTTTAAGTAAAAAGATAAATATTTTATAATGCAAGCATATTTTCTTAAATTTAAATTCCAGTGTCCATAAATCAAGTTTTACTGGAACAGATCTCATTTTGTGTATAGGACTGCTTTCTTACCACAAGGGCAAAATTGGGTCGTTGCACTATCTGGTCCTTTAGAGTAAAAAGTTTACTGATGGCTTATCTAACATATCATATTTAAGTTTCATTTTTATATATTGTATTTTGTATATAGTATTTTTGTTGTCTAATTCTCCTCACTACTTATAAATCATTTGATGGTAGGACTCTATGTCTTTGTTTTTTTGTTCTTTAGTCATTCCTGATGTCCAGTAACAATATATGGCACATTATAAGATTTGTTAAACATTTGCTGATTTAATGAATATCTGCCACAGTAATAACATATTATGTAGAACAGTTGAAATAAAACAAGAACTATCAGGAAGAGAAGAGGTTGATCAGTGTATGAGCTTTTTGAGAATGCCTTAATAAAGAATCTTGATGAATGAGTATGCCAACCTATGGGGTACCAAAAAACTCAAAGAAAATAAAAGAAAGCTCAGGTTGCTAAGGTAGTAATTACCATGGATCATTCAGGGAATAATGAAGAAAAAATCTAGAGAATTAGTTAAACTGTTAAGATGGCGAAGAAAGAGAAATACAATTGAAAAACATATAAATGAGGCCACATTATATGTAACTTAAAATGCCAGGATGGAAGCTTGGTTTGAGACCAACTTTCGAATGTCCTTACTCAAATCTGTTTGTTTACAAACCTTGAAAGGAATGGAGGTGGAAAAGGTTACAGCTCCACCGAGAAGATGTCAATTTGCCCTGTGGTTACTTGTGATTTGAGCAATTACAGACAAAAGCAGCAAATCGAAAGATTCCATCCCCTTTATTTTCTTACCCTCACTTTAAGAATACCAATTACAAGTGATTGAAAGAAAATATTTTCATGGTATTTCCCCAGAGCTGATTGTATTACAGGTCTGGAGACAATCTCCAGGGCTCCAGCCAGGACACATTTACAGTATATCGAGTTTGGATTTTATGCCTTGTTTTTGCCATTATGTGGAGGTTACTTTGACATTTATTATACGGTTGGATATACAAATTATAGTAAGATAAAGGCAATCAACATTTTTTACTACGTCTTCAAATTGTGACTTGTCCTCAGCAGGAGTCAATGGTAATTTTTAGTACTTTAGAGATTTAGCTCAACTTCCAGGACATTGAAGGGTATGTTTCATGCTTTTAGCCTATTTAAACATTTAGTATTTAATTTAATATGCACTTACTGGTAAACGTTGTTACCAGATTTAAAAAAATTTAAGAAAAGACAAACATTAAGTTTATGAGTTAACAAACTCAATCAAAATCATGAAAATATTTAAAAATATGGAAATATTGCAGTTGATAAAATAGAACTATGTGATTATTAAATGGAGATGGATAATACACTTAACATTAAATACAAGCACATATTTTTATAATGCTAAATCATGCATTTTCAACAGGCGTGGTTCAACCTTTCAGGGGTGAAATTTATACATGAAGAGTAAACAAATTTTTAGATATTAAATGGTTTATAGTCCTCCAAATTACTGATAGTATAAAAACATAGAATATATCTCTGGTATAAATGTTTCATACGGGAAGTTTCTATTAAGGAAAAAAGTATTAAAAATCTCCTTGGCATTGAGGACATTTTTAAAAATTTGGAAAAACCATGGTTTTCAAGAAATAGGTGCTTGTCTTCATTTTGCCAGTCTTCTCAATATCTTGATAACGCAAACAACTTATAAACTATTTTTAAATATTCCCTAGTGTGTGTGTGTGTGTGTGTGTGTGTGTGTGTGCACTTACATATTCTATCCACTAAGGTACAGACTTCTCAAAGATAGGGTCTGAGACTCCTATGTTTATTGATCTTGTGAATTTATAATTGATATATATCTTAGACTATCTAGGCAATCTGATCGATGAATCCTTAGGTTTAAGTGTTTTTCTATCCCTCATTCTTTTACATTGTCCACCACTTTATATAGATTTGCTAAAAACTGTAAACCAGAAGACTTATTATTAGAAAATTATCTCATCACAGATTCTAAGATTAAGTAAGGAATTTGTTTTATATGTCTATATTTTTACTTGATAAGTTTTATTAGATACATCTCAATAAATGTAACTTCTAATTGCCTGAACTGACATTTGATTTTAACACAATTGATATAAGTGTTAGATAAACTTCACCTCTGTGAAGAAATGGCTTAATAAATGTTAACAGCATTTATCAGTACCTTTTTTGTATTGATGACATTTATAGCTTCAATGGGACCCTTTCGATTTTGAGTGGCTTTGTAAGGTGGTATAACGTCACCAGACCTGGCTTTGAAACCCTGCATTAGTCCTGGCTACATTTTTGAACTGGAGAAATTTATTTAAATATGTTTAAGCCTCTATTTTATCTTCTTTAAAATTAACATTATAATGTAAGCCTCATACACTTGTTGTGAGAATTAAATGACATTTCAGACACAAAACTGTTAGTATAGAAACTAACACATGTTAAAAGCAAAATAAATAATAATGGTGGTGGTAGAAAGATAGAAGTAGTATAGTACTAATAATCACAGGAGTAGTTTGATCTGAGATCATTTAATTTGCACATCCAAGTTTCTATGTAAAATTATTATTTTAGAAACACAACCCAGTGATAGTAAAGAAGATGACACCTGAACCTGGGAGGCAGAAGTTTTAGTGAGCGGAGATGGCACCACTGTACTCCATCCTGGGTGACAGAGTGAGACTCCATCTCAAAACAAAAGATGAGATTCTATAACATATCCAACTTGAGATATGACTAGTGGCTTTTAGAAAATTAGTAGTTGTGGAGAGCAAGTGAAGTCAGAATGAGGCAGTTCAACTAAGAAAAACAGGGAAAAAATTAACTGAAAGAGACCAAATAGGAGTAAATTACAGATTTCATACATGAGATACAAAAGAGGAAAGGTAAAGGTTGAGAAAGCTGTCATTATAAGGGAATATACCTAATTCATATTTCAAAAGTGAATGTTTTCAGTTGGGATGGGAACCAATTATGGCTGTGCTCATGGATTAGAGTTGAACATCATCTAATCTGTGTTAGTTGAAAAACAGATCTATCAGTTCACCAGAAGAATCATAAATATGTCTCTTGACTTGAAAGAGAAACATGAAGTAGATGGAGTGAGAGAAAAAAAGAACTGGGGTAGTTGTTGAAATCCTCAAGGAAATAGTGCAGTCAGTTGTGGCAGCTAACACCTGTAATCTCAGCACTTTGGGAGGCCAATGTGGAAGGAGGACTTAAGTCCAGGTGCTCAAAACCAGCCTGGGTAATGTAGCAAGACTTTGTCTCTATTAAAAATGAAAAAGAAAAAACAAAAAGCCAGGCGAGGTGGCATGCTGTAGTACTAGCTATTTGAGAGGCTGAAGTGGGAAGATTGCTTGAGCACACACAGGAGTTCAAGGATGCAGGGAACTATTACTGTGCCACTGCACTGCAGTCAGCCTGGCAATTGAGCAAGAAACACTGTCTCAAAAAGTAAATAAGTAAATGTAAAGAAAATACAAGAGGACAAAAGTATTCTAGTGACAATGGTGATGAGGGATTTGAGAGTGTATAAGAAGATTTTATTAAGCTGAATTAAGATTTGTAAAGAGTGTACATAGTGAATGACACATATCATGTGCTGAATAAAAATGTATTAAATATAAACATAGTATAATATGTATAAATAACATGATCTCCAAACTTATTTACAGAGTAACCTGTATTTCTAACAGTGCAGGCACACAATACACAGTCATTGAAAGTACAATAATGGCAATTATATTGGAAATAAAACACAGATGATTGTTCATTACATGTTTATGATAGAATTAAATGGGAACCAATTCTCTGAAACGGTCCAGCCAGTCTAAAAGAAGTTGGCTACTCAAATATTTTCCATTCAACCAGACCAGGAAGTTAATATGCTGTGTGACCTTTCAGTATACTTTTAATGCATACAATAAAAAGTTACAGTCAAACTATTACATGTCCTGAGAAAAAAGGAAATTAATTATGAACATCTCATTGAATATAGAGTGTCTTGAATGTCTACAGTTTCCTTTAAAGTATCATTGACATAATTCCCCCACCGATTGTACACTTCTGCAGAACTCATCTAAATGTGCTCAGTCAATGAATCCCCAGAGTTTCTGCATCATTAACTGTTTACATGGTGACCTCAATAGAATGGTTTTAGCCTGATGAGATGTATATCTCACAGGTTGCCTTAGGCGGCCGTTGTAATAGGCCATATGACTCTGCCATATATTGAAAGATGAAAAATATCACATTAGCTTTCTTAATCTCGTCTCATTAAGCACTAAAATTCCCCTTCTGTTAACCTCCAAATAGCCTCCATAATGCCATATCTTAAGCTCTATCCCTGAAGTCCTGTTTCCACTGATTTTGAGTGAAAGACATATATATGTGTAAACAGTGCTGCATATATATATATGCAGCATATATAAATATGCAACACTATTTATATATGCAGCACTATTATATATATATTACATATAATATCTTTATATATGTAATAGTGCTACATATATATGCAGTGAGATCTGCTACTCAGCATATATATATACAGCACTATATATTTCCTCCTTACATTCCAAAACTCTATAATCCTGAATTAGAAAGCAGGTGCTGTTAAGTGTTAAACTCATTTTTTAATGATCCTATTATTTGCTTTCCAAATTATAATGTCAAGGAAACCAATATATTCAAATATCACTGAGCATCTTTCTAGAAAGAATGATTTCTTAATCAGCTAAATGTTAGAAAAAGAAAAAAAAATACAACACAATATTTGTCTGGTAGTGTAGTCTCTATTATAATAATGATTGGATATGTGGAATCATTCAACAGATGAATCAGAGAAAGATAATAATGCTACCTGAGTTTTATATAACAAAATGCCTTCCAAACTTATCTTTTGATATATTGTAATAAACCTGATGCATGTAGAACAAGATGCATTTTAAAAAGAAATGTAAAGGCCAGGCGCGGTGGCTCACAGCTGTAATCCCAGCACTTAGGGAGGCCGAGGCAGGTAGATCAGGATGTCAGGAATTCAAGACCAGATTGGCCAATATATTGAAACCCTATCTCTATTAAAAATACAAAAATTAGCTGGGTGTGGTTGCAGGCACCTGTAATCCCAGCTACTCGAAAGGCTGAGGCAGAGAATTGCTTGAATGCAGGAGGCAGAGGTTGCAGTGAGCCAAGATGGTGCCACTGCACTCCAGGCTGGGTGACAGAGCAAGACTCCATTAAAAAAAAAAAAAAAAAAAAAAAAAGTGTAAGCTTAAGAAAAGGCACTGTAATTGGGTTCAGGTCCCAAAATGGCTGGTAAATTCTGCCATATTGTACAAATAACTTTATAATTTTTATAATTTGTGGTCTCAGTGTTTGTATTTCTAAAATTAGGAAAATGGGTGACATAGTCTCCAAAAATTTAAGACAAAATTCCATCATACTATATGACAGTGGATACTATACCTGTCTATAAAATTATTGAACTACTAGATTATAAACTGTAGGGTGTGATTAACTAAAAACTTCCATGATTTTAGTGCTTTTTCCTATTTGTTCATTCAATCCCATTGTTTTCCAACACAGGTTTAAAATGTTTGCTTCAATTATTTTTGATAATTATCTTCGAATTAATTGTGTATTTGCTAATATTTCTTCCCCAGTCACATTCTACTCAATCATTAGATTCATGTTTCTAAGACACAAGTATTAAAAATCAGCCAATAATCTGTAATGTTTAGAGAACAAAATCATTTCTGTCTAAATATACCTCATAGTGTATTTTATGTTATATTCCATTTTGAACCTTTGTTACATCCTTTATTGGCTCTTTATGCCCATATCAATTTCTCTCTTATCAACAATTCTGCAAACCCTAAGCTTAAATATGTTTTTAGTTGTTGTTCACTTACAGAAAATCCCTCAAAAGCAGGTTTATCATTCCTTGTATTACCTTCAGTTCTTAGCACAATGATGAACATACAGCTGGTATACAGTAGATAATCACTGCTGAAATGGATAATAGACACTTTTGAAAAATACTTTACCATCCTTCCTCATTGCACTAGGGACTGAGTTTTGAAACTTCTAAGAATGAGATGGATTTTGGTTATTCCATCTATATCTTCTTATACAAGTCTCTTCACATCGAAGACTGAATTTTAAAGGATTTTAGCATTTTTCAATTTAGAGTTAACTGCAGCTGAAAATTTGGTTCGAGATTTTTCTGTGATGTGATGAAAAGGTGAGATGAAGTCAGAATATTTGATTTTACTAGTCAGAGTCTCCTCACCAGTCTAAAGGAAATACACATGTCATCTACACTAACTTCACAGGATTTTCAAGGGAATCAGATGATGAGCTGGATGTGAAAACACTCAAATATTGCAGAATGTTGTGAGATAAGATGATTTTGTGTTTTATTAGCAGGAGTGTTATAGGTAGCAGCATCAGTAGTGGTAATTTTAGTAGTAATTGCAGTATCATTATTAAGAATTCTTTTGGTCCATAGCAGTAGGAAGTATTCTCAGGACCACCACATCTGATACTTAATTTGTATTTGTGTATCTTGTATGTGTATGCGTGCATGTGTTTGTGTTTACACATATATCTATATAGTATGTATGTGTATATCTGTATATATATGTATATATATGTGTGTGTGTATATATATATATATATATCTGTATATATATATACTGCATTTGAAATCAAAGGTATATTTATATTCTCCTTTCCAAGCTA
This sequence comes from Saguinus oedipus, assembly GCA_031835075.1. Taxonomy (NCBI): domain Eukaryota; kingdom Metazoa; phylum Chordata; class Mammalia; order Primates; family Cebidae; genus Saguinus; species Saguinus oedipus. The sequence goes on from CM063182.1 coordinate 79,432,251, forward strand.
TCACTGCAGTTCCTTATGACTCGATTCACTATATGTAAAAAAAATACATATTATATATATATATATATATATATATATATATATATATTCACAACATACAAGTTGAGTGCTCAAGGCTGGACAAAGGATGAATTGTCTTGATGTCTTCAGCTGTGTCATAGTCCACTCAGGATCCTATACCAAAATATCATAGACAACGTGTCTCATAAAAAAACAGAAATTGATTTCTCACAGTGCTTGAGGCTGGGAAGGTCTAAATCAATGAGTGGACAGATTGGATGTAATGGTGAGGACCCATTCCTTATAGGTGGTGCTTTCTGGCTGCAAATTCACATGTGGAAGAGGAAAGGGAAGGGTCCCATTCATGAGAGCTCTGTCTTCATAGTCTCTCAACAAAACCACTTTCCTAACACCACCACCTTAGAGGTTAGAATTTCAACATGAATTTGGATGCATACAAGCATTCAGACCATAACAGGTTGCAAGGAACTGAACATATTCAAAAAGACTCAAGTACAAAGTTGCTTAATTAAAGATTTCAGGAGGTAATCCTGTGATCTTGGTCAACATGGTGAAACACGGTCTCTACTAAAAAGTACGTGGTGGTGTGTGCCTGTAGTCACAGCTATTTGCAAGGCTCAGTCAGGAGAATTGCTTGAATCTGTGAGGCCTGAGGCCGGGTGGCAGAGGCTGCAGTGAGCCAAGATCACCCACTGCACTCCAGTCTGGGCAACAGAGAGAGACTCTATCTAAAAAACAAAAACAAACGAACAAACAAACAAAACCCAGCCTCGGTCTTCAGCATATTGTATTCTGTAAGAAAGAATTTGAATATTGGAGATTGGAGACGAAAATATAGATGATAATTTAAGTAATTCAGGAGAGACATTATTAAAGCCAGAATTAGAAAAATAACACTGAGAGTGAAAATAAAAGGTAACAGGTTCCAAAAATATTATGAAAGTAGAAGGAACACATTGTGGACCATTTGTTTATAGGTGATCGCATTCCACCAAGTTGTTCATGTGTGAACTAAAACTAAAGGAAAAATTATACAGTAGAAAGGATAATTACAAGTTCACCCTTCCCTATATTCTAATTCCTTCATCTGCATAAAATATCACCTTCCAGTTACAAAAAGATTCTCCCTGTTACAGTATATGTTTTATGAAGAATTATTTAAAGTGAAGGTGGAAATAGTTTATTCAAATTAGGATTAACTATCAGAAGTAACTGTATTGGTAAGTTGAGAAGAATGGCTATACCACAGCTATGCTCTAAGAAAAAACATATTATGGATGATTAACAATGTCTACCATGTCTGTGGAAGAGAGAAATACCTTTTTATATTTTCTACATGGTTATTATCTATATATTTACATATCTCCATATATCATCTCACCTGCATAGATTTGTTGGAAAGAATATTCATTTTTTTCAATAGCAATGCCAGGAAAGACTTCCAAATTTGGTGAATTCAAATAAGCTTGTGCATGTATTCATTAATTAACTAACTTATCTATTTATTCATTTAGATAAGATTTTGAGTGAGAATATAGATGTATTTCTCTCAAGGTACAAGATTGAAAGTAGTGGCTAAACCAAAATTAATTTTGCACCAATCTCATAACAAAAAGAAACAGTCTTTGTCCTTAAGATGCTTGAGGTTGAGAAATAGACACGAATGTGAAAATAACATGACATAATTAGAGAATAACGTGTGGGTATGCATACTTGTAACAGATGTTGCTAAGGGCAATCATTACCACTAGAGTGAATGTCAGATTAATATCATGTAAATATCTGGATTTTGTTTTGATTAGGTGTTGGCCAATGGTGAAATTTGGGTGAGTGAAAATAGGTGGCAGATTATGGTAGGCTGTGGCTAGGTCATTAATCTGTCTTTCTAGTTCCCCTGCACCAACGTTCTCTCCTTCTCTACTCTCCCGGGGACTCAGGGTTTGTGTATTGCTTCTGACTACCCATGGTGTCCTGTCCCTGCTTTCAGGTAGGGCTCTCAGACCTGAGTCTTGCCCTTACTCCTCATCCTTTGGTATATCTTACTGAGATGGGTGCATCTGAATTTCTACAGTTTTTATGAAGCAATTATGCTTCTCCATTAAGGGGTAAACTTGCAATCATAAAAAGAAAGGTAAAGTTATGCTAGCGAAAGTAAAATACCTCCCTTTCCACCAGAAATTCCAGTCTGTTTTAGAGAGGACTATTTGAGGAGACCTAGGGGAATGCAAATGTAACAAACAGTTTGGCCCAAATCTCATAACCTCGGGAATATATCTAGGTTCTAGATAAAAATGTCTAGAAGAAAGTGCAATGCTTTTAAGCAAACACATATACAGCAACAAAGCACTGAAAAACCTAAACTCTGAGGAAGATCTCTAGGCACAGGGTCTCTTAGGGTGTCTGGACCATACCACATAGACAGTGTATTGAGGGCATATATGCATGAAAATGAATTACATTCAGGAAACAATGAGGAACTTACTCAATGGGAAATGTAAACCCAATATCCTTAGAGAAGAGATCGTCAACAATTCTCTAGGATTTATGGTGACATTGATCATCTTTGGATATGTCTGGCTTACTCTTTGGATATCTCTGTTCTGGGAAACTGTTCATCTAAATCTGAGTTGGGATGGAAGCAGCAAAGAAGAAGAAGAAAAAAAAGAGAGAAACGAGAGCAAGCATAGTATTTCTATTGTCCCATAGGCTAATCAAATAGGCACACAATAAATATTTACTTACCCAAGCAATAAATATATACATAAAATATTTAATTCCTAAAGGCTCAACATATTTTCATTAATACTGAGCTTTTTTTTTAGGAGATAACATCTCTGTTGCCCAGGCTGGAGGGCAATGGTGCAATCATGGTGCACTGCAAGCCATGATCTCTTGGACTCAAGTGGTCCTCCTGCTTTAGCCTCCTGAGTAGCTGGGACCACAGGTGTGCACCACTACATCAAGCTAATTTTTATTTTATTTTTGTAAAGATGGATTCTCACTATGTTGGCTAGGCTGGTGTTGAACTCCTGGCTTCAAGAAATGCTCCAGTCTTGGCCTCCCAATATCCTAAGATTACAGACATGAGCCATCATGCCTGGTCCCCTGCTATTGTTTTTTAATAAAATATAGGTTACTTTCATATTTTATCTTTCTGTTTCTCCATTTATCACTTTCTATCCTGAGTGGACATGTGGCCTTCTGAAAAGTATATGAGCTATAAGCTGCCCACTGCTTTCTCTTCTATGTAATATCAAACATATACATTTTAGAATGTTCTGTCCTTTGATCCATTGCTTAATAGTAAATACTTATAAAGTATTGTTACCATCATCATCAGAAATTATAGCATATTTTAAGCCAATATTAGTGTGAATGTCATTAACTGCCAACATTTTTTTAGTATCATAATTGAGAATCACTTAATTAAACTAACAAGGTCAATGGCAATTCTTTTTTCTTAAGCTCCAGAGTACATTCACAACCATGAAATCTTTTTCCTCGTTCAGATTAAATGATTCTCCTTTTAAACATTCATTAACTCCAACCCTAACACTCTTTTCCCAAACTGCCCTGCAGTATAGATTGGACACACACACACACACACACACACACACACACACACACACACGCACGCACTCATGCCCACACAAACTGAGAAGGCTGCTTGGGAAAAGGCTCCTCTTTTCTGGCTTTCAGCATACTGCTAGAGAGTTGAGCAGGTTCAGTGATAAATCATGCAGTGTTTTGGTTTATTCTTCATTGCAATTTCCCAAAAACATTTTTGACAACCATTTAATTTGCAGTGGAATATTTATGTACTAACCCACACTTCAAGCAATTTATTATTGAAAATGAAGTAGGAACAATAGACACAATAGTATGATTTCAATAAATAACAAAAATTTACAGCAATTGTTGCTATATTAGGATATAGCTTACTGTCTTCAGAAACAGATAAGATTTTAAGAGGAAAAATGCCTTTCAAAATGACAAGCAAGATATAAAATTGAGACAAACAGCTCAGGAGAGTGAATACCCAGCTGTGCATGGTATTATTTGTGAGCTTGTTTCATTTGCTATTCTGAAGGATTCTGTTCCTTCTTGACTCTGGAATAGAGTATCCTTTTTAAAGACTGATACACAAGAAAAAGAGTACTCTGCCCAATAATTTTGTCCGCTCTTGATATTCACAAGCATTAGAATTAGGTTTAGTTTCCCTATGTAAACTAGGAAAGAATAAAAGTTTGCCTTTTTGACTTAATAATAAAGCTTCTCATTTCACACTCTTTCATGCTGTAAGAAGAATACTACTCTGTCCTTTAGAAAAACTAATGGGATTAGGGCAAACTCTATATTTATTTTTCAGTGACATGTTTCTTGGCAGAGGCCATAACTTCTGATTACTACAGTCTGACTTTCCAACAATTCACTCATCCTATTGTACTTAAATATTCTTTTAAGCCAAAGGCACTGCATTGCTACAACTACAGTGGGAATAAATCCTTCAACAGATACTTCCTGAGCATTTACCATGTGTTAGACACTATGTTAGGCATGAAGGTTTCAAACAACAATAAGGCATCAATGAGACTTCAACAGACTCACAACTACATCAAGGGATAAACAATAGTGATTTAAAATATGAACAACATATTACTTCAGAACAAGACAAAGCTCCAAGAAATGTCTCATTTTAGATGAATAAAATAATATTACAAAGTGAGCAGTTTATGCACTAACTGGTCCAGAAACAAACGTCTTATCTCAGATGAATAAAGTCAGATTACAAAGTGAGAGTTACCCACTAACTGGTCCAGAAGCTGGAGGACAGAAGAAAATGTTCTTAGAAAAGAAAAAAAAAGTTGATGCTTGCTTTAGCAGCATGTATACTAAAATTGGAAAGAAAAAAAAAGAATTTGGGCTGGACCTACCTATTATAGAAAGAGGTAGGTTTTAAAGTAGACAAGAGAAGGGAGTGTGAACTTTCACAAAGTGAAAATGATGATATGTGTATGGTCTGACTCTTCCTCTACTCCAAACTTTCTATGTTGAATTCTGAGCCCTAAATTGATGGTACTGAGAGAAGGATCTTTTGAGAGGAGATTAGGCCATCAGGGTGGAGCCCTAATGAATGATGCTAGTGCCCTTGTAAGAAACCCCAAAGAGATTCCTTATTCAGTCCACCATGGGAGGACACAGAGAAAAGAAGGCCATCTGTGTACCAGGAAGATGCCCTCCCCAGACACGGAATCTCCTGGCACCTTGATTTTAGACTTCCCATCCTCCAGTATTATGAGAAATAAGTCTCTGTTGTTTAAAAGCAATCCAGTCTATGGTGTTTTTGTTTTAGCAGCCTAAATGCACTAAGGCAACAGGGATGTTAAAAATTTAAAAATTCTGCTGGATGATACTAAACATAGCATTTTGTGGGAGAGAAATATTTGTGCTAACACTGATGAAAATTAAGTAGACTAAATATAAAAGTCCATTGTTAAGGAATTTCAAGTCAGAGTGTTTTTTTGTATTCTATTTTATATAGCTTGAAATTTATTTGTTTTGTGTTGCCCCTCTTACAGGTATGCCATGTAATTTTAAATTTAAAGGGACTAAAATATATTCATATATATATTTATTTATATATTCTTGAATTTACTTTTCAAATTGAAGTAGTGTTTTGGTTATTGAGAATCTAGCACTGAAAAGAACAGAAGAAAAAAGCATGGACCCAGAATGAAGATTCTGGTTGGAGTAAACAAATAGGAAATAAAATAAATAAGTAAAACACTTCATATTTTAGATATAGCTATGTATAAAATAATAAAATCAGAGAAAAAATATGAAGTGTTTGGGATGGTGCTTTGAAGTGTTTGTTTGAGGGTCCAGCAAAGGCCTTTCTGAGAAAGTAACCTCTGAGTAAAGACCAACAGGAGGGAAAGAGTCTTACATGTGGATATCTGGGGGTAGGAAGAACATGCCAATCAGGGGAAGGAGTATGTATAATGTCCTAAAGAAGGAACAGTCCAGAGACTAGAACAGCATAAGCAACAACAAGAGTGGTAAAGACGAAGTCAGGGAGAATAAGGATCAGCTCCTGGAGGAGACTGCAGCCCTCCTGAGGACATTGGCTTTTACTCAGAACTGTGAAACTACTGAACGACCGTGAGTGGAAGTTTGATGTGATCTGACTTGCAATGAGTTATGCATTGGATATTAATATCACTATTCAATACATTTACAGACAAAGGAGGTTTTAACCTTGAAACTGATGATTTACAATGGTAAAGGTATAGAAGTTGAAAAAAAGTATTCAACTACACGCCTACTTGTATTAGTCCATTCTTGCATTGCAACAGTGAAATACCTGAGACCTGGATATTTTACAAAGAAAAGAGGTTTAATTGGCTCACAGCTCTGTAGGCTTTTCAAGGAGGCATGATGCTTGCTTCTGCTTGGCTTCTGGGGAGGCCTCAGGAAGCTTACAATCACGGCAAAAGATAAAGGGGGAGCAGTCATATCACATGGCTAGAACAGGAGGAAGAAAAAGAGAGTGGGGTAGGGAGGTGCCACACACATTTAAATAACCATATCTTGCAAGAACTCACTATTATAAAGACAGCACTGAGCCATGAGGAATCCACCTCCATGATCCAAACACCTCCCATCAGGCTCTACGTCCAGCATCGTGGATTACAATTCAAAATCAGATTTTGGTGGGGACAAATATCCAAACTATATAATTCCACCATGGCCCCTTCCGAATCTTATGTTCTTCTCACATTACAAAATATAATCATGCCTTTACAAGAGTCCCTCAAAGTCTTAACTCATTTCTGCAGTAACTCACAAGTACAGTATCATCTGAGACAAGGCAAACCCCTTCCCTTGATGAGTCTGCAAAATTAAAAACCAGTTATTTAGTTGCAAGATGCAATGGAGGTATAGGAATTGTGTAAACATTGCCATTCCACAAAGAAGACATTGGTCAAAGGAAAGGCACTACAGGCCCCATGCAAGTTTGAAACCCAGTAGGGTGGCAATTAAATCTTAAAACTCTAAAATCACCTTCTTTGATTCCATGTCCTGTATCCAGGACACACTGGTAAAATTGGCGGCCTTCCAAGACTTTTGGCAGCTCTGCCTCTGTGGTTTTGCAGAGTGCAGCTCTTATAGCTACTCTCACAGGTTGGTGAGTGATCCCTTCACCACAGTTTCACTGGGCAGTGCGCTGGTGGCACTTCGTGTGGGGATTCAACCCACATTTACCCTTGGCACTGATCTAGTGTATGTTCTTTGTGAGGGCTCTGACCCTGCAGCAAGCTTTTGTCTAGGCAAAAAACACCCAGGCTTTCTCAAACATCCTTTGAAATCTAGGTTGAGAATTCCAAGCCTCTTTCACTCTTTTATTCTATGTACTTACAGGCTTAACTCCATGTGGATATCACCAAGGCTTACCACTTACACCCTGTGAAGCTGAAGCCTGAGCTATATCGGGATCCCTTTTAGCCAAGATTGGGGCCAGAGTGGACAGGAATCAGGGAGCAGTGTCCTGAAGCTGTGCAGAGCAGCAGAGCCGGAGGCTTTGGACCTGGCCCACAAAACCATCTTTTCCCTCCTAGGCTTCTGGGTCTGCGATGGAAAGGGTTGCTTGGAAGATCTCTAAAATGTCTTCAAGGCCTTTTTCTCATTGTCTTGGCTGTCAACACTTGGCACACTTTTTGTTAGGTAAATTTTTCTAGCAAACCTTCTTGAACTCCTCCCTGCAAAAAGCTTTTTCTTTCTCTGCCATATGGCTAGACTGCAAATTTTCCAAACTTTTAGGCTCTGCTTCCTTTTAAATATAAGTTTCAACGTGAAGTTCTTTATTTGCTCCTGCATCTGAATGTAGACTCTTAGAAGCAGCCAGGTCATATCACAAATGCTTTGCTGCTAAGAAATTTCTTCTAGAATACCATAAATGATCATTTTGAAGTTCAAACTTCTGCAGATTCCTAGGGCATAATAAACAGAAAGTAGCCAAATTTTTTTCTAAGGCATAGCACATGTGACCTCTGCTCCATTTCCCAATAAGTTTCTCATTTTCATCTGAGACCTCCTTGGACTGGAATTCCTTGTCCATATCACTATCAGCGTTTTGGTTACAACCATTTAACCAGTCTCTAATGAGTTCCAAATTTTCCTTCATCTCTCTGTCTTCTGAGTCCTTCAAACTTTTCTATCCTCTCTGCCTGTAACCCAGTTTCAAAGTTGCTTCCACATTTTCAGGTATCTTTATAGCAATACCCCACTCCTTGGTACCAATTTTCTGTTTAGGCAGTTCTTGCGTTGCTATAAAGAAATATTTGAGACTGAGTAATTTATAAGAAAAGAATTTTAATTGGTTCATAGTTCCACAGGCTGTGCAGGTAACACAGCACCAACATCTGCTTCTAGGGAGGACTCAGGCAGCATTTTATCAGGGCAGGTGAAGTGAGAGCAGGCATCTCACATGGCAGGAGTAGAGCAAGAGAGAGAGAAAGTGTGGGGTAAGGTGCCATACACTTTTGAATGACCAGATCTTGTGTAAATTCAGAGCAAGAGTCCACTTATCACCAAGGGGATGGCCCAAGCCATTCATGATGGGATCTGCCCCCATGATTTAAACACCTCCCAATAGGACTCACCTCCCACAAAAGGGATCACATTTCAACATGAGATTTGGAGAGAGACAAATATCCAAACTATATTAGTACTTCTAAAAGACTAGCAACCAATACATAGAAATATCTCCTAAAGTTAGTTTATAGTGATTAAGTTTTGAAATTCCTATGTAATGAATTTTTAAAAATTAAATTGGTATAATTTTTTGAAAGAGTATAAAATCTTCAGACCTATAGGAATTATGGTGGTAAAATAACATATCTTTATGAAAGCACTTTCTGTTCTTTAGTAACATAGTTTGGTTCAGCATTTCTGTAATTTAATGGAATAAGTTTAAGATTGCAAGTGAGCTGATATGGATTTTAAAGCCAGATGAACAACTAACCAGCTTTACAGGTGTAGGTAAACAGTTAATTTTTTTTTTTTTTTTTTTTTTGAGACAGAGTCTTGCCCTGTCACCCATTGCTGGAGTGTAATGGCCTGATCTTGACTCACTGCAACCTCTACCTCCCAGGTTCAAGCAATTCTCCTGCCTCAGCCTCCTGAGTAGCTGGGACTATAGGCACCTACCACCATGCCAGGGTAATTTTTGTTTTTTTTTAGTAGAGACGTGGTTTCACCATATTGGAGAAGCTGGTCTAGAACTCCTGATCTTGTGATCCTCCCTCCTTGGCCTCCCAAAGTGCTGGGATTACAGGCTTGAGCCACTGTGTCCAGCCCTGTAAACAGTTAATTTATACAGACCTCAGCCCACAATTGTACCTCACACATCTTATGTTATTCCTGCTTTGGACCTTTAAAATGCAAGCAGGGAACTCCTTCAAGTGCAGTTCCTCCAGTACTGAGCCAGATCGCGCGATACTCTTTTTCCTATTTACTGTGTTTCACTCTAATCTCCTGTGATTATTTAACTGCTGCTCTGTTTCCTAGTCACCTCCAGTGCCCATACCTTACACAACTTGCTGTGTAGAGTATAATTTTAGCTTCCCATCTCCATCTCCCACCTTTCTCCTTGAACTCCATTCAATATTCTTCCTCCCATGATTCAGGAGTTCTCTTTAGCATACTTCCACTTGGCTTGCCTGCCAAAACACGGATGGATCTATATAACTTTCTACATGGCTAGCATTCTATACTAACAAATCCACACCTATGGTGACTTTTCCAAATATTCTGTATTAATTTTTGCTTCTTCAGGTCCTCGACTGGTAATGCTAGTCATGAACATGATAGATTTACAATATATGACCCTCAGTAGTCATTGAAAATCTACCTAAGTTCCTTGCTGGACATTCAATAGGCACTATGAAACCTAGTCTGGGTAATTTGTCATTGACTTGGACACTTGGAAACAGTGCAATAAAATTATAATCCTCACCGTCAGCATGGTCACTGACAACACCATAATTATTATAGTCAATAAATACTGAATACTTGCTGTGTAGCAGGGTTAGAGCCAAAAATAGTATATGCGTTACTCGATTTGATCCTCACAACTATCCTAAGAAGCAATTATTATTATTAGCCCTTTTTTTTAGATGATGGAACTGAGGCAAAGAAGGGATAGTTTATTTACTGAAAGTGAATTAATTGCAAGTAATGAAGCTGGGATTTGAATCAATAACATCTGACTTTGAATGTATTCCTATATTCCTTGAGGGTATTTCTAGCTATTTATTTTTGTCAATGTAGTGAAATTAGGGTTAAGTTTTTCTACAATAACAAAACTATAAAGATTTTCTTTAGTATAAAAATGAATAAAAGTGGTAATATTTTTGAAATATCTGAGAATATGAGTAAAGGGGAATGACAACTTATGTGTATATAAATATACAATATACATATAACAAATTATAGTACAAATAAAGCAAATCCATACAACATACTTCAGTACTTTTTAAAGCTTGCATTAAAAAATGGTGAGCAGTGTTATTGATTTGTGTCCTTGTAGATTTTGAAACAAATTATGCTGTATAACACAGGCCACATAGTATTTACAGATGAGCGAAGGCACTGACTCCAACTGTCCAAATACACGGAAAGCAGAGGAAATGATGTGAGTTTATTTGGAGATGCCTATCATCAAGCTCACATTTCAGGCCATCGTAAAGCTGCAGAATACATTACAAACAGATTTGTTATAACTTAATAGTGTTTTTTCCCTGTTGGAACAAGAGAACATAAATGTGAGCAATAACATTTTAGGATATGTAATACTTCAGTATGTGCTTTCTTTGGCATTTTGATTCATAAAAGAAAAGATGAGAACAAAATTTTTCATCCAGGCAAATGGATCTGGATTATTAGAATATAAAAGCTGATCATACAACCCCATTAAACACAGTGAAGGCAAGATATAATAGCAGGAATACTAATGCTAGGAAAGGTCCTCACAGGACACTGAAGAGGAGGCTGATTACAATCAGGAGGCCCAATGGTTCTTTCACGAATGGGCTATAATTCACATAATTTCCCCAGGTCTCATTTTCTTCATTTGTAAAATGAATAATTTAGACTGAAATAATCTCTAGGATCCTTTCTAGTCCTAGCATTCTGTTATCTAGATTTGAACTGAAACAGAGAGTTCACTTGGGTGCCAAAATGTACCAGTGAAAATAACTTTAAGTAATATCTAATACATTGTTTATTGGGGACTATAGGATTATTTTCATTTACAAAAGAGTTTGTGGCAGTACAGCGAAAGGAGGATTCCCTTTGGAGTCACAGACTCAGTTTTTTATCCCAATACTTCCACACACAAGCTATGAATATGCTATTTAAATCTTTTACATGTGAGGCTCAATATATTATTAGAGGGTTGAAGTAACCTGACCTATTTTATGCAGATGAGATAAGCATTAAATGAAGGCTTTTGAAAGGACTTTACAACTTATGAAATGACACAACTATAAAAGACACTCACAGGCCTTCAACACAAAAATTCTGTGAGGGCAGGAATGATGTCTATTAAGTTCATTTGATTCTCAGCATATAGCACAGCGTCTGGCTCAGAGTAAGTGCTCAATACTTATATTTATGATTGAATAAACAGATAGTTGACTTACTTTGGATCATAGGGCCTTCCTATAGGGTTTCAAATTGCTTTTATCAGGTTGCATATCCATCACATTCAGTGCTAATCTGGATCATGTATTATAGATGGATCCCGATCTTCGAGATCCTAGAAAACAACAATAGGAATCTTTAGGAATCTTTTCATGGCACATCTTCTCATAAATATAAAACATATTAACAGATATAGTGGATAAAATATAGGCTTTGTGTCTCATCATTCTGGTTAAATTCTCACACCTTAACTTCTCTTAAATACTCAGAGTCAGAATGTCCTTGAATGATTATTAGGGAGCGAAGTTAGATTGTGTCTGTCAATTAGCTAATACAGTGTCCAGTTCATAATAGGCATTCAATAAACATTTATTCCTTTTTTCCTTTATGCTATAATTTCCTATCATCAATGAGGAAGAAACTGAGTTAAATGAGAAAATAAGAAGTTTCATCGCTGTATTTAAAGAATACATCTCTCCTTTATTGTTGGGTTATGAGAAATTATGTTACCTAAAATAAAAATTTGTATATATGGAGTAGAAGAAAAGTAATATATGCATAACATCTAGAATATATGTTCTAAGAGATTTTATCAACTTAATTTTTAGATATAGTCATATGCAGGGGTAGATAAGATGTTTTTATTTTTTTTCCTGGCTTTATTGTGCTTTAGATTGATTTCAACATTTAGAAAAAGACTGATTATTTTTTGATATGAATAAAAACACAGAAATCCAAAATACCTGGTTTATGCTGTCCAGAATCTTTTCCAGGGGACAGCAAACTTTTTCTGTAAAGTGACAGTAAATATTTTTGGCTTTGCAGGCCATATTATTATCTCTGTTTCAACTACCAAACCTTGTGGTTGTAGAATGAACACAGCCATAGACAAAATGTAAAATAATTGTCGTGGCTGTCTTCCAATTGACCTTAATAACATTCATACTGTTGCCATATTTGGCCCAGGGACCACAGTTTGCCACTCATTAATTAATTCAATTGGATACAAGAATTTTCCATAATTTTTTTCTTTTATTTATTTATTTATTTTTTAGAAAGGAAAGAAGAAAAGAAAGAAAAAAAAGTGAAGGAGAGGAAGAAAGAGGAAGAAAAAGAGGGAGAGAGAACGGGAATATTGCTTTATTCTAAAAATGGGTATTAATAATGGCCGATCAATATTTTGTGTATTTAAAGTGGAAAATGTATATTTTGTGTATTTAAAATGGAGAGCTCTATAAATATTTATTAAGTTTATTTGTTCTGGATCTGAGTTCAAGTCCTGATTGTCCTCATCAATTTTCTGTCTCGTTGAGTCTAAATCTCTTTATGGGACTTATGTACCTGGGTGTTAGGATTGTTAGCTCTTATTGTTGCATTGATCCTTTTACCACTATATCTTTGTTGCTTTGAAATCTATTTTATCAGCTGCGAGAACTGCAACTCCTGCTTTTTATTTATTTATTTATTTTTGCTAGAATTTTTTCCCATAATTAATAATTAAGTTCCTGTTAGTACCTAGCCCTATACCATATACCTTGTTTGATGGACTGAGTAGAATATACATGACATCATCAGCCACGTAGCTCCATCAATAAAATGATGAGCAAGTGACTCAAATTTCCCAGTATGTACTATTGCCCTTTTCTAGAAATTCTGTTTACTTTCTCCATGTCTCCTTTTTCATCCAGTTAGATTCACCATACCCTTCTATATTTATTCTATATTTTATTAATTCATTTAATTAATATTTAGTGAGTCTTTTCCCCAGACTACTTATTTTAAACAAATTTTCAATGACTGGCAAAAATGGCCCAATTCTTGCTAGAGATAAACTTAAAAATTAAGGTGAAAATATTAATCCCTATAGTGAAAAACAGGTACCAATGAAGAGCTGAAATAGATTGTTATGGTAAAAAAAATTTTCTTAAATTTACTTCTATAGGGAGATTTTTTTTGCTCTAAGGTTGGTACCAGGCTTAAGATTTTGTTATTTAGAGCACATTAAATTTAATAACTCAAATTTCATTTTTTTATAGTGAAATCATGACAGTAATATGCATATACACATATTCTCATATGTATATTTGTAGGTTAATTTTTATAAAACTAACAGTTTCTGTTGTTTTCAATTATTCACAGTCCAATGTGAATTAAATTTTCTCTTGCCTTCTCAATTGGGAGTAAACTAGAATATATAATTCTCATAGTTACAGAACAGTGGTTCTTAAACTGTAATCTCTGGACCAGCATCATGAAACAACACCTAGAAACTTATTAGGTCTATTGCATCAGAAACTCTGGAGTAGAGCAATCCAGAAATCTGAGTTTTATAAATTCCTGCATGTGATTCTAATGCTAAAGTTTGAGAACCACTCTCCAAGAGGCTAATTAGGTAGGCTCCTTTTCTTTTCTCAACCCACTGTCATTAGTAAAGCAATTCCCAAAATCTTCTGACTAAGCCATTGCTTTCCATCCACTGATCCTTCTACTAAGTGAAAGTTAATATACTTGGAATACAGAAGAATGTGTTTGCAACTCTATTATAATTTTTGTTTTATTTTTCTCTTGTTGTTACATACCTCCTTACCTAGCTTTACCTCCATGGGCAAGCTTTATAAATATTATTTTGCTACTTGTTCAACTATCTTGGCACTTTCTTATTTCATTATACTAGTTTGGCAAAGCTATGAATACAATTCTCCAAGTGCTCTGAGTAGGTACCTGCATAATTAAATGCACAAAGAGACAGCCAAGTGACTGGTCTCACTCAAAATGCATGATCACTAAACTCAAGTGGGACATTATCTGAGCCCAGTAATCAAACTATTACTTCCTAGTCTTCCTCCTTCCCATTTATTTGGCTAGACACTTCGTACAAATTCTTCTTTCAAATTTCTAACATCTCTTCCACTATTGCCAATCAGATTTGATAATTGTACTTCATGAGATAATGCAATCAATCAGAGAAATTTCCAGAAAATCCTACCTCATCTATTTATCCCATCAACTGCAGAATTCAGTATACTCTATTAGCATTATGGATGGACTATCCATGATCTCACTTAGGGCCACCTCTCTATTTGTGTTAGATTCCATCCCTTTGACATACTAAATACATTGCTTCAATAATTCTTCCATCTCCAACCTCTCCAGAAACAGTATTTTTTCCTTCATTAGTGAATCATTCTCATCACCATACAAACAAGCTATTATTTTTCCCATCTTAAAAAAAACAACTGTATTAATCTCATCTTTCCTCTTTATTTCTTTTTGTCTTTCCTTCTCTTTACCTCAAACTTCTTGAAAGAGTTATGTACACTGGTTCTCTTTCACTTTACTTGGATTCACTCTTATGAGGCTTCCCTGCTGCTCTTAATACCATACAAAAACAACCCTTAACATTACCAGTTACCTGTATATTTCAGATCCGATAGTAATTTTTTGGTCATTTTCATACTTTGTTGTCCCTAAAAAACTTACTCCACTTGACCCAAAGGACCCTCTATGGGTCTACTTTTCCTGTTGCTTTCTGGCTCCTTCCTCTTTATCTCTTATAAACTTCTTTTCATTTTCCTGAACTCTAAAGTGCACATTGGCCTAGGACTCTGTTCTTGTACTGGTATTTATACTCATTATTGATATTATCAAGTAGATGACTCCCTTAGACTTCTGAGTCAAATATCCAAATGCTTACTGTCATCTTCACTTGGATGCCTAAGAGGCAACGTAAAATTAATATATTTAGTAGCTTTCACTTCTGGTCATAGTGAAGCAACAGGAACTAGATATATCCACTCAAGTAGCAAACAATAAAAATACATGTATAAGCAATGATTTTTAGATAATGAACATCCTGTAGTACAGGACAGAGATTTCTGAGGAGAGCGAAACCAATGAATTGAGTCTTATGGATGCCCCAACTTACTGTATAGGGACAGTTCTGGTATTCAGCACATACAGGAAGTTTCCAAGTGGAATCTAAGTTTCTTTGTGTTGAGGAGACAGAAATCCAGAAGGGCTCAGTTAGACTGAGTTCACAGTGCAGAGTACCAGACAGAAGCCAGCCACACATAAAGGGATTTTGGAGATTTGCAGAGAGTCTCCTCAAGTTTCTAACTGAGTATTGATCAATATATTTGTGTACGAAAACCATTTCAGGCCAAGGAGTGTGGGAGGTATCCAAAAGGAGCAATAAAAAACAATGTTTGGCATTTTCATGAGACCAGCAATAGTTTGTGTTTCCACAAGCCATAGTAGAAAATCTTCATAATTCATCAGATATTGGATTGAGTACTCATAACGGTGTTGACTCAGTAGTGAAAAAAAATGAGTCATGAAGAAACGTTGTCCTGAATCAGCCTTGCAAAGGACAAGGGAAGCATTAAAAAGAACAAAACATTTCTAAATAACATACTTGCACGCTAGAACAATGCTCAAGAATATTTACAGTAATGTCAAAAAAACCAGAACACAAAAAGAAATAAAAGTCGCACTGCCTGGCATCCATTCATAAATTATCAGTATGTAGAGAGGTAAAAAATCAATCAATAGAAATAAATGTATAAACAATTCAGATTATAGAATTAGTAGACAAGGGTTTAAAAACAGTTATCATAAACTGAATTCCACATGTTTAAAAAGAAAAGATTAAGCATATTTAAAAAGTGAGAGAAGAAATAAAGATACAAATTGAATTCTAAAGAGGAAAACTACTGTTCTAAGTTAAAAAAAAAACAGAATTTCATTAACAACAAATTAGAGTTTCAAGAAAAAAAAACAAACTTGAAGACATAGCAATAGAAACTATGCAAAACAGCAGTAAAAGCTTGAATGACAACCAAGGAAACCTCAAAGTATTAGTGAGCTACAATATAGCATCAAGTGGCCTAATATATGTATAAATGAAGTTTCCAAAGAAAGTTGGAAAAAGAAGAAAAAAAAATTAGGAAATAAGGGAATAGTTTTTGAATTTCATAAGTAGTCTAAACTTACAAAGTCAAAAACGCAACAAAACCCAATCACAAGAAAGTGGAAAAAAATCTATACCAAGGCACATCCTAATCAAATTGCTTAAAACAAACTAAAAGCAGCCAGAAGGGTGAAAAATACATACACAGAGAGAAACAGATAATGACAGCAGACTTCTCATTGGAAATAATATGTGAAAAATTAGGAGAGTAGTATAGATAATTTCCTAGGGGAAAAATTATCTAATTGTCAATGAATATTAAGTTTCCTGCTGGGTTGGTGACTCTCACCTATGATCCCAGCACTTTGGGAGGCTGAGTTGGACAGATTACCTGAGGTCTGGAGTTGGAGACCAGCCTGGCCAATATGGTGAAACCCTGTCTCTAATAAAAAATACAAAATTAGCTGGACATGATGGTGCATGCCTGTAATCCCAGCTACTTGGGAGGCTAAGGAAGGAGAACCACTTGAACCCAGGAAGCTGAGGTTGCAGTGAGGGGAGACTGCACCACTGCACTCCAGCCTTGGCAACAGAGCAACACTCTGTCTCAAAAAAGAAAAAAAAAAAAGATTCCTTTACAAAACCCGCTTTAGTCAACCTTCTTTATAATTTATCAAGCTTAGTACATATCTCTGTCCACTGTAGCATATATATTTCTAATATTCTTTTTTCTTTCATGGATATTTTCACAGGGTCTGTGCACTTCTTGAAGATAGAATCTATCAGTCATCTTGACAAGTACTTGGTATAAACTGGGATTTACTATAATCATAAAGAGGAGCAGAAGGTAAATTATTTTCATGTTGCAACTATAAAGATAATAGTTCACATTTCTTGTACATAAAATACTTTGCACATTTTTACATAAAATATCTAATTTAATAATCCTACCAAAGCTATAATGTAGTCTTACAGTTTGGCTGTGTGTCCCCACCCAAATTTCATCTCAAATTATAATCCCTGTTATCCCCATATATTGAAAGAATGACCAGGTGAGAGATGATTGTATCATGGGGGCAGCTTCCCTCCATGCTGTTCTCATGATAGTGGGTTCTCACGAGATCTTACGGTTTTATAAATTAGTTTTCTCTGCTCTTACTTGCCCTCTCTTGCCTACTGCCATGTAAGATGTGCTTCTTCTCCTTCTGCCATGATTGTAAGTTTTCTGAGGCCTCCTCAGCCATATGGAACTGTGAGTCAATTTAATCTCCTTTGTGTATAAATTAGCCAGTCTAGGGTAGGGGTAGTATCTTTATAGCAGTGTGAGAATGAACTAATTTATGTTGCTACCTTTATTATCTATCTATGTTTAGTATGCCTTTCTCATTATTGAAGAAAAAAGCTCTGAGATGTAGCAAAGTGGATGTGCACACCCAAATGTTTCCTATAACAAACCATTCCTTTCAGACTTTGGGTCCTAAAGCCTGAATTCAAGGCTACCATATGCCCCTTAATAGTTCTGTGATTTTTTAGGAAGCAATTTATATTTTTCAGCTTAGTTTCTTCACTCACAAAAATGGGATAATAATATATTCCAAAGTTTCTTCTGATGATTAAATAAGATCACACATTTTAGAGTGCCTGGCATATGATAAATAGCTAACAAACTTCAATTATGTATTACATAACAGTTACAGAAAGCTCTAATGTGGGAGGGCCCTCAGCAAGCCATCAAAGGAAGGGGAACTGTGTAAGTACAAGAACAAAATGGATGAGCAACACATAACCCTCTCTGCGGTGCCAGTGCTGAACTCACCTATTCTATCTTCAATAGTTCCATGTTGTTTTATTTGATTTGTATTTAATTTATTAATTTATTTATTTAGAAATAGAGTCTCACTCTGTTGCCCAGGCTGGAGTGAGTAGCGCAATCTCGGCTCACTGCAAACTCTGCCTCTCTGATTCAAGTGATTTTTCTGTTTCAGCCTCCTGAGTAGGGGGGATTATAGGTGGGTGCCACCATGCCTGGCTAATTTTTATATTTTTAGTAGATACAGGATTTTACCATGTTGGTCAGGCTGGTCTCAAGCTCCTTACCTCAAGTGATCTGCCCACCTCAGCCTCCCAAAATGCTGGAATTGCAGGTATGAGCCAATGCACCTGGCTCCATGTTGTTTTGATAACTTTGTGTTCTTTGAAAAACAGGGAAATAAGTACTCTTTTTAAATATATGTCTCTCCTCCTGAGAAATAATTAAGAGAAGCCAGGGTATGTTGAAATTCATGGTCTGCTACAATGAGGGGCTCACAAGGCATAGGAAGGCCATTGGGTGACTATGGCTAATGGTGCCATAGCCACAGGACTGGAATTTCAAAGAAAAGAAAGTACCTTTTGGGACTGTTTGAAAGGAGGATTTAGCACTTTTCTAGGCCAAAATTTTCTAGGAATCATGCACCTTTCCTGCTGATCTCTCTGTTGTGCATTCCTGCCCCAACCTTAAATAAAATCTTCTTAGAGCTAAACCACCTCAAATATACAATCTTTTGTTTGGTGGCTTTTGAATGAAAATCGAACAAAAGCCAATTAAGAGCTTTGTTTTCACCTATGCAGATAACACCTCAATTAGTTGCATTGTGACATGAATTTCCTTGGATAAGTAGTCTCATGGACTTTGGCCAGAAGGCATATTTCCTTTTTCCCTCTGCACTTCCTAGCAGTGGCTGAGATATTAGATGAGCACTCTTAGATTATATTAAGAAGTTTAATTAGTGTGAAATAAAATATTACACTGATATTAATCATTAAGTGGTTAGACTGCATATGGACACTGACAACTACTTGATTTATGTAACCCTTTTAACAAACCGGCAGTTGTAGCTGCTTTGTTACATTGCTGGTTTGTCAAAATAATCACTGAGTGGCTTTGCATCTTTGTTCATTCTTGCTAAATTTCTAGTGATTCTTTTGTATTTGTTGGCTTCTGATTCTTAAAAGGCACATGATTCTTCATAGTCACTAAGATACAAAACTGATTTATTTTTGAATGTTCTCATTAACATAAACTAGACATCAATATTTGGTAACCACTTAGAAATCTTCTTGTAGCAACTTCAGCTGAGCACCATATTTTCTCTTTACCATAAGTGGCTCAGATTATGGTTCCTCCAATCTACAGATTGTGTGGTCCTTATGCCTTTCTAAACTACACTTCAAATGAATTAAACAAGGCCGAAATATTTCTGATGTTTCCTATAATAAAAGGAGGATGATTACTTTTACTGGCTGATGCAATCAAATTTCTCTCTGCCTATCCCTCTGCCTTTGATAGTCTTGTGTTTTGCTCTGTTCTTTCAGCTTACTATCAGGCTTGCTTGCTTTCTTTTCTTGAATACATTCATAGATTCCTAACCAGGAAGCACTCGGGTTTTTTAATTTATATTTTAGGTTTTCAGTTGCCCATGGAGTAATTAATGATTAGTATTACTGTTAATATCTTTCAGGTCTTTATGTAATACAAATACTTTAAATGTTAGAATCCTATTATTTATATGATATATGCAATTCTCTCATCTACCCAAATCTGGAAAGAATCTGGAAGTTTGCCATTACATTGGCATGACACACTTTTCTAGCTGAAATTTTAGTGTGTGTGTATACACACACACACACACACACACTCTTTGTGTCATTGCAAAGCAACTTAATTTCTTCCTTCAGATGATAATTTTTAATGGGTAAGTTTCATGGTAATTTTCTCATCAAGCTGACAAGCCATCCACTTCAACTTATTTGAAATTCTTACTTTTATGTCAAAATTAAATAGATTGACTAGTATACACCTGTCTTTATCAATAAAATGTTATTATTAAAAGAGAAGAGTGAAGCATGATTTTTCTCTGAGACTGATTTTTCATATTATTACATATATGTGCTCTAATGTCAACCAAATTGGTAACAATAAAAAATTAAAAAGCTAATGGAATGTTGAGTTTCTCACTCAGTTATATTGGAAAAAAAGATGATAAAAATTTACTTGACTATGTAAAGGTACTATTTTGAACATAAGCCTATACAATTGAATAACAGAAAGGACATAGGAGAGGGATTGTTTTTTATCTTTCTCTGCATTTATCATACATTTGATTTGGTAAGTTTACTCATCTTCCACACTCAGTGTTCTTAAATATTCATTTGGAAAGATAAACTGGGAAATAGATGTAGGTATTTTGTCTGTTCTAATAAGGAAATTCAAGAGTGCATTCAATGCGTGTTAAAAGTTAGATTAAATCAGTCACAGAAAATCAGAAAATATATGAAGAAACCATTTTTAATATAACATGAAGTAAACATCTAAAATGATGAATGTATATTAAGTCCTTGAGACAATCTTATAAGTAGTCGTTGTAGTATGCTCAAATATTTTACATGGCCCACCTGTTTCAAAACACCCCACCTACTGGGACCTCAGATGGGAAGCAACCTAGAATAATCTAAATTGAATCAGAGAAGCACAGCAGGAAGCCTCTAGAGGCTGAAAAAGGTGAGAAAATAGATTATCCCCTAGAATCTCCAGAAAAGAACGCAGCCCTGCTGACAGCTTGATTTCAGCCCAGTGGGACTGTGTTAGCCCAGAAGGACCTGTGTTAAACTTCTGACCAGCAGAACTGTAAGATAATCAATGGTTCTTTTAAGCCACTGAGTTTTTGGTACGTTTTTATGGCAGCCATATAAAATTAATACAGATAGTTACAAAATAATGTTTAATACATGAACATTTTTCTGTTAGAGAAGGTAAATATACTTTTGTATATGTGATTGGCCATTTATATTTTTTCTTATGTATATTTCTTGTTCATGATTACAATCCTTCTGATTTTTCCAAGATTCCTTTTTTGTCTTATCCCCAGTAGTCGTTTGTATGATTTTCGGGAAATGATACTCTCCTATGTCTCATGTCTCTTTAGCGCAAATACAGTCTGTTGTCTGATTTTCAGGAATTCCTTAACATGTGTGATTTTCTAATAGTACTTTTTTCTTCCCCTGTGACTCTTTTGTTATTTAAAATGTGTTTCTTTTTCCATTTAATGAGAATTTAAATGGCAGGTGAAATAGAAATAACAGCTTAGCCTGCCTTCTTGACCAACTACTATCATTTAATTTTCACAACATATCTGTAATAAAGCTTTTAGAATTCCCATTATACAACTGAGAAAACTGAGACTCAAAGAATTTAAATAATTTGTGTAAATAGACACATTATCAACAGGGAATCTGGGTGTGAAATTAGATGTGTTGACCTCAAAGTCATTTTTTTACTTTCACTTCAATATAATGTAATATCTTGTGAAATTAATATATGATCTTGGTACTGTTGCTCTGAGGTATTTATACTTGGCAGAGATGGGGCTTTTTGAAGCTCTTTTTTCTCTAGCTTATTCAAGCAATATCAAATAAATAAAAATAACATTTATTGGAAGTACTATTAATACACAAGAAATCATGGGTTAATGTGACATGCATGCATTTTGGAGTATAGCGAATTCATATTTAAATTGCTAATTTCAGTTCCAGTTATTAGCTATGTAACCTTAGACTTGATAATTACTTTCAACTTTCTTATATTTTACCATCTTCATTTGCAAAATATATATAGTAACGTCTATTTCAAGGACTTGTGTAAAGATTGATTGAGAGGCATGTTTAAGAGCCTAGAGGGCCGGGCGCGGTGGCTCACACCTGGAATCCCAGCACTTTGGGAGGCCTCACGAAGTCAAGAGATCGAGACCATCCTGGTCAACACGATGAAACCCCGTCTCTACTAAAAATACAAAAAAATTAGCTGGGCATGGTGGCGCGTGCCTGTAATCCCAGCTACTCAGGAGGCTGAGGCAGGAGAATTGCCTGAA
This sequence comes from Saguinus oedipus, assembly GCA_031835075.1. Lineage (NCBI taxonomy): Eukaryota > Metazoa > Chordata > Mammalia > Primates > Cebidae > Saguinus > Saguinus oedipus. The sequence continues at coordinate 79,454,793 of CM063182.1, forward strand.
TCCAAGAGGCGGAGGTTGCAGTGAGCCGAGATCGCGCCATTGCACTCCAGCCTGGGTAACAAGAGCGGAACTCCGTCTCAAAGAAAAAAAGAGCCTAGAATTAGGTGGGGCATATGATAAACACTGACCAAAGGTTGACTTTTTTTTTTTTCTCATCCCACATATCATATTTAATTTTAAGAGCAAGGCAGAAGTTGGGTACTATCATTATATTAATAGGCAAGAATATTTTGGCTTAGAGAGGTGAAGCATGACTTGAACTAAGTCATGTATCTAATAAATGGTGTGGCCAATTTTAGCATGGAAGTCTGTGGGACACTACACTTTTTGTTTTCTCCAGGGATTTTTCTAATTCACATTCTGAACTTGGTACCACATGAACACTTCCTTTGATCTAAGAATTCCCTTCTGTTGGAATCCCCTGAGTTTACTTCTTCTCTTTGGTGTTTTAAGCCACTGGATTTAATTAAAGAGAACTGAGTTGCTATTTGTAGGAAAACCTTTGGGAAAAAAAAATATTTTTAATGATTTGGAAAATGGAGAAATAAACAAATCTGAGACTGTAGCTACAATTATTAGCAAATAGTTTGGGTGATAGCTAGGACTATGGATGGGGAAGAACAAATGTTTCACAGCAGAGCAAAATCATTGCAAAGGGAAAAGACCTTTCCTCCATTCATGTAAATAAAAAAGCCTACATTTAACAGGAAGTTGCCAAGATGCCTATATTTATTTCAACAATGTATAAGTCAGCTTGGATTTGACTTTCTGTAATAAAAAATTGTAAAAACAGTTTGCAAAAGTTTTGTTTGTGTTTGTTTTTGTTTTGTTGTTATTGTGAAAATCAGTTATTTCTTGTTCACCTCAAAACATGCTAATAGACATATTGCCAGTTTTGTTGTTGTAGTAATTTTTACTCAGCTATGCCCAAAGAATAATGAAAATTGCTGAAGGAGGAAATACTTTAATTCCTAAAATGAAATAAGGGAGTTTAGCAAGCTATTTTTCTTTTGAGATGGAGTTTTGCTCTTGTCGCCCAGGCTGAAGTGCAATGGTGCAATCTTGGCTTACTGCAACATCTGCCTCCCAGGTTCATGTGATTCTCCTGCCTCAGCCTCCCAAGTAGCTGGGATTACATGTGCCTACCACCACACCCAGCTAATTTTTGTGTTTTTAGTAGAGACGGGGTGTCACCATATTGTCTAGGCTGGTCTTGAAATCCTACCTCAGGTGATCCGCCCGCCTTGTTTCTTAAGGATAGACACATGCCATCATGCACTACTTCATAATTTCCCTAAGAGTGTTAATATTGTTATATAATCCTCACCAAAATCTTTTAGGTAAATATGTCAGGTTTCATATGCTCATGTAATAGTAACATTTCTAGGGCACAGAGACATTGTATACTTTGCCAGTGTTTCAGTAGCGATTTGGTATCAGTTTGGATTATAACACAAGTGTCAAGGCTGTCAGTATAATCCTGATTTGAAAATATGTGGAATAGTTTAACAAAAGTGATTGTTTTTTACTGAGGCCATTCTATTAAAAGGATGAATCCTGATTACTAAAAAGAACCTCTTAGAAAGGCTATAGGTGATGCATCCCAGTCCCCTGAGTTTGTGTGGTAATTCACCCAAGTGCTTACCATAATAAGAGCTGGGTGCCTTTTTATGCACTTTCATATATAACATGTGACCTAAAAAATCATTCAGCTTCAATGAATACATATGTTCAAGTAAATTTGTATAGTGTACTCTGGATATAGTACAGTTACTGTCAAAATTTTTCTTTTAAAAATCTAGGTCTTTGAATTCCTTCAGGATGGGTGATATAGAAATATCATCTTAAATGTTCATCAGATCTAAACTTGGCCAATTAGTGACTGAACACATCCTGGTTATAGGACTTAGGGGAATCACAGATGCAACATTAATTATAACTGTAATGGGACAGATCAACCGCAACTCATGCTACTTTTTCAGATACCAGCTTCACATAGACTAATGCACTTTGACAGGATAGCCCAGCAAACACGATTCTATCAAACAGCCAATTTAAATCTATAGCATAAACAGGCAGATCTGGAAAGAAACCTACAAATAATGTCAGTTTTCAGAGGTGGACACAGAGGCACAGACAGGATGACTAACTTATCCTAAGTCACTTCACTGATGAGGAATAGATTTGAAATTCAAGTTTGTCTTCTGGTGTCAGCTACCTTGGCATACTTAATATTTTTAATTGATTTTTTTGTCTATAAAAATAAATATGTATAAGTTTCAAGCAACCTCAGATTCAACAATTAATTTAGAGATGCTTTCTTCTATATATCTATTAACATTACAACAGACATTCTGTTTTTTGTTCATTTTTTTAACTTTTAAGTTCAGGGGTACATGTGCAGGCTTGTTTATAAAAGTTTTCTATGTATACAATATTGCATCACCTGACTCATTTGTTGATCAAAAGAACAAGTAAATAAAAACATGTGCACAATATAGACAACTTAGCCAGTAACCCCCTTCATGACTTTTCACAGACAAATACTAAAAATTTCAAGCCCCATTTTCTCAATATAAAAAAATTAAGGTTGAATTACCTTCTTAAGGAATATGAGCATAAGGACCAGATGTAAGTCTATAACAAGTATATTGAAGATGGTACAGAGTAAGGCAAAGTCTTCTGTGAGTACCAAAGACAGAAAATGCTTTGTTTTGATCTCTCCTGCCTGAAGGAAACATTATTTTTTCTCCCCTTTGTTAACTGTAGTTGATTTTTCTCTGCAGATTTGAAACATCTATGACATTCATCAACGTAATTATATATGCTTTGAAAATGCTAAATCTTTGTTCTGACTCTTTTGGCTATAAAGAGTCTGATTCAAACTAAGCAAGAAAAATAAGACATACAGTATCAAAAAGTCTGATTTCCACATTCATATTATCTGGTTGACCTTCGTGTGCCACCAAACACACACACACACACCAAACACAATAGCACTCATGCATGGACTTATCACAGAGAAAGCACCATTTTCAATAGCATTATTTGCTGTCTAGTTAGAATGCAGTTATTCGTTCAAACAAAGGCACAAAACTTAGTCGGCAGCGCTACAAAACAAGATTTATTGAACTTCCCACCTAAATCTTGCTATGATTTCACCAATTAGTATGATGAAACAATAATCATTAGACTGGAAAAACAGTACAAATATGAAGAAAAACATAATTGATAATTTGTTACCAAATAATTTTGAACAAATCCTTGTTTACAACAAATTAACCAAAACTTCTTTCAGAAATGTTTTTAAATAGTTTTTATGATTATTTACTTTTTAAATGTATGAAGTTTGTTCCTGGAAACTCTGGTTAAAAACACTAGGGCAGAGTTTAAAGTTAACAGCATGGAGCATAGAACATTAGTTACCCAATAAAACCTTAGTATTATTTCCTTCTGCAGAGAACCTCTTCTTCATTAACTTTTGAAATAAACAACACACTCAAAAGATTATTCATTCTTTTGCTGACTTCAGCCCAGTGTTCTTACATGTTCACACTAAAAAGTTCCATGAAGTTTATTTCAAGCAACAGGAGGCTGAGAAATCTGATTTCACTTATAGTTTGAGGTTTCTTCCCCTCTCTTTAAATATTTATACTCCCAATAAACAAACACAGATGTTTAAAAAGAAAAAAATCTAACTAAAAACCTTGCCCTGTGAAAAGAGGCATATGGCAGGAGTTTTTCAGTATGGTTAGATTTGGAATATACTAGAAATGATGCAATTATTTAATGGTTTTGCGTAACAAACACAAAAATTCTTTGGCTTAATGTAGACAATAAAGTTTTTACAAGTCATCTAAACTTTTTACAAATAGATAAGTGATTATATTTAGAGAGATGTGGCAGAGCTGTCTGTAAGGCTGAAAATATCTGGCACTATTCGAGTACATTAATCAAATACAGACAACTGGATAGGAAGAATGAATAGATATTCTGTCTCTAGCTGCAACATTAGTTAATATATCAGCAGGAAAGAGCAAACTAGAAAAGTCATCAGTTATATTTATATTTATACTGTATTATTGAAAGCTAATTGTCTCTGTAGCTAAAAATTATTTATTGATTATAGGTCATAGATTTATAATGTAACTAGCAGTTTATAATGAAACTATGCTTGATTATTCAAAGTACTGATTTTCACAAATGAGAGCTGAAACCATGAAAACAGTCATGTTGTGACAACCTGTGACCAAGGCATTGGCCATACTTGAAAATTTAATGTTTTGCACAGGAGCTGAACCATAAACAAAAAGAAAATATATGAGTCCATGCCCTGTTCTTATCTTGCACAGGTGTTAGCCTGGATTTAGTCTTGGCTATCTTTGGGAATATTTTGACATAAATAAAGATGTATTTGCTCACTTTGATAAGTTGTTTCCCTAGCAATAAATTAAATAACCACATCCCAATTTTCTTGCATATCAAGTCAAATAATGAATATAAAGTATACATAGTAGGCATACAATAGTTTGTTTGTTTCTCATTTTATACGATTTCTGCTCTTTCCTGGTATTCTGACATCAAAGAGAGATACCACTGTTTCTCTTAACCTCTCTGTTGAAAGGGTATTGTCTTGTGCTGGGGAAACCAGGGTACGGCATAGTAAAACGTTCAATAAAATTAAAGTATTCCGAGTTTTTAATCTTTTGGCACATCATTTCAGAGAACCTTGAGGGAAAAACACTGAGAGTGATATTGCTTAAATATTGTAGACTATTAGTCAGAATTAAATAATTGAAACCAAAGTCTATGAAGTCAGAAAGGTCTGGATTCAAATTTCAGCTCTGTTACTTTCTAGGTGCATGACTTTAGATGAATTACTTAATCCCTCTGAGATTTAGTTCTTCATCCATAAACTGTGAAAAATTATTTATCAGAGTTACTGAGTTAGAAACTACACACACACACACACACACACGTGCACACGCACACACACACGCGCGTGCACACACATGTACTTATATATAGTATATTCCATTTACTAGGTGCCAGATAAAATAGACAACTGGGGTTTACGGAGATAGCTACACTTTAGCTTTGAGAGGATTCCCACTATTAATGCTTCACAAGGGCCCAAGAAAAGAAGATGAGAACAGATTTCTCTCTCTTTCAAAATGACTTTTTATCTGCTTTTGCTTTTCTTTCATGTCCTGTTGAAAAGTCTGTGATTTGAGAGAAACTAGAACATTTTGACTGAAATTAGAGATAGAAAGAAATAAAATAATCATATGATTTGACTCTGTGTTCCCACCCAAATCTCATGTTGAATTGTGACCTCGAGTGTTGAAGGTGGAGCCTGGAGCAAAGTGATTGGATCATTGGAGTAATTTCTAATGGTTTAGCACCATCCCCCTAGTGTTGTCTTCTGATAGAGTTCTCACAAGATCTGGTTGTTTGAATGTTCATGGCAGCACTGTTTACAATAGCAAAGACCTGGAACCAACCCAAATGCCCATCGACGATAGACTGGACTGGGAAAATGTGGCACATATACACCATGGAATATTATGCAGCAATCAAAAATGATGAGTTTTTGTCCTTTGTAAGGACGTGGATGAATCTGGAGAACATAATTCTCAGCAAACTGACACAAGAACAGAAAAGGAAATACCGCGTATACTCACTCATAGGTGGGTGAGAAAAATGAGAACACATGGACACAGGGAGGGGGCCTATACACACTGGGGTCTATTGGGGGAATGGGGGAGGGACAGTGGGTTGGGTGAGCTGGGGAAGGATAGCATGGGGAGAAATGCCAAGTGTGGATGAAGGGGAGGAAGGCAGCAAAACACACTGCCACATGTGTACCTATGCAACTATCTTGCATGTTCTGCACATGTACCCCAAAACCTAAAATGCAATAAAAATTAAAAAAAAAAGAAAGTGTGTAGCACATCTGGCTTTTTGTGCTCTCTCTCTCCTGCTTCCAAGTGACAACGTGATTGCTTCTCCTTTGTCCTTCTGCCATGATTGTAAGTTTCATAAGGCCACTGAGCCATGCTTCCTGTATGGCCTGCAGAACTGTGAGTCAATTGAAGTTTTTTTCTTCATAAATTACCCAGTATCAAGGAGTTCTTTACAGCAGTGTACGAGCAAACTTAATACAAAGAAAAAAAGAACTGGATGAAATCAGAGTAAATTAAAATAATTCTTATTAAGAGGTTCAGAGGGCCAGGCATGGTGGCTCATGCCTGTATTCCCAGCACTTTGGGAGGCCAAGGTGGGTGGATCACTTGGCCTTGCAAAGGAGTTTGAGACCAACCTGGCCAAAATATGGTGTAACCCCATCTCCACTAAAAATGCGAAATTATCCAGGCATGGTGGCATGTGCCTGTAATCCCAGTTACTGGAGAGGCTGAGGCAGGCGAATCACTTGAACGCAGGAGGTGGAGTTTGCAGTGAGCCAAAATTATGTCACTGCACTCCCATCTGGGTGACAGAGCAAGACTCCATCTCAAAAAAAAAAAAAAAGGGTTCAGAGATTGTGAACTTTGGTGGGACTCATGATGACATGTGATAGAAAATGCCTGAAAGAATGAATGTGAACATTTTGAACTTCATTCTGGTATTTATAAGACAGATATTTTCAATAGATGATTGATTTTAATGTGAAAAATAGGAGTAAATTTCCTTTAACAAAGGAAATTTAAACAAAAGCATTAATTGTACATTGGTTATATAATCAGAAGTGGTACTTATTTAATTCAATAATTCATTAATTTACTCAATCAAAATTTATTTATTATGTATTCTATGCCAGGTGCTCTTCGGGTGTGCAAAAAGTAGATACCAAAAAAATGAAGCATACTGACTAGAATGACTATAATCAAAGTGGTGGAGAATAATAAGTATTGGTAAAGATGGGAAGAAAGTGGAAACTTCATACACTGCTGATGAGAAGGCAAACTGAGGCAGTCATTTTAGAAAAACATTGTAAGTTTTTCAAAAACTAAAAATAGAGTTGCCATATGAACAAGCAGTTCTTCTAGGTATATATTAGATTGGTGCAAAAGTAATTGTGATTTTTGCTATTATTTTTAATGTTAAAAAACCACAATTATATTTGCACCAGGCAAATGCATTGGAGAATTGAAAAAAATACATGTAACAGTGTGTACTTAAGTGTTCTTAGCAGAATTAATCATAATAGTCAAAAAGTGGAAATTTTCATAAGTTTTTTAGAAGTTAAAACTAGAGTTATCATATCAACCACCTTTTACTGCTAGGAATATACATTAAAGAATCGAAAAAAAAGGTCCATGTCAAATGTGTACATAAGTTTTCTTAGAATCATTTATAATAGTCAAAAAGTGGATGAATATCAGTCAAATAACGAATGGCTGAACAAAATGTGGCATATCCACATTAGTCCATTTTATGCTGGCATAAAGGAATCCCTGAGTCTGATAATTTAAAAAGAAAAATGGTTTCATTTGCTCACAGTTTTGCAGACTGTGCCAAAATAAACATGGTGCCAACATCTGCTTCAGGTCAGATCTCAGGAAGCGTTCACTCATGTCACATGGCAAGAGAGGAAAGAAGAGAGAAGGGGGTAAGGTACCAAGCTATTTTGAACAACCAGCTCTTAGAGAATGTACTTACTATGGAGAGAACATCAAGCCGTTCAAGAGAGATCTGCCCCCATGGCCCAGACACCTTTCGGTAGGCCCACCTTCAACTTTGAGAATCATATTTCAAGATGAGATTTGGAGGGTACAAATATCTAAATCATATCACCATGCAATGGAATATTATTCAGACATAAAAGGAAATAAAGCACTGATTCACTTTACAACATAGATGAACTGTGAAAACACTACACTAATTGAAAGAAAGCAGGCACAGAAGGTCACACATGATGTAATTCCATTTGTATGAAATATCAAGAACAGGCAAATCCATGAAGACAGGAAGTATTATGTTGGTGCAAAAGTAATTGCAGTTAGATTAGATCAAACTATTTGATTAGAACCACTGAATAGATCAGTGGTTGCAGGGGCTGAAGGATATAGACTTCACAATGGTAAATTTATGTATGTAAATTATATTTCACAAAACTAAATCAAGTTTGATCTCTGCATTCTGTAATTTGTGTGGTTTACTAAATGTTGGCAACATGTCACATTTTCTAATTCAGGAAAAAGAGAAATAATCTCTTATTGTTTTAAGCAGTGTTCACTTTTGAGAGGGTTCCATTGAGGAGATTCAGTAAACACAGAGGTGAAGAATAAAAGGTGTGTCAATTGAATGAAAAGTTCATGAGTCAGCCATTAAGAAATCAAGTTATCCAGGGCCTTGAACAATAAGACTAAGAAGTCCAGCTTTATTTAGCAGGTAATGGTGATTTTTAAAATTCATTTAATAAAATTGTTTGAAATTATATATTATTAAGAGTTCATTTAATGGGAAATTTATTTAAATGTATTTAATGTCATATGTTAAAATATGGTTTTATATACAGTCACTTATCCCATTTCTTAACTGGGATCTGGTTGGCTTTAGAAAGTTTCCTATAGTTGAAATAACTTTGGACAGGTAGTCAGAGAACAATTTTAGTTGAAATGACATATATAGTATCAGACAAACAACTTCACCTCTCTGGCCTTCCTCCTTTTTTAAAGAGAGTCTCTCAGATGTGATCACTTGAAGCTCTAATATCTTTTGACTGGCTATTGGTTAATTGCATTATCAGTAAGGGAGATGTCATATTTTTCTGATATGATATCTATGTCTTCTTTCCTAAAGGAAGTATTAAATAGTGAGAGAAGGCCTCCATTTTTGAAGCCAAGAGATCACACAATACACACACAAATAAAGAACAAAACCAGAAGCAGCAGTACAGTATCCGAGTCTTGAAATTGGAACCAGTTCTGTGAAGATGTGACCTGACTCCCAGCTACCAGGAAATGTGTTTTTAAAAAAGGAAATAAAAAGAAAGAAAATGAGAAGAGAGGTGAGGAGAGGAGAGGAGAGGAGAACGAAAGAGAAGACAAGTGAAGACTTTGGTATTTCCTTTCATAGTGTTTGGTGCTCAAGTACTGTGAGAAGCATAACTACCAAGTACTAACAGGAACTTGGCTGATATTTCTACTATACAAAGAAGCTATAAAGTAAGGTGTTTTACTTGATCATGAGCTCTCTTTTTTATTTATTTCATCTTCTTTCTTTTCTTCTCAAGGAATCCTTTGAAACTTATAAACACTCTGAGCCGTCTTTCCTGAAAAATGCACTTAAACCAAATAAATGCAATTTTAGGAGATTGTCATTTCTCCCTGAGGCCCATCTTTCTGTGGACAAATTATGGTTTATAATTCCCTAAATTAAATGACCTCTAATATCTCTCCTAAATATATCCCTATATCTATGGATAACTTAATACCTTCATGGAAGCGAGTGACTGTTCATAATGTATCTGAATCCTAGTGTCCTTGTTTCTCCATCATTTCTAGGCATACAGAAGACTGCAGTGTTGCATTTGTGCATATGACCAGTTCTGATCTATTAAATTTTGGCAGAACTCATACATGCCACTTCCTGTTTGTAAGGCTGAAAAGCCACCTGCAACCCCTGTATGTCTCCCCTGGTATAACACAAAAGAAGTTTGTGTGTTCCAGACAATTCAGATGCAGGATAGTAAATCCTGTATAAAGCTGGTCTCTGATTAATGGTGAGAAGCTAAATCCTTTGCTTATCCACAATAGCTATGTCTTACGAGTAGGACATACATCTGTACTTTGCTTAGACACTATTAGGTTTTTTTTTTTTTTTTTTTCTGAGATGGAGTTTCACTCTGTCACCCAGGCGGGAGTGCAATGGTGTGATCTCAGCTCATGCAACCTCTACCTCCTGGGTTCAAGTGATTCTCCTGCCTCAGCCTCCGGAGTAGCTGGGACTATAGGTGCATGCCACCACACCCGGCTAATTTTGTATTTTTAGTAGAGACGGAGTTTCACCATTGGGGCCAGGCTGGTCTTAAACTCCTGATCTTGTGATCTACCCACCTCAGCCTCCCAAAGTGCTGGGATTACAGGTGTGAGCCACCACACCCAGCCTGGCCCTGTTAGTTTTTACCCAGCATAAACTTTCATGTACTGATGAATCCTCCCTCCCTGCTGGTGAAAGGATGGGGTCACCTATTGCTGGATAGTTAAGGGTCACTCCCCATCCAGGGATGGTTTCTAATCAGGTTTAGAGAACACATGATTTTTTTTTTCCCATAGGACTTTCTACTGCAGAGAAGCCACATGATAGACTCCATAATTACCCTTTGAGCAGCAGGGGAGTGACTAATAGCCTCTTGTTCTATCTAGAGTGATGAAATATATTCTAATAAGTGTACAAAAATTTTCCATAGCATTGTATGAACATTTGGTATAATTAGAAAACAACTATCAAGTTGCAAACGGCTGAAGTTGAGGCTTCAAAAAGAGTCAGTCCTTCAATATATGTGCTGATACATGTTAATTTTTTTGAAAATGTGATTCTCAAAATGTCTTATTAATGCAAAGAATATGTGGATTTGGAAGCTGGAACATCATTGCCAATTACTTCTTCAGTATCCTTAAAAACTGGTCATTTGTAGCTTATTTAATTTTGAACATAGGCAGTCAATTATATTTTGGTTGGGGAGAAGAGCAACTATTGCATTTTTCTTCTGTGATTTCAGCAAAGTTATATCCAGGAAATAAAGTAGAAAAAAAAATGATGCCAGAACAAGGGCTGCTTCTATAGGAAAACTTCCAATGGATATCTCTATCAATACCACAGATGTGAGGAATACCTCAACCTGAGTTCTCTGTTAAAGACTGAAGCTCTAGGGTCTGAGTTTGCTCTTTTCACAAGGATAGGATGTAACTCTCATTTTGTACACCAGAAAACAGAACAATGAAATTTATCTCTTGCTTCTTATTCAAGCACTACATCCACTAAGTATTGGTTCCCCATTCCCACTCCATTCTAATATATAACTGTGCAGAAGTACATGACATATACTTATGTGAATTATCTTTCTCTTCCTCTCTGTTTCTTTCATACAGATACATGGAAAAAGAAACATCTCAGTCCTAAGGCTTTTGGCTTCAATGTGATTGAATTATCTCATGATAATGTGACTTTGGGTAGCACGGTGCTGAGGGAGAGGATGTCTGAGGAACCAGACAGGAAAGGGGGGAGATGCAGAGACAATGACAAGGGAAATATCACTAACATTTACAATCCTTAAGGGCTCCTTATTTAATATTTGGATTTTTCTTATTTATAAATTTTAATCTCTTTTATTCAACCCATTATTTGATTTGTATCTACACACTCTAACTAGAAAGAAAACATAATGTGAAATAGTTTTTAACAAACTGCTAATTAGGAAATAGTTGAATAAGAAAGTTCAATCAGTTGTTTTCATGATCTGCAGGCCAGAATTAAATCACTTGCTTTTACATCAGTCTCTGTGTATTCAGGGGAAGCATTTATAGAACATGAATAAATGTTCACCTGAAATTCTACAATTATGACAAATTTATTCCATTTCAGGCCTATCCAATTGAGCTTCGCTCATGGAGACATAATTACTGTAACAATATTCTCCTAAGTGAAACAAAGGAAATTTAGTAAAATCAATAGCAAACATGTTTTTACTTAAAATGTCAGTATACAAGCTGGCATAGTGGCTCACTGCTATAATGCTAAAACTTTGGGAAGCTGAGGTGGGCAGATCACTTGAGCTCAGAAGTTCAAGACCATCCTGGGCAACATGGTAAAACTCCTTCTCGACAAAAACTACAAAAATTAATCAGGTGTGATGGTATGTAGTCCCAACTATGTGGGAGGCTGAGGTGAGAAATTGCTTGAGCCCAGGAAGTAGACATTACAGTGGACCATAATTGCATCACAACACACCAGCCTGGACAAAAAAGTGAGACCTCATCTCAAAAAAAAAAAAAAGTTATTAATGATTTCATGTTGTAAAGCTAAAAATATCATAGGATTCATGAGGACCAGAAAGTTAAAAGTACTCCTAAAGTGAACATAAAACAGTCAAATGTTTTCTTCATTTAACTGAGAGAAATAAACAGAGCTAAAAAACAGGAAATTAAAATGAGATTTAAAAATAATTTCCATGTTTCTATTTTGTTTCTGATTACTTTGTTGTAGTCATACAGTTCAAGGATGTTGTTTATACTTAAACATTTATCTTTCCAAATTGATTTTTTCACCAATATCAGCAAAAATATATCATTAGAAACATACGCACATACATGCATATGTATATTTCTATCAAACATCAGCTTTTCATATGCATTGCTCCTACTTAGCCTAATTTTCTACCATTTATTTGGGGTGGGGGCAAGGGAGCTGAAGAAAAGATGAATTTTAAGGTTATATATCTGGGGAAAATAGCTTCTACTTACTTAGTGGTATGAATGCAGAATTAACAGCAAAGGAACTCAAAGGAATATATCTAAAATTGGTCATGTTAAAGTACCAAAATTCTCACATTGACTACATAAATAGGTTGCTAAGAATCTAAAGACCTTATAGAATGTTGGCATAAGGTTAACAAGTTAATCCATGACTTCCCAGTATTGATTTAGCTTGAATCATTTATGAGATTGTTTTAACAGAAAACAAGCTTTGTGGTTCAGAATCTAAGTCACATCAGTTTGGGATGGAAAGAAGTCTAAATCAAGAGACAGCATGCATTCTGCCTTGAATGGTGAAAATAAAATTAGTCATTTAGCCAAGAATCAATCATATTTATACAAAACATAAAATAAAAACCAGTTACTTTAACTGACTTGTGCAGATAGTTTTGAAAGTTAGATGCAACTTCATAGAACATATACCCAACTCTTCAACCTTTCCTTCTTTCCTATCTGACCAAAAATCATTTGGCCTCTCCAGGAACAATTTTAGTGATGGGTACATTATTACTTCAAAAAGAAGCTGCATACATGGGGATGCCTGGTGATAGAAAGAGTTCCTCCTTGCTATTCCCAGTTCTAGCTTTGGGATAGTCCAGAGTAAATTTAATCCCATGTCTTCCTGATAACCTTAGACACACATGAGATGCTTTTCTAATTCTTCCCTAAGTTAATCACATAGAATGTCTTCAAAAATTCTACATAAAATAGAATGTATATGGCAATTTTAGTGTTTTATTTTGACAAAATGAAAAAAATGATAAAAGCTATCAGAGCCTCAGCTTAAGACATGAGCAGGAATCCATAATAATGTACGTGATTGCCCCTTTTGAAACCAGTTCAGACAGAATGCAAACAAAAATCCAAGCAGTGGTTGAAGAAGAGTTAACACCTTGGAGATATAAGGTAGAAATCAGAAAATAGAATTACTACAGGCAGGAACCTAGGAAGGCTTCCAAAAAACCTAATAGTATTAAGATCCTGTATTGTTAGTCCTACTGGATAAATGTCTGCTTTTCTATCAGAATATTCAGGTGGCCTAATGACTAAAGCAGAATGGAAATTAACTTTGCACAATGATGTGCACTCTAACTGCTGAGACTTGTGTCTTTTATTTTTGTAGGCAGGACGAGGGCATCTTTGTCAGAGGAGTTCCTTTTTTTTTCTTTTGAGAAGTTTTGCTCTTGTCGCTCAGGCTGGAGTGTAATGGCTCTATCTCAGCTCACTGCAACCTCTGGCCTCACGGGTTCAAGTGATTCTGCTGCCTCAGCCTCCTGAGTAGTTGGGATTACAGGCGCCCACCATCATGCCTGCATAATTTTTGTATTTTTAGTAGAGACAGGGTTTTACCATATTGAGCAGGCTGGTCTCAGGTGATCCACCAGCTTTGGCCTCCCAAAGTGCTGGGATTACAGGTGTGAGTCACCGTGCCCGGCCCAGAGTTCAATTTTGTTAGGTGGTAACACGATATTATTTTTTGAATGGCAATTCAAATATACATAAAGACCGTGAGTAAGCAAAGAGATTATTTGTGTGTGTCCATTTTTACATACTGTTTTCGGCAGCTAATCTAAACTTCTCATTCTCCTCTGTAATACTAAGGCTGAAACTGGGCAAATGGCATTGCCAAGATTATTTGCTAGCTGGATCCATGTTAATACTGCCAAGGGGAATAACTACAGAAAAAAAAAAGGCAGAAAACAGAAAAAGTCTTCCTGTCTAGTTTAAATGCCTCTATAAGAGTATAATTAATGTACAACAAACTGCACATATTTAAAATATACAGTTGGCTGCATAATATTCCATGGTGTACAGCGGAGGGGGCTGGGGAGGGATAGCCTGGGGATGAATGCCAAGTGTGGGTGAAGGGGAGGAAGGCAGCAAAACACACTGCCATGTGTGTACCTATGCAACTGTCTTGCATGTTCTGCACATGTACCCCAAAACCTATAATGCAATAAAAATTTAAATATATATATATATATATACAGTTGGCTAAGTTTAGCATGTGTATACACCCATGAAAATGTAACCATGCCCAAGATACTGAAAATATCTATCACCTCCAGAAGTTTTCTGCTGTTTCTTGGCAATCCCTTTCTCTCACTCCTCTCACCCTGTCTCCAGACAACTATTAACGTGCATTCAGTTCCTGTAACTTAGTTTGCATTTTTGAGAATTTTATATAAATGTAATCATATAGTTTGGATTCTTCAATGTTCAGCTTTTTCACTCATCATGACTTGTGATTTCCTCATGTTGCTGCATATATCAGTAATTCATTGCATTAGATTGCTTAATAGTATTCCATTGTACAGAACTATCAAAATTTAACCAGCCACATATTAATAGAAATTTTTGTGGTTTTTGGCTGTTGCAAATTAGCCAACAATGAATGTCTCTATGCAAGTTTTATTATGGACATACACACTCTCTTCTCTTGGATAAACACCTAGGAGCTGGATGTCCAGTTAGTATAGTAGTTGTGTTTAAATTTATCAGTCTTCTAAGCTGCCTTTTTCCGAAGTGGCTGTACCATTTCACATTCCTCCTATCCATGTAGAATTCCAGTTTTCCAATTTTTTTTTTCCAAAATTTGGTATGGTCTTTTTAATTTTAGTAATTGTGATCAGTGAGTAGTGGTATTTTATTGTGGTATTAATTTGTATTTTCCTAATGACTAATGATGCTGAATATCTTATTATATGCTTATTTGTCTCCTACATATCTTTGGTGAAGTGACTGTTCAACTTACTACTTTGTCCACTTTTTATTTGAATATTTGAATTTTTTTTGAGACAAAGCCTCACTCTGTCACGCAGGCTGGAGTGCAGTGGTGCCATCTCAGCTCACTGCAAGCTCCACCTCCTGGGTTCAAATGATTCTTCTGCCTCAGACTCCCAAGTAGCTGGAGTTACATGTGCGTGCCATTATGCCTGGCTAATTTTTTGTATTTTTGTAGAAACAGGGTTTTACCATGTTGACTAGGCTGGTCTCTAACTCCTGACCTCAAGTTATCCTCCTGCCTAGGCCTCCCAAAGTGCTCAGATTACAGACATGAGCAACCACCCCTGGCCAGCCAAGGCACTTGGCCTATTTTTGAGTTTTGAGAATTCTTCATATAATCTAGATATAAACCCATTACCAAATCAATATTTTGTAAATACTTTCTCCTAGTTTGCAGCTTACCTTCTAATGCTCTTACCTATGTCCTGAGAATAACAGATTTTTTCTTAATTTTGATGAAGTCTAATTTATCAATTTTTTAATGCATTCTGCTTTTAGTATATCTAAAAAGTCTTTGCCTATGCCAATGCCATAGATTATCTTTTATGTTTTCTTCTAGAAATTTTGTAGTTTTAGATTTAAAATTTTCTTCTGTGATACATCTTAAGTTAATTTATGTATATACTGTGAGGTATGGATCAAAACACATTTGAAAAATGTTTTCAAATTTAAATATTCATTTGGTATTGTATCTTTTGCTGAGAAGACTATCCTTTCTCCATTGAACTTGCCTTTGTCAAAAATCAGCTGCCTGTATATGCATGTGTCTATTTCTGGATTTTCTGATCTGTTCCATTGGCTTATCTGTTTTAATGTCTAATATCATTTTGTATTGATTATTCTTTCTTTATTATGAATCTTGAAATCTGGTAATATCCCTCCCTCACTTTGTTCTTTTTCAATTTTGTTTTGGCGATTCTAACTGGTTTGCCTTTCTATATGAACTCCAGAATAAGTTTGTCAAATTCCACAAAAAAGTTAGCTTGGTTTTTGACTGGAATTTCATTGTTTCCTTACATCAACTTATAAACAATTTGCTTCTTACAATATTGAAAATTTTTACCTGTTAAGAGGTATGTCTCTCCATTTATTTGTCTTCCTTATCTCAGTAATATTTTACAGCTTACAGTGTACTTGTCTTGTACATCTTCTGTCAGATTAATGAATACAGTTCTTTTATTTTTTTCATTGTATATATATTTGTTCAAAATTTTAATTTGCAATTGTTTACTAATAGATAAGACTACAATTATATTTATATTAGTCTATAATCCTATAGGCTTGCTAAAAACACTGAATACTTCTTGTAGCTTCCTATATAGGCAATCATGTCATGCGTCAATAAAGACAATTTTATTTCTTCCTTTACAATTAGGACAGCTTTAATTTCTTTGTTTTGCTTTATTGCTTAGCTAGAATGTCCAGTACATCATCTAGAACCTCTGATTCTAGGGCAAAGCCATTTAGTTTTTAATTATTAATTATCACATTGAGTAAGGTATTTATAAGTTTTCATTTATCAAGTGAAGAAAGTTTCTATTTTTTAGTTTGCTGAGAATTTTTATAATAAAGATAATGCTTCCTCTTGAAGTATAGGACAGTTATACTTACCATCCATTTAAAAAAAACTGTGATTCTCTAAATTTAATAATTATTTTGGGTAATTTAACTCTTTTTTGTGTTCTGGAATCTCTGGTACTGTTTGTGTCACTTGTGAAAATTAGATTTTTTTGAACTGGCTGAAAATTGCTTGTACTCTGTAATTAGTGCTTTAAATAATAAACTGTCTTTCAACTCTGACCTAAGAGTTTTGTGTCTTCTACAAACATCCATGAAAATATGGCAGACTCTTTAAAGCTAAGTAAAATGTTAAATGCTGCAGAAGTTTTGAGAGTACTAAGCTCTCTTTTCTTTAGGTCTAAGAGTGAGATTTCAGAAAAAGAAACAGTTTTATAGTGAAGATGACCAAAAGAACACATAGTTCATCGGGAGCATGAAGCGCAAGAGCATGAAGTTAGAAGTTGTCTCTCAAGGTCTCTAGCTAAGCCCATAGTCCAATTCATAGGAAGTTCTCAGAATTCTATTTTCTAAAACATGTATTATCATGAAATACACTAAATGATTTTATTTAGATTATTCAACACCAGATGGTAAATTTCTTGAAAGTATTGTCTAATTTAATTATTATAATAACTCTAACACCTTGTTATGTGTCAGTATTTTTACTCAAACCATCTTACAACATTTTACTGTAATTTTAAGGTCTGCTTGGTAGCCATGCAATGAGAGGAAACAGATAATCTGTTTTTGCTTGCTTGTTTGCTTTTTTTGTTTTAAATCTGGCACTCTCAATTTCAACATGGCTTCCAGAAAATGGTAATCATGTTTTATCGGTAATTAGCATTCTAAAGAAAGGTATTCACCCTTTCCTGTACACATTCCACACGCCAAGTGTTATGTTACTCAAACATCACAGCTGCACAAACATATGTGGGTTATGTACACAATGTATCACTCCCATGCCCACACACACCTGCACACCCTCACACATACACAAGCACGCGCACACACACACACACACACACACACACACATATACCCAGGTTTTCTGGCAGTTGCTTTGTGTTATATTTCTGCATAACAGGCTTACGGCTTCCAAGAGTGATAAGACTAGAGAATTATGTTGAATAGGAACCATTTTCTACCCATTACAATACTAAGTTATAGATATAAACTATTGAGACTACTGGTTTGACAGAGTAATGTATTTGCTCAAATACAAATCAATGACAACACAGCTTAAAATGCTATTTTCTCACTAGAATATCAATGGTAGAGCAAGCATGTATTTCAATGTTCTGAACCATTGAGGTGCTTAAGTATATATGAACAGCTGAAGCGCACACATTTCCTGGAGCTTGTTCCTAGTCATTACTTTAGCTAATTGTGCTTAACCTGACACTTCTCTTCTCCGCCTTTTGTAATACTGTCCACAATGAAGCTCTTAACATGCTGAAGAGTGACAAAATGTCAACCATTATTTTGGAAGTAAATAAATCAACACAAGTTTCCTCCCCACCATTTTTCTTTTACTCAATAAGTACCATATTTGATATGGAAGAATGGTTTAAAGATCCTAAGTCACAAAGTCAGATGGACAAAAGGCAAATGATAGCATCTTCTGAATCTCATATTTTATTATACTTTTTACTTTATATCTTTGTTGTAAACACACAAGAAGACAAAGTGTATAAAATGTCCACAAAATTGCTGGAATTTGATGACTAGTAAGTCTTTCTTATACTCCTCCTTTTTCTAAGTAGCTGTCATGACACACACATGACAGCAAGCATAAGAAATTCAAAAAGAAAAAAATCCTTAGTAATAAATTTTTTTAAAGACACTAACGATCTACCAATTTTTTGATCAATGAATGATACAGTCTCCAAATATTACTGTGAAAAATATTTCTACTAAAGGAGATCAGGAAATCCACCACAAAATATGCTGCTTGGGTATGCTGACTCCTGCAGACTGAGGGCACTTGGGGAACAGCAAAACGCAGGAAGGGACTTTCTCTGAACTTCCTTAATCTGCCTAATCACAAACCACCCAAAAGGAGCACATTTGTCATGAAACCCCTCCCCAGGAACCTCATCAACCCAGATGGTTAGGAAAGGTTAACTCAGATAAGAGAAGAAACTGGAGGTGATGCCATGCCTAAACAGAATTTGTCAGAGGTTGAAACTAGTTCTTTTGAGGACTCATTCATCTTTCTCAAAAAATCATTTACTTTCCTCTAAATTGCCTACCTCTCCCTTCCACTCCCTCCTAATGAAGAGGCCATGTAAGCTTCTAGACCTCTCTGAATCTTTGTATATTCACTTTTATTTCATGTGAGGCTCCCATGTATGTAATAAATGTGTATACCTTTTGTTCCTGTTAATCTGTCTACTGTCAGTTTATTTCATAGACCCAATTATCAAACCCTCAGCCGGTAGACAGTTTCTCTCCCCTATAATCCTATCATCTTTTTTATTTGAAGATTAAGCTCTCTCATCTTAATTCCAGATTATGTGGCTGAAGATCTACATGCTATAACCAATTTAACTTTTTGTCTTTAACATAATCCCATTTTTTTTGAAGAGGAAATGGGTACATGTAAGAAACAAGTTTCAGCCACTTTGCAGCAATGTGTGACTAAGTTATACCGTGATGACTAGCAAGATAAGACGAAAAGTGCTCTGAGGATTTCTGGTTACATATTTTGTTTTCTTGATTCAGGCAACTTTTTCCTCTCTTGCTCTTTTTTTCCCTGAGAATTCAAATAAGACATCTTGTATACAATATTTATCATGCATAGTAATGATATTGTGATGTTAAAAGAAATAGTTACATTCCTGATGTTGTATTTTACATCTTCAGTTCTAAACTTCTATTATGTCATTTTCTTTGTCTCATTATTTTCAAAGATCATATGGAATGTTTTAAGTTACAGGTTTTAGAAAGTGTAGTGATCATGAGTTGCAAATTTGTCATTTTTTAGCTAGAAAGAATAAAAATGTGGAAAAAATTGAATGTCGCTAACTCTGTAGGGGTAGAAGTTAAATTGTATAGATTATAATTCATAGGCAAATAATTCTTTTTCTCAATAATGCACATTAATTTTGTCTAGTAAAGATATAATTGATTTTCATTCTAAAGAAAAGATTACCTCAAATAATAAATTTTATTTCCCTATAGGATGTTAATTAGTTTGCTTCTATTAGCAAATTTATTTTGGCATTACTGCTTATCTAGCTATGTGTACAGTCTTCAAATTCACCTTTAACTTTACTAATTTCCTTATTCAATTAATAAGTTAAATGAAATTGATATATGATTATATATTTACATGAGTGATGTTTTTAGCTTTCTGACAAATTATACTTCAGTGTTGCTACTAATTCAATTTATAAGTGAAGCAAATATGATTCTGCATGGCAAAATAGCTGCCCAATTTGATTAGCTGACTACTAGCAAATCACAGACCAGAGTCTAGTTTTTTTTTAATTCTGCCTACTAATGCATAGTGATATATCCTAAAACTTCAGCTTACATTTTTTTTTTTACTTTTACTTGTATACAATTCCATTTTTAGATGTGATTACCTCCTCACATCAACATACATGGACACACAAAGCAAACAAGAGAAATCTAAAAGTATTATTATGAAGTCCAAGAAACATTGCCAAAATAGTCTATTTCATTGAATTTCTTCATTATTTTTATTTTCAACAGTCATAAGAATAGGAACTACAAGACAAACACGGATAGCCACGTGTTAGTGAACAGAAATGTGCAAGCTACATTTTAGTTTGTTTCTAGTCACTAAATTGCTATGCCCTTCAGTAAACAATGGTTATTTAAGTGTAAAGGGAATGTTAAGGGTTATTTATTTTTTAATTGTATGTTATTGTGTTACTTATTGTTTAGGATTACCATATTTGCAACCTTCTGTCCATTATTTTTTTTTCTTTTTCTTTTCATTATGCCAGTTTAGGAATAATGTTTTCCTTCTGGAGTGAAAGATGTTTCCACTTAAAACAATGGTGGACATGCCAAAGAAACATGAAATTATTTTTTTTTAAATACACTTTTTTTTTTAAAGAAAATTTAAGGGAGAAAAGGATATGTTACTTTACGAACAGCACATGAATGGAAAGATATGTCTAATTAGACACTGTTTCTCTGTCAGAGACTTGAGAGCTGTGCAGAAAAGTAAACAATGCTTTTTACTCATTGGATAGAAATATTTCATCAGGTATATTTTCCTCTTCGAATGGCATAAAGGAGAGAAAAAGGAGAGAGGGGACTCTGGTTTTGGTAGAGATTTCAAAATGATTCTCTGCACAGTATTTCTTTCTGAAAGAACAGCATATGCATAAAATAGCTTATTAGCTTGCTCAACACTGCCTCAAAGCTAACTCTGATATTGCTTAGTGTTCTACATGTCAGCAATCCACAGGTACTGAAGATCTTAGTTCAAACCAGTGTTTCCAAAACTGTGCTGTGGAAAATTGTCGCTAGATGTTAGCAGTTACTAGGTGAGAAGAAGGAGGGGAGCAGGTAGGTAGTTAACAATTAAATATGCTTGTGAAACTATGAGCTAATTAATGTTAAATAGGCTTATTTCTTTACAGCATGCTTAAGACATTTTGTTATGCTAATTTAACTTTTTACAATTTATATTTATTATTTATTTGAAATTAGCTTTTTGAGATTGTGTGAAGGAAACCTGGTGGGCACCTCTTAGCATCTTGCTGTCTGGAAAGCACAACTGTAGAGAAAAGATCATCCTTAACACTAGACTGAAAGCTCTGTGATGAAAATACCATATCTTCCTTGTTCATCACCACATTCCTTTTGGCAAGCACTGCAGACATTCAGCAGGTATTTTCTGACGACAGTGTTAACTCTGTTTTAACCAACCCTATTGACCATGTGTCCTCTACCTCAAACAAGTTATTTGATATCATCTTTGACTATAAAGTTTCAAGGATCAAAGTGCATATTAGAGATAAAGTATTTTTGATCCCTGTAAACACTGTTTACATATAGCATCGTGGGATGCTGCAACTGGTAGTGTTCTTGAAGATTATGTGGTTGAAGTTATTTATGTGATAGTCAAAAAAACTGATGTTACTAGAACAAGGTCACACAGCTTATTATTGTTAAACTACATACAATTAGAATCCAGGTTTCATAATTTCTAGCTCAATGTCCTTGATATGATGATTATCATTTCTATTTGATATGGGTTTTAGAATTTTTATTAAGTAATAAATTTAGTGGGAGGGCTAAGTCATATTCACTATCAGTGTAGTCAAGGCTAGGTTGGAGAAAATAACTTGTCAGATACAATAGTGTGTTTTTATTAAAATTGTACATGGTAATAAAAACTAACAGACATAAAAATATAAAAGAAAACCCCTAAAAGACTCTCTGATCATGGATCATTTTATGGTTTTGGACTCACAGTTAGCCTAGAATATTTTTATGAAGAATTATGTAAAAGAGTAGATTAACTTGACTTAACAGCTAAAGAGATGAAGATTTGGACTGACAGTGTTTATGATGTCCATAGCTTTCTCTCTCATTCTCTTTCCCTTAACATAATTGGCTTTGACTGGGCAAATCATGTTGTTTTCATTGTAATGTCATTGCAATTTATGATTCCATAAGGCACATGAATAGTTTTTTTTTATTTCATTTGCTTTGCATTTAATTTTAATGCTACCTAAGAAAATTACCTATACAATTATGCATGCTACCTTTTATTAGCTTTACCATGTTTCCATTTTCATATTTTCGATCACTATCAATTTTGTTTAGCTGTATTATAAAATTAATTCTGCTTTCACAACTACATCTTTACCTTTAGACTCCTTTCTCGTGAATTCTCTATCTGTAACATTATGTTAAATGCAAGCATATACTCAGTAAAGCAAAACTATAACAATAATCTAATTATTATTATTACAATATTTGTGATAGAATTTTATTTCCAAACAAGAAACTTGCTTTAGATTTTATCATAGTCATTATTTTAATAATCTTTAAGAAGCAGGCAAAGATATAAATCCCGATGTAAATATATTTTGGGGAGGTTAAGAAATTAGTTTTATCAGCCTTTTTTATATGTAAATGCACAGTTTCTATTCATAAGACTAAACACAAACACAATCAGGATAATGCTGTTTTTATACACTTTATGGCAAATGAAGGCTCAGTGATGGGACTGGCAAGTATTGTGGAATTAATGTAACCCTAGGAATTTTATGTTTCACAAAGATAAAAAATTTCCTTTGTGTATTTTTCTCTTAGATTTGGAAGTAAATTATTTTCTCACTACATTCTGCTATCTGTTCACAAGCTTACATTTGTCCATTTATATTTGGCACCAGCTTACATTTGAAACTGGGTGGGTTTTTTTTGTTGTTTAGCTTTAGCTATAAATTAATGTGTTTCACAAGATCCTTAGGGTTTCAATCTCTCTTTTACACACAGTGGAAGATTCAGGGAGTATAGGAGAAACTACTAAAGATAATATGGTTGAAATTATTGAGTATAGTTTCAATTATTGAGAATAGTCTCAATTATTATTGAGAATTGAGTATAGTGAACACTGGACATACTTTCTCAAATGCCACACTAGAAATTTCAGTAAAACCTAAATCTTAATGGAGTAGAGAATTGGTTGTAAGCAGTGATGAAGAAAGACTCTGTATTTCAAATTGTTGTGAGACTGTCATTCTTTTAGCTATTAACATCCATTTTCCATCAGGTATGGGTCCCAAAGATTTCATAATGTAGACTCTGTTGAGGCAGTTACATGGCTTGTCAAGAATTAGGGGGAAATATTATGCATTTTAATAATAATTGTCTCCACACATTTAATGAGAACCTAGCATGGCTGCAACACTTCGTTAGGCTAGAAGAACAGAGAAGAATAAAAGGTTAGAGTTCCTCTTACAGAGTAAGAAAATAAAACTTAAATAAATCTTGTGTAAAATAACTTGAACAATACAGTGTCGTATGTATTTTAGATTAAAATGGACATTAGATAATAAATATCTCCGAG
Organism: Saguinus oedipus; assembly: GCA_031835075.1. Classification (NCBI taxonomy): domain Eukaryota; kingdom Metazoa; phylum Chordata; class Mammalia; order Primates; family Cebidae; genus Saguinus; species Saguinus oedipus. The sequence continues at coordinate 79,478,682 of CM063182.1, forward strand.
TTGTCTAGCCTGCTGTGTTAAACATTATCAGCTTTTTTTTTTAAATATATAACCATCATGAGTTTTTCTTTCCCCTTTGGGGATCTTCTCTCCCCAAATAAAACAATAACATTTAAAAATAATATTAAAAATAAATTTTATTCAAAAAATATTTATTGAGTGCCTACCAAATGTTATGAACTCTAGAGGGCAATGATTATGGAAGTAAACAAAACCATAAAACAAAACGAAATAAACCAACAGACAAAAATACCAGTTTTCACAGATCTTACACACTAGCGAGACTGAAAAGAGGAAAAAGTTAGGTTAATATATGCCATGTTCAAATAGTGATGCTAATAATAAGATGTGCAATTGAGAAAAATCAAGAAGTTCAGATGACTTCTTGACCTAAGAATTTCAGGTTGTTCTGTGGCTTTACAATTTCAGATGGGGGTGATCTTGAAGCAAAGGCCCTATGGAAGTTAGAGGGCAAGGAAGATAGGAGAGGGAAAAACTTCTCTGGTAGAGAAGTGCATCTGGAGTGTTTGAGGAACAGCTGAAAGGGTGTTACAAGTTTTGCTGAGCAAGATGGGAAGAAAAAGAAGATGAAAGGAGCAGGGCATCAGAGTAGGCAGAGTCAGTGGCTGCTTCAAGGACTGCGTTTTATTCTGCATGGGTTAGACAGCCATATGGGTTTTCTTCAGAACAGAGGAATGATTTGATTTGAGTTTCAAACATTTGCTACTCTGTTGATAATAGATAATTAGCAAGAAGGAGATTTCGTAGCAGGCTATTCCAATAGTCCAGGTAAAATCTGATTTTATCTTGATAGGAAAGTTTAATAGCTGATTTTAGGGTGATAAAATAGAATAGATGATAAGTAGTAGAATTGTGACAAAAGTCACAATTTTCTGATAAATTAGATATAGGATGGAAAAATAAAGAGCTTAGAGCAAATAGCTGGAGGAGTTTCCAGTGCAGAAGATCTGTTTTATTTTTCAAATAATGGAGTAGAGGGCCAGGCGCGGTGGCTCACGCCTGTAATCCCAGCACTTTGGGAGGCCGAGGTGGGTGGATCACGAGGTCAAAAGATCGAGACCGTTATGGTCAACATGGTGAAACCCCGTCTCTACTAAAAAAAAAAAAAATACAAAAAATTAGCTGGGCATGGTGGCGCGTGCCTGTAATCCCAGCTACTCAGGAGGCTGAGACAGAAGAATTGCCTGAGCCCAGGAGGCGGAGGTTGCGGTAAGCCGAGATTGCGCCATTGCACTCCAGCCTGGGTAACAAGAGCGAAACTCCGTTTCTAAATAAATAAATAAATAAAGGAGTAGATGCATTGCAAAGAAAATGATGATAGATAATGAAGAAAAAGGAGTAAAGAACTGAAGCAGTAAAGTAGGAGAAAAGAGATGGGATTTATTGCATAAGTGAAGAGATTAGCCTTGGGAGCAAACGGGGGTTTATCCCTAGTAGCAGTTGGGAAGACAGAGTATTTGGGGTCAAATGTGGACAGAAAATAAGCTTCAGCATGTTAGCAAGTCCTACAGGTTCATCCTAGTTCATAGTCACATTTCTTTCTGCCATTTATCTATATTTGTACAATTTGTATTCCTAAATTCTAGTCATGTGTCATGTTCCTTTCTTCTGCTGCTTAATCTTAATCTTTTATTAGGAAAAGCAAGAGAAAAAAAATGGAGAAAACAAGGGAAAAGAGAATGAAGAGAGAGCAAAGAAAAGAGAGCAATAAATGAAAAACACACAAAAGAAGAAAAAAAGAGAAATAAAGTAAAAAGGAAAAGTAAAGATTAAATAATCCAGTCTCTCCATTTAAGGATCCAAGATGAGAACAAACAAATATTTTATTAGAAATGGCAAATTAAAACCATGGTAGTGATATAAATTATTACTTATTTTTTAATTTAGCTAACGGTAAGTTTGCATAGCTGTCACTCAAAAATATTTGCATAACTAATTAAGTGCTCAAAGTGGCAGAGTTTTAAGAGAGGAGGATTTAGTTTATTTTTACGTATTTAAAGTTTAACCTGGAAATGAAGGGAACTAGAGCAGGGTAAAAAACCTAATTCCTAAAGCAGTCTCAAATACACTGAGCATAAACTTTTGTTTTAAACAGAAACTATTTATAACAGGAATTAATACTTTATATATTTTTTCTCAGATATCGAATTTTCTCTAAGAAATGTTATCATCTGAAATTCACATAAGACATGATTTTAAAATTTACACATGATGATACTCAGTTATAAGACATGGTGTCTTTTACTTGGATACCACTCAATTGAGCAGTTTTAATTGTATTAAGGAGCAAAGATAGAGATAGGGAAAATGTTTCTCTCTTCAGTATTGAAAAGCACTTAAAATATGTTTGCTTTATGAAAGGGGTATTGATAATATTTATACACATTGTATTTTATTACATATATCTGAGTGTAAATCAAAAAACTCTAAACATATGATTAGGTTGGATAGATACATATCTCCATTCTATGTGTGTTGTTTTTTACCTTGAGAAAGTAAAAGAAAATTGTGATTTATTAAGTAGATACCTAAAAATCTAATATATTGTTCTCAGTGTAGAAGGAAACAGAATAGACAGAGAATCCAAAAGAATCCAAAGTGGTCAAAGACTTTGTAAAACACTGTCTACAGAAAGGTGCCCTACATCCCAGACCCAGAGACTGTTATCCCTGTGGCCAGAGAAGACCTGTCTTAGAATATTCAGAATGTTCTGATTCCATGTCTTCCAAAAAACGTTCCAATTCAAATGCAGTATATTGTATGGCATACTTACATAGTGAGAAGAAAGTGATGCCCCATCTCAGCATTTTGTTTACATCACAGATTTAGTCTCATAGAAATTGAACATTTACTTCCTAATTTCTATATCATCTTTGGTGAGCTTAGAAAATGAACATCCACCCTTGAGAATGTAGTCTATTCTTGATGTATACACAAAAATCAAATATCTGAGTATAAAATGTTAAACAAGTCATTTGTATGACAGTCTTCTCCTTTTATTCAGTTTTGCTTTCTGGAGTTTCAGTTACATACATATAGTTAACCGTAGTCAGAAATATTCAATGGAAAATTTCAGAAATAAACGATTTATAAGTTTTCAATTGCATGTTGTCTGAGTAGCATGATGAAATCTCAGGCTGTACAGCTCCCCTTCTTCCCCAAGACATGAATCATTCTTTTGACTAGCACATCCATGTTGTATACACTACTCACTCTTAGTTATTTAGTAGCCATCTCAGTTATCAGATTGACTGTCACAATATCACAGTGTCTGCATTCAAGGTCAATAGGAACCTAAGGTTACGTTACAGTATCTACTTTATTCACATCACTTCATCTCATTATGTAGGCATTTTATCATTCCATGTCATCACAAGGAGATGAGTAGGTATAGTACAATAATATATTTTGAGAGAGTAGAAGAGACACCACATTCATATAACTCTTATTATAGTATATTGTTATAATTGTTCAATTTAATGTTTTTGTTGTTAATCTTACTGTATCTAAAATATTAGTTAAACTTTATCATAGGTATGTAGGTATAGAAACAGACATTATGCATATAGGGTTCGGTACTAGCTATGGCATTGACGTCCACCCAGGTGGTGAAACATATACCCAAAGCATAAGAGGGGCCAACTGTATTACAGTTTTGCTGATGATTACTGTGAAAGACCAGAATGTCCTATTCCAAAATATGCTTCGTAAGCATGAGGATTTGTCTGAGCTGACTGAGAAACACCAGCCACAGGAGAAGCTCTGAAAACAGAGTAGAATGTACCTTTTTGTAAGGAAAATTTATGTTTATAAAGGAATAATCTCCATTTGTAAAGAGCTCTTTCTCTTCTCTTTTTCCCTCTCTTTCTCTCTGTCTCTCTCTCTTTCAGGAAAAGAAGGATACTCTAAATCACTACAAACTACTATGAATGGAGATGGCATCAATTTAAATCTGTATAATAAATCTTATTATGGTTTGCTTCATTTCTCTGGGTATCTCCCTTTAACCAACCTTTCTAACCCATCTTTGGTTCAGCAAATTATGACATTTAAGCTTGTTCGAAGCCACCTTTTCTCCTTTCCTGTAGATATTTCCCATGTATACATGAAGTATACACGTTATTAAACGTCTGTTGGTTTTTCTTTTGTTAACCTCTTTTGCTACAGGGATCTGTCCCAACTAAGAACTATGAAGCTTAGAGAGAAAATTGTTTTTCTCTTTCCTTATGAAAACATGATAATTACTAATAAAAACAAGCTAATATTCTAGAGCTTTTTTTTATATATGTGTATATAATATATGTATATATTTTATTTTATGATGAAAGAAAGCCAGCTTTACAAGAATTCATAATACAATTTCAGATGGTGTAAAACAAATCTTTCCTCCTTCTTAGTTGAGGATGGTCAAGACAGCTAAAAAACTGCTTTATTCATCCCAAGGTATATGTCAATAAACTATGTAAGTTTAATTGCTGACCCTGGTTATAGATCTGAAATTAAATAATTCAGAATCAAGGCTGTTGAAACTTTAAATTATTCTGAGCCTTAAGAAGAATGTGGCTATATAGCCTGAGTCATATGGCATGCAGATGCAACTTCTGCCATTTTTTCTCCCTATAAATAATTAGGAAGAACAAATGGGGCCACAGATAAGACCCTCTCAGACCACTCCTCGTCACAGAATAATAACATCTTCCTTGGAATGTAACATTCAGTTACCAATCAAATCACTATAACCTATATACTGGTCTCGTATAGAAAAATATTGTAATCCTGCTAAAATTTCTCTTTCTCTGCCTATATAAAAGAAACCCTAACTTTGGAACACTGACCCTAATTATCTGGAGTTGCTGTTTCCCAAGTGGTCATCCTCAAGCTTTGTGCTCAAATAAACTCTATACTTAATCATATTTTCTGAGACTCATTATTTAAAATTGACATGAGTCACTTGGCAAACATTGTAAAAAAAAAAAAAAGAAATTTAAATTACTCAATACAATTTTAGAGTGAATGAGAACAGCTGAGGATCCACAACTACAATTTGTGAAATTGTATATGAGAAGTAAGCTTCTGTGAGCAGAATTTTCTGTGAGCAGAAGTTGGCACTCTTAAAATATTTTCCCATAGGATGTAAACATTTACATTTACATTTTTTCCCTGGGATTTAGTTTTTAATATTTTAAGAAAATGAGAATGAAGAGAAATTATTTGATATTCCCTCATCCCTACACCAATATAAGTGGTCAGAAAATAAAATGCAAACAATAGTTATTAAGACTAATGTTACATTATATGGTATGCCAGGTAATTTTGGTGATAAGATAACACTTAAGCCTCTCAATGGCCCTATAGATTATGCATTATTTCTTCCATTGGGTAGAAGATGCGATGGAGACACAGGAAGAGAAATGCTTTATTAAGCAGCTGTATGGTCTGTAAAACACAGACCATAAGTTAGAACTCAGAATGAATGACTACAAAATTTATTCTTTTCTACCCTCTTCCTTCAATAGATACAGTGAGAGTAGAACATTTCAAATGGGTAAGGGTGGGGATATTTTCAAAATCCTCATTCTACTTATAGATTTTTTTTTCATCATAGACCTCAGTATTTGTATTCTATATTATATCATGAGATTTAAATCACACATGAATAGAGAGAGACGAAATATAGTAAAAACATTTCATTTAGAAATGTATTTATTAAACACTTGCTACATGCAAATTATCTTCTTAAAGTTCCTCTTGGGAGAACAAAAGAAGAAGAAATAAGGGAAAATATATTTCCTCCCTCATCTCTACTTGACTACAGAGAGCTGTGTTTTTATAGTGCTTTCATAGTTTTGTTAATCATAGAGTGCTTTTGCTAACTCTAACCTTGTGTCAACATGAGCCAAGGAAATTGAACAACTGTCACATTATTTCTAATGGCTGATTACCAACCAGAGCCACTAAGGCCAGAAATTTAACATTTTTTCCACTTATTTGAATACCAATTTTGCTCTGCAATTTACTGATTGCCTTAATTCTTTACATGGTTGATGTAGTTTAAGCTTAAGGATTCACCATAATGTCAAAATTCATAGAGAATTAAAATATTGGTCCTTAGTGCTGAAATTTTCATACAAGCCTGTGCAATCAGAGGAAATCCCAATAGAAGAAGATAGTGGTGATGTCGTTCTCGATGAAATTAAAAGTTCAGTGCTTCTCTGAAGTGGGAAAAAAGGATTCTAGACTATGTAATCTTTTGAAACTTTTTGAACATCAAAGAGGCCTCAGAAAATTTCTTGATGGACCAAGCAGACAAAAGTCAGACAAAATATTATCTATTTCCTTGACATATACTGTTTTCCTTGGAAAACAAAGAAGCACCGTCTTTAATTTGAATATTGTCTGTATCCCTCAGCTGCATACAATATTTGGAAAGTTCCAAACAAGCTTAACAAGCTTTAGAAAGTTGACTAAAAGGAGAAAATATATATATATTAAACATGAAAGAAAAATAGGTCACATGGGCAGGGCGTTTAAAGTATTCTATTTTTTTTCCATAGCAACATAAGATTCATAAGTGAAAAACATTGTCTAAGAGAAGATGAATAGATTAATAGATGAATCTGAGTGTGAGAAGAAAATTAATCATTCACATTAATGACAAAAGTAATAGTTCTCAAACATCTCAATCTGTGTCAAATTATAACATAGACTTTATAAAAATAAATCAATTACTTCTACATGAATGTTCATAGCAGATCTAATTAGAATATAATCAAAAAATTTGAAACAACCAAAATGTTCATAAATGAAACAAACAATATGGGATATGCATTGCGTATTCCTTATTCAAAATGCTTGGGAGGAGAAGAGAAGTATTTTCAACTTCAGATTATCTTTGAAATTTGGAACATTTGCACATACGTAATGAGATTTGTTGGGATGGGACACAAGTTTAGACATATTTTTTTTTTTTTTCCTATATGCCTTCTATACAAACTCTGAAGAAAATTTTGTACATTTTTAATGTAGGAGGCAGGACTCAACTCGAGAAGTAGAGATCTCAACTACAGACTGGATTAAAGGCCAGCAAAAAAAGGGAAGAGGTAAAGCACCTCTCCATAAGACATGCCCACCAATGCCATGTGAGTTTACTGTTGTCAAGGCAACACCCAAATATTATCACCACTTTCCATGACAGCAGCCCCAAAATATCACCCTTTTTAAATAAAATTCTAAATAATCTGCCCCTTAGTTTGCATATAATTAAAAGTAAATATAAAATATGACTACAAAACTGACTCTAAGCTGCCACTATAGACATACTGCCTATGGGTTTGCCCTGCTCTGCAAGGAACAGTACCTCTGTTGCTGCTATCCACTGTCACTTTAATAAAATTACACCACCGGTTGTCCTTAGACTCCTTTCTGGGTAAAGCCAAAAACCCTCCTGGACTAAGATCAAATTCTGGGATTTGCTTGCCTTACATAACAGTTAATAATTCTTTGCATTGAACAAAACTTGTGTGCATTGCACCATTAGAAAGCAGATACCCAAGAGGACAATCTGTAGTTGTTTGGCATCTCTATCATTTCTGACTCATTTATTTGCTACCAATAAGTAATGATTGCTTTTACTTATTTATCCATAGGTAGTCAACAGTAAAAAATATGTCATACCATTAAAAATGTGAAAAAATAATGTGTTCAGGCTAACCAGGCAGCAAAGTAGTACCACTAGAATACCTGTATCAGATATTAAACAACAGCAACAACCAAGAATGGCAGACTTTCAGTCTCTACCTGCAATTTACTTTGATTAAAAGTTCTCTATACTATATTTGTTTTAGGTGAGAAGATACATCAGAAGCAGTTGAGGGCCCAGAAAACAGGTCATCTAGGGATGTCTCCTCATCCCTACATGAAGGACTTTATAAAATGACATAATTTCTTTTTCCATTATGAATGCATGCTTATCCTCAATAAACCCATCACACATTTTACCATGTCTTCTATAAGCACTGTGTCTGTAGTGTTAACAAGGTCATCTTCACTGTCCTGTCAGGTCTCAAAGAATTTCAGATTTTGGAGCATTTTGGATTTTAAATTTATGGATTAGGAATGCTCAACCTTGTTAACACTACAAGCTTTCCGAATGCTTTAAAACAAAACAAAACATAGTTGGAACATTGAGTCATCTCAGTATACACAGTGGTAGCAAAATGCTTTATACAATAGAACCTGTGCTATCATGTTAAATACCCAGTTCACATTGGGAGAAACAATTTAGTTGCAGCACAAGATTATCTGTTACATTAAATTATGCTGCTAATTTGTATTCTATTCATTTTTTGAGCTTCTTAGTACTTTATTTGTAAATTTATTTTGGTTTTATAGTTGCATAGAAGTTATATGCTAAAGAGTTTTATGTTTGTAGCTAATTAAGTAACATTATAATAAAATAAGTCAACAGGAGTGTATGTCTCTGGGTGAACACAGCTTTTAATCGGTTATATATTATTTGTTTAAAAATTGAATTGAAATCTACATAAAGTTAACCATTTTAAAGTGAGCAATTTAAAGGTGTATAGGATATTCACAATATTGTGCAACCATCACCACCATCCAGTTTAGAAACATTTTAATCACCCTCAAGAAAATGTCATGCTTTTTCTTGAGGGTGGGTTACTCCCCATTCTTCTCTCCCCTGAGTTGCTGGCAACCATTAATCTGCTTTCTGTCTCGATGAATTTACTTATTCGAGATATATTATGGAAATGAACTTATACAATATGTGATGTTTTGTGTCTGGCTTCTTTCAATTAGCATAATGTTTCTGATGTTCATCCATATTGTAACACGTATCAGCACTTCATTCCTTTTCATTGTTGAAAGTACTAAGAAAGTACATTTAACATATATTTCATGTTATATGTATTTATTGTATTCTTGTAATAAATTAAGCTTAAAAAGATAATGTTATAAGAAAATCTTAAGGAAGAGAAAATATATTTACTATTTATTAAGTGGAAGTGGACCATTATACAGGTCTTCATTCTTACTGTCTTCACATTGAGAAGGCTAAGGAAGAGGAGGAAGGGGAAGGATTGCCTTGCTGTCTCTGGGATGGCAGAGGCAAAAGAAAATCTGCCTATAAGTGTACCTGTGAAGTTCAAACTGTGCTATTTCCAAAGGTCAAGTGTACTATTCCAGGACACTCAGGATATACCATCTTCCCATTTATAAAGCAGTAATTCCAACCCCCCAAATTTGACTTTGCTTGCACAATATTTCTTGTTAGTAAAATTTCTTAAGTGTAACATTTTTAAAACGTAAACTTTATTTATCGCCTTCTCTTGCCTCATTGGAGAAATTAATTTTCATTCACTATTAGCACTTTCTATACCTCCCTATTTCTAAATTGGGTAAGGGTTGAGGTATTTTTAAAGCATAGGATTATCTGTATTTGAGGAGGGTCAACTCATCTTGATTTAATATAAATGCTGACTATCACTTATAGTCAGTCTAGGTGAGCCTTTGTAGGCCTGTGTATCTGATTCTCTGATGCCATTTCTATCCATGCTGCACTTGGGCCCAGTAACACTCAGATGGAATCCTGGTATCTTCAGGACTGCCCCTACCATGTTCCATTCTACCATTCCCCTTAGACACATCCTAAATTGAAGTGTTACCATTTCTACTGGTTACAGACCCCCAAAGTCAAATCCTATTTTAAATATTGGAGAACTTTTCTTACTCCTAATCACAAGACAAATGGGAAGTCTTTGGAAAACGAATTCATGAGAGAATGTATTCTTATCTTTACCATTGCTATCCTTTAAAAAATGAGGAATAAGTATAAACATGTATACCACAATAGAATAAAATGAGGTAACTAAATGATACATATTTGTCATTATGAAACATGGTGCATGTGCTACAAAGGCCTTGCAAGGACTCTCTAGAGAAATGAACAACTAGAAGATGAGTGAAGAGTCAAACTTCAGATTACCTTAAAAAACAAAAACAAAACACTCATCAAATTCAGCCGGCTCTTGCTTGTGTTCCTTCCACAAGCCTTTACAGAGCACAAGCATAATCTGAGACAGACTGCAGAGAGCAGAGAAGAGGAAAACTATAATCAAGACTAAATAAGAGTGACCTGAAACCACTGCCAGAAATATAAAGTCTACCATCTATGTGAAATGCTACCACAATGTGCTGATAGACCAGAGTACACTACCAGTAAGGAAGATAAAGGTATTCACATGATCAGAGAATGCAATCTTGGAGTGGCCAGCCTTCAGCAGCGATTTCAAAACATTTCAGGGTAAAAAGTATCAAACAATAACATTACATCTAGCCAAACTGCATTTAACTCTGAAGACTAGAGAAAAGTAGCTTTTAAACATGCAAGAGCGCAGATGATTTTGTGTCCTTGGTTCGTTCTCAAGTAACTACTAGAGCAGCAGTTAGGAAATTATGTCGGTATGGTTTTGTAAGCAAAGTTTTATTGGAACACACTTCTAATGAGTTATTGCCTCTGGCTGCTTTTTCTTCACCATAGCTACAACATATGACTTGCAAAGCCCAAAATATTTGCTATCTGCCTCTTTGTAGAAAAAAAAAAACTGGTTCTGGACTAGAGGAAGCAATTTATTCAACCAAAATGTAGTCAGAGAAACTTTGGAAAACTGGTTAACAGTGAATATGTATAAAATTGTAGATGAAAGTCTAAAACAATGGTGGGAACGAGGGTGGAAAAATACGTTCTATATTATATGTTACAGAGAGGGAAAGGCAAAAAGTAAAAAAGAAAATTTGAATACACATTTCAAATGTTTATTGGTGTGAAGTCCTTGGTAAAAGTTAAAGACATCAAGAATAGCTGATACTGGACAATAAAAGTTTAAGTAAGGAAATAGTAAATTAAGGAAATTTAAAAGATGTAACAGAAAATGTAACTACTAGAACAAAACTACAGACCTTCCAAAATATGAACACATTTTTTTGAAAAGAGCAAAGAAGACACATGACATAAATACATAGAGCAAATTTCATATAATACAAATTGAAATTGCAACATAAAATATGATATAGTTGAGACCAAACATAGCAGTCATCTTAATAACCGTAAATGGACTTTGCTTACCCATACATACATAATTATATACAAAATAAATGATACAGAATGATTTAAACTAAAGGGAATAAGAAAGATATAAGAAGATGGAAATAATAAGATATCAAGAATGGGGATCTTATACCATAATAAAATTCTTTTTCTTGTTTTTTTTTGAGATGGAGTTTCGCTCTTGTTACCCAGGCTGGAGTGTAATGGTGCGATCTCGGCTCACCGCAACCTCTGCCTCCTGGGTTCAGGCAATTCTCCTGCCTCAGCCTCCTGAGTAGCTGGGATTACAGGCACGCGCCACCGTGCCCAGCTAATTTTTTGTATTTTTAGTAGAGACCAAAAAGCATTAAATATGATAAAGACCTAAGTAAAATTATGTTTTTTTGCATATGACGTAATAGTATAGCTAGAGTTCCTAATCAATAATAAAAATAGCTCAATTAATAAAATAATTCAGTAGGTTAGTAGAATATAAAATTTAACATGCAAAAATTAACAGCTGTCATATACTCAAAAACCACTTAGGGGATATAATCATTGAGAAAACCTGATTAAAATAACAAAAACAGGATAAAATTATTCCAAATAAACTTAAGAAAAAATGTACAACACGTATGTAATATAAACCATAACACATTTTTGAAAGTATGCTTTGAATTAATGGAAAGACAGCTCTTGCTCCTAAATAGAGTAACACACCATTATAGATGTTCAGTTATTCCTGACATAACTTACAAATGCTATGTAACTTTAATAAAAATACCAATAATGTTTCTTATGGAGTCATAGAATTTGGTACTAAAGTTTATATGGAAACATACCAGAATATCCTGACAAATGCTGGGAAAAAGTAGAAACAAAAAACCATGCAAAGGGGCATAGCCATTCCAGACATTAAAACAGACTATAAAGTTTCTATAGCTAAAACTATGATACCATGACTGACTGATAAACATACCAGTGAAATATTATCGAAAGTCAAGAAATGAGAACTAAGTATGATGAAGAGGGCATTTTAAATAACTGAAATAAAGATAAATTTTGGTTTTTATTTTTAAATAAATGGTGATATAATATCTACTTAAACATTTGAAAAAAGATAGAGTTAGGTCCCTGTTCTTCACACCATACATAAGAATATACTCCAATTGTTGAGGGATATAACGGTAAAGCATACATTTCTGACAATGAATTTCAGCATTGATTAAATTGAAAAATAATGGAAACAGTCTAAATGTCAGAATAGAAGTAAGTTGGTGAAAAGCAGTAGAATGTCTGCCCGATAAAGTACCATGTAGTTACAAAATATGCCTGGGAATATAAAGTGATTTGCAGCACACATGGTTAAATGGGGGGGAAAAAATGTGCAAAAGTATGTGTATAAAATGCTACCTTTTGGATAAGAAAAATGGGAAAATAAGAAAACACATTACCTCCCATCCTACAAAAAAAAAGGAAAAGAAGAAGGATAAATCAAAAAGAAAGAAGATTGGTTTCTTATATAGGGGCAAAAAGTTTGTGGTAACAAGGCTGGAGAGATGGGAACAAGGAGAAGGGGTGAACAAGAGGAGTGATATTTCTCTAAGTTTAATTTCAACTTTTAGAATGATACCATATTTCATATTCTCAATTAGAAAAAGTAATCAAGAAGGATGGGGCAAAATGGAATACAAACAAAATCAAATGAATCTAACAGCACTGAGAAGGAAACAAAACAAAATAAATACCAAAGAACCTAACTCAAAGAAGAGACAAAATCTTATTCAAAAAATTCTTGAAAAAATTAGTTGGACTATAAACATAGTCCAAAGACAAAAATAAATTACATATATTGAACTCTAATTAGTAGTTTGGTGGTCATAGTGGTATCTCTTTGCAGTGTTTAAATTAATCAATCTGTATTACATGATTGATCAAATAAGTAAATTTGCTGTGGATAACCAGGTTCCAGTGAGAAAGGGAGTCCACTTTGAGGTCATTAATTTGGATTCCTAATCAAATAAGAATGGTGGCCTTAGAAGAAGAGAGAAAAATCAATCTTTCTCTTTTCCTGCCATAGGCTGCCATTTCAAGCCAGGGAAAGAAGACTCAACTGAAACCAAAGTAGCCAGCACCATGATCTTGGACTTTGTAGCCTTCAGAGCTGTGAGAAGCAAGTTCCAGTTGTTTCAGCCACCACATCATGGTATTTTGTTATGGCATCCCAAGCCAACTAATGTGGGAGTTAAAATACGAAAAGGAGAAAACTAGAATGAGCACTATGGTCCTGAATTATAATCCAGATGTTAGTATGAGTTCATAGCTCTAATAGATAAGTAGATAAGAACAGAAATAGATACGTATGTATGTGGCTTGTATGTGTACATAAACAATGCATGTTTACTATCTCTGTTTGCTGAAAAAAAGACAAGAAACTATAGGATACCAATAACAACTGATAGCCAGATCTTGGTTTCTAAATACTATTATCCACTAAAATGAGCCAGGACTCCTTTGAAAAATAGCTGATTCTAGAGCAGGAGTAGGAGAATACTTGAAATATCTTGCAGTGTGAGGAAGAAAAAAAATACTAAAAGTAAAGAAATATTTTTAAAAGATGGGGCATTTCAAAAGACTCTGGCGTCCCCTTGGAGCTTGTTGTAACTTCCACTTGTAAAATATGAGGTAATTCAAGCATCAAAATTAATAGTAATATTAAAAGAAATTTAACCCAAAGAATAAAATAAGAATTCATTAGCTTTTGCTGATATAAATAAGTGAATAAAAAGTTGATGTAGAAAAAGGTAAAACTCTTTTCTACAACACAATAATCAAATAATACATGTAAAAGAAATAATGGAGTTAGAAAATTACCATTTGGCAGCCTCCATAATAATAAACTTTCTGGTAAGGGACTCCAAATGAACTATTTATTCAAAAAGGGAAAATTAGTTACTTTTCAGTAAAGCAATGAGGCAGACATCACCTTAATCAAGGAATCAAAGTTAACACCACAAATAACAAAACAAATAGTTTTCTTGTGTCTTTTTGATTTGATAAACTGAGAAGGGCATAACATTAGTGCTCTGATATTCCTGCCAAATATCATAACTTGAACTCACATGAGAAAACATCAAACAAGCCCAAATTGAGGGAAACTCTGGAAAAAGAAACACAAAATCATATTCGTCAAAGGTGCCAAGGTCAAGAAAGCCAAAGGAGGACTAAAAAGCTTATCCAAATTAAAGGAGATTTAGTCATAACAATTAAATTTAATATGTGTTCATGGAATGGATTCTGGACCAGAAATATTTTTATTGTATTACTTGGTGTGTAAAAGATATTAATGGGACAATTGACAAAAATGTACACAAATTTTATAGATTAGGTCAGATTTTATTGATGTTAATTTTTTTGATTTTCATAATTTTGCCATGGTAATCTATAGAATATAATTATTTTTCAAAAAGGTACAGAGCATAGTTTAGGGATAAAAATATTTTGTATACAATATCCTCTGAAATTATTTAGGAAAAAAAATCTAGCATCCCTTTCTTTTCTTTCTCCTGCCTCTCAGCCTATTATCTATTTATACATATGTATCGAAAGAGAGAGAGAGAATAAATAATAGAGGTACAGAGGGCATGGAAAATTTATAACATTAAGAGAATCTGAATAAACAGTTTGCGGTAAATCTTTATACTGTTTTTGCAACTTTTGTAAAATTGACCTTATTTCAAAATCATTTAAAAATTTTATTTTATTCAAAATAAGAAAAAAGTTTCAATATAATGTTGGGCACCTAGAAATTCTGTATGCCATGCCTTTTTGTATATGAACTGAAGGGAATTAAGAGACACATTACTTGTAACTGTCAATATCCAGTGAAATGTAAGTTAATTAAGATGGGCCTATTATACCCTATATATCACAAATTACAGATATAATGAATTTATTAAATGTATGTTATGCTGTATTTATTACTACGCTCCCACTCCTGACCACCAATGTCTGACTCCCTTTACGATTTTCTTATTTCAAGACTAGTACAATCCATTTAAACTGCAAAAAATACGTAGGAATTATATCAAAGTAGATGCTGCAGGGTGGGTCCCCAAGACACAGACCCAGAGACATATTTGTACACCTGGAGTTTACACTGGGGAGTGCCATCAAAATCAGCACCTGTGGGAAAAGAAGTAAGCTGGATTGAGCAGAGAAAAAAATATGAATTATAAGTCACAATAAAGGAGCCATTGGGATAATGTTCTCAAGCTGAGGTAGCCACTCAGAGTTGTTGTGAGGAGAGAAAAGGAGACTAAATTTTATATCCATATCTACTAGTCATTTGATGTGGGCCTCCCCCACAACCTTGGACAAGGTTGTTCTCTTCAACCAGGGCTGTCCTGGAGAAAGACAAAGCTGAGAACTCTCAGCTGTCAGTAATCCTAGCAGCTAGGGAAATGAGCACTGAAGCCTTGTGGGTTGGGATTTGAGTTGTGTACACGCATTTATCACATACTTAGCTCTCAAAACATAACACCTGTGACCCTCCCACAACAAGGTCAGGGATAAATGATATATCTTACATGCTGGACATGGCCTAAAGGAGTCACTCAATATGTGTATTTTGAATTAACATAGAAACAGGAACTTGAACTTCCATTGGGAAAAACATATGCAAATATTCATTGGTGAGGGGCTGGGAGATGGGGGCACAACTGATTACAGGAAAAGAAAAATATTGAGGAATAGTTGGAGATAAGACATAGGAGAGTTGGTGTCGCACTATGTTTGCCCTTGGGAGCCAAATAATAATTATATAAATGTTATAAATTATGTCTTATTTCTCAAGTGAAAATATGGTAGAAGGGCAAGGATATTTGAGGATATTTATTTATAAAAGGAAGCATATGTGGAATGATTGTGGCCTGAAGGACCAGTTAGCAAGGCTGCTAGAAGTAATCTTAACAAAAATTGAGTAAGTACTTGTGCTGGAAACATCATCGGGAGGGTTCAGAGAAAGTTGCCAAGTTGTGGTTGGGTATGAGCTGACTATTGAATAACAAAGAGAAATATAGGTCAGAGATCACCCAGCCTTCACAGTATGCAGGCTGGAGAATACTGCAGTTGATGGAAAGTAGAAGCAAGAAAATTTGGGTTTGGGGAAGTTCTTTTTTAGATATACTAAGACTGAGTTGAGACAGGATCCATTTATTAGAACTTCAGATAAGTCAGCATTAAATGAGCAGCCCCAGTGGGGTCTCATCCTGGGATCTGTCACTTCCATCATCAACCTATATGTCTCCCTTCAAGGCTATTCTTACTCTAATTAGATTGCTGCATCTAAGAAAAAAGTGGTCTCTTTTTGCTTCTGTCCCAACATCTGTAGCTGCAACAAAGACCAATTACAATGCCCTTAACAGGACTTCAGTTCCAAGTTTTTACTGAGTCAGGCTATATGCCTGGCTGATCAAACTGCAATCCTCACAGACTAGATGGCTGCACTTCACTGAAGGGCAAAGTGATTAATGGATGGCCTTTACTTTGCCAAGCTTTGGGGGACCAGACAAGAAAAAGAACCACTAATGTATTAAATAAATGATGAAGATATTATTTTTTTGCCAGGCATTAGATCCCTAAATAGAAATGCATTAAGCTTGACTGGGATTTCCAAATTATTCTCTTCAGGGTCTAGGAGATTCTAGGAAATAGATATCAGGTTGCCTGGAAATAGACATTCCAGGGACACAGCCGCTGAGTGGTCTGAATTTCTGTTATTGGTCAGCATGATTCGTCAGCACACAAAGTTAATAAAGTCAAGGTCAGAGGTTGGAACTTTCTCTGAATCAATTAATTCTTCTCCTTCCCTGAAAGTGGATTCAGAAACCAACCGACTAACACACTGGGGAAACTTATACTAAGAGAGTGTTTGGAGCTTCTGCAGAGCATATCTGTGTCACTAAAAACACAAGATGACACATATTGTTAATGTGGTCAAAAGTGCTACGATAGTGTATAAATGTCTATGATGTGTAAAACACATGGTTTCTAAACGATTATAGGAATACCTCTATTTTGTTCTGCACATCTGGCAATTACTAAGCATCATCTATGTACCTATAGCATACAAAGCTTTTTATATACATGCTCTATGTTAGGTGAATGACCATTTATCTCTGTTACCAGGAATAAAGCCTCATCCACAGTATACATCCATTAGACATTTTCTGAAAGTATAGCACACACATTTGGACTACTGCCAGTATCTATGTTAGAGATGGGTCAACCAAGCCATGAAGACAATGTGTGTTTTGCCCAAAGTCACACAGCTGGAAAGCACCAGAACCAGGATTCAGCCAAGATTTTCTGAATCCAAAGTCAGCACGTTGCCTGATTCTCTATTAAAAACAAAAATAATGTAGTAAAAAAGAACATAAAGTGAGAATTCATAATCAATCCAAGAGGATTTTGAACCTGTAGAAAAGAGATGACAAGAAGTTTTACCTGAGTCATAAAAGGGCATGAGCTTGAGAAGGAAGAGACTCAGCTGAATACATGAGAGAGAACAATAAAATTTCAGAGTTAATAAGAGAAAAAAGATAATGGCCAATGATGAATAAAAATATGTAAATTTGCTGATAATAAAGTCATGCAGACTAAAATAGTGATGAGATTGCTTGCTTTTTAAAATAATTTAACCAATATTCACGAGAGCTTATTATATGCCAGCTGTAGAAAAATAGGACATTTATAAATTTTAATTTGGGAGGTTATATTGGTAATATTTTAAGTTCAAGCATAGATAGTGTAAAATGTCAATCACTATCTATGCTTGAACTTGTGGACTCAAGCAATTCTCCCACCTACAGCTCCCAAAATGCTGGGATTACAGGTGTGAGCCATCATGCCCTTCCTTAACATTTTCTAGGAAGCAATTTGGTGACATATTTCAGTAGCCATTTAAATTGTTGATACTCTAATCAAGGAGTCCTCCTTACTCTCTTCATAGAACTCTATTCTTAATAAAAAGATCAAAAACTAGAAAAATATTTATACACTAGGATGTTTGTAACAACATTAGTTATTATGACAAAACATAAATATAACCTAGAGTATAGGACAGTTGATTACCAAATCAAAATATAATTATGTTATTGAGTATAATACAGCTATTAAAATGCTATTTTGATGACCATGTGTAACTATAAGATAGAAAATGCTAATGATATAGTGATACAGAAAAAAATCAGTATCCAATATGTCTTTAATTTTATAAATTGCATAAATAATTCTGTTATGTGCATATACATATACATTTCATATGCTTATAGCATAATTTATTTACACTGCAATATGCAAACAGAGGTGGTTTCTTTATTTTCTATTACTAATAAAATATCTTACCTAAGGCCTATTAACTCACTGGAAATTCATAAAGATAAATTACTTCAAACTTGGCCGATGTCAGTATCTTAATTGCCTGTTAGACATGAATGCTGTCTTTCACTCCCATATGTGCTTTCACCTACAGTGTTGGGTAAATAAGGAGAAGTAGGAGGATGAAAGGCTTCATGTCTTTGTAGACATGACCTTCCGACCTTCACCAGTCCATTCTGTGGAATAACTGGTCGCTTAGAAGTGACCTCATAAGAGCCAAATGCTGTTTTTTGCTTTTCAGGGGAACTTGCTGCTCATATCATTAATGCTTGTGGTTCTAACCACTGCTTAGGTTATAAGTTCAACAGCCATGGCAATCTCCTTGTTCTTACTCTAGATGGATGTTTATCTATCCCCCTGTCTCTCCAGCTCCTCTATACCTTTTCAAAAGAACAGATCAAACTTCTTAATCCCATGAATATTATATAAGGCAAAGTCAAGGTTGATGGGATCTGATTCAGCTTCATGACCTAAATGGCCACTGCCACCACTTTATATTCCATGCTATGTCAGATATGTTCCAAGACAAAATACTTGCTCTTATTTAGCTTTCCCATATAACTCATGGTAAGTGTGCTACTTACACTAATACACTGCGGTTGCTTCATAACTCTTTAGATGTTTCAAATCCCCCTTTTCCCAATCCCTATGATTGGCCCTGAGGTGGGGTCAATCTAAGAATAACTAGAATATTTGTTTTTAGCTCTGTAGTTCTATCTCATTCTCCCTTCTCATAGCCAGTAGACCCAGAAGAGATGATCTGACCATGATTCCAATTCATATCCTGAGTTCTCCTGGAATATATGGGAAGCATTTTATCTACTCCACCAGGCCTAGATCATAAACAATTAATACCTACAGAAATTTGAAAAATCTATTTCTTTCCTATGAACTACTAATTTCTAAAATCTATGGTCAGTCCAAATCAAATGTCAAGTTTTTAAGCCAATTTGTTTTTTGGACCCCAGAAAACAGCATAGAAACTGATAATAACTTTTTTTATAGCAAACTCAAACTTGTTTTTCCCTAGGACAGTAAAACTCATGGTTTATCTTTAGAGGTGAATGGTGAAAATGAAATGTGACTTAAAGACAAAATCCCATGATTTTAATACGTTAAAAAATTCAAAACGTTGTCATTATAAACATAAGCATACAAATGACTAAAAGACATATAAAAATGTTAAGGACTGTTAATTTTGCCTGCTAAGATAATGAGCAATTTTTATTTTCATCTTTATAGCTCTGAAGTTTTCAAATAATCTAAAACAAGTATGTGTAATTTTTATAATGACCAAAATAATGCTAAAAGAAATTTATTGATGCAGTCTCCTCTTTAAAACTTCCTTCTTCCTGGGGGAAAAAAAGCAGAGAACAAAATCATGTTTTACAATGTTTTGGCTGCAATGTCTAAATTTTGTAGAGTACTGGGGAAAGAACCCATTGCTTTCCCAAAAAGCAGAGTCTTTACAATTATATATTATTTACTTTTTCATTTGATTTTCAAAATAAACACTTTTCAAGCAGACACATCTGACTCAGAGTGGAGTTCTTCATTACTTTATGTTGGGTCTTGCATTGTACAACATCTGGCTATGCCTCATTTTGCCAGTAATATTTCATCCAAGACATTTTGTTCCCATTAATTATCATACATAAGAAGACATCTTTGTTTTATTTTTATGGTTCCAATTGTCACATAAGGCAGGCAATGGAGTTTTCCTGGGGTGGGGAACAGAGAGTGAAGAGAGACATATTCCCATGCAATGGCATGTGAACAGCCAAGTGGATGTTGCATGCCTGCAAGCAGATGTTGGGGACAAAACACAGGTCAAATTACAGAACCATTGTGTATGATCCAGTGTTTGGTCTGTGGATATATTATTGATGGGGGATTCCAGCAAATGGAATTTGAACTTCTGTGTTTCAAAAAATCATTTGATCTCTGTTTCATTCAATCATTCCATAAGAATATATGAAATATGCACACGTCACTTGCCAAATGTGATGTAAAATATAGTTATGAAAAAAGACAAACAGAAGACACAGATAAGCAACAACACAAAATAATTCCTGCTCTCAGAGACATTACAATGCACTGAGAAAGACAAAAGTGTAAGCAGCTAACTGTACTGAAGAGTGGAGATCAAAAGCCCAAGCTTCATATCATGTTTAATGAAATGATTAATTCTTTTGGGGAACTTGAAAGGCAGCTAAAAAGTACAGAATTGGAGCTTGTTCTTAAAGAATGTAAAGGAGAGAAGAAAGGGGAAGAAACACAAAAAAGAGAACAAGCGGAGAAATTGGGGAGGATGTTCGAAGCTAAAGGAACTAATGGTCCAAGAACATCACTATCACTAACACATGCTATAGTCACCAGGAACTGCCAATTTTACTTCTCAAATCTCTTATTTACTTCTGTTTCTCCATTTTTATTTCCATTACCATCATTGTTTGTCATGAATTTATTTTAATAACTTCTTCATAAAAAAATTATTGTTAGATGGACTTACTGTCTGTTGCTATATTTCAGGCACAGTATTAAGCACCTTTTGTGCAGCCTCCCTTAATTATGAGGTATGGTGTATTCTATTATAAGCCCCATTTTATAGAGAGGGATTCTGAGGCTTGAAGATGTTGGTGGAAGAAACAGAACTTGCATCCAACTAGCATGACTCCTAAGAATGTGTTGTCAAGGGCCTAAGTGACTCACTCACCTTGCTCTGCAGCAGGGGGTCAGTTTACTACATCCCCAGGCTAAATCCAGCTGCTGCTTGTTATTGTAAATAAAATTGGTTTTAACACATTTACATCTTTATGTTGACATATTGTTTATGGGTGCTTTTGTGTTACACTGACAGAATTGGTGCAAAGTTGAGTAGTTGCAGAAGAAACCATCTGGCCCACAAAGCTGAAAATTATTTACTATCTGGCCCTTGACAGAAAGAGTTTGTACCTCCGTGAAGCATCCTGGTATTTTGCAGTTTTGAAATTCTCTATATTCTTGTAGTTTTGAAATTCTGTATCTTCTTGCTATTGCAAACAATTGTTCTATTTTTAAAACATATTGGTTAAATACTTAACAGATGCCAGGCACTGTTCTAGGTGCTAGGACAAAAGCAGAACAAAACAGCTATAGCTGCTTCCTTGTGAAACTCATATCTTAAAATGCTGAGCAGAAAGAAAGAGCAAGAAAAGCAAACATATAAATGTATAAGATACCATGAAACATTAGCAAAAGTGCTGTGAAGGGAAGGAGATCAAGTGATGGGATGGAATGAGGCTGGTGTGTGGGGGTGATGCTTTTGGCTTTTATGCATGGCCTGGCTAAGGAGATGTTTCATGAATGGCAACCTGAGGCATATGAAGGATCAACTGTGTGCAGATTGAGATTAGAGTGTTTCTTATAGAATTGAAAATGCAAAATCTTTGTGTAGAAATAAGCTTGGAATGTTCAAGGAACTTAAAGAAAGCAAGTGAAGTTTAGAAGTCAAGAAACGAAGTTTAAAAAAAGTGGGCTGGAGCCAGAGCAGACTGAACTTTGTTAACCGTCAAGTTGAGATAATATTAAATATTTTAGTGCATTTGGGAAATGTTTGAGAACTTTAGCAGAGAGATGGTGTGGTCTGATTTATGTATGAGGAGATATAAAAGTAAAGCCATCGGATTTGTTGTTAGACAGTAGAAATACACACCCACCCTGTGACCGGCATCGTGCTGTTTTCCAATATATGATTCTCTGTTCCTTTTTGGCAAATGAGACATTGTATGTCCTCACCACCTTTTAATTAGGCTCGGCCACTTGACTTGCTTTAGGTAAAAAATAAAAGAGACTAAATCTGAGTAAAAGTAATTACTGGGCCGGGCGTGGTAACTCACGCCTGTGATCCCAGCACTTTGGGAGGCCGAGGCGGTGGATCACAAGGTCAAGAGATCGAGACCATCATGGCCAACATGGTGAAACCCCGTCTCTACTAAAAATACAAAAATTAGCTGGGTGTTTGGCACGCGTCTGTAGTCCCAGCTACTCGGGAGGCTGAGGCGGAAGAATTGCTGGAACCCGGGAGGCGGAGACTGCGCCACTATGCTCCAGCCTGGCAACAGAGCAAGACTCTGTATCAAAAAAAAAAAAAAAAAAAAAAAGTAATTACTGACACTTTTACAGAACTGCAGGTGAGCAACTCTCCAGCACACTTCTCCCTGCCACACAATGAAGGAAGTACGTGTCTATAAGTGGGTGGCATAAGCTCTAACCAGACATTCAAATTGAGCCAACATGTATAGAATATGTGCCCTCGGGAGTACCTAGATCTGTATCAAACTTTGTCATAAGGGAGAAAAAGCTTTATTTTTATTTTTAATTGATGATAAACAAACCAAACTACTGGGGTTTCTTATTCCTGCAGCATATAGTAGCCTCTCCTGACTAATATGAATACCTACTATCCTTGGTTTTCCTCCACTTGAATTTCAATATCCAACTTAAATCCCACTTGTTATGGAGCATCTTCAACAAGCATTTATTGAGTATCTAGCATGTGCCAAGGACTGTGTCAGCTCCCATATGACTACAGGAATAAATACTTCATCTCCCCCTCAACTTGCCAGAAACTCAAAAGACTAACAAAGAAAAGCATGCATTATTAATCATAATACAATGTGGTAAGGCTTGTATAAGAAGGAAAAACAGTGTATCATGGCCCACAGATGAACAATCCAAAAAGAGCTGAGAGTGTGACATTTAAGCAGGACCTTCATGTCCAAATGTAGCCCTGTTTATATTGCTGCATTTCACATCCCCAATAATCCCTCAAGATACGTAAAGCAAGTATCTTCACTTTCATTTTATAGATAAAAACAATGAAGCTCGAAGATTATAAAGAGCTTATCTGTGATGACCTAGTCATAGTTATAAAGAATCAAGCCTTGTCTTTGATTCAAAATTTAGTCTGTACTTACAAACAAGAGCAGCAAATAATGTGACCCTAGACTCCCTAAGTTAACTATAAAAGGCAAGAAGCTTTGAAAGCAAAATTCAATTTTGCAAAACTTTTCATTTAGCAACTTCATTGATTTTGATTGAATCACTTTGGAATCCCTGACAGTTTAATCAAAAGTTTACTTTGGTTAAAATTGTTTTAT
This sequence comes from Saguinus oedipus, assembly GCA_031835075.1. Classification (NCBI taxonomy): domain Eukaryota; kingdom Metazoa; phylum Chordata; class Mammalia; order Primates; family Cebidae; genus Saguinus; species Saguinus oedipus. The sequence goes on from CM063182.1 coordinate 79,502,391, forward strand.
TAAAAAACAAGACTAATTAGTTCGATAAAGAAGCTCACAGGGGGCATGTTTAAAATAATCATGAGCACAATCTGTTTTCAAATACTACACAATAATTAGGAAGAATCTATTTACATGTGAATGATCAAAGATCTCACCATGACCATAGTAACTTAGAGAAGGAACGGATTCTTAGACATTATTTAGCTAAATTATCTTGCCTGAAAATTTAAGGCGACTGATACTCAAGTTAAAAAAGAAAATGTATTAGACAATTCATTGTGAGCCTCGATACAGCTTCCGTAGGAACTGGAAAGCAACAAAAGCAGCATTCTTTGAAACTCATTCATAGTCAGTCCTAGTGTCTATGCGGGTATTATTGGCTTGGCATCCTCAGACTAGAGGTGACCTGAAAAATCAGGCAGAACCATAGGATCAAGACCAGAACATACAGTTAGGGAAGATACATCCTAGGACACAGATGACTCTAGCTGGCCGCACAGTCATCTTCAAGTAAATCCAAAAGAAGAAATTGGAGGCCACAGAAAGTAGTGAGGCCATAGATGATAAGCTTGCACAAGGCATAAGGAGTCAATAGGTCAATATTCAGATACCAGGCAGCAAGAGCAGAAAAAACAGGACCACATTTCTACTGGTGTTCAGAGTGAACCAACGTGCGAGGCTTGTCTTGCTTATCTCCACATGGTCTTCTATATACATAACCTGTCAATGTTCTCCATTTTTGAGCCTTTATAGTATTATATACCTCTCATTAACCATTTAACACATATATTGTTAAAAATTGTTTTACTGAATGTTTTATGCATATATAAATTATTTATACATTAATTGTTAATTATACTGTCTTGGAAGAAAATATATTTATTTCACTTAGTTTTTTGACCATTTTGTACTCATTATTATTGGTTTAATTGATTCATTAATATTCAATTTCTTTATTGCTTCTTACCATTCTCATAAGGGATCAGGATGTCTCAGGCAAGCTTTTGCTGAAGCCATTTTGTCATAGCACCTTCTAGATTGAAGCCCTAGTATCCAGGGTGAACGGGTGGGTAATCAGTGATCTTCTCTAGCCTAAGGTTCCAGCCCAAGTGGTAGCTGTTTGTCCCCTCCCCTATGTGAGCAGTACTCATGTGTCACTTTTGACATAAGGAGGCAAAACCAGAATATTTTCTGGGAAGAAATTCAGACTTCGTCAGATTCTATTTTTGTCCTCAAATCAGCAGCTTCTGTGTTTAATTAAGAAGAAAATAGAGTCACTCCAAATATGAGTTAAGAATAAGCTGACATATCCTGGTATTATATTAAGAAACATTCATGGAAACTTGCTCCAAAATGACAAAAATGCTCTCAGAATGTAAAATAAAACAAGCTCATTCTTCATTTAGAGATAGTCATTATTAATTGGTAATGCATTAAAGATAAACACAATCCAGTGAAATCCCTGTATTATAAGACTTTGAAATCAAAGTTCAGATCATAAAGTCTTCCTCACATGCACTTTTGTACACTTTTTCATTAGAACATGGTCTAAATAGAAGACCTAGATAGTAGTTTACATCACCCTACTTAACTAGGTGTGTGACTTTCAATGTGTTGCTTTACTTCTCTCAGCTGCAATATTTTATTCTAAGAAAAAAGATATTGGGAAAGATGAGCCCTAAAACTTTGCAAGCTGTAATGTCCCACAGTGTAGATGTTAGAGTAACACCTTGAAATTGGAATCTTCTCCTTCTTCCTTCATGAAATATACGATTATACACAACAAACACTCACTTCTGCTATTCTTATTCCCCTCCTTCCTACCATCCAAGCTCAACCTCTTACTAAAAAGTTACTGGCTTGATAAATGAAAGAAATAAGCAAAGCCATTTATCCTGAAAATACCCAGCTGGTGTGAGATTTTGGTCTACAGTACATACTAATTAAATAGAGAAGCATTTGAGATTAAAAAAAAAAAACTTAATTTACTAATTAAATGACAAGTGCTCTTCTCAAATTGTCCCTTTGGCTTACTGTGCATTTCAAGAATTAATTAACAATGCAATCAGGCTACAGTTGTGTAATGCCAATATGGATGTGATCTGAAGATGCAGCTTCTGTTTTCCATGATGACTTCCTTTTGTTGTTGTTGTTGTTGTGTTAAGTGGGAGCTGCACCCTAATGAAGATACTGGGTCTTCCAATTTGTTTGTGTGAAATTAAATTGAGTTTGTAGAGTCTTGCAAGCTCTGCACACAACTCAATGATACATTTAATGGTGCATTGCCTAGCCCCTGACACAGGCATGTGTCTTGATTAGATTTCTTTAATCGTTTACTAGAAATGAGGAACATAAAGTCGGTTTGGGTTTTGATGATGTCCATATGTTGAACACTTTTGAACTGGGTGATAATAATGCCTCTTGGGTGTGGAACCGGCTCATCTGATAGACTGAGTTCAAAGTAGGTTAATGCCCCGAGGTAATGAGGAAAGGAAAAACAGTAATGTGCCTTCTCTTTTTTTTCTGCTTTGAAATTTGAGGTGGCCAAAAGAGCTGTGTTAAAAAGTAGAATGTGAATGTTGTTATACTCAGATTTGGTTACTTGGTTTTTCTTCCTTCTTCCACATTCTGCCCTGCTCTCATTCCACCACTCACCCCGCCTGAAAAAAACACACAACATCGTGCACATACTGCAGCCCTGGCCTCAGCTGTGACTGGAAGACAGTGAAGTGCTGCCAGTGGGTCCCCACTGAGAACAGGGAGGTGGGAGGAGTTAACAGTCAGAAGAGGAAGGCTGATGATAAGGTTGTCCTATTGGGTACGGTCATGTCCTGCAAGGAAGTTCAATCACCAAAAAGTGCATCTCTAAGTCCTGGAGGAGCCATGGGCAAGAGTTTAGATCTTGCTCTCTTTTTTATCAAAATTTGCTTTGAGAGTCATTTTTAAAATAGCCATACTTTCATTACAATAATTCTTAGTCTGTGAGTTATTTTTCCACATCTTTGTACTTTGAGCTGACTATTTAATATATGGCACATGGCTTTTTCCCTCCATAAAAAGGAATCTTAGACTTCATGTCAGTTGGTCATGGTTACCCTTTCAGAGAAGGAGTAGAAAACATTCTCCTGGAATATCATCGGTTATTTTACATAGGGCTGTTGGGGAAAGTAGAACATTGGGGTGATATAGTACTTTCAAAATAGATGCTTTTTATTTCATTACAAAAACCATGCTTCACCTAGTGATATGCATCATTCCTTCCAGACATCAGACATCTAGTTTCCTTGATAGCTGTAGACACTCTTACCTTGACTACAATGCCTTGAATTTCTGGTCATTGAAATAAATAGATAATCAGTGAACTAACTGTTTTTCAAAAAACAATAGTAATTAACCCTCCATAACTTCATGAACAGGAGTGATCTAAATTGTGAAGTCCAGGGAATGTTAAAGTAAATTATATTATCTTAATTCCAGTTTATCCGAGTGTTTTTCAAACTAACACCTTATTTTTCTTGCTCGTTTTGGTGATTTTTCTGGATAATTTCATTTTATCTTGGCACTTGGAAAACAAATCTGTGAGGAAGGCAGAGCATGTATTTCAGTATCTGACCTCCATTATCATGTTCTGTTTTGCATTTATTTATTCATCCATCTATTCAAAAACATTTATTATAAACAGGATAATAACAACCATAATAGGTATAATTTCTGAGTAGTTAAATTGTTGCACTGTGTTTGAAATTAGAGACACAAAGATGAGCAATTCACAGTTTCTGTTCTTAAGAAATGTGAAGTGTAATGGAAAAGACACCTGCATAAACAATAGTACTAAAATGTGTTCAATAAAAGAGAAATAACTGAGAAATACGGGAACACAGAGCAGAGGCATTTAACTCAGCCCCAGGATCCAGCAAGGTTTTCTGGAGGGGGGGACTCTATTTAGTAACTTCCACAGTGCCAAATTCAAGGTTTTGATATTTGAGATGACACAGTGATTAAAAGCTGACCTTGTTCTCATGGACCCTGCAGACAATTTAGAGAAATAAACTAGTAATCAAGCAATTAAACCTCAGTTCTAAGGTGGCATACATCAAACCAACTTTAAAGTGGAAGGTCAAGAATGCTTACAAACTCAGGCCTGAAGAATCAGTAGGACTCTAGGTTGAGTTGGAAGAGTGAACAGAATAACAGAAGGGAAGTTAATTGCAGTCTCATAAGCAAGTGCCATGAAAGAACACAGCATTTTCAGAAAACTGCAAAGTCCTATTAGAATTCTTCACAGCTGAAATCTGAAATGTAAGGCAATTCATAGACAGAACTGGTAAACGGTTATAGTGGCTGGGCAGGCTACAAAATAATTTTTACATTAGTTCAAGATGTTTAGACTGTATCCTTAGGACAAAGACAGCTATAGAAGGGTTTCTAAGAGATCAGAAGCACAATCATTATGTTTTAGATTACTCTGACCTACTGTGACAAAACTTGAGCTACAATCTAGGCTGTAGTTTTTCCCCAAGATTATGCTTTGAACTCACCACCACAGCTTTCTTTGTCAGTGGTGGGTTCTTCATGTCACCTTTACAGAATGGCTTTTTTGGGGAAAAGATATGATTATGAAGGTTGTTCTCTCCAGCTATGATTATTATTTTTCTTGTACATCTAAAACAGAATATCTCATTCCCTTTTAGAACTTGTGTTCAGACAATTACTCTATGACAGTTTTCAGGTGTTTAGTGAGTAAATAACCTTTAATAACATTATTAGAGAATTGAAAAAATACTCTGAAGGTATAGGTTAGGGTAACATAATTTTTACATTCCCAAATAGCTGAACAAATTATATGCTGTGAGAGATTGCTCTAGAAAAAAAAAATGATGCCCCATATTAACCATGTTTCTAGCTTCTGTAAACTTGATGTTTCAACATCTTCCATGCATGCTTATGCCAGAAACTCTTTGTTCTGGACAACCTGATAATCTGCCTAAATCACCTCACCTTGGCTTTTGGCCTTCCTCATCATCCCGCCTCCTCAGGTGGTATCCTCCTTCTGAGACTGCACTTTTCAAATATAAACCAAGCAGCCCAGGTTTACACTCCCAACCAATTAGGTTCTCACAAGCCAGGCCACTATACATCTACCCTAGTCACCCTAGGTCCAGGTACAGAAAAACTAGGAACATTTCCTACACCTCTGAGGTGCTGACATTACTCAAACCAGCTGTTTCTAAGCCAGCTTCCTCCATTTATTCCATTACTTTCCATGGAAACCACAATAAACGCTCTTGCCCACAGTTCCCCACTCTCCCTCTGACTCATGACTGATCCTGCTCATTCCCTGGTCCCCCAAGACATGATGTATATTCTCCCTCTCTTGACATCTATAACTATAATAAACTATCTTTTCAATAGCAGTCATCTCCTTATCTATTGGCCTAACCATACCTAAATAATAACAAAACCAATTAAAACATGCCCTCACTATGAAACTGTTAAGTATGTTTATCAAACATACTTAGTTTGTCAAAATGCTTTAACATATGGAATCTCCTTTGATCATGCTGCTAATCCTCTGAGTGAAGTGGTTCAGCTGTAACACCTCCTTATTTGCAGAAGAAGAAAGGCACAAAACCATTAATTTGTCCAGAGTCACGTGGCTATTTCCAGAGCCAGAACTGGAAAGCAGATGCCCTAATCTCATACAAGGCTCTGGGTACTGTGCCACGCCTGGCTGTCTCCTAAGGAGACACAGCAAACAGATTTTTGTACTAACAGCCCTTGGAAATAGGAGCAAAATGGAGTGTGGAGCCATCTGACATAGTGGCATGTCTAATTAATCAAAATATAAACTAAATGTAATAAATCAAATTAATTAGGTAACAAATGTTTCCAAGTACCATAAATGTGTTTTTCATAAATTTATTAGTGAATAAAATGATTCATGTGTTATTAATATCATCTAGACATATAATTTCTTGATTTAAAAAATCCTTAAAAATGCTTGTTGTCTGAAATAGATTCTGCCAGTGTGTTGCTATTAGTTTCATTTAGTTTGTGAGTAAAACCTTTATTTTATATAATACAAAGGTGCACAAATAGTAAAAGTGAATTTATCACATTGTAAATTAAGGGGAAGAGTTGGATTGCATATTAGATATAATCGAATCCATTTTTTAAATATTTACATAAAAGAGAACCCTATTTTTCTTAAATGCTATATTTCAGTAAGTGATGGATTCAAAACAAGCTACAGTAGTTTGAATATTTGTTCATGCCCTTTCTGTGTTAAGATTATACTTTTCTATCCTCCGGCAGGAGACTCTGTGATCCCATCCACTGGAATGAGCAAAGCATAATACCCTGCTCCATTCATGTTAAGCTGGAATGTATGACTTTCACTGACCAACGTAATGTGGGAAGAAGAGTCAGTCCTTTCATTCTGTGCTGAAATCTCAATATGCATCGTGTATTTCTGTGTACCCTCTTGCACTCCTGTTATTCAATAAGAGAATAAACCAGGACAAGCAACTGGCTCAAGTAGGTCGGCGTGCAGCCTGATATGGTAATGTGGGCCTGTAGTCTCAGCTACTTGGGAGGCTGAGATGGGAGGATTGGATCACTTGAGCCCAAAAGTTCAAGTCTGTCATGAGCTACGACTGTGCGACTGCAGTGAGCAAGATTATAATCTTGCCACTGCACTTTAGCCTGGGTGACAAAGCAAGATCCCATTATAAAAAGTAAAGAGAGAGAGAGATAAAGAAGAAAGAGAGAGAAAGAAAGAAAAAAAAAAGAAAGAAGGACAGAAAGAAAGAGAAGAAAAAGAAGAAAAAACAAGAGAAAAGAAAAGAAAAGAAATCAGGAGAAGACCTGTGGAAGAGATCTAAACCCAAACTTTAGTCTGGAGTTAAGCCTAGTGGAGCTCCAGTCAAGCACCAATCAAATTGCCAAAGTAAGAATTAGGCAAAACAAATGGAAAACATACTGAATTTTGCAGTAATTCTTGCAAAGCATTATTGTAGCAATAGCTGCCTGGTATACTATGCCATCTATTTTTCGTCTTCCATTCCGTGAATCTTTTGATTGCAAATATGTTCATCTTTATGAATTTGGTTTAGCTATATGTAATGTTTTCTAAAAAGGCATGAAATCCCTCAGGAAATGTAATCGCATTTACTTTATTTTGGGGTTCTTGATATACTATCCAGGCAAATAAAACCTGCCAAGCACAAAGTGTACTGGGAATAACCAAGAATCCTATGTTGAACTAAAAATATTTTTCTTTCTGTATCTTTTTAGGCAAGAGCAGCCTGTGTATATGCTGAGTAGCTCACTTTTCTACTCCAAGTTCCTTGAGAACTAAGCCAGGCAGCACATCTCCTCCAAATTATTCTTAAAGTTGCTTATATGGTTTTTAAATCTGATTTCGGTAACTTAATTATAATCCTCACTTTTAGTACCCTTGAAGAGTCAGTCCTCTTAGAAAAAAAAGTATTGCTTCTTAAAACATCCCATATAAATGTATAAAATGTTTGAATATGTATATATAAAAAGATTAGTAAGGTACCTCATGTACCCAATTAGCAAAGATAATTGTATGATTTAAGAAGTGATTCCAGGCTGAGTGAAGTGGCTCATTCCTGTAATCTCAGCACTTTGGGAGGCTCAGGTGGGTGGATCACCTGGTCAGGAGTTCAAGACTAGCCTGGCCAAAATAGTGAAACCCCCTCTCTGCTAAAAATACAAAAATTAGCTGGGTGTAGTGGTGGGTGCCTGTAATCCCAGCTACTCAGGAGGCTGAGTCAGGAGAATAACTTGGACCAGGAGGAAGAGGCTACAGTGAGCTGAGATCATGCCCCTGCACTCTAGCCTGCAAGACTCCATCTCAAAAAAAAAAAAAAAAAGCTATGATTCATCAGGACAAATAACATTGCACCATTTCAAGGGAAAAAAACTGAGGCCAGGAAAAATTGTTTAGGTCATGCAGCTAGTTAATAGACTGCTCCAAATCTCATGCTGTAGCCACCTGGAAGAGGTGGGAGCTAGGAAGAAGGCACTGGCCTGAGAGCAGGGGTCAGAAAGGAGATACAGCAACTCTCTGACAGGCCACCCGCAACCAAAATGAGGGAAAAAAAAATACCTTCCTGTTCTGCAGTTTTCTACCAGTGCTGCCCGAGCCAACACTAACCAGAAACAAGTGGCAAGAGAGTTTAAGAAACAGAATTTTCAAAGGTCTGTGCTCTGCTGCACAGAGCATAGCAGAACAGAATAAAGTCAGGAATCCAAGAGCTGAGACTATGTAGGCAAATGACAGACACCGGTCCCTCCTAGACTGTAAACATTTCCAAGAAACAAATTTTGAAGGGATTTCTTAACTGAGAGCAATGCCTGGTTTTCATGGGAGTCAGGTTAGCCTGACACAGTGGAAGGAGTAACTATTGCAGGTGGGGATTGAGGTGAAGAAGAGACTCTGAAACAGGATATATAGCCTGTCTAAAAGCAAACTTTGCATCCATAGGTATTTGTTGTGGTTGTTGTCTAGCAAGCTCTGTATTTATGTTCTGTACCATTGATTCAAGGTTGTTTATCCCTTGACAATCCTAATAACCTCTCTCCCCACCCCCTACCCCCTTTCAAAAAGCGTGTGTGTGTGTCTGTGTGAGAAAGAGAGAGAGAGAGAGAGAGAGAGAGAGAGAGAGAGACAGTGTGTGTGTGTGTATGGGTATACGTACAAACACATCAAAATCAATATCTCACACAGTCATGGCAGAAGGCTTGGCTCAAATTTCTTCCAGGCTGTGTTTGATCAATGAAGGAGACACCAGGGCCATGCGTTGGTCCTGCGCGCCTGGCAGCTTCTCCAGAGCTGAAATCCAGTGTACAAAGAACATGCTAGCTAGGGGCATAGGAAGGGAATGGAAAAATACTCCTGACAATGTGTCTAATTTCTTTCAGATGTCTCCCATCAGCTAGTTGTTGGCATGCTTTCCTGTTTTCCATTAGTACCTTTTACAGTCACATCTTCAAATATGAGATGAGTGAGAATAGAGATTTTTAAAATGACTGTCATACATCCATATTCATATATACCCACAGAGAATACAAAAACTTATAAACACACTTATAAAGTGCAACCACACATAAAACATATACACATATATGCTTTAAAGAAAAAATTGATTACCTTTTACTTAATTAACTTTGATTTTTCTGTCTCATCTATTGGTGCCTACAGAAGAAAACAATAATAAATCATTTATAAAAATGGCCCAATCCTTTCTACTGGGAAATTCAGTTAGGCAGAATTTCTCATAAATTGTTTAGAATAATGCAAATCTCCAGTGATTTTTCTCTGATATGTATGTTTCAAAGAAGTATCAACCACAAGCTTTGAAAGATGATTTATTGGGCGTGAGGGAATGAAATTTGCCAGGGGAGGAAGAAGAAGATGTGTTGAGAAAATCTGTGCATTTTAACAAATAAGGATATAAATTCCTTCCCCATATCCTTGCTAAAGAACAGAGACTCTGTCCCTTTTGGAAAACAAAAACAAAGCACTCAACCAGTAGCTAGAAACTACAAACAAAAATATTGATGCCTGTAAGTAAGTAAATAGCTAGGTAAATGGATAAATGAATAAATAAAATAAGTCCTGTTCTTTCTCCCTGGCTTTCCAGAAGTTTTTCTCTTGCAGGAGACTTAGGTTGTATTAACACTAGATCTCCCAAGCCAGGCATTGTGAAACACTCCCTTGCTAATCAGCTGAAGAAGAAACAGCTTTTCAGCCCTGGCTTTTGTAAAGTACCATGTCTCTGACAAGATTTACCCTGAACTCATTACTTAAACATGAGTTGTCCTGTTTTTTTCCTCCTAAGCAAATCAATTTTTCCAATAAAAAATTCAAGGGGAAGGCTTAACTTACCTATGAGAAATAACTATCCTAAAGGACATAAAATATGCCTTTTAAAATAATACAAATGACATACCAGTTCATTGCCATTTATTTAAATTCAAGGCCTATCTCCTCTGTACCTTAATTTTATCATCACACAAGAAAGTTTGCAAATATTTTCCTCATTATAGTAAAGTTGTTTCTTATGAATTTCTGGTGGTAGTGAAGGTCTGTCCATTATATGCTATCACTTATATTTTTTAACATTTATGAAAACATTGCATGCTATTAAATGTTCTATAAACTCATGTCAAAAGCTCAATATTCTATAACATTAATATACCTCATTTTATTTAGCCAATAACCTAACGTTGAAAATTTAAATTATTTTCATTTTTCTTCTTCATTACAAACAATGCTGTGATAATGTAAACATCCTAATAGAAAAATTTGAAAGTATAATTATGATTAATTCTTTTAGAAACATTTCTAAATATATAATTACTGGGTCAAAAAGTATGCACATAAACCTCTCAATACATATTTCCTGCTGACACCTTGAAAAGTTCACCAGTATTTATACCCATTAATAGCAGAAAACCGATCACTTATTTATTGTATATCTGCCAGTTAAACATTGTTACTTATAATTTTAATCTTATTTTTAACATGCATTTTGATTACAAATGAAATAATTTTCATTTATTTAATCATCTTTATGTGCTGATTTGAGAATTCTTATTCATATTCTTCAATAGTACCAAAATATATTAATTTGTATCTGCATCAGGTTCAATGCTGAGAATTTGAGATGTAGAGGTGAACTAAACAAACAAGAACTGTGTCTATAAGAAGCTTATAATTTAGTGAAGAAAGAAGATGTTAACATGTCATCTCCCAGGTGTTAAAAGACTTAAAAGGCTGTAATGCTTCAAGGGATTTTCTGATCTAGAGAGAAAAAGATGCCCCCATTGATGAAAAGTGGTCAATTTATTTTTTTGTCTCTGTTACTTTTTATTTTTAAAAGTTGTTTATTTAAAAATCATTACTTCCCAGCAGATATATGTAGAAAGTACTCCCACTTTGCTGTCTTTTAATTTTGTTATAAATTTTTCTCTTGCCAAATGTAGCCATTAACTATCATATAATTTAGCTGTAGGTCATACTTAGAAAGGTCTTAGAAATCTTTACCAACATTTTTGCCAATCATGTTTGTGTTTTGTTATATTTTAGTTTTTATATCAAATGTATTTTATAATACGGAATGAGACAATACAATGTTTTCTGGGTTTTTTGTTTTGGCTTTAAAGATGTTTTTTAACTTCAAATGATAACAATCCAACTAACCCAATATTTAATTTTTAATGATCCAATTTTAATTTAGTTAGCTGACATAAGTTTATAATATGCAAAATTATTACTATGCTTTCTAGACTTATATAAATTTCATTTATATGTGTCAAACCAATTAGTGTTAGTAATTATAGTTCTATATATTCTTCTAATCTTTTATAAGACCTTCATCAATACAGTTGTGTTTCAAAAACTGCTTGCATAGTCTCATTGAGGATATTCTTATTTGAATTGCCTTGATACTATATATCAATAGAGGGAGAACTGACATATGCCCAATACATATCACCACAGAGGATATTCCTTCTCATGGGCTACCTTTAGGCAGTTCAAGATTAATTATTATACTTTTACCTCTTATTCGTCCTATCATACCACTTGCACTTCTTGTTTATATTATCAAGGATTTAAGAGCTAAAATAAAATTAGTCAATTTTGACATAGTATGCATTGGATTTCTAGAATTAACTCTGGCATATTTACTTTAAAGCTACAATTTATTATCAACTCTACATTTGATTTATAATAATTCTCCATTCATGAGTTCTCTATGTTTTCTTATTTCACAGAGTGCTAAAGTATATCATCCCATAATTATTTTTAGTAGAATGTGTGTTTATTGTATATTTTGTAATCTTAATGCTTAAGAACATCTTGTTTCTCTCAGATACCAACAATGTGGCTGAGTATGGAATGTTTTCGTTACAATTATTTCCCTTCAAAATCTGTGGACATATATTGGTTAACTTTGGGTATTTAGGATTGCACACACAAAAAAATCTGCAATCAGCCATCATTAATTGTTGTTATTAGTATCATTTGCTTTAACTAGCTCATTTTTGGCTTAATATGATTTTATTTTCATTTTAAAATTAAAAAATTAAGCTTGCCTCTTGATATTGCTCTCTTTTTAAAATATTTCTTGGTTTTGAATGCTACAAAAACAAAGTAACAATTTTAAAAGTGTATTTCTTGGTGGATGGTAATTTGCAGGCTAGACAGGAGTTTGCTTATGCAATTCTTTAAACACAGTTTCAACTCTATCTATTTAGGTATATATATCGCATTTCTTCTCCAATCCTGTTCGTGGTTATCATTTAACTGAACAGCAAGTTCTTCATTATCCTTCTGTTCTTCATTACTCCTTAATTTTGCAGAAAAGATTTTTTTCCATGCGATTTTTTCTAATCTCAGATTTTTCCTTCTTTATGATTGTTTTCTCTGCCTTCTTGAATATTTATATAAACATAGCCATGTTCCAAAATTTCTTCTGCTTTCTGTAGGAAATCAGAGTGACGATTTTTTCCAAATCATTACAGGAGTACCTGCTTAGATTGTGTAGTACCTTTTTGCACAAAATTTTATTTTTCTCTATTTTATTGAGAGGTTCTAACATAGCCCTGCCACCATGCCAGCCAACTTTTTGGTGCACTTATATACTCTGAGGGTTCATTCTACCAAAGTCACTCTATGCTTGCTGTAACTACAGGATCCAGACAGAAGCTGTCTGCTTAATGGAATGGATTCCTGAAAAATATGCATTCCAGCCCAAGCTTCTTAGCCAATGCAAACATCAGCTCTTGGCAAAAAAGGCCTTGCTTTGTGGAACTGGTTTTCTCTCTGTCATCTGTTTGATAGCTATTCCCTCTGGAAAGAGGTTCTGCCACAAAGGTAGGACTTTGAACTGGTGCAAGCAGATTGTTTCACTATCTGGTTTGCTGCCAGCTGACCAGAATAACCCTAGTATCTGCTTTCTACTTTTCAAATTAGGAGTGTCAATGAAGTTTTGACATGGATTCCTTAATTACTTCCTAAGTAAACTGCTCTTTAATAAAGAGAAATGTGAAGCCCTTTGGCACTTTTTCAAGCAGAAATTCCTTAACAGTTTTTGCATATGAATGGCATCACCTTCCAGGGCTGTTGCAGACTCTTTCCTCATATTTCAGGTCTCTTCCATGGAAATTATTGGAATAATGATTTAGTTGCCTTTTTAAATGCTGCCAGGATAAACAGAAGTCTGCAATCTACTGAGAGTTAGAGAACTACATTTCTTAAGAGAAAGCAAACATCAAACTTTTCAAGAATTCCAACTGGATGTTGCTGTGAAATACTCTGAATTTATGAGGGTTGACAATAAGGCCTCATTATTCTTAGCAATACCTGGAGAGTAATTACTTTATAGATGAAAGAATAATATCCTCAATCAGCCCATATTTATTAAATAGCTATGATGTGCCTTACTCATGCCAAGCTGTGAGTGGAATCCAAATATGTATAACGTGAAGCTGTATTCCTTGCCTGCAATTCATTAATTTTCTAATTACAAGGACACAATATGTTTAATGAACTAGCTGATAAATAAGAATATATTAACAGATTTTTGCAATTATTTAGTTTCATACAGTGTCTAAGTTAGAGTGTGGATATAGTGAATGGTAACATTGTTGGCAAAAGTTGGACTTAAGCTGTACCTTAAAGGACTAATGATAGAAGGATAGAATGAAAGGAAAATTCCACTTGGTGAAAAGTAAAATAATAATAATTATTATTATAACAACAATCACCACAATCTACCACCTCCCAAGCACTTTCTGGCATCTTCTCAACTGTCTTATGTGCTAACATGGTATCCCCAACTCAGGGGGAAAATGCTGAGGATTTAGTGAATGATACAGCCTAGATTTGAACACAGACTAACTAGATTCCAATGCCTATGACTTGGAATCTTACTTCACAAGGACCGAAGAGTCATTGCTAAGGGTAAATATCGAATATATGGGGATCAGCAATTATTCAGTATAAAGATAAAAATGATGAGTACTCATGGGAGGATTTGTCAGAATGTTGTTTTATCAACAGCATTTGCACTTAAGAAGACCTGGATGTCATTCATATCCACAGGATGCAGTCTGAGTGGGTAGTTTACTAAGTATTTTCTATTACTAGTAGAACATTATCCTTTATATTCTACCTTTCAGGAGATTTTCTTATTGCTTTTCTTATATGGGGCAAGCAGAGGGAAGACCTAAAAAGCATAAAGAAGCTGACCTTCATGTTGTGTTCTCCTATAGTGTTATTATGGGGAAAAGGTGAATTGACTGCCCCTCAGGGCACAACATGGCCTGGATTTGGGCAACTGGAAATAATGAGGAGCTGTGACTGAGAAAATTCTCTACACATTTGTGTTGAACTTACTTGACATTTAGTGTCTTTACAAGGAGACCAAAGGGAATTAGGAAGGATTTATTTTTGTGGCTCTTACTCCCAGTGGTTTAGAATTAGCTTAACATTTTATAATACTACATGGAGGGACTGAGCCATGTTTTAAATTCCACCTATTCTTCCTGAGTGAATAGAGTTTTTCATGCATCATTTCTGATTGTCTTGAGAAATAACAGAATCAAGATTTGTTCATATGGATCTGATGAATCTTGCATAATCTTTCAATCTTTCTATACCTTCCCTCTCCCATTCATTGCTTTAATCAGACTGGTTTAGATTTCCCCCCTGGTTTATGCATTATCTTCTTTTTTTAGAGACAGGGTCTTGCTCTGTTGCCCAGGCTGGAATGCAATGGAGTAATCATGGCTCATGACTGCAGCCTTAACCTCCTGTGCTCAAGCTACTTACTCTCTTGCCTCAGTCTTCTGAGTAGCCAGGATTAAAGGCACATGCCACCACATCCAGTTGATTTATTTTTTAAAAAATTGTAAAGATGAGGTCTCACTATGTTACCCAGGCTGGTATCAAACTCCTGGCCTTAAGCACTTAGGCAATCAAATTACTGAGATAACAGGAATCATTGACTGCACCTAGTCTCCCTGATTTATGTTGCTGTGTGTTTACAACCTCCCAACCCACAACCACAATCTCATTGTGTCCACTCCTATGCATACATTGCAGAAAGATAAACCTCTTTGATTTTGACATATTTTTGTAATATCACTAAAATAATGTCTAATATGTAAAGAAATAAAATCTAATGAAAATTGCTATACATTTTAAATAATTCATATTTACCAAAATATAAATAGGGTTGTTTTTTCTAGTCCCTTTCTTAGATATTCCCATGTAAATATTCTCGGTTTAGTATTTATTCAACTTACCCGCATAGAATACCAGGGTAAATTACCCAGACTGTAACCCAAGGCAACTTTTACTTGGCACTAAGACTGGTAAGATTCTTATATCCTTCAAGTGTCCTGAAGATTTAGCCTGGTTTTTACATCTTAGTTCAATCTCTCTGTCTCTGAGTCTTTTACTACTTCTTTTCTATGGCCAGCAAAATATTTGTCATTCCTGCTCTGTTTCCTTAATTAATAAATGAAAAGGCACATTTCTTCCTCCCCATTGGTTTCTTACTATGCTGCACTGAACTGCAGTTACTCCTCCTGCTAAGGTCTGTCACTGATTCCTAAAAGCTGTCTTCTCTGCTTTTCCTCATTTCCACATGGCTTGACTTATACCTGCAGCATAGTCCACCTACGAAGATTGGTGAAAAGTTGGCTTCAAAAAACTCTGTTTATTCATGTTGAAGATCATGTAGCTTTGAGAGCAGGTGGCATCTTTCTGGCACCCTTCTCAAATTCCATTGTTCCTTTCTAGTATGCAAGATGAAGTGACTTCTTTCCATTTCAAAACTTAGTTCTTATTGAATCACTAAGACAATGCATATTTCCTGCCTCAAGTTGATCTTAATGTTCAGCTTTCATGAAAACAGAGGTTTCAGCCTTGCTCTGGACCTAAGGCTGATCATTCTTCAGAAGATGCAGCATACTGCCTCATACGAAGGCATTTATTCTGGAGACTTATTTTGTGACCTGATTTTATTAATTTTTTTTTAATACTTAGAGTACAGATCAATAATAGAAAAATGGTGTAAATTTGAAATAACAATACTCTCAGCTGAGAGCAAGAACAAGAGGGTGGTTCTCCTCTTAAGCCTTCTTAAATTTGACCAATGTGACTTTTATCAAATAACCTTGCTTAATTCCCCTAGTTTAATCATTTTCATTTTCCCCTAACTGTATAATACTTGCTTTTATCATTCTTTTTTCTTTCTTTTTTTTTTGAGACGGAGTTTCGCTCTTGTTACCCAGCCTGGAGTGCAATGGCGCGATCTCGGCTCACCGCAACCTCCGCCTACTGGGTTCAGGCAATTCTCCTGCCTCAGCCTCCCGAGTAGCTGGGATTACAGGCACGCGCCACCATGCCCAGCTAAGTTTTTTTGTATTTTTAGTAGAGACGGGGTTTCACCATGTTGACCAGGATGGTCTCGATCTCTTGACCTCGTGATCCACCTGCCTCCGCCTCCCAAAGTGCTGGGATTATAGGCGTGAGCCACCGCGCCCGGCCCGCTTTTATCATTCTTATGGTATTTGTCATGTATTTTTTTTTTTAATTGTCTTTATCTGTGTCCCAGTGTTTTCTCCTAGAGTAAAACCTTCCTGAGGGCATAGCTGCATCTTACACTCTTTCGCTCTCCGATGTTATCAATGTCTCCGTTCTCTAAGCTAAAACTTACCAAATACTTTAGAAAACATTCTCAAAAAGGCCCTTATTTTTTTTTTCCATTTGGGTCAAGTCAATCATTCATTTTCTCCTCTTTCATAAGAGAGGGTCTTCTAATATTCCCAGAGAAAACCATTTACCGTTATGAGAGAATCATTTTTTTAATTAATTTGTTCCAGTATCATGTGGCCTTCCAGAAATGCTATAAAAAATGTTGACCTATTCCTAACTCATAGTATTTCCTTTCGAAGCAGTTGCAGTCCTTTCTACTTTCTTTCAAATACCTCTATCAGTAACCCTCTCAATTTTAGTCACTTGATCTTCAATTTCTCAGGAAATAGGAGCAGTTAAGAGTAAGGCTTCCACATTCCCTGCATTATCTCCAATCTATATTTCTATTCATTTTTTTCCTATCTGAATCAAGGAAGCTTATCCACCTTTTTAAAAAATTACCAGAACACCTCTCTACCTGTGCCATTAGTTCTATTAAATCTCTTTGGGGCATTTTCTACCAAATACTTCATCTTTCATTAATTGCTCCTTCTCTATAGGTCTCATTATTTTATCTGATAATTAATTTATAAGACATCCACAGTTTAATTAAACTATCTCCTCACTATCTCCTCTACTCTACTCCCCACTTAAGCCACAGTTTATTTCCTTTTAGTAACAGTGTATTACAATTTTCATTCCATCTTCTTACTTATCTTAAACTCTACGTACATTTTTACCCCTATAGTCCAGTGGAAACTACTATAACAGAAGGTCACCAAAGGCCTGCTACAAGTAAAATCTCATGACTTTATTTCCAGCCCTCTTCTTTCTGGATCTGTGATAATTTTGATTGAGGATTTGACCCTTTTGTCCTTCTACATTTTGTAACTTTTTTCCTACAAGGCTTTATGAAATAACTTACCCATTAGCTTTTTCTACCTCGTATTACTTTTTCTCTTTTGCTCCTTTACTGGTTATTGCATTAGTTTTAGTGTTTTCTAGGGTCCTACCTTTAGCCATCTTCAATGACATTAATAGTAACTGAGATCTTTACTTCTTTTCTACGTCAGTGCCTGTTCTATGGTTTTTGAAAGAATGATATTGCAGGAAGCCAGCACAGTAAACTAGTGAATTAAGTAATTCTCTCATACTTATTTATAAAAATAACATCTAAAATTTAGGAAGGTAGGTAACTTGCCTACAGAGCTAGTAAGTAGCAGAGCTGGTGTTAGTGTCTAAGCATGCCCATTCTTCAAACTGGGCAAAAGTTTCTTCATGAATAATTTTATCTACGTTAATGATGCTAATTATTATCTTTATATTTCCGGTTCTAAGATCTGTATCTCCAAACTTGACTTTGCTTATACCCCCAGATGTCTATTTCTACATGCCTTATAGATCTTGGGTTCCATCAAACTTTCTAAACTTATCGTTGGCCACTATATAAAGGTCTGGTCAAATCATTCTGGAACCTGATGCTCATGACTCCCTACCTTGGTCCTGCTTTGCTGTAGAATGCCTAATCTGTATATGTGCCCCACAAGGTAAACCAAATGACCCCTCAGATTTTTAAGGTCAATATACCTCAAATATTTTTTCTTGTTTCTAGCTTCCCCTGACTTTCACATGCAAAATTAATTTAACCGACATCAGTATGCCATAAGAAATTTAATGAATATAGCTACATTATAATACTTAACACATAGCATTGCAGTTTTGCTTGCCACAAAATACTTTTTTTCAATTAATATATGGTAGAACATATTACTTTGTGATTGCCTTTTCACGTAGGGTAGGAATCAATATACTTTGCACATAGTATGACATCAGTAATTATTTCTTCAGTGAGAAAAATGAATGAATATCTCTCAAATTACATTTTAACAATGACAATTTTAGAATTGCCATGTGATCATTGTGCATCTCTGCCTGGTGTCATTAGCTAATTTAGGCTGCTAGGACATACCTCTATGATGTCAGAACTCTGCCCCACACTACTTCTGCCATGTCAGATGTCATCTGATGAAGATAACATTATGTAAATGATAATGTATATATTGAATAAGTACATGATGTAAATAAATCATTAAGTCAATATTCTTTCTTAAAATGCTTCTCTTTCATTTCTGCATATCCACTTTCTACCTAGGTTTCAGTAACCTCAGTTCAAAGGTAATCTCTTCCAGGAATCTTACCAAGAACATGCAGTTGAAAAAAAAATGCTATTGTAGCTCTGGTTGTATCTCTCCTATGATGTCTCCCTTTATTTCTTGCATCTACGATCTTCTACCAGTCTGTAAGATGCTTGAGGATAAGCTTCTCTTTCTTATTCTTTGTTAATATGCTTGTGCCTTGCAGAGTTTTTCGCATAGTAGGCACACAGTAAGAATAATTCACATGTGGGTAATCATAATTTCCTTTTTAAATAATCTTAGAAAAATAACTGACATCCTAGTCTTTTTAAGTCAATCAAAGAAACATCAATTAACTGTTAACACTATGCTCCACCTCATGCTTAGGTTCTAAAAGTGATATGGAAGAAAAACACAGATTGTATCTCTTGCAGCTTTTATAAAGTAGTTGGAGAGACAGAGTTTTATAAATGAACCTGGAGAGCCGTATATAATCAAATGAGCGATTTTTTCCAATTATATCATCACCATTTATATGATGGAAGAAGATTTTTTCTTGAGTTCTTAATTGTGTCCAATGATTCTGAACTTTAACAGCTGGAAATGAACAGTTTGACTGACAAAAGTTGTTGGAAACTCAGGTCTGGGAAAGAGTTCAAAGCACTGTGATTATCAAGAGTGGGGATTGTCAAAATCAAGTACAGCCCATGGGGAAAAAGCTCTCATCATGAAGACTATCTAGACAGGGAATGGAGATGAATCAATGCAATTGGAGATTCAAGCTGTGAAACTGGAAGCTATTTGGGTGAGGTTTGATGTTGAGGTCACTATTGAATTTAATGGCTTTGTATTGCTAACAGCAACCGCCAGGCAAGAGTTAGGAACAATTTGTCCCACTCTAGGAAGAGTGCCAATCTAAAGTGCGTATGTGTCCAGAATTCATCCATTAACCTCCTCTCTGACTCCAATAACATTTAGCTCTTGACCCTGGCAGTTTTCATAAGTGAGCTTTGTTTTAACCAAAAATTCAGAAAGTACTTATTGACCTTTGAAACATTGACTAGATAATTTATATATTTATTTTGAAAACAAAATGTGTGAGTATGCAACTATTTGTTTAAAATGGCAACTGGCCACTGATACAGCCTTATACAGTTTTATTTAAAATATCTGTGAAAATATAGAAAGGTTAGAAACTGAAAAATGAGTAAAAGTGTTCCCTAAAGACTAAAAATTTATTTCCAAAATCTGGAAACTATTAATGTTTATTATGAGCCTGATGGATATGGATTATTTGAAACAAATAATGCTTCTTGTGAGAAGATTGTAACCCCTTCCATGAGGAAGAAGGTTGCACTGTGGTTCATCCCTGGCTCCTGGGCTATCCACTGGCTTAGAGACACAGTCTCTATAGAGGAGAAAACAGAATGAGTGCCCTTCCCCTTGCTTCTATATAGTTGCTGCTTTTAAACATTATCTAAAACTTCACTTGTACCAAATTTAAATATCTTTAATTAAAGTTTAGTTATCTTAGTGCCTCAAGAGCCCAGGTGATTTAAGAAAATATCTATGTTAGAAAAACATGCTTCCTTTTCAAGACACTTTATTTTCATGTTTTGAAACCAATTATAATAACTTTATTACAGCAGGACACATTACTGTTATTTACCAAAAATATTATTAATAAAAAATGCTATGATGTCTATATTGTAAGATTGCTACCTAGATATGTGCAGAACACTGAGTAACTATTCTTGACAGCTGTATTTTACATTTGCAACACAAACCTTTTAGGTAGTTGTAATTCATTAAAACACAAAAATACCTAAGGACATCTTCATATGTGAGTTTCTAGCAAAGTAACTGTGCTCTGTCACTGAAGTAATTTGCGATTATCTTCCCCACTTCTTTGTCCTCTGATTTGAGTTGCTATAATATTACTGGTGACATCCTATCATATCACATTTTTAAATGCTATATATTTATAGGTCACGATCTTGAATATTAATAATTTCATGGTTTTTAATCTAATAAAATGGTAATGTGTTTTTAAGTAGATGGTTATTCAAAATGTTTTTACAGAAATTTTGATTTATTTAAATTCTTTCAGATCACTGAATGGGTAGTACATTTAAAACTATGTGTGGGTGAACAGAGCTTTCAGGGAAGATGGAGTGAATGTGCTTTCCCCTATTCCTCTCACTAAGTACAACTAAAATCTTGGTTGCAGTTGGATGTTATATGTAAAACAAATATAAGAAGACTAAAAGGTAGGGAAGAGAAAACACCAGTTAAGGACCTCAGGACCCAAGGATTAATATGGTGGTGAATTTCCGGGGTTTAATTATTATTCTTTTTTGGCTTCATATATCTCAGAATAGGATCTGAACAAGGCAGTAGCCCAGAATACACCAAGAAGTATAAACCAAAACCAAACTGAAACAAAAAGCCTTGACAAGAGTCTGCACACTAGCCCAAGACCAGAAAAAGGGCAGGCAAAATGTTATTACATTGGTGCAAAAGTAATCACGGTTTTTGTCATTAAAAGTAATAGAAGAAACTGCAATAATTTTTGCACTAACCTAATAAACAATGATCACCCTATTTTAGTCAAGTATCATGGAAAACTCCAGCCCCTGCTCATGCACTCCAATAAAACCCAGTGAGAATCCAAGAATTCCACACTCTCCAGGCTATAAGGAGGTAGCTCAGCCTCCCACTGTACTGGAATGGTCTCAGAGAGGGCCAGCAGGGAAGCAGGGAGGCAGAATTTCCATCCCTATAAGGTGGTGATGCGCACCCCACAGTACCATTCTGCGATCTGGAAATCACAGAGAGAAGAAACAAGACACCACAGCTCCTCCAAGCCAGAGAGGTGTCAGTGGAGGCTGAGTAGGGACCCCTCTCCATCAGCAACTAGAAGGTCCTTCCTCCTTGCCTTTCCCTGGAAGTATTGCCACAATACTTCCAGTCCTTTTGCCACACTTGAGGCAAATTATGAAAAGCAGAAAGTTTCACCAAAAATAGAAGATATGAAAAAAACTAAAATGGTAATTTTAAAACTTAATAGAATATTCAATATGTAAACTCCAGAGTAGAATAGCTATGACAGAGAAAAGAATCAATAATCTTGAAAACAAAGCAATAGAAAATACTCAATCTGAACAAGAAAGAGAAAATAGATGCAGAAAAAATAAAAGGAACTGAGACTTGCTTAAATGACTCTAAGTAAATATCAACCACTTATGTTATCAGAGTCTCAGGAGAGAGGAAAGAGAGCAGTATCACAAAAATTACTTGGGGAAATAACAATAGAAAAGTTGTTAAATTTGGCAAAATACATAAACCCACAGATTCAAGAGCCTGAGTCACTTCAAACATGATAAACTCAAAGAAACCCATGGAAGACACATCATAGACAAACTTTAAAGACAGGAAAATATGGAACGCAGAGAGAAAAATGACACCTTCTTTACAGGAGAAAAACAATTTAAATGATAGCGGATTATTCATCAGAAGCCAGAGTCTGGGAAGAAGTGGCACAACATTTTTCAATGCTAAAAAGAAAAAAAAATGCCAATCTTGAACTCCAAATCCAGTGAAAATATTATTTTTTAATAAAACAGAAATCAAGACATTTTTAGAGACAGAAAAGAGAATTTGTCATTAGCCAACCTATCACAAAATAAATGGCTTGAGAAATTGCTCTAAATAGAAAGGAAATAATTAAAGAAGGAATCTTGAACCATCAGGAGGAAACAAAGAAGAAAAACAGAATCAGTAAAAAATATGGGTAAATATTTAATACAATGCATGATCCTTATTACCTCAGCTGCTGTTGTTACTACAGGTAGATGGGACCACCTGGCAGTGCCCTGTTTGTGGACCTGTGTCTTAGAAAGCCTGGGGCTTTGATGCTGACACTACTATAGCAAGATGGGACCAAATGAGGGTGTTCTATGAAATGGGAAAGCTGGGGACTCCATTGATGCTGTTATCATCAGTGCTATGATTGTCAGTAGAACAAACCACCCACCAAGCCAGGGATGGAGCAGGGACCAATATGGCTGGGGCCCTGCTGCTGCCAATGGATTGTAATGCCCACAGGGGTATGAGAAAACTCTGCATGTGTTTTCTCTATGTAATTGTATTTAATAATAAGTTATTAATTAATATTGCCTATAATGAATAGTAATGATATCATCATTTATTTTATACTTTAAATGAATATAATATCATGTCATTATAACAGAGCATTATCACTTTTGCAGCAATATTGCTTCACCATAGACTTCATTACTGATTATGATAATAGTGATTCTTTGTCACCAGCTATTTGTCACATTACATATAAAATAAAGCCTGAGGATTATTTTATCATCCATCAAAAAAAATGACACATAGAAACAACTTTTTAAAAAGATGATCAATATGTATCATTTTATACATCATATGACATTATACTACAATGACTTTGCTCATGAATGACAATAAGATTTATCATATATCTTTTATAGACATGTTCCCTGCCCAATGTCATTTCATACTATATTCAGTCAAGGTACATTATTAATCACTAACTGTACTTCCAAAAGGGTAAAAAAAGTAAGGTATTATCTTAGCCCCACGGAATCACAATAAGGAAAACTGAATAATAGAGACAGTGACAAGTCTTATGCTATCTGGTAGATTACATTTTTCTTTAGAGAAGGAGCCATTTTCTAAGTTAAAGAGACCTCAAAAAGCACAATATAAGAATTCCAACTAACATAATACATGAGAATTATGTTATACTCATGTACAACTAACATAATACATGACTATTCTTTTAAATTACATGAGTAATAGATGTAGACAGTAGATTAAGTCACTTATGATGCCAACATTCAGGAAAAAACATTATTTAAAGCTTTACATGTAGGCTTCAAGAAGTTCTCTTCATTTATAGCAGACCAGAAAGAGAGGTGCAAAACTTGACTATTGGATAATGGCATGAATAACTAGTTTTAGATTGCCTTCTTCTTTAACTATACGTTATGTAAAAATGAATTATACCTGTTAGGTGATGCATGTATAAAACAAGATCCCAGACTTCAAGAAGCTTTAAAATGATTTTGAGAGATAAAAGCGACAGAAATGCAGGAATATAACCAACATTCATGTTAGCAAGAATTTTCTTCCTCAATCACTGGTATATAAATGTATCACACATTGAGAATGGCCCCCAGTGAAAACTCAACGGAAGTGGTGAATAGATGAATGAATGAAAGTGTTTTAGATGTAGTAAAACACACACGACTGAAAAGGATAAAGTGGCTTAAGTTTACTTGTGGGTGGTCAGAGAAGTTTCACTGAGAAGATGCCTTAAATTGAACATTGAATGTGTGGATTCAGAGAAAAGAAAGGAAAGCCCACATTCTCCAGATGGGCAACACAGGAGAACAAGCACAAGATCTGTTCAGAGTATCCTTGCAGACATTTGCATTGGAGTGCGATGTGCAAATCTTTTTTTTTTTTTTTTTTTTTTGAGACGGAGTTTCGCTCTTGTTACCCAGGCTGGAGTGCAATGGCGCGATCTCAGCTCACCGCAACCTCCGCCTCCTGGGTTCAGGCAATTCTCCTGCCTCAGCCTCCTGAGTAGCTGGGATTACAGGCATGAGCCACCGTGCCCAGCTAATTTTTTGTATCTTTAGTAGAGACGAGGTTTCACCATGTTGACCAGGATGGTCTCGATCTCTTGACCTCGTGATCCACCCGCCTCAGCCTCCCAAAGTGCTGGGATTACAGGCTTGAGCCACCGCGCCCGGCCTGATGTGCAAATCTTATATGACAGTATTAGCTTGAGCTCAACTAACTGCAGGGTCCTTTAAAGCTTGACAAGAAGAGTGTTGCCTTCTTCTTTAACTATATGTTATATAAAAATGAATTACACCTGCTAGGTGATGCAGGTATAAAACAAGATCCCAGACTTCAAGAAGCTTTAAAGTGATTTTGAGGAATAAGAGCAACAAAAATGCAAGAATATAACCAGGCTTCATGATAGCAAGGACTTTGTTCCTCATTCACTGGTATATGAACATACCACACATTGAGAATGGCCCCTAGTGAAAACTAAGCAAATATGGTGAATAGATGAATGAATGAAAATGTTTTAGATGTTTCTAATTTGTAGAATCAATAAATTTGAGGACAGAAGTTGAAAATAGAGTGATTAGCAATGGGAACAGTCTGGGTGTGAAGTGGAATCGATCAATGCAAGGGGTGGCGGTGTGGCAGTGATAAAGGGAATACATAGATGTAAATGAGCAGAAACACACTAGAATGGGCACTGCACAAAGACTAAGAGAAGAAATGCTGTGTACTCCTGGGCCTGAGAAAGCAGGTATATTTGGCCATCCTTGCATGCTATAAAGTAATACCTTGACTGGGTAGTAGGTTATAAGAAAAGATGTTTAGAAGCTGTATAGGAAGCATAGGACTGGCATATGCTTCTGAGGAGGCCTCAGTAAGCTTTAAATTATGCCAGAAGGTAAAGCAGGAACAGGCACTTTACATGGCAGAAAGAAGAAGCAAGAGAGAGAGGAGGGACGTGCCACACTTTAAAACAACCAGATCTTCTGAAAACTCACTATCATGAGGACAGCACCAAGACCATGAGAAATCCCCCTATAATACAAACCCCTCCCACTACGCCCCATCCCTAACACTGGAGATTACATAGCAACATGAGATTTGAAGAAGACATCCAAATCTGATGTTCCCGTATCAGCAGGGAATGAATTATGGAGAGGGCTGAACTAACATATGTTGAGTAAAGTACTAGAGGCAGGTGGAACATGGGGGTAAGAGCAAGAACATGTTGGACCGGGCTCCACTCTGTACTAACTTTGCAATGGTGATGAGTTAAGTTAATTTTTTTGATCATCAGTATCCTTATATGTATAATTAGATCATGAAAACTACCCCATAAATTTGTACAAGGAGTAAAGGAACTAAAGCTTAGCACATAGTAATCACTTCGTAAAAGCTGGCAACTTTGATCAACACTTTACCTATGGTACCTCATCACATTTTTTTGGTCCCTTTAAAAATTTTATTATGTAATATTTGATACACAACACATTATATGTGCTCCGTGTGTTTTATTAAGTAGGATAATAAGTCAAGTACTTGTGAACTGACCATCTAACTTCAAAACTAAAACAGATCTTGTGTCACAGAAGTCCCCTATGAGCACCTAAGGTAACCATTATGTGGACTTTAAACTATTGAGCCGTAATTTGCATGCAACAAAATGCAGCCATCTTAAGTGTGTAGTTCCTTGAGTTTTGACAAATACATATACCACAACAATACCAAGTATAACAAGTGTATAACCACAACCCTAATATATAAATTAATTCTGTCACCCCAAGAAGATTCCTCATGCTCCTTTACAGTCATCCTAATTACCCCAACTTTTCCCAGGCAACCATTGATTTGACCTATTTCCAAACATTCATTTCACAGTTTAGAAGTACATGCAAATGTAATCATTTGTTGTGCCTCTCTTCTTTCTCTCAATCCAATGTTTAAGTTCATCCATTATTACAGGTGACAACAGTTTCTTTACTTTTATTGTTGAGTAGACTGTGCCATGTAAACTATGCCACAACAGATGACACATGAGTTGCTTCTAGTTAGGTCTATTATGAGTAAAGATGCTACAAACACTTAAGTATGTTTCATTTCAGGCAAAGACTTAGGAGTAAAAGTTCTGGATATACAATACATACATATTTAACTTTGTAAGAACCTAACACATTTTCCAAAGTTTCTGTTTGGTTTTGGTGATTTTTTTGTATGCGTTTAGGTTATTCTTTGGCTTTGTTTTTATATTTCACTCCCACCTGATATATATGAGAGTAACTCTATATTCTTGCTCACAATGGATATTTTTAATTTCATACATCCTAATTGATATAAAATAGGTATCTTATTGTGGTTTTAATTTTCATTTGCCCATGACCAATCATGTTAAGCATCTTTTCCGGTGCTTATTAGACAGAAGTATATATTCTTTTCTGAAGTATCTGTTAAAAAGTCTTTTGCTCATTTATGTTTAAAAGGATCTTTGTTTTCTTATAATTCAGTTGTAAGAGTTATTTATAAATTATGAATGCAAGTCCTTGTCAGATACATACATTGCAAATATTTTCTCCTGGACTGTGACTTGCTTTTTCATTTCTTAAAAGTGTCTTTTTAAGAGAAAAGCATTTTAATTTTGATGAAGTACAGTTTACTGTTTTTTCTTTATGGTTTGTTCTTTTTGTGCCCTAAGAGATCCTTGCTTACCTCAAAATTGTCATGATTTTCTTTGTGTTTTCTTTTTGAAGTGTAATGGTTTAATCAAACATCTAGTGAGACAGGCATTATTATCCCCATTTCAGGATTAAAGAAAAAGACATTTTAAGGCAAAGGTGATAAAAGTACACATTAAACCCAGGGCAGGCTGTCTGAATTTCTAATGCATTATAGTTAGGATTAAAAACAGTGGCAACAGAAGGACTTAGAATTAAAATTCCTGAAATTTACTCCGAAGCTTCTGTATCTGAGTTGAGTGACCTTGTGTAAGTAACGTACCCTCTAGGGTCTCGTTTTCACACTTGTTAAATGAGGGGTTGGAATGGAGAGCCTTCCGTTTGCTGCAGCTCTAATTTTATAAGTAAGCAAAGCCCAGTATCTCTTAATGTAGGCTCCAGTTGGCCAGTCGCAGCTGCCCCTCGAGGCTTCTCATGTATATTGTAAGCAATGTGTAAATGCCTTCAACCCTTGCAAACAGAGGGATGCAGACTTTGTTGTGTATTTCACCGTGGTATGTTGGCCAAATTCCAATTATGTAATTACATTTTGTAACCCCCACAGTCTCCCCTAGGGTTTTAGTTGGGATGAAGTGCTTGGAGTTCTCACACCCTAACTCCCTGCCTTCCTCAACCTTTGGGATCTATTGCTGTGTGTCATGAAAGAACTGTCAGGCCAGCGAGGGAGATGGCTTCTGTGTGGGGTCTCAGCACAAGGATTCCAGGAATGGCTTTGAAATCAAAGGCTTCTTACCAATGAAAATGACTGGTCACTCCCTTAAAGCACTAGAAGAAACCCAGGGTCTATGCAACACCAATAATAATGATACAGGCGAGAACACAATTTGGAAGGAAAATTATTATTATTTTTTTAATTTTAAGGGAAATGAAAATATGGTTCTACGCAAAAAACAGATGCAAGCCTGTGTTTATTTCCGTTGGACTACTGCTCTAGAGTTAACCTTGCTAATTAGATTTTTTGTATGTGATTTTGTTATTAGATCTTTGTTAATGAGCTTGCACCATTACATCTTGCCTGCAGTTTCCCTAGGCTGCTCTGGAAGTTTGCAAATGAGAAAGCAGAGAGAGGCATCTGCATGAAACACACTTACTCTTTATGCATACAACCATACTTGAGTTTTCATCGAAAATTCAAACACCCTGAAAGCACAATGCAGCGGATAGGCTGAACCATCATCTTTGACTTGTAGAAGAAACTGATCCTCCAAATAGTTAAATGACAACATGGTTCAAGAGCTGAAAGGTTATATAGCAAATAAACTGTAACCTGTGATCTAATCTTGCCTTAGGCTACTTCTGTGCAAATAGTAGTCACCATCTCTTCTTTCTTTTAATTTTGTGACAGTCTTGCTCTGTCTTACAGACTGGAGTGCAGTGGCATAATCATGGATCACTGCAGTGTTAGCCTCTAAGGTTCAAGTAATCCTCCCACCCCAATTTCCATGTAGCTGGGACCACAGGCAGAAGCAATCACATCTAATTAATTTTTTTTTTTTTTGTAGATACCTATTTTCACCATGTTGCCCAGGGTGGTCTGGAACTCCTGGGTTTAAGCCGGCTTGAGCTCTTATTTCTAATCCCTTTCCATCCCAGTGTTTGATTTTTTTAATTGTTCTCATCTCTTTCTGTCTTATGAATTATCTTGCAAAATCACCATCCAGAGAACCATGACGTGTGGATAAAGTTTAATTTTACAGCCCCATAGCTTCACTGGCTTGCCTTCATTTAATTAATTAATTAATTAATTAACTTTGTGTTTGTTTTGTTTCTGGGATAGTCTTGCTCTGTTGCCAGGCTGGAGTGCAGTCATGCAATCTATGTAACCTCCTGGGTTCAAGTGATTCTTCTGCATCAGCCTCCTGAGTAGCTGGGATTACAGGTGCGTGCTACCGCACCTGGCTAATTTTTTGTATTTTCAGTAAAGTAGGGTTTTCACTGTGTTAGCCAGGATGGTCTCAATCTCCTGATTTTGTGATCCACCCACCACCATCTTCCAAAGTGCTGGAATTGCAGGCACGAGCCACTGAGTTATTCTTCTTACCTGCAGCATGGGAGGCTGAACTCTTCTGAGCTAATCTACTATTACATCAGTCTACAGATTATCATCCTAAATGTACCTGTGTTGCACATTTGCAAATGTGTAAGTGAGTATGGTTGATCTTTGTCCACTGAAGTTGTATGAATTTACTTGAGAATGTAATAGCTAGTACTACAATTTATTCACTGACAAATAAAACAATAGGAGTGTTTTGGATTGAACAAAGTATATTGGTTTATATTGGTTCTTCTTGCCATTGCTATATCCGGCAAAAGTTTCTAATTAAGAACTGCTCTTAAAACGAAAATCAGAATCATACTTTATTATCTCCAGAAATATTCCTTTTCATCTTTCGTAGGCTGTCTCCATTTATTTTGTCATCTTTTACATCTATTATATCTGCTTATAATTTGCCTTTTTCTTTAACTGACGTTTTTAAAGTTCCATGATGCC
The DNA here is from genome assembly GCA_031835075.1 of Saguinus oedipus. Lineage (NCBI taxonomy): Eukaryota > Metazoa > Chordata > Mammalia > Primates > Cebidae > Saguinus > Saguinus oedipus. Next base: position 79,532,103 of record CM063182.1, read on the forward strand.
ATAAAGCAGAGGCTGCCTCTAACATACCATGCCAATAGCTTAAAAGCTCATAAAGCTATTACCTCTTTGTAGTGAAATTCATCTTGTCTACCTATGACCCATATATAAGCAGTCTGAAAAAAAATAAGAAATAAAGAAATAAAGCAATTGATGGTCTTAGTCGAACTATTACACTAAGTAAATTACCCTGGGCTACTCCTTTAATATTTCTGGCTTATTTTCTAAAATGTAAATCTCTGTCTCATCTAATTCCAGAAAATATTATGAAAAATAAACTCATCCATTAATTGATTCACTCAAAAATATTTTCTGAACTCCTACTACTCACACAACCAAATAAGAAAACATTATTGTTGGAACTTTGATGAGGAAGATATGACTTCTGTTTCAAATACCTTGTGCTCTGGAGAAGATGAAATGTAGACATAACTGTGTAAAGAATGAAAGTAGTGGAGCAAAATCTGTTTAAAGGGAGGATGGGATCTCCATGAAAGACTTAATGGAGAGAGTGTCATTTTTACTAGGACTAGAAGCACAATGAGGTGGACTATATCACACCCAGAGATGACTGTGTCAAAACACTCTCTTGGGAAAACTGCTCTGAAAATAATGTGTTAAAGGGAATAAAAAGAGAACCAAATACAATATTTCTGAAAGGGTTTTGTACAGCTAAACATGTAACATAAACGAAATATATAACCACCATTACAAAAACTCTGTCAAAAGACAAACATCTCTTTGGGAATAAACAGGGAATCAGGAGACCAAAGTCAGCACCGGGAACAACTCTGCCACCTCTTTTCAGTCTTGTTGAGTGGAAATAGGGCTTGAGGCGCTTTCTCTTTTTCCTCTCAAGACTATTTAGGAAATTGAAGTACTTTCACAATTACAGTGGGTGGTGAAAAACAAAAAAGTGTGATGATATAAGCATTTAGAGTATGGGAAAGAAAACTTTACAGTAGTTGTTTTGACCACTGCACAGGACTATATAATTTGTCAGAAAATGGTCCAGAAAAACTACAAAAATGGCAACATTTATGTACACTTGGTAATCTCCTTTTCCTTCCTGATAATTTTAATTTTTTAAATACTCTCTTCTACACACACACACACACACACACATAATCATTCCTATTTAATCCATTTTCTCTCACTCAGTAGTCTTTCCTACAAAAGAAAACTTAAGATGTAAAATGCTAGCAAAGCATGAATGGGACATAATGTAAAACCTAATAAGAAACTGCCCCTGAGGACATTTTCATTTCAATATTAAAAATCCCCAAGGGCAAATACATTGATTCTTAATGCTATTCTTTACTTTTCTTCAAACATTATGTAGCTGGTGGCAAAAAGCTGAGAACAAAGAGCCCTAAGCAAGACTTCTAATATTCCTCTCTAGCCTTGCCTTAGTGCAGAGGCCTTCATTCACCATCCTCCACAGACCATGGCTCAAAATAATAAACAGGCACATAAAGATAGCTTGGATTTTCCTGGTAAAAGTAAAATTATTATATTAGTTTCTTAGGGCTGCAGTAACAAATTACAAAAAAAAAAAAAAAAAAAAAAAAAAAAGATTTGAAGACTTAATAAAACAAGAAAAATATTTATTCTTTCATGTTTCTGGAGTCCAGAGGTTGAAAATGAAGGCATCATCAGGATCATACCCTTTCTGATGACTCTGGGGAACATCCTTCCTTGCCTCTTCTGGTATCTGATGGCTCCAGATGTTTGCTGGGGCTGCCATCACAAAGGACCATAGAATAGGTGAATTTAACAACAGAAAATTATTTCCTCACAGTCTGGGAACTAGAAGTGTGTTGGCTGGTTGGTTTTATTGTGAGGCCTCTCTCCTTGGCTTTTGATGACGGTTTTCTCCCTCTCCTTTGGGTCTTTCCATTGAGTTTGTCTGTGTCCTAATTTCCTCTTCTTATTAATATAAGGATACCAATCCTATTAGATTAGGACTCACCTCAATAACTTCATTTATCCCTTCCAAAGCCCAAACTTCAAGACCAGTTCTATTCTGATATACCAGGGATCAGCAACTCAAGGTATGAATTTGCAGGGGTCACAGTTCAGCCTATTGCAACTACAATCTGCTTCTATTGTCATACGGCCTTACTCCCTGTATGTGTCCTCCTCTTCTATCTGTGTCAAACCTTCCTTTGCCTTTGTTTTATAAAGCTAGTTTTCACTGGATCTGGGGCTAATCTGGATAATGCAGGATTATCTCCTCATCTCAAAATCCTTAATTACATCTGCGAAGGCTTATTATCCAAATAATGGCACATTTAGAGCTCCTAAGGAATAGGGTGTGGACATGGCTTTTTAGAAGCCATCATTAAACTTACTATGCTTACTTCACCAAGATATTGGTTACCCAATGATATATATATATTGGTTACCCAAATATATATATCATTATATATATATATATATATATATATATATATATATATATATATATATATTTTTTTTTTTCTTTTTAGTTGTACAAACCATCATTTTTAAGTTTAAGTGAAGAGAATATATCCTGGAAGAAGAAGGCGATGCCACTATGTCACTAAATGAAGACAGTTATAGAATAATCAGGAGTATTTGGCTTGTCTGACACTTTTTAATGTGTCTTTTACACCAAAGATTCAGATAGCATGAAGACTTTTGGTTTTGGCTAAGATTTAACAAGTCTTTCCGTATCTGTATTAAGAAAAAAAATAGAAGGAAAAAATGATATTTCTAGGTAGTAAGTTTTATAGCTATGACAGAAATACCATTCCTTTAGTTTTAATGCATTATGAAAAAATATATGTAGGTGTTTAACATATAGGTAAGTCATCTAAAATTTACAGATATTCTCTTGTTTAAACTACATATTCATTCAAGGTGAAAGGCCAGACTATAATAATCTATTTCAGATATTATTTAGCAAATATTTATTGGGCAAATAATAACAGTTCTGGGACTATTCGAAAATTAATACTGGCTGGGCGTGGTGGTTCACACTTGTAATCCTAGCACTTTGGGAGGCCAAGGTGGGAGAATCATGAGGTCAGAAGATCAAGACCAGCCTCGCCAACACAGTGAAATGCTGTGTCTACTAAAAATACAAAAATTAGCTGGGAATGGTGGCAAGCACCTGTAATCTCAGCTACTCAGGAGACTGAGGCAGAAGAATCACTTGAACCTGGGAAGTGGAGGTTTTAGTGAGCCAAGATTATGCCACTGTACTCCAGCCTGGGCAACAGAGAGACTGTCTTAAAAAAAAAAAAAAAGAAAATTAATACTAACTAGCCATTCTATGGGTTCTCATTGTATTTAAGAGCGACACTTCATCTCAAAAAAAAAAAAAAGCAATAACTTGTTTTGCATGAAAACTCATAATCATGCATTCGTTCTTCCAGGACAGGCATGAACAGGTTTTCCAGGTTATAAATTGTGAGATTTAGGAAGCAGTGAAATATTAGGGAGCAGTTCAAAGTGACCAGAGAAAAGGATACTTGAGAGAGTATAATGTCAAATGAGAAAAGCTAGGAATATTTTGGAGTGGTCCTGATACACGAGGCTTAAAATTTGCATTGCACCTGTTACTCAGAAAGATAGCATTGAAAATGCTGCCCACTGATAAACACTACTGGATATTCACAAAATGAATAGTGTGAAAAAAATGATTTAGATAATAATATAGCTAATTTCCAAGACCTGGTTAGTTTTGCAAAGAAGAAACTATCATCAGAGTGAACAGGCAATTTATAGAATGGGAGAAAATTTTTGCAATCTATCCATCTGACAAAGATCTACTATCCAGAATCTACAAGGAACTTAAAAAAATTTACAAGAAAAAAACCAAAGAGCCCCATCAAAAAGTGGGCAAAGGATATGAATAGACACTTCTCAAAAGAAGACATTGTGCAGCCAACAAACATAGGAAAAAAAGCTAATCATCACTGGTCATTAGAGAAATGTAAATCAAAACCACAGTGAGATACCACTTCATGCTAGTTAGAATAGCAATCATTAAAAAGTATGGAAACAACAGATGCTGGCAAGAATGTGGAAAAATAGGAACACTTTTATACTGTTGGTGGAGTGAACACTAGTTCAACCATTGTGGAAGACAGTGTGGCAATCCCTCAAGGATCTAGAACCAGAAATACCATTTGACCCAGCAATCTCATTACTGTGTATATACCCAAAGGATTATAAATCATTCTACTATAAAGATACATGCATACCTATGTTTATTGCAGCATTATTTATAATAGCAAAGACTTGGAACCTACACAAATGCCTATCAATTACACACTTGATAAAGAAAATGTGGTACATATGCACCATGGGATATTACGTACCCATAAAAGAGAAAGAGTTCATGTCCTTTGCAGGGACATGGATGAATCTGGAAACCATCATCCTCAGTGAACTAACATAAGAACAGAAAACCAAATACCACATGTTCTCACTCATAAGTGGGAGTTGAACACAGAGAACTTCTGGATACAATGAGGGGAACATCACACACTGGTGCCTGTCAGGGGATGGAGGAAAGGGGAGGGAGAGTATTAGGACAAATACCTAATGCATGCAAGGCTTAAAACATAGATGATGCGTTGACAAGTGCAGCGAACAACCATGGCGCATGTATACCTATATAACAAGCCTGCATGTTCAGCACATGTATCCCAAAACTTAAAGTAAGATTAAAAAAAAAAAGAACAAAATTAAAAAGACTGTCAATGTATACAATTATGGTTACATTTTTGCAAAAATATTGGAAATACTACTCACACATATAGTCACATATATATGCACATTTGTGTATAAAAAAATGTGAAAACATACATATGAACTTTTGACCCTAATGTCAATGAGAAAGCTAACTAATAATCTAGACTGTAAAATTAACTCCAGATGGATTAATGATCTAAACATAAGACCTAACACCATAGAAACCTTAGAAGAAAGCCTAGGCAAAATCATTCAAGACATAGGCATAGGCAAAGACTTCATGAATAAAACACCAAAAGCATTGGCAACAAAAGCCAAAATAGACAAATGGGATCTAATTAAACTCCAGAGCTTCTGCACAGCAAAAGAAACAATCATTAGAGTGAACTGGCAACCAACAGAATGGGAAAAAATTTTTGCAATCTACCCATCTGACAAAGGACTTATATCCAAAATCTACAAAGAACTAAAACAGATTTACAAGAAAAAACCAAACCCATTCAAAAGTGGGCAAGGATATGAACAGATACTTTTCATAAGAAGACATATATGAGGCCAACAAACATGAAAAAATGCTCAGTATCACTGGTCATTAGAGAGATGCAAATCAAAACCACATGAGATACCATCTCACACCAGTTATAATGGCGATCATTAAAAAATCTGGAGACAACAAATGTTGGAGAGGATGTGGAGAAATAGGAACACTTTTACACTATTGGTGGGAGTGCAAATTAGTGCAACCATTGTGGAAGACAGTGTGGTGATTCCTCAAGGACCTAGAAATAGAAATACCATTTGACCCAGCAATCCCATTACTGGGTATATACCCAAAGAATTATAAAATGTTCTATTATAAAGACACATGCACACGAATGTTCATGGTGATACTGTTTACAATAGCGAAGACCTGGAACCAACCCAAATGCCCATCAGTGATAGACTGGATAAAGAAAATGTGGCACATAACACTATAGAATACTACACAGCCATAGTAAACAATGAGTTCATGTCCTTCATAGGGACAGGGATGAATCTGGAAACCATAATTCTCAGCAAACTGACACAAGACCAGAATACCAAACACTGCATGTTCTCACTCATAGGCAGGTGTTGAACAATTAGAACACATGGACACCGGAAGGGGAACATCTCACCCTGCGGTCAGTTGAGGTGGGGTAGGGGAAGGACAGTGGGGGCTGGGGAGGGTGGGGAAGGATAACATGGGGAGAAATACCAGATATAGGTGATGAGGGATGAAGGCACCAAACCACCTTACAATGTATGTAGCTAGGCAACAATCCTGCATGATCTGCGCATGTGCCCTATAACCTAAAGTACAATTAAAAAACACTATTATTCTCCTTTTTCTAATTTCATTTAGATGCATTTTAGAATATTTTAATAACTATAGACTAAAATTAAAGAGAAGAATTTCAGTTTTGATGATGAGAATAAATTGGAGAGGAAGAGATAAAAACAAAGAACTCACTAGGAATCTTTTGAAGTAATCCAGTATACAATTTGCAAAAGTGTAAATTAAGAAACAAGGATAAGAATAGGGAAAAGTGAAAGGATTAAAAAATACTTGAGGGCCAAATATTAGTATTTGATAACTGAATGGAGTGGAGAAATTGGTACAGGAACTTTCAAGAATAAGCTCCATTGTCTACTTTGAGTTTGGTAATTTACAGGACAATTGATAGATTTTTTAAAGGGCATAGAACAAGTGAATTTGGTGAATAGATGAAGAGACAATTTTGAATTGGAGACACTTGATTAGAGATACTTTTATCTAGAGGTAGGACATTCTAAATAATAGGTGGGAAGGATCATAGAAAATGGCAGCAAGACTAGTTTTCTTTGACATTAACTTCAGAGTTTCTCAGACGTTGCTACATGTAGAAGTGAGATAGAATAGTACTCTATCCAAGCTACTTCCCCAACCTTCTACTTACTTCTACAACAGCAATAACCGTTGGTCCATTTCACTCCCTGTCACTTTCCTTTTTCTCTCTTTTATTATCAGGATACAACAAAAATAATTTTACTATTTGAATAATCCAAGGTGTTTAAGTTTGTAAAATGCTAATCCAGTCTCTTATCTTCTTGTTTGTAAATATGAGGAAAATGAAGCAGAATGTTGCCTTTTACTCACCTACCAAGGAGAGAAGCTGAATGAGGCTTAACTGACCCTAAGGTAGTGGTGGTTCTACAATCACATTACTGTGGAGGCGATTTTCACTTTGATTTCAGGTGAGCGAACTAGTGAAATATACTTAATGAAGAGAAGTCCAATCTATTAAAAAAGTCAGAAAATATGAATTACCTTCTTGAACAAAGTAATAAATTCCTTCAGACAGTTCAATGATTAGAGGATCGCTCATCCTTCTACAATTCCCAAAATTGATGATGATGTTGGTTTTTGGGAGGATGGAGTTTATAGATTGGTTCTCAGTTTATGAATCTGATACAGCCTGGGTGGTGTTGATTAAGGATGAGTAATCTCCTGCACTTATCATGTTCGGAATAAGTAAATTTAACCACTTTTTTTGAAACAAAATTTTAATTCAGTAAAACTCAAAACACTTCCTTTGGTCAGGCATTTCACTTAATTATGAAACCCATGTGGATGTTAATGGAAACTTAATCCATGTGTTTCTCATTCACTTGCATTCAATTCATCAAGTGCTGTTTTGTAACAGCCTTTGACATTAAAGAGGTATTCTGGGGCCCTTTTCTTAGAAACAGGAAGTGCTGTTCTGCCAAAAAGTAAATGAACTCTAATCTCCAAAGATTCAAATTCCATTTGAAATGTGGAGGCTAAAAAAGAAGCACAGGATTTAACTTGAAAAAACATGTCTCCCAACCCTTTATTTGTTCAACTTTAGTTGTGGAAAATTACATTGTGAACACTCAACTGTGTTTGTTTTCTCTTCCCTGTTTGCAGAGAGCTGTCAAGTCTATGGATGGAGAGCTTTCGTTTTGACTAAAGCTGATGTTTCTGAGCCCACAAATGCTTAAAAGGTAGTTAGGGAAATTCTCTTCACCTTCAGGAGAGGCTGCATATCTGGAAAAGAGAAAGCATCCTTTCACATTGAACCCTCTGCAACCATCAGAAGTTTTCTTCTCTCTTCTCTGGATTGGGCAATCACTTACATCAGAAAGGTAAATACAAGCAAAATCAGTGTAATTTGCTGTCATTCTCTGGGGATAGAATCTGGGCATTTTTTTTCTTTTTTTCCTAATTGTATGTATTTATTTTTCATTTTCCAAAGTGATTACAATGTGCAGCCAAGTTTAAGAATTAGTCTCCATTTCCCTTGGTACTCAGTGTAAAATCTCAAGCTCCACCCCAAAAGTACTGAATCTGAATCTTCAGTTTCAAAAAGGTCCCCAGGTTTATGTCTACAGTAATGTTTGAGAAGCAAGTTTTAAAAGTATGAATGCCTGAGTCCCACCAGTAGAGATTCTGATTTAAATGAGTCTGATGATTGAGCTTTTTAAAAAGGTTTTAAGAATGACTGCTCTCGACTACTTTGTAGAACCTCAGGTTCACTGAGTTTAAGAAGTTAACTGTTAGAATTTGATTTTAACCCGTCTATGACCCAGCAGCATAGAAAATGGTGGCCAATCATTTCATTACTGCCCATTTCTAGGCTGAGTGGATCATCACCTGGGTTAAGTTGGTGAAAGTATTCCCAAATATGACCTCCAAAAAAACTGTCATATTACTGGAAAACCTGGCATTGGCATTTCATTGCTTGTCTTTAGAAACGTTCTCTTCCCAAATACAAATATTTATTTAAAGGTAAATATCCTTATCACTGTGATATAAATAAGAATGCTTGATCACTTTCCTCTGATTCACTTGAGTGGTTATTCTGAACCTGTGGCTTATGGTGTGGAGTAAAATTGTATTTGAATAAAGCTCCAGTTTGTAGAGAAGGGGAAAATGGCAGCCACTCAGAGCCAGTGAAAGGGATCTAAAATGTAGAAAGAATAAAGCTCTTCGGCAATTTTTTCTTTGAGGAATTAGCTGTCTAGAGCTTCAAAGTCTTGGGAGCAATTGCAGTCGACTTGTAAGGGATGCAAGAAGTGGGAATTAGGGAAAAGAGGGCTGACATGAGAATACCTGTGTTTTAGGATTAAAAAAGTAAAAATAAACGAGAAATCTGGCAGGATGTTGTAATGGAGTCTTGACCACAGGAGGGGTTTCATTAAATTAATCAATGAAAGGGTAGTGATGTTCCAAAGTAATACTGGGAAGAAATAGAGGGATAAGAGGATGGTGAAAAATCAACAGCAAAACAATCAACTTGAAAAAGCTTGAACAGATGACCAAAATAATAATAATAATAAATGTTGGCTAAAAATGTCTGTTTATAGAAAATATTTAAGGAAAAACAAATAACTTGTTGTTTTCTCTGTCACCCTCAACATCTATTCCATCACCATGTTCCACTGAATTTACTCCCTAAATTCTTTCAAATTCTCCCACTGGAATATTCCATCTCTTCTGATACCATCTAGGTTTTCCCTTCCAGGATGTTCTCATTACTCATTATCTACATAGCAGCAAAAATGATATATTTGAAGTTCATGATCATTTAAAAGCCATTAATAAGGCAAAGTCTGAGCTCCAGCCCTAAAGACATGAATGCTATTTCTCCTGACTTGTGTGTACTAACACAGACTTCTGTGTTCATGCTTCATCTGAGCTGGCTCCCTGTCCATTTCTCTATCATTCTACTTTCTACATGAAATAGAAGTTGTTCTCTCTGTCTATATCTTAATTGTAAGTACTCTTCCATGCCATACATCTTACTACCTATTGAATTTTTCTTTCACCTCTTCTAAGGCTCAATAATATTGTACACTGTTTACAAACTCAGGCTTTGGAGTCAATCTGCAGGAGCTTAATGACATGCTTTAATACCCACAGGCTCTGAAACCTTGGGAAAGTTGAACTATCTAAGCTTTGGTTTCCTCATATCAAAATTAATAGGCACAAATATCAGCACCAAATTTACTGGCTTATGTTATTTGTTGATTGGGTCATTGTGAAGATTAACTGAAATGAAATATTAACAGGTCAATAGTAAAGTGTCTAGAATACAATGAACCCCTAACAAATTTTTGCTATATATGCTATAGGCAAAAATCACTGCTTTGAGAATATTTTGGTAGACTCCCAGATTTGGTCACTTCTATTTGTTATTTATTCCTATGGCACTGTGCTTATCTGCTTTATGGCTGCCAAAACAAATCTAAATAAGTGATATCTCATGTGATTAATTATTTAATGTTTGTTTCTATTGCTAACATATAAACTACAAGAGGGCAGAAACCTTGTCTATCCTGGTACTTACCTTAGTTATTTCACAGTATTTTACACATAGCATAGATTCATCAGTGAAATAACTGAATGACCACTTCCAGTCATCATGTAAAGATAGAACCTCATGGGAATTTTAATTCAATGTTGAATAATCTCAATCTCTGCAATTAGGATTCAAGTGATCCAAGAATGCTAGTAGACCCAAGTACCTGGAAGAAGCAAAGAAATACACTATTTCAAATTATATTTTCAGAAAGATTTTCAAATGAAATGTCAAGTATGCTATCCAAAATAACCATGCCCACTAGAAGATGGAAATCATGGTAGTGGGGGGAAGGATGCATAAAGAAGAAGAAAAAAAAGTAGAAAGAAAACAAGGTACTTTAAATATTGAAGTTATCAGATTTATGTTTTAAAATAATTATGCACCATATGTACAAATAAATAAGAGACAAAAGTGAAAATATAAGCAGAAAACTGAACACTCCAAAAAATCTACTGCTATCTCTAAAATTAAAAAATCCAAAAACTTTAGAACTAGTGGCTGAGTTTATAGCAGATGTGATATAGCTGAAGATAGAATTAATAAACTGAAACAGAAGATCAAAGAAAATATGCATTGTGAAGACTGAAAAAGAAATAGATTAAATATATAAAAGATAGAAAAAGAGGCATAATGAATAGTGTGAGATAGTCTGATATAAATGTCAATAAGTTAATAAATAGCATCAATAAATATTAATAGATATATTTGTAAATATCAATAAATGAGAAAAGAGCAAGCATATATTAATACAAAACTCAAGTACTGTGATTAGAAAACTTGACCTAACTGGCATATAACCAACAGCTTCAAAATGCAAACCTGTCAAAAATGCATAGAAAGATTTGAAATAATTTAACCTTACATCGTGCCATACATTAGTCTCAGCAAAGGTCAAAGCACTAAAATAATACTGAGTATGCAACTGAGTATGCACTCTAACTATAATGCAATTCAGCTAGAAATAAGTAACAAAAATTAATCATAATATACTGTTTGAAAAATAAAGAATAAGCTTCAAAAATAAATCCTTGATCAAAAAATAAATAGGAAAAACAACCTTCAAAAAAATCAATAAATCCAGGAGCTGTTTTTTGAAATGGTCAACAAAATAGATAGACCACTAGCCAGACTAATAAAAATGAAGAGAGAGAAGAATCTAATAGAGGCAATAAAAAATGATAAAGGGGATATCACTACTGATCCCACAGAAATACAAGCTGCCATCAGAGATTACTACAAACACCTCTGTGCACATAAACCAGTAAATCTAGAAGAAATGGATAAATTCCTGGACACTTACATCCTCCCAAGACTAAACCAGGAAGAAGTCGAATCCCTGAATAGACCAATAACAAGGTCTGAAGTTGAGGAAGCAAATAATAGCCTACCAATCATAAAAAGTCCAGACCAAATGGGTTCACAGCCAAATTCTACCAGAGGTACAAAGAGGAGCTGGTTCCATTCCTTCTGAAACTATTCCAAATAATACAAAAAGAGGGAATCCTCACTAACACATTTTATGAGACCAACATCATCCTGATACCAAAATCTGGCAGAGATACAACTAAAGAAAGAAAATTTCAGGGTAATATCCATGATGAACTGTTGGAAAAAGCAGCAAAGGAGAAAGGACTTACAGAGTGCCTACATTGGTTGGTTATAAATAACACATAAAAAAGGAACAACAAACTGTGGAAGGCCTCAGGAGGCCTCTGAGGAGGAAGGCCTCTGTATGCCTCATGTTCTGGTGCAGGATGACCTCAGTTCTGTTACGATAAACATTGTGCTCAAGGATATAAAACCCCTTCATAGAACTATGATGTAGCCAGACTTGTAGGTTTCTTATAAGGCCCACATTCCATCAGCTGCACATATATAACAGGCTAAATATAGCCACATGTTCTTATTTTGTGAAACTCCCAAACTGCCACTGTTATCAATCCTTAGGATGACACACCAGTTCCAGCTCACTAATTCCACTAATTCACTTCCAGCTCACTGATTCACTTCACCATCACTCCACCCCTACCATATAGATCAAAGTGATTATATCCAATAAACAGAGCAGATGATCAGAGCTCAGGGCTTTCAATGCCTCCAGTAATAAGTGATGGCCCCCTGGTCCCACTGTCTCTCTTAATTGGTCTTTTTCTCATTCCTCTGTTGCCACCAAATGTGAGGTACCCATGATTGATATAGGGCTGGTTCTCTATATTCTGGTGCCCAACTTGGGGTTCATGGATCCCTATATTCTGGCACCCAATGTGTGGGGCTCATGGATTCCCTACAATGAACATTGATGCAAAAATCTTCAATGGCAAACCAAATCCAACAGCACATGAAAAAGCTTATCCATTATGAACAAATCGGCTTCATCCCTGGGAGGCAAGGCTGGTTTAATATATGCAAGTCTATAAATGTAATCCACCACATAAACAGAACCAAAGACAAAAACCACATGACTATCTCAATAGACATGGAGAAGGTCTTCTACAAAATTCAATAGCCTTTTATGCTAAAAACTCTCAATAAACTAGATATTAATAAAATGTATCTCAAAATAATAAAAGCTATTTATGACAAACCCACAACCAATATCATACTGAATGGGCAAAACCTGGAAAGATTCTCTTTGAAAACTGGCACAAGACAAGCATGCCCTCTCTCACTACACCTATTCAATATACTATTGGAAGTTCTTGCCAGGGCAATCAGGCAAGAAAAAGAAATAAAGCATATTAATTTAGGAAAAGAGGAAGTCAAATTGTCTCCATTTGCAGATGACATGATTGTATATGTAGAAGAGCCCATCATCTAAGCCCAAAATGTCCTTAAGCTGATAAGCAATTCAGCAAAGTCTCAGGATACAAAATCAATGTGTAAAAATCACAAGCATTGGGCCAGGCACGGTGGCTCAAGCCTGTAATCCCAGCACTTTGGGAGGCCGAGGTGGGTGGATCACAAGGTCAAGAGATCGAGTCCATTCTGGTCAACATGATGAAATGCCTTCTCTACTAAAAATAGAAAAAATTAGCATGGTGGTGCATGCCTGTAATCCCAGCTACCCAGGAAGCTGAGGCAGGGGAATTGCCTGAACCCAGAAGGCGGAGGTTGTGGTGAGCCGAGATCACCCCATTGCACTCCAGCCTGGGTAACAAAAGCGAACTTTGTCTCAAAAAAAAAAAAAAAAAAAAAAAAATTACAAGCATTCATATACACCAATAACAGACAAACAGAGCCAAATCATTAGTGAACTTCTATTCACAATTGCTACAAGAGAATAAAATACCTAGGAATACAACTAACAAGGGATATGAAGGAACTCTTGGAGGAGAACAACAAACCACTGCTCAAGGAAATAAGAGAGGACACAAACACGTGGAAAAACATTTCATGCTCATGGTTGGGAGGAATCAATATCATGAAAATGGCCATACTACCCAAAGCAATTTATAGATTCAGTGCTATCCCCATCAAGTTACCATTAACTTTCTTCAGAATTGGAAAAAACCACCTTAAACTTCATGAGGAATCATAAAGAGCCCACAGAGCCAAGATAATCCTAAGCAAAACAAAACGAAACAAAGCTGGAGGCATCAGGCTACCTGACTTCAAACTATACTACAAAGCTACAATAATCAAAATAGCATGCTACTGGTACCAAAACAGAGATATAGACCAATGGAACAGAACAGAAGCCTCAGAAGTAACACCACACAGCTACAACCATCTGATCTTTGACAAACCTGACAAAAACAAGCAATGGAGAAAGGATTCCCTATTTAATAAATGGTGTTGGGAAAACTGGCTAGCCATATGCAGACAACTGGAAGTGGATCCTTTCTTTATATCTTATACAAAAATTACTCCAGATTGATTAAAGATTTAGACATAAGACCTAACACCATAAAAACCCTGTAAAAGACATAGGCAATACCATACAGGACAGAGGCATAGGCAAGGACTTCTTGACTAAAACACCAAAAGTAATGGGCAACAAAAGTCAAAATAGACAAATGGGGTCTAATTAAACTTAAGAGATCTACACAGCAAAATAAACTATCATTAGAGTGAACCAGCAACCAACAGAATGGGAGAAATCTTTTGCAATCTACCCATCTGACAAAGGGCTAATAACCAGAATCTACAAAGAACTTAAACAAATTTATAAGAAAAACACCCCATCAAAAAGTAGGCAAAGAATATGAACAGACACTTCTCAAAAGAAGACATTAATCAACCAACAAACATGAAAAAAATCTCATCATCACTGGTCATTAGAGAAATGCAAATCAAAACCACATTGATATACTATCTCACACCAGTTAGAATAGTAATCATTAAAAAATCAGGAGACAACAGATGCTGGAGAGGATGTGGAGAAATAGGAACACTTTTACACTGTTGGTGGGAGTGTAAATTAGTTCTACCACTGTGGAAGACAGTATGGTGATTCTTCAAGGATCTGGAACTAGAAATACCATTTGACACAGCAATCCCATTACTGGGTATAGACCCAAAGTATAATAAAACACTCAACTATAAAGACACATGCTTTATAGTTTGTTTGTGCCCGTATGTTTATTGTGGCACTGTTCACAATAGCAAAGACTTGGAACCAACCAAAATGCCCATCAAAGATATACTAGATAAAGAAAATGTGGCACATATACACCATGGAATACTGTGCAGCCATAAAAAATGATGAGTTTATGTCCTTTGCAAGGACAAACTGGAGACCATCATTCTCAGCAAACTGACACAAGAACAGAAAATCAAACACCACATGTTCTCACTTGTAAGTGGATGTTGAACACTGAGAACATATGGATACAGGGAGGGGAACATCACACACTGTGGCCTGTTTGGGGGGTGTGGGGATTAGGGGAGGGATAGCAGGGGATAGGGGGACTGAGGAGGGATAACATTAGGATAAATACCTAAGGTAGATGATGAGGGATGGATGCAGCAAACCACTATGGCCTGTGTATACCTATGTAATAAACCTGCACTTTCTGCACATGTACCCCAGAACTAAAGTATAATAATAATAATAAGAAAAAGAAAATGTATGTGATAATGCAAAGAATCAACAAGAGTTGAAAAAGTCTTTAAGAAGGAAAAATTGAGTAAATGCATGCTATATTAGATAGCAATACTTATAAATATACAGAAATTAGATCATGATAGATTTAAGCTAAGAGCAGACAAAAGGCCAAATGATTAGAGTCCAGAAACAGGCCAATGACAACATGGACCTATGATGACTGTCCTGACACTGCAGAGCAGTGTAAAATGAACAGTCTTCGAATGAATATGATTGGACAATCAACTATTCCTATGAAAAAGTAATAAAATTGACCCCTACTCATACATTCACAAATATTAAATGTAGATTTATTGTCAGTCTAAAGTGAAAAAGAAAAATGATGAAATTTCTAGAAGATAATATGGGAGAATGTATATATTATTTCATCACAGGAAAAACATTTCTTATACAGGACACTAAAATAATCACAAAGGGAAAACTAATACAATTAACTATCAGAATACAGAATATTTATACATATGTTCATCAGAGAAAATTTAGTGATGGGCAAGAGGAGCTACAAAAAGAAAAAAATACTAATAACGCTTCTAACCTACAATTCTGAAGGAATTTTCCAAGGGCAACAGATACTCCTAGATGAAAGTAACCTTGGTGTATTTTAGGAATGTTATTAAACTGAGCCAGATGAAAGGGAACATGATATAAAACAAGACTCTATCTTAGATATATGAATGGTAAAGACTTACAATAGAATTTCTAAGGGCATAGAACTAGAGATTTCCAGACAAAAGTAATATATGATGATGTTACTGGGTGCAGACCTGAAACTGGAAGGGGTGGGAGATGTTGGGACAGTTGAAATATTTCTGCCTCCAGAAGCTGAAAATTAGAGAACTCCCTAAATCCCCATTGCAGCAAGAACTTAAGTAACATGTGATCAATCCCTAGAGCTTGTTTGGGGCAAGGAGTGAAGAAACAGAGTCTCACATACCAAAAAATAGTTCTATAGAACTATTTTTCTAGATAGACTGTACCAGGACCCAACTCGTTAGGAGCCGTATATGAACCATGAGTCTGAATATCTGATAATTTATGTCACTTGTCATCACAGAATCAGAAAACTGCAATTTGCTTTGATGTTTTCCTTTATTATTTATTTTTCCATCTTAGCGAGTTTTATTTTAAATGCTTTTGCTTTAAAACAAAACAAAAAAAGAAAAAAAAAAGAAGTATTTTATCAGATTTGGCTGATGGTTTGTGTGGGAACTTTGGAGGGAAGAAGAAAACAAATCTACCTACATTTTTCAGAAGAGCTACAGTATGTACAGTGTCCTGGAGACATAGTAAAGTGATGCCAGCTGGAGAAAGGGGAAAGGGACAAAACCTAGACTGTGAGTGAGATGTGAGATGAGTTCCCCACATCAAAGGCAGTCCTGAGAATAACTAAGATGGCTGTCTCTCTCTCTTTCTCTCTCTCTCTCTATATATATATATAATAATTTATATACATATAAATATAATAATAATTATATATATATGTGTGTGTACATGTACACATATATATGAGCGTGTGCACACGCACACACACACACACACATAAAATTAGGAATCAGAATGTTAAAAATTTCCCAAGTGTTCCTTATCTCAGACCCAGAATGTTTATGCATACATATATACACACATATACATACAAACACACATATATATGTGAACACACACACACACACACACACATACACACACACACACACACACACACATATAATTAGGAATCAGAATGTTAAAAATCTCCCAAGTGCTCCTTATCTCAGACCCAGAATTACTTTCAATCTCTTTCATGACTGTCATGTTTACCTGTTTCATGACATGTTCTACGCCTCTCTGGAGAAGTGTTCTGGGAAGCTTAGAAGTATGGCTATTGTGTATCTAAAAGGTACATTGAAGGTTTAATCTTTGGTAAGTGAAAGTGTTCAGATAAGACTGCAGCTGGAAAGAGGCACCACTGGAAGACAGATGAGGTAAGAGGTTCTCAAGGCAACTCTAAAAACTATCTTTTGTCCAGTTAGGTCCCTGGCCTTTATATTTTTATTCTGTACAATATGAACATTAGGGTGTTGAATAAGGTTGACCAGGATTTCCCAGACATTTGAGTATAGATGAGTGCATAGCAGCTTACAGAGGGTCTCTGAGGTTACCCTAGATATTTTGGGATATAAACAATTACTTTGTTAGCGTCCATGGACTATGTAAATCTAAAAGGATGATTTAGCCACAAAATTGAACTATGTGAAAAAATTAGGAGAACTATTTGATTTACAATTGCATCAAAAATAAGTAAACCTATAAGCTACTTGGGAGTAAATGTGATCAAGGAAGTGATAGATCTGTATACGAGAAACATTAAAACATTGAGGAAATAGATTAAAAATTATACAAATATTGATAAATGGAAAGATGTCTGTGTTCATGAATTGAGTTAATATTTAAATGTCCATACTGCCCAGAGGGAACCACAGATTCAATGCAGTCTGTATTAAAATTCGAATGTCATTCTTCATAGACATAGGGAAAAAATCCTAAAATTTTGCTTGCTTGGGCAGCATATCTACTGAAATTAGAACAATATTAAGATTAGCATGGCTCCTGTGCAAGGATGATATGCAAATTCATGCAGCATTGCATACCTTTTTATAGTAGTACTATTCACAATAGCTAAGATATGGAATCTTCCCAGGTTTCCATCAACAGGGGATAGGACTGTTTAAAATGTGCTAAGTACACACCATGAAATACTGTACAGCTCTAAAAAAGAACAAAATCTTATCCTTTGGAGCAACATGAATACAGCTATAGGTCATTATCCTTAAGTGAATTACAGAAACAGCAAACCAAAAACTGCATGTTTTTACTTATAAGTGGGAGCTAAACATTGGGTACACACAGACACAAAGATGGGAGCAATAAACACTGAGGATTCTAAAAGTGAAAAGGGAGAGAAGGGGGAATGATTGGAAAACTACTTATCAGATACTATGTTCACTGCTTGAATGTTAGGATTATTAGAAGCCCAAACCTCAGCCTCAGGCAATATACCCACATAAGAACCCTGCACATGTAACCCTTAAATGTAGAGTAAAATAAAAATTTTAATCCTAACATTTGCATGGAACCACAAAAGTCCCCAAATAGCCAAAGCTATCTTGTCCAAAATGTCCATACATGGAGTCATCCCACTATTAGTTTTCAAAATATATTACAAAACTATAATAATCAAGGCAACATGGTAATGGCATAAAAACTGATACATTGGCCGGGCACGGTGGCTCAAGCCTGTAGTCCCAGCACTTTGGTAGGCCAAGGCAGGTGGATCACAAGGTCAAGATATCAAGACCATCCTGGTCAGCATGGTGAAACCCCATCTCTACTAAAGATACAAAAAATTAGCTGGGCATGGTGGCACATGCCTGTAATCCCAGCTACTTAGGAGGCTGAGGCAGGAGAATTGCCTGATCCCAGGAGGCGGAGGTTGTGGTGAGCCGAGATCGCACCATTGCACTCCAGCCTGGGTAACAAGAGCGAAACTCTGTCTTAAAAAAGAAACGGATACATTGACCAATAGAGTAGGATAGAGAGCCCAGAAATAAACCTACATATTTATGGTATAGACCTAAAGCTATGAAACTATGAGAGGATTACACAGGGGAAAAGTTGTATGACATTGATCTGGGAAGTGATTTCTTGGATAACCCAAGCAACAGAAGGACAAAAAATACTGATGGGATTGCATAAAACTAAAAAGTGTCTACACAGCAAAGGAAACGATATAATGATAAGACAACCCACGGATTGGGAGAAACTATTTGTCAATCATACTTTGATTAGGGGCTAATCTCCAAAATATATGAGAAACTAAAACTACTAAATAACAAGAAAACAAATAACCCTATTAAAAATAGGCAAAAAACTTGAATAGACAATCCTCAACAGAAGACATATAAAAGGCCAATAGATATGTTAAAAAAGTGAAACATCTCTAGTCATCAGAGAAATGCAAATTAAAATTACAGTGAGATATCACCTCACCCCTGTTAAATAGGTTACTATGAAAAAATAAAAGATAACAATGTTGGCAAGAATGTGGAGAAAAAGGAACCCTGTTGATGGTATTTTAAATTAGCACAGCCATCTTGAAAAACAGCATGAAGTTCCTCAAAAAACTGAAAATAGGATTATCATATTCAGCAATTCCACTTTTGGTATATGCCAAAGAGAATTTAAATCAGTATGTTGAAGATATGTCTGTATACCAAAGGTCTATATGCCAAATTCACAATAGCTAAGATATAAAAACAATCATTAAATGTCTATCAGCAAACAAATGGATTTTTAAAATTTAATGTACACATGCACTATGGAATACTATTCAGCATTAAAAAGTGAAGAAATTTTATCTTGTCATTTGTGACAACATGGATGAACCTGCAGGACATTATGTTAGCCAAAATAAGTCAGACACAGAGACAAATACTGTATTATCTTACTTATATGTGGAATCTTAAAAAGTTGAGCTCATAGAAGCAGAGAATGGAATGGCAGTTACCAGAGATTTAGGAGCAGGGAGGATAGACAGGGAAAGGGAAGAAGTTGGTAGACATGGAGAAGACTATGGGAGGATGGAGGTGAAGACTGGAGTTATGAGACTGCACAGCAAGAAATGAGGAGGAATGCTGACAACCACCAGAAGGTGGAAGAGGAAAAGGAAGGCTTCTTCCCTAGAGCTTTCATAGGGACCATGAACCTGTGTACACCTTGATTTTAATATCCAGCTTCTAGAACTGTGAGAGTATACATTTCTGTTGTTTTAAGTCACCCCAGTTTTTGGAAATCCGTTACAGAAGCCCTACAAAACTAATATATGGATCAATTGGTAACACATCTTGCTGTATCTAGATTAATGCCTCAGTCCACATGGAAAGATCATCTGTTTAGCCATGAAAATTATGGTGAAGGAAAAGATGAAGATGTAATGGTGCTGAGATTTATGAGGATACTTTGTCCATTTTATCTTTGAGATCATATTCTACACCTGAAGATACTCTAAATTTTCTAGGGCAGGCTGAATATAGTTCAAATTCCATAAAAAAAAAATCACCTAGTAAAATATAGCACTGCCTTTTCTGTATTTTGTCAATATCACTCTCAGAACTTTGTTTTATATATATTATCCTGCCTGACTTATGTAGTTTTGCAAAATAGTGAAAATTACCAAGATCTCTGAAAATGGAAAATCTATGTGTTTTTTAGCATCTATTAGGATTAGTATAATGCCTGACTCATACTCATCTCAATAACCAATTAAAGTTTAGTGAATGAATCAATGTTATACATTTTTTGTATCTTCCCTGTATCTCTTTAATATGGTTTTGTTTATTTGAAATTAAAGTATGAAACTATGACCTAAATAGGGCATAAGATGCTTGATCAATAGTAGATAAAACTTATGAGCTATGAATTCAATTCACCTAAACCTACTTGTTTCAATGAAGAGCACAGGAAGTTATGTCCATTTAATTTCACTTTCTCTGTAAGCCCATTCTTGATCTTTGGGATTTTGTTTCAATATTTGTATTTCAAATCAGAAATTTATTTTTCCACAGCCATTTCTGATTTCCTTTTCTTAATCATTAATGAGGCAGTTTTACTTTACTGAGGTAGATAAATCTACTAACAGGGTTATGCCATAGAGCTAAGATCTATGGAGAAGTTCCAGCTGTTTATTTTTCTATCTCCCAGATGACTCCAGAAATGGGCATCCAATGACTTTTGAGTTATATTTTCCATTTCGACATCAAAAATGGAATTAGAATTTGGGGGAAAAAAAGGCCTCTGTGTTTGAGCTGGCGGCTGGCTGCTGTGTAATTATCATTGCTCTTCTTTATTAACTGCTTGCCTTCGCCTTATGTGGTGCTTTGTTGATAGATGTAACCTCAATCTTGTTGCTATGGTGACAGTAACAGTCGCCGAGAAGATTTTGTTTATGGTAAACAAATCCAGGCATATGCTTGAAGCCTGGTGGAACAGTTTTTCAGCTTCCCTTACACTGCTGTCCCTGAATAAAATCAAAGAGCTCAAACTAAAAAACCCACAGCCTGGATTTGAAATAGAAAAAATGGGAACCAGTCCTGAGATGATTGTTTCTTATGTGTGTGGGAATGGCCCAGTCTATATGTCTACGTTCACGAGTCAAGGCTCCCTGTTGAAAGGGGCTCTCTGTGCAACATGGGCAGAGGAATTGACCTGAGAGTGAGAGAAAGCCTGGCACCCCAAGGGTTGTTGGAATCAATAGTGAAGTTGGGGTGGTACATTAACATAATGACAAAAAATGCTTCTCTCTGTCCCTTACCAAATCCTTTCTGCTAGGCATGCTGAATTTTTATATTTTGGAAAGAAAATTCCTTCCAGAACATGCTTTCATAAACATTGAATTCAGACACAGTTAGCCCTCTTTCTTAAATGTTTTTATTATATGAGCGTGAACCACCATTTGAAGAAGAACTGTTGTCATGCAGATAGATGGAATTGAGGCTCAGATTTACTTTTCCATGGTGAATGCATTTGTGATTGGTCTGGTTTAAGTGGCCCAACACATTCCCTGGATCATTTCCCCTGTCTCTTTCACCTACCTCCTCAAATGTTTTCTCTCCAATCTAACAACTGCTCTCTAAAATTAAAACACCAAATCTTTTCCCCTCACTCTTCTGTAAGGCTTTGATGGCTCACTCAAGAATAAAAACTTAAAAAACTTCAAAGAATGAAAGTTTGAAAAGCATGATAATGAAATTGAAATGGTGTATACAAACTATCAGCTCTTTATTTCCAATAGTGTGCACAAATTAGAGACCATTTCTCGGCACCAAAACATGCGGGAAAAAAGTAGATTGCCCAGCTGCAATGGAAAATCTTTCAGTAGAGAACGGAAGGGCCATCAGCCTGAAATTCCAAGAACCACTTTTTTTTGGATTTCATAACAGTTCTTGAGAACTAGTAGAATCTTGTTCATTATTTTCACTGGCAGTCAAAGGGTGTCACTTACCCTAGCTCTCAGGTCTCGGGGTCCTGAGGTGTGTGGGTCTACAGAGCAGTTGAGCCTTAACTCAGCAATATAGGAAGCTGATTTTTAACCCCTCAAACACAATTAGACTTCCTACTATTTTCTTGTTTTAACCTTTTACTTGGATATTTGTCTCATAAGCCCATACCAAGAATACAATGTTGCCAGGTTTTATGTAGCTCATTAATTCGTGTCCTCCAGTGAGGGGGTCTGGGGATGGTAGGGTGAAGAGTTTCGGCCAACATTATAGTGATTTCTCTGCTAAGTAAATGAATTAGCATTTCATTGGTTGGAGGCAAGTATTTATTATGATTTAACTTCATAAGGTAAGTAAAAACAAAAGTATCTTCTTGATAAAGAGCCTGGAAATTAATTAAACAATAACAATAGTTAATAAAACATAGTGTAGTTTTTAAATTTAAAACAGAATTTTTTCTTTCATAAGTTCAAAGAAAGATGCCTTACTGGGATTCCCAGCAGGCAGCCCACTCTCAAACTTGGTTTGTGACTACTGACCTCCTAATTCTGTTTCTGGAAACTTCATCTATCATTTACCATCCTGCCTGCCAATCCCTAGGGTCCCCATTTTCTTTTATAATTGTTCAAACATCATTTATTCTTACATACTTGCAAACACACACACACATACACCAGTTTTTTCTGATTTCTTTTCTAACTCCTTAGGGAGGTTCTTCTTTTTGCTAACACACCATTCAGCAGCTCATTATTATCACCCTGCATTATGAATTAGTGCTTGCAAATAACATCATGTTGGTCAGTGGCTGAGTAAGCCTTCTGGCAACTGCCATCTCCTGTTCTTCTTTATGACTCCCAGTTAAAATATAGGTACTGTTGGTCACACATAAGCTGGAGAAACTGGGATGTAGAGATGTCACACAGACCCAGGAGTCACAATTTGAATTCACGTCAGTCTCACTACAGATATCATGTTCTTAATCATGACACTGAAAGATGTTTTAGCAAGAAAACTTTGTTCTTGAGCAAAACTTCAGGCCATGGAAATTGTATTCCTGCTTTTCCTGATTAAGCCAGTCTGAGAATCTTAGAAGAAAACTTCAAAGACTCATTTACCTTTTCCCTTTAGAGGCTGGAGCCAAAAGCTGGCTGCAAACAGTCATCCCTGAACCATCTCTTTTTATCCCCACCACATACCTCTAGATCTGCTTAGGAAATTTCAGTTGTGCCCTTCCTGAATTAAATGCACCTCCAAATGTGTCTTCCCATCATAAATTCCAGCCAGAAAAGGAGGAAAGAGGTCAAGATTTATTTTTCCTAAGATAATTGTGATCCTATTTATTTAAAAAAGTAAATTTAAGGATAGTGCTTGATCTTCATTTGAGTATAAGCACTTGGCTGTTACTTTTTCTCCCATCCTGAGAAACACCATGTAATTGTGGGACAGAAGGAAAGAATTCAGGACTAGCATGCCAACACTATTATTAAGTTGAGCAATATATCACTTTCAGTCTCTTCTATAAAGACTTCACTGTAGCAGATTATAAGCTGTTTCTTACTTTATAGTTCTACAGATTTTTACATTTTAAAAAAGAAGCATGAGAGGATTGAGGGATGAATACATGGAGCACGGGGGATTTTCAGGCACTGAAACTCTTTTGTATGACGCTATATGGGTTGATACCTGGCATTATACATCTGTTAAAGCCCAAAGAACTATATAACACAAGAGGGACCCCAATGTAAACTACAAACTTTAACTTATATAATTTCTCAATGTTTGTTCATCTAATATACAATACTACTGCAAGATATTAATTATAGAAAAAACTGTGATAAGAGATTGGGGCATATGGAATTAATTGTACTTTCTGCCCATTTTTCCGGTAAAAGTAAAACTTCTCTGAAAAATATAGTCTATTAATTAGTGTTAAAAGAGAGAAGAAAAAATATATATGTCCAAATACTGGCAAAGAGAAATGAAAACTGGAGAGTGTCAGTGATTGAAGGTAAGGAAGTCTGACTCTTCAAAGTCCTTAGTGATACTTCTACCTATTTCTGAAAGTGTTTGAGTTGTTATATCCATTCATGTATACCAGCCATATGGGCTATGAAGTGGATTCTATTCAAAGAGTCTTGTGAAGGTAAAAGAAAGTTGGTCATGCCTCCTCCTCTCCCAAAAAAACCAATTTGCCTATGCTTCGGTTTCTATAAAATGCACAGATGTGCCAGAGTTTAGCTGCCTCCCTGGGGTGCAGTAAAAGTGTTGTTCTGAAATGTTTCAAGACTAGAGCATGCTAGGGCCTGGCACTGTGGTGGGACTCAAGGGAAGAGATAAAACACAAATTGAAAAGCAGTATTACATGGGAAACTGTAGTTTAACACATGTGACAGGCAGTCTCTCCCTGTATACTAAGATTTCTTTCTTATTGCTTTCAGACAAGGTCTTCATGATATCAGGGTCATAGTATTCCCTTCCTTTTTCTACACGTTGATTCACTTTTCCACCTTAGGGTAAGAGGAAGAAAATGAGGTGAAGATCCTAGGTGTAGTTTTGGACAGAAATTTTGCATGCACTTTAACTGTCAGCTCCAGCGCTAGCTCTACCTCCACTTTTCCATGTGTAAAGCCTAGACATCCTTCAGAGCTGGGCTCAAATCCTCTTCCTAAAACTCCATCCTGTTAGTGATCTTTATCCCTTTTGTCAGCTCCTCACTGAGCACTTCATCCCTGCAGTTTAGGACTTGATTACATGCTGCTGAATTATAAATTGTACATTCAATTTATAACTTGCACTTTTTCCTTTTACATCTGTTCAATCTCTGCTCCTATCCATCCTCAACTCCTGCCACTGTGTGTTCATTGAAGACAAAGCAACATGTGGAGGTTTTTAAAGAAAATCAAACCTATGTGTCTTCTAGCCCTTCCTATTTTTCTTCTTCATCATGCCCTGGAACTCAGAATTTTCACTGTTACCTTCCCTAGGTAACAGTGAAAGCATAGGCAGATTGGTTATTTTGGAGAGGAAGAGGCATGTCCAACTTTCTTTTACCTTCACACAAGAGGGACCCCAATGTAAACTACAAACTTTAACTTATATAATTTATCAATGTTTGTTCATCTAATATACAATATTCCCCTAGTGGGTTCACTTTGACATCTTATTTGATATTTATGGGAGGAACTTTCTTTTAGTCATTGACTAAGACAGACACTATTGTTTTATGCTGAAATTTAGGAGAGCTAGGCATCTCATTTAAATGAGGTACTTGGGTAGAGTTTCTCTTTAAGTATTGAAGAACAACAGATAGCAAAGCTGTGGGACATAGGATCAGATCAGTTTGGAGAATTATCTATATTGTTGGCCTCTGAGAGAAAGCATGGCCCAGAGAAAGCAAAAAGTATTGGAGGAACAGCTACCTGCCCTGACACCTCAAACCCTGTGGCTAAGTTTCTTAACATCCCTCAGACTGAACATCTGCAAAAGGGGTTTGTTTCTATATAATATGAACTTGTGAAGTCCACATAAGCTAATACCCAAGACAGTGGTTGCAAACTATAATATAAAGGCATAGATTTGTTAGTGATAAACCAGAGGACAACATGACAGTATTTTCTGCCTTGGGAAGTTTACAAGTGGGGTGGGGTGGGGAAGGTGAATTCTAGAAAAATAAGAGGTCACCATTTACAAAATTTCCCAACTTTAGTTCTTTACCGTTAACCCTGTTTGAAGCCAAAGATTTTAAAATGGCTGAGATTAACATTTGTAACTGCTCAGTTCAGTTCAGTTTCTTTGTTTTCTAGATAACGAAATTTTGTCACAGAGTAAATGCAAGCCTATGTCTCACTGCATGAACAGTAACACTCATATGTGTGACTCTTGGCGTATAAAGCTACCACCTGCAGAACTTGGACAAGTTGTTTGAAGTCTCTGAGACTTCAGCTGAAGCATGTAAAATTCTTCAAATTCTTAGATCTGACTTTGGTTAACTTTTTTTCTTTCTTGATTTTCTTGGCCATAGTTTTTATTCTCATCATGGGAATCTTGAAAGCTATCTGGAAAAGACCTGTCAATGTACTTCTTTTCTCCCCAGTATTGATTCAACTTCTTTGCCTAATATGAACACTAATCCAATATGTGTAGGTCACATGTATTTATGCTAATCTTTGTATTTATAAAGTTTTTGTTTTCTTTAAAAACATTTGCATTTTTAAAGTTTTTGCACTACAGTGGCATTTTCTCCTAAGGAGAAGGAAAAATTTTCTATTCTGAGGAAGACTTTTGTTTGTTCTTTTTGTTTTGAGTTTGAGTCTCATCCTGTTGCCCAGGATGGAGTGTAGTGGCACAAACTTGGCTAACTGCAACCTCCTCTTCCCAGGTTCAAATGATTCTCCTGCTATAGCCTACCAAATAGCTGGGACTATAGGCGTGTGCCAGCACGTCCAGCTATTCTTGTTTTTTTCTTTTATTATTATTTTTTAAATATTTATTTTGTTGCACTTTAGGTTCTGGGGTACATGTGCAGAACATGCAGGATTGTGGCATAGGTACCTACATGGCAATGTGGTTTGCTGCCTCCATCCCCTCATCAACTATATCTGGCATTTCTCCCCATGTTATCCCTCCCCAACCTCCCTACCCGCTGCTTTCCCTCCCGTATTCCCTCACAACAGACCCCAGTGTGTGATGCTCCCCTCCCTGTGTCCATGTGTTCTAATTGTTCAACACTCACCTATGAGTGAGACCATGTGGTGTTTGATTTTCTGTTCTTGTTTCGGTTTGCTGAGAATGATGGTTTCCAGATTCATCCATGTCCCTACAAAGGACACAAACTCATTATTTTTTATGGCTGCATAGTATCCGTGGTGTATATGTGCCACATTTTCCTTGTCCAGTCTATCATTGATGGGCATTTGGGTTGGTTCCAGGTCTTTGCTACTGCAAACAGTGCCACGATGTACATATATGTGCATGTGTCTTTATAATAGAATGATTTATAATCTTTTTTTAATCTTTAGTAGAGACAGGGTTTCACCATGTTGA
This sequence comes from Saguinus oedipus, assembly GCA_031835075.1. Classification (NCBI taxonomy): domain Eukaryota; kingdom Metazoa; phylum Chordata; class Mammalia; order Primates; family Cebidae; genus Saguinus; species Saguinus oedipus. The sequence continues at coordinate 79,559,396 of CM063182.1, forward strand.
GCAGGCTGGTCTTGAATGAGGAAGATGTTACTGTAAATAATTCTCAATCACTTTCATTTTCAATAACTTATTCTCTCTTGTGAAATTCTTTAACAAATAACAGATTCAACCCAACGCTTACTTTTTAAATTTTTTGTCACAAAACAGATCATTAGTCAATTATCTAGCATTTATTGCGTGTTTACCATGTGTTAGATAAAAGATGTAAGAGGCGGCATAAGACCCTACCCTATTCAGGGAGGCAAGCTCTATACTGCACAGAAACAAAAGGAACCTATATGTGGGGCAAACCAAACTCCAGCAATGACACAGAAAGTCCACCAGATAGGTAATTGCACTGAATTTGGGAGCTCAGGGGAAGATGTGTGAAGCTGATTACATTAAGAATGTTCTGAGGAATATCAAGGTTTAAATCAGCAGAGTGGAGAACAGGCGAGTATTACAGGTGTGAAACCTGAAGGGCCAGAGGACACAGTTAGGCACAGCAGATAACAAGGTCAGTGAGAAGACTGCCCCATCTGGAATACAGGGTTGGTCTGGGGAGATGAAGAAAGATGAGGTGGAAAAGCATTTTAGGATTAACTATTGTGCTCCTCTCCTGCCAAGATGAGAAGCCAAGACTTCTGTTGTGAGCACTGAATATGTGAACAGAGGATGCAGTTTCAGAGTCTGAACACAGAGCTAGAGGTATCTGAATTTGACTCTTGGCATATAAAGCTTAACCTGCAGGACTTGGGCAAGTTGCTTGATTTCTTCAAGTCTTCACTTCTTCCAATATAAAATTGAATTTATAAAATCTTATAGGTCTTTTATGGAAAGAGACTAGGTCTTTTAATGGAGTAGGTACTAAAAATATATTTTGCTATTCTTTTTTGGTATTAGTTATGGTTTTTGTTTGTTTTTGGATAGAAGTTGTATTGACATGTAATTGTTTTTCTTCTGAACTTCTCAGTAATTATCCAGGTCAGAATATGTCTTAGAATAATATATATTTTTTAACCTATTCTCATCATCCTACTAGTTTTTTTGGAGCCTACAAATTTTCCCTGATTATGGGATCATGGGCTTTGAGTTACATCTTATCTCTAGTCAGTGATTTTTTAACATTTTGGGAGTTATAGTCCTTTGGAATGGTCTGACCTTGTGGTGTTTTTAGATATTTTTTTAAAAAAATAAGATAAAACTTTACAACAAAAAATGGAATCATGCAAGTAATTTTGTTTTTATACTTAAGGAGTATAGCTTACTCAATGGGTAGACATAGTCAGCAACTTTAAAAGAGTTTTCTCCTTCAACAAAAATATTCCCCTCATTGACCTCCTATGGTGCCTGAAATTCTACCATATGCTCTCCTCTTTAAGGAGCCATGGACCCAGCAGGAGCATATTGATCCAATGATGGTTTTTACAGCACTATATTCCCTGGGAGGGGCAACACATTAACCAGTGAACACACCAAAAAGATGTGTATCGTTTCTTCTCATATTGATCATGTAGCCTATTACTATCCTTTATTAGTATGGAGATCCTATAAAACTAGCCAATGACAAAATAGAAATAATAGCAAATACTTACAGCATTTGCTTCATTCCAGGCATGTACAATTCTCATGACAGCTTTTTGAAGTAGGAACTATCACTACCCTCATTTTACAGTGAGCTGCCTAAATTTCATATAATAAGTTACAGGTCTTGGATTTAAACTCAGGACCTCTGCCTCCAAGTCTGGTCCTTAACCATTATGCTAAAACTGTCTTGGCCTCTGGTATGGTTGGCTACTTTCTTCTCCAAAACTAATGATGGAAACTTTTTGGGAGACATTAAGGAAATATAAGTAGACCTGAAGATGGAAAGAATTCTTTTTGTATCTCTAGTGAAAGTCTTTGGTTGTATACATGTATGCCCCTCTGAGGATAGGAGTTGCCTCGGAAGGTCAGCTACACCTCTGAAAGGCTATTTAAGGCTGGCAAAGCCACAGCCTGTATCAGGAGAAGTAAAATAACCTTGCTTCTTATGCCTGGCCTTGTTCCAGACATTAAAACTGAATGGCTAAGGACATTTTCTTTACATTTTCACACTATAAAAGCAAGCTTTCTGTAGCCCTCTATAGCCAAACTATTAGCCAGCAATGAAAATTATGTGTTCATGTTGTACCACATATACTGGGAACCTAATTTTATCAGCAGACACCTGCACAGAGATGCCAATATAGAAAATGAAAGTTAAACATCTCACATTACCCATAATTACCTAGCAGAAAAATTGATCCTGAAAAAGTAGAGCACAAAATAGTACTTTTGATAGGGGGAAAGGCTGAAAAATGAGAATTAAGGGAATATACGAGCCCAGAATATTTAAGGAGCAGAGCATTTAAATCAGAAAGAGCTCTAAAAGACAACTAGAGAGGCTGTAAAATATGGAGGACTTGGCCAGTTCTTGGCATATGTTATGTAAAAGCTTAGCAACCAAAAGATTGTACGCCAATAATTGTGAAAGATGACATTTTCAAAAGATAAGCAAAGTAATATTTCCTGTTTCACACTCCTCTATAGCATGACCTTGCTGTTCCTCCATCAAGTCTATATTTTTACCCCTTTGAATGTGGGTGAGCTAGGACCAGTGACTATGTTGTCCAATTTAATATGGTAGAAGTGACACTGTGAATCTAATGCCCATGCTGAGAAGCCCAAGGTGCGTGTAGTAGCCATGTACAGGTGTTCCTATAGACAGGCTCAGATTCCAGCTGATAGCCAGCATCAACTTCTAGCCCTGTTAGATTGCTGTCTTGGGATCTAGACCAGTCAATTCTTCTGATGATATCAACTCCAGCTATCATCTGACTGCAGCCACATGAGAGACTCTGAGCAGAACTGTCTAGGTAAGATCAGTCAGCCCTCAGAAACGAAGGTATTATCGACTGGTGCAAAATTCATTGCAGTTTTAATTGCACCATTAAAAGTAATGGCAGAAACCACAATTACTTTTGCACCAACCAAATAATAAATTGTTATTTTAAGCTATTAAGTTTTAGGGTGGCTTGGTACACAGAAAGAGTTAACCAGAATTCTAATGCAGTGAAAGAGGATAGAGCTTAATGCTATCTAAACAGTTCCCAACAGCTAAGAACTAAGCAGAAGAAATGTTAGGATATTAATACACCAGCATATAGAATTTATGAAGATACCCTAGACAACATTTATGAAGACACCCTAGACATGCTTTCCCCTTGATGAGACCTTGAGTCTTCACTCTAGCAAGAACCATAATGTCTAATTCTTTAGAACAATAAAGGCTTAAATGCTTCACGAGATCTTTTGTTTTGTTCTTTTGAATCAATGCACTACAGATTCAGGCTGGCCTGAATATAGTTAGTTTATGCCTAACTATAGCTCCCGTGAGTACTTCCTCCTCTAAATCCACCTGACTACTCATGAAGTCCTATTAGGAGATACAGAATAACGGACAGGTAGAGCATTTTAAAAACAATTTTATTTCCATAGGTTTTTGGGAAACAGGTGGTATTTGGTTACATGAATAAGTTCTCTAATGGTGATTTGTAAGATTTTGGTGTACCCATCATCTGCACAGCATGCACTGAACCCAATTTGTAGTCTTTTACCACTCACTCCCATCCCACACTTTTCCCCAAGTCCCCGAAGTCCACCGTATCATTCTTATGCCTTTGCATCCCTATCACTTAGCTCCCACTTTTGAATAAGAACATACAATGTTTGGTTTTCCATTCCTAAGTTACTTCACTTAGAATAATAGTCTCCAGGGCCATCTAGGTTGCTGTGAATGCTATTAATTTGTTCCTTTTTATGGCTGAGTAGTATTTCATTGTGTGGACCCACACAAACCACAATTTCTTTATCCACTCATTGACTAATGGGCATTTGGGCTGGTTCCATATTTTTGCAATTGCAAATTGTGCTGCTATAAACATACTGGTGCAATTATCTTTTTGTATAATGACTCCTTTTCCTCTGGGTATATACCCATTAGTTTGATTGCTGGATCAAATGGTAGTTCTACTTTTAGTTTTTTAAGGAATCTCCACACTGCTTTCCATATTGGTTGTACTAGTTTACATTCCCACCAGCAGTGTAGAAGTGTTCTCTTTTCATTGCATCCACGCCAACATCTATTATTTTTTGATTTTTTGATTATGACCATTTTTGCACAAGTAAGGCAGTATTGCATTGTGGGTTTGATTTCCATTTCCCAGATTATTAGTGATGAGCATTTTTTCAATATGTTTGCTGGCCATTAGTATGTCTTCTTTTAAGAGTTGTCTACTAATGTCCTTAGCCCACTTTTTTATGGAATTATTTATATTTTTCTTGCTATTTGTTTGAGTTTTTGTGGATTCTGGATATTAGTCCTTTGTCAGATATAGAGATTTTGAAGGTTTTTCTCCTACTCTGTGGGTTGTCTGTTTACTCTGCTGACTGTTCCTTTTGCTGTGCAGAAGCTCTTTAGTTTAAGTCCCACATATTTACCTTTGTTTTTGTTGCATTTCCTTTTGGGGAGAACCTGGAAATAAACCCAAATACTTACAGCCAACTAATCTTCAACAAAGCAAAGAAAAATATAAAGTAGGAATGGACACCCTTTTCAACAAACGGTGCTGGGATATTGTCAAGTGCAATGTAGGAGAATGAAACTGGATCCTCATCTCTCACCTTATACAAAAATAAACTCAAGATGGATTAAGGATGTAAATCTAAGACCTGAAATGAAAATATTCTAGAAGATAACAGGCAGAACATTTTAAACTAAACCAAGGGGCTGAGAATTCTACTTCCATCTTTCATTCTTCAATGACTGGTGACCATTTTTAACGAAGACCATAAAAAATTAATACAATATTGACCCAAAAAATCCACTGAGCCAGGGAATCATCTGGTGAGCTATTCTATTTTCCTTTCTTTTTCTTTTTTCTTTCTTCCTTTTTGTTTTGAGATGGAGTCTTGCTCTGTCACCCAGGCTGGAGTGCAGTGGCATGATCTCAGCTCACTGCAGCCTCTGTCTCCTGGGTTCAGCAATTCTCCTGCCTCAGCATCCTGGGTTGCTGAGATTACAGGTGTATGTCACCACACCTGGTTAATTTTTGTATTTTTAGTAGAGACAGGGTTTCGCCCTGTTGGCCAGACTGGTCTTGAACGCCTGACCTCAGGTGATCTGCCTACCTTAGCATCCCAAAGTTCTAGGATTACAGGTGTGAGCCACAACACCCAGACTCTATTTTCATCTTTACCTCCCAAATTTCTGTCAAATATACTTCAGGTGTGTCATGAAAACTCAAATTAGGAACCTAGGAAATATATCAGGTAGTTGCTATTGTACTTAGGTCTGTGATTATTATCCATGAAGTTGTGCTTCTTCTATTCCCTTCCCATCCTCCTTTTGTTTTGATGTGGCTACTTACAGATTGTTATCTGTTTTCTCATCTCCCAGCTGCCTTCTAAACATGTCTGATAATTTCCCTTGTTTAGTTCAATTTATATGTGTTTGATCTTTTTCTTCTTTGATTAAAAGTCAGCAGCAATTCAGTTAGTCGCACAAACATATCAGCAGTACCAGTAAGCTGAGGCCAAAAGCGTGTGTGTGTGTGTGTGTGTGTGTGTGTGTGTGTGTGTGTGTGTGTGTGTTAGCTTCCTAAACCCCCATTCCTATATATTATTTTGGAGAAGATTATACTGTATTTCTAATTCTGCCTTTCTTGTTAAAATAAAGGGAAGAAATGTGTCCCATGAGGAGCAATAATGAATCTTTCTGGAACTCATCTATTAATGGAATTCAAAGCATTCCTGGAGACCAGATCCAAAGGTGGAAAATAAATCATATCATTTAGATACATAAGGGGCTTTAGAAATTTTCTCTTGTATATATTCTGTTTGGGAAAGTCTACTGTGTAGTGGTCTAGAAGATTAGAATTCCTGAGTAGAGCTTTATTTAGGCATGATGATTCAAAGTGTAGGTGGGCAAGTGACAATCGAAGATGTGGAGGGAGGCCTCTGTTGGTAGACCAAGCCTGGAATAAAGACAGTGCAGGAGGGCAGGCAGGTTCCAGCTGAACCCTTTAAGAGCAGCATAATTGATAGCTCCCTGCTGTCTCATTGCCGTGGTGAGGATATAGACGTATGCTCATGTTCTCACAAAAGGGTTATCCTTTTTTTAAAAAAAGCTGATTCTTTAAAAAAAAAGAAAAGAAAAGGACTACATTTTTTCCACCCAGCATCATTCAGGGTCTGTGTCCAACAAGAAGAGCATCTGCTCCATGCAGCTGAGAGGGCACTGGGGTGTTTCTATCTTGGCATAACTTGCCAGATCTGACTTCCTAATGTCTTCATGGGACCTGATTTTCTTCATAAATAAGCTGCTTCAAAAACCAAAATAGAACCCAGAAAACAGAAGATAAATTTATACAATCAATCCATATCAGTAGCTCCAATACTAAATCCGGAAATTAGATTGCCTGACTTCCAGTGAACTGCTTTTCCCACTGCACAGTTTAATTTGTGTTTGGTATATGCCCACGTGCACATGTGTGTGTATGTGTGTTACTGTGCATATGTATGTCTAGGCCATTATCATGATGTTTTCCTTTCACTCATACATTTACTTATTCTTTTTATTCATATGTTCAATAAATGTTTGTAGAGTACCTATTATGTTCCATGTACTCTTTTACACTCTGGGATACCAAATTGAATGACATCTGTGCTTACAACCTGATTAGAAAGACAAATAAATAGCAACAATAGAAGTTAAGAGCTGTAAGAGAAGCATGAATCATGTGCTACTGTAGTACTTGGTTGCGGGGGTGGTGGGCTTATCTTTCTGGAAAAGACAGGAAGCCTTCTCAGACAAGTTTCCATTGGAAAAAAAAACTAAGAAATTTCCCAGGGTAAGAGCCACATCCAAAAAAATTAGTACACCGTGAAAAGCAAAACAGAAAAATAGGCTACCAGTGCACAGGTTTAGTATAGAAAGGGGAAGAGCCTAATTGTACAGAGTGCAGGCTCCATGAGAGCTAGGACTCTGGTTCTGTCACTTGCTTGCTATGAGAACTTGAAAAAGCCTCTGATCTCTCAATGCCTCACTTTCCTCATCTGGCAATACCATCTGGTAATAATAATGGCATCTTCCTCAAAAGATTGTACAACAGATTAATGAAGACTGCTCATGTCAAGGGTCTAGAAAAGTGTATGACTCCATACATGCTAGCTATTTTTATGGCTAATGTTTAGGGTTTGATTGGAAAAGAGACAGGGAATGAAATAGGCAGGAAAAGAGCATAAATATTGTAGACCACGACATGAAGTTTAAATGTTGTTTTTATCCAAAACCAGCCACAAAGAAGATATTAAGCAGAATACTGCTGGCCTGATTAAACATCCATCTATAATAGGATTCCTTGATGGTTATATGTACATAAGAAGAACAATTAAGAGTCCTGCAGGCCTGGCATGGTGGCTCATGCCTGTAATCCCAGCACTTTGGGAGGCCGAGGAGGGTGGATCATGAGGTTGAGAGATCGAGACTGTCCTGGTCAACATAATGAAACCCCGTCTCTACTAAAAATACAAAAAATTAGCTGGGCATGGTGGCGCATGCCTGTGATCCCAGCTACTCAGGAGGCTGAGGCAGGAGAATTGCCTGAACCCAGGAGGCGGAATTTGTGGTGAGCTGAGATCGCGCCATTGCGCTCCAGCCTGGGTAACAAGAGTGAAACTCCGTCTCAAAAAAAAAAAAAAAAAAAAAAAAAAAAAAAGAGTCCTGCAGTAATGGAAATAAGGTGAGTACTTGAACTATCAAGAGAGGAAGAAAAGGAGGAATGTGAATAGAAAATATAAAGACATAGGAATATTTGGAGATAATGGTTTGGATAACACATAGCATAAGGTAGTTGGTATCTTTTGCTTGTATAACTAGGTAGACAGCAAGGATATTCACTGAAGTAAGAAATTCAGGAAAAGAGGCAGTTGAAAATAATCTAACAAGTTGGTTTTTAGACATGATGACCTTGAGGTACTTATGGGCTATCAGAGCAGGTAGCTCTAAACAGATCTCAAGGGTTGAATTCTTATTCAACATACATGTGGGAATAATAGAATTAGTAATCCTGAATTTAAGTGTATTTAATCCATAAAATGTTTGAGAGAATAAAACTGAAATTTACTGGCGATTACTATAGGTTAGAATACTTACTAATATATTTGCATGAATAATCCCATGTTATACCAAACAACCCCCAAGACAGGTACTATATGGTTCCCATTCCACATGTTAGGAAAATGTCTTTAAAAGCTTAAGTAACTTGCCCAAAGTCACTGTCTTAGTCTATTCTCTGCTGCTTATAACCAAATAGTTAATAATTTTATTTCTTAAAACTATGAGGACTAAGAGACCCAAGGTTGAGGAGTTGCATCTATGAGAGTCTTCTTGTTGCTGGGGACTCTTAAGAATCCAGAGGTGGTGCAGGGCATCACATGGTGAGGGAGTTGAGCATGCCAGCATGCTGTCCTCAGGTCCTTTTTTCTCTTCCTATAAACCACCAATTCCCCTCCTATGATAACACACTAATCCATTAACCCATTAGTCATTAGGAAGAGCCCTTATGACTCAACCACCTCTTAAAGGCCCTAGTACAACCTTTTCTCCCAAACCCCATCCTTCATGTCTGCCCTTTTTAACTTAACAAAGCCTGAAATTTCAGCCTTAGAAAATTATTGCTTTAGCTTAAATTCAATAACACATTTTTGCCTGTGTTATATAAATGTTTCTAGTAGGAGAAAACAGAAATGTTGCCCCTTATTTATATCTCAAGACCCAAAGAAAGAACTCACACACTGAGGCTTGTGAATGAAGCATATAAAAAATGCAAATTTTTGGTATATTTCTACTTTCCTGTTTTCATATTGTACTACATCCTTAAAAATAAACCCCAAATTGTTTAAGAGCCTCCTCAAAAGAGCTTCCTCTGGGAAAATTTTAGCAGGGAAATGAAATATTTTTCTAAATAGCCTTTTCCCTCATTTCATCTGTGATAATAAGGGAAGTTAAATCTTTGGCTTCGGTCAAACCAACCTCACTATTTCTGGATAGGGCTGGTGCTCTTCTGCCCTCTTGTCTTTACTAGTGCTATTTTCTACAAGAATAGCCCTCAATGCTTTTTCTTTCATGATTCAACTATACTTTTAGTGAAGTAAACCATACAAAATGTATATGTATACAGTTCCATAAATTTTTACTAAATGAGCTCACTTTTGCAATCACCTTCTAGATCAATAAACAGATCATAAAAGTACACCAGAAACCTCTTTGGCACAGCGCGAACAGGGTAGAAAAATCTCTCTGTTTCTCTCTCTCTCCCTCTCTCCCTCTCTCCATTCACTTTTTACCTTAACAGACTTCACTGTATGTATCATAGGAGGGGAAGTGGCATCTGCAGTGATGGAAATAAAAAGCAGGTGATTCCCCCCCAAAAAAAGAAAAATCTTTTTCTTTATCCACCTCTCTTCTATGCCTGGGGAATGCAAATTAAACTTAAAAAAGACATTGACAGAAGAATTTTAAAAAACAGTTTATTTACATGTGTAATGTACACAGACATGAGGAAACTCTTATGAGTGCTGTGGTCTGAATGTTGGTGTTCCCCCAAAATTTATATGCTGGAACCTAATGCCAAATGTGATAGCATTAACAGTTGGGCTTTCTTGAGAAGTGATTAACTCATTAGAGCTCCACCCTTGTGAGTGGCATTTGTGCACTTATAAAGGAGGTTGAAGGCAGCTGCCTTGACTCTTCTGCAAAGAAAGGACACACAAAGGGTGCCATTTGTGAGAAATAGACCCTCACCAGACATAAAATCTGCTGGTTCCTCGATCTTAAATTTCACAGCCTCCACTTCTGTAAGCAATAAATACATTTTTGTTGTTTATAAATCTAGGGTATTTTGTTATAGCACCTTGAATAAATTAATACAAGGAGTAACTCATAGGGTGATCAGACTTTGGAGCTTAAATGTCATCTTAACATAGGGTAATAAATTATTAAAAAGTGGCTAAACAAAGAAAAAAGGGGGTTGGCTTCTAGGGAGGATAATTTGTGGGAAAGTGACTTGGAAATGCATGGAAAATATGGTTTACTTAGTACAATTTTTATGCAGATGAGTTGTTCTGTTTTTGATACAGGTGAGGGAAATACCTTTATGAATGTAGAAAGGGAAATGTATGCCCTGATTTTAGGCAGAAAAGAACAGGGCAGAGTGTTCTTTCTGTGTTTGCTGTTTTTCAATTACCTTAAGCTCAAAATAAGTCTTCTGCTAACTTGGCATATTTTGATACCCTTTCTTACTTTGCACTCACTAGACCCACCCTAGCTGCCTCCCTCTCATGGGTAATCACTAGCTTGACATCTATCACCATTGTTTTATGTTTTAAACTGTCTTTGAAATACATATTAAATGGAAAAATAAAATACATATGCTTTTGTGCCTGAATTATTTTCTAAATATTGAATTATATTGTCTGTGATGTTCATCCATGTTGTTATAGATTATATATTTTCATGGCTTTATAATGGTTTATTTTATAAAATACCACAACCTATTTATCAAGTCTACACTTAACAAATATTAGATGGTTTCCCATTTGGGAATAATAGAAATGGTGCTACTGTAATCAAAACAGGTCCATTGCCCAGTGTTCATGGTGAGTTAATACACCGAGACACTGGGTTGCAGCAGAGAAAGAGGATTGCTTTAAACTTTAGGATTGCTGAACAAGGAGACAGGAAGACACCTGAAATCAATCTCTCTGAGACATTTGGGCTAAAGTTTTTAAGGATATCGGAGTGGGCTGAAGTGTGAAGATCCTTGATTAAAGAGTGCAGGGAGAAGTCATGGGATAGGGAAATGAAGAATGGTTATTTTTTCATGCTGATTCAGTTCCTTTCTGGGGATCTTTAAACTGGTTGGCATTAACATTTCCACTGAAATGCAGAATCTGCTTGAGCAATTCTTAAACCCTTATAATCCTAATTTCAGAGATTTTGTCCATAAGGACAATGGGGATGCAAATGGTCAGTATCTAGTGTTGTATACTTTTCAATTACAAGAAAGTGGGTCAAGCCTGTAATCCCAGCACTTTGGAAGGCCGAGGCAGGTGGATCACGAGGTCAAGAGATGGCGACCATCCTGCTCAACATAGTGAAACCCTGTCTCTACTGAAAATACAAAAAATTAGCTGGGCATGATGGTGCGTACCTGTAATCCCAGCTACTCAGAAGGCTGAGGCAGGAGAATTGCCTGAACCCAGGAGGCGGAGGTTGCGGTGAGCTGAGATCGGGCCATTGCACTCCAGCCTGGGTAACAAGAGCGAAACTTCGTCTCAAAAAAAAAGAAAAAAAAAAAGTGGGTCAAAGTGCAACCTTGATTAATGCTTAATTATAACTTTATTTCTGTCCAGAACTTTTGTTAACCCAGTGAGGATAGCCTCACTGCTATGAATATTATTAAATGCTATTTGGTAAATATGCATGCATTTATCTTAGATATATAACTAGGAAAGAAATTGTTGGGTAATATGCATCTGTATAAACAACTCTAGTAGAGATGACCACACAGGTGCAATAAATGAGAGTTCTAAATGTTCCATACACCCACAAACATTCTATATTTTGTTTTTTATTTTATCCATTCCACTAAGTGTGTAATGTTACTGCAATATATTTAGTAATTTGCCTTTTTGAAAGTCCAAAGATGATGAGTATTTTTTCATAGTTTTGTTGAGTATTTGGAGAACCATTTTTTGTCAAGTTTTACTCTTTGCTCATTTTACTGTTCACCTGTTGGCATTTTGGTTACTATTTGGAGTTATTTGTATATTATGAACCATTTACAGGTATGTGTATTACAAATATCTTTTCCCAGTTTGTGGTTTGAATTTTGAACTCCTAACAGCACATACTGGTTTAATGAAGGGTTTCATTTAGTCTAACTTACCATCCTTTTTTTGATTTGTGTGTTTCCTGTCCAGTTTATAAAATATTTCCTTAGATCCTGAAGGCCATATTTTTTTCTTTGTTTATTGCTCTTTAGGAGTTTTGACTTTTTAAAAATTGGAGGCTTTACTGAGAAATAATTTGCAAACCACAAATCTCCCCATTTAATAGTTTGAGGTAAAATCAAGTTTTTTTTTCTTAGGTTAAAAGTACAACTTGAGAGTTTTTAGTGCATTTACAGATATGAGCAATCATTATCACAGCCAATTTTAGAACATTTTCATCATCTCCAAGAGAAACCCCATAGCCTTTAGTTATCATTCTCTGAACTCTCTGTACCTCCAAGCCCTAAGTAACAACTAGGTTACTGTGTTTCTATAGGTTTGCATATTCTAGACCTTTATTAAACATGGACTTATATAACATGGAATTTCTTAAATTACTAATATATTGCACTAACATTACACATTTCTTTCTTTCTTGTTTTTTGTTTGTTTTTTGAGACAGAGTATCACTGTGTCACCCAAGCTGGAGTGCAGTGGTGTGATCTCAGCTCACTACAACCTCAGCTTCCCAGATTCAAGTGATTCTCCTACCTCAGCCTGCCTCCTAAGTAACTGAGGCTACAGGGATACAATACCACACCTAGCTAGTTTTTTTTTTTTTTTTTTTTTTTTTTTTTTTTTTTTTTGGTATTTTTAGTGGAGACAGGGTTTTACCATGTTGGCTAGGCTGGTCTTAAACATCTGACCTCAGGTGATCTGTCTGCCTCAGTCTCCCAAAGTGCTGGAATTACATGCATGATTCACTGCACCAGGTGAAACCTCATTTTCTTTATAAATTACCTAGTCTCATATATTTCTTCATAGCAGTATGAAAATGGACTAATACAATAGAGATTAGACATTCTCTTATACAAGGCGTGAAAATTAAAAATGAGCAAGTCACAATTCCTGGCAAATTCAGGTGTGTCCCAAATAAAAAGACATAGAAAAAGAAAAAAAAAAGCCATTTCCACTATCTTCGAAGACAATTGAAATATTAATGATCTCTCAAAAAAATAAAAGATTTCTTCAGAGGAAACTATAAATCATTATTAAAAATATTAAATGTCTAAATAAATGGAGTGGAGATGTACATTGTAAACATTATGGAATGGAATATTCAATGTAAAGATATTTCTCCAGGAAGTGATTTATATATCCATTGTAAGTCCAATATAAATCTCAGGCATTTTTCAAAAGAAATTGACAAACTCAATAAAAACATTATGCAAGGGCCAAGTACAGTATACGTATTCTTAAGAAGAAACAAAACCTAAAAGATTTGGATATCTTAGATTATAATTATCACTTTCTTCTAATTAAAATTTTCTGAGCTTGTTACAAGGATAATCAGATATACAACTAAAACAGAAAAGAAAGGTTAGAAACACATATATACAAGACCTGATGCATAATTTATAAATACCCTAATACAGTGGGGAAAAGATAGCTTTTTAAATGTCTATGTCAACTTAATATTCATAAGGGAAAAACTGAATCTTAAATTTCTACCTCATAAGCACACATAATTAATTTTAGATAGATGGTAAATATATAATGAATTGTAAGACAAAAAAAGCAAAACTTCTGCATCAAATGATGGATGGATAAAGAAAAGGTCATATACAGTTGATTCTTGAACAACCAGGGGGTTATAGGGTCTGACTCCCAAGGCAGTCAAAAATTCACATGTAAATTTTGACTCCCAAAAATTCTAACTACTAGTAGTGTACTGTTGACCTTATTGAAAACATAAACAGTTGATTACCACATAATTTTTCATGTTATATGTATTATACACCATATTCTTTTTTTCTTTATATATATTTTATTGCATGTTAGGTTCTGGGGTACATGTACAGAACATGCAGGATTGTTGCATAGGTACCTACATGGCAATGTGGTTTGCTGCCTCCATTCCCCTGTCACCTACATCTGGCATTTCTCCCCATGTTATCCCTCCCAACCTCCCTATCCCACTCTCTCCTACCCTATTCCCTCCACAACAGACTCCAGTGTGTGATGCTCCCTTCCTTATGTCCATACATTCTCATTGTTCAACACCTACCTATAAGTGAGAACATGTGGTTGATTTTCTGTTCTTGTGTCAGTTTGCTGAGAATGATGGTTTCCAGATTCATCCATGTCCCTACAAAGGACACAAACTCATTGTTTTTTATAGCTGCATAGTATTTCCTGGTGTATAGGTACATTTTCCTTGTCCAGTCTAACATTGATGGGCATTTGGGTTGGTTCCAGGTCTTTGCTATTGTAAACAGTGCCACAATGAACATACGTGTGCATGTGTCTTTATAATAGAACGATTTATAATTCTTTGGATATATACCCAGTACTGGGATTGCTGGGTCAAATGGAATTTCTATTTCTAGGTCCTGGAGGAATCGCCACACTGTCTTCCACAATGGTTGAACTAATTTACACTCCCACCAACAGTGTAAAAGTGTTCCTATTTCTCCACATCCTCTCCAGCATTTGTTGTCTCCAGATTTTTTAACAATCATCATTTTAACTGGCATGAGATGGTATCTCAATGTGGTTTTGATTTGCATTTCTCTAATGACTAGTGATGATGAGCATTTTTTCGTATGTTTGTTGGCCTCATATATGAAAAGTGCCTGTTCATATCCTTCACCAAATTTTTGATAGGGTTGTTATCTTCTTGTAAATCTGTTTTCGTTCTTTGTAGATTCTGGATATCAGCCCTTTGTCAGATGGGTAGATTGCAGAAACTTTTTTTCCCATTCTTTTGGTTCCTGGTTCACTCTAATGATTGTTTCTTTTGCTTTCCAGAAGCACTGGAGTTTAATTAGATCCTATTTGTCTATGTTGGCTTTTGTTGCCAATATTTTTGGTGTGTTAGTCATGAGGTCCTTGCTTACACCCATGTGCTGAATGGTTTTGCCTAGGTTTTATTCTAGGGTTTTTTAAGGTTTAAGGTCTTATGTTTAAGTTTTTAATCCATTGGGAGTTAATTTTAGTGTAAGGTGTCAGGAAGGGGTCCAGTTTCTGCTTGCTGCACACTGTTAGCCACTTTTTTTTTTCCCAACACCACTTATTAAATAGGGAATCATTTCACCATTGCTTGATTTTATCAGGTTTGTCAAAGATCAGATAGTTGTAGATATGTGGCATTGCCTCTGTGGCCTCTGTTCTGTTCCATTGGTCTATATATGTGTTTTGGTACCAGTGCCATTCTGTTATGATTACTGTAGCCTTGTAGTATGGTTTGAAGTCAGGTAGTGTGATGCCTCTGGCTTTGTTCTTTTTGCCTAGGATCGTCTTTGCTTAGGATTTGCTTGGGCTCTCTTTTGGTTCCATATGAAGTTTAAGGTGTTTTTTTTCCAGTTCTGTGAAGAAGATCATTGGTAGCTTGATAGAGATAGTGTTTAATCTATAGATTACATTGGGCATTATGGCCATTTTCACAATATTAATTCTTCCTAACCATGAGCATGGAAGGTTTTTCCATCTGTTTGTGTCCTCTCTTATTTCCTTGAGCAGTGGTTTGTAGTTCTTCTTGAAGAGGTCCTTTACATCCTTTGTTAGTTGTATTCCTAGGTATTGTATTCTCTTTGTAGCAACTGTGAATGGCAGTTTATTCTTATTTGGCTCTCTTCAAGTCTGTTATTGGTGTATAGGAATCCTTGTAATTTCTGCAGGTTGATTTTGTATCCTGAGACTTTGCTGAAGTTGCTTATCAGTTTAAGGAGATTTTGGGTTGAGACAATGGGGTCTTCTATATAATCATGTCATCTGCAAATAGAGTACCCTTTATTGAACACCCTTTATTTCTTTTTCTTGCCTGATTTCTCTGGCTAGAACTTCCAATATTAGTCATAAATAACTTTTATTATTTTGAGATATGTTCCGTCAATACCTAGTTTCTTGAGAGATTTAGTATAAAAGAATGTTGAATTTTGTCAAAGGCCTTCTCTGCATCTATTGAGATAATCATGTGGTTTTTGTCTTTGGTTCTGTTTATATGGTGAATTACATTTATAGACTTGCATATGTTGAACCAACCTTGCATCCCCAGGATGAAGCCTACTTGATCATGATGGATAAGCTTTTTGATGTGCTGCTGCAATTGGTTTGCCAGTATTTTATTGAAGATTTTTGCATCTATGGTCATCATGGATATTGCCTTGAAGTTTTCTTTTTTTGTTGAGTCTCTGCCAGGTTTTGGAATCAGGATGATGTTGGTCTGATAAAATGTATTGGGAAGAATTCCCTCTTTTTGGATTGTTTGGAATAGTTTCAGAAGGAGTGGTATCAGCTCCTCTTTGTACATCTGGTAGAATTCAGCTGTGAACCCATCTGGACCTGGGCTTTTTGTGGTTGCCAGTCTATTAATTGCTGCCTCAACTTCAGCCCTTGTTATTGGTCTATTCAGGGTTTTGACTTCTTCCTGGTTCAGGCTCAGAAGGGTGCAAATGTCCATGAATGTATCCACTTCTTCCAGATTTACTGGTTTATGTGCATAGAGTGGTTTGTAGTAATCTCTGATGGTAGTTTGTATTTCTTGGAATCAGTGGTGATATCCCCTTTATCATTTTTTATTGCATCTATTTGATTCTTCTTTTATTTTTTATTAATCTGGCTAGTGGTCTATTTTGTTGATCTTTTAAAAAAACCAGCTCCTGAAGTTTTTGATATTTTGAAGGTTTTTTTTTGTGTCTCTATCTCCTTCAGGTCTGCTCTGATCTTAGTTATTTCTTGTCTTCTGCTAGCTTTTGAGGTTTTTTTTTTATCTTTCTCCTCTAGCTCTTTCAATTTTGATGATAGGGTGTTGATTTTAGATCTTTCTTTGCTTCTCGCGTGTGCATTTATTGCAAAAATTTTTCCTCCAGACACTGCTTTAAAATGTATCCCAGAGATTCTAGTACGTTGTGTTTTCATTCTTGTTGGTTTCGAAGAATATCTTTATTTCTGCCTTCATTTCATTGTTTATTCAGTCAACATTCAAGAGCCAGTTCAGTGTCCATGAAGTTGTGCAGCACTGAGTTAGTTTCTGAATCCTGAGTTCTAATTTGATTGCACTGTGGTCTGAGAGACTGTTTGTTATGATTTCCATTCTTTTGTATTTGCTGAGGAGTGATTTACTTCCAATTATGTGGTCAGTTTTAGAGTAGGTGAGATGTGGTGCTGAGAAGAATGTATATTCTGTGGATTTCAGGTGGAGAGTTCTGTAGATGTCTATTAGGTTTGCTTGGTCCAGATCTGAGTTCAACCCCTGGATATCCTTGTTAATTTTCTATCTCTTTGATCTGTCTAATATTGACAGTGTAGTGCTAAAGTCTCCCACTATTATTGTGTGGTAGTCTCTCTTTGTAAGTCATTAAGAACTTGCTTTATGTATCTAAGTGCTCCTGTATTGGGTGTGTATATATTTAGGATCATTACCTATTCATGTTGCATCAATCCTTTTACCATTGTGTAACGCCCTTCTTTGTCTCTTTGTTAGTTTAAAGTCTATTTTATCAGAGACTAGGATTGCAATTCCTCCTTTTTTTTTTGCTCTCCATTTGGTTGGTAAATATTCCTTCATCCCTTTATTTTGAGCCTATGTTTATCCTGCATGTGAGATGGATTTCCTGGATACAGCACACCAAAGAGTTTTGGCCTTTATCCAATTTGCCAGTCTGTGTCTTTTGATTGGGGCATTTAGCCCATTTACATTTAAGGTTAATATTGTTATGTGTGAATTTGATCCTGCCATTTTGATGCTAGCCAGTTGTTTTGCCCATTAATGGATGCAGTTTCTTCATTGTGTCAATGCTCTTTACCATTTGGTATGTTTTTGGAGTGGCTGGTACTGGTTGTTCCTTTCTATGTTTAGTGCTTCTTTCAGGAGCTCTTGTAAGGCAGGCCTGGTGGTGATGAAATCTCTCAGCAATTGCTTGTACATAAAGGATTTTATTTCTCCTTCACTTAGGAAGCTTAGTTTGGCTGGATGTGAAATTTTAGGTTGAAAGTTCTTTCTTTAAGGATGTTGAATATTGGCCCCCACTCTCTTCTGGCTGGCAGGGTTTCTGTCGAGAGATCCGCTGTGAATCTGATGGGCTTCCCTTTGTGGATAACATGACCTTTCTCTTTGGCTGCCCTTAGCATTTTTTCCTTCATTTCTACCCTGGTGAATCTGATGATTATTTGCAGTGGGGTTGCTATTCCTGAGGAATATCTTTGTGATGTTCTCTGTATTTCCTATACTTGAATATTGGCCTGCCTTGCTAGATTGGAGAAGTTCTCCTGGATAATATCCTGAAGAGTGTTTTCCAGCTTGGATTCACACTTTCCATCATATTCAGGATCTGAATCAAATGTAGATTAGTTCTTTTCACACAATTTCTTATTTCTTGGAGGCTTTGTTCATTTCACTCTTTTTTCTCTAATCTTGCCTTCTTGTTTTATTTCATTGTGTTGATCATTTTTTAAAAATTGATATATATTATACATGATTATTATTCATAAGACAGGTATGTTAAAGTCAGGAAAACAGAATACCTACACAGACAGAATAATATGGGAATATAAAATTGAACACTTAGCATAGGTGAGGCATCATTTTGAAACTCTTATAATATATATATGAGGCTGCATCCTTCCCACAATTCCTAGAAAATATCTCATTGAAGTATGGTGTCTAATTGAGGCCATCTAAAAAGATTTTTAGGTGACTTAAACAGTTCTACATTCTCTAACGTAAGATGTCTTCTAATTTCTGATTTTGGAAGAAGTTCCTAAACTAGTTCATTTACTAAGTTCTTGATAAATGACATACACACTAATTGTGTCAATAACCAGGATGTTCCTACAGTGCAATGAATTTTGCTAACTCTGAACAATGGATAAATGACTCATCTAGTCTGTTTAAATGACCTGTTTGCTGTTATCTGCACACAGTAATTTACTGGAGGAAATTGAATTTTGCTGGCCTATACTTCCTGCTTTGTTCACTTTGTACTTCTTCTCTCTTCTATTCTTACTAGTAAATGAGTCAATCTTACTTTAACATAATGCTTTTAAAGTCTAATACTTTGTGAGAAACTTTTTTGATACTCATAAAATAAAAATGAATAACTTGCTGTTGAGAATATTCTCATAAGATTATAAAATGAAGATAAAATATTTTTTAAATATTTCTAGAAATATTCTATAACTCAGAAAAGTTGCTGCATATAATAGCACTTCTAATTGATATAATTTCATCTAAGAACACTCAATAAAGTGAAATGCATGAGTATGAACACTGACAGCATTTATGTTTCAGGTGATCAAAACCCCTGTAGCCACAAAAAGCTAGCACAGTTATTTAGGTTAACTTGCTGCCTGTTGTCAGTAAAAATGTGAACAAAAGTGGCTCTTCTAATCAAACTCTGACATTGAACTTAATGAAGCAATCAATCAGCCAACCAAGAAGTATCTGCAGAGCATTTACTTCAGTACAACATTGTTCTGGGGCACTCTAAATTTCTTGGCACCGTAATAATTCTAATTCTTAAGGAAATACAATTTTGAAAGAGGTCAATATAGACAGAAAATAGTGAAATATTAAGAACACAAAATTAAGAACACCTAATATATTTTTGATTTTCCAAGAGATTAGTCCACCATTTAATACATGTAGAAAGCTAAATAAATAATTTGTAGATCAAGCATTTGATAAGTACAAATGTAGCTCACTTCAGAGAATTTGTGGATTTTTGAGATAATTTAGAAAATTGTCAATAAGGTTATGGATTTTTACCTTACCTTTTCAGGTTGGGAAGATTTAGAGGAACACAGTGTTTAGAGAGTGGGAGAAACATAACCGAAGAGATATTATAGACATATAAATGAGTCTAGCATATGAAAGAAAGATGACTTTATTCATATATTAATCAACAGGAAAATTGAAGCCAGATTTTCATGAACTCAAAAACTAGTAACATAAAATTGGATTGACATAATGAATAACAATCAGCTTTTGCAAATTCTTAGACAGTATGACTAGATGTGAATGAGTATTTTGTATACAATGAGAATTATTCTAACCAAGCAGGGCTTCATAATAGGTTTTTTTTTTTACCTGAGCCAGGATTTATTTAGTTTGATAATTAGCTCACAAGAGCATGTGTTTCTCTTGGTGTATTATAATACAGTGGCAACTTCTTAGCCTTCTTAGTAAAGTTACCCTACTTTAAAAATAGATCCTTGAGAATTTTATTAAACTTGACTAGAACAACTTTTTATGACTCCCCATCTCCCCCATTTTTTAGTTTAAAGCCCAAATCGCTTTTTCTCATTGCACTAAAGGTCGAATTAAATAAAATTCTTGCAAATCTAGCAAACTCTTGCTAATTTCTTGCAGTTTCAACATTCTTTATGTGCATTAGAAGCCCAAAGGAGAATTGATAGGGATGATTACCTTGCTCATATGATGATGTACGGATGAACCTGATTGTCATTCTTTGAATTAAATGAGATGCTTTGCATTGTTTTTATTTAATTAATGAACATAATTATCCTTATAAGTTCTTAAGCTTTTTATTTGAAGTTGTTACATGAGACCACCTCACCTACATACAGCTTCTACTTCTAGCAAAAAAATTAAACTAAATTAATCATCTAGTCTACAGATAAAGGATATAATAATGCTAAAATTAATCTAAAATCCATGGGGACATTTTATCCATAAATGCGTTGTTAGAAAAATATTTGCCTAACAGGTAAAGAATAGACAATCGAAAGCAAGCTAGTAAAGTTTGTAGGAGGAAGAATCTTATGAGTTAAATCTAGTTGTAAGGGACACAGGTTAGCAAAAGTACCTTGTGGAAATGCTATTCAGAAGGTGATGTTATATTAGCAGGAAGACCCAGTTGGAGTTAAGGGCAGATGCAGTCCAGATGAGAATTAGACTTCTAGGGGCAGCAATTTAGAAGCAGAGACAGTTAATTCCAGTCCATTTAATCAAGAGAACTTCAGGTAGAAGTGTAGTATAGTATCTTTGATAACTCAGTGAGTCCCAAATCAATTTTCTTCTTTTCTTTGTAATCAGAAATTTTCTTTCATTTATTCCAGAATATTTAGGTTGTTAGGTGTGATTTGCCTCAACTTTTCAGTAACTACCACTAATAAATTTACAAACAACTCTGCCTTTCTCTACACACAGACACACACACGCACGAATCATGTCTTCCACTATCAGAAACTTAGGTGCGGCTTCTCTTATTCATGGCCAACACTTCTACCTTCGCTCTTAAATCAGCCTCTTACATGTTTCCTGGTACCTTACTCCATCAGTAATTTCCAATCCCATTTAGTTGGTGCTCTTACAGTTTAGCCTGCTAGTCACTTTCCCATCTCTTCCTTTCTTTGCGGCTGTACTTCCTGAAAGATTAATATTTCCTATTTCTAATTACTCAGCTACTATTCTCTTCTTATCTCTTTAGATTTATAATCTGATTTCATTCCCTACTGTTCTAGAGAAACTATTTTTACTAAAGTTGTCAATATCTTCCTAAATGCCCAAGTAGGCAATTTCTTATTTACTTGGAACCGTGGTGCTTGTGACATTATTGGCTATCCCTTCCTCAAGTTTCTCTTTTATCTGAAATTATAAAACTCCTCATTTTCCTAATATGTCTTATTTTCTCTTAGAGTTTGATATGGTATCATTTATGAAATCTTTTTCCATTAAGCCATGTCTTCTGCCCTGTGCTCTTCTAAATAATCTCTCTTTAGAAAAATACTACTACTTTTGTATTTCTTAGTGAATGTATTAATGATAGATAGCATGCATCTACAAACATAGCTGTATATAGCTGTAGGACTTGATGGACTTTCACAGAGTAAGCACACTCATTTGATTACTACTCAGGTGATGGACTGTAACATGATCACCAACCAGAAGTCTTTGTCATGCACCTGTTCCAGCAATACCCAGTCCTCACTCCAAAAGCAACTACTGTGCAAATAGAAACATACCATCCCATAATAGCCCAGAGTAATTTTGCCTTTATATGGACTGGCTCATTCAGTATGTAGTTTTGGTGTCTGTCTTATTTGCAGTGTTAGATTTGTGAGATTCTTCTGTGCTTATGTGTGTAATAATTTTGCTCATTCTAACACAAACGATTCTACCATTCTACTTCTGATTAATGTTGGTATTTTACTTTTGGGCTACCATGGATTATGTTGCTTTGAACATTCTTATATATCCATTCATGCACTAAGTATTTTTCAAATATATGTAATGTGCAAGGCAAGGTTAGACATTAATGCCACGGTAGCTGAGAGTGACCTCATTTTTAAACTATAAAATAATATCTGGCATTTATCTTAAGAAAAGCAGTCATACTAAGTAATGGTTTTACTTACTATCAGCTTATTTTTTGTATTTTTTAGAGACAGGGTTTCACCATGTTGACCAAGATAGTTTTGATTTCTTGACCTCATAATCTGCCTGCCTCAGTATGTCAAACAAAAAGTATCTGGAATTTTGTAATCTAAACCAATATTTTTATGGGTAGGTTTAGTCCATTTACGCTTACTAGAATTTTTAATTTATCTAATCCTTTTCTACCATTGTTTTTGTTAGTTGTACTTGTTTTATATTCCTTTATAATATATTCTTACTTTTAAAGTTTAATACTCATACTAATCTCAAGGACACTATAAGTCATTTATATCTTTTTGTAAAATAAGTCTATTAGATCAGTGCCTCTCAAAAGTTAATTTATATACAAATTATCTGGGAATCTTTCTAAAACCCATACTTTGATTCAGTAAGTCTGGAGCTAAGATTCTGCATTTCTTTTGTTGTTGTTGTTGAGGCAGAGTCTCACTCTGTTGCCAAGCTGGAGTGCAGTGGCGTAATTTTGGCTCACTTCAATCTCCACCTCTCGGGTTGCAGTGATTCTCCTGCCTCAGCTTCCCAAGGAGCTGGGACTACAGGTGCACATGCCACCATGCCCAGCTTATTTTTTGTATTTTTTAGAGACAGGGTTTCACCATGTTGACCAGGATAGTCTTGATTTCTTGACCTCATAATCTGCCTGCCTCAGCCTCCCAAAGTGCTGGAATTACAGGCATGAGCCACCACACCTGGCCGATTCTGCCTTTCTTAAGTAGTATGTATTTTGATGTTTCTAAACATCGCTATATATACCCTGATTAAACTGAAGAAATATGGAAAAGTAAGCACCATGTGTAAAGAAATTCCCCAGGAGAGCATTCCTGGATGGGGGTGTGTAAGAGGTCAGTCTGCAGGATCTTAAAAACCTGGACAGATTTTTCTTTTTAAAGAGAGCTAAATCAAAAATGGGTGAGAAATCTGGGAATATATTTTGTCTAATTTTAATATTTCTCTGGAACAGTCCTGAATGGTACCATATTTAGATCTGGGGATATGGAACTCCTGTCCTGGGGGCTATACATTAAAAGAATCAGGTCTGGCCCTTCGGTGGCCATGACTCTTCCCATGGTGTAAGACAACCTTAGGGCAAGGACGATGTGCTTTCTGGAGCTCAAAACTCTCTCTTCTATCCTACACGTATTATTCTCTTTCCAAGTGTCCTGCACCCACCTCTAGGACCTACATGGGCATCATTCTCAGAATGACCTTCCCAGGAAAAACCATGCCACCCATGTGAAACAGCCAGAAGTAGATTGTCTAGAAGCTGGAGGGATTAACAATCGGGGGAAGGTGCTTGGTATATCCACATAGCTGAAACATCTCGCAGTGTAGGACAAAATGGGAATTAGTGGGAAAAGAAAACAGCGTGAGAAGGCTATGGTCTTCCACTTTCACTTTTGCCCTGAGCCTTGCAAATGTTAGAGCCAGGCCTGAACCTGTGTGGAAATTTTCAATGTTTTTGATTGCTTTGATTTTGTTTAGTATATGTGGGACTGTTGTTGAAATACCTAAAATCTAGACTTGCCTCCATGTTTAGTTTCTGGAAGCAGGCTTTGTCCCAAAAGATCACCCTATTTATGTCTGAAACAACTTATAAATTAGTTGCTGTATGTTCCAGTATGATTTTGAGAAACAGTTAAGAATCAGAGGGCTCTGAATGTGAGAGGAGAAACCGTGAAGGCTTTTGGAACACAGGGAGAATAAAAGCAAATGACTTGTCTTATTTTCATTGAATTATGTAAGTCAAGCACAGAGCCTGGCACACAGTTTATGGCCAATAAACATTGCTCATATTTTGATAATGAATAGAGTCATGAGAAAGAAAATCCTAAAACAAAATTGATTGGTTTTCCTTACCATTCTAGCTTCCACTCTTACCATCAAACTAAAAGCTTAGCTTTGACAATATCAGCTGATGGGGAGATCTCTATTTGGTCAGACTATTCTGACTAGAAAAGTAACAGTAAGATCCCTTCGTTTGGTAAGTAGAGTGAGGGAACCTCTCATGGTCTTTGGAGTTAGCCTGGGACTTAGGATAAGATTAGGGATTCTATCCCTGGCTCTGCAACAAATTAGGTGTAAGATCTTGGTAGGTCATTAGATTTCACTTTCCTTAGTCACGAAATCAGAGCTATAATCATTCATCACTATATGTAGATAAAATAAATAGAAAACAATGTCTTGAAACAATGCAGTACTATAAAGTGCCAAATATTAATTTAGTTATATTTAGTACAGAAGTAAAGCCTTCTGCTTCTCTGTGTCTATAGTTAAATAGGATATTTCAGATAAAAGCATATCCTGGAAAGATATTATCATGTGAAACATCATAGATACAAATAAGAACTATAAATTTTCTTTAATTTTGTCTGATATGACTTATTTAAAATAGGACTATAGGAACTTTGTAGGCAGTTTTAAGACTTGTGCATCAATTTTTGAATAGAGAATAGGCTCTGAAATCAAGTGAGGTGTGAGCAAAGTTAAGTCAAACCAGCCCTAGGGATACTGCTGAAGAATCCCAAAGAATTTTATCCTAAAATTTGGCACAGTAGTATGCTTATTATTTTAAATTAAAGTCTCTTGAAAGTCAGCAGATGTTGGAAAAGGGTCTTCTCTGCTATTCCCTTAGCTACCTTAAGGCTGGACCCATCTAAGAGAACACAATTACCTTCCATCTCCTTCCTGAAGTTTCATTATCTATCATGAAAAAGAAGAATAAATAATGAAACCACACCTAAATGAAGTTTTTCAAAAGATAATGTCTGCCTCTTGGACTCATTTGCATTCCATAGAGAATCATATAATTTTGGTCTCCAAGTTCATTCATTCTCCCTCGTAATCATCTACCACCCCCTCAAAAGTATTGTCTAAATTTTCCATCTCCTCCACCATGGATAAGGGTATATATGCATCTATAGTCCATTGAGTTGATAGGTAATCCTGTGATTCCTTCTGCTGTGCAGATTAGATAAATCTGTATGCCTCTTTTCTTATTAATTTATCTATTGTCAGTTTATTTTCAGGGAATCTTTAGAGGGCAGGAAGGAATCTTCCTCTTGGCCCATATACTGCCATTATAAAGAGACACATTTTTCTAGATATAGATTCATAAATTTTATGATGTGCTTCTGTGTTTGGTGAGTGTTAAATTTCTACCCATTCAGCCAGATCATAACTGTGATGTTTAAAGAATAATGCTCAAAATATCAAGTCACTTAAATTAAAATTCTCAGCTTCCCTTTTACTAGTTTCTCAGTCTTGGTTTAGGCAAACTAATTACTCATTTATATTTTATTTCCCCATCAACAAGGCAAATAATCAGTTACTCATATTTTCATTTAACTATCAAAAATTATTTTAAGGCTTGCTATATTTTTCCTACAAAGCTATTGCAAGAAAAGGAGAGAGAAAGAGAGAGAGAGAATGCTAAATATGCTTTGGAACATACAAGTTCTTACATAAATTTTAGCTATTTATTACATTAACTATAATATTAACTATTAAGTATTACAGTGTTATTAACTATTTTTTAAATTCTAGGCTCTGGAGTAGTTATCCTTTTGCTCCATACACTTTCATCTGGTTTCCTGTTAGACCAATGAACCACAAGAACCAGATGATTAGCTGAGGATTGAGAGTATCTTCAGAAGAAATCAAAGATGGCTGGTATAATAGGGCCAGTCCCATTACTATTACACGACTGTACTTCCTAAAAAGACTGAGGGTTATATATATCAAGTTAACTCAATCTTTGGGAAATCAACATATTACTTTGTCTTGCATGGATTTCTTTATAGTCTTTTCCCTACCTGAGAAACAGTGCCTAGTTGAGACAGCTGAGACTATGGTTTGTTTAATAACAGCAACCAAATTTAAAGGCTTTATACATCTGAGCAAAACACTGAATCAACTCTATAAACCAGTTTCTTCTGAAACTAACAAATGCCAAAACTATGAATAGGTACACATTTTTAACCAGAAAGTATGCTATTGATTCTGCTTCTCTCATGCAACTACATATATTTAATTATCTAGAGTCTTGAACAGCATTTGGGATAGAAATTTAGAAGCTTGTGTGATGTAGTTCCAGCAATCATATCCAGAAATAAATATCCGGGTGAGTTAAATTAATGTCTTTGTGCACATACACAGGCATACACAGACACAGACGCACAGATTTATACATCGCTATGACTATAGACAGCAAGCTCACATTTATACTTAAATATTTGAACATACCTTATTAAATTGTATCTTTCTACCATCAAATTATATTTTTCTCCTTGCAAACTCTGGTATCCTAAAAGATTCGTATTTCTACAATGGCATATTTACAGAGACTGATAGGTAATCTAGAGTAATCGGTAATGTCTCATTCCTGGCCCTCCTTCTGCCACTTTAGCTAAGGAAAATAAACAAGAATGGGGACCCAAGAGCCAAAGGAAGAGTCTGCCATTACCATCATTTCTTTGTATTCTGCATGCTAATTGTGTTCTTTCTGTGATTTGACAATTTGGGATCTCAAATTTAGGGGTGAAAATTACTATAACTGCATTAAGGCTTGGCTCCCACATTTCACTGTCTTTTTACTTTCGTCATTTAAAAGACATCTGTAGAGTTTGACAAAGCATTGAAGACTCTCAATAAGAATAATGTG
Source organism: Saguinus oedipus (assembly GCA_031835075.1). NCBI lineage: Eukaryota > Metazoa > Chordata > Mammalia > Primates > Cebidae > Saguinus > Saguinus oedipus. Next base: position 79,586,527 of record CM063182.1, read on the forward strand.
CACAAATGGATCCAGGCTTCCCAATAAATCTGAATCCAGGCTGAGCGGTTGTCTGAGCATTTTCCCCAAATTTGCTGCAGAATACTGCCATCAAGTGTGGAGTTACAATGACAGTTTTCTAGAGGTAGTTTTAGTGTAGAAGTGGTAGTGCATGGATCTTCCAGAACTCTGACCCTTAGATATGATTTCATTTTTCAATTTTTTTGACAAGTTCTCAGAGGATCTTTAAAATTTGTCAGAGGATCTTCCCTTGCTACAGCCCCTTTAACCTTTATAGCAAATGAGACATATGCCACATGAATAGCAGGAAAGATCTGTAGACTATGACTCTGCTGTTTATTCAGTCTTTGAAACAGGAAATGAACACACATGAATGGCCACCTCCTGCCTTTTATGAATGCCCCAAATTATTCTGATCAATTTTGTGTTATGAAGAAACATCTACTTAGCTTCTCAACTAAACTTAGATTAATTAAAAAATAAATGCATAATCAAACAAACAAAACCTTTCTTTGTTGTTTTTAAGCAAGAAATTTGTGTAGATAAGTGAACCCAAATTATCTTCCAAAATGTCCTGAGTAGATTGCTTGGCACAGAGTAAACACTCAAAAACTATATATTAAATGAGTGTTAAATTAGATAATAAAACTCAGTGTGTCATTCAAAATGCAATGAAGTATTCCTCCAGCCTAGCACCTTTCCAATCGTTCATTTTGTACTCTCCCCACCAAATAAAGTTTGTACTTCAACCAATGTTGAAAGATCAACAAAACATGTTTTCTTATATCACCGACTTTTAAAAATGTCATTTCTTTTATATACTATATTCTATATCCCTAACCTTACCATTAAATATCCTTGGAAATATGCCTTAGAATTCTAAACACATTTTTATGTCTAATTCAAATGCCTTGGTACTGAGTCTGAATTAAATCTTCCTCACCTCTGATCACCTTTAGCACCAAGTCTCAATTACATCTGAAATAAATTCTCATCTCTGTAAATATCAATGAATATATCTTCTAAGTTAATTAGCTATTTGAGATAGGGTTTCTATTTCATATCTTAATTGATCAAAACCAATTGGCTATTCTTGGAGAAGTGACAGTGATCTGTAACCCTAGTGTAATAATTAATATTGAGCATCAACTTAATTGAAGAATACAAAGCATTGTTCCTGAGTGTCTCTGTGAGGGTGCTACAAAAGGAGATTAACATTTGACTCAGTGGACTGGGAGGAGCAGATCCACCCTCAATCTGTGTGGGTACTATCTAAGCTGCCAGTGCAGCTAGAATAAAGCAGGCAGAAGAAGTTGGAAAGAGCAGACTTGCTGAGTCTTCCAGCCTTCATCTTTCTCCCATACTGAATGCTTCCTGCCCTCAAACTTCAGACTACAAGTTCTTCATCTTTTGATTTCTTGAACTTACACCAGTGATTTGCCAGGGGCTCTCAGGCCTTCAGCCACAGATAGAAGGCTGTACTGTTGGCTTCCCTACTTTTGAGGTTTGGGGGCTGGCTTCCTAGTTCCTCAGCTTGCAGTCTATTGTGGGACTTCATCTTGTGATCGTATGAGTCAATTCTCCTAATAAACTCCTCATCATTTATACATATATCCCATTAGTGCTGTCATTTTAGAGAACCATGACTAATACACATAGACATGTACAGCCCCATCCAATTTACCCAGTATACTCCACCTCTCTTTCAATGGTCTAAAACTTACAAATTCCACCAACTTTTAGCAAGATATCCTAGACACCTAGAAGCCTGGTGGTGATACGCCAAAAGCAAGGTGGCTGAAATCTGCATAAGATCTTCTTTTGAACCAAGAACAGACACTCTCGCATTTATGTTATAGTCACAAATCCATTCAATCTTATAGAATATGTCACTTTTTATAAAGTCTTCTAGCTGTCTATAAGCAGGACATAACATAAACAAGTTGTTTGCCCTACAAAGCATTTAGTTAAAAAACATGGATATTTTAATTTTATTAAGAAAACTCATGGGAAATACATCAGTGGAAAATGAGAGCACCTAGGGTACGTGTCACATGATATAACACATTTTAAAATAAAATATAGATTGTGAGCTCAGAGAAGGCATGTGCCATGAGGCAAATTAGAACATTCTTTATTATACCATATGCCTAGTATTATCTAATGATTGCACGTGTTCAAAAAGTTGGAAGTATACAAAACTCAATTAAATTTCAGTCTGGTATTTTAAGCACTTTTTATAAAAGGAACAAAAAGTTTCACCCCTCTCAACAGACAATAGTCTTACATATGTTCAGATGATAGCTAGAGCCATAATGACAGGCCCTATGCTAAGTACTTCACACACACTACAGTCCAATAATAAATATTCGGGTGATTTAAGTTAATGTCTTTGTGTACACACACATGCATACAAAGACACAGGCACACCGATTTATACATGGTTGTGTCTATAGACAACAAAATCACATTTATTTATACTTAAATATTTACATATACCTTAGACATTTTTATCTTTCTTTTATTTATTTATTTACTTATTTTTAAAATTTTTATTGCATTATAGGTTTTGGGGTACATGTGCAGAACGTGCAAGATAGTTGCATAGGTACACACATGGCAGTGTGTTTTGCTGCCTTCCACCCCTTCACCCACACTCGGCATTCATCCCCAGGCTATCTCTCCCCAGCCCCCCCCCGCTGTCCCTCCCCCATTCCCCCCAATAGACCCCCAGTGGGTAGTAGACACCCTCTCTGTGTCCATGTGTTCTCATTTTTCTCACCCACCTATGAGTGAGTATATGCGGTATTTCTTTTTCTGTTCTTGTGTCAGTTTGCTGAGAATGATGTTCTCCAGATTCATCCATGTCCTTACAAAGGACACAAACTCATCATTTTTGATGGCTGCAGAATATTCCATGGTGTATATGTGCCACATTTTCCCAGTCCAGTCTATCATCATTGGGCATTTGGGTTGGTTCCAGTTCTTTGCTATTGTAAACAGTGCTGCAATGAACATTCGTGTGCATGTGTCCTTATAGTAGAACGATTTATAGTCCTTTGGATATATACCCAGTAATGGGATTGCTGGGTCAAATGGAATTTCTATTTCTAGGTCCTTGAGGAATTGCCACACTGTCTTCCACAATGGTTGAACTAATTTACACTCCCACCAACAGTGTAAGAGTGTTCCTCTTTCTCCACATCCTCTCCAGCATCTGCTGTCTCCAGATTTTTTAATGATCGCCATTCTAACTGGCGTGAGATGGTATCTCAATGTGGTTTTGATTTGCATCTCTCTAATGACCAGTGATGATGAGCATTTTTTCATATGTTTGTTGGCCTCATGTATGTCTTCTTTTGTAAAGTGTCTGTTCATATCCTTTGCCCATTTTTGAATGGGCTTGTTTGTTTTTTTCCTGTAAATCTGTTTGAGTTCTTTGTAAATTCTGGATATCAGCCCTTTGTCAGATGTGTAAACTGCAAAGATTTTTTCCCATTCTGATGGTTGCCGATTCACTCTAGTGACTGTTTCTTTTGCCGTGCAGAAGCTGTGGAGTTTGATTAGGTCCCATTTGTCTATTTTGGCTTTTGTTGCCAATGCTTTTGGTGTTTTGTTCATGAAGTCCTTGCCTACTCCTATGTCCTGAATGGTTTTGCCTAGATTTTCTTCTAGGGTTTTTATGGTGTCAGGTCTTATGTTTAAGTCTTTAATCCATCTGGAGTTAATTTTAGTGTAAGGTGTCAGGAAGGGGTCCAGTTTCTGCTTTCTGCACATGGCTAGCCAGTTTTCCCAACACCATTTATTAAATAGGGAATCCTTTCCCCATTGCTTGTTTTTGTCTGGTTTATCAAAGATAATATGGTTGTAGATATGTTGTGTTGCCTCCGATGCTTCTGTTCTGTTCCATTGGTCTATATCTCTGTTTTGGTACCAGTACCATGCTGTTTTGATTACTGTAGCCTTGTAGTATAGTTTGAAGTCTGGTAGTGTGATGCCTCCCGCTGTGTTCTTTTTGCTTAGAATTGACTTGGCTATGTGGGCTCTTTTTTGGTTCCATATGAGATTCATGGTGTTTTTTTCCAGTTCTGTGAAGAAATTCAATGGTAGTTTGATGGGGATAGCATTGATTGTGTAAATTACTTCGGGCAGTATAGCCATTTTCACGGTATTGATTCTTCCTAACCACGAACATGGAATGTTTCTCCATCTGTTTGTGTCCTCTCTTATTTCGTTGAGCAGTGGTTTGTAGTTTTCCTTAAAGAGGTCCCTTACGTTCCTTGTGAGTTGTATTCCTAGGTATTTTATTTTCTTTGTAGCAATTGTGAATGGCAGTTCGTTCTTGATTTGGTTCTCTTTAAGTCTGTTATTGGTGACATTTTTATCTTTCTATCATCAAATGATTTTGATAGGTAGGTAAAATTATTCACATACTATAAAGGAGGTCAAATAGTTTTAGCTACTTAATACATTAAATGTTAGATTAGTCATGATTCAAACTCAGCCCTATGTGATTCTATTCCATACACGTTAAGCATTTTATAGAATAATATAAAGAATCATTAAGGCCTTCAGTATAAGTTGGGTTGTTTGGTTTGCTGTTAGGGTGATAATTATTAAATATTTTCTATTGATTTGGGCAGAAAATTTGATAATCATGGTTTCTTCCCCTTTTCTTCCATTGGTGTGAAATGCATATACAGGTACTACTCTAAATCCAAATGTTGAATGTCCTTGAAAATACAGCTCAAATATTTGTTTTTTAAAAATTACCTGTACTAATTCATCTCATGTCATTTGAACTATTCTGATACTTCACATTTCACCAGTGCTTAGATTATCTATTTATATTTACATTTTAACTTTTATTGTAAAATATTTCATAGTTGGTTCATGAATATCAGTCTAACTTGGTTGCAAGTTTCTTGAGTAAAGGAATCAGGTCATATTGAAATATCCATCCACTATTCATTCTTACCTAGAAGTCAATACACTAGATCACAGCATTGCTGTTGGGGAGTTTCCTGTGTTGATTGATATTGAAGTCCAAATGACTGAGAATGTTTTATAAGTAAAAGAATGGATCACAAAGCTATGAATTCTAAGCCATATTCAGCCTAATGAACCACATTTACATAAATAGTTGAATGTTTGGATTACAAAAAGGAGTTCGTCATGTAAGGATTATAATATTTAAAAATGTGTTCCTATGTGCTATTGATTTGTTAGACAAGAAAAGGTGAAAAACTGACATAGTAACTAAGGAATGAATTTAGATCCCAAAATCACTGAGATAGCCTGAGAAACAATGTCTTACAATAGGAAACAGTAGAACTAAGAAGTAAGGGATCTGGGTTGTGTTTCCTCCCCTGTAAAATAAAGATATAATATTATATATGTCCATCAAATCTCATGGGTGGTGAAGAATAAGTGGGATATAAGATGAATGGTATTCTAAGTTTTATATCAACAAAAAGGATTAATCACTGTAAAAAGCACACTTCATTGGATAGCAAGAATAGCTGGCTTTTGTTCTCTTTCTGAATTATGCATGCTACCTTGTCACTTAGTAGCTGGTCTGGGTTGTGGCATAGCTATTTTAAAGGAATCTCAGTCTGTAGCACTGCCAGTGTATTATTCAGTGATTAAGAGGCTCTTGAGCTCTGTGGGCTAAGAATTGCTCATCTATTGTATCCTATCAGTTGTCTGGCATGCATCTAATAAAAAATGTTTGCAGCAAAGATCTGCATAGATAGGCTGAGTAGAAAAGGCTTGGGAAATAATAAGGTTAATTATTTTAAGGATGGCTTAGAAGTGTCATTTTGCCCATTTGCCCATTAGAAGAGATCCCATGACCTATTTTCAATGGGCCCATTTGCCTATTAGAAGAGATCCCATGACCCATATACATATACACACAAACACACACGATATCTGGATGTGTTTAATTAGAACAGTCTTCTATAATGTGCTAATAATATTGAGTCTTACAGTGAGATTAATCTCTAGAATCAACATCTGCATCTGTTCTGTAGAATCAATATGATTTTGAGGCTCAAATTTAGAGGTTTATACACTGCAGTTTTGAAATAATCTTAGGTCTATTTTGGCTAGGAACCAGAAAGCCACTTCCAGCAGTGAATAAGAAAACTCTCAAGTAGCCCCTCCCCATCTCCAATCTGGTGCTTAATGCTGGCTGAGGATTTCAGTGACAATTCAGAATTAAGGCGCTATAACCGCAAGTGGACAACACTTATAAAGTCAGCTCTCCTTTGCCTCAAGCCTTACTTTCCTGGATGCACAAAAGATGAATAAAACAATGAGATCAAAGAGAGGCAGCTTTTGTATAAATGAAAACCAAATATAGCAATATCAGAGCTCACAATCATGATTGGCAGGGGTTAGTGAACTACCAATATCCAGTGAGGTAGAATGCTCTCCAGTGGCATACACGAAACCCTAGTCTGTATGGGTGGAGGCTGCTCACATCCCCCTCTGCAGTCTATGGATTGGAATCCTTCCCTGTCCTGTGGCCCCACCAATCTCTGCCTCTGTGCCTAATCTTTATTTCTATTTCTTCAAGCTGCTGGCCAGAATACTTTCTCAACCTACATAGATCATCCACCACATGGCTAATTCATGTATGTATCACATTATGCTCTGCAATACCTTGCTCAATTTATGTGTGGCAAATACATTGATGATGAACATCCTATTTTTCTCTTAAAAACTTAATTCTGCCTCTACTTTTAAATGTATTATCCTAGTTTTATTTCGTGTCCATTGCTTCATTTCTTTTCCACTCTTCCCCATTAACTAATGGGGCTTGGATTGAATAATCTTAATGTAAACCCAAATTACTACCAAAATTGAGAATAGAAATGATTAGAATTCAGTTTGGGTCAGATATTTTGATCATTTAATTACCCAAATCTGATTGACCACATGGCTAATTCATCATCTTGACATCATCAGTCTTCAGAATGCAGTGCTGACTTATACAGCACTAAATAAACATAGTCACAATGGCTGGATTTGAGAACTGATGTGAGCTCAGCCTCTTTTCTCATTTAAGACAAGTTTCTGCAACCAAAACCATGTAAGCAATTTGAAACAATCCTATAATTTTGTGTGGTAGAATGAGGGTGATGGGGGGATATGCAAAATAATTTTAACTACAACTCTGTGTATCAACAAGGAAAATACCTGCTGCTATGCTTTGCATTTAAGCTTAGTTTGGGTACTGATGCCAACATTGCAAGTAAGTTTAGCTGTTCATCATTTTGGTGATTTAAGCCCAATTGCTGCGGAAGCTACTAACACATTTGTTTTTTTTTTAGACAAGTCCTTGCTGTGTCACTTAGGCTGGAGTGCAGTGATATGCTCTTACCTCACCGCAACTTCCACCTCCTGGGCTGGAGTGACCTTCCTACCTCAGCCTTCCAAGTAGCTGGGACTACAGGTGCAAGCAGTTTTTTTAAAATTATTATTATTTTGTAGATATGGGGTTTTGCCTTGTTGTTCTGGCTGGTCTTGAACTCCTTGGCTCAAGCAATTCACCAGTCTTAGCCTCTCAAAGTGCTAGGACTACAGGTGTGAACCACTGCTCCCAGACAATAACTTTAACCTTAAATCATTTTTTTGAACTTACTCCTACTTCCCAGACAACTCCCTTTTTAGGTGCCAGCATCTTTTGACATGAAGTATACATAGGAAATAATAAACTTCATTATCTTTGCTGAGTAAATTTATACTTTTTTGCTCTCAGGCAGGGTCTGCTCTAAGACTGTCTCTGACTTCCAGCTCTTAATGATTATTTCCCTTCTCTTAACCCCTTTACTGTCTTCCATCTATACCATTCATTTGAGACATAACGAATATTACATTTGTGATTATTAATTGTTTGCAGAAGTCCATGACCTCTGTATTATAAATTTCTAAAGTTCAAGTACTATACTTCATAACTCTTTATGTATCATATTATGCTCTGCAGTATCTTGCTCAATTTATGTGTGGCAAATGCATTGATAATGAACATCCTATTTTTCTCTTAAAAACTTAATTCTGCCTCTACTTTTAAATGTATTATCCTAGTTGTTTCATTTCTTGTCCGTTGCTTCATTTCTTTTCCACTCTTCCCCATTAACTAATGGGGCTTGGATTGAATAATCTTAATGTAAACCCAAATTACTACCAAAATTGAGAATAGAAATGATTAGAATTCAGTTTAGGTCAGATATTTTGATCATTTGATTACCCAAATCCGATTGACCACATGGCTAATTCATCATCTTGACATCATCAGTCTTCAGAATGCGGTGCTGACTTTTACAGCACTAAATAAACATAGTCACAATGGCTGGATTTGAGAACTGATGTGAGCTCAGCCTCTTTTCTCATTTAAGACAAGTTTCTGCAACCAAAACCATGTAAGCAATTTGAAACAATCCTAAATTTTGTGTGGTAGAATGAGGGTGATGGGGGGATATGCAAAATAATTTTAACTTCTGTTATCTTTTGCAAGTATCTTCAAAAATATTTTAATTAAAACCCAATTGTTATTGCTGTGACACATGGAGAAACTGAAGCCCAAAGAAGATAAGGGAGTTTGCTAAATATATACAACTAGCGATTCAAATAGTTATTACTAGAATTCTGGCCAAGATGATTCCAATTGCACCACATCACCTCTTACACCTCAATCCTCAGGCCACAGAAATGTAGATCTTTCTATGTTATTATGGTAGGACTCCTCTCTTTCAAACTCCATTGATGATTTAGTCCTTGTTTCAATCTGCCTGGACAGGGAAGGGGGAAAATACAGGTTGGGCTAGTTCCTCTCTTCCAGAATGATTTCCTAAAATTTTGATGTCTGCCAAAAATTTGGAACCAGAAGAGACCTTTAAAATCTCTAAACCTTAATTTCAAATATTTTTTGGAAACTTAGCTGTGACATGATTCCTCAGGAGTCCTAGCCACCTGCCAAGTTCGAATTGTTTTTGTTCAGCTGTTTTTAACTTACGACCCAAAGAGTTCTTAATTTTAATAAGATGGAAAATTGTTTTTCTTTCCATTGGCCCATAACTCCAAAACAATTAAATGGGCGAACTACATAAAAAAAGAAAGAAAGAAAAGGCAAAAACAAAGTAATCATGATTATTGTTTGAGTAATTTGATTAATAAATGATTTATATGAAAAAGTGACATATAAATATTGGACAAAACACAAAGACCACTGTCTCTCAATCAACCCCAAATGATTTACTAAGTGTCAACAAAATAGCTGGTCAGTATTTGGTGCTATTTAGGAAACCACATGGGAAAATATTGCCCATGCCTTAGGAAGACACTCAACTCAACCTGCTAATTAGTATAATTATGTCTTTGAGTAAGATGTTTTAAATCGAAACAAGTAAAACATCCAATAGCTGTAACATTTTTAAAGACATTTTCTCATATATAGCCATTGCCTATGTATGCTAGGAAGTAGGAGCCAATGAAATATTAACTAGTGCAATTTCTTGTTGTTTATTAAATAGCCTTAAAAACTAGAACCAGTTATTTGTGACCCTGCATAACCCATATGGATGTTGAGAAGGACACAAGTTAATAAATCATTTTTCTTTTTTCTATAAGTTTATTTTCAATTTCCTAGCAAAATAGCCCATTTTAGTCTTGCCAATTAGAAAGACATAATTGTAAAGACAGCAAAATTATATTATATCATCCTGTAGCTATGATCTCAGTTGAAACCACGTAGCTGTATAGGTACCAAAGTTTGTTAAAACAACCAGAGAGAAGAAGATGCTTGAGTAAATGTCTTGCTTTCTTGAACCCTCAGTCAACACATTTAAGCCATTTAGTATATGGAGAACTGCCATTAGTGCTAGAAAATTGAGTAATTCTGCTGGATTATATTGGAACACTGTCTTGTGCTCAAGAGACGACTGGAGATTTCTGAAGTCATGAATCACCTTTATTGCTTGTCCTCTCAAAAATTATGCATTTTTCCCCTCTGACTTAACCAAATAGAATGTTGTCACATGACTTTTTCCTAAATTTCACAAACAAATGTTGCAAATCACAGACAGTTCTCTAGAAAGTGGAAGACATTTATTTTGCAATGATACAGTGATTTTTGTCTCTATTATTCAGGATGATTGATGTAAATGTAATCAGACTGTCTCTTAGATATTGGTAAAACAAAGTGACGGTTGTTGGCTCTGCAATGAGAGACCATCTGTACTGGGTTGCCTGGAGGAATTGAAAGGTTGGCATTTTCACAGCATGAAATAAAAGACCACAATTATTCAGTTAGTTGATAAAGAATATGACTAAACCAGAAAACTCAGTTCTAATATTTTCTTCAAATAATGAATTATCTAAATTGATTTCCAGAATTAAAAATGATAAAATACTGAAGTGCTGTATCCATGAGGATTCAGTGTTTTCATCTCTTTGTGTACTTAGATTGCCTAGATTCACTTCCCACCTCATAGTCTCCCATTTAATTGCTACACTCGCTTTTAGATCTGGGTTAAAACCTACCTCCTCCAGTGCAACCTGAGCTAGGACTGAGACAGCCTATAATATGGTTATCTTCTCATCCTCTTACTCATCAAAGAAATGTGTTATAGACATGTATTTTTTTTGCCAAGGACTGTGCTAGATGCTGAGAACCCAATTAAAATAAAACATGCCTATGTTTTCTGGAAAGGACAAAAATAATATCCAATAAATGAATAAATAATGAACTCACATCAAAATGTTTGTAGAATAAACATTTTGTTAATCCCTGAATTCCTCCATGAATACACACACTGAGGACCTTTACAAACACCCCTTTCCTCTTACAGCCATATCAGAAGAAAAAGCATTTTCCTCTTGTTTATTCTTTACTTCCTGAATGTTGGTGGAAATCACTAATTGTATAGGAGCCTGCCATGCTGTGTAATTCTTGATCAGAGCCAGTCAAGGTGTCATCTAACACAGCCTGTGCTTGAGTTCTGCATGTGTGTACTCTTCCAATCTCTCTCTTCCTCTCTTTCCTTTTCATTTCCTCCCTGCCGTTGGAAGCATGTTTCCATCTCTGTCGTTTTTAGAGTTGAGTTTTAAATGAGCACTCCACCAGTAGAAGGTTAGGATCTATAGAACATTTTCACTACATTCATTTTTCTACAGATAAGGAATATGATCCATTAATACCATTTTAGTTCCAAAGAAGCTGTAGTAGTTTGATACATAGTTTAGTAGTAAATAGATTATGAAGCTATCTTTTCTGTATATAAAATTAATCCAATATCTGTCATTAGTTTTAAGTGAATTTGAGAAGAGAGATGAAGCAAGCATCACTTAGCAGACATGAAAGAGAAAAGGGGTATTAAAAATCAAAAGGCAGATTTTGAATAGGTAGAAAGAAAATAAATTCAGGACAAGAATAATAAAAGTTATAAATTCAGGAGATAGTAAATTATATTCTTTATTAAAGAGCTACACTTCTTTGGGGTAATGGTTTTTGTCATTATTATTTCACAATCGACATTTATATATCGACATTAATGTAAATGGAAGAATTAAGGTAAATTATTTTATTGGATTATTTTTTGATCTTTCTTACTAAACATATTTTTAACAGGGTTGTATACCTGCCATTTTTCTGTCCTCCTGTTACCCTCCTTCATCTGGAATAGAGAAAATCAGTTAACTGAAATGTCAAATTTTCAGCTTACTGTCTTGCCCTCACTGTGAAGTCTGAAAAGCCACCCTAAAAAAGGGTGTATTTTTTTGCTCACCTGAACAAACAATTTTATTCCTTTTCCACTCACTCAAATTTTAGTCTTAATCCTCCATTTTCTGTGAACCCTTTTAAATGTAGTTTAGAACATATCTCTTTTAAAATGATAAATTCAGTTTTATGAGAAACTTTATTTTCAATAGCTTTTTTTTCTCTTTCCTTGATTCCATGAACATTCTTAATATGCTCAAAGCCAGAATCTGAGGGGCACCAGTTACCATCCTAACATTTAGAATTATCAGGGTAAGGTTTCCCTGGAAACCACATGCACATAAAAACCATGCAGAGCAGACTTAGTTTCATCTGTGGCTACATTTTGTATTGAAGAGAGAAATCACCCTGGCCTGTGTGGTTTTTTTTTTTTTTTTTTTCCTGGAGGTGAGATTCAGGGCAAAAAGCTGTGGTGGTTATTTTATTGGGTTTTGACAACTATCAGACCAATCAAGGAGTTATAGCTATTGGAAAAAAATAAAACTAAACCATATATAAGCCTGTAAATGAATTTAAAGCAAAGCTTTGGCTTTCCCCTTCCTGATGTGGTGGAAATGACAATTGACAGCAGGTCAAGGTAGCGTCCCTATCTCTGGTGAAGGAGGAGAGAATGGTAATTCCTAGAGGGGTGAAGAAAAGATCAATTATCTGCAGCACACACCAGGGTGGTCAGATTGGAAGAAGGTGCCCACCAAGTGTCTTTTACTGCTGAGAGAAAGAAAAAAATATATATTACATTGATTTTCCATGAAGGTGCTATAATAATCAGAAGATAATAATGTCTTTTCATTAACTCATGTATATCATAAATATAAGCTTTTTGCCCTATCACTTCTTAGATTTGCCATGTAGTGATGATAAGTCTTTAGATGGGTTCATATTGTCTTGTCATCTGAATTTCTCATCACAGAGTCTATGATTCTATATAACATATTATGCAGATGTTTAATACAATATATTAGTTGGCATGTGATTTCAAGTTTCTCTTTCCTGCATAAAAAGTTTGGGCACAACTCACTCAAATGAATATTTTCCAAGCCAACCTGGTAACATGGTAATCCAAGAAATTGTGAAGAGTATATAGTAGTTTTTGAAAAGCTTAGAATTTATATTCCCTTTTCTGGAGTAGAATAATAACCCTAAAAGGAAACAAGAAAACCCATCTTTTCCTCTAGCAAATACCAAGTTCTTTGCAAAAGGAATATGCACATCAAAGAAACAGGGGAAAAATGTCATCTCCAGTCTGAAATTACTCAATAGTCTTATTTTCCCCAAACAAGCAAGAACCCATCCTGAAGAAGGGCTACAAGAAAGAAGAAAAAACAATAATCCTCGTCTTCTAGAGACGTATCTACAAAGCAGATGCCAGGTTCCATCTCAAGCTCCTTCTTCTTCTTGTCCAAAATATAGCCATTTGTTATCAGCATGAAAAGAAGATTGTAAAAGCCAAATGACAGATGGACACTATTCTTACTCTGTCTTCAGAATGCAGCATTGTTAGTACTATCCTATTGTAAGAAATAGTTTTTGTGTCCACTTAAATTTCCTAGTCTAACCTCATTACCGACTTACTTGTTTTTAGATCTTTTGTTCAATTATATCCCAAGCTATTTACTTGAAACATTGAATAAAAATAAGAGTACACCAACTGGGCATGCAAACTTTTAAAACTATATGAGGTTAAACATTGGAAGCTAGGGAAACCCTTTCCTTTAGTTTTAAAAATGGAAAGTGTTGTTGCTAAATAATATTAAAGGTTGTTAAATAATTTTCCTTGAGTCCCACAGTCACCTAATGGTCTGAGTGGAAATAGGTGTTCTTATCTGTTATTTGGTTATCTTGAAAACAATTGATAAATAATGGGTAAATTAAAATTTGAGATCTTAAATGCCTTTATGTAACATTGGGTTACAATTTATTAGGCAATAGACCTACCTGATTATTAGTCTTTATTGAAAGAGTGGATGTTTAATTCCCATTAATTTATACCTCGATAACAAGTCAGCCAATGTTTAGAGGAATTTCAGTGAAGAAGAAATAGCTTTATGAGGTGGTAGCTGAGAAAGTCAACATTGACTTTTCACTTGTTTCCTTCCTGAGTGACATTTTGGCAGGAGTAATGAATGAGAAAATTCCCTATTACCTTTAAAAGTTGACATTTTTAGGGCAATTTTATTTTTCTACATATTATGCCTGTTTATTTCTTATAATGTCTTACAATTTTAATAGAAGAGGCTAAAAAGTATGATAGGCTGCAAATATATAACTGAATTAATGAAACTTTTTCTATGGGTAGTTCTATAGTATTAGCAAGAGAAAAGACTAGTAGGTTTTCTTTCTTTTCAAAACAAAACAGAACAAAAACAAAACAAAAACAATTTGTTGCTGTATGTGAATGAGAAGGCTGGGGGTAACTGGCTTCAGGAAAAACTGGATCCAGGGGCTCAAATAACATCTGTCTCTTTCCATTCTTTGCCATGTTAGTCTCTATTTGGCTTCATTCTCAGGCTGTCTCACCACAGTTTAGGCAAGATGGCAAGAAGCATTCCAATTTATGTTTATCAATCTTTTTGGAAATGGTTTTCCTTTGTGTGTGTGTGTGTCTATATTTTGGTCTTTAAAAAAAAAATTTAACTTCTGGGATACAAGTGCAGAATGTGTAGGTTACATAGGTATACAGGTGCCACGGTGGTTTGCTGCATCTATCAATTTTTCATCTAGGTTTTAAGCCCCACGTGCATTAGCTATTGGTCTTAATGCTCTCCCTCTCCTCACCCCCAATTCCGGACAGGCCCTGATGTGTGACATTCCCCTCCTTGTGTCCATGTGTTCTCATTGTTCAACTCCCACTTATGAGTGACAACATGTAGTACTTGGTTTTCTATTTATATGTTAGTTTGCTGAGAATGATGAATTCCAGCTTCATCCATGTTCCTGCAAAGGACATAATCTCATTCCTTTTTTATGGCTGCATAATACTCTGTGGTGTATAGTACCATATTTTCTTTATCCAGTCTATCACTGATGAGGATTTAGGTCAGTTTAATGTCTTTGTTATTGTAAATAGTACTGCAATAAACATACGTGTGTATGTGTCTTTATAGAATGATTTACATTTTGGGGAGCATATACCCAGAAATGAGATTGCTGGGTCAAATGGTATTTCTGGTTCTAGATCCTTGAGGAATCATCACACTTTCTTCCACATTGGCTGAACTAATTTACATTCCCACTAACAGTGTAAAAGTATTCCTATTTCTCCACAGCCTCGCCAGCATCTATTGTTTCTTGACTTTTTAATAATTACCATTCTGACTGGTGTGAGATGGTATCTCATTGTGGTTTTGATTTGCATGTCTCTAAAGATCCATGATGTCAAGCTTTTTTTCATATGTTTGTTAGATGCATAAGCGTCTTCTGAGAAGTGTCGGTTTATATCCTTTGCCCATTTTTTGATGGGGTTGTATTTTTCTTGTAAATTTGTTTAAGCTCCTGTAGACTCTGGTTATTAGACCTTTGTCAGATGGGTAGATTGCAAAAATTTCCCCCCATTTTGTAGGTTGCCTGTTCACTCCGATGATAGTTTATTCTGCTGTGCAGAAGCTCTTTAGTTTAATTAGATCTCATTTGTCAATTTTGGCTCTTGTTGCAATTGCTTTTGGCATGTTTGTCATGATGGAAGACTAGCAGGTTTTCTAAGGGCATTAAAATTGGGAAGGAAATAAATAATAGTGAGTCTGATACTGCACATTTGTCTTGTCTTCTGGTTGTTTATCACTTCAACAACATTCTCAGGATGTTTGGGGATTTTCTCCTTTAGTAGTCATGCTTGCCCGAGGAAAATATCTTAAAACTTGCCTTTGCTAGCCTCCTTGAAAACTGGCATGTGGCATTTGAAGTAGACTTACTAATTGGATGAGTCTCACAATTCCTTGATTTGGGAACTGGTCTTGCTAACCTTGATTAGGGACCTAAGTAATTGGAGGAAACACGCACCAAGCAGAGCCAGTTTTTTGGCAAGGGCAGCTGTAGAGAACTATGGTTTCTAGGGGCAGCAACATGAGACCTACTGACACTGTCATCAGTGTCAGCTGTGGGATCCATGCCCACCAGCAGTGGCTATAGCATCTTTGACGGTGTCAGACCATAGTGAAGCTAAATGTTCCTAGCTGCAAGGATTCCAAGTGTGATATTCTGTCCTTTAAGATCTAGTTAATTTTCCTTAATGGGTTTCTTTGCTAATTAAACAAGTTAAAGTGGATTTTGTTATTTTCAGTTTAGAATCCTTCATGACTCAGCCCCTAATTGTGTGCCAGGCATTCTGCCAATTACTTTTCATATTCAAAATAACTTTATTCCTTATAGGCATCCTCTTATAGGAGGATGTTACACAATAAAGCTCAAAGATGTTAAGTAATTTGCCCAAGATCACTTAGCCATTAAGTAGAGGAGCTGAGACTCAAACCCAATATGGTTTTCCTAACTTCTGAAGTGTGAGGTTGAGTTTTAATATAAAAAAAGAAAATGCATGGGTGGCTTACATTGAAATATAAAATGAGAAAATCTTGAGAATTCTAGAATCGGAACCAAACCTGTAACCAACTTACATCTCAACACTACTTAAGTTAGCTATTCCTGTGAATCAGAGGTATTTACTATTTCACATAAATTTCCATCACTTAGAAAATTTGAAAAAGTATCCTTCTTTACTGTTCTCCACTCACCCAACTTCTTACCTCCAGTCACGGTTGGATCTTTTCCTGGGTAGCTTGCTTTGCACTTGTGTCTTTCCTGCTTAAATCCTATGGCACATATTGTGTCTGTACACAATCAGCCAGCATCAAGCCTGTGTTACCATATCCCTCTCTTTTTAGGTTCTATCGCTCAGGGGTCAGCAAAATTTTCTGGAAAGGGCCAGATAGTAAATTTGTTTCTCTTTGCAGTTCATACAGTCCCTGTTGCAACTACTCAATTCTCCTATTGTAGTAAAAGCAGCCATAGATGATGAGCAAATGAATGAGCATAGCTGTGTAACAGTAAATTTTAATTTACAAAAACAGATGTCCACTGGATTAGTTTGCAGAACCCTGCTATAGTTTAGTAATTCTCAACTGTAAATTTACAAAAGAATTACATCAAGGCCTGTCAATATATAAATCCCTTTGTGCCACCTCTAGTGCTAGGGTGTAGCCAGAAATTTTACTTTTCTAACAAGTTCCAGTTTTCTTTGTAGTATACTTGTATACTGTCCCTACAGTGAGGAATGAAGGTAATGAATAAACGATTATCCTCTGTTTCTTTATAAAATATTTTCTAAAGCTTCACAAAACACCCACTGCATTCAACAACTAATTGCCCTTAGTTTGGCCAAATTGATTAAATATTTTTGCCTTGGTTTTGCCTTCTTTCTGGTTTTGTTTTCTTTGTCCCTTACTCCTGCCCCATGGAATCACATTCCCAAATAATATACTATTCATAGGTCCTTGTTTCATGTATGTTTTGGAAAGAAATCAGACAAATAAGATTGGAATAGGATCAGGAGTGGGGTTAGAGATTAACACATGGCATGTAGTATCATGTTTATGGAGAATCTTACCTTTGGTTAAGATTCACATGACAATGGACATGTGGAATGTGAAGCATTGAATTATATGATAGTTGGGGCACTTAAACAATATGGGAAAAACTTTAATTATAAGACTGATGATGTAAGTTGAAATTTGTTAACTGCTTTGGAAATCATGAAAAAAGAAAATGACAGACATGGTCAGTTACCAATCAGCTGAAGGAAACTGGAGTGCCTCCATTGCAATGTTAAAGGAAACCCTTCTTATACCCCCTAGAGTCACGGTGCTAAAAATCCATCCCAGTATTTAATTTTAACCTGTCACTGCAGACTCAGTGACAGGTTTTCTATGTCAATGTCAGAGGTCTAAAAAGAAAAGAGTTTGGCCCCAAAACCTAGGACATAAATAGTTGGTAGCTAAGCCTAAGAGCCTAATATTACCAAAGTCCTCTGAAACTTCTACGCCAGCAGAAAAATTTCCTTTCCTGAGATTTAGAAGAACGAATTTCTCTGGCTTGGTGATTCTCAAAATACTCACCTAAAACTTATACTTGTCATCTACAAGGTCTGCCCCTGCCCCTATCACCCTATATCGCCTTCATGCCAAATAGTAGGGTCAGGGCTCAGTATAACCCAATCAGGAAATTCAGCCACTGCTCTTTGAGAATACTAAATACATTTAACGTCTGGCTAATATATACTAGGAGTAATTTGTAAATATATATATTTGTATATATTTTAATTATACATATATATATGGAAGTGAATCTCTAGATTTCTTTATTGCTTGGGCGAGGGTGTAGATTAACAATGGTGTGTGAACATCCACCACTGTCTTGAGATTCAATATTCTGAAAGATTTTCTTGTTCTAGGACATTACTGGGGTGGCATTTTGAAGTTAGGACATGACAACTCTATAGAATAAATGATGTATAAAGTGCAAGTACTACTACTGATGAAGTGGTCAGAATGCTCAGGGAAGTAAGCCTCTTATCATTAATTCTGTGATTATTAATTGGACGACCAACCAGCAATGACTTAGTTCCCTGAGTGGGTCCAGAGACATGCCTTTCTTTTAAGCCCTAAGGAGTGTACAATGAAGGCAGAACTGGCATCTCTGACAAACTCAATTTTGGCAATTCTCTAGAGGCCAAAATCTAGAATGGAAGATTGTGCTTGGCACATTGGATTATTTATATGGCATTGTGTTCCTGATAATTCAAATATATAGGTCTGGGAACCAAGGGCCAGTAATAGAATTGGTTGCTCTCACCATTATTTTTCAGTCATTCACCTGTAATTTTTTTTTCTCATTTCTGAAAACTTAGGCTCTGCTAAGTCCTGACTCTTAAGAACTTCTTCTTTCAGAGGATACAATAAAGTTTCCAAAGACCTTGAAGCTAGAACTGTCCCGTGGTCTCTTTGAGCTCCTAATGCTAGTAGAAACAAGGCCAGAAAAATGCAGGTTCTTATGCTGGGGGAATAAATGCATTTTAATGGCTCTAAATAGCTAGTCCTCTAGCTATATAACAGATTTTGAGAGGATTCACTATGGTATCTGTTGTGCTGACATTTTCAGTAATAATAATTAATGGACAATTGTAGCAACCAAGGTTCAGAAAGCAAGACAATTAAACACTTATGGAAGAAATTTCAGTCATATTTTAAGCAAGCCAATTAGACCTTTGGAAGAGTTGGTCAAAAGTGAAGGAATCCTGGAATAATTGAGGGAAGAAGGAAATAGTAAGTATCAATACATGTTTAGGACTATGGTGCTACAGTGAAGACTACAGGTTGTTATTCTAACCCTTTTGTACCAATTATTTGCAGAGTTTTTGAATGGCTATCATCTTGAAAAAGCCATTTAGCTGTATTAAATTTAGTAGAAGGTATGAATACATCTGAGGAGTGCAAGAATTGGACTGTTTGGGGCCCCATTTGTGTACCACTTCTAAACTTTTTAGCTTTAACTTTTAATTCAGCCCACATTTTAATAATAAATTCTATGTGTTCTTCAGCCAGGTTCATGCAGGTGTAACCCAAAAGCCTCCTAAGTTCTCTTGTCTCTTGGTCCAGAGCTTCTTTTATTCTGTTATAAAACACCCATAGGAATCCACTAGAACTCCTAAAATAACCCAGAAATGAAAAGTTGCTATTATCCCATTAATAATTGACATATGTTTCTTCCTTTCTCTCCCTAGATAAAAAGATCTCAGGCAAATTTCTTAGGTATCTTGGATTCTGTAAGATAGAGCACCAGCCATTCACAGTAGTGGAACTCAGCAGTGTCCTCTTACATTTACTTTTTCTGTTTCCCTGCCTGATTTCAAAATTCATCGTTTCTGTTTTCTGCATAGGAACTTTGGTCTGAGGATCTGCTTTGAGGGCAATTTAGTCTAAACCATTGAAAAATGAGAATTCTCACATTTTACCCCCGGATTGCCATGAATAAATGAATGTTTGATTGCTTAGTCTAGCAAACACCAAATCCATGGAGACCAGAAAGTTTTAATCGCTTGGACTCTCTACAGCAAAAGAGCTACCATATTGAAATTAATTGTGGCTTTAAAAGAATCTTCACAGGGTAAAAATACTAGAGAAGTTCTGTATTGTGTTTTAATATGTGACATAATGATCACAAATTTGCATGCAGGTGTGATGGTCTCACAAATATCATGATTCACTAAAAAAAAAGATGTAGGCTGTATTATTTATCTTTGAAAACTTTAAATATGTTAAACCAAAGCTAACTTTACTTGCATCTTCTGATGCCTTTTCAATTAACAGACAAAGATAGAGCTTGATAGAATCAGAATATTACAGATTAGCAATTCTAATCATTATTCTAACTGTAGTTTTCTTTTTGTCAATTATAGATCCTTAGGGGGTAATCTAAACTGCTGTGTAAAGAAGGCTCAGAAGAACAGTACAATTTAAAATACTAAAGTGGTTTTTATGCTGATTGAGTTTTTCTTTTTTGAAAACATAAACACTTCTAACAACATGTAAGTCTTTTTTTTTTAATTCTTCAAAATTCAAGTATTAAGCATTCTAGGGACATTTTACAAATATATAATATAATTGACCTAATTAAACAAAGTAATGAGCAACAAAATGGCTTACAGTCAATGAATATTAAAGCTAAACTGGGGTCCGAAAAATAACCTATGTATGTTGTACTTTGGCAACTAAGTTAAGGCAAAATGAGATGAAGTAATTTTCTCATCCTGGGGCCAGAACCCTGGTCTCTTGACTGACTTAACTGAAAGTAAATCTCCTCTATCTTTGAAGATTTGTTGAAAGCATGTATTTTTTCCCCTTAGTTTTAAATAATTCTATCTCTTTTCCCAGAATATCCTCTGTTTTTTCCCTGAAACAGAAGCTACTTAAACAAGTAAAATGTCAGAATGCAAAAGGGAACCTGAATATCTTACACATGGAAATTTATGTTAGGGACCTTCCATTGGTTAGCACTGGACTTATAGAACAGTCTCCTGGGAGGTATTCCCTGGATATATTCCTCCTGAGGTATGATCTTGGTCTATTTATAAAAATAGTCATAGCTACTCCAGTGATATTCCAAGTCTGACTTCAGCCAATTTTTCATCACTGATTGTTCGGCCTGACTCACTGAGTCCCACCGCCACCTCACATTCTAGTCTACCAGGTCCTGGAGAACAGGCCTCAGTGCATAATTCTAGCACACAGAAAAACTTGCCTCCAAATGAATTTAGAGAAAGTCTTATTCTCCTTTACCCATGGACAATAATCTGAGTGTGCAGATGATGTTCAAATCAACTAAGTATCTATATCACACAGTTAAGATAATTTATATTAAGAGAATAAAATGTGGTTTGAAACAGCAAAAGTGGATTCCTTATGTGTTATGTGTCCAGTGCAAGTTATCAGGTAGGGTTGGGGGAAGGGGAGCAATGCTTATTACAGTTATTTGGGCTGACAGAGGCTCCAAACAAATGTGTTCAAAGAGGCTACAAATGGGAACATGATAAAATGCACACAATTTGATAGTTTCTTTGGAGAAATGATACTCCACTTATCTTTTAGGTGGCTGGAGAGGAGAGAGAAATAATTTTCAGAGAGAGGAAAGAATGACCATCACAACTCCCTTTGGATCTACCCCTCTACCACCCATAGAAGACACTGTAGACCACTTCAAGCTCCTGGTCTACCTCCTATAATCCATTGGGTTTAGCTGTTTTCTCTGTTCTGGCTTCTGTTTTCCCTTGTAGAAGAGTTCTCACTAGGATCTGTATATATGGCATGTGTTTAGCAATCTTTCTGGCTGTTGGTCTGGTTATGCTTCCTCTGAAAGCACAGCTATATGCAGCCCACAGGCCAACACAACATCACCCTTGAACTCACCCCAAAACATATCCAGAATCTCAGCTTATGTATATCACCTCAAGCCTATGATGTTACAAAAGGGTCTTTCTGAGATAGAAAGAGGGATGGAATGAAGCAAGACTGGCATGGAAAAATACCTGAAATAGGGCATTCATATAAAGAAAAATGACTGAACAAATTGATTTAAAAACTTAGTTTGAGGCCATTGGAAAGACATCAGAGATACCAAGAGAAAAGAATTATATAATTTTTTAGTTTTAGTATAGTTTTATTATAAGCCTACCTAGGTGGGAGATAAATATGTATAAAATATAGATATCTAGAAGCTATTGAGTGAAAAAAAATTTCTGAAATAATTGATTCAATCACGTAGTTTATTTGAATACTGTTATGTAAGAGGTCATAGATTCATAAGAAGGGACTAAAAGGCTAAAGTTATAATTGGAACCCAAAGGAATTTGTAGAGATTTTTGTAAAATTCTACTTATAACTAAATTCTTTCGAGGTCTCACTATATTGGGAGGCAGAATAATCACTGAAATCTGAGAGCTTAATTCCAGGCTCTATTCAATTTTAACTAGTGGGGAAAACTTAGAAAGTCAGTTTTCCCTTCTGGGCCTCATATCCTTATGATCTGGGTGAAAATACTGGACTAAATGTTGTGAAAGTTTCCTTTTAGATCTAAATTAGAGAAGTCTCTCTTCTCAGCATCGAATCTACTTAAATACATCAAGGGAGTAAGATCAGAGGAGAATCCTCCTTTATTGACATTATTGGTGTGGCTCACATCCTTCCTCTTGGGCAACAGGTAGCCCCACTCAGAAATGCTACATGTTTGTAAGAGACCTTGCATTATTATTATTATTATTATCATCATCATCATCATCATCATCATCATATTATAACAAGAACATAGACTATTCTTCATTCTATAAGAATTCCAAGGCCAGTTGCAACCTATTTGAGTCACTACCCTGGAATCCACACATAGAAATAGACTTAAAAATGGGTTTTATTAAAAAATAGTTACTGGTTCATGCTAGAAAAAGAGGCCGATTCCCAAGATATCTTTCAGTCAGGTGTCACCATGACCCTGAGAGCAGAACAATCTGATGAGTGTGATCAAGGCATGAGTCTTGCAGCTCTTTACTCCAAGGTTGCTCAGGTGGATAAGACATCTGTTTAAAAACCACCTAGGCCAGGTCAGAAGAAAATTTCACAGGCCATACAAGGCCATTAATTTGCTGAGTGAGATGTGTCTCTAGCCTTGCCCTCATAATGTAGCAAATGAAGGGGTTTATTAGAGCAATGGTTACTGAGGCCCACTGTCTAAGTCAGATTAACTTAAGCTCTCTGTACGGTCCTGTAAGTTTCCAGGCTTCAAAAAATGTTTCTTCTGACAGCTTTACTTAAGAATAGACAAAAAGACAAGGATGTAAGCTGGAGAAGCAGTTTTGAGGCTCATGCAGGAGACAGGAAAGGACAGTAGTAGTGGAGATACTGAAGTAAGATCAGATCTCGGCAATATTTTAAATGTAGTGACAATAATATTCTTTCCTGGTTTGAAGAAGAGAATAAAAATGTAGAGCAAAGGAAAGATGACTTCAAGTATTTTTGGCCTAAAATCCTGAAGGACAGAGCTGCCATTAACTTATGGAGAAGACTGTGAGAAAATAGATGATATTTTAAAAGATAATTTATATAACATATTATATCATGTTATTATTTAATAATATCATTTATATAATTTGTTAATATGGTTATGTTTATATTTGTTTTATATAGCTATATTTATATTTATTTATATAGCTATGTTTATATTTGACACTTAGCTATATAGCTATGTTTTTATTTGTGTATATATGTATTTGATATACACATACATATATATACACAAATATAAACATAGCTATATATATGAGAAAGGTTTTGAGAACTCACATTTGAACACCTTAAGTTTTAAATAACTGCCATATTCATGAATCGCCTAGCTTTTCTCTGTATATATAATATTATGTATACATCTGTAGTTATATTCTACATATCATTGAAAGGAGTCAGCCAGCTTGCTTTAGGCAGATAGTAAGGGAAGGGTCCCTGCAGAACCTCCAACCTGTGTTTTGTGCAGATAAGGGAACTTGCATAGGGGGCTTGCTTAAACATGCCTGTAGTGGAATAAGGGCCCTCATGGGCACAGGGTTCAAAGGGTGAAGCCACCGGGAATTTGCACCTTATACAAACAGGAAACCCAGCATCATCAGCTTTTATATAAAAGCCCCTGTATTCAACTGTGAAAGGGGCAACTGACAACCTGCTTTCAGAAACCTTCTTTTTGCTGAGAGCTTTCCTTTTCATTTTTTTATTTTCAGATTTTCAATGTCTGCATGCCTATTTCTTCCTGGTAGTGAGACAAGAACCTGGACCTAGCTGAGCTAGAGAGCAAAAAATCCTGCATCATCGTTTTACAACATTCTTCTTTCTTTGGACCCAGGTGAGTAAGAAAGATCTTTGAGAAACTCTACAAAATTGTATTGCTGCTGCTTGTTACAACATGTTTCTTCTCCAGCAGGTCTCAAAGTGATAGGACACTTGGCCTCTGATAAATAATTCAAATTTGTTTCTTAATACAATTCATCTGAAAGATCCATACTTTTTATTTTCTGAAGTTGGCAAGAAAAGGAGGTATACTGTGATAAATGAAGCCCCTCAGGCCAAAACGATGTTTGGGGAGCTTTGTTGCAAGGTTAGGCAAATCTCTGAGGGTGTTACAATGTATGGAAAGCGTTTGGATAGATTTTTGCCCAATTTTGAGATTCTCCTGTTACTTCATGAAGCCCAAACTCACAAAAAAATATTTGGTCCCTTGGTACCTTTCCGTTCGTTGTATACACAAAATGTGCTTTATATTAACCCTTGAGAAGAGCAAATGACCACAGAATTCTGAGGGAGATTGCTCTACACCCATGAATAAATTAGACTATGGATGTTTTCATTCTAGTTCAGATAACTCATTATTGAATTTCTTAGTGAGAACCTTGTTCCCTACATAAAAAAATATATATATGAATGTCCTTTGAAGACAACATAGTACAATTCTCTATGGAGGAGGAACTAATATCACTGTTACTTACAAAGTTACTTGTTTGTCTTTTAGGAACAATAGGCCTCTTATTCCTGTACCTCCCTTTACTCTTTTCCACATTATGGTGCTTAAATGCTCTTGGCTTTGTTTTGCCCACATAAGGCCTGCCTGCAATTACAAGAGAAACCATTTGTACTGGAAATGGTTTCTCTTTGCAGCTCAGAATTATTGCTGCCAGATCTCTTCTCTTCCAATTTTCCCTCTGAACAAAGATGATGAAGATAGGAATTATTGATTTGTCCCATTCAAGCAACAATGGTTTAACAATCATTTATGGGTTGTATTTCTACCTTCAGATCCCAAGTAGGGTGCTTCTGTTTTAACAAGTGGAAATAACTGCAATAAGCTATATGACATATGGAAAAAGAAGAAAATAAAAGAATACTTGGGGGAAAAAATTAGTTGCAAAATGAGGCAAATTAGCAAAAACAAAAAATGAAAGGTAATCAGTGAAAAACTTGCTAATTGTCCAAGTTTGCTGCTGGCTGACTGAATCCAGTATATTTATGGTGTACACTTCAAACCCAGAAAAGTTCCTGTGCTGACAGGAGGAGTTAAGGGTGTTCTAAACATCAGCCTGATACAAACCAGAGTCTTCTTTCTGTTCCAAGTTTCCAGCTCTTGGCCCACAAGCAAAGTGACATTTGACCCAGAATCCCCACAGCTGTCAGTTCTAACAGGGGCCAGAGCAATTTTGTCCACTGGTGTGGAAAGTTCCATGAAGTGACCAACAGTACACAGTCCAGGCTTTACATGATTCCATGCCTTACATTAGGCATCTGGAAAACAGAAGGTTTACCTGCAAATTGGGAGCAACTTTTAGAAAATAGTCATTACTTGGAAGACTTTGTATAAGCAGTAGCTACACATCAACACAGAGACTGGAAGCTTGTCCAGAACAAGGAATTGAATTGGATTGGATTGTCCTGGAGAAAATTACCCACCTTTGCTGATAAACCCATATCAGTGATTTCAACAGTGTTCTTTATACACATAGCATGTTCTAGTAAATATTTAATGCATCTATCAATGAATAGTCCTTTGTTCACTTTATTAAGTCATGCTCCTTGGTACCTGCAAGTAGGATGGTAAAATTGATCTATATTCCTGAAATAAAGTGATTGTTCTTGGTAAATGATTAGTGTGATGTGAGCTGCTACTCTTTTATAATCAAATTATGTCATTATCTTTTTCTTTTTAAGATTGAGTTCTTATTGAAGTATAATCACTGACATATGTCAGATTTCCCAGAAATTTTAAGACTAAGATATGTGTGTAGCTGGTTGTTTTCATTTGTTTCTGCTGCCATAACAAAATACCTGAGACTGTGTAATTTACAAAGAACAGAAATTTGTTTCTCACAGTTCTGGAGAATGAACAGTTCAATATCATGACATTGCTAAGTTCATTCCCTGGTGAGGGCCTTGTCTCTATTTCCAAGATGGCATCATGTTACTGTATCCTCCAGAAAAAAAGAACACTGTGCCCTCACTTGGAAAAAAAGGACCTAGCTATTTCCCTCCAGCCCTTCTATAAGGTTATTAAAACCATTCATGAAGGTGGAGACCTCTCTTAATCACCACCCAAAGGTCTCACCTCTTAATACTATTGCATTTGGGATTATGTATGAAAATCTGAATTTGGAACACATACAATCAAACAATAGCAGTGGTTCTTGGCAGTATGTTGGAGAAAAAGGACTGCTCATCAGAAGAAGATGAATAGTGATGGAGCATCAGCAGCATTAGTCAATCCCATAAGGATAGCACTGCAGAGATAGCTTGAATTGAGATGAGAGTCTAGGCTGACATATCAAGTATCAACCCATCATAGGGTAAAGGCTGTCTTAAAGGAAAATGTACAACTTTAGAAGAAGCAGTTACATTTGGATGAGGGCAATTTCCATAGAGGGATGCAGCAGTGAGCATTTAGATGTCACCTCTCTCAGCAGCTAAGTAATGAGATGCCACTCCGGAGAGGGGATCTTGTTGGCCAAGGGAGGCTTACCACAGTGATTGACTACAGTCTGCTCCTTACCCTCTAATTACTTACTTGATAATTTAAACTTATTTCTTTTGGAAACAGCTGCTCCAGGATTCCTGTTGATTTGGTTTCCAGGAGGGTTAGTAGGGAACTGTAAAGTCCCTGGCACTACAAGTAGTCATGAGCTTCTAATCAATACGCATGATTTCCTTCCCTACCTGTTCTAGATTCCCCTAATGTTGTCTAACATCTCTTTTAGTGTAGGTGGCTTAGCTTGGTAGGGTGCTCCAAACCCTCATTACAGGCAAACCTTAGAGATATTATGTGTTTGAGTCTAGACTAATGCAATAAAGCGAACATTACAATAAAGTGAGTCACACAAATGTTTTGATTTCCAAGTGCATATGAAAGTTGTTTATACTATAGTCCATTAAAAATGCAGTAGCAGGCCGGGCACGGTGGCTCAAGCCTGTAATCCCAGCACTTTGGGAGGCCGAGGCGGGTGGATCACGAGGTCAAGAGATCGAGACCATCCTGGTCAACATGGTGAAACCCCATCTCTACTAAAAATACAAAAAATTAGCTGGGCATGGTGGCACGTGCCTGTAATCCCAGCTACTCAGGAGGCTGAGGCAGGAGAATTGCCTGAACCCAGGAGGCGGAGGTTGTGGTGAGCCTAGATCGCGCCATTGCACTCCAGCCTGGGTAACAAGCACAAAACTCCATCTCAAAAAAAAAAAAAAAAAGAAAAAGAAAAAGAAAAAAAGAATGCAGTAGCATTATGTCTTTAAAAATCTACCTACTTTAATGAAAAAATACTTTATTGCTAAAAAAATCCTAAAGAACATCTGGTGGCAGAGGATTTTGCCTCCATTTTGAGGAATGCTGATTGATTAGGGTGGTGTTAGCTGAAGGTGACTGTGGCAGTTTCCTAACATAAGACAATGAAGTTTATGACATCTATTAACTCTTCCTTTCACAAGAAATTT
Source organism: Saguinus oedipus (assembly GCA_031835075.1). Classification (NCBI taxonomy): domain Eukaryota; kingdom Metazoa; phylum Chordata; class Mammalia; order Primates; family Cebidae; genus Saguinus; species Saguinus oedipus. The sequence continues at coordinate 79,614,358 of CM063182.1, forward strand.
CTCTGTAGCATGTAATGCTCCTTGATAGCATTTGACTCACAATAAAACTTCCAAAAGTCATTCTTTTGGAGTCATTCTTCTCAAGCTCTGCCACTGCTTTATCAACTAAGTTTATGCAATATTCTAAATCCTTAGTTGTCATTTCAACAATATCCATAGCATCTTCACCAGGTAGATTTCATTTCAGGAAACTACTTTCTTTGCTCATTTATAAGAAGCAACTCCTCATCTATTCAAGTTAGATCATGAGATTGCAGCAATTTAGTTACATCTTCAGGCTTCCCTTCTAATTCTAATTCTCTATTTTTTCACATCTGCAGTTACTTCTTGCACTAAAATGTTTCTTGTTTTTCATAACATTGGAAGTTCTGAGTTTTGACTAAATTTCTTGTAACACACCCCTTTATTGAAAATTTTCTAATTATTTTATCATTATTAGATTGGGCTTATAGTTGGGAAAAAGAAGATCACAGAGTAAAGTGCCATTTTTATTACCTATCAAGGGTACAAAAAACATGACTTAGGACTATTGATAAGAATCATGGTCTTGACTGAAGTAATTTTTGTCAGATTTCTCCACTGTAAAGTTACACTACCCCACACACACTTTTTATACTGCAGTCTTTGGCAGAATATCACTATGTCTATGTCAGCTCACACTTAAGGAGTGGATGTTATTCTTCCCCTGTCTTAGAGTGAATCATCTACATAGTTTCCTTGGAATTCAATGTGTGAGATTTGTCTCTTCTCAATTTATTAATTTATTAATTCATTTGTTGATATTGATATGAAATCATAAATATTTATTTTATACTTTAGGTTACAATCCAATACTACTTTATTTTGATACTCAAATTGTTCCATCTTTGGACATCAAGAGCTCTTTCAATTGACTCCTGTGTCACTTTGATATACACTTATTATTGTAGATTATTGTTGCTGTTGTATTGCTTCCTTAATTTCTGGTACTACCAGATTCTCCAGGCTCTTCTTGAGTGTTTCCTCTTCCAGTCTAAATCAGATGTATCTTTAGTAGACTCGATTTTCTTTACTGGAGATGAGATAGAAACCAAGATCTGGGTATTAGGTGTGCTCATTGCTATTGGGGTGAGACTATTTTAGTTGCTCCCAGCTAATAGTAAAAAGCAATACTAACCCACATATATATTAGGGACATATATTAAGTGAAACATGATTTCTTATTGATATCTCCCATTCTAATCTGATACTGCATAGATCATGCTAGTCACTTTCTTTGTTATTTATAAATTTTTACTCAAACATTAAGAATATATTTCTCATCATGTCATCCACTTACTTAGTTGTTCAGTTACAGTATACATGTACTTTAGCACATGTGTTAACCTTTACCCTCATGAAAAACAACTTTGCCAACTATTGCTTATTGTGCCATTCCTTTTGCCTTTTATGTTGCAGATTCCATTCATCTCCAAAATTACTTAGATTGGTACCTCTTCTCATATCCCTTTCAATGATATTGTTTTATACATTTGTATTATAGTCAGCTTATCCTGTCACAAATGGCATTATATCTTGGGAAAGATCCTTGGCCTCTCATGTTCTTCCTTTTAAATTTGTAAATGTTAAGATTAACTGTTTTTACAGGGATGAAGCCAACTTGATCATTGTGGATAAGCTTTTTCATGTGCTTCTGGATTCAGTTGGCTAGTATTTTATTGAGGATTTTTGCATCAATGTTCATCAAGGATATTGGTTTGAAATTTTCTTTCTTTGTCGTATCTCTGCCAGGTTTGGGTATCAGGATGATGCTGGCTTCATAGAATGAGTTAGGGAGAAGTCCTTTTTCAATTTTTTTAGAATAGTTTCAGAAGAAATGGTACCAGCTCTTCTTTGTGCCTCTGGGATTATTCAGCTGTGAATTGTCTGATCCTGGGTTTGTTTTTGGTTAGTAGACTATTACCACCTTAATATCAGAACTCAGTATTAGTCTATGCAGAAATTCAATTCCTTTCAGGTTCAGTCTTGGGAGGGTATATGCATCCAGGAATTTATCCATTTCTTCTATATTTTCTAGTTTATGAGTATAGAGGTATTTATGGTATTCTTTGATGGTTGTTTATATTTCTGTGGGGTCAGTGGTGATATCTACATTATCATTTCTGAATGTGTTTATTAGATTCTTCTCTCTTTATTAGTCTAGCTAGTGGTCTACTAACTTTTTTTAAAAAAAATCTAGCTCCTGGATTTGTTGATATTTTGAAGGGTTTTGTGTGTCTCTATCTCTGTCAGTTCATCTCTGATTTTGGTTATTATTCCTCTTCTGCTAGTTTTGTGGTTTATCTTTAGTTCTTTTAGGTCATGTTAGATTGTCAGGTTGTTAACTTGAGATCTTTCTAGCTTTTTGATGTGAACACTTAGTGCAATAAATTTTCCTCTTAAAACAGCATTAGCTTCATCCCAGATATCCTGGTACATTATCTCTTTGTTCTCATTAGTTTCAAATAACTTATTTATTTCTGCCTTAATTTCATTATTTACCCAAGAGTCACTCAGGAGCAGGTTGTTTAATTTCCATGTAGTTACATGGTTCTGAGTGAATTTCTTACTCTTGAGTTCCAATTTGATTATGCTGTGGTCTGAGATACTGTCTAAATAATTTCACTTCTTTTGGATTCACTTAGGAGTATTTTACTTCCAATTATGTGATTGATTTTAGAGTAAGTGCCAGGATGCAAGCTTGTTTCAACATATGCAAATCAATAAATGTGACTCATCATGTAAACAGAGCTAAAGTCAAAGAACACATGATTATCTCAATATATGCAGAAAAGGCCTTTGATGAAATTCAACATTTCTTTATGTTAAAAACTCTTAATAAACTAGATATTGAAGAAACTTAACTCAAAATTATATGAGCTATGTATGACAAACCTGCAGCCAATATCATACTAAATGGGCAAAAGCTGGAAGCATTCGCCTTGAAAACTGGCACAAGGAAAGGATGCCCTTTCTCATCACTCCTATTCAACAAAATATTGGAAGTTATTGCTATGGCAATTAGGAAAGAGAAAGAAATAAAGGGTATTCAAATAGGAACAGGAAGTTAAATTATTTTTGTTTGCAGATGACATGATCCTATATCAAGAAAATCCCATTGTCTCAGCTTCAAACTTTCTTAATCTGATAAGCAACTGCAACAAAGTCTCAGGATACAAAATGAATGTGCAAAAATTGCTAGCATTTCTAGACAAAGCAACAGGCAAACTGAGAGCCAAATCATGAATGAACTCCCATTCATAATTGCTACAAAGAGAACAAAATATCAAGGAATACAGCCAACAAGGGATGTGAAGGAACTCTTCAGTTAGAATTACAAACCACTGTTCAAGGAAATTATAGAGTACTCAAACAAATGGAAAAATATTCCATGCTCATTAACAGAAAAAATCAATATTGTGAAAATGGCCATACTTCCCAAATAATTTAAAGATTCAATACTATTCCCATTAAGCTACCATTGACCTTCTTCACAGAATTAGAAAAAAAAAAACTATTTTACAATTCATATGAAACTGAAAGAGAGCTCATATAGGCATCATGCAACCCGACTTAAAACTATACTACAAAGCTACAGTAACAAAAATGGCATGATACTGTTACAAGGACACATATATTGATGGAACACAATAGAGAAATCAGAAATAAGACTGCACACCTACAACCATCACAGCTTTAACAAACCTGACAAAACAAGAAATGGAAAAAGGATTCCCTATTTAACAAATGATGCTGGAACTGGCTAGCCATATAGAGAAAATTGAAATGGAACCTTTTCCTTCTACCATATATAAAAATTAACTCAATATGGATTAAACACTTAAATGTAAACCCCAAACTATAAAAACCCTAGAAAAAAAATTAAATGTAAAACCCCAAACTATAAAAACCCTAGAAAAAAAATCTAGGCAATATCATTTAGGACATAGGCACAGGCAAAATTTTCATAATGAAAATACCAAAAGCAATTGCAACAAAAGTAACAAAAATGGCCAATGGGATCTAATTAAGCTAAAGTGCTTTTGCACTGCAAAAGAAACTATCACTGGAGTCAGCAGCTTAAGTACACTGGGATTCTATAAAATTTTTGCTTCTTAGAAAACTAGCCCATCTTAAATTTCAGTTTCATGATATGACACCTAGCACAAGTGACTCCACTCTGACTTGGTCTGGTCTGTTGGGATTAAGTGCAGAAAGTCAGTCAAAATAAATGCTTCCCATATATTTTATTTAATAGAACATAAGGCATTCTTTTTTTTTTTTTTTTTTTTTTGAGATGGAGTTTCACTCTTGTTACCCAGGCCGGAGTGCAATGGCGCGATCTTGGCTCACCGCAACTTCCGCCTCCTAGGTTCAGGCAATTCTCCCGCCTCAGCCTCCTGAGTAGCTGGGATTACAGGCATACACCACCATGCCCAGTTAATTTTCTGTATTTTTAGTAGAGATGGGGTTTCACCATGTTGACCAGGATGGTCTCGATCTCTTGACCTCGTGATCCACCCGCCTCGGCCTCTTTGGAAGGCTTCCTTTCAGAAAGTACAGTAATTTGGGACCATGGACAGCTGAAGAACACATGTAGATAGATATGTTTATTACAAGACCTAAATATTCCATGTGTTACCTTGATAGCTTTGGGTTTCATGGGGCTACAAACATCTAGCCATGAGTTTCTCTGCTCTTGCCAGATCATTCCCAAACACTGAGAAAGGTTCTCCGCTCAGCTCTCAGGTGGACCGGCTGCACCAGTCCTCTGGTTACTATAAAACCTGCCTACCATAGCCCCTACTGGCTCACTCTATTTCTAAATAAATAAGCCTGCCAATGTGACCCTATATGGAGTGTAGTGTTCCCCTTCCCCATGCCATGAGGATCTGTGACTAATAAATTGCCACCAATTTTATCTGTCCAGTTTTTGGTGTCACATATCTGACCATCTCACACTATTTAGGGTGAGATATTCCTTTCCCAGTTCATAAATAGGAGATGATCCGAATAACATGGAGTATCTAAAAGGAAGAGGAATGAAGCAAGAACAAGAAAGGAGAATATTAAAGAAGAACTACAGAAAGATTGCATAAAAACAAAAAGTATCTAGTCCTTTAGACAATGATAGAATCAATTTAAAAACTAAATTGCAAAACTGGCATAACTGATAAAAAATTACTATTTTCTATAAATTGCATGTCTTTATTACGAAATTTGAATACAAATAACATTTTTAATAACATCAATAAGCATTTTCTTGAATAAAATAGTTTAAGAAAGAAAAATAGAAATGTCAATTTGTGTAGGAACCTCATAGACTTCCTAAAGATGTTTAACTTCAGTATTCACCCTTATCTTTAGAAATGTGGAATCAGAACTGTGAGCAGTTTTTCCTGCTGGTTCTGTTGAATTTCCCTTAAACCAACAATCACCGAAGGTATGCCAGTGTGAATAGAAGTACTTCTCTAAAATGAAACCAATAGGGGGCTTGTTCCAAGAAATGCTTCACTAGGTTAAACATGCTGAGCAGCAGTTTAGAGGCACTCTGCTAGGTTTCCTTTTTTATTTATTTATTTTTTGTTTTTAGCCTCTGAAGTCCAGGCTGGTGATAATTATTCAGATCTTCTCAAAAGCACAGTTGCTTTACCCAAAGGCACTGCCTTTGTAGAACTGAAGTCTTTGGATTGATGTACTCTTTGTATAAATTCCTTCTTTAGATTAAAAAATAACAAGAAAAATATTAAATTTCTTATGACTTCCTCTGTTTGATAAAAAATGAAGAATTTGATACCAATTAAAAGATTTCATAGTCTATTATTTTTTATAATGCTCACCCTCATTTGAATATAAGATGTCAGCTTATACCTGTTTGGAATGTGAGGAAAAAAAAGTGAGAAACTTAAGCAATAATCAAACTCTTCTAATGAAATGAGAGTGTGATGAGGATTACAGTAGATGTTATAATTTTTTGATAACTCTTTTAAAACTCTCTTTTATTCATTCCCATTCCTCTGAAACAACCTATTATTTTGTTCTCCTATAATGTTTTATTTAAAGTGCCTCTAAAAACAGGTATTAGATTGAAACACAGTGAATTATCCATGTGTTAAATTGGTTATTTTTTTCTGATTTTATATTTACCCATCTTTATACTTCTAGCATGGTGGCAGGCTCTAAATAGATATTCAAAACTATTCATTGAAATGAATTGAATATGCTGTTTGTACTGTTAATTACTCCTTGTTTTCCACTAATCACAAGTAGCAGTTATTGGCATCTTTACCTACAGCTCCACTCAAAGGTAACGGGATCAACAAGGGCATCACTACGGGAAAAAAAAAAAATAAAAACTTTAAAACTATTTGACTCAAGAGGAATTAACCTCTAATCTAAAAGGGAGAGAAGAAAGGAATTTTGTCATTCTGAACAATCTTGATGTTAACTAGTTCAGAGCCTCAGTTCCCTCTTAGATTTAGAACGTGTCTGCAACTTGGCCCCTGACTTTCATCTGACTTTTAGAATGCCTGAACACAAACTGGCCTTATCACCCATCCTTTGATGTGCTGTACTCACCCTGCAAATCCAATTAGACACGTTTCTCTTTGCCACGCCACTCTCTGGGCTGAGACTGAAGATTCCAAATCAATGGAAGTAAGAGATGGGTTGCTGGATGGAACCATTTTTGTCAAGACCAGCAGCCATGTCACTTCCCAGCAGTCTTGCTTTTCGACTCTTTATCTCCTGTTACATTTAACTGAATATCAGTATTTAGTGTTGTCTTACTGGGTTCTATTACCACATTGCTTAATTCTCCAATTTTCTCTTCTCTAATTGTGCCTAGGCGTGCTTTGCATTCAATCACTCTTTTGTTCATGGGACCTTCATTTTCAGCAAAGAAAAGTCTTTAAATCTGTGAAGATGTCTTGAGGGGCTGTGGGGGTTGAGCTCACTTAGCCCTGTCAAATCTAAAATGTGTCTCTTAGAAACAGAAATGGGAGCAGAGCAAGTATGACATGGAAGAAAAGAGGACATGGAGATATTAGTGGGATTTTATATATAGTTGCCACAGACTAGTTCTACCTAATGGTTTCCATCTGAAATCCTCCATTAAAGTTTTAGTCCTCAGCCTTACAAAGCTTTTCCACCTATTAAAATACTATTTACACAAATTTTGATCAGTTATGTCTCAATGTGAATGTCTTTAGCACAATATTTCCCCAAAGCACAGTTTAATAGTGGAGAGGGACTATTTCTCACAAGTAGCTGCATAACTGAGGCATTTGGGGAGGATTCCCCAAAGATGAGATAAGTAGAGCAGAACGGAATAGCTGAGAACTCTGGGAAATAAAACTTAAGGTTTTCAGGAAGAATTGCCTTGTATTTTCTTGTTGCTTAATGTCCCTATCTTGGTCCTATATGGAAACAGTAGCAATGCCTAAGATCAAAAAGGTTAATTTACTCTAAGTAAATTATTTATAATAATGGAAAATGTTTTTGCAAATGTCCACAATTCTTAAGAATTCTGGAGTTTCCTACTGGTTATCCTACTTGAGGCAGTGCACTCTAAGCAGTTGGTGTTTCAGGCAGCCAGCACTTTCCAAAAGACCCATAGATGATAGATTGGACTGGGAAAATGTGGCACATATACACCATGGAATATTATGCAGCAGTCAAAAACGATGAGTTCGTGTCCTTTGTAGGGACATGGATGAATATGGAGAACACCATTCTCAGCAAACTGACACAAGAACAGGAAAGGAAATACCACATATTCTCACTCATAGGCAGGTGAGAAAAATGAGAACACATGGACACAGGGAGGGGGGTACTACACCCTGGGGTCTATTGGGGGGAATAGGGGAGGGACAGCAGGGGGGGAGGTGGGGAGGGATAGCCTAGGGAAAAATGCCAAATGCGGGTTAAGGAGAGGAAGGCAGCAAAACACACTGCCATGTGCATACCTATGCAACTATCTAGCATGTTCTGCACATGTACCCCAAACCTAAAATGTAATAAAAAAATTAAAAAAAAAAGACACAAAATGTCCTTGTCTTAGTTCTGTGTTGGTCCCCACAGGTAACTAACTTAGACCTGGTATTCTTATCCTTCATTTAATCACTATTTGTAGATTGGCTGCCCTTTACTGAGGTCTTTTTTTTCCCCAATTAATCAAAGTTTTGTTTCGTTTGTTTTTTCAATTTATCAAAGGTTTGTTTGTTTGCTTGTTGTGTGAGTGTGTGTGTGTGTGCATTTGTATGTGTATTTTACTTTAGAGTTTAGCATTTATTTGATCTACTAAACATTCACAGGAATTTTTAACTCAAATCTATTAACCCTAGAAGTAACCATTTATATTTTTCTTTATCTAATAAAAAACTCCTGTAAATCAATATCAGAATGACTCATATATTCTTTTACCATGATCAGCCACTGGGAATTTTTGTGTTTCTCCTTCTATGATTTAACTGATTCTTATTCTTTGGCATTTTCGAAGCAAGAACAGCCTTTTGAATTCATTATTGGGGTCCTTAGCTGGATATTTGCCTCCTGTGAATTCAGGCCCTTCATAGTTCAGCTTTCTCCAGCACATAATTGCAAGCTCTACATCTTCTCCTCTGATTGTTACTTTAAAAAAATGCCTCTGTTGGATTACCTGCCTTCTTGCAGTAAGGCGCTGTGAGAGTCCTCTAATTTTTGAAGCCTTGCTGGATTCCAGTTCTCCATCAGGATAAGAAGAAAATGAGAACATTTTTGTCCCTTGCTATGAGAAAGTAGCTTAAAGCAATCTCTCTCCAAATGTCGTCCTGCCTCTCATTTCCCACCTGCACCCCAATACACAGGCACCAGGAGATCTCAGTAGGAGAGCCAAGTGCTTTGTGCAGTAGCAATTAGACAAGGTTATAAGATTCTGCTCACCTTCTCCTCCATGTTCCCTGCAGCTTATGCAGCTTTCAGGGTAAGCAGGGAGCACTGGAGAGTCACCAAGCTCACAGAACCTCTCCCAGCAAGCAAATCATTTCAATGTGTCACATTTGAAAGTAATTTACCAGTTAGAGTTTATGCCTTCCAACATACCAACTCTTTCTCCCTACATAGTTCAATACATAACACTTAATAGAAACTTTACCTATTAAAAAACTCCTACTTCAGAAGGGGGTGTGATTTAGTCTCCAAATGACTGGGAGTAAATTCCTCATTAAAAAATTTATGAAATTGCAGTGAGGCAATCTTATTTTTGCAAAACAAAAAACTTTTAATATTAATATATTGAGTCAGTCTTTCTTACTTACAATTATTCTTTGAGCACCAATTATGCAATTTGCCAAGCTGGGTGGTCTGTTTAGTACTGACAATTGGCTGCAAAGAATAACTAAGAGATTTAGAATGTGATGCCATAATTTATACTGGGACATCCACATCAGCAGTCTTTAAACTGCAAGAAAATTAAGAAAAAAAAAATAAGAGGAAAAAGAAGAGGAAAGTCTAGCAGTTGGCAGCTAGAAGCTAAGAGCCAAAGAAGGCAGAATGGGCTGTTACCAAATGGACATGAACCAAAAACAAAAAAAAAACAAAACATTCACAGACAAACCCATTGTGTGATGCTGGAGGGGCATGACAGTAACCCAGAGACTCTATGATGAAACTAGCTGAAAAAGACACCATGAACCACAAAAAAAATGTATCTCCTCTTCCAGCTAGCATGATTGGCCACTATTTGTTCACCAGTAACAGCTCTGATTTCACATTAATCCTCTCACCTCTAGCTAAAAGTTACCAAGAAACCCAATCACAACAGTGCTTCTGCTTCCTGACAGCCTGCAATTCAGAAATGACCACTGCTTTCTGTACAACTTCCTTAGAATCATCTTGTACATGTTCGAGTTCCATAATCCCTTCATAACTCTCTTTTACCAAGATGCTGTTTGTTTGCTCTTATATGTATTCTTCTTTGCTGCTGGAAGCTAAATAAACCCAACTTTGTTTGAGTACAGGTCTGTATCTAGAAGTCATTGCCGTTTTTAATAAGTTTTAAAGACGTAACACTTGTTACAAAATGAATACTTTTGTACTTCCAATAATTCATATGCTGAAACTATACCCTCTACTGTAACAATATTAGAAGGTAGGGTCTTTAGGAGTTAATAAGGATTAGATGAGGTCAGGAGAATTGAGCCCTAATGAATGGAATTTTTGTCCTTATAGGAATCCCAATAGAGCTTGTTTGCTTTCTCTGCCCTTTGAAGACAATACTAGGAGACAGGCATCTGTGAACCAGGAGAGTATTAGGCCATTCTTGCATTACTATAAAGAAATATCCGAGACTGGGTAATTTTTTTTTAAAAAAAAGATGTTTAATTGGCTCATGGTTTTTCAGGCTATGCGGCAAGCATGGCACTGGCATCTGCTCAGCTCCTGGGGATGCCTTAAGGAACTTAAGGCGAAGAAGGGCTGGAAGAAAGTGCCATATACTTTTAAAATACCAGATCTTGTTTGGACTCAGAGGGAGAGCTCACTTATTACCAAAGGGATGGTCCAAGCCATTCATGAGAAATCCACCCTCATGATCTCAACAACTCCCACGAGGCCACACCTCCGACATTGGGCATTACATTTCAACATGAGATTTGAGTTAGGAGAAATATATAAATTATATCAATGCCCTCACAAGACATTAAATCTACTAGCACCTTGTTCTTGGACTTCCCAGCCTCCAGAACTCACTTTGAAAAATATATTTGGATTGTTTTTAAGCCACTCAGCTTATGATACTTTGTTATAGCAACCTAAATGGAATAAGACAGCACTTTTTACAAATCATTAACTATAAGGAATTTATTGTATCTAAATATTCTTAAAATAGTTTTAAATTGCATTCATTGATTCTGTTTTCAAAATAGTAAAGTTTGACTACTGTAAGAAATTTGGAAAACTTATAATTACATTTTTAACAAACACCTTTTTTGCCAAACCATTATCAACACTAGTACTACTGTTATAGATATTAATACTATCTCCATCACTTGTTGATACTTATAGAGTATCAATGACACAAATAAAAAAGTTATATGCAATAATGTGGTATGGTAGAATTTTTAATCCTTATTTCACAGATTAGAAATCTGCAACTGAGAAAGTTCACAGACCTAGCAAGTGGCAGAGGTCGTATTTAATCCCCTATGTGTTTTAAGAAGTATTATTTACATGACCTCACTTTGTCTTATCTACTTTTTTAAAGGTTCTAACTCCAAATACAGTCATATTTTAAAATGCTAGATGTTAGGAGTTTAACATTTGAATTTAGTGGGACACAATTCAGCTTATAATATTAATACATGGTCTCATTTTTTCTTTCTTAAAAAATATATGAAAACTTTATATTATGTTACATATACTGTAGAGTTCTTTATATAATTATCATGAGTATTTATAGCATTAAACATTTTATAAATATAATTTCTAATGCCACTAAATTATTTCTTAATGTTGATACCTATATATTTTATTTCATAGTCTCTTGGGATAAGAAATTACTAAAGTTTTCTATCTTTTTAGAGAACATTGTTGCTTTTTATTCAAAATTTTATTGAAGAGTGAACTTCGCATGGGTGCTGGCTCCGAGACTCCTTCTTTATAACATCATGGAACTGACTAAAAAATATCTCACATATGGTTAACAATATTTGTGTTGATTCAAAATATGTTTAAATTTACTCTATCAAAACATTTCAAAATTTGATAGACATACATAACAGATTCAAAACTTGTTATATCTAAGTCAACCTAAGGAATTACTAGTTTACAAACCTCGTGCTACAGAAAAGAAAGTTGAAACACTGTTAAGAGAAATTACTTGCTAGGTTCTGTTGCAGGCAGATTCAACATTTAAACCTGGCTTCTGTACTTTACATAACCATTTCTCAGAGCTTTTGACTTTTAATTGAAATTGTGGAAAGAATTTTTAAATTGAGTGTCCCTGAAATCCACTGACATATTCTACATTTCGTGTGCTTGTTGGGGGGTAAATGTTGTAAGTAGGGTCATCATATAAGGTAGAGTCTAAACCAGGAGTCTCTCATTTTTTTAATATAATGTGCTTTTTAGCAGCCACAGCCACACATAGGTGTAAACCAGAATGGAATCAGGCAAATCAGGACCTATCATCAACATACTCATAAGCAAAATTCCAACTGTGCTCAAGAGACTATGAGTTCAGATCATAAGCCTGAAGTCCAAATATGTGATTGCTAACCACCAGTATTTTTATTTTGTTTCTCTTTTCCAAAAAGTAGGCAAAAATGTTCAAACACTTCACTAATGGGCCGAAGGGTACACGATCAAAATAGGTTTGAATAATGAGTGGAGCACAATACTATTTATCATGAAATACAAAGTACAGGTTTTAAAAAATGTTCACACATAATTATGTATGTATAAATGCATATAAGTATAATTTATTTATACAAATACAACATGCAAATAATTCTTTACATTTTTTGCAATTTAGCAAAAAAAAAAAAATAATAAAATGAAATAAAAAGCAACATCAGCCAAAAAAGTGAAGCAAAGAACTTCAAATTCTTCCCTTTCATTAAAAAAAGAAACACACACACACAACTGAAAAGTGGGTAAGAACTGTTGGAATCAATTTTTTGAAACTCTAGGTATTAAACAAAGGCTTGTGATAAGCTTTGTTGGGACCTCTTACCCAAGAAAAAACTAGAGACAATTTATACAAGAAAAAGAATGGCTGATTCTTGGTAATAACAGCAAACTTTGTGGCATTTTAAATTACTCCTAGCCACTCTTTACTCCCCACCTTGGCACCCATGAAAATAACAGGCTGAAGATGGGCATGGTAGATTATACCTGTAATTCCAGCACTTTGGAAGACTGAGGCAGGAGGATTGCTTGAACCCAAAAGTTTGAGACCTGTCAAGGCAACAGAGAGACACCTTGTCTCTACAAAAAATTAGAAAATTAGCTGGGTGTGGTGACATGCACCTGTAGTTTTGGCTATCTGGGAGGCTAAGGCGGGAGGATTGCTTGAGCCTGGGAGATAGAGGCTTCTGTGAGCCATGATCAAACCACCACACTCCCACGTGGGCAACAGAGTGAGAGCCTGTTTCAGAACAAATAAGAAAAAAAGAAAAAAAAAAGAAGAAAATAACAGGCTGCATTCCAGTACCAAAGGGTACTTCAAAGAAGAATTACTTGTAAAAAAAAACTGTAATTATTTAATCTGTCCAGTTGCTTGCTGAAAGAACAGCTTAAAAGGTTTGTGTTTATTTAAAAAAAAAAAAAAAAAACTTTAAGCTAACTTAATACTAAAGCTGATTCCCAGGTTGTATGGCAAAAACTTCTATAAACTAATACCCTTGGTTGCCATGGCCTGAAGTACTAGATAGCAGTTGCAACAAAGAATAAGCTAATAAAAATGTTTGAGAAGAAAGGCTCAGGAATGAAATGTTACAAGAGGTTTGAACAGCTCCAGCATATTCTTGGAAGCTAAAAGCCCATCCACATGTTCAGAACTGTACGTGTGTTAAGGAAATATATAAGAAGACTTTGCTAAGATCTCATCTTCTGCTGAACCTAAAGTGTAATGAAAGCCAGAAGTGAAGGCTAAGGCAGAGTCATTAATTGCCTTGATGAATGTGCAAAATGTGCCGCAAATAGACACTAAATTCCTCAGGGAAGATTAGAAGATTTTTTGGTTCTAGTCACTTAAAAAAAAAATGGCCATTAGCTGATCACAAAGAAAACATAACAGAAACTCCAGGGACATATGTAAAAAAGAATACAGACTTTATGGACCAAGTTCACAATAGTACCAAACAAGCAACAACAAGTATAACAGAATGAACAACAAATCTTGACAACCCCTGGAAAGGATAGAGAATCTGATTTCCAAAGTCGGTGCATTATAATAGTGTCCAGTTGTCAGAAACAAAAAGTATGGCAATAGACAGAAAACAAAATACATTGATATGTTCTATACCTGAGAAAGTTAAGGTTTACTGACTAAGAATTTCTAGGATTGTCATTCAAGATCTACAATTTGAATACATTTCTTGCATGATTCTAGGTCTAGATCACATTGGTACCTAACTATATTAGCAGGGTTTTTTTCTTTTTTTTTTTTTCAAATTTTATTTTAGGTTTGGGGTGTGCAGCTTTGTTATATAGGTAATTTGGATGTCATAGGGGCTTGGTGTACAGATTATATCACCATGTAGGTAGTAAGCATAGTACATATTGGCTGGTGTTTATTGACTTAAAGTACTTCTACATGATCAAATTATAGAATTCCATAATTTGAAATGGCCTCAATGGCCTTGAGGTTAAACTTATTTTTAATGCATGTTTCTAGTAATAAGAGAAAGGGCTTATTACTCACAACAGTTGCAATGGGAATCTCATGAAATTTTGTATTTCTGAAGACTGTAACAACTACACATATATTCTCATTTTTTTGAGGAATGTAAAAATTAATATTACTGTGCTCATTTTCCAGTTACAGAAAGTTATTTTCATAAAGGTTAAAATATGGGGTCACATATCTATTTAATGACATTATTAAAAGAAAAATATACCATTGTTTCATTTGTAAACATACAACACACATACACATGTACATTTATACAAATATGTGCATTGAAAAGATTTTCACCAAGTTATTTTCAGTTATTTTATTTAATGAAGTGATGGTTAGGGTTTTTAAAAATACCTATCTTTTTAATTTAAAAACATTATTTTAGAGCAAAGAAGTTTATTTTTGTGTAATTTTAATTTATTTAGAACCACCAAGAAATTCCAATATGTCCTTTATTCAGTTTCACCAGATGTCTGTATTTTGCTCCATTTGCCTTACCTTCTCTTTTTCTCCATATATATTAAATATGTGCATATATGTCTCTCCCTCTCCCTCTCTCTCTCTCTCTCTCTCACCTTAAACAACTCCATTAGCATTTGTTTTAATGAAATTCTATGAGCAATTATTACCTCAGTTTTTGTTTACTGAAAATATCTTTACTTGGCAATCATTTTTGAATGATATTTTTGCTGGTTATAGTATTCTGAATTGACAGAATTTATTTCTCTTTTTCTTCATGTAATTTCATTTTTTTTTAAATTTTTATTTATTTATTTATTTAAATTTTTATTGCATTATAGGTTTTGGGGTACATGTGCAGAACGTGCAAGATAGTTGCATAGGTACACACATGGCAGTGTGTTTTGCTGCCTTCCTCCCCTTCACCCACACTTGGTATTCATCCCCAGGCTATACCCCCCAGCCCCCCCCCGCTGTCCCTCCCCCATTTCCCCCAACAGTCCCCAGTGTATAGTAGACCGCCTCTCTGTGTCCATGTGTTCTCATTTTTCTCACCCACCTATGAGTGAGTATATGCGGTATTTCTCTTTCTGTTCTTGTGTCAGTTTGCTGAGAATGATGTTCTCCAGATTCATCCATGTCCTTACAAAGGACACAAACTCATCATTTTTGATTGCTGCATAATATTCCATGGTGTATATGTGCCACATTTTCCCAGTCCAGTCTATCATCGATGGGCATTTGGGTTGGTTCCAGGTCTTTGCTATTGTAAACAGTGCTGCAATGAACATTCGTGTGCACGTGTCCTTATAGTAGAATGATTTATAATCCTTTGGATAGATACCCAGTAATGGGATTGCTGGGTCAAATGGAATTTCTATTTCTAGGTCCCTGAGGAATCGCCACACTGTCTTCCACAATGGTTGAACTAATTTACATTCCCACCAACAGTGTAAGAGTGTTCCTATTTCTCCACATCCTCTCCAGCATCTGCTGTCTCCAGATTTTTTAATGATCGCCATTCTAACTGGTGTGAGATGATATCTCAATGTGGTTTTGATTTGCATCTCTCTAATGACCAATGATGATGAAACCAACGAGAATGAAGACACAACGTACCAGAATCTCTGGGACACATTTAAAGCAGTCTGTAGAGGAAAATATATAGCAATAAGTGCCCACATGAGAAGAGTGGAGAGATCCAAAATTGACACCCTATCGTCAAAATTGAAAGAGCTAGAGGAGCAAGATCAAAAAAGCTCAAAACCTAGCCGAAGACAAGAAATAACTAAGATCAGAGCAGAACTGAAGGAGATAGAGACAAGAAAAACCCTTCAAAAAATCAATAAATCTAAGAGCTGGTAATTTCATTTTTTTTATTTTCACAGTTATTTATAAATAGTAAGGTATTATGCATATTGTTGTTTCAATAAGGTTTTTTATTTGAAAATTTTTAAAAAAACATCTTTAGCTTTCATCAGTTTAATTATGTGCCTAAGCATGGTTCCTTTCTTTGCATGTATCCTGCTTGAGGTTTACTAAGCCTCTTGGAACTGTAGTTTTGTTTTATTCCTTTTTTGTAAAATTATGGAAAATTTGAACCCATATATATTGCCAAATATGTTTTCTCCTCTATTAAGTTCTCCCCTCTCTGCAACTCCAATTCCTATTATCCTATGATTTGCAACTCTCTGTGTAATTTTAACAGTTTTCCCTATTTTTTTCTTCAGAGTAGATAGTTTCTTTTGACTTGATTTTCTTGTGCAGTATCTAATAAAATGTTAATTGAGTATAGTTTTTATTTCACATAGGGTCATTTTTCAGCTCTACAATTTCATTTCAGGTTTTGAATATAGTTTCTCTTTATCTACTACTATGTCCTGTCTGTGCATATTTATAATAACTACCTTTAAGTTCTTTCTTAATACAAATATCTGGCTCATCTCTCTTTTTTCCCTTCACTGATTTCTCCTGAGACTATGAGTCACATTTTCTGTTTCTTTGCTTATATAAAAAACATCTGATGGCATGTTTGACACTGTTTATAATATATGAGATTATGTCATATCTATTTTAAAAAGGGTTTTGAGTTTTGTTTAATTGTAAGCTAAATCACTGGAAAATTTTCTTGTCCCTAACAGGGACAAGATAAATATTCCTTATTAAACTGGCCTAATATAGTTTTGAACCTAGTCCTAAATGATGCCTTTGACTTTAAGTCAGGGTTAAGCAAATTATGACCCACAGTCCAAACCTGGCCTGTTACTTGTTTTCATGAAAAGGTATTATTAGAACACAGTCATCCTTGTTCATTTATGTCTAGTCTATGACTGCTTTCACATTATAATGGTAAATTTGAGCAGTTGTGATAGAAACTGTATGTCTCACAAAGCATAAAATATTTACTATTTAGCCTTCTACAGTAAATGTTCTAACCTTTATTTTGGAGCATGGTCCTTACTCTTCAGTTAGGCAATTAATATGCTACATATAAATGCCTGGGGTGTTCAATAAGGTGTTTCTATTATGGTAGGGTCAGAATTTTAATATTTTAATTTTTAAAAACTCTTGTGTATGAGTGTGAGAGGATGCAAAAAGTCTTTTAATGGCTTTTGCCCCTTGTCTATCAAATTGTTGGTCCTTTTATCTTAACTTTGTAGATTTTTAAAAATAAGTCAGGGTAATTACCCTTTTACACTTTTATATGTCTCGTAAAGATTTTCTCACAGTTTTTCTTTTGACTTTGAATTTTGTTGTCAAGCAAAAGATGCATTCTAATATAGTAAAATGTATTTACCATTTCCTTTAAGAATTCTCAACTCCAGCATAATGGCTATTTTGAACAAGAAAATGTTTTGTTCTAGGGAATTGACCTGTGCATTCTAGGACATACAGTCTCATTCTTGAAGCCTACCTACATGATACCAGTAGCACATCCCTCATTTTCTTTTCCATTATGACAAAACTATCCACAGACAGTTCTAGATGTTACCTTTACAACAAAATCAACTCTAATTGAGAACCACTATTTTATTGAATTTGAGTATTAAATTATAAATATAAAATATTTTTCTACACCAAGGCTGAAGTGGAATTTCTTTTAATATTCCTATGGTTTTATTCATCCATTATTCATTTTTACATTTAGATACAGAAGTCATTTGGAGCATTTTATTGTGTATGTTACAGGTTATGGATATATTTTATTGTTCTATATAGTTATATGGTTGTTCCATCATTACTTACTAAAAAGTACATCTTTGTCCTAATGATTTGAAATAGATATAATAATTTATATATGTATTAGAATTTAATTCTGGACCTTCTAGTCTACTCAACTCTTTGCAACTATTTAAATTATATATAGATTGTATGGTATATTTAGTACCTGATAGGGCTAATATACCATTGAAGCTTTCTTTATATTTTTCTACATATTTCCTTATATTTATCTTATATCCAATTTACTAATTTGTCTAGCATTGTAAAATACTATTTGTATTATTTTTGAGATGTTTTAAACTTTAAAATGCAACTGAGATGCTTATGATGTCTATGAATCATTTATCCAAGTAAAAAGAAATATATTTCCATTTAACTACATCTGTTTTTGTATCTTTTACAGTGTTTACAACGTTTTTCTTATATAGCTTTCCCAATTATTTAAGTTCATTTTATTCATCTTTGTCTTCATGGTTGTTATTATACATAAGTTTGTAATAACCGTTATTTCTTCAGACTATTTGTGCATATAAATTATAATAATTCTGGGGAATAATTTTATATGCTGATGCCTTACTGATTTATCTTATTGTGTGAGATAGATTTATGTACTGATTTCATGATTTGGCAGTTATACTATTTTATCATTAGCTAATAAAGCTAATTTAACTTTCTTGTTTCAATTCTTACTTTTCTAACAAATTTTCCATGACTTCTTACATTTACTGATGTCACTCGTTTAATTTCAGGTAGTAGTGGAGACAGTGAGCATCTTTAACTCTTTCCTGAACTTTTGGAAAACCTAGAGTAAGTATTTTTCTAAAAGATGTAATGCTTCTTTTAGGATTCTGGTATATTCAAGCAAAGACATAAACACACACATTCACATATACACAAACACAAAAACATACATATACAAATTTGAGAAAATATATATTCTATATTCTTGACTTTTATATCAGAAATGTATATTGTGTTTTGGACAAAAGCTTTTTCAGTATTAACAGAGATCATAATAAAAGCTTTCTGTTTATATCTATTACTAGGGTTCATTATTATAATAGAGTTTTAAACATTGATTTGGTCTGATTTGGTCTTAGAATTATAGAATAAATCATTTTTAAGTGGTATTAAATTCTGTTTACTGGTATTTTATTATTTTTCCATTGATCTCCACAATTATATAATATTATAATGGTTTTATTTATGTATTTATTGCTGTATCAGTTTAGTAAATAATACCCTTATCTCATAAAAATAACTAAATCATTTAGATATTTTTCTTTAACTTTTATGATCTGTAAATAATGTATGCATTTTCAGGATTATCTGGTCTTTACAAGTCAAATATCTGAGCCTGGAACTTTTGCTAGAATTGTTTCTTAAAAACTTTCTTTTTTTTTTTTTTGAGACTGAGTTTCGCTCTTGTTACCCAGGCTGGAGTGGAATGGCACATCTCAGCTCACCGCAACCTCCGCCTCCTGGGTTCAGGCAATTCTCCTGCCTCAGCCTCCCGAGTAGCTGGGATTACAGGCACCCGCCACCATGTCCAGCTAATTTTTTGTATTTTTAATAGAGACGGGGTTTCACCATGTTGACCTGGATGGTCTCAATCTCTTGATCTCGTGATCCACCCGCCTCGGCCTCCCAAAGTGATGGAATTACAGGCTTGAGCCACCGCGCCCGGCCTCTTAAAAACTTTCTATATTTTTATCCAATTTATTCTGTTTGAGCTTTCTCTATTTAGTTGGGTTAAATTTTACAAATCCAAGCCCCCTAAGACTTTCTCCAGCTCTTCAAAGATTTCAAATTCATTTGTATAGAGGCCTGCAAAGTAGTCTCTTCAGTTGTTGTATTTCTGCTATTTCAATGGTTATTTTTTCTTTATGAGTTCGTATGTTTTATCTTTATGACTACCCTTTAATTTTTTGTTTTATTTTAGGTCTGGGGCTACATGTGGAAGTTTGTTACATAGGTAAACATGTATCATGAGGATTTGTTGCATATATTATATCATCACCCAGGTATTAAGCCCAGTATCCTTAGTTATCATTTCTTCTCCTTTCCCTCTTCCCACCTTTCCCTGTCAAGTAGCCCTCAGTGTCTTAAGTTTTCTTCTTTATAAGTTCTTATTATGTAGCTCCCACTTACAAGTAAAAACATGCTGCATTTGGTTTTCTGTTTCTCTGTTAGTTTGCTAAATATAATAGCCTCCAGCTCCATCTATGTTCCTGCAGAAGACATAATCTCATTCTTTTTTATGGCTGCATAGTGTTCCATGGGGTATATATACCATGTTTTCTTTATCTAATCTGTCATTGACGGGCATTTAGGTTGATTCTATGTCTTTGCTATTGTCAACAATGCTGCAATGAATATTCATGTACATGTGTCTTTATAGTAGAATGATTTTTATTCCTCTGGGTATATACCCAGTAATGGGATTGCTGGGTCGAATGGTGGTTCTGCTTTTAGCTCTTTGAGGAATCACAATACTGCCTTCCACAATCAAGCTAATTTGCACTCACACCAAGTATGTAAGTGCTCCATTATCTTTTCAGCCTCACCAATATCTGTTATTTTTGACTTTTTAATAATAGCCATTGTGACCTATGAGATGATGTCTCATTGTGGTTTTGATTTGCATTGGTTTAATGATAAGTAATACTGAGCTTTTTTTCATGTGCTTGTTGGCCACATGTATGTCTTCTTTTAAGAAGTGTCTGTTGATGTCCTTTGCCCACTTTTTGGTAGGGTTGTTGTTCTCCTATAAATTTAAGTTTCTTATAGATGTTGGATATTAGACCTTTGTCAGATGAATAGTTTGAAAATACTTTCTCCTATTCTGTAGGTTCTGTGCCTTCTCTGTTGATAGTTTCTTTTGCCATGCAAAAGTTAAATTACATCTCTGTCAATTTTTGCTTTCATTGCAATCACTTTTGGTGTCTTTGTCATGAAATCTTTACTGATTCTTCTGTGTAGTATAATATTGCCTAGGTTGTCTCCCATGTTTTTTTTTTTAATTTTTATTTTTTTGATGGGTTTGGGCTTTACCTTTAAGTCTTAAACCATCTTGAGTTGATTTTTTTATATGGTGTAGGAAGGGGGTCTAGCTTTAATTTTCTGCATATAACCAGCCAGTTATCAGGTGGTCATAGATCAAATGTTCATAGATATGTGACCTTATTTACGTGCTCTCTATTCTGTTCCATTGGTCAACATGCCTTTTTTTTTTCACCAGTACTATGCTGTTTTGGTTACTTTAGCCTTCTGGTATTTGAAGTCATGTAACATGATGCCTCCAACATTGTTCTCTTTGCTCAGGATTGCCTTGGCTTTTGGGTTCTTTTTTGAGTTTCATATGAATTTTTTTTTTTTAAATTTTTATTGCATTTTAGGTTTTGGGGTACATGTGCAGAACGTGCAAGATAGTTGCATAGGCACACACATGGCAGTGTGCTTTGCTGCCTTCCTCCCCTTTACCCACACTCGGCATTCATCCCCAGGCTATCCCTCCCCAGCCCCGCCCGCTGTCCCTCCCCCATTCCCCCCAATAGACCCCAGTGGGTAGTAGACCCCCTCTCTGTGTCCATGTGTTCTAATTTTTCTCACCCACCTATGAGTGAGTATATGCGGTATTTCTTTTTCTGTTCTTGTGTCAGTTTGCTGAGAATGATGTTCTCCAGATTCATCCATGTCCTTACAAAGGACACAAACTCATCATTTTTGATGGCTGCATAATATTCCTGGTGTACATGTGCCACATTTTCCTAGTCCAGTCTATCATCGTTGGGCATTTGGTTGGTTCCAGTTCTTTGCTATTATAAACAGTGCTGCAATGAACATTCGTGTGCATGTGTCCTTATAGTAGAACGATTTATAGTCCTTTGGATATATACCCAGTAATGGGATTGCTGGGTCAAATGGAATTTCTATTTCTAGGTCCTTGAGGAATCGCCACACTGTCTTCCACAATGGTTGAACTAGTTTACACTCCCACCAACAGTGTAAGAGTTTTCCTATTTCTCCACATCCTCTCCAGCATCTGCTGTCTCCAGATTTTTTAATGATCGCCATTCTAACTGGCGTGAGATGGTATCTCAGTGTGGTTTTGATTTGCATCTCTCTAATGACCAGTGATGATGAGCATTTTTTCATATGTTTGTTGGCCTCATGTATGTCTTCTTTTGTAAAGTGTCTGTTCATATCCTTTGCCCATTTTTGAATGGGCTTCTTTGTTTTTTCCTGTAAATCTGTTTGAGTTCTTTGTAAATTCTGGATATCAGTCCTTTGTCAGATGTGTAAACTGCAAAGATTTTTTCCCATTCTGATGGTTGCTGATTCACTCTAGTGACTGTTTCTTTTGCCGTGCAGAAGCTGTGGAGTTTGATTAGGTTATTTTATTTTAGGATCCTCCAGAAAAACAGACCAGGAGTCTAAAGTAGACAGATAGATAGATATAGGGAGTTGGCTCATGTGATTCCGGAGGCTGAGAAATCTCAAGATCTGCTCTTGGCAAGCTGGAGAACCAAAGAACCATAGGTATATTTCTTGACTTCACCTGAAGGCAGATAAGATGGGTGTTCCAGCTTAAGGCAGAGAAAGTAAAATCTCCCTTACTCAGACTTATTTTCTGGCCAGTCTTTTAACAGATTGAATGTGTCATCCACAGAAATGTGCTTTTCTCAGTCTACTGACTTAAATATTAATCTCATCCAGAAACACTCTCACAGACTTATTCAGAATGATGTTTAACCAAATATCTATACATGCTGCAGCCCAGTCAAGTCAACATGTAAAACTAACCATTTCACCTTTGGTCACTGTTTTTTTTTTTAATTGTGGTAATATATACATAACAACATTTACCCTTTTAAGCATTTTTGAATATACAGTTCTGTGATATTTATTACATTCACACTGGATTACAGCCATCACCTCTGTAAACCAAAAATGAAATCTAAGTTCTCTAACTGAATAGGCCCCTCTTTTCATCCAAGGCACTCAAGTAAACCTGAAACACTAGTTCAGGCCATAATGGGAATGGATGGTCACACATGGGCATGTCTCCTTATACCCTCCTCCTTTTGGAATTCAGGGAGAGCTGACCAGTATTAACATTGAAAAAGAGATTAAGACTGATAACGCAGACTTTTTATGGTAATGAAACACCAAGTTCCACCCTGACTTTAATATAGCATCAGATGACAGATAGCAGGCACTGAAAGAAGTATTTATTCCAAAATATATTTCTTTGACATATTTTGAAATAGCCCTGTAAAGCTGTCTCTTATGGGGAAAATCTGTATTCTAAAGAGAATCCCTATTCTTTTCCAGGTCTTTTCCTTGATCTGGGAGAGAATTAACTAGAAATTATTTAAGTCTGATAAGAGCTCTGAAGCCTGGAGACTTCATATGCATGATAAAACCGTGGTCTCCACCACCCTTTATTTTAACCTAGACATGCTTTTTTATTGATTTCAGCTCTTTAGAGAATAACTTTTTAAACCAATCACAAGTTACAAAATCTTAGAATCTGCCTATGACCAGGAAGCCCCACTTTGAGTTGTACCACCTTTCCGAATCAAACTAATGTACATCTAAAGTGTATTGATTGATATCTTATGTCTTCCTAAAATGTATAGAACCCAGCTATAGCATGTCTACCATGGGCACATGTTCTTGAGATTTTTCTTGGACTGTGTCACAGGCCATGGTCATTCACTCATTTTTTTAAATCTTCTTCTTCACTGTCCCCCCAAAATAATGTCTTTCTTAGAAGTCATTTTGAATATCAGGCACATTTATGTGCCCTCTCTGTCAATGTTCTGATCTATTACGATTACTTGTTAATGTGTCTTCACATAGAGTGGACTAACTTCTCTTTATTTTTTAATTAATTAATCAGTTAATTATTTTGAGGCCAGGCCTCACTTCCATCACTCAGGCTGGAGTGTAATGGAGTGATCATGGATCACTGCAGCCTCAACCTCCTGGGCTTAGGTGATTGACCCACCTCAGCCTCCCGAGTAGATGTGACTATAAGCACACACCATTATGCCCTGCTAATTTTTGTACTTTTTGTAGAGATAGGGTCTCACTATGTTGCCCAGGCTGCCCTTGAACTCCTGGGCTCCAGCAGTCTGCCTACCTTATCTTCCCAAAGTGCTGGAATTACAGGCATAGGCTATGGCATCTGGACTTTTATTTATTTATTTTCCTTTTTTTTTTCCTTCCAATTTATGTTTTAGGTTCAGGGAGTACATATGCAGGTTTTTACATGGGTAGATTGTGTGTTGTTGGGGTTTGGTGTAAATATGACTTTGTCACTTAGGTAGTGAGCTAGTACTCAACAGGTTGTCTTTCAATCTTCATCCTCCTCCCACATTCACCTTCAAGTAAATCCCAGAGTCTATTATTTTCCTCCCTTTGTCCATGTGAACTCAATGTTTAGTTCTCAACCATAAGTGAGAACATGTGGTATTTGATTTTCTGTTCCTGTGCTAATTCATTTATGATAATGACCTCCAGCTCTATCCACATTGCTGCAAAAGACATAATTTCATTCTTTTTTATGACTGCATAGTATGCCCTGGTGTATATGTACCATATTTCCTTTTTCCATGGGTGACCTTTTAAGTGAATGCTTTTAGACTCTTTTAGGTTCTTACTTTACATCTATTCTCTTTTCAGCAAAGTTATCCACCCACTTACTCCCCTCCCCAGCACCACACCACTGAAGCCTATGCCAAAATTCTGGTAGATAACTTTGCTAAAATTGTTTAGGTGTTCTTTGTTTTCTAGTTAAGCTGAAGATGTTGAATTTATTTTGTTGGTTATTTCCTTCTTGATTTGTATAATCTATAGGAAATTTAAATTTTCTATAAAGTTTGGAAAAGATTGTGCAAATATTTGGATTAAAATAGCCACCACACTGACTTTCCAGATGTTTAACCAAAACAAAACTTTTTTAAAAGTTTAAATTTAAAATCAAAACTGGGTCTTGATTTAAAGTCCAGTTTGCTTTCTATTATAGCAACTAGAGAGGCATAATTTATCTTTCTGCTCCAATTGTTAGTCTACCTTATTTATCCTTCAGTGACATAACTTTTAGAAAACCTAGAAAATTTAGAAAGGTATGAAAAGTATGGAAGATTTAGATAAGTGCTTTTCAAACTATTTGCATCAAGGTGATAGATTATTTTCCCAATATTAGTGAAATAATACTTTTGTAAAAAAATATTGAAAATCATTAGAAAAGTAAATGAAAGAAAAAGTGCTACATGAAATATGAACCATATTTAAAATTATTACATTTTATAGATACAAAATCACTATCAACTTGCTATATTTTCTAAATACTTATCCTTAATTTCTGTACTTACGTCATCACAGGCCAGTAAAAATTACTTTATACATAGGTCTGTAAATTATACTTCGAGTAGAATTGCCTTAAGATAATTTCAGTAAGATTTGAGGTTTTTCTTCAAAGAGAGTTAAATTCAAGAGAATCAAAGTACTTGCTGTGATGATTTCTGCAATCAACTTAAATATCAGTGACCACTGGTTGCATTGTGGGATTCTAAAGAATTGCATTTTTAAATTTTCCATAGCTTTCAATTTCATCTGTTTTTCTGCAGGTACTGGGCATTTTTTAAAACATTGATAGAAAAAGCACTGATAGTTAAAAATATCATTCTGCATAAGTAAACCAGGAAAGCCATATGTCAAAATGAAAAAAAAAGATTTTTGATTGAGAGTGAAAAAGAGATTAACAACCCTGGAATACATAATGATACTATCTAATAAGCATCTGTATATTGCTCATGGATGTTTACATTAAACAATGATCTCTAAGAAATTTCAGATGCTTCAAAATATATGCATTTGCACACCAAGGCATTATATATGCCTTGCATACCACCAGACAACAGATTTCATATTTTTCATGTTCCATATTTATTGAACCAATTATTTACATACCAAAGACCCATGATGTAAGTTTAACAACTAACCTGCTGTGTCCTATTGGCCATGTATAAGAATTGTACTTCACTCTATTGGTTGCCTATCCAAGATCCATTTTGGTCTTCTGTCCTCATTCCCATAAAACCTTATTATGTGTAGTTATTTTTCCCCTTCTTCAAGTGGCTTATATGTCCAAGTGAAAGCTGAGTTTAGAGAAAGTATATTTCCTTTCTTTCTGTCAAGTTTGGATTTAGGAATGTTATTGTGACTCAAAACTGGCTAGTAACAGATAAGCTTCTTGAAATTACTGGAAAGATTCTTCCTGTTCTTATAAAAAGTCACATGGAACTACAAATTCTCTCTTCTGATAGATTTTAAGAAAACATACATGAACTGCTACTGGGGATCATCTTATAAACATGAGAACAAGTCTTAGAATGAAACCAACTGTGAAGGAACATATTTGCTGAGATAAAAGTGAAAATAAATAAAAATGTTTCTTTTTGTTTTGTTTTGTTTTGTTTTTTTGAGATGGAGTTTTGCTCTTGTTACCCAGGCTGGAGTGCAATGGCACGATCTCAGCTCACCACAACCTCCGCCTCCTGGGTTCAGGCAATTCTCCTGCCTCAGCCTCCTGAGTAGCTGGGATTACAGGCACGCACCACCATGCCCAGCTAATTTTTTGTATTTTTAGTAGAGACGGGGTTTCACCATGTTGACCAGGATGGTCTCGATCTCTTGACCTTGTGATCCACCCGCCTCGGCCTCCCAAAATGCTGGGATTACAGGCTTGAGCCACTGCGCCTGGCCAACATGTTTCTTTATGATATAACTGGAATATTGAATTACTTAACATTGAAGACTGCCTACCTATAGGTTTCTTGCGAGACAAAATAAGTAAAACATTGCTTAAACAATTTTGAGTTGGATATTTTCTTACATTTGGAACTAAGAGCAGTCTACCAGATAGAGAGGCATACATCCTAAGGTATATCCTGCTACATTAACCTATTGTTGTTCTTGTGTCACTTTTTTGATTAATCAACAGATTAAATTACAAAGAAGAGCAACTGAATAATTAGAAATGGTGTCATAGATCTGGAAAATTTATAGTACAAAGAAGAAAAAGGAATGGCACTTAATGCTATTCCTGGATTCTTCTGCTTTGGCATGCTTTAATGCTAGATAGAAATGCCCAAGATAATACCTGCACAGGGTGATGCAGTAATGACAATTAAAGAACAATATACAATTTAAAACCATGGGAGAAACAAAGCCATTAGAAATCAATCCACAAAACTCTAACTAGTTAACAGCCATCAGTGACAATTATGTTTATAGGCAGGAGGCATTCACTATTAGTAATCAAAACCTTCTCTTTCTCTCTCTCTTTCTTTCTCTCTCTGTCTCTTTTCTCTCTTTTCTCTTTCTCTCTTTCTTACAGAGTCTTGCTTTGTCACCCAGGCTGGAGTGCAATGGTGCAATCTCGGCTCACTGAAACCTCCACCTCCTGGGTTCAAGCTATTCTCCTGCTTCAGCCTCCAGGGTAGCGGGGACTACAGGCACGTGCCACCATACCAGGCTAATTTTTGCATTTTTAGTAAAACGGTTTCACCATGTTGGCCAAGTTGTTCCCAATTTCCTGACCTTGTGATCCACCCACTTCAGCCTCCCAAAGTGCTTGGATTACAGGTGTGAGACACTGCACCCAGCCAAAACCTTCATTTTTCAATTGAATATCAAACATTAATTTTTGGACCACTCCTAAATCTCGTTATTCTAACTGATTCTCTAGACTTTTAGCTACTGTCTCTTGGTCCATGGTAATTACTGCTGCCTTTCCACTGTTGGTCTACTTTAAGTAAATTTTTGCCCTATGTCCTTCTTCATACTAAGTCATGTAATACATAGTATCATCTGTGAATGAATATCTATGTGTTTTTTGGATCTTCAAACAATATACCCAAATCTATTTCCATATAATCTAGGCTCTAATTAACTTGCACTGTGCTCCCAAGCAAGTCAATTACCTTGCTAGGAAGTCAATTTCCTCATCAATACCTTGCAGAAAATAATGCTTTCCTGGTAGTGTTATCATTATCTTTAAATAAGACAATGAATGGGACAGCATTTTCTAAATTATAAAATACTTCACAGTTCCACATAAACTCTCACAGCTATTACAACTGTATTAAGAAATATGTTGCATCCATTAGAACAGTGCTCTATAAAAACCTAAAAACAATAGCTTTATTTCTTGATTTGAGTTCAAATCCCAATTTACCACTCATTAGATGTGAATTATTCAGCAATTTATATAACCTCTCTGACTTAATTACCTAACATGCAAAATAAAATAAATACCTAGTTGATAAGACTGTCATAAAAAAAGAAGTAACTAAAATACCTTATCATATTAAGAAGTATTCAAAAAGCATTAACTATTATTGCTTTTATTATTTTTAATATAGTAAAAATTTTTTAATCCAAATTTTTTATTAGTGGATCTACTATGCCACTTAGCATAAATCCTTAACTGATTATAAATATATTTTATATTAGGTAGATAAAATTTTAATCATCATTGGCAAATCTTATTAATTTTTTACTTTTTCTTTTTTCTTTTTCTTTTTTTTTGAGACAGAGTCTCATTTTGTCACCTAGGCTGGAGTGTAATGGCACAATCTCAGTTCACTGCAACCTCTGCCTCCCAGGTTCAAGAATTTCTTCTGCTTCACCATTCCAAGTAGCTGGGATTACAGGTATGCACAACCACCAAACCCAGATAATTTTTTTTTTTTCTTAGTGGAGACAGGGTTTCACTATGTTGGCCAAGCTGATCTCGAACTCCCAACCTCCCAAACTCAGGTGATTTGTCCATCTCAGCTTCCCAAAGTGCTGGGATTATAGACATGAGCCACCACACCCAACCTTCTTATTAATTTTACTAGCCAATAATTTGCCTGTTGTTCTTTTGAATGTTCTGTGTAAACATAATGTCATTTGACAACAAAGGCAGCTTGTTTTTTTAATGTTCTTATAACTTTTATCTGTTTTCTCATCATATTGCATTGGCTAAAATAATGCTTATTGAATATAATCAATAAAGATGCTTATAAGCATCCTTGAGTTTTTCTGATTTTGAAGAAAATGATTTAAATATTCCAGAGTTAGAAATAAAATTAGTTATTAATTCTTGATAGATAATCTTTGCAATTTAAATTTATTCTTTCATATTTCTAATTAGTTTTTTTTCACACAAAATCCATACAAAGAAGTTTAATAGCTAAAAATATTATTTGATAGTATATTTAAAAACACACACACAAACACATACACTTAATAATATAAAGTAAATCAACACATTACACATGTAAAGTCTTGCAGGTATACATTCTCTTGAATGTTGATAATATGAGAATATAAAAGACTGTATGATGTTTTAGCTGCTTATGAATTATTATGCCAAACCTTTTAGGCACGTGATAACTTTGGACTCATTTTCACACAAATTTCATATCATTAATCGATAGCTAAAACAAGACCATTTCACTGATGAAATCTGGAACAAAAAAATGGCTTATTTTTCCAAGTTTCTAAGAATATTCTCAGTAGAGCAGAAATTGTTATTCAGAATGAATAACAGCAGTGTTAATCTGCTTGGCTATTATGCAATTCCATTATGAAATTATGCAGTATAAGTCTGGATTGCAGAGCTTATTTATATTTCAGGTACAATCTTAGCAACAGTTTATAGAAGTAAAGAAATTCCTTCTTCCGAGAGACTGCAATCTTTTTCTAAGAAATGCTTTCATCTTAAATACACAAAACACAAGGAAGATTCTCTTATTTTTCTCAATCTCACAAACAATAATAAAAACAACATTCTTTTGACTCTACACTAACTGTCTTACCACTTTATTCTTTGTTACTTTTGACAGCAAAACTTCTGGGAAAAGTTTATCTCACTTTCTCCAAATTCTTTTTTTCCAATCATCTCTTAATTTGCTTCTAATCGATCTCTCCTCTGAACCTCAGCAATAAAATTGTTATTTTCAAAGTTGTTAATTATGACCATATCACTAAATTCCGGGTCAGTTCTCAATATTCATTTAGCTCATAAAATGACCCACTGATTTCTTTTTTGGACACCTCAATTTCTTCCTTTCACTTTCTCTTTTTTTTTTTTTTTATTGCTTTTCAGCTTTTGGGATACATGTGCAGAACATGCAAGATAGTTGCATAGGTACACACATGGTAGTGTGTTTTGCTGCCTTCCTCCCCTTCACCCGCATTTGGCATTTCTCCCCAGGCTATCCCTCCCTGTCTCCCCCCCACTGTCCCTCCCCTATTCCCCCCGATAGACCCCGGTACATAGTACCCCCTTCACTGTGTCCATGTGTTCTCATTTTTCCTCACCCACCTATGAGTGAGAATATGTGGTATTCCATTTTCTGTTCTTGTGTCAGTTTGCTGAGAATGATGTTCTCCAGATTCATCCATGTCCTTACAAAGGACACAAACTCATCATTTTTGATGGCTGCATAATATTCCATGGTGTATATGTGCCACATTTTCCCAGTCCAGTCTATCATCGATGGGCATTTGGGTTGGTTCCAGGTCTTTGCTATTGTAAACAGTGCTGCAATGAACATTCATGTGCATGTGTCCTTATAGTAGAACGATTTATAGTCCTTTGGATATATACCCAGTAATGAGATTGCTGGGTCAAATGGAATTTCTATTTCTAGGTCCTTGAGGAATCGCCACACAGTCTTCCACAATGGTTGAACTAATTTACACTCCCACCAACAGTGTAAAAGTGTTCCTATTTCTCCACATCCTCTCCAGCATCTGTTGTCTCTAGATTTTTTAATGATCGCCGTTCTAACTGGTGTGAGATGGTATCTCAATGTGGTTTTGATTTGCATCTCTCTAATGACCAGTGATGATGAGCATTTTTTCATGTTTGTTGGCCTCATGTATGACTTCTTTTGTAAAGTGTCTGTTTATATCCTTTGCCCACTTTTTAATGGGCTTGTTTGTTTTTTTTTTCCTGTAAATCAGTTTGAGTTCTTTATAAATTCTGGATATCAGCCCTTTGTCAGATGGGTAAACTGCAAAGATTTTTTCCCATTCTGATGGTTGCCGATTCACTCTAGTGACTGTTTCTTTTGCTGTGCAAAAGCTGTGGAGTTTGATTAGATCCCATTTGTCTATTTTGGCTTTTGTTGCCGATGCTTTTGGTGTTTTGGTCATGAAGTCCTTGCCTACTCCTATGTCCTGAATGGTTTTGCCTAGATTTTCTTCTAGGGTTTTTATGGTGCCAGGGCTTATGTTTAAGTCTTTAATTCATCTGGAGTTAATTTTCATGTAAGGTGTCAGGAAGGAGTCCAGTTTCTGCTTTCTGCACATGGCTAGCCAGTTTTCCCAACACCATTTATTAAACAGGGAATCCTTTCCCCATTGCTTGTTTTTGTCTGGTTTATCAAAGATTATATGGTTGTAGATATGTTGTGTTGCCTCCGATGCCTCTGTTCTGTTCCATTGGTCTATATCTCTGTTTTGGTACCCGTACCATGCTGTTTTGGTTACTGTAGCCTTGTAGTATAGTTTGAAGTCCAGTAGTGTGATGCCTCCTGCTGTGTTCTTTTTGCTTAGAATTGACTTGGCTATGAGGGCTCCCTTTTGATTCCATATGAAGTTCATGGTGGTGTTTTCCAGTTCTGTGAAGAAATTCAATGGTAGTTTGATGGGGATAGCACTGTTTCTGTAAATTACTTTGGGCAGTATGGCCATTTTCATAATATTGATTCTTCCTAACCATGAACATGGAATGTTTCTGCATCTGTTTGTGTCCTCTCTTATTTTGTCTAGCAGTGGTTTGTAGTTCTCCTTGAAGAGGTCCTTTACATTCCTTGTTAGTTGTATCCCTAGGTATTTTATTCTCTTTGTAGCAATTGTGAATGGCAGGTCGTTCTTGATTTGGCTCTCTTTAAGTCTGTTATTGGTGTATAGGAATGCTTGTGATTTTTGCACATTGATTTTATATCCTGAGACTTTGCTGAAGTTGCTTATCAGTTTCAGGAGTTTTTGGGCTGAGGTGATGGGGTCTTCTAGGTATACTATCATGTTATCTGCAAATAGAGACAATTTGGCTTCCACCTTTCCTATTCAAATACCCTTTATTTCTTTTTCTTGCCTGATTGCTCTGGCTAGAACTTCCAGTACTATGTTGAATAGGAGTGGTGAGAGAGGACATACTTGTCTAGTGCCAGATTTCAAAGGGAATGCTTCCAGTTTTTGCCCATTAAGTATGATATTGGGCTGTTGGTTTGTCATAAATAGCTTTTATTACTTTCAGATATGTTACATCAATACCGAGTTTGTTGAGGGTTTTTAGCATAAAGGGCTGTTGAATTTTGTCAAATGCCTTCTCTGCATCAATTGAGATAATCATGTGGTTTTTGTTTTTGGTTCTGTTTATGTGGTGAATTACATTCATAGACTTGTGTATGTTGAACCAGCCTTGCAACCCCAGAATGAATCCTACTTGATCATGATGGGAAAGTTTTTTAATGTGCTGTTGCAATCTGTTTGCCAGTATTTTATTGAAGATTTTTGCATCTATGTTCATCATGGATATTGGCCTGAAGTTTTCTTTTCTTCTTTAGTCTCTGCTGCGTTTTGGTATCAGGATGATGTTGGTCTCATAAAATGATTTGGGAAGGGTTCCCTCTTTTTGAATTATTTGGAATAGTTTCAGAAGGAATGGTACCAGCTCCTCTTTGTGTGTCTTGTAGAATTCAGCTGTGAACCCATCTGGACCTGGGCTTTTTTTGTGTGGTAGGCTCTTAATTGCGGCCTTGACTTCAGACCTTGTTATTGGTCTATTCATAGTTTTGGCTTCCTCCTGGTTTAGGCTTGGGGGGACACAGGTGTCCAGACATTTATCCATTTCTTCCTGGTTTACTAGTTTATGTGCATAGAGTTGTTTGTAGTATTCTCTGATGATGGTTTGAATTTCTGTGGAATCTGTGGTGATTTCCACTTTACAGTTTTTTATTGCATCTATTTGGTTGTTCTCTCTTTTCTTTTTTATCAGTCTGGCTAGTGGTCTGTCTATTTTGTTGATCGTTTTGAAAAACCAGCTCTTGGATTTATGGATTGTTTGAAGGGATTTTCGTGTCTCTATCTCCTTCAGTTCTGCTCTGATCTTAGTTATTTCTTGTCTTCTGCTACGTTTTGAGGTTTTTTGATCTTGCTCCTCTAGCTCTTTCAATTTTGATGATAGGGTGTCAATTTTGGATCTCTCCACTCTTCTCATGTGGGCACTTATGGCTATATATTTTCCTCTACAGGCTGCTTTAAATGTGTCCCAGAGATTCTGGTATGTTGTGTCTTCATTCTCGTTGGTTTCGAAGAACTTCTTTATTTCTGCCTTCATTTCATTGTTTATCCAATCAACATTCAAGAGCCAGTTGTTCAGTTTCCATGAAGCTGTGTGGTTCTGAGTTCGTTTCTGAATTCTGAGTTCTAACTTGATTGCACTATGGTCTGAGAGACTGTTTGTTATGATTTCAGTTGTTTTGCATTTGCTGAGGAGTGCTTTACTTCCAATTATGTGGTCAATTTTGGAGTAGATGTGATGTGGTGCTGAGAAGAACGTATATTTTGTGGATTTGGGGTGGAGAGTTCTGTAAATGTCTATCAGGTTTGCTTGTTCCAGGTCTGAGTTCAAGTCCTGGATATCCTTGTTAATTTTCTGTCTGGTTGATCTGTCTGATATTGACAGTGAAGTGTTAAAGTCTCCCACTATTATTGTGTGGGAGTCTAAGTCTCTTTGTAAGTCATTAAGAACTTGCCTTATATATCTGGGTGCTCCTGTATTGGGTCCATATATATATAGGATCATTAGCTCTTCTTGTTGTATCAATCCTTTTACCATTATGTAATGACCTTCTTTGTCTCTTTTGATCTTTGTTGCTTTAAAGTCTATTTTATCAGAGACAAGAATTGCAACTGCTGCTTTTTTTTTGCTCTCCATTTGCTTAGTAAATCTTCTTCCATCCCTTTATTTTGAGCCTTTGTGTTTCCTTGCGTGTGAGATGGGTTTCCTGGATACAGCACACCGATGGGTTTTGGTTTTTTATCCAATTTGCCAGTCTGTGTCTTTTGATTGGTGCATTTAGCCCATTTACATTTAGGATTAATATTGTTATGAGTGAATTAGATACTGCCATTTTGATGCTAGCTGGCTGTTTTGCCCATTGGTTGATGCAGATTCTTCATTTTGTTGATGCTCTTTAGCATTTGGTATGTTTTTAGAATGGTTGGTACTGGTTGTTCCTTTCTATGTGTAGTGCCTCTTTCAGGAGCTCATGTAAAGCATGCCTGGTGGTGACAAAATCTTGGAATACTTGCTTGTTGGCAAAAGATTTTATTCTTTCTTCACTTATGAAGCTCAGTTTGGCTGGATATGAAATTCTGGGTTGAAAGTTCTTTTCTTTAAGGATGTTGAATATTGGCCCCCACTCTCTTCTGGCTTGTAGAGTTTCTGCCAAGAGATCTGCTGTGAGTTTGACGGGCTTCTCTTTGTGGGTGACCCGACCTTTCTCTCTGGCTGCCCTTAGTATTTTCTCTTACATTTCAACCCTGGTGAATCTGACGACTATGTGCCTTGGGGTTGCTCTTCTTGCAGAATATATTTGTGGTGTTCTCTGTATTTCCTGGACTTTAGTATTGGCCTGCCTTGCTAGGTTGGGGAAATTTTCCTGGATAATATCCTGAAGAGTGTTTTCCAGCTTGGATTCATTCTCTTCGTTACATTCTGGTACACCTATCAAACATAGGTTAGGTCGCTTCACATAGTCCCATATTTCTTGGAGATTTTGTTCATTCCTTTTTGTGCTTTTTTCTCTAATCTTGGTTTCTCATTTTATTTCATTGAGTTGATCTTCAACTTCTGATATTCTTTCTTCTGCTTGGTCAATTTGGCTGTTGAAACTTGTGCATGCTTCATTAAGTTCTCGTGTTGTGTTTTTCAGCTCCTTCAATTCATTCATATTCCTAAATTGTCCATTCTTGTTATCATTTCCTCAAATCTTTTTTCAAGGTTCTTAGTTTTTTTTGCATTGATTTAGAACATGTTCTTTTTGTTCACTGAAGTTTCTCATTATCCACCTTCTGAAGTCTGACTCCATCATTTCGTCGCACTCATTCTCTGTCCAGCTTTGTTCCCCTGCTGGTGAGGAGCTTTGGTCCTTTGTAGTAGGTGAAGTGTTTTGGTTTTGGGTGTTTTCCTCCTTTTTGTGCTGGTTTCTTCCCATCTTTGTGGATTTATCCACCTGTCGTCTTAGTAGTTGCTGACTTTTTGATTGGGTCTCTGAGTGGACACCCAGATTGCTGATGATGAAGTATTTCTGTTACTTAGTTTTCCTTCTAACAGTCTAGCCCCTCTGCTGTACGATTGCTGAGGTCCACTCCTGGCCCTGCTTGTCTGGGGTACTCTTGTAGCAGCTGCGGAACAGTGAGGGATGCTACCAGTTTCTTCTTCTGCTATCTTTGTCCCAGAATGATGCCCGCCAAATGTCAGTCTGATTGGTCCTTATTTGAGGTGACTCTTTGGATATACAGAGATCATGGGGCTGCTTGAGGAGATGGTCTGTACTTTATAGGAGCTCAAGTGCTGAGCTGTGAGCTCCGTTGTTCATTCAGCGTTGTTGGGCAGGTGTGTTTAGGTCTGCTGCAGCAGAACTTATAAAATCCCTTTTTTTTCCCCTCAGATGCTCTGTGTCAGGGAGTTGGGGCTTTCTTTATGAGTATCCGTTGCACTGTCCTGCCCAGCTAGGAGGCAGTCTAGTCACTATTTGCCTGCCAAGACTCTGCCCTCCTACTGCGGGGTCCACCCTGCTGCCACGGGGCTCTGCCCTACTGTGGTGGGCTCCGCCCTGTTGGCTGAGTCTCTCTGTTATGGCGGGTTGCCTCGGCAACGGCAGGCTGCTTCAGCAATGGGCGTGTACCTCAGTAGAGGCGGGATGCGTCCATAGTGGCAGATGCCCCTCCCCCACCGAGCTGCACCATCCTGGATTAAGCTGAGCCTGCAGTAAAACTCTCAGCCCTGAGCGTTTTGAATCACCGTTTTGTTTGTCCCTGTGGGGGTGGGACCTGCCAAGCCTGGTCACCTGGCTCCCTGCCTCAGAGTCCTTTCTCTCTCTCTCTTTTTTTTTAAGTTGAATGGTTGACTCTCTCACAGGTGTTTCAGTCGCCTGCTGATAGGGCGCTGGGATCTGTGTGATTTTCCATGCCATGACCCACTGCACCAGCTCAAATCACACTTCCCAGAAATCTCCTGGTCTGGCTCACTGTCCAAGTCCTGTTTAATCAGATGGATATGTTAATCTGCCCTCCCAAATCTCAGATTGCTAGTTTAACAGGGCACCCAAACCAGTGAGTTTTGTGCGGGGTGCCGCTGTGCTGCGGCACCAGCCGAAATGGCCGCACAAACTGAAAAGGCTCCGCTGGTGTCCTGTGTCTCTCCTACACCTAGGAATTTCCCTGTTCTGTGGGCAACAAAGGTCCGTCTGAAAATGTGGCTAGGACTCACCCTCTGCACCTTCACTGAGAGCTGCAATCCCGAGTTGTTCCTACCGCACCATGTTGGAAATCCCCCTTTTCAGTTTCTTCACTTGGATTTTAGAACTCCACATCTAAAATCATAATTTTCTTATATCTCCAGTCACTTTATTCTGTCCTCCTTTCTTACTGACCTTTTGAAGTAAAATGAGTTCTTGGTGCTTTTCCTTCTCTGTCTTCAAAGACTATGCTTGATCTCATAAAGTCTCAGAGCTATAAATACTATATAATATGGTCTTAATTCCAAAATGTATCCACAGTCCAGTCTGCCTCTACGTATCATACCCATATATTCAATGCCATGCCAACGGGGAAGAAAAAGTGGTATAGGGTGGTATCATAATTTGCAGAGAATATATTAAGTCTGATTAAAAGTGGGTCTGCTTTATATGATCACCATGGCAATTCTAGCATAGGCCATTGTTAAATATGTCTCTAACAAAAAGTCTTCCATTGATCTAAGATCTAAACAATAATTTGCACACTCGATGGATGTTCCTATCACACTACAATTGATGTGTGATGGTTTACAGCCAGCTACCTACCAGACCTCACCATATGAATATTTACTGAAAATTAATCACAACATGCCTAAAACTTGGAGTCATCTGGGACACTTCTGTTTTTCCCACCATGGTCACTTAATTGAGTAGGAAATTCTGTT
Organism: Saguinus oedipus; assembly: GCA_031835075.1. Classification (NCBI taxonomy): domain Eukaryota; kingdom Metazoa; phylum Chordata; class Mammalia; order Primates; family Cebidae; genus Saguinus; species Saguinus oedipus. The sequence continues at coordinate 79,651,704 of CM063182.1, forward strand.
ATTCCTCTGCTGGGTTGGGTGTGCCTTACCTAAATGGCAGAGATCTTTGCATACTTCATTTTGTGTTTTTTCTTCAGATATATCATAAGCTCAGTAAAAATTTTAAAACAAATCAAGAAAATACCTATGAAAAGATTTTGTCATTGTTACTTTTAAAAATTTTCAATCCTTAACAATTATTCTACTACATTTTGAGCAATCTGTGCTACTATTTGTATTTTTTAACAGTTTCATGTAGCTACTATCTTATTCTTTGAAAAGTCACTTGCCAAAACCACCTAATTTTTCAACATGGCTTGCCAAGTTAAGGATTTCAAATATTGGCTTGTTTCCTCCACTGCTATATCTAACATCTCTTTAACAGTGTCTCACATGGAAAAATAATATCATAAATTTTCATGAGTTAATTACATATTGTATATTTGCTGGATAAGACAGATATATAAAAATTTATGAAACAGAACATCAGGAGATAAATGTTAAGGTGATTTTAATGTGATTTTAAGAATGAAGACATATTAACAGTGTCACTCATGAAAAGCTTAACAGAGATGATAGCACATGACTTGGGTCTTGGAAATATCTTAACCTGTAAAATAGGCCATTGAAGTTGTTGTAACAGCAAAAGTTCCTCATGGTGGCTATTAGTTGGCACATTGCAGAGTAGCAAGTACTAAAATTTTGCTGGTAACAAGAAGCATGGAAGAGAATGGGAGAAAATATTTTACAGAAAATATTTTATATGTTATAATTAGAAACTCAGGATCACTCAGAGATGTGTGTATGTATAAATATGTATGAATATGTATGTGTGTGTGTGTGTGTGTGTGTGTGTGTGTGTGTGTGTGTGTATCCATGAAGGAAGCATTTTGAAATTATTTTAGGATGAGATTGAGAAACTAGAGGGTTGTGATGAAGACACCAAGTAAAGAGCACTGTGCCAATGAAAGTGATATGGACTGGTAACAATAATTCTGGAACTGAACATTTTTATAATATTGATACTGTACATGGTCTAAATCCAGATCACCAGTTCGGACATTTCTCATTAACTAAGACTGTTACTTTTGGCTGGGTACAATGGTGTGCACCTATAATCCTAGCTACTCAGGAGGTTGAGGCAAGAGTATTTCTTGAGCCCAGAAGTTCAAGCCTGTAGTGCAACATAATCACTACTGTGAATAGCCAATTTCCAGCCTGGATAATATAGTGAGACACTGTCTCTTATTAAGAAAATAATTATTTTAAATTGTGCATTGTGCTATCATACAGCCTCTCCCAATTTAATAAATCCAAAACAAGACATTATTTTTTGCTCGTATCTATTTTTATGGCTGTATTTCTAAGTCTTGTGAATAACCCAAAGAGTTACTCAATTAGTTGAAACAGAAATCTAGAACTCTGTGGCTTATTTTTTCTCTCTCTCACTCAGCATATAATGAATCAATCAAAAAGACCTACATGTTTCATCTCATGTCTTCTTAATATGTTCCTTTATCTTCATCTTCCTGTAACTGTCTATTCTCAATCCTCACTTTAATTGAGTAAGAAGATACACTTGCTTCCTGTTTTACCTGTCCTCAAACCATATTTCTAAGTGCGGTCAAAGCTTTATTATAAAAAAAATATGCTTTGCCTTCCTGGCTTAAATTCTTATGCTGGTTTCTCCCACTGCTTCTCGGTAGAATGTCAGTCTCCTTTATGTGATATTCCAGCTCATCCATGGAAATAATAATAAATCTAGCACTAATAGTAGTAATGATACTGATAATAGTTACAAAGAGCACTAACTGGAGTTCTTAGTATGTGTCAGGCATTGCTTTATGCATTTTATATAGTGTAGTTCTTACTACTCTTTGCACAATTCTAAAAAGTGGGTGATATTGTTATCACCTGATTTTATAGAAAAGGAGAGTGAGGAACAGAGTGCCAAAGTAGCATATCCAAAATCACAAAACAAGAAAGTGGCAGAGCTGAAGTACAAATCCAGATTGTACATTTCTCCCAATTATTTCCTGGATGCTTTACCTCAATTCACATCCCCAGCCACATTCAAATTTTGTTTCAACTATACAGGAATACTTAGGAGTTCCTAAAGCATTGTGTTATGCGGTGTAATAGTCAGATTGCTATTTTCCTATACTTTTTAGAAGACTGTGAGCCCACTGAGGACAGAGGCTGTGTTTTACATTTGCTTCTCTCATCCAATCTCATCAGAGCACTTTACATATTATGAATGTTTGATTTAATTATGTTCATGTAGAGTCAGTTCTGCTGTAATTGACAATTTAAGTGTCACATAAATTTCATGCTTGTTTATGGGCAGTCTTGTTCCTGAGAAACACTAGTTGGACATAGAAAACCATCTTTAAAAGAAGCAAGTGATGTTAGAATCTGCAAAATGCACGTATCACACACTCCTACCAGCTACCTTAATTCTATGTGTGTATTATGAGCCAGCCTCTACTAAATTTGGTGTCATAAGTTTCCATTTCAGATAAATCTCATTTCAGATAAGTCTTTTACCACTTCACAGTAATTCCCAAGCTGCAACCTTTGCAATGCCCATTTCCACAAACACTTTCAGGTCTCTCTCAAGATAAAATGTCATACTTATTGTAGTATTTACATATTTTCAAACATATAAAATATGTAGAACTGTTTTGCCATTTTTATTAGGTTCCTATCTCTTTTTATATGTGTTACCGATAAAGTATTTGAATGTTGTGTCTCAACCCTACTTTCCTCATAAGCCCTATAGCTTTTATTGTGCCAAGTTTTCAGAGAATAATGAGGTTTCAGAACACACATTTCTCATTATTGCAGAACCAACTGTATTTGAATGAATTAAAGTAAGGCTAAAACTCCCCCAGTGGTCATCTGGGGCTGAATAGTATTCTCTCAAAATTCATATGTTGAAGCCCTAACCCCTAGTACCTCAACATGTGACTGCCATGGAGATACAGGATTTAAAGAGGTGATTAAGTGAAAATAAGGTCATTAGCATGGACCCTAATTTAATATGATTAATGTCCTTGTAAGGAGACGAAATTTGAACACAGGGAGGAGACACCACGTATACACAAGCACAGAAGATAGGCCATATAAGAACACGTAAGAAGGCAGCAGTCTGCAAGCCAAATAGAGACATCAGGAAAAACCAAAACTACTGACACCTCGATCTTGGAGTTCTTAGCTTCCAGAAGTGTGAGTATAAATGACTATTAATTAAGCCACTCAGTCTGTTGTACTTTATTGTGGCACTGCTAGAAGACAGTTATATCAACTATTTTCTATGCAGCTTTCAAGACTGAGCTAAGGCATATATCTATTGCTTACTTGAAACACAAACCTCATCCTGAATGGGTATTTTTATCCCCAAACTACCCCTGGCTTCATGCCAGAATATTTTTTATTTTAATTTTTTTGTCAAATGTTGTTATAATAATTTATACTTTCTCTATTTGGCATAGGTAATACAATCTATAGATCAATACAGTGTATAGACCAAATAGAGAAAGTATAAATTATTATAACAATGTTTGAAAAAAGTTTTTTAACTCTGTGCCAACAACTTCAAATATGACATTTGTAACATTGTAGACTCTGAATATATCACTGTTAAATATATTGTGGCATAACAGCAAAAGAATTTTTCAATGGATTTAATGAAGAAAACCAAGAAGTAAGGCATTGTATGTGAATACAGTGTTGAGATGGGACATATCTGTAGCTATCCACGGTTCAGATGATCAATTCTATTTCATGTGTGGCTACATGATTCCTGTTCTGTACATGTTCCCCTGCACCATAGTTAATGAAAAATCACTCAACATTTCTAGGGTGGATGAAAGAGAAAATGATAGTACTACTGAAAAAAAAATGTGGAGGTAAGAAGAAAAATTACAACCAAGTTTTTAACATATGAATATCAATCAATATCACTGTATAGCATAATAATTGGATATCCATCATCTATTGAAGGGCAATTTCTACCCATCTCTCAGGAAATTAGCTCACGCTGAATAAGAGTAACCTTCGACAGAAATGCTATTGCTTTGCCAAACATTATGATTGATGCAATGAAGGAAAGGAGAATAAGTGTTAAGTGCCTAACAATTGAAAGGTAAACATAATAACTGCAGTAACATAACTATAGCATTTACATACATGTAGGAAGGATGATAACTCCAATACTAACAATAATATTTAACTTTTTTTTTTTTTTGAGATGGAATCTGGCTCTGTTGCCCAGGCTACAGTGCAATGGCATAATCTCTGCTCATTGCAACCTCTGCCACAGCATCCCGAGTACCTGGGTTTACAAGTGCCTGCCACCACACCCGGCTAATGTTTGTATATTTAGTAGAGATGGGGTTTCAACAAGTTGGCCAGGCTGGTCTCAAACTCCTGACCTCAGGTGATCCATCTGCCTTGGCCTCCCAAAGTGCTGGGATTACAGGCATGAGCCACCGCGCCCAGCCCAAGTGCTGCTTCTTATGATACCACTCTAGTTCAGTATGCCGTTGTTGCTTCTACATGTCTATGAGCTTTACCTTCTGTATAATTCATTTGTCAACTCCCATGCTGTGTTTTACACTTTCCTAGTCAGGTTACAAACATCTTATATTCAGATATTTCAACTGCTTTTCAAAACAAATCCTCTTTGTACCTTATAGTAAAATTGGACATATTTCTGGATTGATAAATTCTGGAATAATTTAATAAAAATGTTAATATTATTGAGGTAGTCTACCAAATGCCAGACACCCTGCCACAACATGAATATTTTTTCTTATGCCTTCTTCAAAAACCCATTGATAGTAGGTGTTGTTGTTGTTGGGGTACGTGTGTGTGTGTGTGTGTGTGTGTGTGTGTGTGTGTGCTTGTAATGGGTAAAACAGAAAACCTAGGTTAGATATTTATTTTTTATCCAAAAGCAAACCTTTTGGACTTTTTTATTCTCACCATTTTGCCAGTTTGAGATCTTGTAAATTACAATAGTTACTTTAGGCAGAGCTGCTTGAACTATCTTGATAGCATAAACAAAATGTCAGTTGGGCTAGACTCATTTTCTCTCACCTGGCCCAGCTCCAGGAGCTCATTGATTTCTGTAATTAAATGAGTTGGAAGTAAATCCCAGGCTTGTGCTGCACGTTAGACATTGGTGCTGAGGCCTGAATCTTAATAAGCTATTGAATGCGATTTTGTGCCAGAGAGGCGAGGTGTTAACAGTCTTCCTGGTGCTCCCAGACCATGTAGCAATCTGGGGTTATAATTGCTTCATGCAGGACAAAATGGAGAGGAGTTAGAATGGCATTAGATTCAAATAAAACAGCATACTTCAGAACGTGCTAAACTGATAGAATACAAAATTTGTCTTTTTTTCCTTTTACATAAATACAACTTCGTGGATGAAATATTCTTTTGCCTTTCTAATTGGAATATGAAATTTTAGGCTTTCAGTTTTATTGTGATAGTAGTAAGTATATAAACTAAGAAAAGCAAACAGTAAACATTTTAATTAAATTTCAAGTTGATGAAGGCCATGCTAACTCAACAAATGCCGTATCATTTTTTGTTTGATTTCTCTGAGTCATGTCTTAAAAATATATTATTTTTAAATTTACTTAGAGAAGCAAAATAAAAAATATATTAGACATGTAATGTCTAATATATACGACTAGGAAAAATAAAAACATGTATGTTTGATACTTTTGGGGTGAAGTCTCACTCTGCCACCAGGCTGAAGTGCAGTGGCGCAATCTAGGCTCACTGCATCTTCCTCCTCCAGGTTCAAGTGATTCTTCTGCCTCACCTCCTGAGTAGCTGGCACTACAAATGTGCACCACTACACCCAGCTAATTTTTTTGTATTTTTAGTAGAGACAGAGTTTCACCATGTTGGCCAGGATGGTCTCAATCTCTTGACCTCATGATCAGCCCGCCTTGGCCTCCCAAAGTGCTAGGATTACAGGCATGAGTTACCATGCCTGGCCTGTTTGATACATTTTTACTTTGTTATATGTGTCTGATGTGATTTCACATATCTGTCAAATACGTATTCTTATACATGATATATATGACGTATCTTTATGTGATGTAGCTGCATCTCTTTATTATCTCACAGAATATGGTAGCTAGAAAAATGATCTAATCCAGCTTTTGGAAAACACTTACTTAGAAGACATTACACAAAAAATTAGAGGTTGAAATTTGTAATTTTGCTAATTGTAATTGAGAAATTACAAAAGTAGAAATTTGGAGAGTTTTTTTGGAAGGCAAAATTTTAAAATCTAAATACATTTTAAGAAAAACCTGATTAAGAAAAAATAAATAAATTAAACAAGGCTCTTCCATGCAAGTAGTGGAATCCTAAATCTTCAGAATTTTCTATTCGCTGGTGAGAATGAAAAAATACAGGTTCAAATTTTTATTAATGCTGTACAAATTTTTATATTATTTAACCTGCAAAGTCCAATTTAGAAATATATTCTGAGAAACAATATGAAAACTTCAAGAAGAATATATGTAAAATAAGTTTCTAATAGTGTTTATGAGAGTAAGGGAAATTGAAACTTAAAATCCAACAAAATAATCAATTATATACTTATAGCATGCCTATAAAATAAAATACATGAAAGCATTAAGAATAAAAGTGTACTGTTATTGACAAATAAATATTTTAATATACACTAGGGAGTAAAAACAAGTTATAAAAGTATATAGATGCATATAGATAAGCATTATATAAATAATGTAGTTTTATACACATGTGTATATATGTCATGTTTGTTTTATATTTCTATGTATATGATTATGAACATGTATGATTTATGTGTATGATCACGAATAAAACATATTTGGAAATGTATACAACACCATCTCTAATAGCAGCATTATGGATGGTTTTAATTCACTTAACTCCATTTTTTCATATCTTCAAATGAGCATTTATTTCTTGTGTAATTAAAAGTAACTTTTAAAACTCACATTTTAATGTTATTCTATATAAAACTAAAAATACATTAATTTCTTTACTAAGGATATGAACAGCAAATTGGAGTGTAAATTAGTTCAATCATTGTGGAAGACAGTGTGGCGTTTCCTCAAGGATTTAGAAATAGAAATTCCATTTGACCCAGCAGTCCCATTACTGGGTATATATCCAAAGGACTATAAATCGTTCTACTATAAGGACACATGCACACGAATGTTCACTGCAGCACTGTTTACAATAGCAAAGAACTGGAACCAACCCAAATGCCCATCGATGATAGACTGGTCTGGGAAAATGTGGCACATAAACACCATGAAATATTATGCAGCCATCAAAAATGATGAGTTTGTGTCCTTTGTAGGGACATGGATGAATCTGGAGAACATCATTCTCAGCAAACTGACACAAGAACAGAAAATGAAACACCGCATATTCTCACTCATAGGCGGGTGATGAACAATGTGAACACATGGACACAGGGAAGGGAGTACTACACACTGGGGTCTATTGGGGGTAATAGGGGAGGGACTGCGGGTGGGCGAAGCTGGGGAGGGATAGCATGGGGAGAAATGCCAAATGTGGGTGAAGGGGCAGAAGGCAGCAAAACACACTGCCATGTGTGTACCTATGCAACTATCTTGCATGTTCTGCACATGTACCCCCAAACCTAAAACACAATAAAAAAAAAGAATTCATTAAATATTTATTATAATTTGAACATTTTACTAGAAACTCTAGAATATAAAAAGAAATAGAAGACCTATACAGCATTATATTTTTTAACATAAAGCTTCAACAATTATTTGCTCAAACATGCAAAATGCTGCCTATACCAACTGACTAAAGTAAAAATGTCAGTCTGGCATTGAAAGACTTTATAAAACAATACTGAATGTGATTCTAACAACCTCCACCAACAAAAACAGCTAAAATTGAAGAAACAATAAATAGAACTAGAAATAACTGATTTCGGTTCTCAAATTAAAAATATGCACACATACACTTATACACATATGAATATATGTATATATAGCTGGAGTCACTGTACACACATGAACACACTTAGAAGTGTGTGCATTTTTTTTCCAGGGGAGGCCAAGGACAGCCAAGTTTCATTTATTTGTGCAAATATAGGCATGAGCAAGAATGTTCTAAACAATGTAATGATTTTCAGCATCAATTACAGAATTTCCTCTGATCATTCAATTGGGTTACAGACGAACTTAAACTTCAATTTAAGCTTGACTTTTAAAACTCCCCCTCTGCTTCCCAATGAACCAGGATAATCCTAAAATTACACCCAAACAAATCTGTCTTGACACATTGGGTTTTGTTTGCCTTAAGAAAAATTTAGAATATAATATGGGCAAGGAGGCTAGAAGGAGGTTTTGGATGGCACAAGGATGTATACTTAATTCTGTCTGGACCACTGATACAAAATCATTCTCACTTTATTTTTAGGGTTTCCATAATTGTAGCAATTATCTCGGAAACATTTTTGTTCACACTTACTTGGATAAACTTTTCTGGAGTTGTTGGGGTCTCTAGAGTCTTGTACTGGGACTGCAATAATTCAGGGGCATAAAATGTCCCTTTCTTTTGAGTAAGCATTCAGAGATGACCTCAAATGACCCCCTCAGATGGACCACCAGGAGCTGTATCTAAGCCCACACACGCATATGTGTGTGTGTGTGTGTGTGTGTGTGTGTGTGTATGTATATATATATATGTGTGTGTGTTTGTATATATGTGTGTGTATGTGTGTGTGTGTGTGTGTGTGTGTGTATATTATATATATATATACACACACACATATTTGTGTATAGTTTTTTTTGAGACAGTTTCACTCTTGTTGCCCAGGTTGGAGTACAGTGGCACAATCTCAGCTCACTGCAACCTTCACCTCCTGGGTTTAAGCAATTATCCTGCCTCAGCTTCCCGAGTAGATGGGATTACAGGCACCTGCCACCACACCTGGCTAATTTTTTGTATTTTTACTAGATACGGGGTTTCACCAGGTTGGCCAGGCTGGTAGCAAACTCCTGACATCAGGTGATCCACCCACCTCCGTCTTCCAAAGTTCTGGGATTACAGGTGTGAGCTACCATGCCTAGCCTTGTATGTGTAGTTTTTAGCATACTATACAAACTATACAGGCACAGACACACACGCACACACTCCTATAAAGCCTGTTGAGGAGGAGATGACTGCGATCATTCTTAGATGGTGTCCTGTAGATGCTTCGAGGGAGTACATTCTAGGTAAACTTATCTACAGCTTTTTGACTCCTATAAAGCCTGTTGAGGAGTAGACTGTCATGTGTCATTTATCACTGGTTGCTTTTAAGATCTTCTCTATGTCTTTTACTGTTCCACAGTTTCATTATGATAGATTTAAATATGCTATATTTTTCAACTCTGTGTATATGGATTCCAGAATATTTATTCTCATATGTCTTGCAATCTCTAATTTTTCATTTAGCTATGTCTAATTTACTGATTAGCCCACCAGGTTTCTAATTTTGAAAACTATGTAAATAATCTCTAGAAATTCTATTTGATACTCATTCAAATTCAGCTTCTTTTTGTTGGTTATAGTTGTTAGTAGTTTGGCATTTTTGAGCCTTTAGTTTCTTCAGTAATTTTAAACATACTTAAGTAATTGTCAATATCTGATAATTATACTATGTAAAGTGATCAGGGGTCGGATATTGCTATTTAGTCTATAGACCCTCAAACATAGTAGATTCTTTCCTATTATGTTTTTATAATTTAGGATTTTAGGCTTAAATTTTTTTGCAATACAACCATCCCAGTATCAATTTTCACATATGTTTACCAGTTCATAAGGAGAAAGAAAAGTAGTGTGAACTGGACCTTGAACCTATAGAACAAGAAGACTGTAATTATGACTTATTATGCAATGCTCTTTTGTTGTTATTTTCTTATCTAGATTCTAAATTTAAATAGAGAATTTTTCATGTCATCTCTTTCTATATGAGTTTTCCATATTTATCCATGCGTTTTGTGTTTAAATTTTTAATGTTTTAAGTCATTTTCATGTGCCACATAAATTCTACCCTGCTCAGTTGAATATAATTTTTTTTTACCTTTGCTTATTGGTTTATTGATTTTTTTAAATTGAATTTTAGGTTTTGGGGTACATGTGAAGAACATGCAAGATAGTTGTATAGGTACACATGTGGCAGTGTGATTTGCTGCCTTCCTCCCCTTCACCTATCTATATCTGGCATTTCTCCCCATGCTATCTCTCCCCAACTCCCCAATTCCCACTGTGCCTCCCGTATTCCCCCCAACAGACCCCAGTGTGTAGTGCTCCCCTCCCTGTGTCCATGTGTTCTCATTTTTCAATACCCACCTATGAGTGAGAACATGCGGTATTTCATTTTCTGTTCTTGTGTCAGTTTGCTGAGAATGATGGTCTCCAGTTTCATCCATGTCCCTACAAAGGACACGAACTCATTGTTTTTGATTGCTGCACAGTATTCCATGGTGTATATGTGCCACATTTTCCCTGTCCAGTCTGTCATCGATGGGTATTTGAGTTGGTTCCAGGTTTTAAAGTGCAAGCCTCTTGGTTATTATACCCCACAACCTCAACTCTCTTGTCCCCTTCTCACCAACTCAACCAGGTAAATAAAAGCATCTGTACCACATAACCCCTCTGATATTGCATTTCTCCTCCATTTTTTTTTAACTAAAAAAAAGGGCATTTATTTTATGGCCCTAGGATAGTTTGGGACTATCTTTTTTATTAATGTTTTTCTTTTAAATTTAATGTAATGTAATTTTAAGTTCTGGGATACATGTTCAGGATGTGCAGGTTTGTTACATAGGTTAACATGTGCCAAGGTGGTTTGAATCTCTCACTTTCCTTGAGGTCGATATAAATTTAATTTTTTTTATGTATTCTTTATACTTCGATGTATTCAGGCAGAATCTTTTCATGCTACCTGCTTTTCAATGTTGCTAAATCATAATCTATATTTTATTAAAAAGCATATATAACCTTACATAACTGTAAAGCAAAATGGTTGAAATTATTTTCTTCTCAATAATCCCAGTTTTGTTTATAATAGAGTCTCAATATATAAATACTGATGGAATAAATACATGACACTTAGAGTTATTAGTGTTAGGACAAACTGTGATGGTGCACTTCTTCCCAGCTGTTGATATAGCCTTGTTTTTCAGTGGTACTATAATATTGACTCCTATGACAAAGAAGATAACCTCAGAAAGGGAGGTGAACTAGATGCAGGGAGCATTATGGAAAACAATGAAGGTCAATGAACATCAGCAATTTTATCAGTTGAGCATCTGTCAATCAGCAAAAGTGACCAATAAATGAAAATTCAAAACCTATCCAAATCCTACCCCAGGACAAAAGCCCGTGGCATATCCCTACTGACTGTCTGACAGCATAAACCCTTATTGGAATGATACATATTTCCTGCCTCATTTCCTATGAATGTTTTGCTTCATGCCCAAGGAAGCCTAGTCATGCTTGTCTTTGATCACACAGTTCACACGTTTGTAATAATATTTTTTCCTTATGCCTTTATATTAATTGATTTGTAAATATTATTCAACCTTTTCCCTTACTTTCCCTTACTCTTTTAGTTAGAAGAACAAATTTTTATAATTACTGAAAGTATTTAAAGCATTTCTATTGACTGTTTTCATTTCTTCTTTATGTTACTCAATAAATACCACAGGGACTTGTAGATTCTTCTTACAATTAAAATCTTAACCATGACTAAATATGTTTGGGATAGAAATTTTTAAAATTACTTTCAGTATGATGGCTTCTAATTTCTCTATTATGTTCTGTATTATTGTATGAATATATTTGGTATATTGTATGAATATATCAACTCAGTTTGGATATAAAAATAGTTTTAAAGTTTATTTACTATATAGAAGACTGAAAACAGTACACAGAAAAATAATTCCAAATGATTCTTAATCTTACAAAAAACTACTCAATCTAGCTCAAAATAATATAAATGCTGATTAAACTAGAATGTGATACTATTTTTCATGTGTTGAATTAAAAAAATATCAAAATAACTATAATCTCTATTGGTAGATCTGTAAAATAGGCATCCTGAAATCATACCTAATGGAAATACAAAATGATACAACTTCTGTGAAAGGGAATTTTGGAAAATCTCTATCCTAAGTATATGATGAGAATTTACTCTTAGTCTCAGAAATATAAATTCTAGGGTTCTAATCCTAATATTCTGTGGCAAAAACACAGAATATTAAAGTGATATGTGAATGAGATTATTTATTGTGGTATATTGGTAATAATGACAAACTAGAAATAGGCCTTTTGTCAATTAAAAGACAGTAGTTGAACAAAGGATGGTATACCTACTTGATAAATTAACAAAAAAATAAAGAAAATTATATCTAGGATACACTGTAAGGTTTGATCACCATGGTGAAACCCCGTCTCTACTAAAAATACAAAAAATTAGCTGGGCATGGTGGCACGTGCCTGTAATCCCAGCTACTCAGGAGGCTGAGGCAGGAGATTTGCCTGAACCCAGGAGGCAGAGGTTGCGGTGAGCCAAGATCGCGTCATTGCACTCCAGCCTGGGTAACAAGAGAGAAACTCCGTCTCCAAAACAAACAAACAAACAAACAACAGCAACAAAAACGAAAACAAAAACAAACAAACAACACAAGCCAAAAAAGAGTATTGTCAAGCTAAAAATAAAAGTAGATATAGAAGCATGTTTGTAATAAATTAACTTTCCTATGAAATAGGGATGTTGGCAATATAAACATATATATACTCATGCTTATATTTTCAAGATGAAACTATTAAAGAATAAAACTAGAATGATTCAAACACAATTACTTTATATGAGAAAGAAGTAGCTGGGAGAGAATATAGAAATAGAGATGAGAGTTCCAAGAATACATTTACTTGTGTAGTTTTGATTTTGAAACCATGAACATTCAGTCAAGAGGACACAAGCAGTATAAATAGAAAGCAAACTAAAACCTATATGCTAAACTCTGTATCAAGGAAAAACTATAACCTCCAGAAGCTAACTGGGTCCTGTGATGTTAAACATTATATTCTGACCAAGTATCCTTGTTGGAATTATTTTAATGACAGGAAAGAAAACCAAAAATCTTAAACTTCAAAGTCTTTAAATGTAGCCTAAGTGTCTAGAAGTCTTTAAATATAGCACAAGTGTGTAGAAACTAAAGAGAGTAGAGGAACAAGATAACCAACATCGTGAGGTAGAAGTCAGAAAAAGTTTAAATAAAATCAAATCTATGTTCCATCATCTACAGAATAAGTGATGTGGCTTTTCTGACTGCTACCTCTTGATGTTGGTTAAATAAAAGAGATAAGAGATGTTCAAATCCTGATCTAAATAAACCAATTCTAAAAATATATATCAGTAAGGGCTATTGACAAAACTTTAGTATAGAGAGACTATACTATGCAGTCAAAAAGTTTTTGTTTGACAGTGATATAGTAACTTTAGTTACTATATATAACTACATATAGTTATACTATATATAGTAATTTTAGTGGTTATTTTTAAATACTCTTATAGAACATGCTTAATAATAAAGATATACAAACTACAGAAAAATTAGATTATGATGTCTACAATCAGCTTTACTATGTCCCAGAATTATTTTAAAAGAAATATTTAGGAAAGGTATATTAAGATTAGCAAAAAGTTGTTCATTGTTGAAGCTGGGTGCATAGAGGTACATAGAGGTCCATTATATTAGGTTGGTGCAAAAACATTAAAGTAATGGCCAAAACCGTAATTGTTTTTGCACCAGTCTAATAATATTCCCTCTAAATTAGAATCTCCAAATATAATAACAAATAAATTGTACTTTTAAATCTCTCCTTGAGTATTTTTGATATCCATCCAGGATTAGAAAATGTTGTTACCTAGCAACAAAAAATATGTTTATGGAATTTTTATGTATTTAAGTCAAGTGCCTAAAATTCAATTGTTTGGCTAATATTCTTCGTCTACTATTCTTTAGTTTTAATTATTTGTCTACTATTCTTTATTTTTTGTCCTTTAGTTTGGTTCTAGGAGGGCTATGTCTTTATTCTCCTCCTCCTTTGCTTCTCACTCTGACTCTTTTTTAATTTCAATAATTCAGGATAATTTAAAAGTGCTTGCTGCCTGATACACTAGAAGCCAATACTATGACACTGGATTTTTAAATAAAAGTTTTACATTAAAATTTTATTTTCAAGAAGACAGAAGCCAAACTCTAACCTGTCTCCCTGTGCTATCTTCAATCCTTAGAAAAGGTTTCATAGGTAGATACTGGGATTAGCAAGTGATTGGTAAATAAATGTGACTATTTAGATAAAATGGACAGATTCCATGAAAGAACAATATTCCTTATCAACTTCACTGCAAAAATGCTAAATGTAAGTGTCTAAAAAGGCCAATACATCATGAATAACTGGGATATATATCAGAAGTACAAGGTTATTGTTGAACACTAAAAATCAATAAATGTTATTCTTTATTAAAAATAAAACTTTTAAAGTATAATTTCTCATTCGATGCAGAAAAGGTATTTCATAAAATTTAATACTTATTTCTAACAAAAATTCTAGCACACTAGGAATAAAAACAAAATTTCTCAATCTGATAAAGGACATCTATCAAAAATTAATGATAAAGAACTAAATGCTTTTTCTCTGAGATCAGGACCAAGTCCAAAATGCCTATGCTCCTTCTTTATTTAACTCAACATTTTACTGGAGGTTCCAGCCAACGCAATATGGAAAGCAAGAATATACTTTGGGAGGCCGAGGCGGGTGGATCACGAGGTCAAGAGATTGAGACCATCCTGGTCAACATGGTGAAACCCCGTCTCTACTAAAAATACAAAGAATCAGCTGGGCATGGTGGCACATGCCTGTAATCCCAGCTACTTAGGAGGCTGAGGCAGGAGAATTGCTTGAACCCAGGAGGCGGAGGTTGCGGTGAGCCGAGATCGCGCCATTGCACTCCAGCCTGGGTAACAAGAACGAAACTCTGCCTTAAAAAAAAAAAAAAGAATATAGAAGTTATTTAAATTGAAAAAAAAAAAGTAGGAAAATGTACTTATAGTCATTTAGTTTCTTAATTATATGTGCTTTTTTCTCTCTGTTTACCCTACCATATTGTTTTCTTCTAAGTTATGTATACATACAACTTTACTATATATTTGTGTGTAGTGCTTATTGCCAAATAATGAAAATTAATGAAACCATGGAATTGTCTAGAAATACACTAATATAGTAGGTTGGTTAAACTGTACAATTAACCCAATTATCCTATGGTATAAACTGAATATAATTTACTGTGTAATTTAAAAAAATTAATAGTGAAGAAAATATTAATCAAACTTAAAACAGGTTTAAATTTGATTTTTAAATAAAAGCATTGACTAAAGAGTTTAATCAGTAAAATGCATGAAGGTTAATCCAAAAATTCATTGGAATCTATTTAGGAATAAATTAACTCACTTAAAATGTATTACTCAAACTATTTTTTGATCTAATGGAGTGATAATTGAATACTTTTCTAAACTGAGGCAGGGAAGATAGCACCATGATGTAATTACTTGTCTAGTTAAATACATAGTCCTTTTTTGTGGAAATTATTTGCTTTCAGTTTTATGCTGAGAAGTGACCACCTTCTTTTTATCATAATACAATTTAACAAAATGTAGCATTCCCTCTCCATCAAATTTAGGCAATTTGGAATATTAAAGAGTCTTTGGGTCTTAGCTCTTCAATTATCCTCCATTGTTGCTATCAGCTGAGAAAAAAAAAAGTGTAGAAAAAAATCTTAAAGGACTTAATTTCCTTTGATATTACTAAGCTGAGAGAAATGATGCCCCTAAAAATGGTAATGATTCAGAGGCTAAGGCCAGTAATGTCCTTCTTTACACATGTTTTCTGGGTCAAGTCAGTTCCTTCTAGCTTCTCACATGATAATTTACAGGTATATTTACATTATCACAGAAAAAACAACTTTAGGGTGAATAGCCCTAAAATGTCTAAGATATATATAGTATTGACCAAAATTTTTTTTCTCTCTCCCACCT
This sequence comes from Saguinus oedipus, assembly GCA_031835075.1. Lineage (NCBI taxonomy): Eukaryota > Metazoa > Chordata > Mammalia > Primates > Cebidae > Saguinus > Saguinus oedipus. The sequence continues at coordinate 79,667,837 of CM063182.1, forward strand.
CTCATGTCTTTCTCTTCCCCCCACCACATACTCATAGACACAACCATCAATCAATGACACTGACAGAATCACTTCTTTATCTGAACTTAAACCACCAAAGAGGTACCCCATAAACCCATAATCTGTTCTGCTCATTAAATCTTGGGTTTTAAGTAAGTAAATTATTTGATAAGAAGTATTTTAACTTGAAGTAATACTATTGAAGAAATATTTTAAAAAATATTTTCATGCTGTGGAATGCCAGTTATAAAGTCATTTGAAAAAGGCAGCTATAAAGATATTAAAGGAAGGATATTGGTCATAAAACTAATTTAAAAATATTCCTTCTGAAGCATTTTGGGACTATCGTCTTTGAATGATCATGGAAGTATGCAATAACATGTCATTTATATTAACTTAAAAATGAAAAAAATTACAAAAAATCCAGAATGATTTTACTAGAGTGACACCATTAATGTGAAAAATCTGGTCTCTGGTTTTGGTGTATATATGCATGTGTGCTTTATAGCTGTAGAAAAGTTTGTGCAATATGTGACATACAATTAATTTCACTTGTAGTCTGGATAGTTTTAGAAATCTATAAGTAATTGATTAAGTATGAATTAACTTTCTCGGGCATGGTGGCTCATGCTTCTAATCCCAACATTTTGGGAGGCTGAGGTGGGTGGATCACTTGATGTGAGGAGTTTGAGACCATCCTGGCCAATGTGGTGAAACAAAATTTAGCCAGGTGTGGTGGCCTGTGCCTGTAATTCCAGCTACCCAGGAGGCTGAGGCATGAGAATTGCTTGAACCTGGGAGACAGAGGTTGCAGTGAATGGAGGTCATGCCACTGCACTCCAGCCTGGGTGAGACAGCAAGACTCCATATCAAAAAAAAAAAAAAAAAAGTATGAATTAACTCATAATTTCAGTGCTCTGAATCTTTGCAGAATAAAATTATTTTTATTTTAAATTTTATTTACATTTGATATGCTCTGTATAAATCATTGTTCACTTTTCTAGGGTTTTATTATGGAAAATTTTAAATATATCATACGTAAAAGTTAAAAATTAGATCCCCATGTAGCTAAATCCTGATGTAGAACTCATCCCTTCCTTTGATCTTGACTCCTATTCACTGCCCATCCTTAAATGGATTATCTTGAAGCAAATTTCCAACATCATATCATCTCTAAATATTTTAGTATAATTTCTAAAAGATGACTTTTAAACATAACTACAGTACCTGCAGTATCTTACTAAGCTTTTAAATATATATTTATATTGATACATAAAGACAGACGATTTAACTGTTTTAAAGCACTCCAAGAAATCAGCACACAATAACTTATTTACTAAATTTCCTAATAATAATTTTTCCCAGTCTTTATGCTGTACAAACTAGGCTGCAGTGAAGGGCAGAAATTCTCATGTTAATAATGTTGCCAAATTCTTCTCCAGACACCTTCCCAATCTATATTCCTACTCATAGTAAAAGAAAGCATTTATCCCTGTATTTTCTAACACTGATAGTGACAGATATTTTAATTCTTGCCAATTGAAGGGGTCTGAAATGGAATAACATTATATCTGTTATTTGCATTTTCATTCTTGAGGCTGAAATAAGTCATGTTTCCCAATGATAATGGATTATTTGGATTTCTAATTATTAAATTGCCTATTCCTATATCTTATTTATCTTATCTTATTTGAAAAATGTTTAGCCTACTTAAAAATACTACAATAATTCTTCCAGTTTGTTGCTGGTCTGTAGACTATGTTTGTTATTATTTTCTGAACAATAATAATAGCAACGACAACAAAATTTCTTCAAATATTTCAAACATGTCCCTCTTTTCCTTTAGATTTCTCCATCGTTTTTTTGTCTTCCATGTGTTAAATATTATTTTATCACAATGACGTAACTATATTATTAAAATATTTTAATTAAAATGTTTCTGTTTTTAAACATGTCAGTTTTTATTTGTTGGAATTTTTTTGTGTTTTTTTTTTTTTTTTTCAGATACTTTGAAGTAAGGCTCCAATATTTTCATGCACATGGCCAAAAGTCCCAGCACCATTTTTTGTTTGATTCTTTCTTACCTTGTGATTTATAATGCCATGTGTCATTTAACATCCTCATGTGTGTATGGGACTGCTCTGAGTCTCTATTCTGGCCCATAGGTTTAGGTACTGTGTCCTTATTTAAGTAGCACAACAGTTTGTTGCTGAAATCTGCAAAATTTTGAATCTTTTAAAGCAAATCCTTCTATAACTCACTTATTCTTTTGTTTGGAAACAGGTTTTGCTGCTTGATGCCCATTAAATTTTCATTAAAATTTTAGTATTGCTTTTTCAAGTTGTAAAAAAAAATTATTATGCGTAACTATTTACTTTTAAAACACCATTTTTTTTTTTTGAGACTGAGTTTCACTCTGTTGTCCAGGCTGGATTGTAGTGGTGTGATCTCAACTCACTGCAGTCTCCTCCTAACAGGTTCAAGCAATTCTCCTGCCTCAGCCTCCTGAGCAGCTGGCATTACAGCCATGTGCCACCATGCCTAATTTTTGTATTTGTAGTAGAGACAGGGTTTTGTCATGTTGGCTAGGCTGGTCTCAAACTCCTGACCTCAGGTGATCCACCGATCTGGCCTCCCAAAGTGTAGGATTATAGACTTGAGCCATCGTGCCTGGGTAAAACACTATATTGTTACTACTCTATCTCAAGTACTGTTCTAGGTCCTAAATATTATCCAATATTTACTTACAAAAGTTTTATAACAATAATAGCATAATAGTAATATCTCATATCCCAAGGGCACAGAAGTTGTAAACCTGGTACTAGGGAAACTGAACTGTAAATCCAAGCAATGCAGATCCACATCATATTTACAAATTAATTTGTATAGCATTGCCTGCCATCTTTATAATGTGGAGAGACATTTGTCCAACACGGTGCCATTAGGCACATGTGGCCATTGAGAACATTAAGCCAACAGAAATGTGGCTTAATGTAAAATAAAAACCTGACTCAGATATCAATGTCATTGCTAAAAACTTTTTCCTAAAATGCATCATTACGATATTTCATACTGATTAAATATTGAAATTATAATATTGTGAATACATTAATTTTAATGAAATATTAAAATTATTTTAACTTATTTTTGGCCTTTAAAAATGACCACTGAAAATTCAAAATTATACGTGAATCTCTCCTTACATTTTTAAGAACAATACTAATACAGAGTATTCCATTCATGGACATACTATATATCTACATTTATTTAAAGTTTCTATTACATCGTTTAGTACTGCTATTATTTCTCTATAAAATTCTTACAGATTATAAATTTATTTATAAGTATCATAGTAGTTTTTATTATTGTAATAACAACTTAAAATTAAACTTCTGAATTCATTGTACTGCTTATAATTTTTATATAAAATGTTATAGCATTATAAATTTATTTATAGGAGTCACAGGTGGTTTTTGTTATTGTAACAGCATTTTTTTTTTTTAATTTCTAGGATATATGTGCATGATGTGCAGGTTTGTTACATAAGTAAACATGTGCCATGGTGGTTTGCTGCACCTATCAACCCATCACCTAGGTATTAAGCCCAGTATGCATTAGCTATTTTTCCTGATGCTCTCCATCACCCCACACCCCTTCCAACACACTCCAGTGTTTGTTATTCCCTTCCCTGTGTCTGTGTGTTCTCATCATTCAACTCCCACTTATAAGTAAGAACATGCAGTGTTTGGTTTTCTGTTCCTGCATTAGTTTGCTGAGGAAAATGACTTGCAGCTCCATCCAGGTCCCTGCAAAGGACATGATCTTATTTTTTTTATAGCTGCATAGTATTCCTTGGTGGATATGTACCACATTTTCTTTACCCAGTCTTTCATTCATGGGCATTTGGGTTGATTCCATGTCTATACTACTGAGAATAGTGCTGCAATAAACATGTGGGTGTATATATCTTTATAGCATAATAATTTATAATCCTTTGGGTATATACCCAGTAACGGCATTGGTTGGTCAAATGGTATTTCTGGTTCTAGCTCCTTGAGGAATCACTACACTGTCTTCCACAATGGTTGAACTAACTTACATTCCCAACAACAGTGTGAAAGTGTTCTTATTTCTTTACAATTTCTCAAGTATCTTCTCTTTTAAAACTTTTTGAAAATTGCTATTTTGACAGGTGTGAAATGGCATCTCATTGTGGTTTTAATTTGCATTTCTCTAATAATCAGTGATGTTGAGCTATTTTTTGTATGTTTGCTGGCTGCATAAATGTTTTCTTTTGAAAACTGTCTGTTCATGTCCTTTGCCCACTTTTTGTTTTGTTTGTTTGTTTTAAATTTAATTTCCTTGTGGATGCTGGATATTAGACCTTTGTCAGATGGGAAGATTGCAAAAATTTTCTCACATTTCATAGGTTGTCTGTTTACTCCAAACACAGTTTCTTAGGCTGTGCAGAAGCTCTTTAATTAGGTCCCATTTGTCAATTTTTACATTTGTTGTAATTGCTTTCAATGGTTTTGTCATAACATCTTTTCCTGTGTCTATGTCCTAAATAGTGTTGCCTAGATTTTCTTCTAGGGTTTTTATAGTTTTGGGTTTTATATTTAAGTCTTTAATCCACCATGAGTTAATTTTTGTAAAAAGTATAAGGAAGGGATCCAGTTTCAATTTTCTTCATATGGCTAGCCAGTTTTCCCAGCACCATTTATTAAGTAGGAAGTTCTTTCCCCATTGCTTGTTTTTGTCAGGTTTGTCAAAGATCAGATGGTTGTAGATGTGTGGTTCTATTTCTGAGGTCTCTATTCTGTTCCATTGGTCTATATGTCTGTTTTGATACAAGTACCATGCTGTTTTGGTTACTGCAGCTTGGTAGTGTAGTTTGAAGTTGAGTTTTGTGATGACTCCAGCTTTATTCTTTTTGCTTAGGATTAGCTTGGCTATGTTAGCTCTTTTTTCATTAAGTACTTGTTTTATATATATGAAGAATGTCAATGGGAGTTTAATGAGAATAGCATCTAATCTATAAATTACTTTGGACAATATGGCAATTTTCATTATATTGCTTCTTCCTATTTGTTGGCATGAAATATTTTTCCATTTGTTTGTGACCTCTCTGATTTTCTTGAGCAGTGGTTTGTAGTTCTAATTGAAGAGGTCCTTCTACATCCATTGATATTTATATTCCTAGGTATTTTGTTCTTTTTGTAGCAATTGTGAATGGAAGTCCATTCACGGTTTGTCTCTCTGAATGTCCATTTTGGTATATAGAAATGCTTGTGATTTTTGCACATAGATTTTGTATCCTGAGACTTTGCTGAAGTTGTTTATCCATTTAAGGAGCTTTTGGACTGACACAATGGGGTTTTCTGGATATAAGATCATGTCATCTGCAAACAGAGAAAATTGACTTCCTCTCTTCCTATTTAAATAACATTTATTTCCTTCTCTTGCCCGATTGCTCTGGCCAGAACTTTGAATACTATGTTAAATAGGAGTAGTAAGAGAGGGCATCATGGTCTTGTGCTGGTTTTCAAAGGGAATACTTCCGAATTTTGCCCATTCAGTATGATACTGGCTGTGAGTTTCTCATAAATGGATCTCATTATTTTGAGATATGTTTCATCAATATCTAGTTTATTAAGAGTTTTTAACATGAAGGGATGTTGAATTTTACTGAAGGCCGTTTCTGCATCTATTGAGATAATCATGTTGTTTTTGTCTTTAGTTATGTTTGTGTGATAAATTACATTTACTGGTTAGTGTATGTTCAGCCTTGCCTTCCAGGGATGAAGTTGACTTGATTGTGCTGTAAAAACTTTTAATGTGCTGCTAGATGTTTGCCAATATTTTATTGAGCATTTTCACATAGATGTTCATCATAGATATTGGCCTGAAGTTTTATTTATTTTTGTTGTATCTCTGCCAGGTTTTGGTATCAGAATGATGCTGACCTCATAAAACGAGTTAGAAAAAAGTCCATTCTTTTTAATTGTTTGACATAATTTCAGAAAAAAAAAAATGGTACCAGCAACTCATTGTACCTCTGGTAGAATTTGCCTGTAATTTATCTGGTTCTGGGCTTTTTTTGGTTGGTATGCTATTTATTACTGCCTCAATTTCAGAACTTATTATTGATCTATTCAGGGATTCGACTTCTTTCTCGTTCAGTGTTGGAGGGTGTATGCATTCAGGAATTTATCCATTTCTTATAAATTTTCTTGTTTATTTGCATAGAGGTGTTTATAGTATCTCTGATGGTTTTTTGTATTTCTGTGGGGTCAGTGATTATATCCTTTTTATCTTTCTTTATTGTATCTATTTGACTCTTCTCTCTTTTCGTCTTTATTGGTCTAGCTAGCTTTTTAATTTTTTCAAAAACAAACAAGCTCCTGGTTTTGTTAATTTTCTGAAGGGATATTCATGTCTCTATCTCCTTTAGTTCTTATCTGATCTGTTTATTTCTTGTTCTTTGCTAGCTTTGGGTTTTTTTTCTTCTCTTGGTTCTCTAGTTCTTTTGGTTGTAATATTAAGGTATTAAGGTGTCTATTTGAGCTCTTTCTAGATTTTGATGTGGACATTTAATACTATAAATCTCCCTCTTAATACTGCTTTGGCTGTGTCCCAGAGATTCTGGTACATTGTCTCTTTGTTCTCAATGTTTTCAAAGAACTCTTTGATTTCTGCATTATTTAATTATTTACCCAAGAGTCAATCAGGAGCAGGTTGTTCAATTTCCATGTAGTGTTGTGGTTTTGAGTGAGTTTCTTAATCTTTAGTTCTAATTTGATTATGTTGTGGTCTGAGAGACTGTTTGTTATAATTTCAGTTCTTTTGCATTTGCTGGGACTTTTAATTATCTGATCAATTTTAGAGTAAGTGCCATGTGGCACTGCAAAAAAATATATATTCTCTTTTGGTAGGGCGGGGGTGGAGAAGTTTGTAAATATCTACTAGGTCCACTTGATCCAGAGCTGAGTTCAAGTCCTGATTATCTTTGTTAATTTTCTGTCTCAATGATCTGTTTAATATTGACAATGGGGTGTTAAAATTTCCCACCATTATTGTGTGGGGGAGTAACTCTTTTTGTAGTCTCTAAGAACCTGTTTTGTGAATCTGGTTGCTCCTTTATTGGGTTCAAATATATTTAGGGTAGTTAGGTCTTCTTGTTGAATTGAACACTTTATGATTATGTAATGCCCTTCTTTACCTTTTCAAAAATTTTTGTTGTTTTAAAGTCTGTTTTGTCAGAAACTAGGATTGCAACTCCTGCTTTATCCTGCTTTCCATTTGCTTTGTAGATTTTCCTACATCCACTTACTTTGAGCCTATGTGTGTCTTTGCACGAGATGGGTCTCTTGAATATTGTACACCAATGGGCCTTGTCTCTTTCCAACTTACCTTTGTGTCTTTTTTATTGTTGTATTTAGTCCATTTACATTTAAGTTTAATAGTATTATGTGAATTTATTCCTGTCCTCGTGATGCTGCCTGGTTATCTCACAAACCGTTTGATGTAGTTGCTTCACAGTGTCTTTGATCTATGTACTTCAGTGTTTCTTCATAGCAGCTGGTAATGGTTTTTCTCTTTCATATTTAGTGCTTCTATCAGGAGCTCTTTCAAGGCAGTCCTGGCAGTGACGAAGGTGATGAATTCTCTCATTGTTTGCTTGTCTGAATAGGATTTTATTTCTCCTTCACTTCTGAAGCTTAGTTTGAGAAAATATGAAATTCTGGGTTGGAAATTTTTTTCTTTAAGAATGTTGAATATTGGCCCGCAATCTCTTTTGACTTGTAGAATTTCTGCTGAGAAGTCCACTCTTATTTTGATGGGCTTTTCTTTGTAGGTAAACTAGCCTTTCTCTCTGGATGCCCTTAACATTTTTTGCTTCATTTTGAACTTGGAGAATCTGATGATTATATGTCTTAGGGTTGATCTTCTCATGGAGTATCTTACTGATGTTCTCCAGATTTCTTGAGTTTGAATTTGGACTGTCTTGCTAAGTTGGGGAAATTCTCCTAGATGATATACTGAAGTGTGTTTTCCAACTTGGTTCTGTTCACCTCATGTCTTTTAGATACTGCAATCAGTTGTACATTTGGTCGTTTTACATAACCTCATAATTCTTGAGATTTTGTTTGTTTCTTTTCATTCTTTTTTTCTCTAATATTGTCTGCTTGTCTTATTTCAGAAAGATAGATTCCAAGTTCTGGAATGCTTTTCTCCACTTGGTCTGTTCATCTATTGATACCTGTGGTTGCCTTGTGAAGTTCTTGTGTTGTGTTTTTCAGCTAGATCATTATTTTCCTCTCTAAACTGGTTATTCTGATTTAACAAATTAACAGCTTTTGTAATGTTTTTATCATGGTTCTTAGCTTCTTTGCCTTAGGTTAGAACATGCTCCTTTAGTTCAGCAAAGTTTATTATTCACCTTCTGACCCCTACTTCTGACAGGTCATCCCTCTCAGCCCCGCCTAGTTCTGTGCCCTTTCTGAATAGATGTTGCAATCATCTGAAGGAGATGAGGCACTCCGGATTTTTGAGTTTTCATAATTTCTTCATTGATTCTTTCTCATCTTGCTGAGTCCTGAGTTTATTTACCTTTGATCTTTGAGGCTACCGACCTTTGGATGGGCTTTTTGTGGGGAAAATTTCTGTAGGGCTATTGTGGTTTGCCAGGGGTCCACTTTAGACCCTCTTCTCCTGGGTTTCTCCTGCTCCTGGAGGTGTCACTAGTGGAGTGTGAAGAAAAGCAAAGATGTCTGCCTCCTCCTTCCTGTAGGAGCTCCCTCCCAGAGGGTCACTGACCTGAATGCTCCCATATAAGTTGTCTGGTGACTCCTGTGGGGGAACCTCACCCCATCAGGAGGCAGGAGATCAGGGACCCACTTAAGGAAGCACTCTGGCTGCCCCTTGGCAGAGTGAATGTGCTGTACTGGTAGGAATCCCACTCATCTGGATTGCCCGAATTCCTCAGAACCAGAAGTGGAAAAGACTAAATTTGTTGACCCATGTAAACCACAGCCACCCCTCACCCCAGGGACTTTGTCCCAGATAGATAAGAGTTCTGTCCATAACCACCCGGCTGGAGTTGCTGAAATTCCCACAGGGAGGCCCTGCCCAGTAAGCAGGGATGGGTTCCCTTAGGTCTAAAGAGGCAATGTGGTGATAATCCGCCACACCCACTGTGCTGTGCTGTGGGAAATTCCTCCTGAGTTCAAACTGCCCAGTCTCCTCAGTGCTGGCAGGGGAAAATGAAAGACTGGAGCTGCAGTAATGTGTTGAATAGCAGCATTATTCTTAAAATTAAACTTTTGAATTCAAACTTTTCAGTTTATTAATGGATTTTTAAAATATCAACCATTAATCCAGCAATCTAGCTCGACTCTCTAATGAATTCAGTTTGTCTTTAGTTTCTATTGAATTTCTTATTTAGAAAAATATAGCATCTTCAATTAATAAAAATTGTGCTTGTTTATCTGTTTATGCTTGCTTTAATCAACTGCCTAGGACCTGAAGTAAGAACAGAATATAGAATGGTAGTAACAGGCATTCTTATATTTATTCTGATTTTACAGAAAATCATATTTCATGATCCAGTATGATGTTTGCTATAGATTTCTGGAAGATAATTTTGTAAAGTAAAGTAAGTTACTCACAATATTGGTTTGTTAAAATATTTTATTTATGCTTAATATTATCAACTTTTTCATCAGCTGAATTTATTTTCAGCTGTTTTCTCTTGTTATTTGTTCATGCTATAATAAATAAATCCTATTTTTAAACCTTTGAATTTTTATGATAAACATTACATGTGTATGGTTTTTAAAAACACATTGTTAGGCTGACTTGTACATACATACATATGAAGTTAAGCATTTTTGTGTTTTTGCATATATGTTCTCAAGTGATGTTATGGTTTGGTAATCCCCAATGTGGCAGCATTGAAAGCTGGGGACTCAGATGATTGTGTCATGTGGGCAGAGCACTTACAATAGATTAATTCATTTATGGATTAATAGATGAATTGATTAATAAGTTATCATGGGAAAGAGACTAACTGCTTCAAAAAGAGGGAGAGATCTGAGAAACACACTTAGCCCTCTTGCCATGTCGCCCTGTGTTGCTTAGAAACTTTGCAAAGAGTCTTCACCAGAAAGAAAGTTTTCAACAAATGTGAACCCTGGAACTTGGACTTTTCAGATTTTATAGCTGTAAGAAATAAGTTACTTTCTAAAAAGAACTGAAGATAACTTCAGATAGTCTGTTATAAGCAACAGAAAACAGGCCAATACAAAAAAGATTTATCCATATTTTTCTTTTTATTTTGCTATTGTTTTGTATAGATACTATGACTTTAGCTTAATAGAAATTGGTACCTGTTCCTTCGAAGAGGGTAAAACATGCCTAAAGATTGTAAATAGATTTTTGAATAACAATTCAGTTCACTTAAGGTACATGTTCTTTTTAATCTTTTCATTAAATTTATCTAGTTTATAATTTTTTCCAAAAAAAAATTGTTCATCATTTCAATATTCAAATATGTTGACAAAAATGTATAACATTTTTTATGATTTTTTTTTTTTTTTGAGATGGACTTTCGCCCTTGTTACCCAGGCTGGAGTGCAATAGCCCGATCTCGGCTCACCACAACCTCCACCTCCTGGGTTCAGGCAATTCTCCTGCCTCAGCCTCCTGAGTAGCTGGGATTACAGGCACGTGCCACCATGCCCAGCTAATTATTTTTTGTATTTTTAGTAGAGACAGGGTTTCACCAGGTTGACCAGGATAGTCTTGATCTTTTGACCTCGTGATCCACCCGCCTCGGCCTCCCAAAGTGCTGGGATTACAGGCATGAGCCACCACGCCCGGCCTGTTATTTACTAATTTGATAACCCAACATTGGTATATCAATAAACCCTTAATTCGGATATCTCTCATGTGTAAGATTGAACATAACTAATCTTTAAGAAAACATTGTCAATGTACATCTCTGAATGTTTTACACATTAAATAAACTATTCTATTTTTCTGAATTACAATGATCAGTTTGATATTGTATTTGGAATTTGTTCATAATTTTTAAAAATGGTCATGTACTCTAATTTGTTTCCTATTTCCTATAAAGCTTCTTAGTTATGTGGAATACTTAGACTTTCTTTAACAGGATATTTTGATAACATCCATTCTGCTATGTATTGTTCTAGTCCATTTTTTATACTTTTATTCTTTATACTTGAATATGTTCAATTTTTAACTTACTTTGGTATAGCTATTAAATACAGAATCACATTATTTCCAGAATTGTATCCAATTGCCTTAATACCGTCTCTGAAACAATTATTTCTCTCACTATATTATCATGTTCTAGATTCAAAGGGTATGTTTCTCCATTTCTGGTCTTTCTAATCTCTTCAATTCCTCATTATGCCAAAATGTACCCTAGTAATATCGTGTATTACACATTGTACTTTTATGACTTGTTTTTACTGTAAGTTGCTTTTTTAATGGAATTTTCTATTATTATTTATGTTTTATATGAAATATAAAATTAGCTCCAGTATTTAGAAAATAATGTTTTTATTTCTTAGGAAAGTATTATTTTTACTCTTCTCTTGTATGTAGAAAAATTACATATTTTTGCTATTTAGTCTTCCTTTCCAACAAGATGGCATACCTTTTCATTTGTTCTATTATTTGTATGTGTATGTATGTCTTAATATAATTTTAGTAACTTTTTATATAAATCATGCACCTTTCTCATTAAGTTTTTAACTATATATTTTATTTTTTGTTGCCACAGTAAATTAAGTATTTGTTTTTTTCTGTTATATTTTTAAACTCATAATTTATAATACATTGTTATTCAAATATCTGCAATTTTCAGTTATTTTTTCTTATCTAATAGTATTTTTTACCTCTTCCAAAAAGTGTTTGATAATGTAATATTGGGTATCCTGGCATTGCTTCTTACTTTCATTACTATCTTTCTAGCATTTCCCCATTGAGAAATTTTTTGGAATATGAAAGCTGTCTACTCATAGCTGCTGAGATTTGTCTGAATAAGAGTAGATAAAAGCAGAAGCAGGTGTTTGGAACCTACGACAAAGATTCAAATAAGAGGTCATGTTGACTTAAGTACAGTGATCCTGAGAGTGATGATAAGTGCTCAGTTTTGTAGGCAGAACCAACAAGACTTCCCAGATAACTTTGGTCCAAGCACTGAAATAATATAATTACTATTAAATTAAGGTGAATCATGGAAAGAGTAGCTGGGAAATGAGGCAGAAATATTAAGAACTGAGTGTTTGACATTCATTTCAGGAATAACCATATGCATTAGTGTTGGGAGGAATATAATCTAACCATATTAATAGGTTAAAAGAAAATATTAACTTTGATTTATGTGGAAAACAGCATTTGACAGAATTCAGTATCTTAAAGTCCTTAGCAAAGAATAGAATAATAATTCTTAATATATTTAATATAAATTTTACAAACAAATAGCCAGCAGCTACAGTAATCAAAACAGCATGGTACTGGTACCCAAACAGAGATATAGACCAATGGAACAGAACAGAGGCCTCAGAAGTAATGCCACACATCTAAAACCATCTTTGACAAACTGGACAAAAACAAGCAATGAGGAAAGGATTCCCTGTTTAATAAATGGTGTTGGGAAAACTGGCTAGCCATGTGCAGAAAGCTGAAACTGGACCCCTTCCTTACACTTTATACAAAAATTAACTCCAGATGAATTAATGATTTAAACATAAAACCTAACACCATCAAAACCCTAGAAGAAAACTGAGGCAATACCATTCAAGACATAGGCATAGGCAAGGACTTTATGACTAAAACACCAAAAGCAATGGCAAAAAAAGCCAAAATAGACAAATGGGATCTAATTAAGAGCTTCTGCACAGCAAAAGAAACAAACATTACAGTAAACTGGCAACCAACAGCATGGGAAAAATTTTTGCATCTACTGATCTGACAAAGGGCTAATATTCAGAATCTACAAAGAACTGAAGTAAATTTACAAGAAACAACCCCATCAAAATGTGGGCGAAGGATATGAACACAGACACTTTTCAAAAGAAGACATTTACATGGCCAAGAAACATGAAAAAATGTTCATCATCACTGGTCATTAGAGAAATGCAAATCAAAACCACATTGAGATACCATCTTACACCAGTTAGAATGGAGATCATTAAAAAATCTGGAGACAACAGATGCTAGAGAGGATGTGGAGAAATCCTGTTTTTTACACTGTTGGTGGGAGTGTAAATTAGTTCAACCATTGTGGAAGACAGTGTGCAGATTCCTCAAGGATCTAGAAAAAGAAATACCATTTGATTCAGTAATTCCATTACTGGATATATACCCAAAGGATTATAAATCATTCTACCATAAAGACGCATGCACACACGTTCATTGTGACACTGTATATAATAGCAAAGACTTGGAATCAATCCAAACGCCCATCAGTGATAGACTGGATAAATAAAATGTGGCACATATACACCATGGAATACTATGCAGCCAAAAAAAGGATGAGTTCATATCCTCTGCAGGACATGGATGAAGCTGGAAACCATCATTCTCAGCAAACTGACACAAGAACAGAAAACCAAACATCGAATGTTCTCCCTCATAAGTGGGTGTTGTACAATGAGAACAGATAGACACAGGGAGGGGAACATCACACACTGGGGCCTGCTGGGGTTGAGAAACTAGGGAAGACATAGCAGGGGGTTAGGGGCATTGGGGAGGGATAACATTAGGAGAAATACCTAATATAGGTGATGGGAGAATGGATGCAGCAAACCACCATGGAATGTGTATACCTATGTAACAATCCTGCAAGATCTGCAGATGTACCCCAGAGATTAGAATATAATAATAAAAAAAAGCCAACCTTGTCCTTATGGGTAAAATATAAAGAGTATAACCATTAAATCTAAAAATGTTGTCTTCTCTAACCACTGCCATTAGATGATTAAAAAAATGAATATGAACATTTGAAAGGAAACCACAATACCATTTAGAAATAATATAATAAAACTGAAAGAAAATTGAGAAACAGTACAAAGCAAATTATTAAAATAACATGAGAGTTTGGGAAAATGATAAATTTTAAAATAAATATGCAAAGTATAATAGATTTATTATATGTTAAAAATGCAAGTTTCAAGACATATTTTAAAACATTTTAGTTAAAAGAAAATGTAGCACATATGCACCATGGAATATTATGCAGCCATAAAAAACAATGAGTTCGTGTCCTTTGTAGGGACATGGATGAATTTGGAAACCATCATTCTCAGCAAACTGACACAAGAACAGAAAAACAAACACTGCATGTTCTCACTCACAGGCGGGTGTTGAACAATGAGAACACATGCATGGACACAGGGAGGGGAGCAACACACACTGGGGTCTGTTCGGAGGGGAATAGGGGAGGGACAGCAGAGGGTGGGGAGTTGGGGAGAGATAGCATGGGGAAAAATGCCAGATACAGGTGATGGGGGAATGGAAGTAGCAAACCACAGTGCCATGTATGTACCTATGCAACAATCCTGCATGTTCTGCGCATGTACCCCAGAATCTAAAGTGCAATAAAATATTTTTTAAAAATAAAATAAAGTATGAATAGGACATAGAAATGTACAGAAATTATATTAATAAAACTTTTAAGTTATCAAACTCTAAGGAAATAAAATATATAAGAAGCATGTAAATGTCACTTACTGTGTGCCAGACACTGATCTAAGTTCTTTATCCTTTAATCATCACCAAAATCTACATAATAGATATTTATATTAACATTATTTTACATTGGATAAAAATTAGGAAAGGAAGGGCTTAAATGATTTACCTAAGATCAAGCAGGTAGTAAATAGCAGAGTCAGGTGGAAGAGTGAATATGCAAACGAACAAGACCATAAATAAAGATGGAACTCTGACTCTCAATCTCCAGCAACCAGCCCATCTAGCCAACCCATTATTTATAGTAAACTGTTCCCAGAAGCTGGACTACTATTTCTAATAACCAATGTGAGAAGTCAAACTAAATACCTTTAACAATTGGCCCTAAATGACCATCAATTGATCAATATCTGACAGCTTCCCTAATTTTCACTCCTGTAACATAAGGCCAACCTGAGAAAGTTACGCATGCATATTTAACTAATAACATAAGGTAGCCTGCTTCTAGTTAGCTTAGTTTCAGCTTCCCCATGCCAACAGCCTACAGTGAGAGCATAATGAAGTCTTCAATTCATTGGGAAGCTTTTATTCTTTTCTGTTTGACTTTGAGTCTTTGTCAAATACAAGCGATGATGGCTGATTGCCTTGCTGTATAGCAAGCATTGAACAAATAGACATTAATTATTCTCATTTGGGTGGTCTTATTTGTTTTCAC
The DNA here is from genome assembly GCA_031835075.1 of Saguinus oedipus. Taxonomy (NCBI): domain Eukaryota; kingdom Metazoa; phylum Chordata; class Mammalia; order Primates; family Cebidae; genus Saguinus; species Saguinus oedipus. Next base: position 79,683,279 of record CM063182.1, read on the forward strand.
ACAGAATTCAAACTCAGATTATCTGAATCCAAAGTTCAAGAAAAGTATTTCTCCATGATGGAAAGATCAGTTCACTATAAGCTATTGCAAAGGTTATTCTAATTTTATAAAGTTATTCTAATTTTATCTTTATATAAACATAAAAGTAGAAAAAAAAATAAAAAAGATAATTAAAAAAGGATACATGCCTTATCAAATATTAAAATGTATTTTAAAGTCATAATAATCTAAATAGCATGGCAATGTTATGGAATAGCCAGTTATATCAAAAACAGAAAAGAGAGTTCAGAAATTTTACTAGTATATATATAAGACATTATATGAAAAAAACCCATAAATTATTTCAAATAATTGCTAAAATGACATTTTAAAAAATTATTTGAATTGCATAATGTATATACATATCCTCATATGAAAATAAATTATAGATTTTAAATCAAAAGGTTAATCGTTCATTTAAAAATAAAGTATATCGTCCGAAATGGTAATACTATGTTGTCTTGAACTTTCATCAGATTTGTACATCAGACCTATAAAACACTACACACTTGAAAATAAAGAAAAAAATGACAGAAAATACTAATAGCAGTAGGAAAACATATTTTCCTCAGATCAAAAAAGATCAAACAGATAAATAGTAGTAGAAACAAGAAGATACAAATAACATAAATAATTACATAACATTTATTTTATCAGCAAATAAAAAATATACTCTTTTCAAATAACTGTGACATACTTTAAAAGACAGACACAAACACACAATTTAATCACAAAAAATGTAATAAATTCCAAAAATCAGAGATAGGATAAAGTTCAATCTCTTGATCCAGTGCATAGATATATTAATTAAGAGCAAAGAGAAACACTAATAATAACAATGACAAAAATTTCTGAAACAATTGGGAGTATATAATGACATAAGTTTTAGATCAAAAAAATATTTGGGATTGTATTTAAGTGAGGCACTATGTATCATAAAAGATGGGACAAGTTCTAAATAGTACCAGGAAGAAAATGTAGTCTGTTGGGTTCTAGAAAATAATACCCCAGAGTATGATTAGGCATGTTGAGTATTTGAACTAAAAGAGACTGGAAACTCTCAGAAACTAGTTCTTTCTGAATCTCTCCTTTCCTTCCATTTCCTGTTCTTCTTTCTCCCATGAAGTGAGTCATAGAAATCAAAATTATTCTTCCTAAAGACAGGAAATAGAAACTAAAACCCCTCTGCCCCAAAGTAAGCCATAAACCTTTCCTCCTTTCTTCCTCTATGAAGACCTTTCCATAAGGGTCTAGCTGCATACCCAGGAGGAAGGAGTGCTACATAGAGAGTATAAGAAAAGTCTGAATAGACAAACCTTGCTAGGTTTCCCCACTTAGTCTATTATCATTAGATCATACCTGTTTGCTCAGTTACATTTCTGTGTGACTATTCATTTTTCATCAAACCTAAGCATAAAAATGGACAGCTTTCCCTGGGTCTTCGGGTCTTCATTTCTGAAGATTCTTGTGTTTAATGAAATGATATAAATTTATTTTGTATATTTTGTGTCAACCGGTCTTTTGTTATAAGAGTGTTAGCCATGACCCTCAAGATGAGTGAGAAAAGGTATCAAAGGCTTTCCATCCCTATAAGTCTTAAGTATGAAAATAAATGACTTAAGTATCCTACATAATACATTAGAAAAAGGGCAGTATATCACACTTAAGGAAAGCAGTCCAGGTATGGGTACTCATACTCGTAATTTCAGCATTTAGGGAGTCTGAGGCAGGAGGATCATTTGAGGCCAGGAGTTTGAGACCACCCTGGGCAAGATAGCAAGACTCTGTCTCTATAAAAAATAATAACAATAATAATAATAATAGTAATAATAATAAGGGAAGTAAAGTTAAAGGGCTATGTAAAATGAGCTATTGCTATATTTTTTAATTCTACTTCTCATTTTATATTTTACTCTAGATATGCTGATATATAGAAGGAAAATATCCTTTGCCCTCTATCCTTCTAAGTTCATAGCTGGGGACTCTGTAACAGAAGAAGAAAAAAAAAAAAAAACAGAAGTTTATCAACATGCATGAGGGATCTTCCAAATGTTCATGGAAAATGATGTTATAAAACAGCCATGAGTGGATTTTAAAATTTTTTATGCTAAAATAAAGGTATACTGAAACTTTAAAACATATCAAAACAGGATCTAGTTTGAAACACTAAGAATAAAAAGACATCCATTTGAATAGACTCTCCATCAGAAGGACATAAATTCTGCTAAAACTGAAATGAAAACAAACATCAAATTTATGCTGAAGCTTGGCTAAAAGAATGGTAAAATTATTGATGCTTAACAAAAGTTTATAGGGAGTATGACCCAAATAAATCAGCAGTTTGTGAATGGATAACTCCTATTAAGAAGAGATGAGATAATATTGAAGATGAAGCTCACAGCAATAGACCATCCACATCAATGTTCAAGGAAAAAATTAATTTTTTTGATGCCCTAATTGAAGATGACCAATGATTAATAGCAGAAACAATAGAGAACACCACAGCCATCTCAACTATTTCAGTTACACAATTCTGACAAATTAAAGTTGAGCAAATTTCCACTAAATGAGTGCAAAAATCATTGTGCCCACATCAGCTCTAGGCAAAAGCAGAGCTTTCTTTTCTTTCTTTTTTTTGAGACAGACTCTTCCTCTATCAATCAGGCTGGACTGTAGTTGTGTAATCTTAGCTCACTGCAGCCTCTACCTCCTGGGTTCCAGTGATTCTCATGCCTCAGTCTCCTGAGTAGCTGAAATTAAAGGCATGCACCACCATGTTCAGCTATTTTTTTGGATTTTTACTAGATAAAGGCTTTTGCTGCGTTGGCCAGGCTAGTCTCAAACTCCTGGCCAAAGTAATCCACCTGCTTTGATCTCCCAAAGTGCTAGGATATAGGCTGGAGCCACCATGCCTGATCAAGAGCAGATCTTTCAATGGAAACTTTAAACAAGTAAAATCAAGATTCTGACATTTCTTTTTCTTTTTTTTTCTCCAAAGAATTGTAATGGGCATGTAACATGGCTTAACTAGTACAATCCTGAAGACAAGCACAATCAAAGCAATGGCTTCTAAGAGGTAAATGTGGTCCAGTCAAAGCAAAACAGAATCAGTTTAGAGCAAAGGTTATGGTAACAGATGTTTGGGATGCTCAAGGCATTTTGCTTGTTGACTTTCTAGAGGGTCAAAGAACCATAATATCTGCTTACAGATGTAATTTGAGAAAGTTAGCAAGCGCTTTAGCAGAAAAACTCCCAAGGGAGTGTCACCAGAGAAACCTTTTCTACTGTGACAATTTTGCCCATTCCCCTCATTAAACAAGGGCAATGCTGCAAGAGTCTCGACAGGAAATTAGTAGGCATCACCCTACACCTACTTTGGCTCCCATTAGGCATCTACCATTTACCTGATTTTGCTTCTGTCTTCTTTTTGTTTTCAAATCTTAAAAAAAATATATGTAAAGGACATCTATTTTTTTAAGTTAATAATATAAAAAGATGACATTGACATTGACATGGTTAAATTTCCAGGACCCTCAGGTTTTAGGGATAGGCTAAATAGTTGGTATCATCCCTTACAAAAGTGTCTTAAATTTAATGAAGCTTACAGAGTAGGAGACACCTTTACAAATGGATATTCCCTTTATAAAGTAAATTTGTCTTACAAAGGATAACTCTTCATCTGTTTTCAGGCTTGCCTATGTCTACGGTTTCTTAAAATAATCACCTCAAAATAATGCCTGTGCCAAAAAGTCATATTTCAGGTGGCATATTCGGGTCTCTTATATGGGTTCCTCTCAATTTTCCAGGAACAATTTGTGGAATTATCCAGAATATCCTCCACTTTATTTCTTAGCATTGTATCATTCTTCAAAGCCTTATTAAATCTACCTTCCTTTGTAAGGTATTCTTCAACAATAATCAAACCACATTTTTTTAAAAAAGAAAAAAAATTACATTAAACCAATCTCAGAGTATGTTTAAAAATCAACATTTAATTATAGCGACTCAGTGTATGTGTATCATTCTCTGACTACCAGATTAGTAGCTCCCCCATAGCCCTATCCTGATTGCTTCTCACACACAGGTTATAAAGTGACTGATAAAGAGATTTTTGGCAGAGTACTAATACTTTTGTGACATGTCAAGGATATTTTACGATAATTTAAAGACAGGAAATAAGAGATAGAGAAGTGTACTAAAAGTCATAGATAAGGCAACGGTTTCCTTCATAGGCCAGAGATTTTCTGAGGATTTCTCTAGATAAGAAGTGGACCTTTGGCCCCATCACTGAAGCTGATTCTGTTGTTGCTATATGGTATTTCTTTGAGCCCTTCTCTTATTCCCACAGGCTGTGATGGCTTTGTATCTATTTTTGCTACTTTACAAGATATACTCGGTCAAGGATCTTTGCTGCTGGCAAATACAACCCATGCTAAATTATTTTCAGTAATACTTCAAAACAGGAGCTAGCATAGCCGCATTTGTGATTCAAATATCTCCTCTCTCATCCTTCTTCTTGTCTTTCCAGTTTTCCACCTCTTCTACTGACTGATAAAATAATTTGATTATTTTAGCAAGTTTGAAATGTCTTTTCCAATGAAAAGTTTGGGAATAACTGCTTCCTCATGACCACTCAAAAGATATAGTAAGCAATAAGAACATGCATTCAGAAAAAAACAGGTTCATGGGACAGATAAGTATTAACACTTACATTTCAATAGTGTCACCTGCCCTGAGCTAATGGGAATTGTCTGTCAGATAACAAGCTGGATAGATTGCCTGCTTGTCATATCAAAAGCTTTTAGTTTTATTCTAAAGTTAAGAGGCAATGCAGATTTCCCTGTGATGGAGTTAAATTAAGCTATTCTGCAAATTTGTAAACTGCAAAATTGTCAAATAAAAAGATTATTGCAAAGGAAAAAAAAAAAGATTTTAAATAAGGAGAGAAGGACTACTGCACCAGGAAGACTACTTAGGTCGTAAGCTCTGCAAGCATCTCAAAGGTAAGTCAAAAAAGAACTTTGATTTAGTAGGAATAAATGAACATGTCTGGAAAGAACTGAGCATGGAGAAGTGGGATCAAACCACAGTTAATTAGAATATATTATTTCCTAAAGTTAGACTATGTTCAGCTATATGCTGGTTCAAGGTTAATGTGGATAAAATTAAGGGGCCTGGGAGAAGAAGAGAAACTTAAGTATTAAGTTGGTGCAAAAGTAAGTGTGTTTTTTGCCATTGAAAGTAGTGGAAAAGATCACAATTACTTTTGCACCAATCTAATAACATTGAGTCAAGTCGAGGTAGCAGGTGTTTTCTTCATGTTGGTCATTGGGTACAGTTTAATCATTTATCAGGCAATAAAAAAGAGAATTTGGAGAGTCTGTGTCCTTGTCATAGCTAAAGAAGAAGTACATCCAGGCGCCTTAGATCTAAGTCCTACAGAAAAGATTTGTTCTATGTTTTAAGCTGTTTTAGAAATAAAATGAAGTGGGAATGTAAAAAAAATATATTTATTATTTTCCAGATTCACAGCGCTTGGGCAAAGTTTAATATTGTAAAACAAAATCTGCATTAATAAAGGGATTATCTGATAATTCTGAGTGACTGAATGAATATATAAATGATAAATACAGATGACAATAAAACTCTGATCTGCAACATCTAAAGCGACTAGCCAGCAAGCCAAATCACAAGCTCTATAGCAATTGGGCCATAATGGTGAGAATGTGGTCAACAATATCCAGCTTACCTGTTTACTTCTGATCCAAGTGCAGGATAAGCCAAAGAAAACCAGAAATACTTCCCAAACCAATCAAATAGGATTCTGTCTTCAGCTTCCCCATACCAATCATCTCCAACTAGGGTATTCCCAAATCCTTCCCTTGCTTTTACGGTAAAGCTTGCTCATTCCCTTGCATGACTATGAGTCTACATCAAATGCAAGTGATGGTAGCTGGTACTCATGATATCAAAAGCTCTGAATAAATAGTGTTTATAATTATTTGGGTGGTCTTCATTTATTTCCACGGTTTTTCTAGAGGCTCCACTGAGACACAGTTGCATTGCCTGCCACGTGGACCCCGGGCTTCAGCCAAGTGAGATACTCACAAACTCTTCTTGGGTCTTGTTGCTCAAGGCTTCTTGAGTCCATGCTAATGTGGCAAGTCAACATTACATCAGAACTCAACCATCCTTTAAATATCTCTGTTAATGATTCTAAGTCTATTACCCCAGTTTTGTTATAGTTCCTCATTGTTTGCCACTCTTAGTGAGATCACGACATGCTTTTCATTCATTTTCCCTCCCTTTTGTGCTTCTGTTTTGTGCTATGCTATCTAAAAGTGTTGCTTGTCATAAGAAAGACAGCCACAGGATAGAACACATGGACTCTGTAAGCTTGTGGTTTAAGAAGGCCTCACAGACTAATGAGTTTACATAACTCAGTCTCAGGTACAGTCTCAGATGAACTTTGCTATGGGTCACAGTTAAAATCGTTCTCCCTGTATCTCATTCGTTTCGTACTATGATCTTCGCTTTAATTAATAGAAAGTATTTTCCTTGATCATTTGCCTGCCTGGTGGCATATATTGTCAGGTCTGCATTTGGAAGCAGCAAACTATCAGACTGTGTACCCAAGATCTGAAGTGCACAAACATCACTTTGAACTAGACATTTCCAGCCCTCGTAGGGGTTCTAAGGTTAAATATTATCCTCCTTCAGGAAAAAAAAAATCCTGTGTCAGTATGTATTTTGATTATAATGCTAACTATTGCATTATCTTTCCAAATGTTATGACTTACTAAGGATCATTTGGAGCTTCAGTGGCTCCTGTATGCCACATTTGACTGAAAATAAAGGTTGTTCTTTTTTTTGTTTTGTTTTGTTTTTTGTTTTTCGAGACAAAGTCTTGCTCTGTTGCCCAGGCTGGAGTGCAGTGGCGCCATCTCGGCTCACTGCAACCTCCAACTCTCGGGTTCAAGTGATTGTCCTGCCTCAGCCTCCTAAGTAGCTGGGATTATAGGCACACACCACCACGCCCAGCTAATTTTTGTATTTTTAGTAGAGACAGGGTTTCATCATGTTGGTCAGGCTGGTGTCAAACTCTTGACCTTGTGATCTTCCTGCCTTGGTCTCCCAAAGTGCTGGGATTACAGGCATGAGCCACGACAGCCAGCCAAAAAGTTGTTATTTTAAGAGACATAATAGAATCAAAAGAAAAACACAACAGAGAATAACATCACTCAACATCAATAGAAAGCATTTTTTAATTGGTATGGAGAAAACCCAGAATGAAATTTTGATTCAAAAATTGATTCTCTAAATGATTATTTGGCAAAAGCTAAGAAGCAATTTGACAAACTTAAGCACCAGAAGACAGACATATTTTTTAGTCAATGTTTCCTCCTTGTTTTCAAGTTGCATTCCTATATTCAGTTCTCTCTCTTCCTCATGTCAGTTGCCCATAAAAATCCTTCCCATTTGTGAACCAGGTATGCAGGCAACTATAGAATTTAAACTTTGTATCTCAGCTAAATTAAGAGTCATTATTAAATATTTACATAATAAAACAACTACTTAATACGCTGTATTTCAAAAAAGTAAAAAATATATATTACCATAAAGTTGGATAAAACCAATAACTATTTATAAAATAATCTGTAATTCTTTTGGCTTCATTCAACAGTTAACTGATGTACTAGTTTATTTTATTGCTGTTGGAACAACTTACCATAAATATAGTGGTTTTAATCAACAAAAATTTATTAACTTAAACTCCTGTATGTTAGAACCCTAATCAGGAATAAAACCAAGGTGTTGGCAGAGCTGTGTTCTTTTCTGGAGACCCTAATCAAAATTCATATCCTTACCTTTTCTAAAATCTAGATGCCACCATATTCCTTGACTCATGGCTCCTTTCTCCATCTTCAAAGACAGCTATAGTAGGTCCAGTCTTTCTCATACTATCACTTCTCTGGTTCTTTTCTTCTATAGTCACATCTTTCCCTCTGACCACAGTCAAGAAAAGTTTTCCACTTTTGAGAACTCATGTGATTTGATTGAGTTAACATGGATAATCCAGGATAGCCTCCCCATTTCATGATTCTTACTTTAATCACATCTGCAAATCTCATGCTGTGTAAGGTAACATAATTACAGGCTCCAGAAATCAGGATCTCCATCTAACTGGTATCTGGGAGGCTCACACATTTAAGAATTTTATCTGTGGTTCTAGATTCTATTCTGTATCATACAGATGTGATCAATATTGCAAATGACCCATGTACTACACTCAGACCCACCACTCTATTACTGAAATGTTAAGGCCATTTCTCATATCTTTTTAAACAGCCTCATCATGATCTACAACCAGATTTCATCTACTGGAAGAGACATCAGAGAAAAACTGCTCCTGAACCTTGTTAAAAAGAACCTAATTAGGTACTGTTGACAACAAATACAACTGTGAAATGCCACGGAGTCAATTGTTAGGTTTCTATTTCACAACCGGAGAAAGCAATTCAGAATTCCAGAAACCATTAATAGACCTCAAACTATGATTATAAGACATTCTCTAGAAGTCATCAATCAGAAGTAAACCCTGACTAAGACCTTCAAACAAGCAGATGATCTCAGGTACTGGACAGTTTCCACACCAGTATCAGAGCTGCATCGAAACCCCTGTCTAAGTCCTACTGGTTTTTCATTTGCTTGTTTATGGTAATTCTTCCTATTTTCTATAAACACCTGGTTGTAATATACCAATCCCTTTGTCTCATTTCTTTCCTCTTTATGAAAATTGTTAGGTCAGAAAATACTCATTCTAGTGCCATTTTTAGATTATTTCAAAATAGAAACCATTGTCCTCAATCTTGCTGATTCCTAGATATGCCATGCAGTTCTGAGTCCTCATAATAAAAAACTCTGGACAATTTCAATCTCATCAAATGAGATCTTAGGAAATTCTAATCAATGGTGCTTTCATGTACAAAGTGGACAATTGAATTTAAAAACAAATACTCAAGTTATGACTTTCCTAGTGTCCTTTCTTTCAAAGAAAAAGAAAAAAGAACATTGATCAGGCACTAGAAAATTCTTAATTTGTATTCAGCAACCTTCCTAGAATTATGATCCAAATATTTGCCACCTGAAAGAGTCTAATTCAAATTCAAAACTGTAACTCAGGTAACTTGGGTGTAACTTCACATCATGAATAATTCCTTTGTTTCCTGGATCTCCATATTTCTCTGTTGGATACTATTTCCTTTTTGTCCAGGGTACCTGTTATTGTTTGCTTGGATTAAAACCCCATGAAATTTAGGAATAATATTTCAAGACTTCGCTATATGCTAAGACTTTAATTCTGTTAATCCCCAAAGCTAAAAATTTTAACTTAGACACAAGGTCCAAAATGAGATTACCTTTGGTTAAATAGGCACTCTAACCGACGGAATTACTGATACATTGTCTATACAACAATCAGAACAATGTTCCCAATGGTAAGACTCATACATATAATAAAGGCTATAAGAAATGTATGAATTCTGGCAGCAATAATTAATGATATCACTTCTACCCTAGTTGGAACACAGATCATTCTCAAGACTTTGGCATGAGTAGTGATAGATAATTGCATTGCTCCGGAATCCTTATCGACTGATCTTGTGTATCTGTACCATTGCTAATTTGTTTTTTGCACTTACACCAATTAAACAGGTAAAGTAAAACCTTAAGAAAAAAAAGATATTTGGCTTTCTAAAATTAATCTCCAGAGCCTATAGAATTTGTTCTCTTGAACTTTCTTTAGAAATTATAGTTCCTGGTTCTAAAGCATCTTACAAGGACAATTACATGTTTTATTTTTATCATAGTGGGCAAAATACTGTTCTGTTGCATTCTATCCAGTGTTTTAAATGCTTCAGCCTAGTGACTGTCTCATAAGATGAGTGCCATGAAGATACAAGAAAAGGTTGAGAAGACTTTGTAATATAGTTGACTATGGAGACAATAGGATGATCTGTGAGAGGTGAAGATCTGGATTTCTAATTTTCCCTCATTTGGTCAACCGGTTAGAAGTAATGAAATGACCAAAAAGAGGAATTGAGAGTTTGAAAGTACAGACAGACAATGGGCCAGTCCATATATGATAACAGAACTCTGACCTAAAACTTCTGCAGCCACCATCCCCGGGAGCCAAACCACAGTTTCTACAGCAAATAGTCCAGGGAAACAAACTGCAACCTCTGCAGCAATTGTCCTAGAACAGTAAAATCACCTCTTTAATCACTAAGATGTGATATCTTTCCGCACCCATTATAAGGGACTCAGCTGACACTCCTGTAACAAAAGGAAACTTAACAAGAGGAAGCATACAGGATTTATTTAATCAAAGTTTACATGACATGGGAGGCTTCAGAAATGAACTCAAAGACTCAGGAAAAACTGTCTATTGTTATACTTAGGTTCGATAAGGAATTGGCAGCCATGTGGAAATGTAATTGGACAAAAGGGTATGATCTAATAGTGAAAAACTAAAGGGGAAAAGCCAGGAAGGCCTATTGGTTCAGATTCTTATTGTCCTCTTTGTGTAGCTTGTCTTCTTTTGGATATGGGGCTGAACCCCTCTGAAATGAAGGTCTTCAAGGGAGAAGGGAGAAAGGAGAGAGGGACATTTATAGATTTTACTGCTTGCTTTGGGGGTGAGGGCTTCTAGTTTCTATAATCTGCCTTGGGGAAGAGGAATTCTGCTTTCTATTCCCTGCTTCAGGAGAATGAACAGTAGGAGAAAGAGGACAGAAGGTCCAAAAGACCTTGCCTCTTAAACCTTTCCAGTTTCCTTCAGTTCAAAGTACTTAGTGTGTCATGGTACCAGACTTTGTGATATTGTGCTCTGAGCTCCAACAGAGTCACCAGTTTCTGAATTTTTTATCCCTGCTTTGAGCTCTGGAATAACCAGCGAAAGCCAAATACGTTCCCAAATTAATTACAGGTTGAATATTCTTTATCTGAAATGCTTAGAACGAGAGCCTTTTGAATTTTAAATTTTTGTTTTTGAATGTAGAATATCATCATATACATAATAAAATATCTTGAGAATAGGACCCAAGTCTAAACAAAAGACTTATTTATGATTGATATATACCTTGTACACATAGCCTGAAGGTGATTTTATAAAATATTTTAAATAATTTTATTCATGAAACAAAGTTTTGACTGCATTGAATTTTCTACTGTGGCATGATGTCAGCACTCGAAAAGTTTTGAGTTCTGAAGCATTTCAAAGAACACACTTTCAGATTAGGAATGCTCCACCAGTTTATGATATGCCCTGCCTTTATTTGGCCTGCCTCTAGCACCCCTGTACCAACCACCTCCACTAAGAGAGTTTCTGAAGCCTTCCTTTTTTTTCACAATGAAGTTCCCTCACTCTCCTGACTGTGTTGGCATCTTTCCCAAATGATGAACGCAAGTAACAAAGACTTACTCCTTTGCAACAGGGGACACTGAATATTTAACTTTTGTTTGTTCTCATTTGGGTGATCTTCCAAATCATATTTTTTACATACAAGCTTTTATCTGTTTGAAATTTTCTTCTCAAAGTGCTTCTCCCTTTAGAAGGTAATAAGATTCAGGTGGCATGAATTAGAAGCCCATTCACTTTTAACAGCTTTGTATTCACATCTTTCTTCCCTGTCAGGACTAGAAGCACAATAATTCTCAAACCCGGTTTTTCAGCACCCTGAACATGCAATTGCTATAATGTATTTTCTTTTAGTTTCTCAAGATGGGATTTACTGGAACAGTTCATTTACTTTATGTACATATAGGATATTGGTGTCATAGGACATTTTAAAACAACAAAAATGACCTGTCTTGTAAGACAATTTAGAAAAATCAAAACCTGTTTTAGGCTTATCCAATGGAAAACTGAACTGTTTTGAGCACATCCTTCTGGATTTTAATTTTCACTTTTCATTGGCTTTGGGCTATTTTGCAACGTTGTAAATAGAATGTTGTAGCAATGCAAAATAATTCTCATACATGGACATGCAAATGAATTCAATCTTGCAAAGGTTCAATTGACTGCCCCCATTGAAAAGTCATTTATATTATTAATTCTAACCCATATAAAATTGTGCTTCTTTGGCTTCACCTTTAAACTGGTAATAAGATTTGCCCTGTTTTTATCAGTAATAATGAGCTTAAAAATACTTAAGAGGTGTTTATCTTACCTCTGTATTAAAGTCATATATTTAGCTTTCTTTCTGAAAATTATCCTTTCATGTTTTTAAGTCTGTAAAATCACTGACAAAATTATAACCATTACCTGTTAACTATATTAAATGATGGTATATATTAAAAGCAATTATTTTGGCTTGTTATTCCTTATTCTTTTAGATCCTAATGTTTAAAAATAAAAATTATGAATATTTAGACATGAAGAGAAATTATTAGGTAACTGTATATAATACAATTCCACAGATTTTAAGTCTCTTCTAAAATACAATTGAAAACAAAACTCTCCAAAAAATTTCTACTTTTTATTATTACCAAGTATGGCATTCATTTTAGTTCTTCAGTGTCATCTGTACAAAAAAAGTAGAAGACGATATGCATAGCTACTTATTAATTTTGATGTGAAAAACTGTCAGCAGCCTTGTCATATTCTAAGTTTCCTTTAAAATATCCCTTTCTTACTTTTTTAAAAAAAATTTTGGTTCTGTAATCTGAAGCCACACACACAACTGCCAAAATCTCCACAATTGCTGCACTATTTCTTTCAGTTTGACAGAGTTTTTGGTTATATACCAATTAAAATAAAAATACCTCTGGGAAGAATCAAACATAATTAAGGTTGAAGCCCATGACAGAAACTTAGTAAGTCTTAGTAATTTCAGATACATCATATAACAGCTTAAAGTTTTTCCTGAATAGGGAAAAGTGGTCAAACTGGCAAAAAGGGGGCTGGAATGGGATATTTAAGGTCTTTTGATCTTTCTCATGTTTTTAGACTTTACTAAAATTTTAAATGTTAACTTCTGGCCAGCAAATTTTTTGGAGTCTGGGACCACCCATGGAACACCCCTCAGTGAGTATTTTCTCTTTGTCAGGGACACTGAGTCTTTTATGTTGTTTTATTTTGTTGTGCTGTTGTTGCCATTTTATTTTATTTCAGCCTGTCTCTCATCCTTCTGCAGATGTCTCAGTGGTCTTTCTTAGACATAATCTATCTGGTCCTGTCATTCTTCAAATGTCCCCTTAAAGTTGGCACATAGAGAACGATGGTTTCATCATTAACAGATAAAACAAACCAGCAATTGAAATAGTGGCCACAATAATAAATGGCTGCTTGATGCCTGATAAATGTGAACATAAACAGTTTATTTACATTTGCAGTCTCTGAAGTTCTAATTTAGTGTAGCCAAGGCTAAGAAAATAGGAAAAGGAAGGAGAAAAATAGCTTGGGGGAAAATAATGAGTCTTCATTTGATGGGAAGTTAAGTTGGGCCTGAATTAGTGATGTTAAGCACACTAGATAATTATGCATTAAAGGTGAATCAATAAAGTGGCAGAAAGCAAATAACATGGTAAGTGCTGGTGGGATAACAGTTATTTTTCTGGGCCATTGAAAAGCAATGCAGGTTGAGGGAAGAGATCTTTATAAATTGAAGTTTTTTTTCTTTATTTTAAAGGAAGCTCCTTTTATGTTTTTCTTTTTTCTCAAAATTGAATGATTATTTCAATTTTATACCAGGAATTAGATGAGATCACTAAGAGCTGATTCACATACAGATCTAAGATCTTCACCTTATAAAAGAATCTGAATACAGCTCCTCTTCCACTCATGGAAATTCTCCTTCACTCTAAGCATTTATTTTGTGTAAGTTCCATGTCTACAAGGGGTTATGAGGTAACTGGTAAGATAAATTAAAATGGTACTCTGTGACCAGTCCTATTCTCTTACTTAAACTTTACAATAATTCAAGAAGGTAGTTATTTTATTTTATTTTATTTTATTTTATTTTATTTTATTTATTTATTTATTTTTTCTCATTTTACAGATGTGAAAACTGAGGCAAACAAAGGCTACATATCACACATAGTCTTAAAAGTTGTAAGTAATTAAGCAAGGATTTCATCTTGGTAGAACTAATTCTAGAGCCTGTACCCTTAACCACCTGTTTATTCTCTCCTCCAAAAACACTTTTTAAAGGAATAAAGGCACAACTACTAGAATTTAGTCTGCATTGAGAGGTGGCCATTAAGGTTAAGAGTGATTCTAGTTTGCTAGCTGTAACTCAGCACTTTGGTCTCAAAATGCTGACAGGCAAAGTATGATTTTAACAGCACAGAATGTTGAGTCAGATTTCATATATGTAAAATCCAGCTCTGTTGCATCCTAGCCATGTAACTTGGAAAAAAAGTTTACTGTGTCTCTTGATGGCTCAGTATCCTCTGCTGTAAAATGGGAAAATATTGATAACCACCTAATATAGTTTGGATGTTTGTCCCACCCAAATCTCAGCCTGAAATGTAATCTCCAATACTGGAGATGAGGTATGGCGTGAGGTGTTTGGATCATGGGGGCAGATTTCTCACAAATGGCTTAGCCCATCCCCTTGGTGATAAGTAAGCTCTCTCTCTGAGTTTTCCCGAGATCTGCTCAATTTAAAAGTGTGTGCACAGCAACCAACAGAATGGGAAAAAATTTTTGTAAGCCATCCATCAGCTACTGTGCTTAAACCCCTGGCAAGAAGGGGAGCATACAGGTGAATGGGCTCAGGAGCTGGGACAAGTGCCTTTGGTCACTGGCAGGAATGAATCCTGTACCTGCCTGCAACAGTGTTTAAGGGTTGCCCAGGATCTCTGGAGTCCCAGAGGGGATGGATTATAAACTATGCGCTATTAGCTCTGCTGTTCATGGATGGCTCAAGTGTTAAACAGCTCAGTGAAGAGTCAGCATGACAGCCTTTTTGGGTTCCCATGCCCAATGTGTCCCAAATCCTTGTCCAGCATCCAGAAAAAAATCAGGTCACACAAATGGATTGAAGGGTGGTGTATGCAGAGGATTTTATTGCCAGTGAAAGTGGCTCTCAGCAGTATGGGGAACTGGAAAGGAGATGGAGAGGGAAGATAATCTTCCCCTGGAGTTTGGCCATTCCTGGTAGAACTCCTCTCTGACCTTAGTCTCTTAGATTCAGCTGCCTTTTCTTCTCTAATTGTTCAGACACTTCTCTTCTCTCCTTTGCCATGCCACTCAACTCCTCTGCCAGTGGAGTTTGAGCTTTTTATGGCGATAGGGTTTGGGGTGTGGTAGGACAGGATAGCTTTGGAAAAGGCAACATTTGGGTGGGAAAACAGGATTGTGTTTTCTCATTTAGGGCTGCAGGTCCAGGCTTGAGGGTGGAGAGCTTCCCAGGGATCCTACCCTCTTTTTCCCAGTATTTCCCTGCCTCCTGTCCATATCACTGTCATCTGCTTGGCTTCTGGAGAAGCCTCAGGAACCATGGCATAAGGTGAAGGGGGAGCAGCCATGTCACATGGCCAGAGCAGGAGCAAGAGAGAGGGAGAACATCTGGAGGAGGTGCCACATACCTTTTTAAAAATGGTTTTATTTTTTATTATACTTTAAGTTCTGGGGTACATGTACAGAATGTGCAGGTTTGTTACATAGGTATACACATGCCATGGTGGTTTGCTGCATCCATCCTGCCGTCACCTACATTAGGTATTTCTCCTAATGTTATTCCTCTCCAATTGCCCTGCCCCTGCTATCACCCCTCTAGCCCCTCCACTGTCCAACAGGCCCCTGTATGTGATGTTCCCCTCCCTGTGTCCATGTGTTCTCATTGCTCAACACTCACTGTGAGTGAGAACATGTGGTGTCTGGTTTTCTGTTCTTGTGTCAGCTGGCTGACAATGATGGTTTCTGGCTACACCCATGTCCCTGCAAAGGACATAAACTCATTCCTTTTTATGGCTGCATAGTGTTCCATGGTGTATATGTGCCACATTTTCTTTATCCAGTCTATCATTGATGGGCATTTGGGTTGGTTCCAAGTCTTTGCTATTGTAAATAGTGCTAGAACAAACACACATGTGCATTTATCTTTATAATAGAATGATTTATAACCTTTTGGATATATACTCAGTAATGAGATTGCTGGGTCAAATGGTATTTCTATTTCTAGATCCTTGAGGGATCTCCACACTGTCTTCCACAATGCTGAAATAATTTACACCTCACCAACAGTGTGAAAGCATTCCTACTTCTTTACATCCTCTCCAGCATCTGTTGTCTCCTAATTTTTTTTAATGATCACCATTCTAACTGGCATAGATGGTATTTCAATGTGGTTTTGACTTGTCTGCTTCACCTTCTTTGAGGCCTCTCCAGCCATGTAGAATTTTGAGTCAATTAAACCTCTTTCTTTTATAAATTACCCAGTCTCAGGAAGTTCTTTATAGCAGTTTAAAAACAAAATAATACAATTACTGTACAGTTTTGCATTTCTATGCCATAAATTTATATAATTGTTTTAAATTAGAAAATGATTTGAACATATATTTGTCAAAAAGAGACATATAAATGGCCCCAAAACATATGAACAAAATGGTCACCATTACTAATTATCAGAAAATGCAAATCAAAATCACAGTGAGGTATCATCTCATCATAGTTAGAATGATTATCAAGATGACAAAAAAAATTAACAAATGCTGACAAAGATGAAAGTAAACTCTTAGTCATTGTTGGTAGGAATGTGAACTAGTAAAGTCACTGCAAATGACAGTATAGAAGTCCTCAAAAGCTATAAATGAAACTATCATATGATCCAGCAATCCTATTACTGGGGATTTATCCAAAGAAAGAGAAAATCAGTACATAAAAGGAACATTTGAACCTCTATGGTTATTTTAGCATTATTCACATTAGCCAAGCTATGAAATCTACCTAGGTATCCAACAACAGCTAAATGAATGAAGAAAAAAATCTTATACATACATGGTAGAATACTATTCAGCCATGAAAAAGAATTAAATTTTGCCATTCATGGCTACACGTATGGAACTGGAGGAGTATGTTAGGTGAAATAACACAGCAAGAGAAAGATGAACAATGTTAGTTTTCACTCACGTATACAAGGTTAAAAAAATTCATCTCATAAAAGAAAAAGGTTGCTGCATAATATTCCATGGTATATATGTGCCACATTTTCCCTGTCCAGTCTATCATCGATGGGCATTTGGATTGATTCCAGGTCTTTGCTATTGTAAACAGTGCTGCAATGAACATTCGGGTGCATGAGTTTGTGTCCTTTGTAGGGACATGGATGAACCTGGAGAACATCATTCTCAGCAAACTGACACAAGAACAGAAAATGAAATACCGCATGTTCTCACTCATAGGTGGGTGTTGAACAATGAGAACACATGGACACAGGGAGGGGAGCACTAAACAATGGGGTCAATTGGGGGAAAAGGGGAGGGACAGCAGAGGGGGGTTAGGGAGAGATAGCATGGGGAGAAATGCCAGATATAGGTGAAGGGGAGGAAGGCAGATAATCACACTGCCACGTGTGTACCTATACAACTATCTTGCATGTTCTTCACATGTATCCCAAAACCTAAAATGAAATTTAAAAAAAAGAAAAAGATAAAACAAAAGATACTGGAGGGTGGAAAGAATAGAAAGGGAGGTATTTGTTAAGGCAGTCAAAATTATAGCTAGATGGTGGAAATAAGTTCTAATGTTCTATATCTCTGTAGCTTGACTACAATATCTTATATAATTTTAAATATCTAGGTGGAAGATACTACATGTTCTCCACTAAGAAATGATAAATGTTTAGAATGATGGATATGCTAATTACTGGATCTGTAAGTTCCAAAGTCAAAGATCAAAGCCAAGATCTTGTATGTTAGGCAGACCATCACTCTAACTGAGTCTTCTCATGCCAGCCTTATTTTCTCTCACTGAAATTTGGTATATAAGACACCAAATATTTTAATTATTGGTATTCTTTTTTGTTAGTTTATTTGAGACAGGCTTGCTGTTGCCCAGGCTGGATTGCAATGGCATGATCTCGGCTTATTCCAACTTCTGCCTCCCAGGTTCAAGCGAGTCTCCTGCCTCAGCCTCCTGAGTAGCTGGGATTACAGGTACATGCCACTATACCCAGCTCATTTTTGTATTTTTAATAGAGGCAGTGTTTCACTATGTTGACCAGCCTGGTCTTGAACTCTTACTTCAGGTGATTTACCCGCCTTGGCCTTCCAAAATGCTGGAATTACAGATGTGAGCCACGTGCCTGACCATAATTATTGGTAGTCTTAAATACAAACTAATCTACCCATCTGACACCAGGCTAATATCCAGAATCTACAAAGAAATGTACAAGAAAAAAAGAAACAACCCCATCAAAAAGTGGGCAAAGAATATGAACAGACACTTTTGGAAAGAAGACATTTATGCAGCCAAGAAACATGAAAGACATGTCTTACATGGTGGCAGGTGAGAAAGATTGCAGAAAAACACCACCATTTATAAAACATTAGATCTTATGAGAATTCACTCACTATCATGAGAATAGCATGGAGGAAATTACCCACATAATCCAATCACTTCCCTCCCTCGACACATGGAGATTGCAATTCAAGATGAGTGGGGACACAGAGTCAAACATATCACTGGTCAAGTCAGTACTTCTATGGTATCTATCACGCATATAATATACATTGTATTGACTAAGTAATTTCTCATCATCCACCCCCTCATTCTGCTAAATCTTCATTGTTAACATTCCACTCTCTAAGTCCAAGTGTATACTGTTTTCTGCATCCACTTATTAGTGTGATCATGTGATACTGACTTTCTATGTCTTACTTGTTTCCCTAAGTGACCTCCAGTTTTATCCATGTTGTTACAAATGACAAAATTGTATTCTTTTTTATGGCTGGATAGTATTCCATTGTGAATATATACCACATTTTCTTTATCCAATCACCCACTGGTATCAACTTAGGTTGATTGCATATTTTTGCTATTGTGAATAGTGCTGTGATAAACATGAATGCATGTATCTTTTATATACATTGATTTAACTTTCTTACTCCCACTAGTGGGGTTGTTGAATGAAATGAGATCTGCCCACTTTGGCCTCTCAAAGTGTTGGAATTACAGGCATGAGTCACCACCCATGGCTGAATCAAATGATAGTTCTATTTTTAGTTATTTGAAATATCTCCATACTGGCTGGACTAAATTACTTTCATATCAACTTTTTCCATTCTATTAGTTTAAAAAAAATTCATTTCCATCTTAATCCTCTGTTGACTCAATGATTCAACAGAGTCAATCCTCTGCTGACTCAATGATTGGTCTGAAGCATGTTGTTTAATTTCCATGTATTCAGACATTTTCTGAAGTTCTTGGTTCTAATTTCTGGTTTTATTCCACTGTGGTGTGAGAAGACACTTGACACTCTTTTGAGTTTTAAAATTTTTTAATCTTGTTTTGTGGCCTAACATGTGGTCAGTCTTTGAGAATGTTTCATGCACTAATTAAAAAAAAAAAAAAAAGAATGTATATTCTGCACTTGTTTGGTAGAAATTTCTGTAAGTATCTATTAGGTCCATTTGGTCTAAAGTTTAATTTCAGTCCAGTGTTTTTAGTTGCTTATCTCTCTAGAAGATTTACTTAATGCTGAGTGTGAGGTGTTGCAGTACCTAACTGTTACTGTCTTGGTGGCTATCAATTTCTTTCTCTCTAGGTCTAGCAATATTTTTTAAATAAATATGAGCATACCAGTATTGAGTGCATATGTATTTAGAATTGTTATATCCTCTTGCTGAAGTGACCCTTTACCATTTTAGAATGCCCCGTTTGTTTTTGTTTGTTTGCTTGTTTTACTGTCTTTGACATAAATTCTGTTTTATGTAAGTATAGCCAATCCTGCCCACTTTTGCTTTCTGATTGCATGAAATATCTTTTTCTACCCATTTACTTTCAGTCTGTGGCTTTTCAAGTTAGGAGTTTCTTATAGGTAATAGGTAGTTAAATAATATTTTTTAAATCAATTCAGTAATTCCATAGTTTTATGTGGATAATTTAATCCATTTGTGTTATGTTAATATTGTTTTGTTTCTATCATATTATTAGTTATTTTCTAGTTTTACAAATTCTTTTTCTTTTTCTTCATTTGTCATTTTAGTTTGGTGAAATTTGGTAATGATGCCATTTGATTCCTTCTCTTGTGTGAGCCCTTTAAAATACAAAACAGGATATTTTTACCCAGCCCTATCCTGCTTGGCAGGCCTTGGCTTCTGTTTTGTCATTCTAACTGTAAAAAGTTACTATATTTTTTAGAGAACATCTTAACTTTTACCTAAACCCTCAAACATCTTTTAAAAAAAACCCACAAGCAGACCAAGGAGTAAATGGATATATACAGGACTGATTGACGAGAAACCTTTCAAGCATGCCTCATCCACTTAGGAGAACTAAATAGTATTTAGACAATCACACTTTGAAAACATTATCTAAGAGGGAACATAGGAGTTCAACAGAAAACAAACAAGGAACATCAGAGTCTAGAAAGGAGAAGAAAAACAGGGAGCTGTTTGGCCAGAACTGGCTGGGAACTGGGAGTGACTCCTAAATGTGACAGAGTGAGAGAGTCACTGAGGAATTAAATTATTCAGGCAACATGAGGGCATCTTGACTCCCAAACCCCTGAATCTAACTTAAAGAGTGGCCAGGAGACTGTGAGAAGAAACTGCTTACAGAGGGAACATATCCTGGGTTTGACACACTTTATGAGATCTAAGGTGACTACAGTAAGATTCCATTCTTGATTCTTGGTCTTAACAGATAAGCAAATGCTGAAGGAATTTGTCAACACTAGAGCAGCTCTGTAAGAAATGATTAAGAGAATAATGAACTTGGTAGCAAAAGAATTACATACTTTAGGCAGATTGAAAATAATTTCTAAGGTAAGTTTGGATCTGCAATAAAAATGGGAAATGGGAAAAGCAAAATGCCTATTAATTTTACAAGTCATTAATGGTAAAATGTGAGTTTATATAGATATATGTTTGTTTGTGTGTGTGTGTGTGTGTGTGTGTGTAAACTCCATGACAATAAGTGAATATAATTCGGAAGGAGAGTAAATTAATCTGAAGTATTTTAATTTGTGTGTGTGTGTGTATGTGTGTCTGGCTAGGAAAAGGTAAAAGTATGTACTGACTTTTGATGAGACCCAGATGAGTTTTATAATCTTGTGGCTAGTAAAATTTGTTTTATAAGAACTAATGTGTTTTATAATCATTTGGGTTTCTGTACATTGCCCCCTCCCCTAAAACTTTTTCCTTTTTTATTGAAATAGTATACTCCCATTTTTTCTTTACAATGACACTCAGAGCTTAATTATTTGGTTAACATAACTCTGACATTCACAATTTGATATGATACATTTCTTTTTGATAATCACTGAAATATATACATTCATTTTTCATTGGTATATTCCAGCTGCCTTTGAGACTAAAAGATCATGAGTTAATTGGCCAAGATTACATGAATAATCAACTGCAGATGCTGGATGAAAATTCTGAACTCTTTCTTGGTTCATACTATCACATATTTCTCATGATATTACATTGTAAATATTACGTTTTTATTATGTTGTCTACAAAGAATCTAAACTTTTGTTATCTTTTGTTTCCCTAAACTATTATTGCAATTCCCAATGTCACATTCATTAGCTTTTCTTTGTTTTATTTAATTTTTCTAATTCCTTATATTAATATAGGACCTTTTAAAGGTAAAAAGTGAATGCCCCAATTAGAGCCAACCACTGTGATTAAAATATGTTAGTGTGTACATATTTGCCACCATTTTTTTGTTTCTGTGTGTGTATGTGGGTGAAGAAAAAAGTTACAAATAATAAATATAAAAGTTTCATGTTTTTAGTGATAATTTTTAAATATTATGTTGTGAAAGGAAATAATGTTATCTATTAAATATAAAAGTTGTTAGTTACCCACCCACATAATAAAAGGTCATAGAACTATTTCTAAAAATATTAAAGTTATAGATATATTACTTCAAGCTAACTTTTTTTCTGAAAGGAATCAAAGAAAATTCTAGATTTAGAACTCAATGAAGATATATTATGATTTAAATTAGTTTAGTTTGATAGCACAGTTCATGACTTAAGAGAGTCATAGAACTAGATGGTATGCAGATTTTATAGTTTACCTATCAGTTAAGATTTTTAAAGGAAAAATAGTTTTAAAAGGGCAGTTTTTTTAGTTAATCTCAAAGAATGTCTTCTGGAAGGATGAAATCAATATGAAGATCTTGAATGGTTGATGAATTATTTTTGAATGTTGGCTTAAGAGTTAGACTACTGAAAAACAATCAGCAAACAGGATGGAGAGGAAAAGGCACTATCAGTACTGATAAAATGAATGCTAACTGACATTCTTTAGGAATTATTTAAGTTTATATCAGACTATTTGTATTTGATCTAGATTCTTCACTCACCTTCAATGGGTGAGGTATTCTGTCATACTTTCATAACTTGTCCCTGATTTTGATGGTAAACTAGAATATTTTTTTCTTTGAATATTCTTTATTATAATTATTATTTCACAAATTTTATTTTGGAGTCCAATAAGGCATTACTTGCCATTTCAGGTTGTTTTCTGCTGATACAACAGAATAACTGAGGCTAGGTAATTTATTAAAAATAAAGAAATTTATTTAGTTCATGGTTCTGGTGGCAGGAAAGTCCAAGAGCATAGCAACAGCATCTGATGAGGGCCTTCATGTTGCCTCATACCACAGCAGAAGGTGGAAAAACAAGAGAACACCGGTGATAGTGAGAGAAATGAGGAAGAACTTATCTTTTATCAGAAAATTACTTCTATGATAACTAACCAAATCTTTTAATAATGGCATTAATCCATTCATAAGGGCATAGCACCAATGACCCAGTCACCATTAAAAGGTCTTATCCCTTAAAACTATTATTTTGGGGATTAAGCTTCCAAGACACATTCAAACTTTAGAAGCTACTCTCCTTGTCTTCCACCTTTAATGAATATATATGCCACTGCCAGTTCTATTTTAGGTGGCTTCAAATTCCAGATAATCTTGTTGTACTCTCACAGGTGAACCAGGTTCTTCAATCAACTCACTAATATAGTAGGATTGATATCAGTATTAATGATCACATTTGTCAATTCCCAACTCTGGGGAATTAAAATATTTTTTCTTTCTTGATCCTCCAGTCTCGCAAATGTGAAAAGTGATGACAAAGAATATTTGGAAAGATTTGTTGGGTTTAAACAACTATTACCACTATTGGAAACATTATTTAAAAAAGTATCCAGACTAATACATTGCACTCTTAATTTCTACCAATAATAACATGAACATATTGTGACCATCCCTCCTATGTTATCCTATTTATCATCAAATTAATAATGTGAGTCACTGTATATTTATTAAAATTAATCATAGGTTGCAATAATATATAGATTTCCTGCCAAATTTTTAATAAGAAATTAATAATCTGTGCTCTCTTTACTAAGTAAATTAGGCTGAAAATTTCCATTTGATCAAAAGGGCACTTGCTTCAACATTAATTGATTTGTTAAATTTACATTTTTTTTGACCCAAGGAAAATGCTTTGACATGTGTTGCATCAGATATAATATATAGTAAATATATTTGTAAACTTTCATACGGATATAGCATGTTAAATGATGTTAAGATTATTAATTAAATTAGGATTCTAATATTGTCTCATAATTTGAAAGGTGATTTTGCATGTAAACGTTGCTTATTTGTGTTTCTGTGTGTCTCTGTGGCTGTATGTGTGCATTCTATTCCCTTGAACAATGCTAACTGTGGGTAAAATTGTGAACATGGCACATTGTATCTCCAGGACTCTCCTCAGACTTTACCAAAGACTTATTTTCTCTTTTGTTGTCTGAAAATATTCTGATAACTATCAGAGTGACAGTCATTCACAAGATTCTTTTCTCCAGGGAATTCTAACTTTCACTTTCATTCTTGTTTATTCAATGAAAATCCTGGCAAAGAAATATCATTGCTTTTGTTGAGAAGTGTTTTAGAGATGAGAAGAGGCATAAAAGATGAAAAGGAAAAAAGAGTGAGGTGAGGAGGATAGAGGAGATAAAGGAAATAACAAAAGAAAGGAGACTTTCTCATGAAGCTCAGTGGAGAAGACCTGGAAAGAAAGAAACCAGAAATCAAAGCAGCACTTGGAAACTTGATCCAGGAAGCAAAATTACATTCGGTGAGGTTCAAGTTCCTGTAGAAGCATAAATATTATCTTTTGTTCATAAAAAAAAGAAAAAAGAAAAAGTAGAAAAAATAAATATATTTGAAAGTTTTTTTTTTTTTTTCAAAATAATTGTAGAAACTTGTAACTTGTTTATTTAATTAGTGTATGGTATGGTCTGATTGTTTTTGTCCTTCTAAAATTAATATGCTTAAATTCTCACCCATGAGGTAGTGGTATTAGAAAATGGGAATTTTGTGGACTTTTGTCAGAGCCCTCATGAATAGGATTGGTGCCCTTGTAAAATAGATCATCAATAGCTAGTTAGTTCCTTCCAAGACATGAAGAAATAGTAAGGAAGCACAATCTATGAACAAGTATTGAGTCCTCAGCAGACACTGGATCTGTCAGCACCTTGAACTTAAGACTTTCCAGTTTTCAGAAGTACGTGAAATAAACTTCTGTTGTTTATACGCCAGTCTGTGCTACCTCGTTATGGTACCCAAATGGACTACGACAGTGTAAGACACTGAAAGAATAGGAATTTTAAGCAATTATATATCATGTTTATTCTTTATATATTCTGAATTCATTCAATCAATATAAAATAAATGTAATACCTAAATGTTATTTAATGTAATTTTGCAGAAGATAAGGTATATAATTTATATTTTGAATGAAGATTTTATTTTCTTAAACAGTTTGTGATTTATAAAATAATTGAACAGAAAGTACAAAGTTCCCATGTGCTCCCTCACTTTAATTCTTTCTCATTTACCCCATTATTAACATTTTGCATTAGTATGGAATATTTGTTATAACTAGTGAGCCAATATTAATACATTATTATTAACTAAGTCCCAGTTTATTTATTAACTAGTTCATATATCAGGATTTATTCTTTGTGCTGTGTGTTCTATAGGTTTTAAATGTATAATGATATATGTCAACCATTACAGTATTACACATAATAGGTATGCCCTAAAACTCTTTCATGCCTTATCCTCAAAACTCCTCTATTCATCCCTTATTTACTTCCTTATTCATTCCTTTAAACTCCATTATTTATCTGCCCTAAAACTCCCCTTATTCATCTCTCCCTCTCTTTTCTCCTCCCCTGGCAACCACTGATCTTTTTACTGTCTCCATAGTATTACCTTTTTAAGAGTGTCATGTGATTGAAATCATACAGTATATAGTCTTTCCAGACTGACAGTTTTTACTTATCAATATACATTTAAGTTTCCTCTATATTTTTGTGGTTTGCTGGCTCATTCATTTTTAGTACTGAAGAATATTCTACTGTATAAATGTATCACAGTTTGTCCATCATCTATTGAAGGACATTCTATTAGTTTATTAGGGCTGCCATAACAAAATACTAGGTTGGGTGGCTCAGGCAGTAGAAATGTATCTTCTCTCAGTTCTGGAGGTTTTGTTTCTTTCCTCTCTTCTTAGTTTATAGAAGGGTGCATTCTTGCTGTGACCTCCATGGTGTATGTGTGTGGGCACATCTCTAGCATCTCTTAGTTTGACCAAATTTCTTCTTTTAAGGACATCAACTATATTAGATTAGGGGCTACCCTAAGGATCTCCTTTCAACTTAATCACCTCTCCAAATATCTATGTGCAAATACAGCTACATTCTAATGTTCTGGACTTAAGGGCTTCAACATACAAATTTGTGGGGAACATAATTCAGTCCAGAATAAATATCTTACATGCTTTCAAGTTTTGACATTTATGAATAAAGATGCCATAAATACTTGTTTTCAAGTTTCTATGTGGACATAGTTTTTATTTCATTTGGATAAATATCCAGGAACACAATTGCTGGATCATAGGATAGGTAAATATTTAGTTTTGTGAAAAACTCCCAAACTATTTTCCAAAATGGCTGTGTCATTCCTACATTTCCCCCAGGAATAAATGGGAGTTCTTGTTGATTAGCATCCTTGCCAGAATTTTATGTTGTTCATTTTAATATTTTTGCTATTCTTACAGATGTGTAGGGATATCTTATTGTATTGTTTGGAACTATCAGATGGCATATGACATTTAGCATATTTTTATATGCTTATATTCTATCTGGATGTCTTCTCTGGTATGGTATCTGCTCAGATCCTTCACCCGTTGTTTAGTTGGCTTATATATTTTTCTATCGTTAAGATATGAGTTGTTTATATATTTTTGATACCAGTCCTTTATCAGATATATGTTTTGCAAATATTTTCTTCCTGTCTTTAGCTTGTCTTTTTATTATCTCAATATAAATTTTTTTTTTCTGACATTTTAATTAGTTCTCATTTGTAGATGTGCATAGACTGGCATTTGGCACCAAAGGCTCTTAGATTAATGAAATATAATAAAACAATATTTCTAGTTATTGAAAAAACCTCAAATAATTTAATGCTATAATAAACTGCTTAGAAAATATACAGACTATATACTTCATTGTCAGAAATAATCTTAATTCTAACCTAAACTTTTACCTAAAGATTTTATTCAGTCATGTGTTCTGTAGAGTATTAAGAGCCGAAGCTAAGTGAACAGAGACTCAATTGTTCTTGTGGACAGTATACTGAGAGATAAACTAGTTGTTACATAGTTTTCTGTCTGCTGCAGTTTTTGTACAAATGAATATGTAGAGGACACAGCTATCTATTAACAGACTGTGCCTATAAATATGTGCTCATCTTTTAAGCAACAGAGTTTATTCCAAGCTGTCCTGTGAATACTGACATTTACATAAAACATACCCCAACAAATTTATGTAATATTTACTTTGTCTAACACATTTTAAAATAATTTTAGATTCATAGAAACTTGCAAAGAACTACAGAGAGTTTCCATATGACCTTCACTAAGTTATCCTTATTGATCACATCTTACATTAATTACAGCACAATATTAAAATCAGGACATTGTCTAGCTCTGTGTCATTGTATTATATGTCATTGTCTAGTTTGGAGTTATTTTATTATATGTGGAGAATGATGAAACAATAATGACATTCAAAGTAAGGAACTAGTCTACCTCACAAAAATCTTCCTCATGCTATCACTTTATAGTGACACCCACTCTAATCTTTTTCATCATCCCTCTATCCTGGCTATCACTAACCCGTTCCTCATTTTCATAATTTTGCTATTTTGAGAATGTGACATAAACAGAATCACATAACATGAAAATTTTTGAGATTAGTACTATTTTTACTCAAAAGAAGATTTCTTATGTTTATACAAGTTCTTAAATTACCAACAGTTTTTTCCATTCTATTGCTATTATTACATAATAAGGATGTACCACAGTTGATTTAAATATTCACCTATTGCTGGATGTTTTGGTAAAATAATACACTCTTTAATTTCAATTATTTTAAATTTGTTAAAATTTATTTTGTGGTCTTTGATATAGTGTATATTGGTGAATGTTTAATGGAACTTGGAAAGAATATGTACATCATTGTAGTTGGGTGGAGTGTTTTTAAAATGTAGAATAGATCCTGTGGTTGATTATCGGATTGAGTTGTGTATTCTTGCTAGTTTTCTGTCTAGTTCCATCAATAGGTGAGAGAGATGTTTACATTTTCAAAAATGTTTGTAAATTTTTGCATTTTTTTTCAGTTCCCTTAGTATGTTTCATATAACTGGCGGTTCTATTACTTGGTAGATATGTTTAAGACTACTGTATGTTCTTGTTTAATTGAAGTTAGGGTTCAGAGTGCTAGTATGTTGAACAATATAGGAGACTTCAGTAATTCAAGGGGTCCAGAACAAGATGCCTGCTTCTAGAAGAAAATAGCTGGAATTTTACACATCAATCAAATTTCACAGATTTCTAATTAAGAAGTATAAAATACTAATTATTTCCCTGCAACTTAAAAGTCTAAGAATATTTGTGAGACAGACTTGAAGTTTGATCCTGCAAATTTCCTACTTACATCATTTATGTACACAGATTTGGGAACAAATGAGTAAAACAGCCAAGTTCTGAAAATCATATAGAGACATAAAAGAAAATTTAGAAGACTTCATATCCCATGAGCTATCAACCTTTAGTGAGTTCCTCCTCCCTTTGTCTATGAAGTTATTCATCACTAACTGGTAAAGATGCAGAAATTATAATCAGAGCCTTTATACCTTAAGGGGCAAATTTTCTCCATGTCTTGCCCTCAGTCAGCATCCCAATGTAAAACTAGAATCAGATTCCAGCATTTCCAGCTTTGTACAGGATGACCGTACAATGGCAAATCTAGAAAGAGAAGCTTTACAAAAAAGAGAACGACTTTGCTGTTTTAAGTTTGGGAAACAATGTAGGAAATAATTTTGAGACACTGACTATAGGGAGCAGTTTAATGTCTTCACACTGCTGAATATATCAGAGATGCTGAAGTCCATGGGCTTCAGATAAATGAATAAAGTGATTTTTATAATTTCTTGATTAGCAAACAGAAATATGGATTCAACACAAAACCCTAGAGCGAATTTATAATTTATAATCCATCATACTGTCCCATACAATGTATCCTATTATAGGGATACTCTTGTCAATAAATTCTTATATGGCAAATAAATTCTCAGCATGTTTGAAAAGCATCTCGATGTTTCTTATTAGAACAATGTGGGTTCTTTGTTACATTGTATATAAATTCTACCATGTCTAAAGAGACCTCTCAATAACAGAGACTAAGTGGGAGCATATAAGAAGCAAAGTCATTATGGTTAGTATCATTGGAGGAGTGTGAGAGTAATGATCAGAATTATCTATTAGGTAGATATTTTTGAAGGTTATTAATTGATTATTTGGGGTTACTAGGAACACAATAGGAGGGAAGCCCACTAGGTGCTTTTTTAAAATTTTTATGCTGCAAAATATAGAGTCACAGCTTCCAACTTGTTTCTTAAACCCGAATCTGCACACAAACTAAAAGTTCCTTGAAAAAAGAGGAGTTCATATACTCTTGTAAAAAAGGCAATCTAACACCAGCACAGATTACACTCTAAGTCTTTTTCCTCCATTTCCCACAATCCCTCGACTAACAGAATATGAGAAAATGTTTAATCACCAAAAATGTCAAGATTTTAGAGCCCTGGATCTAAGAACACTTGTTCCTAAGATCAACTAAATTGATTCTTTAATTTTATGGATAAGAACTTATAGAAATGACTAAATGTGAACAACTGGAGTGTTATTGCTCCTAAAATAGTAAATCCCAAAGTGTCTCATATGCCTTTGGAAGTTTCAGCAGTAAGTGCAACTGTTAAGACTTGTAAGATGTAGGGTAGATAATTACTGTACATCCTTATTACAGCTCCACCTGTCCAAATTAAAAATAAAATACCTGTGACACTGAAGAATAACAATGAATTACACGATAAACACCAGTTGCACAAATGAATTTCTCACTAGAGAAAATTTTCATTGCCCCTGGTACCTAGTGACAAACATTTTGTCATTAGTCTGATAAACAGAAAACAGAGGGAGCAGTTAACATGAACAAGACAAGTATATAATATTTCAGTCTTACGAACATGTTCCAGTGTTCCTCATACTGCACACAAAGAGATGAAAAACAATGGGCCACTGTGTCAATTGGGGTAATTGATTTTGACTGTTACGAAAATATAGGTACTTCAACCCAATTCTGCCAGGGAGAAGTTACAAATAGAACTCAGGGGAACTATTGAAGCACCCTCTATTAGTACATGGGCTAGTAGCAAAAGTTAATTGAAGAATAATAGACAAAAGTAATCCATACTGTTACTAATCAGGATAGTGGAATAGTGGACTTTTTTTTTTTTTTTTTTTGAGACGGAGTTTCGCTCTCGTTACCCAGGCTGGAGTGCAATGGCGCGATCTCGGCTCACCGCAACCTCCACCTCCTGGGTTCAGGCAATTCTCCTGCCTCAGCCTCCTGAGTAGCTGGGATTACAGGCATGTGCCACCGTGCCCAGCTAATTTTTTGTATCTTTAGTAGAGACAGGGTTTCACCATGTTGACCAGGATGGTCTCGATATCTTGACCTCGTGATCCACCCGCCTCGGCCTCCCAAAGTGCTGGGATTACAGGCTTGAGCCACCGCGCCCGGACATCTTTAGAAGGAGCAACGACTTGAAAAAAAGTCAAGACTTCTAGAGAGCTGGTAAGTGGCTATTATTTTGTGGGGTTTTTTTTTGTGTGTATCTTTTTACATTTTTCCATGTTTATTTTAGGTTCAAGGGATATATACACAGGTTTGTTACATGGCAAATTTGCATGTCATGGGTGTTGTTCGGTTGTATTAGTCCATTTTCATTCTGCTGATAAAGGCATACCTGAGGCTTAGCAATTTACAAAAGAAAGAGGTGGAATGGACTTAAGAGTTCCAAGTGGCTGGGAAAGCCTCGCAATCGTGGAAGAAGGCAAGGAGCAACAAGTCTCGTGTTACATGGATGACAGCAGGCTAAGAGAGCTTAGGTAGGGAAACTCCCCTTATACAACCATCATTTCTTGTGAGACTTATTCATAGCATGAGACTAGCATGAGAAAGACCTGCCCCCATGATTTAATTATCTCCCACTGGCTCCCTCCCACTACATGTGAGAATTAAAGATGAGATTTGGGTGGAGACACAGCCAAACCATATCATTAGTGCACAGATTATTTCATAACCTAGGTAATTTGTCTAGTATGCAATAAGCATGTTTTTGATTCTATTTTTCTCTGCTTCTGATCAGCTGAGTTGCAAGCTAAAGGCAAAAAGAGTCATTGGAAATACGAGCAGCAGTATTGAGATTAATTTCAGAAATGAAGCAGTGTCCATTGTTATTTTTCCTATTTTGCATTCGCATGGTTATTTCTTCATAAAGATTTTGTTTTGCTTTCCTATTATCCTTTCGATATTTTTGTAAAGCATTGTGTTGTTGGTTAAATTGATCTGTTAGTTAATATTTTGTGGAATATCAGGAAGATTATGATAGATGAGTATGTCTTACCCCAAAATGCTGGACATACAAGTTGAGTAGAACAACAGATAGGAATTTGATTTATTCCCTTTGAGAACATGCTGAGTGTGGTTTTGTTGTTGTTGTTGTTGTTGTTTGTTGGTTGGTTATAAGAGAGAGGGTTACCATATGCAAGGAAGGAGTAGTTTTATGTAAGTAGGGAAGACAAGTATTTCTAGATGATGAGCAGGTAAAGGAATTTATTAATAGTTATCTGTGGCAGGGCATGGTGGCTTACACCTGTAATCCCCGCACTTTGGGAGGCTGAGGCAGGTGGATCACCTGAGATCAGAAGTTTGAGACCAGGCTGGCCAACATGGCGAAACCCCATCTCTACTAAAAATAAAAATATATTAGCCGGGGAGGGGGTGGTCGCCTGTAATACTGGCTACATGGGAGGCTGAAGTAGGAGAATCGCTTGAATCTGGGAAGTGGAAGTGCATTGAGCCAACATCACACTATTGCACTCCAACCTGGACAACAAGAGCAAATCTCCATCTCAAAAAAAAAAAAAAAATTGCCATTTTTACGGATTAACTTAATGGTTCTTCCTATTTAAGAATAATCCTCAATAATGTTTGGTATAGGTGGGAAAAAGGGTCCAACCACTGACTTGTAAAGCTATAGAAAAGTGATCATCTCTCTTTAATGCTTAGCAAAAATGGGAGAAGACGTGATTAGGTCATGGGCAGTTTAATATTTCTACCACAAGACTCTAAATCTGGGATTTGTAACACAAAGCCTAAGTACAGATTAGACTTCAAACTGGATAAATGCCAAGATAGAGAAGTGTCTGGTATATTGCCAGCAGTGGTAATATGTGGCATGATATTTCGCAGTGGTTTTTTCCTTTGTTTTTGTCCTTCCAAAATTTGTTGTGGATACTGTTTTCAAAGTTTGCTATTGCAAGTGCTAGTTGTGTCTATAGTTATGTCTATGAATATCTTACATCTTTCCAATGTATTTTTTATTGCCTAAAATAAGTAGAATTAGTTTCAGAGGCTTATAACAAAAACTCTGACCATAACCATGCATTATCTAAATTGATTATTATAATGAACTTGGGAGGCCTATATTGTTATTCACAATTTACAGAACAATAACTGACTCTTTAGAGGAGTTTAAATAACTTACCCAAGGTTATCATCTTTTTAAGTATCAGACAAAGAATTTTAATATTTGTCTTTCTAATTCCAATTCCCTATTTTAACCATTATGTCAGACCATTCATAGAAGGAAAACAGCCTGCCTAGTTCTTTTTCCAGGACACTCAGAAACCAGGGAGGATGTCAAGTGACTATGCTTCTTAAAAGTCTGAAATCCAATGTATAACTTCAAGTTACAATGCTATATCATCATCAATGCTTTCTGCATTGAGCTAGGAACTCAAATACTGCATGAGAATTTTCAAAAAAATTGCTTCTACCTCCTAATGCTGCCTTTTCTTCCTCATTCCAAATTAATTTTACAAATACTAGTTACGAGCATAAAGTATTTTAAGACTCTCAGAAATAAACTGCACACATGATCAAATCAAGCCAGAATTGCCAGTTTCTAGGTTATTGCTTCCATTTTAATGTTCTTTGAAATAGCTATTCTGACTTTAATGCATGTGCTAAGATACTTCTTTATTGTTTAATAATACCATTTAACTATTATATGCCAAATTCTATGCTAAGTCCTAAAAGTATAAAGGCAAATACCACATTGTGCCTCTCTTTAAGAGCTTAAAGAATTTTAAGAAGGAGAGGTCTACAAACATGTAATTCTTTGTAATATTCTAAAGTCCAATAATGTTGCACACTTACAAAGTGTGCAATGAAAATAAAGAGAAATAACGCTTATCACAGCAACAGGAAAGAATGAGATTCAGGGAAGATTTTCTAGAAGAGTTGACATTGGAGGTAAATATTAAAGGATGAAGAAGTAATTTTCCAGGCAAAAAAGATAAGAGTGTAAGGAGCGTGGGCTATAAGATAGTGCAGGCTCCAAAAAATACAGAAGCATGAATTGCACTGGGCTGCTCTAACCAGTCTGGCATTATCATGTAGCGTTTGAGACAAAAATGGCAAGCAATGATTCTGGAGAGTCAGAAAGGGCCAACGGATGGATAACTTTGTAAACCATGCTATAAATTTTATTGAAAGGGAAAGGGTTATCATGCATAAATTCAAGGAAAAAATACATTATAAAATTAGTAGAATTTGCTAATGGGTTAACTACTGTGGTGAGGCAAGGGAAGAGGATTAAGTTAAATTTTGGTTTCCTTTCTTAATCAATTAAGAAATATAGAAAGAGAAGAGTTAGTGTGGTTGAGGCCAGGTAATATTGTTTTTAGTTTTTAAAATGCTGGAGATGTTAATTAAACATTTATGTGTGTAAATATATGAAGCTCAAGAGAGGACATATCTGAAGCTAGGCTAGATATTGCTAGAAACATAGATGTTGATATACATCCAGGTCAAGTGAGTCAGGAAGAAGGAGCTCATATAAAAACTTCACAAAGAAAGATGGCTACTCATTCACAGGAAAATACTCCTTTTGCTTTGAGTTACATACCTTGTTCTCATCTTCCCCCAATTTTATCTCTCTCTGAAGATTTCGCTAAAGTATTACAATAAGCTAAAAATAACTACCCTCCATGGACTCATGCTTGGGTGAAGTGAAACTTGAAGAGTATAATGAGAATTTTTCAGCCCTAATGAATCATATTAGTTAATCTGGAACTAAACAAATAGACACAAGAAGTGAGAAATATTTGAACCAATGGCATGCTAGAGCCAGCTGGTATTGCCTTTTTTTTTTTAACAGCTCTTATTTTGGTGACATTACATTAGTAACTTGAAATTAATCATGATGGGAGTATTTGTACTACAAAAATTGGCTACTATGGTTTGACTGTTTTTGCCCTTCCAAAACTCATGAGTTGAAAGCTTAATTACCACTGCAACCATATTGGGAAGAAGAGCTGAATAGAACGTGTTTATGTCATGAAGACTCTGCACTCATTAATGGAATAATACTACAATGAAAGGGCTTTCATCTTTCAGGAGTGGTTTCCTTCCCTTCAACTTTTCTGTCATGTGAGAAATAGTGTGTCTACCCTCTAGAGAATGAAGCCATCAATATGCCATCTTGGAAGTAGAGACTGGACCCTCACCAGTTACTGAATCTACTGGCATTTTGATCTTGGACTTCCCAAACTCCAAAATTCGTAAGATGTTGAAATTTCTGTTTTTTATAAATTACCCAGTCTCGGGTACTCTGTTTTGGCAAAACAAAACAGACTAATATATTGGCAAGTGCTATAAATCAGTACTTGATTATTTCTTCCCCCAAAGATTTGATTGATAAATATTTACCAGCACACTACTGACTCATCCATATAGATAAACGCTCCTTTCTCAATGAATATCTTCAAAAGCAGTCATGGAAAGAGCAAGAGAAGACACTCAAAACAACTCTAGAAAGTCCACAGTCACCATATTAGAAAATACAAAGAACTATAGCAAGAATGAGAAGTGGGTTTCAGGTTGGGTGAGGTTACAGATTCACTGTCTTAAACAGAGAAATCTCCTAATGTCTTTATGTCTGAGTTCTATTACCTGTCAAGAGGAAATAATGACTTAACACAAAAGAATACATGTTAAAAGTTAAGTGATTATTTAAAGAAGTTTGACATGCTATGCAAGTGAGCTATTATTAGTAACTCAAGGATTTCAACATCAAAAAAGTATATTCAGACTTCAAAGGCATCACTAAGTTTTGCCTTCAGCACCATCTTACTTCACCTGAATTCTCTAAACTGCAGTGGCCTACAGAGAGAGAGACATATGGCTTTCTGTGCACTGGAATTGTAGCATCATTAATCCTTTTGTTTATCCACATGTGTTAGGTATCTCTACATTGGGGTTTGCCGTCTGTTTTGCTGTTAACAATGGGAAATACAGATATTTTTGCTTGGGACAGCTAGAAATCTAGCCGCAATTGTTTTAAACAGCGGGAGAGCATGACATTGATAATTTTATAATTAAATTAAATTATGTTTTACTATGTAAATTAGAAAGTGCTTTCATGATGAGTTTTATTTCTAATTCAGTCCTGGAGAGGAGTTGACACTGCACAGTGAATTGGGGGCCAAATCAGCACTACAACCTGGGTCTCCTGGATTTCAGTGCATGGTGTTTTCGAGAAAACATGCTACTCTCTCTTTATGTAAAACGAAAAGTTTTAAAGCAAAATTACAATTGTTTATAGTCAGAATGGTTCAGTCCTCTTTCATTCCTCATCAAAGGCAATATGCCCTTTAGGTTCAGTTTGAGTCTCACTTTTTGCATGCAGTTAATCCAATGACTTAGCACCCAATGATCCCTTCCATTTCTATGGAAATATGGCACAATTTGCGGCACATATGTGAGTGAATCTCCCTAAGAAATATGCAGATTCCTTGATAACAAAGAAAATATCTTTTTATCTTTCTGTATCTCTCACACTATGTGGCATAAAGTAGACCTAGAATAATTTCTATGTGAATACCAGCTAATAGATGAAAGCAAATGTGTGTCAAAAAATCCATACTCACAGAGAACACATGTTCCAGGTACATTTGGACAAATAGACTATGGAATTCAAAAACATATGTGGCCCACTCAATATACACATGATGAGATGATGTATTTATAAAAGTTTTTTTTTTAGACTTAATTTATGTGTACTATATTTGAAGCCAATAGTTTCTTAGAAGTTTCCCCCTATCCACCTGATGGATATCTAATTAGTATGCTTTAAATTTACAAAGCATGAATTAATTGCTGAGAGCATTTCTATGAAGAAATGGTATTAAAACATCTCCCCGAAATAGTAAGATTTGAATTATAAAGATGCTCAGCTAGCCCCTTGCCTCTTTGTCTTGACAGAGGAATATTGTACATTATTTTGTTATGAATTCATTTTAGTTAAATATTTTAAAAAATAATAATGAGGTGGGAAAACAAAAGCTTTTAAACATAGCAACTCCAATGGCATTTTTTTCCCTGCTGTGACTCAACTGCATTACCCAGTCTGACAAATATACCACATGACTGCATAATGGTTTTGAGAATAGAGTTGCTGCTCTCCTATGCCTGGGAACTGAGTCACTGCCTTACACTGCATAAAGCAGTCAGTTGTCACGAGAATGTTTCTGTGTTCCTAGCTAGCATTGTAATCTAGTCATATCTGAATTTATGTATTAGAAATACAATGTCATGGTCTTTCAGCATGCCTCCATTAATGTTTCGATTCTCCATTATTTATCCATTTAGTCATCATTCATCAAATAATTCAGTGTCTCTTGCGGGCATTTAATGTACCAAGGATACTTTTGTAAATGTGACATTCCTCACATGGAACAAATCTAGGCAGACAGATACTAAAGACTCCAGGGAGACATTAAAGACCCCATTGAATGCTGGGTAGAGAAAATCTGAGTAGGAGTTAGCTGAGAGCAGAATGGTAAGAAAGGATTAGCCAAAACCTGAAATCCTAAAGGTTTCTCCCTCTTTTTGAATTAACTGATAACAGATTATATTTCAAGATATTTAATCAAGAGTAAAAGCTGCCATGTAGCACAACTCAACATACTCTCTACCACGGGTACCACTGCAAATCACCTCAATTGTTGAATTAATCTAATCATATCAAATGCCTAAGTAAAATCTTATAGATATGTGTTGATAACTGGTCTGCTACTTCCTCGTGTATCTCAAGGCCTTGGAATATACTCATTCTCCAAAGCTGAAAAAGACATTTCTCTGCTTAAAATCAGCCAGAGGCTTCTAATGTGATGTGGAGAAAGAACTGAAATTCTGAGTCCAGCTATCTTTTTCTCCTGTCTAACTCTGCTCCAGTCATGCACAGCTTCTTGGTAAGGCCACTTTCCTATCAGAAACCTGGGTGCTTTTCCTACACAGCCTGGAATACACATCAGACTGATATCTACATGATTTATAGTCTAACATATTTCAGGTGTCTCCTCAAATCTCACCCCGATGTGACAGTTTTCTCACTATCATACTTAAAATAGTCTTTCTCTCTCGTCAATCACTTTTTTCTTCTGCTTTATTTTTCTCTATAACACTAATACCATCTGACATGCCATTTACTTTACTCATTTATCTAATTATTTTGTACTCCTCCTTCCCTCTGGCATTTGCTATATTCGTGCAGGCAATATTTTGTGTTGTTTCATCACTGAATTTCCATTTCCTAGGATGGTGCTTGTCAACACAGAGATGTTGAGTAAATGAACAGATAAATAAGTAATAGTAATAACAACTTACTTCTAGGTTCCTCTTAACTGTAAATATGTGTATTATATACACACATACAAAGGTTTACATTTCGTTTTTAATACTCTAACTTGCTGTTATAGGAAATCAGGGACTTGATGACATAATAAAATTTCTTCTCATTTGAAAGGAAGAACCATTATTTTAAAGTAGGTGATTCTCACAGATGATGGTCCTGAGTAATTCATTAAACTGTGCTTCTGCTTTAAAAGGAACATGGATATTTAAAAGTAAAAGATCATATTGAACAATGTGTTGCCCTCAGCACATAGAATAAAAATTATTAGTTTAGTTTCTATTCCACAGACTTTGAGGAAAAAAAAAAAAAAGCTCACCTAAAGAGAAAATAGAGAAAAACTACCAGTATTAATGTACTATTATAAGTCTCTATTACAAAGACAGGTTTATAGGAAATAAAAAAGCACATAAAGCATGCCACACTCTCATTACTTAAAATAAAACTGTATGGAAGAATTTGCCAGACAGGTTCTTATACTGTTAGATAATTACGTAGTGATGTTAGAGTTTTAAAATAACTTTTCAAAATTATGAGAATATTAAACCATAAAAACAGAAACAACAATATAATGAAACCTACTGTACCCAACACCCAGTTGAAACAATTATTAACAGTGTGCTGTACTATAGCGTGTTTGGATGTCTCTTAGGGGTGCAAAAAATATAAACATTTCTTTCTTTTAAAAGACAGTGAAAAAAGGGTCAATATTGTTTAGAATTTTCTCAAAATATGTACTCATATTTTCAAAATACCTGAGTCTACATGTTTAATTTATATTTTTAAATTATTTCTTCTTTTTAATGATTCAGTCCCCGTAGAGATTGCCAAAAATTGCCAATGCTGACTATATTTCAAGTCGTCATGGCAGGGTATTGAGAAAAGTTTTCAATTAGCAATAATCGCTAATCGGATAAACCTCATTGGCTACGATACTGCCATCGGGCAAAGGTACATGTTTAATTTATAAGGGCACAATTAGGTTAAGTTTATTAGACATTTACTATTATTACTCACACTTTCAAAGAATAAAGTGAGTATTGGGGATTTTTGAACACTTGGTCAAGTTTATACAATTAATAATGGAAAGAGGAGAGGTATGAACTCATGTTTTCTGACTGTGCTCTAAAATTATCCTGCAATTACATATAGCTATTTTAATAAGAATTTTATGCCAGATTTCTTCAAGGAATATTTTCTAAATAAATCTATATTTTTCCTAAGTTATTTCACCTTATTTGTTA
Source organism: Saguinus oedipus (assembly GCA_031835075.1). Lineage (NCBI taxonomy): Eukaryota > Metazoa > Chordata > Mammalia > Primates > Cebidae > Saguinus > Saguinus oedipus. The sequence goes on from CM063182.1 coordinate 79,722,207, forward strand.
AATCTGGACATTTATTACATTTACCTTTATGTCATTTTTGCATATTGTGTGATTTTATATGATTATTGTAATCTACCTAATATGAAATCATGTGTCTTATGTTGTATGCATTAACCCATGCAGAGATTAGCTAGTATATTTCAAAAATACTTCTGCCATTCTAAATTATCATTTGTTAAGTAATAACCTACCAAACCAACACATAAATATCTCTTATTTGCACAGAAGATATTATTATCATAAGAAAATTAAAGGCAACTTGATTCTTTGAAAAAAATCTATTTTTGTGAACTTCAATAATTCAATCTTTATGAAATAATTCAAACGTAAAGTTATTGGAGACTTAAATTATTCTGAGCCTTGAGAGGAATGAGGCTATGCTGGCTGAGTCATGCAGCATGCAATTGGGTGACTTTTACTTCTGTAAATAACTAGGAAAACCAAACACACCAGAAATAAGACCCCTCCCCGCCTCAGATCACTGCCCCTCTTCATGGAAAAATAAAGTAATCTTCTTTGGAATATAACTAATAGAATCTGTAACCAATCTGTAACCAATTGAATCACTGTCACATATGCACTAGTCTCATATAGGGAATACTGTAAAACTGCTAAAGTTTCTCTTTCTCTGCTAATATAAGTAAAATCTTAACTTCTCCATTTGGAACACTGACCCCATTCCTTTGGAGTTGGTGTCCCTTTGGTGGCTATCTTCAAACTTGGTATTAATACTTAAACAAACCCTATTCTTAATTATATTTTCTGAATATCATTATTTCAGATTTACCTTTTGGGGACCACAAAGGGACCAGAACCAAATCTCCAGCAATGTCTAACACTTTACCCACAGGGGGACCCTTGGAACCATCACAAATTACATTTGTTTACCTATCTTGCTAGTCAACAGGATCTATGGTAAACTTCTCTTATGTTTGAATTCTTATTGCTTCATTGAAGAATTCAGACTTTATTTGAACTATACACATTCTTAACTCATTAGAGTTGCTAATAAAGCTCTACTGTAAGGTAGGAGTTTTGTTTTTTTCTAGATATTTGATAATCTAATCATGAATTTGTGAATTTTACTTTTCTCTGAGGGTAACATATTGTTTGAAATTACCAAGAGTTTTTACAAACTTTTCTTTCCTTCAAAATTTTGGTCAGGGAGAAAAGTTTCTCTGAAAATAAAATGTAAAGCTTCTTTGGCTTAATCCAAAAAAAAATTTATAATCCTTAAAACTGGCCAGATTCTGAAGTTGAGTTTAGTAAACAAATCTAAACTTTCTTTTTGAGTGAACAAAATTAGAAAAGGCTCTCTATGAGGATGAGATAAGTCTCAAATATAAGAGACACTGTTCCTCCCAGCCAAAGGGTACCTTAGGTGACTAAGGTCTCACAGGAGAGTTGGAGCTTATTGGCAGTGATGTGAATCTGTAATAACAGGGAGTCCCTCAAGAAGAACATTCAGGGAAGCTTGCTTAATTTGCTAAGCACATATAATGGTTGATCACTGCATGCCTTAAGCACCCAAATCTCTTGGGACTAATGAATCATGTAAAACAGGAAGAATCAACTCAAGGGGGACATCCTGAGGAGCCATCCCACAAGTAACACACTGGATTCAATACATCTCCTGAGGTCTTGTTGATCGTTCAAAACAAAAGTCTAAATTGTAGGCAATTGTACTCTCAAGTCTTCTTCTTTAAGAACATATCCACCATTAGAAATAATTGCTGGATTCATGATTAATTAATATTTATTGTGTCTTTTTTTGCAACTATTTTGAAAAATAGTGCCATATACTTTGTGATAACCCCAAATTACAATGGCCAAAATGGGGTACCTTTGAAACATCTAAACTAGTTTATCTGTGTACTCAGAGAAAGTTGATTCTACAGTAAAATTAAATAAATCAATAACTAGGAGAACTATTTTCAGTGGCATTTGGAAGCTTTAAAAGAGTTTCTGATCAAGTCATTTTCTTGAAAGAGGAAAAGAAAAGATTTTCAAAAAAATTTCTGAATTAAAAACAACTGCTGAAATTTTGCTCCCTTTGTCTGCTTCTCTTTCTTCTTTGTCGGAACTTGCTTTTTTGAACTTCCCTCCTTCTCTCTCTCTACCTTTTCTGCTACTATGGCTTGATTTCAGAAATGCCATGTATATAGTAGAGGAGAACCTGTCTCAGTTTATTAACCATGGTCAAAAGTAGAAGTTAAAGGGATACTTAAAGAGTTTCCAGATCCTCTTCAGGCTGCTATAGGATTTGCTAAAGATTTTGCATTAAATATTCTAATTTGTGACCCCAGATTATCTGATTTATTTAAATTGATTCACATGTTAGTATCAAAAAGCAATGCCAAAGATAGGATAGCAAAAGCAAATTAGAGAAATTATTTAGAGGATTTTCATAAATTTTCTGAAGCAGATTGTAAATGTATACCCAATACTGCCAAAGCTTTACAGCACACTATCTTACTTTTCCAAGGAGGAGTTGATAGGAACAAAATACAACAATGCTGACATAATCTTGATGAGCATGTAATGGCATACTATAAAAAATTTGGAGAAAAAATTATTTAAACCATAGTCAGGCCTATCGGAAGAAAAAACTGCTACTTTTCTTTAACTCAAACATTATACATGAATTAAATGAAGAATTAGCAATTATAATTGAGTCTACAACCTAGTTGAGCTATCTCTCAAACTCAAGATCTAGTTATTTTTTGATTAAATATTCTATAATTGAACCCAGAAGAAAAGAAAGAGAAGGTTAAACAGAAAGGAAAAGCAAATAAGATCGTGAGTTTACAACTAAAACAATTGTCTAACTAATTTGTAATACCTAAACAGTCTAATACATTCCAAAACTCAACCAATACCCTGCATTACAACTACTACGAAAAGCCTGAACATTACAGAAGCGACTACAGAAATTTAAAATGGAGAGAACAACAATAAGCCAAGAAAAAGAAGAATAAGAATGTTCTCAGAAAATCAAAGGGAACTTCTCTTTTCTCTAATACCTTAGGGGAAAATGAAATTAATTTAAATGGGAGAACAAACACAAGTTCTCATCCACACTGAAGCTACATTATCAGTGATAAAATCCAGCGTATTACAATACAACGTTTCTTGAAGTAAAAGACAAGTATAATACCCCCTGAATCTAAAATAAATGTTGAAAAATAAATAAAATTAAAACAAAAATCAGTATAAATGGTAGGTGTAAGAAATACTCCCATATCAGTATATAAACCTCAATCTACAATTCTTCAGTTTGGTCCCCTACAGAAAATATGTTTTCTTCTTGGTCCCTCAACCTTCATTCACTTGATGGGGAAAGACATTTTAGAAATTTACCCACATCTCTTTCTCTCAAAAGGGGAAAAGGTATTTATAATTAGAATAATTAGAATATAAAATAGAATTGTTACACTTAAAAATTTTTCAAACTCTGATCTTTTTAATTCACAAATTTTAATTCATTACACTTAAAAATTTTTCAAACTCTGATCTTTTTAATTCACAAATTTTAATTCATAGTGTCATAAAGGAAATAAAATCTTTAAATAATAAAACATTACAAGACCTATGAAAGTAATTCCTAGTCAATTGTGATCAAAATCTTTAATTAACATTGGGAAAATTATCTTAGTTACCCCAATTAAAATTCAAATAATTCTACCAAAACCTCTTCTGACCGTTAAAAAATACTCTAGATCAGAGGCCTTTGAAGAGATAAGACTTATAATTTTGCATTATTTAAAAGGAAGCTTGATTATTTTCTGTACAAGCCTACCTCATGTAACATTTCAATTATTCTGATAAGAAAATCAAATGGTAGAGGCTAAAGGTTTGTACAGGATCTGAGAAAAATTACAACATAATCATTGTCAACATTGAGTAGTACCAAACCCTCCTATGTTTTTGACTGTCATCCCAACTGAAGATGAATTCTTTACTATGATGGTTAATATTGTCAACTTGATTGGATTGAAGGATGCAAACTATTGTTTCTGGGTATCTCTGGGAGTTGCCAGAAGAGACTAACATTTCAATCACTGAACTGGGAGAGGAAGACCTACCCACATTGCGGGTAGACACCATCCAATTGGCTGCCAGCACAGCTAGAAAAAGCAGGCAGAAGAAGGTAAAAGATGCCAATTTGCTGAGTCTTTGGGCTTTCATCTTTCTCCTGGACTGAATGCTTCCTGCCCTTGAAAGTCAGACTCAAAATTTTTCAGCTTCTGGCCCCTTGGACTTACACTAGTGGTTTGCCAGGGACTCTTGGAGTCAAAGACTGAAGGCTGCACTATAGCTTCCATACTTCTGAAATTGTGGAACTTGAACTGGCTTCCTTCCTTATCAACTTGCAAATGGCCTATTATGGGACTTCATCTTGTGATCATGTGACTCAATTCTCCTTAATAAACTCCCCTTTTTATATACATCTATCTTATTATGTCTGTCTCCCTAAAGAACCCTAATACATTTACCATAATGGATCTATTTAGTGCATTTGTTAGCATTCCTTCAGATAAAAATAATTTATTTTGACATTCACTTGGGCAGTTAGACAATATATATGAATATCTACACATCAAGGATATAGTGATAGCCCAATTTATCTTTAACAAATATTAAAAATAGACCATTCAATGTCAACTTCCCTAAGAAATCCACCTTGATACAGTATAGAGATAATTTACTTCTTCTCTGCTCAGGGGATAAGCAGGCCTCCATAGAGGATGAAATTTATTTATTATAACAATTAGCTTCAAAGGGACACAAGGTCTCAAGGTCTTGAAGAAAAAAGCCTTCAGGTTTGTCAAAAAAAAGTTAGATGTTTAGGGCACTTAATACCAAAGGAAGGTCTTTCTATCAATCTGGATAGAATAAAAAGATCGGCTTTTCCTGCCCCTAAAACTAAGTAACAACTGAGAAGAATTTGAGGGTTGGTGAGACACTGCAGAATATTTAATTTCAAACCTCAGCCTAAAATCTCAAACCCTATATATTCTTTTAAAACAAACTAGGCCAGGACTTGTGCAATGGTCAGAGGAAAATCAGTTAACACTGGAAATGCTTAAAACAGGTCTTACGGATACTTCAATATTAGGACATCCAAAAAATAATATTTTATTTTCAATATTTGTTCAAGAAAATCAGGGAGAGATCTTAGGCATTCTGACTCAAAAATAATTAGATCAAAATAGACCTGTAGAATACTACGGTTAACAACAGGACCCTGTGGCTAAAAGATTGCCACCTTGTGTGGAAGCAATAATTACTTCCCTATGAATAAAAGTAACTGAATAAATTGTGATGAAATCTCCCCTCACTGTCTTTATTCCACATTCTGAGGAAGCACTTCTAAGTTCCCATCACACTTGACACTCTTCAGTTAGTAGACTGGCTTCTTATAAAGTTCTTTCTGCTCCCTTATTACACTCTTCAAATATAATAACCTAAATTTTACCACTCTTCTACCCCTGCATTCAGAGGAAATGTAACATGATTACATGATCTTAACTGACCAGCTTCTCTCACCCAGGATGCACCTATAAGAAACTCTCTTTACTAATGCTGATGTTATTTGGTTTACAGATGGATCCTACTTAAAGGGGGAATCTGGAATTTAACATGCAAGTTGTGCTAGAGTATCTTTGAGGAAATAGAAAGTTCTTATCTTCTGGGAACAACCACAGCTCAACATGCAGAGCTAATAACATTAATTAGAGCCTGCCGATTGACAAAATGAATAATTGCTAATATTTATACAGATATGCTTTTGAAGTAGCTTATGACTTTGAGGTGCTATAAAAATAAAGAAGTTTTTTTTACCTCTTCCTTTAAGTCCATAAAAAGTGGACATCCTGTTTCAAAATTATTTGAAGCTATATTATTGCCAAAATCATTAACCATTGTTAGATTTCAGGCCAAAGACAAACACCCTAGAAAGCAAAGAAAATCAATTAGCAACTAGTACAGCAAAACGAGCTGCCCTATGTATATTTGAACAAGAAAATCAAGCCATTTGAGATTTCAAGGAAGCACTTGATTTTGATAAAAAAAATTAATCCAAAGCCCCCAAAATAGAACAAGGAAATTGAGAAAGTAAAGAGAAAAACAATTGAAAAACAAAAAGTTCTCCTCTTAGACTGTATGATGGTATGAACCAAAGGGTCTGTCCATACTTCCACCCCAATTACCATCATCTTTCTTAATGTGTGTGTGATTTAACTCACTGCAGCCTTGATGAGATGATTGCTTGGGGTAAACAACATTACTGAAAATCTTCTCCATTCGTTGCTTATAAGGTATACAACTGTTATCATCTCTGTACAAAACACAGTCCAGGGAAACCTTTACATCATTTGCAAAGTCACTTTTCTTTATGAGATGGCCCTTCCACAGTGTGGCAACTAGATTTTATTCAACTACTGCCATCATGAGAATACAAACATGTCCTAGTGATGGCTTGTAGATTTTCTCATTGGGTAGAAGCATTTTCATGCAAAACAGCAACAGCCTTAGTGGTAAGTAAAATTCTCTTAGAAAAAATTATTCTAATATGAGGAAGTTCCCTAAACTTTATAAAACGGAAGTGTTCATTTTACTCAACAAGTCATCTAGTCAGTTTATGATATCTTGTCCATTCTTCAACTTTTCCAATGTGCTTATTACCCCCAGTCATTTGTGTTAGTGGAAAACACAAATGGAGCAATGAAAACTCAATCTGCAAAATTAAGGCTTTTACAATTCCTTGGCCAAAAGCTCTTTCATTAGTTTTGCTTAAATTAAGATTGATCCCTTTTGGTAAATACAAAGCATCTCCATTTGAAATTGTAACAGGTTGATGTATAAAATTGTCTCCAGTAAATTGTGAATTTGTGATATCAAAAGGAGATATGTTATATAAATGCACTCTTTATACAATAAGCTTATAGGAGATGAGAAACTCAAACTCCAACCAGATTTTTGTCTATTGGAAATAGCATATTTTAAAGTATTGTTTCTAACAAAAGTGGAAGAGACCTTATTATATGCTCCTAACAACCCTTGTGCTGCTAATCTAAAAGGAATTAATTCCTGGATGTACATCACCCATTTAAAGAAAACTGCTTTGCCTGCTTGGACTTCATCTCAAACCAGTAACTTAAAATTCTCAAAGAACCAAAAAAGATGAGAAAAAGACAACATCTGAAGTAGTCAGCTTTCCAAGACAGGAGACCAGGCCTCCATCTAAATGAATGCTTAATATTAATAATAATTAATGTCAGTAAGATTTTTCTTCACAAACTATTACTAAATTTATTTTTTCCCTAGTTCTTATGCTTCATTGCTACTATCACCAATTCTTATGCCTTTGTTGCCCATAAAACAAATCTTCTTTTTGCAGTTGGCTCTGGAGTATACTAATGGATTATAGGAAAAAAAAAAAAAAACTGTTGGATATGCAGCCACATGCTCCTTTCCAGTGTTACTGACCTACCATGGTGGTAGAATATCAGAAGTATATCTGCGTATCTTAGGAATAGTCATTGGTGCCTGTGATGGTTAATACTGAATGTAAACTTGATTGGATTGAAGGATGCAAAGTATTGGTCCTGGATGTGTCTGTGAGGGTGTTGCCAAAAAAGATTAACCTTTGAGTCAGTGGACTGGGAAAGGCAGACCCACCCTTAATCTGGGTGGATACCATCTAATCAGCTGCCAGCACAGCCAGGGCATAAAGCAGGCAGAAAAAAACATGAAAAGCCTATACTGGTTTAGCCTTCCAGGATTCATTATTCTCCTGTGCTGAATGCTTCCTGCCCTTGAACATCAGACTCCAATCTTCAGCTTTGGAACTCTGGCTTCCTATCTCCTCAGCTTGCAGACAGCCTATTGTGGGACCTTGTGGATCCTGTCAGTTAATACTACTTAATAAACTCATATATATATATATATATATATATATACACACACATATATATACACATATATATATGTGTATATATATATATACATATATATATGTGTGTATATATATATACATATATATGTGTATATATATGTGTGTGTGTATATATATATATATATATATGAGTTTATTAAGTAGTATTAACTGACAGGATCCATATATATATATATGCAGCCAAATATATATGGGAGTTTATTAAATAGATATGGGAGTTCACTAAGTATATATATATATATATATATATATGCTATTAATTCTGTTCCTCTAGAGAACCCCAATGCATTGCCTAACATAAATAATGTGCATCATCGGCTTTTAAAAAATTTTACTTTATATTCCAGGATACAAATAAACAATGTGTAGGTTTGTTACATTGGTATATGTAATTCCATTGATGGTTTGCTGAACCTATCAATGTGTCATCTAGGTTTTAAGCCCCACATGCATTAGCTATTTGTCCTAAAGCTATCCCTCCCCTGAGCCCTCCACCCCCTGACAGGCCCCAGTGTGTGTTGTCTCCCTCCCTGTGTCCATATGTTCCCATTGTTCCACTCCCACTTTTGAGTGAGAACATGCAGTGTTTGGTTTTCTGTTCCTGTGTTAGTTTGCTGAGAATGATGGTTTCCAGATTCATCCATGTCGCTGCAAAGGACAGAATTTCATTCATTTGTATGGCTGCATAGTATTCCATGGTGTATATGTACCACATTTTCTTTATCCATTCTATCATTGATAGGCATTTGGGTTGGTTCCATGTCTTTGCTATTGTAAATAATGCTGCAATAAATATACGTGTGCATGTGTCTTTATAGTAGAATGATTTATACTTCTTTGGGTATATACCCATTAGTGGGATTGCAGGGTGAATTGGTATTTCTGGTTCTAGATCCTTGAGGAATTACCACATTGTCTTCCACAATGGTTGAACTGATTTACATTCCCATCAACAGTGTAAAAGTGAACCTATTTCTCCACAGTCTAGCTACTAACTATTGTTCCGTAGCTTTTTTAAAAATTGCCATTCTGACTGGAATAAGATGGTATGTCAACGTGGCTTTGATTAGCATTTCTCTAATGATCAGTGATGTTCAGCATTTTTTCATGTTTGTTGGCCACATAAATGTCTTCTGTTGAGAAGTAGCTGTTTATATCCTTTGCCCATTATTTGTTGGGGTTATTTTTTTCTTATAAAGTTGTTTAAGTGTCTTGAAGATTCTGGATATTTGATCACTGTCAGATGGGTTAGATTCCAAAAATTTTCTTCCATTCTGCCAGTTGCCTGTTCACTTCAATGATAATTGCTTTTTCTGTGCAGAAGCTCTTTGATTTAATTAGATCCCATTTGTCAATTCTGCCTTTTGTGGCAATTGCTTTTGGTATTTTTGCCATGAAGTCTTTTCGAATGCCTCAGTCCTGAGCGGTATTGCTTAGATTTTCTTCTAGGATTTTTATGGTTTTGGGTTTTACATTTAAGTCTTTAATTCATCTTGAGTTAATTTTTGTATAGGTGTAAGGAAAGGGTGCAGTTTCACTTTTCTGTATATGGGTAGCCATTTTTCCCAGTATCATTTATCAAATAGGGAATCCTTTCCCCATTGCTTGTTTTTGTTCACTTTGTCAAAGATCAAATGTTTGTAGATGTGTGGTGTTATTTCTGAGGTCTCTGTTCTGTTCCATTGTTTTCTATGTCTGTTTTGGTACCAATACTGTGCTGTTTTAGTTTCTGTAGCCTTGTAGTATAGTTTGAAGTTAGGTAGCATGATGCCTCCAGCTTTATTCTTTTTACATTTTCTTTGCTATGCAGGCTTTTTTTTTTGCTTCCATATAATATTTAAAATAGTTTTCTGTGAAGTAATTCTGTGAAGAATATCAATGGTAGTTTGATGGGAATATCATTGAATTTATAAATTACTTTGAGCAGTATGGCCATATTCATGATACTTATTCTTCCTACCCATGAGGATGAAATGTTTTTCCATTTGTTTTCATCCAGTCTGATTTCCTTGAGTAGTGGTTTGCAGTTCTCTTTGAAGAGGTCCTTCGCAGCCCTTGTTAGCTGTATTTCTTTTTGTAGAAATTACATCACTGGCCTTTTAATAATACTTTACAAAGCAAAGGACATGGGAAGATCTTTCAGGTAAAAGAGATCCATTTGTTAGTTTGAATGCTGATGCTTCCCCAGCTGAGAGATAAGACAACTAGATTTTCGGATAGTATAACAAAAATGTGGGACAGTTTCATCTTACCTTTTTTTGGGGGGATGGGTCAGTTTAGTCAGCTCCCCTCCTTATACTGGAAGCAAAAGAATCACACCAAAGTTATAAATCTCATTGCATACCCAATGAATTATGTGTCTATGCCATTATATTACAAAGTACTGATTGGAATGTCACTGAATGGGCACAGCAATTGGGTATTTATTGACTAGCTCCAAATGAAACATCTTGCCTATGCAGCACCAATCTACGGCCATGGTTATCCCCAGGATGGTTCGAATGGTGCTCTTTTGTTTTGCCTGGATCCAAAGTTAAATTGTTTATTCTCTTTTAAAGACTACAAATCTTCCTCATTCACAGTCTCAATGCATTCATTTTGTATTCCATTGGTATGATCATTCAGCTTCCATCTTTTTGTCACAAGTGGGTATTGAGGACATCATTTGTCATGTAGAAACCCTAAACAATTACACACAAAAAAAGGGCCCTACGTGATAGCAGCATGGGTATCATGTTACTAAAAAATAATGTTGCTCTTATGAGAAAGGTGGTATTACAGAACTGTATGGCTTTAGACACATTCATTGCAGCTCAAAGGCAAACCTGCACAATCACAGGGACTAAGTATCATATCTCAAATAAATCATATAACATTACTAAACTAATAGCTGATATGAAAACCCAAATAAATAACCTTTCAGATCTGATATGATTTGGCTGTGTCCCCACCCAAACCTCATCTCAAATTGTAATCCCCACATTTCAAGAAAGGTCCCTGTAATCCCCACGTGTCAAGGAAGGGAGGTGACTCGATCACAGGGGGGTTTCCCCCATGCTGTTCTCATGATAGTGAGGGAGTTCCCAGGAAATCTAATGGTTTTAAAAATGTGGCATTTCCTCACTTGGTTGCTTTTCTCCCTCCTGCCACCTTGTGAAAAAGGTGTCTGCTTTCCTTTCACCTTTCCTCATTATTATAAGTTTCCTGAGGTCTTCCCAGTCATGAAGAATTATCAGTCAATTAAGCCTCTTTCCTTTATAAATTACCCAGTCTTGAGTATTTCTTTACAGCAGTGTGAAAACGGACTAATACAATATCTGACACCCTCTCTAAACAGTAGGCTAAGCAGTTGGTTTGGATCTTAGGGAATTTGATGACAGAAGCTACTATTTTTCCCAGAGTTACACTCATTTGCCATGTTTTATCCTATTTTTTTGTCTTTACTGCTACTTTTGTCTTTACTGTTCAAAATGCAGTCAGTGTACAACTAAATAAACTAAAATGATGGTTGTTCAAATAATTACATTAATTGAAGGTGCAATCATCAATGTGCAGCCTGACTCAGGTCACAAAGTTACTCCCTTCATGTTGCTTTACATTTGGCCTATATCTCATGATATGGTTTGGCTGTGTTCCCACCCAAATCTCATCTTGAATTCCCATGTGTTGTGGGAGGGATCCAGTGGTCCAGTGGGAGGTAGTTGAATTATGGGGACAGGTCTGCTTCATGTTGTTCTAGTGATAGTGAATAAGTCTCACAAGATCTGATGGTTTTATCAGGGAAAGTTTCCCTGCCTAAGTTCTTTCTTTGCCTGCCACCATCCATGTAAAACATGACTTGCTCCTCCTTGCCTTCTGCCATGATTGTGAGGCCTCCCCAATCATATGGAACTGAGAGTCCATTAAACCTCTTTTTCTGCATAAATTACCCAGTCTTGGGTATGTCTTTATCAGCAGCATGAAAATGAACTAATATACCACATCAGCTTTGTTACCAGAATAATTCCACTGCCATGGGATATGACATTCTAGGAATGAGCATTCCTAGTGACATGGGACTGAGCTCTTCAACACAAAAGGGACAAAATTGCTTGAGTTTATGATGCTTTCTTCAAAAGATCTTAATGAAAATGAGGAAATGTGAAATTAAATAATTTGAGCTTGATTTAATAATTCACCTGTAAAGCTGCTGGAACTTTAAATTATTCTGAACCTTGAGAAGAATGTGTCCATGCAGCCTGAGTTACATGGCACACAGGTGCAATGTCTACCTTTTTTTTTCTGCAAATAATTAGAAAGACCAAACAACACCAGAAATAAGAGCCCCACAGATCACTGCCTCCACTCAGGGAATAGTAAAGTAATACTCCTTGGAATGCAGCAATCTGTAAGCAATCAAATTGCTGTAATGTATGTAGTGGTCTCATCTAGAGAATGCTGTAATTCTGCAAAAGTTTCTCTGTATCTGCCTATATAAATGAAACTTTCACTTCTCCACTTTGGAATGCTAACTCCATTCATTTAGAATTGATGTTTCTTGGGTGCTGTTCTCAAATTTTGCTCTCAAATAAGCTCTATACCTGATTATATTTTCTGAATCTCTTTAAAATTGACATGTGAAACAGGAAGAACCATAAATACACAAATGTCTTCTTTATTGTTTATGACTTTAGGGTCATTGAAACATAGGAAACAGAAGCTTTAGTATGTTGAAATGACAAGGTATCCACAGATCCTTCCAGTCAAAAAGACCGACAGTTTTGAAGGAATCTAGATTAATGAATCTGAAAATTCTGGTATTATTCTGTGGATTTTATATTTAACCTTGGATTATGCAATTTATTAAAAATGAAGCATTGAGTTTCACATATATACAAAAGATAGGAAAGTAAAACCAGATGATAAAGTTATAAACTCATTAAATATACACCATGGAATATTATGCAGCAATCAAAAATCATGAGTTTGTGTCCTTTGTAAGGACATAGATGAATCTGGAGAACATCATTCTCAGCAAACTGACACAAGAACAGAAAAAGAAATACTGCATATACTCACTCATACGTCGGTGAGAAAAATGAGAACACATGGACACAGAGAGGCGGTCTACTATACACTGGGGACTGTTGGGGGAAATGGGGGAGGGACAGAGGGGGGGTGCTGGGGGGATAGCCTGGGGATGAATACCAAGTGTGGGTGAAGGGGAGGAAGGCAGCAAAACACACTGCCATGTGTGTACCTATGCAACTATCTTGCACGTTCTGCACATGTACCCCAAAACCTATAATGCAATAAAAATTAAAAAAAAAAAAAAATGAAGAAAGAATTGCATTCATGCTTCCAGTTGGTTGAATTCAAGAAGATAGAATGAGAATACTTCTTGGATGTTTGAAAAAGTTTGAGAAAAATAAAAAACATATTAGCTGGGGATGGTTTAATTTTCCTAGTGGGTTATATTATGATTCAGTAACTGTGAGTCCTACAGTTATGGGCTGAATTGTTTCCCCCCAAAATCTGTATGTTGAAACACCAATTCCCATTCCCTCAGAATATGACTTTATTTGGAGCAGAGTCATTAAAGGGGTGATGAATCTACTAAAAGGCCTTTATGGTTGGCCCTAATTCAATCCAATTGGTGTCTGTACAGGAAAAGGAGAGTTGAATACACAAAGAGAAAGACTACATGATGACACCCCAAAATATGACACTGTGACATGCTAACTACAGAAGAAGACTCAAGTTCTCTCTGATCTTCCTCCCTTCCCTTCTCCATCCTTTCTTTCTCCCAAAACACAGGATGAGGCTGTTTTCTGAAGTTCCTATTATCTGTCTAGGAACCAGAACCCGAAAAAGGAACAAAACTGCCTGCCTTCAGCAACCTGAAATCTCATTATTCATACAGAAGGGAAGACTGAGGAATTCAATCACACCTACACCATTTTTTTTCTTACAAGATAAATGGCTTATCTTGGGCTCAGTCAAATTTCAAATAGAATTATTTACAAGTAAATTTTTGTTTTCTAGGTTTATTCATTTTTCCTGAAAATCATTTACCCCTACAATCCCCATGTCTCCTCTCCTCAATGAAGTATTTACATGTCAACTATCTGGCCCTCCTTTGAGTTTTTATATTGTCTATGCTGCCCATGCACACATGCACATGTAATAAATTTATCCTTTTCTCTTGTTAGCATATCTTTTGTTAAAGGAGTGTCAGTCATGACCCTTTGCAATAAAGAGTAAAAGATCACACCCTTTTCACATCTGTGTAGCCCTAGCAAATGCATCCACCTATTTTTTTATGACATTCAGATAACTGTTGAAGTGTTTAATGTTGAACTGATATTTGTCCCACTTTCCTTTCTGCTACAGAGATATTGTTTTGCCAAAGAAGTATAGCTTTTGTAGTATTTAACTTAAAATTATCAAAATATGTTTCAATTGTTTTCAGTTTAGCACTATCATATATAGGTGCAGAAAGATCTTACCCTGTCAACTCTGTCCCACTCTTTTAGATATTCAGGGTCTCATTTCCTCTCCTTGAGTTTATAAGTGACCTGGATGAGTGTCTGTAATGGAATATATTATTGTCTGTATGCATAATCAGAAAGATTTAAGGAATGTTGTACAGCATGAAGCTCAGCATGCCTGCAAAGAGGAAGCTTCATTAGGTGTTGGTGAGGGAAATAACCTATGTAGCCTTCGGACATAGGAATGGGAGGTTCACCAGGTAGTGAAAGCTAGAGGCAACACTCCCTTCTCAGGGTCAGCTACTGACTTTCCTTGAGCAGAGATCTTCTTGTTTCTGGGCTATCTTCTTCAGGTGGCATTTTTCTTTTTCTCATCCCAATCCCCTTATCTAACTTTCTTTCCAATGCATTCATTTCTCCCAGAATTGCCTTTTCATTCTTCCTTGCCTTTTGCTTCCTTTTACCCTTTCCTGAAAGGCCACTTCTCTGTGTATTTTCTTAGTGGATTTTGTGAATCCACTGAATTCAGGGACTAAATTATTAGTAACCACATAGCTCAAAGACAGACAGTATTAGGTCTTCAAATCCTCAAAATAAATGAAAACAATTACTTAGATTTCATTGTCTATTGCAACAAATAAGGAGGGGAAAACTAGGAGATCAATTTACATATCAAACAATTTTAACATTGATATTCTATATAAGTTTTTGCCTATATGGTGTAATTTCAGCAAAAATAGAAAAATTTCTGCATTCTTGTTTTATGTATTTTTCCTGCATTGACATTAAATGCTTTAATTTAATATATATCTCTTTGCAGTATTTTCTTTTAATAGGCAGCCTTTTTGATTGGAGAAAAAAGGGAGAAAAGGAGAATTGAATAGTCAGCCTAATGTATCTAACATCATAACTGTAACAAATTTATCTGAAAGGGTGGTTGCAAAGACAAGTTATCTGTCACAAAGCTTGACTTACCCTCTATCTCACATACACATGCACACACAAACATGCACATGTGTACAAACATGCACACACACAGACACACGCCCACATGATTCCCTTCTGCATACCTAAAACATCCTGAGGAAATAAAGTCCCTAGAGGCAAAAAGTCACTTTTCTGGGAGAACTTGAACTTCAGAGTTAACAATACACACTTTTGCTACTTTGCTACTCATTATGCTGGCTGTAGTGTAAAGAAAAGTTGATATAACTTTTAATAAGAGAACTTATGTTCTTACTTCCTCAACTAATATCTGTGCAAACTGGGCAGTAACTTATTAGAGGATTCAGACACAAATATTGCAAAATCACTGCCTACCACTGACAAGTTAGTCTCAGCTGTCTCCTACAGGACAGTGAATATAGTAGAGTAAGAAAGTTAAGCTTTCCTTAGTGAGATCATGCATTCACTCAATAATACTGAGCACTTACTAGGTGTCAGGTACTGTTTACTGGCAGAGAGGCTACAGTAATGAAATATGCAACGTTCCTGGTCCATACTTGCTGGGTCCCCTGCAAACTGGCCCAGCCACCTAGTTTATTACAATTAAGTCATACATCTTTCAATCCAGTTATGTTTCTCCACAACTACTCCATTAGAATTAGCATTTAAACTAGTATAAAAATATAGTTTTTTCTCAGTCTTTGGTTCTATATTTTTGAAGGCTCCCTGTGTCACATAAGACTAGATCATGCTAGTATTTCATATAGCTCAAGATTCTGCCTTCAACTGTGGCTGTAACAGAAATTTTGTAGTAAGATAGATATGTTTGTTTTTCACAGTGTCAACCTTATAACCTTAGGAACAATCCCTAATAATAATTTTTGGGCCCATATTTTAGAACTATTTTTATTAATTTTTAAAATTGACAAATTGCAGTTGTATACATATACAGTATGAAATATGATGTTTGAAATATATATACATTATAGAATGGCTAGATCAAGCTAATTAACATATGCATTACTTCATATACTTATTTTTTGTAGTGAGAATACTTAAAATCTATTTTCTTGGTAATTTTCAAGTATAAAATATATTGTTGTTAACTACAGTCACCATGTTGTACAATTGATCTCCTGAATTTATTTGTTTAACATATGCATTACTATTTTCCCTCCCTTATTATCCTGACATTCATTTTAGGAGTGTCAGCCATGAACCTTAAATATTTTTAAGTGTTCACACCCAAAGTATACATCTAGGAGTGGATTTGTGGATTTGTTGGATCATATGGTATCTCATTGGTTAAGGTTTCAAAAAAAAACAAAAAAAAACAAAACAGCAGAGTGTTTTTCCAGAGTGATTGTAACATTTTATATTCCCACCAACAATGTATGATGTTTCAATTTTTCTACATCCTCACCAATGCTTGTTATACTCTGTTTTAGATTATAGCCATCCTATTGAGTGAGAAGTACTAGATCATTTTGGTTTTGATTTGCATTTGTCTCCTGGCACGTGACTGAACATCTTTTCATGTACTTTTCGTTCATGTATTTTCTCTGTTGAAATGTATATTTAGATATTTTGCTCACTTTAAATTTGGTAATTTGACTTTTTATTATTGAGTTGTAAGAGTTCTTTATATATTCTAAGTAAAAGCTGCTTATAATATGTAATTTGCAAATATTTTTTCCAAGAATTGATTTGTAATGTGATCTGTGAGGGTGTGTATGCAGGAACCAAAATATCTCTCTCCTTGTTCCAGATTTAAGGGTAAGGTGCCTGTGACATTTTCCAGCATATATCATTTTGGGGTTTGGACAGGGTTTAATATCTTACTGCAAAAAAAAAAATTAAAGTAATTAAATAAGCTAACATTTACAGCAAAACATTTCCCTGTTTTGTTTTATTTTTCTCTTTGGCCAAGTGCCTAAACTTGTGTCACACTTTAAAGAGTCTCTGCATATGCCTAAAAACAGGGCAGCAAGTTTAGGGCTGAAGGTCACCTCATCCCAGTTCATAATGTGGTTCTTGCCTTGTTCCTGAAATAAATTCAAACCTTACGGGTCAACATTTAGGTCAGTCAGCAGCTATGGCTTTCTCAAAGATGGTCTGACTGTTAGTGAAGAGGTCAGACTGTTTATAATGGTGAAAGCATAAATCCTGTCTTGAATAATTAATTCAATTATTTATAATGCATGGTAAAAGGATGAAGCTCCAGGAAGATACAGCGTTTCTCAGCAGCTTTCCCCGGCAGTGCTGATATCAGTAAGGAGGAGATGAAGTGCCAAGGCTTTTGTAAGTAATTGGAAAACAACAAAAATCCTTATGAAAACAGCACTATCCACTTAGCAACAAAGTGCTTGCAACCCTCCCATTTGGCACTTAAAAGTTCACAAGCAGGATCTCATTGTTCTAAAATGGAAATTCCAATAGTAAGAAATAGATGCCTTTTTGAAAATAGAGTGTCCTTTGAGAAGTACTACAACTTCAGTAAAATCCCAAAATAGGACTGAAAGTAAAAGGAAGGTGTGCTCCAGTAATAAAGGAATGGAGCCTTTGAGTTCTTGTGTATTGTTTTAAGCAAAAGGAACAAAAGGGGAATATAGTTTTGTGTATCTCTCAATGTGCCTACTGGGTCCTTCTGATTGTCAGTAAGTCTACTGATCGACATGAGAATTTGCATGCTGTATTTTATTTTTCAGTCTCTTGATAGATAGATGAAAAGAATAACAAAACATTGTGAGAATCCTTGTCTATTTTCTTATTAATTGATGCAAAAGTTGTTAGAAAAAAATAAAATCTGAAATAAAGGAAAGATGGATGAGGAGAGAGGGATTGTGAGAGGGAAAAAGTAGGGGAGGAAGTTCAATGAATAAAAAAAATCTTAGAAATAGGCAATGAAGGAAAAACTAAAATATTTGCAGATATGCAATGTATTTGAATCTTCAAAACAACTTTTTGAGGTAGATCTGATTGACACTTCATATACAACAAGGGTAAAGTTCAGAGAGGTTAAGTAACTTGACTTAAGTTCACAGTTCATCCTAAACACAATCTCTCATTCATTCCACTATAGTCCATCTGATTTTTCTCTGATTTTTAAGTGCTCATGTTAGTTATGGTTTTGCAGAGAAACAATACCAATAAAAGGGAAGGGAGTGGGGGTGAGGGGGTGGGAGAGAGAAACAAGGAGGCAAACACATAAGTCCCATTGCAAATCTAAGGACTTCAGGATGAAGAACAGCCAATAATCAAGGGCAAGAGAAAATGGATATTCTATCTCAAGAAGAAAGCAATGGCAACAAAAGCCAAAATAGACAAATGGGATCTAATTAAACTTAAGAGCTCCTGCATGGAAAATAAATTATCATTAGAGTGAACCAGAACCCAATAGAATGGAAATTTTTTTTTTTTGCAACCTACCCATCTAAGGGCTAATATCCAGAATCTACTAAGAACTTAAACAAATTTACAGTAAAAAAAAAAATACAACCCCATCAAAAAGTGGGGAAAAATATGAACAGACACTTTTCAAAAGAAGTTATTAACGCAGCCAACAAACATATGAAAAAAAGCTCATCATCACTGGTCATTAGAGAAATGCAAATCAAAACCACATTTAGATACCATCTCACACCAGTTAGAATGGAGATCATTAAAAAATCTGGAGACAACAGATGCTGGAGAGGACGTGGAGAAATAGGAAAGCTTTTACACTGTTGGGGGGAGTGTAAATTAGTTCGATCATTATGGAATTGAGAAACTGAGGCAATTCCTCCAAGATCTAGAAATAGAAATGCCATTTGTCCCAGCAATACCATTATTGGGTGTATACCCAAAGGATTATAAATTGTTCTACTATAAAGACACATGCACATGTATGTTCATTGTGACACTGTTTACAATAGCAAATACTTGAAACCAACCCAAATGCCCATCAATGATATACTGGATAAAGAAAATGTGGCACATATACACCATGGAATACTGTGCAGCCATAAAAAAGGATGAGTTCATGTACTTTGCAGGGACATGGATGAAGCTGGAAACTATCATCCTCAGCAAACTGACACAAGAACAGAAAACCAAACACCATATAATCTCACTCATAAGTGGGTGCTGAACAATGAGAACACATGGACACAGGGAGGGGAACAATGAGAACACATGGACACAGGCTAGGGTAGGGATAGTAGGGGTTGGGGGGGTTGGGGAGGGATAACATTAGGATAAATACCTAATATAGATGACAGGGAGATGGATGCAGCAAACCACCATATCATGTGTATACCTATGTAACAATCCTCCATGATCTGCATATGTACTCCAGAACTTAAAATATAATAATTAAAAAAAATTCTTGATCACATACAAAAAAAGTAAATTTATTCTTTTTTTCTCTCTATGCCATATTTGGACCCTTCATGAATTGATGATGCTGGCCCACGTTGGTGAGGATGATCTTTTTTTACTCAGTTTACTGATTTTTATGCTAATCCTTTCTGGAAACATCATCACAGCCACATCCAAAAATAATGTTTTTCCAGCTATCTGGGCATCCCTAAGCCCTGTCAAGTTGACACATAAACCTAACCATCATAGTGCTGCTTTATATGTATCTTTGATCTTTCCTGAAAGTTATTCTCTGTTTTCATTACATAGAATATTCTACTCACCTTTTAGAGTTCAGGAGTCCCTTCCTCAGGGAAATCTTTGTTTATCTTTTTAATAGAGAAAATTTCTCCTTCCGGTTTTTAATAGCAGCATATTATATTTATTCTACATAAAATGTTCACAGTCTAACAGTTTTTAAACTCAATGAGTTACATAATGGCTACATTCCTCATTAGACTAAAAGATCCATGAGAGAAAGGACTATGTTTGTGTTCACCAGTGTATCTTGGAATCCTAGTGATATGCATTCAGTAAATTATTGTCAAATAAAAGAAAAAGAAAAGGAAGAAAAAAAGAGAAAAAAGAAGATTGTGGGCTGGGCCCAGTGGCTCATGCCTGTAATCCCAGTACTTTGGGAGGCCAAGGCAGGTGGATTACACAGGCAGGAGTTAAAGACCAGCCTGGCAAGATGGTGAAACCCCATCTCTATTAATAATATGAAAATTAGCTGGGTGTGGTGGCAGTTGCCTATAATCCCAGCTACTCAGGAAGCTGCGGCAGGAGAATCACTTGAACCTGAGTGGCAGAGGTTGCAGTGAGGTGAGATCATCCCATTGCACTCCAGCTGAGCAATGGAGTGAGACTCGGTCTTAAAAAAAAAAAAAAAAAAAAAAAGTAAAAGATTGTGTGAATTAGGCAAGGGAAATTGATTTGTAATTGAGACATGGAAGATTCAGCCCAGGACTGATTTTAAAACTTCATGGGAGGGCAGATACAGTTGCAGTTTAGAATACAGTGTGAGAATTCTTAGAACTTGAGAAGAAGAGAGGAACTGAGAAAAGAAGTCAAGATGAGGGTAGAGAGAGCCAAAAATAAACTTTACTGACCTCATAGTTTGAACTGATAGCAACATATACACTGATTAACATAGATAAATAAGATAAAATAAGTTGCAATATTTTCTTGGGTGACCTCTCCAAATAAAATTCAGATTTTAATTTTCTTGCCAGGATCTCTAAAGTCTAGCCAAGTTCCCTTTGCTAGTCTTTTTTCAAAGGTAACTTTGCTACCTTTCACCTTGACATTGAATGGCTCAGTCATTCTGAGGTGGGAGCAGGTTGGAATACATTCATACCTCATTGAATTGTGCTTTACTTTATTGCACTTCTCAGATATTGTGTTCTTTACAAATTGAAGCTTTGTGCCAATTCTGCATCAAGCAAGTCTGTTGGTGCCCATTTCCAACAGCATGTGCTGACTTCATATCTCTGAGTCTTATTTGGTAATTCTTGCACTATTTCAAACTTCATTATTATTACACCTGTTATAATAATTTGTGATTAGTGATCTTTGAGGTTACTATTGTTATTGTTTTGAGGCACTATGAAACACACCTATATAAGAAAGTGAGCTGAATCATTAAATGTTGTATGTGTTCTGAATGCACCACTGACCAGCCATCTTCTTATCTCTCTCTCCTCGGACCTTTCTATTCCCTGAGACATAACAATATTGAAATTAGGTCAATTAATAACCCTACAATTGCCTCTATGTGTTCAAGTAAATGAGGAGTCACAGGACTCTCACTTTAAATTAAAAGCTTGACATAATTAAGCTTAGTGAGAAAGGCATATTGAAAGCTGAGGCAGGCTGAAAGCTAGCCCTCTTGTACGAAATTGTGAATGCGAATTTGTGAATGCAAAATTAGCCAAGTTGTGAATGCAAATGACAAATACTTGAAAGAAATTAAGTGTGCTACTTCAGTGAACACAGGCATAATAAGAAAGCAAAACAACCTAGTTGCTGAGCTGGAGAAAGTATAGGTTGTCTGGATTTAAAAAAAAAAAAATCAAACCAGCCACAACATTTACTTAAGCCAAAACCTAATTCAGAGAAAGACTCTTTCTTCAATTCTGTAAAGGCTAAGAGAAGTGGAGAGGCTACAGAAGAAAAGTTTGAAACTAGCAGAGACTGGTTTATGAGGTTGAAGGAAAGAAGTCACATCCACAACATAAAAGTGCAAAGGCAAGCAGCATGTATTGATGTAGAAGTGACAGCAGTTTATCCAGAAGATCTAGATAAGATAATTGATAAAGCTGGCTACACTAAGCAACAGATTTTCAAAGTATGTTAGTTAAAGAGCCTTTTATTGGAAGAATGTGCCATCTAGAACTTTTATGACTAGAGAGGAGAAGTCAATACCTGGTTTCATAGCTTCAAAGGACAAGTTGACTTTCTTCTTCTTTTTTTTTTTTTGAGATGGAGTTTCACTCTTGTTACTTAGGCTGGAGTGCAATGGCGCAATCTCGGCTCACTGCAACCTCGGCCTCCTGGGTTCAGGCAATTCTCCTGCCTCAGCCTCCTGAGTAGCTGGGGTTACAGGCATGTGCCACCATGCCCAGCTATTTTTTTTTTTTTTTTGTATTTTTAGTAGAGATGGGGTTTCACCATGTTGACCAGGATGGTCTTGATCTCTTGACCTCGTGATCCACCTGCCTCGGCCTCCCAAAGTGCTGGGATTACAGGTGTGAGCCACCACACCCGGCCCCAACTTTCTTCTTAGGTGTTAATGCAGCTGCTGACTTTGAGTTACAGCCAATTCTCATTAACACTCTGAAAATCCTATAGTTCATAAGAATTATGCTAAACCTACTCTGTTTGTGCTCTACAAGTAAAACAAAGGAAGGAGGACAGCATATCTGTTTGCAGTACAGTTTCCTTAATATTTTAAGCCCACTGTTGAGACCTACCACTCAGAAAAAAATACATTCATTTCAAAATGTCACTGGTCATTGACAATGTTCCTTGGCAATCCAAGAGCTGTGCTGGAGATGTATAAGGAGGTTAATGTTGTTTTCATACCTTGCTAACACAACATTTATTCTGTAGCTAGTGAATTAAGAAGTAATTTTGACTTTCAAGTCTTATTACTTAAGAAATAAATTTTACAAGACTATAGCTGCCATAGAGAGTGATTCTTCTGATGTATCTGAGCAAAGCAAATTGAAAACCTTCTGAAACAGAGTCACCATTTTAGATATAATTAAGAACATTCATGATTCATAGAAGGAGGTCAAAATATCAACATTATTAGGAGTTTGGGAGAAGTTGATTCCATCCCTCATGGATGACTTTGAGGAGTTCCGCATTCCAATGGGGGAAACAATTATAGATATGGTGAAAATAACAAGAAAACTAGAATTAGAAGTAGGGCCTGAAGATGTGACTAAATTGCTGCAGTCTCATTATCAAATTTGAATAGATGAGGAATTGCTTCTTACAGGTGAGCAAAGAAAGTGGTTTCTTGAGATGGAATCTAATCTTGGTGAAGAAGGTGTCAACACTGGTGAGATGACAACAAATGACTTAGAATATTACATAAACTTAGTTGATAAAGCAGCAGGAGGGATTGGATGGATTGACTCCAATTTTGAAAGAAGTTGTACTGTGGGTAAAATGCTATCAAATGGCATCTCATGCTATAAACAAATATTATGTGAAAGAAAGAGTTCACTAACAAGGCACACTTCATTGTTGTCTTATTGCCACAACCACTCCAACCTTCAGCACCTGATTAGTCAGCAGTCATCAACATTTTCACAAGCCCCTCCACCAGCAAAAAAATTAAGACTCGCTGAAGGCTTAGATAACTATTAGCATTTTTTAGCAATAAATTATTTTTTCATTAATATATGTATATTTTTTGCACACTTTTTAACAGACTACAGTGTAGTATAAATATAACTTCTATATGCACTGGAAAACCAAAACTTTTATGTGACTTGCTTTGTCATGATATTCAATATTTGCTTTATTGTTGTGATACAAAACTGAACCAGCAATATCTTCGAGTTATGCCTGTAGATGATTTCCTAACCCAATGTGTAAGTTTTATAAAAGACTCTAAACACAGGTTCCATCTGTTTTAGGACAAAATAATCTGATCTGATTTATTCTGGTTTTCCTCCAAAAAATAGCTTCAACCAGAAAAGAAAAATCAATCTAAGTATTCTCTAAAGGATAAACAAAAAGAATATTAAAATGAGTCCAAAGATTATACATGCGTTATACCTTTGAAAAAGCTCAAGCCAAGAAATATAAAAATTTGCTAAATTTCCCATAGCTAATCATAGCAAGTCTCCTAACATCTAGTCCAAAACCAAATCTTATACACCAAAATAGCTACTTTAGCAATTTAGAAAAAAAGTAAAGGCTTAATATACTTTTTCTTATTTATGCCACTGTGCTGATGCCTGAACATGTAGAAAAAACACTAAAAGCCACGCCTGAGATACAAAGTTGCTTCTACACTGGATCCGCTTTATGTTCGCTTCCTCTCCCCTTTTCTCTCATTAACTTCATTAGGTTAAAATACCACATACCAGCTTTCTCCAAAAGACTCCCTATGTTTGGGGTTTGGTGGCTCTTTCAGATGCACGGAGCTTGGCTGGATATATGTGCTTTAGATAAAGGTCTGTAAACCTTTTCTGAAAAGGATCAGTTAGAAAATGGTTTTTGCTTTTTTGGCCATACAGTCTTTTTTTTTTTTTTTTTTTTTTTGAGACGGAGTTTCGCTCTTGTTACCCGGGCTGGAGTCCAATGGCACGATCTCAGCTCACCACAACCTCCGCCTCCTGGGTTCAGGCAATTCTCCTGCCTCAGCCTCCTGAGTAGCTGGGATTACAGGCATGCGCCACCATGCCCAGCTGATTTTTTGTATTTTTAGTAGAGACAGGGTTTCACCATGTTGACCAGGATGGTCTTGATCTCTTGACCTCATGATCCACCCGCCTCAGCCTCCCAAAGTGTTGGGATTACAGGCCTGAGCCCCCAAGCCCGGCCCCGGCCATGCAGTCTTTATGGTGACTACTCATGCTACAATTACTCAACTCTGCTACTTCAGTGAGAAACAATCTATAGGCAACATATAAACCAAAGGAAATTTATTTACTGTTAAATGATTTTTTAAAAGAGTAAAAATGACTCCCAGGTAGAAAATGAACATGGGTTAAAGATTTTATTTAGCTCATATGTGGAAATCAGATGTTATAACCAATTCAAAGCAGAAGTCAAAAAATAGACACATTTATTGATCAAGATATTAAAATGAATCAGCCAATAAAGGGAAAACTGATTCTTCCACAAGGAGAAAGGAAATGTGTCCTTCCACTGGACAAAATTTAGTTGCATATCTATACACGAGAATTATTTTTACCTTCCTCGCACCTACTTACAACCTAGAGTTACGACATAGTTTCCATACTATCCGAAATTAGAAAAGTATAGTATTAAAAGTGCTGAGCTTTTCACCAAAATACTCATTACAAAAACAGACGGAGGGCCAGAGCCTCCTTTGTTTACCCTTGTCTTAAATAAACTGAAGGAAATCAAAGAAGAGTTCTCACATAAGAATCCACAAATGAAGAGAAGAGAGTATTTCTACTTAAGAATATTGCAGAAAAAAAAATCAAAATCGCTTTAGTGTGGACTCTGTGGCAGGAGTTAGTTGTGAACAGTCGTGAGTGCTGTAACCTTCCAACCATGTGCATGTCACTTCTATGTCTGGGACCCTGAGCTCTTCAAGCATTAAAGAGTGAAAATAATAACTACCTATTTTAATTCTCTTGAGTTTCCTGGGGATTCAGCAAGCAAGTGGATATGAAAAACTTGGAAATAAATAAAGCACAAGAATAATTATACAAAGAACCCACGCACATAAAGCTGTGATTTAAATTGCTAGGCTGGTGACTGATGGCTTCAAGTTTCCTGTTCTAGCTTCATTTCAATTTGTTCCTCATCAGTGCTTGCCACCTAGGTAATTTGGGAGCGGATGGCGGGAGGAATGGAGGATCCCCCCATTCAAAACTGCCGCCTACCTGCCTCTCATTCTGGGCCATGAAAGCCTCCCTGTGTACTCTCTAATCCCTCATCACTAGCCCAGAAAATCGATCTTTATTGCTTATGATATAGTCCTTATTGCCTAATTAGAAGTGCTGTAAAGAAGTGGGAGATGACTTTGCTAGAGTTCATTAGGAAATAATATATCAGGTCTTGTTTAATTACAACTAAATTACTGCCACATATTATTGAACAGAACTTTGCTGGAATGAGCGAGGGCAGCAGAAGTCTCTGTTTTCCATTGCTCCAAGATCCACGTTAGTGGGAAACAGGGTTTTGCTCACTTGGGTTGGAGTTGCAATATACACATTGGCAAAAGGTGTTTATCTAATCACGATCCTTTTATCACCAGATAATACAATCAGTGTCCATGCTGTTCAGTGAGTCACTCTTTGCAGTTGCTGAAGGCTATAGTAGGGGGAAAATGCTAATTCTCATGGTTGGCAATTGCTTCTGAATAGCACAGCAAAACATCTCACTCATGATCTCTAAATGCTTAATTGCTGGACATAATGTCTTGCATGACAAGGGAGGACAGAATGGATTAAACAAGAATATAATCTCCAAAAATAGGAGCCTTCTTTCTTTACTCATTTTCCTACTTAGTAGAATAACATGTGTTTGCTTGTTATTTGCATATTTATATTCATAAATTTGACAAGTATGTGTTGCAAGTCTAATATGTAGTTAACTTCATTTTAAACTTTGTAGGGAATACAGAGTTAAATAAGACCTCATCGGTATGAACCAGGAGCCTACCCAGAAACAAAGGAGATAGAACGTATGCAAATATTTACAATATGAGGTAAAACAAATGTTTAGAAGAGCATTTCGGATTGTAAAATTTTCATTGAGGAATTGAAAATTAGGGTTAATTTTAAAATATAATTTACACATAAAATAACGAGAAAAAGAGCCTTACAGATAAAATGGATATTGCACACAAAAATATACAGATCTGATAACTGAGATCATGAATAAGAAACAATATAAATGCAGTTTAGACTTACTCAAAGTACAGCAAAGAATAGATTGAAGGCCAGATGTGGCATAATTTTACATGAACTTTCGTTTTTCTTTTAGGTTCCCCAGCATCTCTTAAGTTGTTACAACCACATACTGAATTCCTTCAGAGAATTACCTATTGTATATAAAGTAATGAGGCTTTATGAAAATCAAGGGGCATTGCCCTCCCCTACTCAAGGCATTGCTAGTTACTACAAGTTGATTAAAGAAATTCTCTAAGACCTTTAAATTATTTTATTGTTTACTTTTTAGAAACAGTCTTGCTTTTGTGCCCAGGCTGGAGTGTGGTGGTGTGATGACAGCCCACTGCAAACTCAGACCACTGGGCTCAAGAAATTCTTTTGTCTCAGCCTCCTGAGTAGCTAGGACTACAGGTGCCCAATGCCCTGCTAATTTTTGTTGTAGAGACAGGGTCTCGCTATGTTCCCCAGGCTGGTCTTGAAGTCCTAGTCTCAAGCAGTCCTGCCACCTTAGCCTCTCAAAGCACTGGGGTTACAGGCATGAGCCACTGAAGCTGTCCCAGACTTTTAAATCTTGAGTAGAGTGGCAAAGGACTTAAATGTTGTCCCAAAACATGATCCTTGGGTCTGGCTCCTCACTGGTTTATTCTGTTTTCAAGGCTGGATTTCCTAGAGGCTATTCATTTTGTTGCTAACCTTTATTTTAATTTACTAAGTTCTCTTTTAAATAAAATTATTCAAAAGTTGCTCATAACCACCTAATGGGCTATCATACTCTATGGAGACAGACCTTAAATGCTATGCTATAGAAGCTAGGTAGTCTTCTATTTCCACATTATCAAAATTTTTGAGCAAAGAAGCAATGCTTCCAAACACAGGATTCTGGAGTCAGTGGAAAATGTATGTTGTTTGGAAGCAGTAAGGAAACCAGAGAATAGGTATACAAATTAGGTCGTAGTTCAAGCTACTAAAAGAAAAAAGAAAACAATAGCTTAAATAAGAATTTGATTTGTATCTCATTAATAAATCTGTAGATGAACTGTTCAGGTTGACAGGATAACTCTGTTCCAAAAAGTATTTTAGGGACCCAGGTTCCTTCCATTTTTAGCTCAAATTTTCTCCAGCATGTAGTTCTTGTCTGCATGGTATAATCTGGGTCAGATTCATACTCCAGCCTAGGAGGTCAAGGATAAGTGGCTTCCTTTTTCAGTAGGTGATTAAGAAGTTCCATAGTTTACTTCTCTTTATAGCTCATTGATAAAAACATAGTCACATGATCATGCCCAGCTATAATAGGGCTGATAAATACAGTCTTCAGGTTGACAGTTATGGGACCAACTGAAATTTAGTCATTCTTGCATAAAGGGCAAATGGTTGACAATAAAAGCATAAATTAGGGACTAGCAGTAAAAGTGGAGAGAAAAAGGAGATATGTTGGACACATAATCACCTGAATTTAGTATTTAGGATTAGATATGGTGCAAGAACGACAGATAAAGCCTGGATGACTTTGGAGTTTACTAATATATTTTTTAAAACCAATAATTCCAAGGATTTTGAAGGAAAAAAATCATTTCCTTTTGATTTGAACATTTATGGAGGTGTTCCAAATGTTTGGAGCCCTGTTTAAAGATAATTTTCTCTTACATATATACATGTCTCTCATATATATATATAAATAACACATGTCCAAGTTTTTTACTTAACTCATGAATTACAGGAGAGAACCAGAGAAAAAAATTATCAATTCAAAAGAGAATCCAAATAACAGTCACATTTGTAGATCAGGAATATTGAAATGAATTTGCAAATGAATGTAAAATGGGCTTCTTCTAGGGTAGAAAAGTCAATTGAATATATACTAGACAAAATTTGTTTGTCTCTGTTTTCTGTAAGATATCTTTTACCTTTACATGGTTGCAAAATACAGCCTTGTCAATGACAAAGGCTCTCATCTCTTAAAATCAGACGATCCGCAGAGGTTCCATCATTCCATTAAACAGTCGTTTGGTAATTTCATTTGCTTATTGCAGTCTTAAATTTCTCCTTACAGCCTTAAGAAATAAATGAAGTACTAAAGTAGCTATTAGAAGACTTTGTGTTTAAGGTAGTTGATATCTGTTTAAGGTACTTGATACCTGTATTAGGAGAAAGTCTAGGGTCAGTGAAATCTGACAACTATTGACACTTCAATATATAGTGTTTTTCCACACTATTTGCTTTTCATGGATGTATGCAAACTAGCAGTTTGAAGGGATTTCAGGGCAAGAAGTGGACAATGAAGTGCAATATAGCTAGATATTATTGAATCAAATCACTATTTCCTCTCATACAATAAATATGCAATACTGTAACAAAAGCTATCCATTATAAATATTTTAGAGTTATCTCATTTATGTCATTTAATGAAGAAACAACAGAATGACTCACAGGTAGCCTGGCCATAAGCAGCACTTATATTTGGTGCTTTGAGAGTCGCCAAAGAACTCTGCGTGGTAGTCATTTTCATGTAGAGAAGTTCCCTCTCTGAGACCTGAACTTTTCCCATCACAAATTCCTTTCTATAAAGAAGTTGAGGAGTCCCTTTCAAACACTAGTTACATAGAAAGCCAGTGTTAGGCTTTGAGGCTTTAATGTATGTAACCCATCCTTTACAGAAAGCAAGACCACAGAAGAGCTAGATGTGGATAGAATATCTAGATGAGGAAGAACTCATTCTGGAGGAGTATGGGTGAAGCACAGCAATGGAAAACCTGGAACATGCAGAGTACTTTTCTAAGTGCTAGCACACATAAGCTCTCATGATTTAAAAAAAGGTAATCTCAACTTGAGGCTGCCTCTAGAATAATCACTGTTTTCTACAACTTAGACTTTTTATTCAGGTGCTCTTACATTAGAATGTAATGGCAAAATCCTAACTGCAGACTCATTTAGCTCTTCACTTCCTCTAATATGTATTACATATTCTATTACATACTGTTTCATGATGACAAAACCACATAATGAAACATATTTAGGCTGCCAAGAAATCATGATCACCAACATCAATTCTGTTTTCAACAGTCACACAAACTCACTGTGATCTTTTGCCAATTTATTCTCTCTTTCTATCCAGTGCCTATCTTGACTTTTACCACTCACCTTTACAGAGAAAGCAGACACCATTCAGATAGGAGCCCCCAAGTTTTCTGCAAACCTGATTTTCAAACCTATACTCCCCACTTATATGTGTGTATATGTGTGTGTGTGTGTGTGTGTGTGTGTGTGTGTGTGTGTGTGTGTGTGTATGGAGGCTGACATAAAGATTCAGTCAAAATATCACTTCTCACAATATACTCTCCTTATTCTCTCTTATATTCTGTGGCCATGCCTTCAATTATCCTATTATATATTGTTGTCTCTCAAATTTAAATAACAACTTTTGGATCACTAGCCATATTTGTAAACTAACTTTAAGGACTCACTGCTAAGATGGTTACCTCAACATCAACATCAAAATTTAAGCTCATAATATTTTCCCTAACACACTTCTCAGTTTGCACATTCATCATGTATCCTTTCTACCGAACAGGCACGTTTTCCAAGTTCCAGTCTAATCAATTATACAGGTTTTTCTCATATCCAATCAATTTATACCCCATTAAAAAAATCCCAAATACAACTTTAATGTCTACACTGTTCTCTAGTTCAGTGAAAGAAAATGAATGACCATAATTCCTCATCCAAATCATCAAGATGTCAGCTACCCTCCCCTTTCCACTCTTCACACAGTTAGAAAGAACTCATCTATTCTCCTGCTGAAGACTCTCAAAACCCTTTGACTCTACATGAAAACCCCAAATCCCTAATGTGGATTTTAAGTTAATGAAGGAATGGAGATCAGTGGTTACTAGTATGGGACCTGACTCCTCCTTCTTGAGTTCAGACTTTAAGCAAGTGTCTACCCCATGTGGGTCTCAGATTTTTATTGCTTCTGCAAGAAGTTTTCTCCAGGTGAATAATGAGTCTATGATCTTCGAAAAGAGAGAAAATTGGAGGAGGAAAGAATTATTAAGAAATCTAATTTTATGTTTGAAAATCAGTGAGAAAAGGTAACCTACCCTAAGCTGAGAGTGACTGATTTAGAGAGAAAAAGAGAGACAGGGAGGGAGAGACAGAGAGAAAGAGAGAGACTGTGTGGTGACCACTTTGAGAGATCAAAAGAGAAGAGATTCCTTGTTACACCGCTCTCTGAGATCTTGGTTAGCACAGTCTCGTGATACTTCTTCTAAAATAACGCTGGTACTATTGACCTCACCCACTCCCTAAGGACAATAAATTTCACCACTTGCTAGTGAGCCCTTAATACATTTTCCATCTCCTTCCATCCTTTAAATTCTCCCTTCTCATTTAATGCTGCATTGCTTCCCTATCTTTCTTGTAAGTTTAAATGTTTTTTACAACTCTATTGAGGTATAATTTGCAAATCATAAAGTCACCCATGTGAACTTTCGCAGATGTATCAAGTTGCACAATCATCACTGTAATCAATTTTAGAATATTTAATCTCCTCAGTAAGATTCCCCATACCCCTTGCAGTTAATCCCCCATTCCACCCCAGCCTCAGGCAACCACTAATCTATTTTCTCTCTTTATAGATTTGCCTTTTCTGGACATTTCATATGAATGGATAGAATTGTATAATATGTGGTTTTTATGGCTGGCTTACTTCACCTGACATAATGTTTCTGAGGTTTATCTTTGTGGTAGCAGGTATTAATAGTTTTTCATTTTTATTGCTGAATAGCATCCTAATGTATAAAAGATGTGCCACATTTTGTAGCCATTTTCCAGTCAATAGATATTTGAGTTGTTTCCACTTTTTGGCTATTATGAATAATGCTGCAATGAAAACTAACATGAAAGGTTTCATTTAAAAATGTGTTTTTATTTGGGTAGATACCTAGGATTGGAATGCTAAGTTGTATGTCTAAATTTTTAAGAAACTGGTGAACTCTTTTCCAAAATGGGGGACCTATGTTTTGTCAGTTGAATTTTGTCTTAAAAACAAGCAAACACACACACAAAAAATGTTCTTTACTCCAAGGTTTTAATGTGAGGAGAGAGAAAAATTTGTATTTATTTTAAATCTGTAGTAAAACTATATTTCTTTTATTTTTAAACAATATTAATTGTAAACTAAGCTTCTGACTTAGTAAAAGTGTCGGTGAATATAGGTGGGGTGATATAGCAAGGGAGATTGGAGAAACACTACATGAATCAATTCTATGTCATATCTAATTTTAGAAACTTTAATTTTTGATTTTTTTTTCTTAGAATTAAGAATGAGTTGCTGAAACACATTGCCTTCTATTTACCAGAGGCTCTTGCTGCCTGCTTTTTGTGTTGAGAAAAATTTTGCATCTAGATCTTTGTGCGGGCTCAATGGGAAGAAGGACACTGATTAATGAGGCTGCCCTGATCAGTAAGAAGGGAGTTGTTTTATCATTTGGGTATTTATTTGCTTTCCAGTATTGGGGGTTAATGTGTTTCCTCTTAGAAAAAAACAGCATTGAATGAAAACCAATTAAAAATAATCAAATAACAGATAATTTTGTTCCACAATAATTAATTTCTAGTGGTTAATTTCAGGAAGAATTATGGTGGTGTTGGGGCACAGCCTCCTTAAAAGTATGCTTTACCTCAAGTCATGTGAGGCAACAGTTTTCACTTTTAGGTATTAGTTTTAACCAATGTAATCTGTGATTTTTAATCCAAAAACGTGGCTTTCTGCTTGCCTTCCACTTGGATCTGCCTCATCTCCTGCGTGTTTATTTCTGCTTAACCTTTTCATGACAACATTAACAAGAGGTGGGGGTTAGGGGCACAGTATGCATATAAAAATCTTTTTGTGGTGGGGAGTCAGCCAAAATCACAGATTTTCAGCCTTACACAACAGAAGATTTTCAATTTGACCAAACCTTCCCACCCACTGTGGTGAGTGTTCTCTTTTACAGCCATCAGCATTCTCAAGGCAGCTGAATATGAGTCTGTAATTACAATGGAAACAATGGCTGCAGGGCAGGAAATGTGCATGAAATATAATGCAGCTGAGAGTGGCATTAGCCCAAAGTGCTCTAATGATTTTAGAACCTCACCAGGTGGTAAGCCATCTCCCTGGATTTTCATTTCCACTCACCATTTGCCAGGTAACCTATGCCCAGTCACTTACCTTCCCAGGGTGCTGTCCTCAGAAGGGATGATGGGATTGGTCATTTGCTGGCCTCGCAGGGGGATCTCCCAGCTGGATGAGGTCATGCAGACAAAGCTTACAGAAAGTGGTAAGCCTTCATTATATGGGCAGAAACGGAGCAGCAGTGGGAGGAAGGTCTACTTCAAAGCTGAGTCTATATGGAGGGAGAGATGGTGATTAGACGGTAAGACTTGAGGGCCCTGGATAAAGCTTTCCTGTCTCTTTGTATCACCAATAGCACGGCTTTTCTCAGTGGGAAAAACTGCTGCAGTTTAAATGTTTCCCTACTAAAAAGCATGAATAATATGTAACAGAAGGAAGAATATTTTTTAAATACCCTCAGCAGTTTTCCAACTTAAATGTGTATGTGAATTACCTGGACATTTTGTTAAAATGTAGATCCCAATTCAGTAGCGCTAGGGTGGGGCCTGTATTTCTTTCTTTCCTTTTTTGAGATGAAGTTTTGCTCTTTCACCCAGGCTGGAGTACAGTGGTGCGATCTTGTCTCACTGCAACCTCTTCCTGCTGGGTTCAAGTGAGTCTCCTGCCTCTGCCTCCTGAGTAGATGGGATTACAGGCACCCACCACCATACCTAGCTAAATTTTTGTATTTTTAGTAGAGATGGGGTTTCACTATGTTGGCCAGGTTGGTCTTGAACTCCTGACCTCAGGTGATCCGCCCCCCCCTCGGCCTCCCAAAGTTGTGGAATTATAGGTGTGAGCCACCACCCCCAGCCAAGATTCTGTATTTCTAATAAACTCCAAGTTTAGCCAGTGCTGCTGCTCATAGGATCCTGTTTTGAATGCAAATCTCTATCATATACTCCTCTCCATTCTTTTGTGGGGTGAAGAAATGAGACTCAAAGTGGTACAGTGATTTAGTCAAGACATCATAGATACCTTACTGGCAGGATGAGTTTAGCCCCTGGGTCTCCTCAAGTTCTTTCCCTAACCCAGCTCTCCTCATAGGAGCAACAGGAAGTGGCAGAAGGAGCACTTATAGAAGGTATAGCTAGTGGCTGAATAGATATAGGCCCTAACAGAATATGATTTCAGCAAATGGGAACAAAGGGGACAGATTAACGACTGGATTTTATGCTTAGTGAACATTCAGCCTGCTGAGGAGTGTTAGGAGCTGAGTATTCTACCTTCAATTAGCAGCCAATTTGGAGTAAGTAATTTTGCTTCTATGCTGCCACTACTCTCTACTGCCAATAGGTCTAGAATGATCTGAAGATTGTTTCTAGCTCTGGCATTTTATGATTCTCTAATGACTTTAAATCTGCCAGAACTGAATGATTGATTATTCATCTGTTTTGTTTTTCTTATCTTTTCTTTCTTCGTTCTGCCTCTAAGGAGTATAATATCTAAGAGACAAGAAAAATGCTAGGGCAAGAACAACATTTTAGAAACCTATGCTACTTGCTCACATGTAGTTTTCCCTATGTTTTCAAAATAATGTGGTAAAGATGTCATCAGTAGATAGCTGTCAATAAATTTGGGTTCAAATTTCAATATAAACAGTATAATAAAAAACTTGGATCATTGTACATGAGGATGGAAAATAGAAGATTGCATCTTTATGTGGTGCAGGTTCATTCTGCATTACTGTTGAAAATACACATCATAAAAATGCTAATGCCAACATGCCCTTGTTAAGATACACTATTTTCCTCCTTATAGTTATAACTCTAGCTCAGCTACAATTAGCTAAGAAAATTGTTGATTCTACTAGAACATGTAGAGAAGTGTATTCCTTGTGCTTTATAAAGTGTGCTTCCTATGCTTGAGTTATCATTTACTCAAACCATATTTTTTTCTCACTAAAAGAGGAAAGTTACCCAAATCTAATCATATCAACAGTTTCCTGTTTCATTTTATTATTATTGTATTTTTAATGCCTGGTTTAGTTAATGAGATTCAAAAGTCTTATAATGAGAACATTTGAAATAGAATTCATTAAGAGGCAGAGATTTTTCTACTGTATTCAGAAAATTACATGCTAATAAAATAGGAATATGATTTGAGAAATTTCTAATACAAATTGATTTTTACATTAATGATTTCAGTATTCAGTCCTAGGAAAGGAGAAAGAATTTTTCTGCATGCAGGTTAGATATGAATGAAAATAAGTAGGCTCAACTCCCACACCATGCACAACCCCATTTGAGTCTCTGTGGAGTCACAATACTGCAAGATGTGATTCCTGCCTGTTGAAGATTCACTGTCTAGCCAGAAAGATGACTAACATACATGAACCAATTAGAGAGCATCATGAGATGAAACAGAATTAAATTAGTGCTATGTTGTGTTTTTCAAACTGCAAGTGATAGCTTCATTTGGAGACCTTGGAGAACACTGGACCAAGGATAATGTCAGTGAAAGCAAGAGGTAAATTTAGAAGGGTAGAAAAGCATAGCTCCTCTAATTCTTGATGATACAAGTTTCTCTAGTTGCATATAGTTTTGGTTTTGGTTTGTGTTTCCCTTTAAAATAGACTTTCTATGGTAATTACCAGTGTTTAGAGAAATAAACTCAGAATCAGAACACCTGGATTCAAGCCCAGGTTTCTGCTATGCAAAAAAATTGCACTTAGCATGCATCTGAGAGAACAACCATTCTCAAGGAAGTAGGAATAGTTAATAATGAACTCGCATTCATTGAAATAAACAAATGTCTTCTTTTCAGCTGAAAAAGAGGAGAGTCATTTTTGAGGAGAGCACATTATCTGGCATTCAGATTTATTTTACTTTCCAGATCCTATCTGGATTTATGTACTGAGTATGGTGTTGAATAGGGAGGATGTAAAATAAATAAATAAATAAAATGGAAAGAGCTGCTTTATTTCCTAAAGACACCAAGACATTGGGATGTGAGCAGCACCACTGTGGTATCTCAGAGTGTTCCTATTGAAACAAGAAACATTCAGTTTTTCATCTCCTGGATGCCAAATCCTACCTACGGTGGGCTCTGGCAGAAGAATGTGCTTCCTGGATGAAAGACAGGAAGCTGGAAGATGCCTGGCAAGAGGCCTCAGTCCTTGCTGGAAGACCAAGTCCAGTGAAGCTACTGGTACTCAACACCAGAAACCCAGAGACAAAAGAAACACCAATTCCACACAGTAACAAACTGGGCAGCTTACTAGACTTATGGGTAGATACGAATGCACGTGAGACACTCTGGGGAGATTCTAGCATGGATTGATGTAAAGATATTCTCTAAGAAGCTGGAGGGAAGAAGAGAAATAGATGAAAGGAAACTGTTAAATCTGGATTATTAGTTGAAGCCCCAGACCCTTATGTGAGGACTAATGCTACTCTAAATGTGTACAGTATGTTGAAAGCTTTCCATCTTCCTGACATTTACTAAATTTTTGAAAAGTAATTGTTTTTTATCGTTTCTCTATGTAAACTATTTAAAATTTTCATATTTTTTTTGTAGAAATTTTTTTTTTGTAGAAATCAGGTTTCATCATGTTGTCTAGACTGGTGTTGAACTCCTGGGCTAAAGTGATTCATCCACCTCAGTCCCCCAAAATGTTGGGATTATAGGTGTGAGTCACTGTGCTTGGTCTGCATTATTTATTAAATTCATAGTTTTCTATTTTCATATGAATATTTATTTTTAAATCCTTTATTTTTGTTTTATTTTTCTGGGTGGTTTTTGGTACTTTTACTATGTCTCAGTATAGCATCTTTCCCTGTTCAAGCTGAGGGTGGGAACTTGGCTCACTCCCACAATCTTTCATTACTTCTATCGCGTAATTTCATTTGTATCATCCTTTGGTTTGGGCTTCCAACAATGATTTCCCCATAATTTTAATGAAAACTTATCTTTGTCCAAAGGGGAGGAGAATATATTGTTTTCAAACTGG
The DNA here is from genome assembly GCA_031835075.1 of Saguinus oedipus. Lineage (NCBI taxonomy): Eukaryota > Metazoa > Chordata > Mammalia > Primates > Cebidae > Saguinus > Saguinus oedipus. The sequence continues at coordinate 79,759,192 of CM063182.1, forward strand.
TAAATGACTCAAGTGAGGCTTTCAAAAATTCTTCCACAGGCTTGATTGAACTATAGCTTGTGAGACAAACTTATTGCCTCTCACCTAAAGAATCTAAAAGATGAGGGATATTCTGGCCATTTTGTAGTCTCCTGAAGAAGACATGAACCCAGGGACAATAAGCAAGAGAGAGCAAAACAGAGCAAGGGAGCTGGAGGCATCAACCAAGTGCTTTCTGTTCTATTGGTCCACAATAGCACCAATTACTTAATTTCTTCTGTTATGTCTATCAGATTCTAAAAAATTTACAGAATTTTTTAAAACTTCCCTTGGTTAAGCTGCTTTGAGTTTTTGTCACTTGCTATCAAAAATTCTAAGACATCACTCAAATATGATTGAGATATTTATTGTAATTTTGTCATCTTTCTAATGTTATTCTCTTATCTTTTCCTGCCTTGTGATAACTAGAATGTCACTAATTTGAAAGAAATGCTTCCTACATTTTCTATTTTTATAATTATAATAGTAATAAATAATAAAAGAACATTACTGTTACAGGTTTGGTCTACTTCATAGGTCCTGTCTTTATTTTTAATGTTTTCTATCTAGAATGCTATGAGTACTTACTCTCGTTTTATTTAGATATTAGTTTAAAGTTTGAGTTCAACATAGACAGAATGACTCATAATTTTATAAATTCTCATCATATTTTCCAAGAATCAAAATTTATTATATTGTAGGGTAATGATGGTAGGGTGACGTAGCCATCGGGTGATGATTTTTAATATATATCCATTAAATATGTTGTGAACTTGATACTATTGCTTCTATTTATGAGGACAATTTTTTGAGGAACTTTGAAGAGATAGAATGTTAAGTGCTTATTACTTTCTTTAGAATATTTTCCTTTTATATTATATGTAGTTATAGTATTTAGTTGTTTGGATAATAAAAATTTATTTTCTTTTCAAACTTCAATAATAAACATAAATTACTTTTATAATCAGTAAGTGAAATATTACTACAAAAATAATCTACTTTGTTATTTTTATATGCTATTCATATAAATAGGCTGAATAATGTTTTACTCGTGTTCTGCAATTTGCTTTGTCTGCCTGACATTTATTAGCTGTGTAGGTACAAGTGATTTAACCTCACTGGATCTCAATTTCCTTAACTGTAAAGTATGAATATTAATATGAATTCATCTGATGTGTTTAGGAGTACAGAATGAGAACGTTTCAGTCTGAATATAAGGTCAATTCAAGAAAAAGGAAAGCTGGAAATTTACAGAAATGCTTAATTTTCTGTCATTTTTCTATCGTTCTAAACACAATGCTTTCTCAACCACAAATGCCCAAAGATTAAGCAAGAGCAGAGCATATTATTATTTTCTTTCTTTCACTCAGCTGGATAATTCCCTCAAACCCTTCATTCTTTAAAATCTGTTCTACTTTTCTAACTTGCAGAGTCATAACATCCTTGTCTGTCTGATGGGCTTAATAGTTCTGTTGGTAGGTTTCATGTGAAATATTTAATCTTTGACAGACCCAAAGTGGGTGTTCAGTGAACTGTGGAAGTGGCTATGTCTTGGGGGCCAGGTGCATGTAAGGCATGAGGCTATTCAATGTTGTGGGCAGAGTATTGAGCAAAACTGAGAAACCCTATTTCTCTTTCTAGGTCTGTTCCAAACAGACCTGTATAATCTTGGGGGAACATCACTTAATACTTCCAATACTTTGCTTGTTCCTCTACATTTATATCGGAATTCTTCCCTGACCACCTCACCTGGTTTTATGAAGACCAAAGGGTACAATGGATGTGACTAAGCTTTGTACTTCCCTACTTTGTACGCCATGGTATTGTACTCTGATTACTCCAAGTTTCTTAGCTTTGGAATCAAGACCTTTAATGGCCTGGTCTCCTCTTATTCTGAATAAATTTCTTTTATATCCCACCTCAAATTTTTGTCCCAGATTTTTTTGCATAATAGGGTTTCCTGCAGGGAATATTTTCTCCTATGACATCTCTCCAATCTCTTTGTTGGGCTTACTGTTTCTGGAAACTTAGACTCCAACCCGCATGTCACCTTATGCTGTAAAACATGTTGAATTTTCCAAGGATGGGCTGATATTATTTACCAAATTCTCTTGCCTTTTATTTATTTCTGTATTTATTTAAATCTCTCAGAAGTATGTGAGTATGGTTTCCCAGAGTCTGTCCTGGAATTGCACAAACTTAAAATTGCATTAGCTTTGTTGAGTAGATAAAATAAAGCATGTAAATACTCAAATATTATTTTAATGATTATAAATAATGATTTTAAATATAAGTTTTGAGTACATAGGTGGGTAGAGTAAATAAAGTCTATATGGAGGAGGACAATGCAATAATAGATTTTTTTTAAAGTTTAAAAAACTTTTAAGTATTGAAAACATATAAGGTGTCATCAAGTAAAAGAAACATATATGAGAATTATATTTTGATCTGCCAAACTTTTTAAAAAGTTCTTTTATCTTCAAAAGCATTCCTTTGCAAAGGTGAAGGGTCAAAGATGCCTTGCCTCTCTCCATTTCCTGACAATTGCTGGGGCTAGGAAAATTTTTTCTTTTGACTATACTGCCATCTGTTGTTCAAAGAAATAATCATATTTCCATTATTTTTGAGTGTGACATTAGATCACTTGCACATCAAAAGTGCTAATTCTTGTCTCTACCCCAAAATCTGTTGGGTGTGGGTCTGTAGTCTTGCATTTTCAATAAGCTGTCTAGTAGAAAAGGAACATACTGGGCAAAGGACCTTAATGTATATATCTATCGTTAGTGTGTACAAGGCTCTGTACTAAGTAGGGGCTGAGTTTCCTTTTATTTAAAGGAAAGTATGATCACAGATTTATTCTGGAATCATCAGTGATAGTCTTTTGCTTTATAGTGAGCAGTCCCTATTACCAGACCACTCCTCACTACCAAACCCCACCTTGGGTGGAAAAGAACAAACTTTAAACCTCACATCACTTTTATTTTATTTTGTTTTTGCTAGGTTCTTTGTTAGCTAGATATCCACCTAATAAATATATGAATTTTACTTTTATTTATACAAGTTTGTGTAAGCCATGGGGTAGGAGAAAGCCAGTGTTCATTATTTAGTCTCACATTCGTGTTTTCATTTCAAATACTTCTTCCCCTGTTTCTAAAATTTCACCTTCATTAAAATAAGAAAGTTTCTGCTTCACCAAAATAAGCAAATAACCGCTGGAGTAGTGACATACTAAACAGTTTTAAGAGATTGACATTTACCATGATGAAGTTTCTAAATGAACTTTTCTATACCTTAGTAAAGAGAGATCAAAACACTGCGACCATGAAATTATAGGGTGGAAAAATTTATGTTTAGAGGAAGGAGTGAGTAAAGAATCATGGACACAGTTCAGGAAGGGCAATATTTCACCCTGCGTGAGGGAGGGACTGTGCTATCTGGAGCAATATCAGAACGACAAGCATCAGGAGCTAGAGTGAAATTTAAGAGTGGTTAGAAAACACTTATATGTCATCCTTTGCATTGTGTAATTTTTTCCAGAGCTGGCTCTGAATGTCACAAGGACCTATTCTATGCCTTCATTTTAGGATGCTCCAAATTCTAATCCTGCTCATGATAATTCTGGTGATCTCATTAAAGCTCATGTTTATGTTCTAGCCACAAATCTTAAAAAATAGCTGTGATAAGTGGCTCTCTTGGCAGAAACCCTACAAGCCAGAAGAGAGTGGGGGCCAATATTCAACATCCTTAAAAAAGAAAACTTTCAACCTAGAATTTCATATCTAGCCAAGCTAAGCTTCATAAGTAAAGGAGAAATAAAATCTTTTACAGAAAAGGAATTGCTGAGAGATTTCCTCACCACCAGGCCTGCCTTACAAGAGCTCCTGAAAGAAGCACCAAATATGGAAAGGGAAAACCAGTACCAGCCACTCCAAAAAGGTACCAAATGGTAAAGACCATTGACACAGTGAAGAAAATGCATCAACTAATGGACAAAACATCCAGCTAGCATCAAAAGGGCAGGATCAAATTCACACATAACAACATTAACCCTAAATGTAAATGGGCTAAATGCCCCAATCAAAAGATACAGGCTGGCAAACTAGATAAAGAGTCAAGACCCATCAGTGTGCTGTATTCAGGATATCCATCTCATGTTCAAGGACACATATAGGCTAAAAATAAAGGGATGGAGAAAGATTTATCAAGCAAATGGAGAGCAATAAAAAAAGGAGTTGCAATCTTAGTCTCTGATAAAATGGAGTTTAAAACAACAAAGATCAAAGGAGACAAAGAAGGGCATTACATAATGGTAAAAGGATAAATGCAACAAGGGCTAATGATCCTAAATATATACACACCCAAAACAGGGGCATCCAGATATAAAGCAAGTTCTTAATGACCTACAAAGAGACTTAGACTCCCACACAATAATAGTAGGAGACTTTAACACTCCACTGTCAATATTAGACAGATCAACAAGACAGAAAATTAACAAGGATATCCAGGACCTGAACTCAGATCTGGACCAAGCAAACCTAACAAACATCTTCAGAACTCTCCACCCCACAGAATACACATTCTTGTCAGCACCACATTGCATCTACTCTAAAATTGACCACATAATTAAAAGTAAATCACTCATCAGCAAATGCAAAATAATGGAAATCATAACAAACAGTCTCCAGACCACAGTGCAATTAAATTAAAACTCAGGATTAAGAAAATAACTCAGAACTGCACAAATTCATGGAAACTGAACAACTGGTTCCTGAATGTTGACTGGATAAAAATGAAATGAAGGGAGAAATAAAAATGTTCTTTGAAACCAACGAGAATGAAGGCAAAATGTACCAGAATCTCTGGGATACATTCAAAGCAGTATCTAGAGGGAGATTTATAGTAATAAATGCCCACATGAGAAGTGAGGAAAGATGTAAAATCGACACCGTATCTTCAAAATTGAAAGAGCTAGAGGAGCAAGATCAAAAAAACTCAAAAGCTAGTAGAAGGCAAGAACTAACTAAGATTAGAGCAGAAATGAAGGAGATAGAGAAATGAAAAAAACCCTTCAAAAAATCAATAAATCCAGGAGCTGATTTTTTGAAAAGATCAACAAAATAGAAAGACTGCTAGTCAGATTAATAAAAAAGATAAGGGAGAAGAATCAAATAGATGTAATAAAAAACAATAAAGGAGATATCACCAATGATTCCACAGAAATACAAACTACAATCAGACATTATTACAAATTGCTCTATGCACATAAACCAGTAAACCTGGAAGAAATAGATAAATTCCTGGACACCTGCACCCTCCCAAGCCTAAACCAGTAAGAGTTTGAAACCTTGAATAGACCAATAACAAGGGCTGAAGTTGAGGCAGCAATTAAGGGCCTACCAACCAAAAAAAGCCCAGGTCCATATGGGTTCACAGCTGAATTCTACCAGATGTTCACAGAGGAGCTGGTACCACTCCTTCTGAAACTATTCCAAAGAGTCCACAAAGAGGGAATCTTTCCCAAATCATTTTATGAGACCAACATCATCCTGAGACCAAAACTCGGCAGAAACTGAACAAAAAAAGAAAACTTCAGGCCAATATCAAAGATGAACATAGATGAAAAAAATATTCAATAAAATACTGGCAAACTGATTGCAACAGCACATCAAAAAGCTTATCCATCATGATCAACTAGGCTTCCTCCTGGGGATGCAAAGCTGGTTCAACATACACAAGTCTATAAACATAATTCACCACATAAACAGAACCAAAGACAAAAACCACATGATTATCTCAATAGATGCAGAGAAGGCCTTCAACAAAATCCAACAGCCCTTTATGCTAAAAACTCTCAGTAAACTAGGTACTGAAGGAACCTATCTTAAAATAATAAAAGCTATTTATGAAAAACCTACAGCCAATATCATACTGAATGGGCAAAAACTGGAAGCATTCCCTTTGAAATCTGGCACTAGACAAGGATGCCCTCTCTCACCACTGCTATTCGATATAGTATTGGAAGTTGTAACCAGAACAATTATGAAAAAAAAAGGGTATGCAATTAGGAAAGGAGGAAGTCAAATTGTCTCCATTTGCAGATGATATGACTGTATATTTAGAAGACCCTATCATCTCAGCCTAAAGTCTCCTTAAACTGATAAGCAACTTCGGCAAAGTCTCAAGATACAAAATCAACGTGCAGGAATTACAAGCATTCCTATACACCAATAACAGACTAACAGAGAGTCAAATCATCAGCAAACTCCCATTCAGAATTTCTACAAAGAGAATAAAATACCTAGGAACACAACTAACAAAGAATGTAAAGGATCTCTTCAAGGAGAACTAAAAACCACTGCTCAAGGAAATAAGAGGGGACACAAACAGATGGAGAAATATTCCATGCTCATGGTTAGGAAGAATCAATATCATGAAAATGGCCATACTGCCCAAAGTAATTTAGATTCAACACTATCCCCATCAAGCAACCAATGACCTTCACAGAACTGGAGAAAACCACCTTAAACTGCATATGGAACCAAAGAGAGCCTACATAGCCAAGACAATCCTAAGCAAAAACAATAAAGCCAGAGGCATCATGCTACCTGACTTCAAACTATACTACAAGCCTACAGTAATCAAAACAGCATGGTACTGGTACCAAAACAGAGATATAGACCAATGGAACAGAACAGAGGCCTTGAAGGCAATGCCACACTTCTACAATCATCTGATCTTTGACAAACTGGACAAAAACAAGCAGTAGGGAAAAGATTCCCTGTTTAATAAATGATGCTGGGAAAACTGGCTAGCCATATACAGAAAGCAGAAACTGGACCCCTTCCTGACACCTTGCACTGAAATTAACTCCAGATGGATTAAAGACTTAAACATTAGATCTAACACCATAAAAACCCTAGAAGAAAACCTAGGCAAAACCATTCAGGACATAGGCATAGACATGGATTTCATGACTAAAACACCAAAAGTATTGGCAACAAAAGCCAAAATAGACAAATGGGACCAAATTTAACTCCAGTGCTTCTGTACAGCAAAAGAAACAATCATTAGTGTGAACTGTAAACCAACAGAATGGAAAAAAAATTTTTCAATCTACCCATCTGCCAAAGGTCTAATATCCAGAATCTACAAAGAACTAAAACAGATTTACAAGAAAAAAAACAACCAAACCCATTCAAAAGTGGGTAAAGGATATGAACAGACACTTTTCAAAAGACGACATAGATGAGGCCAACAAACATATGAAAAAGTGCTCATCATCACTGGTTATTAGGGAAATGCAAATCAAAACCACATTGAGATACCACCTCATGCCATTTAGGATGGTGATCATTAAAAAATCTGGAGACAACAAATGCTGGAGAGGATGTAGAGAAATAGGCAGGCTTTTACATTGTTGGTGGGAATGTAAATTAGTTCAACCATTGTGGAAGACAGTGTGGTGCTTCCTCAAGGACCTAGAAATAGAAATTTCATTTGACCCAGCAATCTCATTACTAGGTATATACCCAAAGGATTATAAATCATTCTATTATAAAGACACATTCATACATATGTTCATTGCAGCACTGTTGACAGTAGCAAAGACCTGGAACAACCCAAATGCCCATTAATGATAGACTGAACAAGGAAAATGTGACACATATACACCATGGAATACTATGCAGCTGTCAAAAATGATGAGTTCATGTCCTTTGTAGGGACATGGCCAAAACTAGGAACCATCATTCTCAGCAAACTGACACAAGAACAGAAAATCAAATACTGCATGTTATCACTCATGTGTTGAACAATGAGAACACATGGACACAGAGAGGGGAGCATCACACACTGAGGTCTGTTGGGGGGGACCAGAGGAGGCACACTGCAGGGGGAGGTTGGGGAGGGATAACATGGGGAGTAATGCTAGATATAGGTGGCAGGGAGATGGAGGCAACAAACCACATTGTCATGTATGTACCTATACAACAATCCTGTATGATCTGCACATGTACCCCAGAACCTAAAATACAATTTTAAAAAAAGTGGTGATAATGAATAGCTAATATATCATTTTCTAGTCTTCTGGTTGAACTCAATTTTTAGATATATCAGAGAAAGGGATGGGTTGATATAGCTAAAAATTGAGATATACATGTGTATGTGTATATACATATGTGAGCTATATATGTAATTGCTATAGGTAAAATATAATTATTAATTCTACTATGAATTTATATTTTTTCTGTTCCACTTGTTTTATGTATATATATCAGTTACACACACACACACACACACACACACACACATATCAGCTATGCATATGTGTATCAGCTATGTGTGTGTGTGTATTATGTGTTTGTGTATATACATATATGGTCGGTTTATTCTATTTGAATGCAGACACCCTTAATTTGTTGCATAAAGATAGCTTTAAATATTTTATCACTACTTATCATGCTAATATGCTATAACATTCTGGTAAAAAAAAAGGTCTATCAAGCTAAGAAAACATTACAGAGAAAGACTATTGAATTTTATTAAATATTTTTCAGCATGAACTAAAATAGTTACATTTATTTGTCCTTTTAAATTGGTTAATATTTTAAAAATTATTTTATTATTGGCTTATAATAAACTTCCAATATTTTATTTCAAATTTATTTCATTATATTTATCAGTGAGACTGGCCTTTTTTCTGTATATTTGTACATATAAATGTGTGTGATTGTGCATATAGAAATACTCGTACCCTTATAATAACTTATTTTGTTTTGATATCCATGCTATTTCAAACTGATAGATTATGTTGTGAAATATTCTCTTTCATTATGTCTTGGAAAAGTGTATTTAACATATGTGCTTCATCTGTTTCTTAATTGGTATAATTTTTTCATCATACTTTCAGTGGCTGGTATCTTTTCTAGGGTAGATATTTGTTTATATTTTGAATTTCTTCTATGGTAGTTGGACTCCTCAAATTCTACAGTTCTCAAGGAATAACATATTTTCTAGAAAACAATCTAACATTTTTATATTTATGTAAAGTTTTCCTTAATAAGAGTGATTTTATAATCTTGATTATTATTTTAATTACAGTGGGAAGGGACTGCAGTTCTAAACAGGGAGCACCTAATCTGATCTACATATTTAGGGTAAGTTCATTTATTTACATACCTGTAGAAAACTGTACACATTATAAGGACACAACTTGATGAGTACCCATAAACCTATCATTGGCACCCTGATCAAACAACATATTACCAACATATATTAAAAATGACATGGGAAGGAAACAATAATATATTGAATTGCATTAATATGAAGAATGTGCATTTTTGTGCATTTTCCACTTGTCCACTGCCTGCCTAGAGTAATCGCTATTCTGACTTTTAGCACCATAGATTAGTTTTAACTGCTTTTGAATTTTGTTGCTGAAATTTGGTTATGTATTTTTGTGTGTGTTTTTTGCTTAAATAATTTTGTGAGATTCATTTACATTGTGGCAGGTAGTGTATATAGTTCATTCTTACTGCTGTATAATATTCCATTGCATAAATATATTATTATTTATCAATTCTACTGTTAATTTATATGTTATATTTTTCTATTCTACTGGATATTTATTGTTTTCAATCTGGGACTCTTTATGGTAACTTTGATGAAAATTCTTGTCCATATATTTTAGTGAAAATATACATACAAATCTGTTAGGAATGTAAGAAGCAAATTGTTGGGTCTGAAACTATATTTATGCCCAACTTTGTAAGATACTATCAAAAAGGTTTTTAGAGTGGTTGTATCAGCATTGTTTGGAAGCTTTTGTTGACATACAGCTTAACTGACACTAGGTAATGTTTGTTTTTTAAATTATTTCATTGTTTGCACTGTGGAATTTAACTACATTTTATATAACATATTCAAGATAATCAATTAAATTGATAATCTTTCATATATTTATTAGTTAAATGCGTATCTTCTTTGTTGAAGTATCTATGTTTTTGCCAACATTCGTATTAGATTTTGTACCTCTTTCTTATTGATTTGTAGTTTTTTACATACATTCTGGATATAGATTTTTTGAATTAGATGTATGAATTTCAAATATCTTCTCATATTCTGTGGTTTGCAGTTTTATTCCCTTAATAGTGCCCTTAGATGAAGAGACATTCTTTATATTAATGTAATTCAATATATTATTTTTTCATCCCATGTTATTTTTAATATATTGTTTGACAAATCTTTCTTTACCACAGTTATTTCTCCTTTAATTTCCTTAAAATCTTTTTTAACTTTTTACATTAATATTAATATCTGGAATTAATTTTTGATAATAATAGGAGATGATAGTTGTCACAATTCATTTCTCTTCCACTTAGATTTTCAGCTTATCTAGCACCATTTACAGAAAATTTCATCACTTCTTTATTTTACTACAGTTACATCTTTGTCACAAATTGGGCAATCATATACTTTAGAGTTTCCTTCTGGACCCTTCACAATTAATTTTATATATTGACTTGTTTTAAAATAATTTTTAAAAATTCTTCAATTTTGATAATTTGTAAATTATTTAATTTTTTTAAATGTATGCAATTATGCTATTTATATACACAAACACTTGGTAACATACATGAGCACTTGTTCTGATTATTCACATCTTTTTTCTGAGACTGAAATTTTCTTTATGGAAAATGTATAACTCTAGATTTGTTTTTCCTGGCAGAAGACTGATTTTCTATTTCGTCTAGTTTCCATTTTTCAAAATTTTATTTACTTATAAATTTGTCATTAGAAAACCTAATACAAATATCAGCAATTAATTTTAAATGTATTTGCAAGATTTTTAAAATAAAATTATTTTATAATTATTTAATGTCTGTAAGATCTGTGATGTCTCCTAGTCCTTAATTGGAGTGTATAGTCCATTCATACTTAATATAATTACTGATATTTGGTGTATAATAATTTGGCCTTACTATTTATTATGCTCTTTTCTTATCTAGTTCTATTTTTGTGTGTGTGTATGTGTATATATATATATGTGTGTGTGTGTACATGTGTATTTGGTATCCCAGATATGCGAACATGCATATTGACTTACTGAAGACTAAAATAATGTGTTATATTTGCTCTATCTAAAATATGCAAAATTATTTTAACTCCATTAATGTTTTTAACATATGTGTGATTTTTGACTTACATATAATTTATACTGATATTTAGAACCCCATAGGATATTATTCAGTTATTCCTTTTTATTCATTTTTTAAATTGTTCTTTATTCCTATGTTCCTGTCTTTCCAATGGATAATTTTTATTTTGTGTGAAGAACATGTTTAAGTATTCATTTAATTAAGGTTTACAGGTAAAAAAAAATCCTTTGGCTCTTGTATGATTGAAAAGATACTTATGCCCTTGAATATATCTTTTCAATCATACTTCAACCATCTGATCTTCCACAAACCTGACAAAAACAACCAATGGGGAAAGAATTCCCTATTTAATAAATGGTGCTAGAAAAACTGGTTAGCCATATGCAGAAAACTGAAACTGAACCCCCTCCTTATATCTTACATAAAAATTAATTCAAGATGAATTAAAGGCTGAAATGAAAAATCCAAAACCTTAGAAAGCGTAGCAGAAAACCAAGGCAATACTATACAGTACATAGGCATAAGAAAAGACTTCATAATGAAAATACCAAAAGCAATTGCAACAAAAGCCAGAATTGACCAATGGGATGTAATTAAACAAAAGATCTTCTCCACAGAAAAGAAAAAACAAACAAAAAATCAACCCACCATGGTACATGTATACCTACATAACAAACCTGCACATTCTGCACATGTATCCCAGAACTTAAAGTAAAAAATATATAGCTGTTTCTCTTATGCTTAAGAAAATTATATAAGAAGATGTCTTTGTCTCCTCTGTTTAGATCTTATAGAAGTCAAAGAGACCAAATGAGGATAGCAATATAAGAGTTGGCAATAGCCTAAGATGGGATTTTCCAATATTCTGTGAAATTTTGAGGTCAAGGTGGAGCTTGGGAGAAAAAGATTGATTGGCTATTGAAAGCTTTTATTCTAACATGAAGTCTAGAGTACATTTAAGGTTCAATAAGTCAAAATACTGATGATTGTTATAAAAAAATGAGCTTTTTTCTATGGTTTTCATTAAAGAATGTTTTTGATAAAATAAGAATAAACATTTACTGTAATTTTTATTTAATGAATTCAGTTGTACTTCTGTGTTTTTAATCAGATTTCTCTCACATCTAAATTCAAGCAAAGGCCTCCCTGTCTTCAGCATAATCTTCAATTTAGAAGGAGAGAGAAGAATTTAGCATCAATGCTGCCTTGAATGCCAAGCAGCAAAATTGCCCAGTGCACTTGAGAAATGTACTTAACCTTCCCGCAACCCATAACTTCTTCAGTTTCCTTTATACTCCTTTTGCAACAGCCATAATGGTTTATTTTTAACTTTTCTTCCACTCTCTTAGAAAAGAATGAGAGTAACATTCAAAACTGGGAAATAAACAAATATTTAAAGATGATACAATTTGCAAACAACTAGCCAAATAACAGTGTGAAGAGAACATCTCACATGAGGAATTACAGTTCTAAAATGCAAGGGAGGATGACATACTAAAAAAAAGTTTCTAATATCCTGAGTTATTACAAGTAGAAGAAAAAATGCATGCTAGCAGTAGTGCTGAGGATAAAGGATAGAGACATAAGGAGAGGCTAGATCATGAAGGACTCTATATGGCAGTTCATATTACATTCTGCAGATACTGGAAGAAATACTGGAGAGAATTAGGCAGGGATGTACTCACATTTATCAATTCATATTTTAAATATAATACCTGTTACATGTACTTTATATTACATGTTAGAATGACAATTCTGTATAGAGAACATAATAAAAAGAAATAGCTTTTGAAATAAGAATAAAACAAGTGAACTCAGTCAGGATCAGGCAGCTCTTGCACAAACCCACAGAGAGTATGTAACAGCCTAAAGGATGATGAAGACTGCTGGAATTGAATGAAAGGTTCAGGTTTAATACATACAAGTCAATAGAACTGGTGATTTGTGGAGGGCGGATATAGCCAGAGGAAGCCAAAGTAGTCAGTGACAACTATTAGACTTTTATTTTAATTGCCAGGTAGCTAATAATGTCATTTGCTTATATTTGGAACATGTGTATGCCTAAACACACACACACATACACACAGAGGTTTTAGATGGTAAGTTCAATCGTTAGAGGACAATTGAGTTGGTTGTGCTTTTGTAATGTGAAAATAGAAATACAATACAATAACATGCAGTGGAAATATGGGTCTGAAGCACAGGAAGAGAGTCTAAACTGACGACCAAGATTTGGGAGTCATCCATAGACAAGTCCCCATAAGGAAAAATGAGATTAGCAAAAGAGGCTGTACAAGTAAAAACCTGAGCAAAACAAAGATTGTGGTGTCAATGACATGAAGAGAGAAGATTTTGAGTAAGAAATCATGTTTAGTTATGACAAAGAACCTTAAGTTCAATCTCTAATTCAAAGGATCCTAACCCCTGTGTGGGCTCTTGACCTACAGAGAAGATATACTTTGCATTCAAATTAACTAGAAGAACATTATGTGGTCAGCCTTTCCTTTCTTCTGAGACAAAGTTCTATGTATGTTTACCCAAGCACCAGGATATTTTCTAGTTTTCTTACAGTGATTTGTTCTCAGCAAAATCAGCCTGCAGAAGGACCAACAAAAGAGAGTTACTCACAACATTGAACAGTTACCACATCCTGACAGCTGTACCTGTTATTTATACATAATAACTCACAAAATTTTTCATTATAACCATATATTATGGGTATTTGATTGATTTTAAGGTGAAAAATTAAAGATAAGAGAAACAAATCACTTTCTAAAATTAGACAGCTGGTGATTTATTTTTAATTTGAAAGCCCATTATTTTTCCTAAGTGACGTCCAGAGACTTCTGTTGCAAAAATTAATATTTCTATTGGTAAATAGCTAGAAGAGAAGAGACATTAAACCAGTGAACTCTCTCATCCTGGAATATTGAGAGTAGAATAGTTGTCCTCTGAGACACTTCTTTCCCATATTTTTAGTCCATAATCAATAAAATATATTTTTTCTCACTTGTCTATGACACCGGTGACTAAGGATCTTACTAAGTATACTAGAAAAAAAGTGAGTGGAACTATCAGGCGGGTGTATATTGCTCATGAATGGGTACTAGGTCTTATAGTTTGAAATTCAAAGCCCTTCATAAATTAGCCTTTGTCTACTTTTACATTTTATATATATCATGGCCATAACTAGCCATCCTAACTTCTTTCTACACATAGCGTTTCAATTATCATTTCCTTGAGCATCTTTTTCTTATTGTCACTTTTCTTCTATTCATGTTATCACTCCCACTGCCTTTAAGGCCCTCTGATTTCTGACTTTTTGGCTTCAAAATGCTTCATATTTCAGTAGGTACACACGGACATACAAAACGGAATAAAGGAGAAAGGTTGGAAGGGAGGTGAGAATTGAAAAAATAACTATTGGGCACAATATTTACTATTTTGGTGATGGATACAGGAGAAGTGCAGATCTCATCACTACACAATATATTTATATAACAAACTTGCGCATGTACCCCGAGTCTACTTTTGAAAAGGAAAGCATGAAAAACACTTCAGTTTCTGAATTCACAACTTCCAGGAGGTTGTCCTTTTCAATCTGCATTATGTAGCACCAGTGGCAGCTAGAAAGTATTTCTATTATATTTATTAATTATTTCCTTGTATACTTGGAATCACAGTTTATTTTAAACATTTAAATATTATTTTGTTTTTATTTTATTGAGATATATTTTACCTGAAGTAAAATGTCGAAATGATCAGAGTAGTTTGATGAGTTTTGGCAAACACATACACACAAATAAAGATCAAGAACATCTTTATTACTCCAAAACGTTTCTTTATAACCCTTTTCATCAATATTTTCACAGAGGTCATCTCTATTCAGATTTCTATTACATTATTTTTGCTAGCATAGTTTATTTTTAATTTGCATTGAAAGTTTTTGTTTCTATATAAAGGTATAATTTAAATATAGTAAAATGCCCAGATCTTTGATGAGAGCTGACAATTTGACAAATGTGAACACTTCAGTGGTGCACACATTTGTCAAGATACAGAACAATTCCATCCCCAGTTGTTAAGAAAGTATAAGAAACTGCAAAATGTTTAAAAAATAGTAATTCTATTTTGTTTAACTTATATCTGCAATGTGTGAGATTTTGTTTGCTGCACATACTTTCCAACATTGGATATTGTCCTTCTTATTTGTACCATTTTAGAAATGGTACTGTTACGTTGTGGTTTT
This sequence comes from Saguinus oedipus, assembly GCA_031835075.1. Classification (NCBI taxonomy): domain Eukaryota; kingdom Metazoa; phylum Chordata; class Mammalia; order Primates; family Cebidae; genus Saguinus; species Saguinus oedipus. The sequence continues at coordinate 79,774,615 of CM063182.1, forward strand.
GATTTGCATTTTCTATATGAGTTTTCTGTAGTTGCTATACCAAATTACCATAAATTCAATTACTTGAAACAACTAAAATTTAATCTTTCACCTTTCTGGAGGCTGAAGTCTGAAACCCAGGAGATGGCAGGACTGTATTCCCACTACAGATTCTCAGTTATAGGTGCTCTTGGCATTCCTTGACTTGGAACCTCATTACTCCAATCTCTGTCTGCTGTCTTCACACTGTCCTCAACTCTGTGTCTGCCTGTTCCTCTGTTTATCTCTTATGAAAAACCTTGTAATTGGATTTATGGTCCACCGAGATAATCCAGTATGGTCTTCTTATATCAAAATCTTTAATATAATTACATTTGTGAATGTTAATAAGGTAACATTTACAGATTCCAGAGATTAGAACAAGAGCATATCTTTTGAGAGCTACCATTTAATCTACTATAATGAATGATCAATATTTTTTCTTGTGGTATTTGGCTACTCATATCTCTTCTTAGGTGAAGTATAACTTGCTGATTTTAAAAATTGAAATGTTTAATTTCTCATTACTGATTTGTGTAATTCTTTTATATATTATGAAGATAAATCCCTTTTTTTCCTCTCTTTCTCTATGAGAAAATATACAAAATTTTTATTCAGTATTTAGCTTGCCTATTTATTGTGACCACCTCTGCTTGCAGCACAGAGAGAATGCATATAGACATGTGCCTGCCAGTGCCCTGCCTCTGTGCCAACACAACTACCAGCACAATCACACACTCAGTTGCCATCTGGGCCTCCTGCACCACTCTAGTCATGTTGCCTATGCCATTGTGATGAATAACCACAGGGAGGCAGGCACCCTTGCACCTGTTGGCACCCTGCCACAGCTAATGAGCATGCACCCCACTACACTGAAGCTGCTGCTAGAACATGCAAATGAGGACAGATGCTGCTGTCACCATACTACAAAATGATTTGGCCAACACTACCATTGGAGTGTAATCAACAGTGGTCTGGAAGCATCTCATTCCCTCCCACTCAAGCACAATAGATTCCTAACCTTCAGGAGCCAGAGAACAAAGTCTGACTGACACAGGTCCCCCTGAGTTAAAGCACATAGTCAAGGAGTTGCGAGCTGAATGCGAGCCCTCTAAAATATTCTACAGATAAAGCCAATTGATTGAATCCACCTTATACCACAATCAACCCTCAAACTTATCAATAGAATAAAAGAAAAAAAAATCCAAAGGTCAGCAACTTAAAAGATTGAAAACATTAGCCCATAAAGATGAGAAAGAACCAATTGTCAGCAAAAATTCTGACAGCTCAAAAAGCTGGAGTGGCTTCTTTCCTTCAAACTACTTCACCATCTCTCCAACATGGGTTCTGAACTGGGCTGAGATGGCTGAAATCACAGAAAAATAATTCAGAATATGAATAAGAACAAAAGATCATTGAGATGAGGAGTATGCTGACACCAAAATCAAGGAGGCAAAAAATCACAATAAAATGATGCAGGAGTTGACAGAAAAATATAGCCAGTATAGAAAAACATAATAGACTTGATAGAACTGCTCTGTTATGTTCTTTTAAATTCTATAAAAACAGTACAAGAATTTCATAAAGCAATTCCAGGTATTAATAGCAGAATAGACCAAGTGCAGAAAAGAATATCAGAGTTTGGAAACTGACTTTCTGAAATAAGACTATCAGACAAAAATAGAGAAAAAAAATTTACAAAGAACAAACAAAACCTTCAAGAAATATGGTATTGTGTAAAAGATCAAATCTATGACCCATTGGTGCTCCTGAAAGAGAGAGGGAGAGTATAAGCACCTTGGAAAGCATATTTCAGGATTTCATCAATAAGAACTTCCCCAACTTAGCTAGACAGGCCAACATTCAAATTCAGGAAATGCAGAGAACCCCAGTAAGATACTTCACAAGAATATCATGCCCAAGACACATAAGCATTAGATTATCCAACATTGAAATAAAAGAAAAAATGTTAAACTATTAGATAATCGAGGCAGAAAATTAACAAAGATATTCAGGCCTTGAACTCAGCACTGAATCAAATGGACCTGATACATATCTTCAAAATGTTCCACCCCAAAACAACAGGATATATATTCTTCTCATCATCACATGGTACATACTCTAAAATCCAGACATAAAACACTCCTCATCAAATTCAAAACAACCAAAATCATAAGAACCACTCTCAGACCACAGCACAATCAAATTAGAGATCAAAACAATGTACTTAGCTTGAAACCATACAATCTCATGGAAATTGATTAATTTGCTTCTGAATGACTTTTGGGTAAATAATAAAATTAAGGCAAAAATCAAGTTTTGTGAAAGTAATGATAACAAAGATACAACATAACAGAATCTCTGTGATGCAGCTAAGACAGTGTTAAGAGGGAAATTTACAGCACTAAATGCTCACGTCGGAAAGTTAGAAAGATCTCAAATTAATTACCTAACATCATGATTAGAAGAACTAGAAAAATAAGAGCAAACAAACCCAAAGGCTAGAGAAAGACAAGAAATAGTCAAAATCAGAGCTGAACTGAAGGAGACTGAGACACAAAAAAACCATTTAAAATATAAATAAATATAGGAGTTGGTTTTTTGAAAAATTTAATAAAATAGATTGCTAGCTAGACTAATAAAGAAGAAAATAGAGAAGATTCAAATAAACACAATTAAAAATGACAAATGGGATATTACCACTGACCTTACAGAAATACAAGTAATCATTAGAGAACATTATGAATACCTCTATGCATATAAACTAGAAAATCTAAAATAAATAATGAATAAATAAATAAATTTTTGGCACATACAGTCACCCAAGACTGAGCCAGCAAGAAATCAAATCCGTGAACATGCCAATAAGAAGCTCCATAAATGAACCAGTAATAAATAGCCTATGTAAAAATAAGCCCAGGACCACACAGACAGATAGATTCACTACTAAATTTTACCAGATATTCAAAGAAGAACTTGTACCATTCCTACTAAAACTATTCCAAAAAATTAAAAAGAAAAAACTCATTTCTAACTTATTCCATAAGGCCAGCATCATCCTGATACCAAAACCTGTCAGAGACACAGCAACAACAACAACAAATCTTCAGGCCACTATCCTTGATTAACATGGAGGCAGAAGTCCTCAACAAAACTGGTAAACTGAATCCAGCAGCACATCAAAAAGCTTATCCATCACAATCAGGTAGGCTTTATATTTGGGTTGCAAGGTTAGTTCAACATACACAAATGAATAAATATGATTCATCACATAAATTATGGGTGTCCAACCTTTTGGCTTCCCTGGGCCACAATGAAAGAAGAATAATCTTGGGCCACACATAAAATACAGAAACAATAACAATAGCTTATGAGCTAAAAAACATAGGTCTGTGTATAATTTTCATGATATTACCACCACAGATAAGCAAAAACATCCTCACATTCAAAGGGTTGGTCATGACTAAGGGAACTGAAAACAAAAACCACATGATTATCTTTATTTTATTAGTGGGTAGTTTATTTACTTACCATTAAGTATTTTCTTACTGTAAGTAGTACTTATATTCTGCATATAAGTCCTTTAGTAAGTATACGTTTTACAATTATGTTTTCACAGTTTTGTATAGTTGTTTTTTTAATCTGATAAAGTAAAATTTATCTTTTTATTTTATTTTTTTATTTTGTGCTTGTTTATTTCTAGTGTTATATATAGATGTTGCTGCTTAACACAAAGTCACAAAATATAAATACTTGGAGATAAATTGGTCTAACATTTTATCTTTTGGTCAATGACACATTTTGTGTTGATTTTAACATATACTGTGAGGAGTGGAAGAAATTTTTTTGGAATATATATATGCAAATTTCAGCATTACCTATCAAGACTACCCCTTCTCCACTAAATTGAAATTGTAACTATGTCGGGGAGATCTTCCAAGATGGCGCTGTAGAAACAACTCAGGATTGTAGCTCTCAGTGAAGGCGCAGAGGGTGAGTCCTAGCCGCATTCTCAGATGGTCCTTTTATGCCCACAGAACGTTGAAAGTCCCAGATGTAGGAGAGACATGGGATGCCAGCGCAGCCAACTTGCACGACTGGTTCGGCCGGCGCCACAGCGCAGCGGCACCGGGCACAAAACTCACTGGTCTGGGTGCCCTGTTAAACCAGCAATCTGAGATTTGGAAGGGCAGATTGACATGTCCATCTGATTAAACGGGACTTGGCCAATGAGCCAGACCAGAAGATTCCTGGGAAGCATGATTTGAGCCAGTGCAGTGGGCAGTGGCATGGGAGATCGCACGGATCCCAGTGCCCTATCAGCAGGCTACTGGGGCATCAGTGAGAGAGTCAACTGTTCAAATTGGGGAGAGAGAGAGGACGGACTCTGAGGCAGGGAGCTAGGTGATCAGGCTCGGCGGGTTCCACCCTCATGGGGACAAGCAGGGCGGTGATTGGAGGCACTTGGGGTTGAGAGTTTTGTTGCTGGCACAGCTGAATTTAGGATGGTGCAGCCCGGTGTGGGAGGGGTATCCGCCACTATGGACGCAATCTGCCCCTACTGAAGTACCGCCCAGTGCTGACGCAGCCTGCCATTGCTGAGGCAACCTGCCATAACAGAGAGACTCCGCCAGCAGGCCGGAGTGCACCACAGCAAAACAGAGCCCCATGGCAGCAGGGCAGACCCACACTAGCAGGGCGGAGCCTCGGCAGGCAAATAGTGAATAGACTACCTCCTAGCTGGGCAGGACAGTGCAAAAGATACTCATAAAGAAAGCCCCAACTCCCTGAGACAGAGCATCTAAGGGGGAAAAAAAGGGGGGGTTATGAGTTCTGCTGCAGCAGACATAAACACATCCTCCCAACAACCTTGAATGAACAACGGAGCTCACAGCTCAGCACTGGAGCTCCTATAAAGCACAGACTATCTCCTCAAGCAGCTCTCCACCCCTGTATATCCAAAGAGTCACCTCAAAAAAGGACTAATCAGACTGACATTTGGCTGGCATCATTCTGAAACAAAGATAGCAGAAGAAGAAACTGGTAGCATCCCTCACTGTTCCGCAGCTGCTACAGGTGTACCCCAGACAAGAAGGGCCTGGAGTGGACCTCAGCACTCATACAGCAGAGGGGCTAGACCATTAGAAGGAAAACTAAGTAACAGAAATACTTCATCATCAACAATCTGGGCATTCACTCAGAGACCCAATTGAAAAATCAGCAACTACTAAGACGACAAGTGGATAAATTCATAAAGATGGGAAGAAACCAGCACAAAAAGGAGGAAAACACCCAACGCCAAAACACCTCACCTCCTAAAAAGGACCAAAACTCCTCACCAGCAAGGGAACAAAGCTGGAAAGAGAATGAGTGTGATGAAATGACGCAATCAGACTTCAGAAGGTGGATAATGAGAAACATCAGTGAGCTAAAATAACATGTTCTAAATCAATGCAAAGAAACTAAAAACCTTGAAAAAAGATTCGAGAAAATGATAACAAGAACGGACAACTTAGAGAGGAATATGAATGAATTGAAGGAGCTGAAAAACACAACATGAGAACTTCGCGAAGCATGCACAAGTTTCAACAGCCGAATTGACGAAGCAGAAGAAAAAATATCAGAAGTTGACAAATTAATGAAATAAAACAAGAAACCAAGATTAGAGAAAAAAGCACAAAAAGAAATGAACAAAATCTCCAAGAAATGTGGGACTATGTGAAGAGACCCAACCTACGTTTGATAGGTGTACCAGAATGTGACGAAGAGAATGAATCCAAGCTGGAAAATACTCTTCAGGATATTATCCAGGAAAATTTCCCCAACCTAGCAAGACAGGTCAATACTCTACTCCAGAAAATACAGAGAACACCACAAAGATACTCCGCAAGAAGAGCAACCCCAAGGCACATAATCGTCAGATTCACCAGGGTTGAAATGAAGGAGCAAATACTAAGGGCAGCCAGAGAGAAAGGTCAGGTCACCCACAAAGGGAAGCCCATCAGACTCACAGCAGATCTCTTGGCAGAGACTCTACAAGCCAGAAGAGAGTGGGGGCCAATATTCAACATCCTTAAAGCAAAGAACTTTCAAACCCAGAATTTCATATCCAGCCAAACTGAGCTTCATAAGTGAAGGAAAAATAAAATCCTTCACGAACAAGCAAGTACTCAGATATTTTGTCACCACTAGGCCTGCTTTACAAGAGCTCCTGAAAGAGGCACTACACATAGAAAGAAACAACCAGTACCAGCCATCCTAAAAGCATACCAAATGCTAAAGAGCATCAACAAAATGAAGAATCTACATGAACCAATGGGCAAAACAGCCAGCTAGCATCAAAATGGCAGTAGCAAATTCACACATAACAATATTAACCCTAAATGTAAATGGGCTAAATGCACCAATAAAAAGACACAGACTGGCAAATTGGATAAAAAAAACAAAACCCATCGGTGTGCTGTATCCAGGAAACCCACCTCACACACAAGAATACACAAAGGCTCAAAATAAAGGGATGGAGGAAGATTTACCAAGCAAATGGAGAGCAAAAAAAGCAGGAGTTGCAATTCTCATCTCTGATAAAATAGACTTTAAAGCAACAAAGATCAAAAGAGACAAAGAAGGTCATTACATAATGGTAAAAGGATTGATACAACAAGAAGAGCTAACGATTCTAAATATATATGGACCCAATGCAGGAGCACCCAGATATATAAGGCAAGTACTTAAGGACTTACAAAGAGACTTAGACTCCCACACAATAATAGTGGGAGACTTTAACACTCCACTCTCAATATTAGACAGATCAACCAGACAGAAAATTAACAAGGATATCCAGGACTTGAACTCAGACCTGGAACAAGCAAACCTGATAGACATTTACAGAACTCTCCACCCCAAATCCACATAATATACATTCTTCTCAGCACCACATCACACCTACTCCAAAATTGACCATATAATTGGAAGTAAAGCACACCTCAGCAAATGCAAAACAACTGAAATCATAACAAACAGTCTCTCAAACCACAGTGGAATCAAGTTAGAACTCAGAATTCAGAAAATAACTCAGAACCGCACAGCTTCATGGAAACTGAACAACTGGCTCTTGAATGTTGATTGGATAAACAATGAAATGAAGGCAGAAATAAAGAAGTTCTTCGAAACCAACGAGAATGAAGACATAACATTACCAGAATCTCAGGGACACATTTAAAGCAGTCTGAAGAGGAAAATAAATAGCAATAAGTGCCCACATGAGAAGAGTGGAGAGATCCAAAATTGACACCCTATCGTCAAAATTGAACGAGCTAGAGGAGCAAGACCAAAAAAACCTCAAAACCTAGCCAAAGACAAGAAATAACTAAGATCAGAGCAGAACTGAAGGAGATAGAGACATGAAAAACCCTTCAAAAATCAATAAATCCAAGAGCTGGTTTTTTGAAAAGATCAACATAATAGACTGACCACTAGCCAGACTGAAAAAAAGAAAAGAGAGAATAACCAAATAGATGCAATAAAAAATGATAAAGGGGAAATCACCACAGATTCCACAGAAATTCAAACCGTCATCAGAGAATACGACAAACAACTCTATGCACATAAACTAGTAAACCAGGAAGAAATGGATAAATTCCTGGACACCTGTGTCCTCCCAAGCCTAAACCAGGAGGAAGCTGAAACTATGAATAGACCAATAACAAGGTCTGAAGTTGAGGCAGCAATTAAGAGCCTACCACACAAAAAAAGCCCAGGTCCAGATGGGTTCACAGCCAAATTCTACCAGACACACAAAGAGGAGCTGGTACCATTCCTTCTGAAACTATTCTGAATAGTTCAAAAAGAGGGAACCCTTCCCAAATCATTTTATGAGACCAACATCATCCTGATACCAAAACCTGGCAGAGACTCAACAAGAAAAGAAAACTTCAGGCCAATATCCATGATGAACATAGATGCAAAAATCTTCAATAAAATACTGGCAAACTGATTGCAACAGCACATTAAAAAACTTATCCATCATGATCAAGTAGGATTCATCCCGGGGATGCAAGGCTGGTTCAACATACACAAGTCTATAAATGTAATTCACCACATAAACAGAAGCAAAAACAAAAACCACATGATTATCTCAATTGTCACAGAGAAGGCATTTGACAAAATTCAACAGCCCTTTATGCTAAAAACCCTCAATAAACTCGGTATTGATGTAACATATCTGAAAGTAATAAAAGCTATTTACGACAAACCAACAGCCAATATCATACTTAATGGGCAAAAACTGGAAGCATTCCCTTTGAAATCTGGCACTAGACAAGGATGCCCTCTCTCACCACTCCTATTCAACATAGTACTGGAAGTTCTAGCCAGAGCAATCAGGCAAGAAAAAGAAATAAAGGGTATTCAAATAGGAAAGATGGAAGCCAAATTGTCTCTATTTGCAGACGACATGATAGTATACCTAGAAGACCCCATCATCTCAGCCCAAAAGCTCCTGAAACTGATAAGCAACTTCAGCAAAGTCTCAGGATATAAAATCAATGTGCAAAAATCACAAGCATTCCTATACACCAATAACAGACTTAAAGAGAACCAAATCAAGAACGAACTGCCATTCACAATTGCTACAAAGAAAATAAAATACCTAGGAATACAACTCACAAGGAACGTAAGGGACCTCTTTAAGGAAAACTACAAACCACTGCTCTACGAAATAAGAGCGGACACAAACAGATGGAGAAACATTCCATGTTCGTGGTTAGGAGGAATCAATATCGTGAAAATGGCTATACTGCCCAAAGTAATTTACAGAATCAATGCTATCCCCATCAAACTACCATTGAATTTCTTCACTGAACTGGAAAAAACCACCATGAACTTCATATGGAACCAAAAGAGAGCCCGCATAGCCAAGTCAATTCTAAGCCAATAGAACACAGCAGGCGGCATCACACTAGCAGTCTTCAAACTATACTACAAAGCTACAGTAATCAAAACAGCATGGTACTGGTACCAAAACAGAGATATAGACCAATGGAACAGAACAGAGGCATCGGAGGCAACGCAACATATCTACAACCATATAATCTTTGATAAACCAGACAAAAACAAGCAATGGGGAAAGGATTCCCTGTTTAATAAATGGTGTTGGGAAAACTGGCCAGCGATGTGCAGAAAGCAGAAACTGGACCCCTTCCTGACACCTTACACTAATATTAACTCCAGATGGATTAAAGACTTAAACATAAAACCTGGCACCATAAACACCCTAGAAGAAAATCTAGGCAAAACCATTCAGGACATAGGAGTAGGCAAGGACTTCATGAACAAAACACCAAAAGCATTGGCAACAAAAGCCAAAATAGACAAATGGGACCTAATCAAACTCCACAGCTTCTGTACGGCAAAAGAAATAGTCACTAGTGTGAATCAGCAACCTCAGAATGGGAAAAAAATCTTTGCAGTTTATGCATCTGACAAAGGGCTGATATCCAGAATTTACAAAGAACTCAAACAGATTTACAGGAAAAAAAAAAACAAGCCCATTCAAAAATGGGCAAAGGATACAAACAGACACTTTACAAAAGAAGACATACATGAGGCCAACAAACACATGAAAAAACGCTCATCATCACTGGTCATTACAGAGATGCAAATCAAAACCACATTGAGATACCATCTCACGCCAGTTAGAATGGCGATCATTAAAAAATCTGGAGACAGCAGATGCTGGAGAGGATGTGGAGAAATAGGAACACTCTTACACTGTTGGAGGGAGTGTAAATTAGTTCAACCATTGTGGAAGACAGTGTGGTGATTCCTCAAGGACCTAGAAATAGAAATTCCATTTGACCCAGCAATCCCATTACTGGGTATATATCCAAAGGACTATAAATCATTCTACTATAAGGACACATGCACAGGAATGTTCATTGCAGCACTGTTTACAATAGCAAAGACCTGGAACCAACCCAAATGCCCATCGATGATAGACTGGACTGGGAAAATGTGGCACATATACACCATGGAATATGATGCAGCAATCAAAAACGATGAGTTAGTGTCCTTTGTAAGGACATGGATGAATCTGGAGAACATCATTCTCAGCAAACTGACACAAGAACAGAAAAGGAAATACCGCATATTCTCACTCATAGGCAGGTGAGAAAAATGAGAACACATGGACACAGGGAGGGGGTCTACTACACACTGAGGTCTATTGGGGGGAATGGGGGAGGGACAGTGAGGGGGCACTGGGGAGGGATAGGTTGGGGAGAAATGCCAAGTGTGGGTGAAGGGGAGGAAGGCAGCAAAACACACTGCCATGTGTGTACCTATGCAACTATCTTGCACGTTCTGCACATGTACCCCAAAACCTATAATGCAATAAAAATTTTTTTTTTAAAAGAAATTTTAACTATGTCAAAATCGATTGGCTATTTATGTGTGAATCTATTTTTGAACTCATTATTCTGTTTCTTTGATCTAGCTGTCTATCTAAGCTATACTAAAATATATTAATAATTGCTTCTTTATGTCTTAAAATTGAGTAGTTTTCAACCTTTTAAAAAAAATTGTCTATTCTAGATCTTTTGCCTTTTTGTATGAGTTTTAAAGTCAAACTGTCAATTTCTACAAATATCCACATGCTTTGATTTTGACCAGGAGTACATTTAACCCATGGATTAACTGGCAGATAACTTACATTTTAACAATATTGAGTTTCTGACATTTAAAAATAGTATATTCCTTTATTAATTTAAGTCTCTTTTTTTTTTTTTTTTTTTTTTTTTTTGAGACGGAGTTTCGCTCTTGTTACCCAGGCTGGAGTGCAATGGCGCGATCTCGGCTCACCACAACCTCCTCCTCCTGGGTTCAGGCAATTCTCCTGCCTCAGCCTCCTGAGTAGCTGGGATTACAGGCACGCGCCACCGTGCCCAGCTAATTTTTTGTATTTTTAGTAGAGACGGGGTTTCACCATGTTGACCAGGATGGTCTCGATCTCTTGACCTCGTGATCCACCCGCCTCGGCCTCCCAAAGTGCTGGGATTACAGGCTTGAGCCACCGTGCCCGGCCCCAATTTAAGTCTCTTTTAACTTCTCTCAGCAATGCTTCTATAATATTTTGAGTACAGCTCAGACACATCTATTGTCAGCTTTACCCCTAAATATTTCATATTTTTGTTGCTATTGTAAATAGTATTTTAAGATTTCAATTTTCATTTGTTAGATGCTAGATTACAAGATAAAACTGATTTGTATGTATTGACCCTACATTCTAAAAACTTGCTAAACTAATTTCAGTTTTACTAGTTTTATTCTTAATTCCATCAGATTGTCTACAGAAATGATCTTGTCATTTAGAAATAAAAATGTTTATCTCTGAATTTTTCTTCAAAATCTAAATTCCCTTTTTATTTCCACTTTTCTTATTCCACTAACTAGAAAATTCACAAAAATATTGAAAATAAGTGGTGAGATAAGAGAGCCTGTCTTATTCCTGACCTTAGTGGAAAGGCATTCAGACTTTTCATCTTTGATATGATGTGCTTTTCTGTTGTTTGCTTTGTCTTGTTTTTATAGAAGCAATCTAGTAAGGTGATAATATTTCTTTCTATTTCTATTTGCTGAAATCCTACAATCTGGAATGGGTACTGGATTTTGTCAAGGTTTTTCCTGCATCTATTGTGATAATCATATGCATTTTTAAATTTTTGGTTTCTAATATGGTAAATTGCATTTATTTGTGAATATTAAACCCCTTACATTCCTACAATAAACTTCATATAAGATAATTTGTGTGTATATATATATATATATATATATACTCTCTATAGATACACATATATATATTCTCTCTTTAGTTACACATATATACTATATATATATACACATATATATGTACTATATATATATACACAGATATATACACATATATATACACACAGATATATATACTATATATATACACACACACACACTATATATATATATCTATATATATATATATGGCTGGGTTTGATTTGCTAAAATTTTGTTAAGAATATTTATCTCTTAATAAAATATATTGCTCTGTAGTGTTTTAAATAGACTTCATTTTCTTCTGTATCAAGGTAATATAGCCTTTAATAATGAGTTGACAAATATTTCTTCCTTTTCAACATTTTAGAAGAGTTTTTGCTAAATTAACATTACATTATTTCTTCCTCAAGTGTTCACTTAGAACTCTAGTTAAAGCCATCTGGTTCTGGAAGTTTTCCTTCCTTCCTTCCTTCCTTCCTTCCTTCCTTCTTTCCTCCCTCCCTCCCTCCCTTCCTGCCTCTTGCTCTCACTCTCTTCCTCTTTCTCTTTCAAATATTTTAAATATAAATTGAATATTTTAAATTTAAATAGAATTATTCAGATTTTAAAGTTTATTCTTAAGTGAGCTATGGGAGTTTTAGGCTCAAGCAATTTATACTGGTGTCAGTCATGTTTTTATTAATATATCAGCATTAACACTATTCAAAATACATGCTGAGTATTGCTAATGCAAAAATCTAAAATTTGAAATAATCCAAAATCTAAAACTTTTTGAGTGTCTACATGATATTATAAGTTATACCACATACATTATTTTGTCACTGTATTAATGGAATGCCATTTTTTATTGTTAAGCACTTCTGTGTGAATAAGTGTAAGAAAATGATTGCTTGTTGGTAGCATACAAATACAGTCAGGAATTTTGGTGATGACAATCATAGATTATCCACAATGGTGTCTGAGATGGTGACATCATTGCTTCCTAATGGTTCAGTGTGGGCAAACTTTGTTTCATTCTTAAAATTATTAAAAATTTTATGTAACATAAAATTCTATATAAAATCACACAAAATTAGCTTTATACAAAATTAGCTTTAGGCTATGTGTATAAAGTGTGTATGAAACATAAATGATTTTCATGTTTAGACGGGTTTATCTGCAAGATATTATATATATATTTGAATTTTCCAAAATATTAAAAACAACCTTGAAATCTGATGCACTTCTGTTCCCAAACATTTTAGATAAGGGATACTCAATCTGTATTTTCATGTTATCCTCCTACTATCTGAATCTGTAGAGACATGATTTTTCTCATTCCTGATGTTAATAATTTGTTTCTTCCTTTTTTTCTTTTTACTGACCAGTCCAACTGGGGCTTTATCCATTTTATTGATTAAAAACAACAACTTTCTTCTTAAAAAAAAAAAAAAAAAAAACAACTTTTAGTTTCACTGACTATCGCTTGTATTTTTCTGTTTTCTATTTTATTGATTTCTGCTCTTATCTTTATTATTTTCTTTATTCTGTTATTGGGACCCTCTTTTTCTAGTTTCTAAAGGTGGAAAGTAAGATCATTGATTTGAGACCTTTCTTGATTTCTAATATGGGCAACTGCATTCTAAGCTGTGCTTTAATGACATCCTACATAATTACATATGTAATGTTTTTATTTTTATCAATTTCAGAATACTTTCTAATTTCTCAATGACATGTTCCTTTTTTACCCAAGTGTTATTCAGAAGTGTGTTATTTAATTTCTAAATATTTAGGGCTTTTTCAAATGTCTTTTTCTTCATTTTTTTACTTAATTCCATTGTGGCCCGAGAACATACTTTTGTAAAAAATTGTTTTACATTTGTTAAGACATGTTTTATAGCTTAGAATATGGACTAAACAAGTAAGTCAAATTTATAGTTGTGTTTTATGCTCTAGCTATAAACAAATTTATAGTTGGTTTTGTAGCTTAGAATATGGACTAAATGTATTTTTCCATTGTTGCATGGAATAGTCAATAAGCGTCAATTAGTTCAGGTTGGTTGGTAGTGCTGTTAGTGTCCTTTATGTTTGTACCGCTTTTGTTACTTGTTTTTACAAGGTGTGTATGTATGTTTGTATTTATATATAAAATAATTGAGACATGAGTATGTAAAGCTCCAACTTATAAATTTAACAATTTCTCCTTGAAGTTAGTTTTTGCTTCCTTTATTTTCAAAACTATTTTTGATGCATAGAGTTTTTGTTCTCCTAATGACTTGACCTCTTTATAATTATGAAACGAACCTACTTATTTATCATTGGCAATGTTGTTAGCCCTCAAATCTATTTTGAATAACATTAGCATACTCACTCATGCCTTCCTCTGACTAGTTTTAGCTTAGTATATCATTTTTCAACCTGTTACTTATGACATAATTTTATGTTTAAATGTAGAGTGAGTTTGTCTGTAGGCAGCATACATGTGGATTATGCTCTTATCCCATCTAAATATTTGTTCCTTTTAATTGGAAGGTTAAACCATTTATGTTTAATTCATCATTTATTTTGTTAATTTTAACCTATCATCTTTCAATTTTTTGTTTATTTGTTCTAACTGTTCTTTGCTCTTTCTTCCTCCTTTTTCTGTATTCTTTTGAAACAATTGTGTAATTTTCATTATTTCCTTTAAGCTCCTTGAGAACTTATGAACCATACTATTTCTTGTTTTATTTTAATGGATGCCTCAGGGTTTATACTGTACCATTTTAACTTATCACATTCTACATGCAAATTGTATTATACCACCTTATGTATAATAAAAGTACCTTGCAACAAGAAACTTCCAATTTCCCACTCCAACTTTTGTACTGTGATATCATTCATTTTAATTCTTTAGATATTAACTCCCCAAATTTATTATTTTTAAAATAATTATGTTTTAAATACATTTAAATACTTCAAAATTATATGTATTTACCTAAATAGTTACACTATTTCCAATAACTTTCATTCCTTTGTGTAGATTCAAATTTACATATGCATCACTTTCCTTCTGCCTGAAGAGCTTCTTTCAATATGTTTTATAGTATGGGTGTCACTTTCAGCATTGGTATTTCTGAAATGTCCTTATTTTCATTGTCATTTATCAATGATACTTTTTCTGAATATTGAATTTTAGGTTATAAGCTTTTTTTTCCATGTGATACTGATAAAAAGAAAAACTTTGGCTGAATTAAATTTAGAAGAGCTTTGCGAATTGAGCAGCCCCCAGAATCACACCAGAATCACAGAAACTCCAGCACAGCCACGTGGTGGAAAAAGATTTATAGACAAAAAGTGGGAAATGATGTACAGAAACTGGAAGTGAGATACAAAATGATTGGATTGGTTACAACTTGGCATGTGCCTTATTTGAACACAGTTTGAACACTCAGCCTTGTTGAAGTATGGCCACTAGGCTTGGCCAAGACTTAGCTATTGTTACAGGTACACACTACTAACATAGGTTTTCATCTTTTTTCAGCCCATTAAGCTAGGTTACACTTTGTCCATGAGGACTCAAATATAGAAGGATGGAGTCCTTCCCAGGCCTAATTCAGTTTGCTTTAACAGTACTTTATTTATATTATTTCACTGTCTTCTTGATTGTTTTCTATTTAAAAATCTACCTTAATCTATATCTTGGTTCTTCTGTAATACATTTTTATGCTGCATTTTATATATTTTTTTCATTAATAGTGGCTTTGAACAATTTTATTATAACTTTGTGCAGTTTAGTTTTCTTCGTGTTTTCTATATTTGGAATTCATTGAGCTTTATAGATATGTAAACTTTGAATTTTCAAAGTTCAAATTCAAATTTGAGAATTTTCTGATCATTATTTTTTCAAGTGATTTTGCTTTTCTTTGCAAAATTCTAATTACCTATGTATTAATGTGCTTGAAGTTTCCAAAGGCTCACCCGTGCACAGTTTGAACACTCAGCCTTGTTGAAGTATGGCCACTAGGCTTGGCCAAGACTTGGCCAAGACTCCTAAATTTTTTCAGTGTTTTTACTTCCTGTACTTTATTTTAAACAGTTTTTATTGCTGTGGCAGTTTTGAAGTTACCCCCAGACAGAAAGCCAGTGTGGATTTAACACTCACCTCCTGTGTTGTTTTTTATCTCTCAAGGATCTCAATCTTGTGATATCTATTATCTGATGCCTGAAACAGTTGCTTCATATATTTTGTACTGTTTGGATATTTTTTAGTGCAGTTGGGGTAAGTTCATTAGCTAAAACTCCATTATAAGTAGAACTGGACATATTCCTATTATACATTTTTGAATAAAATGTTATTCAAATTGTTATTTTGAATGAAACATTTTGCTTAATAGAGCAAAAGCTTCTTAGAATCAGAGGCCATGTATTAAACTTATGTGTAAATTAAGTATACTGTTTCAATAGAATAGCATTAAATAAATACCGCTTAATATGTTTCAATTTTTTTTTGTACTTAAAAATGAAATAAATGACCAGAGAGAGGATCATTAAAACCATAAAGTTATTGGGAATTCTGCTTTGAGAAAGAAAAGTATCTTAGGTCCCCAAAATCACTAAGGAAAACTCAAGCTGGAAACACCTTATGGCAAACCTGCCTCCTATTCAAAGTTGTCCCTCTGAAATAAATGCATATATGACTGCTTCCTTTGGAAAGGCTAATCGGAAAGTCAAAAGAATACAACCTTTTGTGTCTCACCTATCTGTAACCTGGAGGCTCCCTCCCACTTGGAGTCCTTCTGTGCTTGCTTCAAGATGTCCTAACTTCTCAGAATGAACCAATGTACTTCTTACATGTATTGATTGTTGTCTCATCTCTCCCTAAAATGTATAAAACCAAGCTCTTCTCTGACCACCGTGGGCACATGTCAGGACTTCCTTAGGCTGTGTCATTGGCACATGCTCAACCTTGACAAAATAAACTAACTGAGATCTGTATCAGATTTTCTGGGTTCGCAGCTTCTAAGTTTTCAATATTTTCAATTTTAGAGATACATGTGGTACAAAGATTATATAGATTATACAGATACTCCCCGGTGCCACTCATCATAAGAAGCAAGGAGAGATCTAAAATTGACAACCTATAGTCAAAATTGAAACAGCTAGAGGAGCAAGATTTAAAAAACTCAAAACCTAGTAGTAGGCAAGAAATAACTAAGCTCAGAGCAGAACTGAAGGAGATAGAGACACAAAAAAAACTTCAAAAAATCAATAAATCTAGGAGCTGGTTTTTCAAAAAGATCAACAAAATAGACCACTAGCCAGATTAATAAAAAAGAGAATAATAAAATAGATGCAATGAAAAACGATAAAGGGGATATCACCACAGATTCCACAGAAATTCAAGTCATCATCAGAGATTATTACAAATAACCCTCTACACAAAAAAACTAGTAAACCTGGAAGAAATGGATAAATTCCTGGACACTTACATCCTCCCAAGGCTAAACCAGGAAGTCAAAATCCTGAATAGACCAATAACAAGGTCTGAAGTTGAGGCAGCAATTAATAGCCTACCACCCAAAAAAAGCTCAGGTCCAGATGGGTTCACAGCCAAATTCTACCAGACATACAAAGAGGAGCTGGTACCATTCCTTCTGAAACTATTCCAAATAATCCAAAAAAAGGGAATCCTTCCCAAATCATTTTATGAAATCAACATCATCCTGATACCAAAACCCGGCAGGGACTCAGCAGGAAAAGAAAACTTCAGACCAATATCCATGATGAAAGTAGATGCAAAAATCTTCAACAAAATACTGGCAAACTGATTGCAACAGCACATCAAAAAGCTTATCCACCATGATCAAGTAGGATTCATCCTGGGGATGCAAGGCTGGTTCAACATACACAAGTCTATAAATGTAATTCACCCCATAAACAGAACCAAAGACAAAAACCACATGATTATCTCAATTGATGCAGAGAATGCCTTTGACAAAATTCCACAGCCCTTAATGCTAAAAACACTAAATAAACTAGGTATTGATGGAACGTATCTCAAAATAATAAAAGCTATTTATGACAAACCAACAGCCAATATCATACTTAATGGGCAAAAGCTGGAAGCATTCACTTTGAAATCTGGCACTAGACAAGGATGCCCTCTCTCACCACTCCTATTCAATATAGTATTGGAAGTTCTAGCCAGAGCAATCAGGCAAGAAAAAGAAATAAAGGGTATTCAAATAGAAAAAGAGGAAGTCAAATGGTCTCTATTTGCAGACGACATGATTGTATATCTAGAAAACTCCATCGTCTCTGCCCAAAATCTCCTGAAACTGATAAGCAACTTCAGCAAAGTCTCAGGATACAAAATCAATGTTCAAAAATCACAAGCATTCCTATACACCAATAACAGACTGAAAGAGAGCCAAATCAAGAACAAACTGCCATTCACAATAGCTACAAAGAGAATAAAATACCTAGGAATACAACTAACAAGGAACATAAAGGATCTCTTTAAGGAGAACTACAAACCACTGCTCAACGAAATAAGAGAGGACACAAACAGATGGAGAAGCATTCCCTGTTCATGGTTAGGAAGAATCAATATCATGAAAATGGCCATACAGCCCAAAGTAATTTATAGATTCAACGCTATCCCCATCAAGCTACCAATGACCTTCTTCACAGAACTGGAAAAATCCACCTTAAACTTCCTATGGAACCAAAAGAGAGCCCACATAGCCAAGTCAATTCTAAGCAAAAAGAACAAAGCGGGAGGCATCACACTACCAGACTTCAAACTATACTACAAGGCTACAGAAATCAAAACAGCATGGTACTAGTACCAAAACAGAGATATAGACCAAAGGAACAGAACAAAGGCCTCAGAGGCAACACAACATATTTATAACCATCCAATCTTTGACAAACCTTACAAAAACAAGCAATGGGGAAAGGATTCCCTGTTTAATAAATGGTGTTGGAAAAACTGGCCAGCCATGTGCAGAAAGCAGAAACTGGACCCCTTCCTGACACCTTACACTAAAATTAACTTCAGATGGATTAAGGACTTAAACATAAGACCTAACACCATAAAAACCCTAGAAGAAAATCTAGGCAAAACCATTCAGGACATAGGCGTAGGCAAGGACTTCATGACCAAAACACCAAAAGCGTTGGCAACAAAAGCCAAAATAGACAAATGGGATCTAATCAAACTCCAGAAGTTCTTTTTTTTTTTCTCCCCTGGCCTCTGGATGCTTGCGAGATGGTTTTCTCCCATCTCAGGATGATTGTATCTAGCCCCATTTCCTCTGAGGTTACTCTCAATTCCACCCCCACACCCCACAGCCACTGTGTGTCTGGCTCTAATTCCCTTCTTAGGTTCCATTTGGTGGCTACCACTTATGTTCTAAAATGCGCCATTAGGCATCTGATGTGTGGCATGTTCAGTGGGGCAGCCACACTGGTGCTCTGAGCAGGCCAGGGAAATGGAGAGACCACCACCTGCTGATGGTGGCTGCCCATGGGCCTCTTTTTTTTTCATGAAAGAAAGAGAAAGAGAAAAGGGGGAGAGAGAACAGGAGTTTTGCTCTATTGCCCAGGCTGGAATGCAGTCTAAAAGTAGGTATTAAAAACCTCTTTCATGCCAATAATTGTGCTTAACAGTGGAGATAGGAAGGAATAAAGAAAGAAAATAATGAACAAACAGCCAACCGATATTTCATTTAAATCTGTGAAATGCTATGCAAATGCTGAAGAGTGATTTGCTTCCATTTATGTGGTCACTTTCAAAATAGGTGTAATGTGATACTGAGAAAAATGTATGTTCTGTGGACCTGGGGTGAAGAATTCTATAAATATTTACTAAGTTTACTTGTTCCAGGTCTGAGTTCAAATCATAAATGTCCCTGTTAATTTTCTATCTCGTCAATCCATCAAATATTAACAATGTGGTGTCAAAGTCTCCCGCTATTGTTGTGCGGTAGTCCAAGTCTCTTGATAAGTCATTGAAAACTTGTCTTATGTATCTGGGTGCTCCTATATTGGGTGCATACACACACACACACACACACACACACACACACACACACACACACATATATATATATTTTGAGATGGAGTGTCGCTCTTGTTACCCAGGCTGGAGTGCAATGGCACGATCTCGGCTCATCGTAACCTCCGCCTCCTGGGTTCAGGCAATTCTCCTGCCTCAGCCTCCTGAGTAGCTGGGATTACAGCCACGCACCACCATGCCCAGCTAATTTTTTGTATTTTTAGTAGAGACGGGGTTTCACCATGTTGACCAGGATGGTCTCAATCTCTTGACTTCATGATCCACCCACCTCGGCCTCCCAAAGTGCTGGGATTACAGGCGTGAGCTACCGCGCCCGGCCTGGGTTCATATATATTTATGATCACTGACTCCTATTGTTGCATTGATCCTTTTATCATTATGTAATGTCCTTCTTTGTTTCTTTTAGTCTTTGTTATTATTAAAGTCTATTTTGTCAGAGATGAAAGTTACAACTCCTGTTGTTGTTTTTTTCTCTCCATTTGATTGGTGAGTCTTCCTCCAACCTTTTGTTTTGAGTCTGTGCGTCCTTGCTTATGAGATGGATCTGGATACAGAGTGCCTATGTGTTTTGACTTTTTATTCAGTTTGCGTGTCTGTGTCTTTGATTGGGGCATTTAATCCATTTAAATTTAGGATTAATATTGATATTTGTGAGTTTAATATTGTCATTTAATGCTAGCTGGCTATTTTGCCCATTAGTTGATGTAGATTCTTCATTATGGAGATACTCTTTACCTTTTGGTAAGTTTTTGGGATGACTGATACTGGTTGTTCCTTTCTGTGTATAGTGCTTCTTTCAGAAGCTCTTGTAAAGCAGGCCTGGTGGTGATGAAATCTCTGAGTGCTTGCTTGTTTGCAAAAAAATTTATTTTTCCTTCATTCATAAAGCTTAGTTTGGCTGAATATGAGATTCTGGGTTGAAAATTCTTTTCTTTGAGGATACTGAATACTGACTCCCACCCTCTTCTAGTTTGTAGGGTTTCTGCTGAGAGATCTGCTATAAGTCTAATAGGCTTCCCTTTATGGGTAACCTGACCTTTCTCTCTAGATGCCCTTAGAATTTTCTCCTTTATTGCAACCCTGGTGAATCTAACGATTATGTGTCTCAGGGTTGCTCTACTTGAGGAATGTCTTTGTGGTGTTCTCTGTATTACCTGGAGTTGAGTATTGTCCTGCCTTACTAGGTTAGGAAGTTTTCCTGAATAATATCCTGAAGAATATTTTCCAGCTTGGATTCATTCTCTTCATGACATTCAAGTACACCTATCAAACGTAAATTAGGTCTTTTCACAGAGTCCCATATTTCAGCATTTGCAAAGCATTTCACAGATTTAAATGAAATATTGGTTGGCTGTTTGTTATTTTCTTTCCTTATTCCTTCCTGTCTCTGCTGTTAAGCACAATTATTGGCATAAAAGAGGTTTTTAATACCTAGTTTTAGATCGCATTCCAGCCTGGGCAATAGAGCAAGACTCCTGTTCTCTCTGCCCCTTTTCTCTTTCTCTTTCTTTCTTTCTTTCATGAAAAAAAAAAAGGCCCATGGGCAGCCACCATTGGCAAGTGGTGGTCTCTCCATTTCCCTGGCCTGTGCGGAGCACCAGTGTGGCTACCCTGCTGAACATTCCACACATCAGATGCCTAATGGCGCATTTTAGAACATAAGAAAAAAACAAGCCCATTCAAAAGTGGGCAAAGGATATGAACAGACACTTTAAACAAGAAGACATACATGAGGCCAATAAACATATGAAAAAATGCTCATCATAACTGGTCATTAGACAAATGAAAATCAAAACTACATTGAGATACCATCTCATGCCAGTTAGAATGACGATCATTAAAAAATCTGGAGACAACAGATGCTGGAGAGGATGTGGAGAAATAGGAACACTTTTACATTGTTGTTGGGAGTGTAAATTAGTTCAACCATTGTGGAAGACAGTGTGGCGATTCGTCAAGGACCTAGAAATAGAAATTCCATTTGACCCAGCAATCTCATTACTGGGTATGTATCCAAAGGATTATAAATCATTCTACTATAAGGACATATGCACATGAATGTTTATTGCAGCACATTTTACAATAGCAAAGACTTGGAACCAACCCAAATGTCCATCGATGATATACTGGACAGGGAAAACGTGGCACATATACACCATGGAATATTATACAGCCATCAAAAACAATGAGTTCATGTCCTTTGTAGGGACATGGATGAAACTGGAAACCATCATTTTCAGCAAACTGACACAAGAACAGAAAATCAAACACCGCATGTTTCTAACTCATAGGTGGATGTTGAACAATGAGAACACATGGACACAGGGATGGGAGCATCACACACTGGGGTCTGTTGGGGGGAAATAGGGGAAGGACAGCAGGGGGTGGGGAGTTGGGGAGAGATAGCATGGGGAGAAATGCCAAATATAGGTGAAGGGGAGGGGAAAAAAGATTATTCAGATACAGAATCTCGTGTCTAGTAATTTCACTAAACAGCTTACTGATCTCCTATAATATTTCTAAAACTTAATAAATGTCATAATAATGAGAGATTACTATGCTTGACTAGGAAAAATCTGCCTATAGCTGAGGGTGTCAGTGTCCACTAGTAGAAAATTAACCAAGATAACTGACATGAAAGAACGAGGCGAGAGATGAAGTTAGCAAAAGGACACTATTTGAAAGGGTGGATATATATTTGCATATTTGAGCAAATTGGAGAGTACATCCTGATTTTATCAGCTCCAGGTAATTTTTCACTAATGTTTTTCATCAAAGAAATAGGTTTAAAAATATGTGATAAAAACTTTATAAATTGTGTACTGTGTGGTACATGTTGGGCAATAAAAATTTTATTATATTCTTTATTTTGTTGTAAGACATTTGTGAGGACATATGCAGCCTAGAACAAATTCACTGCCATGTCTTAGGAAAGGAGTTCCACTTTCTGAGAGCATTGGTGTACACTTTCCACTAGATGGCAATCTATACCTATTTGATGTCTTAAAATACAAAGCAGTTCCAACCATCATTCTCAACAAATTGACACAAGAACAGAAACCCAAACACCGTATGTTATCACTCATTGGCGGGTGTTGAACAGTTAGAACACGTGGACACAGGGAGGGGAGCATCACACACTGAGGTCAGCGGGGGTGGGTAGGGGAGGGACAGAAGAGGTGGGGAGGATGGGGAGGGATAATGAGGGGAGAAATACCAGAAATAGGTGATGGGGGTATGAAGGCAGCAAACCACCTTGCCATGTATGTACCTATGCGACAGTCCTGCATGATCTGCACATGTACCTCAGAATCTAAAGTACAATTAAAAAAACAACAAAAGCAAAACTAACAACAACAACAAACTGTGCACCTGATTCCTGGACTTCTATTATTAGGAGGGCCTGTTCATTCACTGGTTGACTCATCAGTACCTTCAGAGCATCTACTATGTGCCAATATAAATACTGGCGATACAAAAATAAGACACAGTTGCTGTCCTGAAGTTTCTCACTGACTCCTAAGAGGAGACAAATATGTGATGCATTAATTAAAAGTCAATATGACTTCTTTTTGTAACAAAAAAAAGCTCTCAGAACCTCTGACTTGAGGAGCATAGGAAAAATCTCTGAAGTGTCCTTGCCTTTTCCTGGTATTACATTTTTTAAAAGGAGGGGCAGTTTTATAACAGAAGGGTTGATGTTTTAAAAAGTAATGCAAACTATATTTATTAAACATCTGGTATATACATGTGCAAACCGAGGTATTAAATACTACCATAGAAAATAATGCATTTATTCTTTCATTCCCTGCTTAAGAAACTTACATCAGTTGGAGAATTAGAAAGAAGTAGATAACTATAACATGGGCAATATAATAAAATGAAGCCTGGAAGTTTCCGGGAGAGAAGGCTGTGTTCTGGCTGGGAGAATCATGAAGGTCTTCATTTGAGAGGTACCATGTAAAGGATCTTTTCATAGATAAACTACCAATCAGAAAAAAATGAGTAGCAACCTCACTTCAACCAGAAGGAATAGCTGAGAGGAAAATTGCCACCAGTACAAAGGCCCTCCAGTGTTTCTAAGGTTTTATCTGATTCTTACCATGCTACTAACTGACCAGCTCTGTGTCCTTGGGCATGTCAGTTAATTTTTCTGGGTGCCGGTTTTCACGTCTATTAATGAGCTGGCTAGACATACATAATCACAATTTCTCATGTCATAGATACTCAGTTCAATGATAAGGTGGTAGGGAAATGTGAGTTTTATTTAGAGAATGGGAATTCTACATTTCTAGCTAAAATGTAAGGTATGATCAGAGGCAGTTATGAGTTAAATTTTGTGTTTCTTGTCACCCTCAACCTTACCAGATTCATGTCGAAGCTCTAATCTCCAGTACCTCTGCATAGCGTGTGACTGTATTTGGGCACAGGGCCTTCAAAGAGGTGATTAAGCTAAAATGAGGTCTATAGGCAGGGCTTTAATCAGATCTCACTGATGTCCTTATGAGGAGGAAATCTGTACACACAGAGACAGTGCTATGCATGTGCACAGAAAGGAGAGTCTGTGAGGACAGAGTAAGGAGGCAGCAGTCCGCAAGCCAAGAAAAAAAGGCCTCAGGACAAATCTAACCCACTGATACCTTGATCTTGAATCTTCAACCTCCAGAACTGTGAGAAAATCAATTTCTGTTACTTAAGCCACCCATTCTGGGGCATTTTGTTGTGGCAGCCATGTAAAGTAATATAGAAGACATTGTAAAATACACCTGGAAAAACATTCCAGGACTATTCTATAGGCTTCCTTAAAGCTGAGATGGAAATTACATATTTGAACTGGTACTAAGTAAGAAACTATCACAAATTACGAGCATTGGAAATGGACACTCTTGCCAGAAATCATCCACTAGCTGCTCTCTCTGAGAGTAAAGACAGGATAGAAAAAGCAATGTTAAAAAGCCTTTTGAAAACCATTGGGAAAAAAAAGAAGGAAAATGGAAGTAAAATGTCATAGAACAGTAGAATAGTTCTTTCTAGAGCAGCAGCCAGGGGGTCATGTTCTAATGTTGGCTCTCAGGCTCAGGTTCTTAGTGACCTTTAAAAAGGTCCCTGACATCAGGGGTCTGCTGTTTCTTTGTTGGTAGCACAGAAATATTAACACTGGTCATCGTCCTCCTATAGGATGTTTGCTGATCAAATATGAAATGTTGAGAAAGTACTTTAAAATTATGAGTATTAGACAGATACAGATTCTACATGTTGTTAATGATGGATGGAACTATAGGGCCACAGAGTCTAATCTCTTTACTTAAAAGTTGTTAGACAAAGGTATGACATTGTTTGTATTGAAGGCAGATAAAGTAACCTGACTCCTCTCCCCTAATCTCCAACATTAATAGGTTTTTTTAAAAAATGCTCCTCTTATATAGCTGAACAATTTCACAGAATTGAATTGGCATATGCTCAGAAGAAGAGTAAGAGGAGGACATTTAAGTCAAGCATCCAAAAAGATTTTAAAATTCTTGAAATAAAAATTTAGCTATATTCAATTGCTTGCCTAAAGTTTTAGGCAAGCAATTGAATTGCATCTGCGTATGTGTGTGTGTGTGTGGGGATATGAATCTAAATTATATATTGTTAGAGAAAATTAGAGAATATATTTTTTAAAGAGCCCAAAAGATCACTAGATAGGTGACAGTTATTGGTATTATTACAAATTGTAGTAATAGTGTCAACATTCTTGTCAGGTTAAAACCTAGTGGTGTTTAAGAGCTAAAAGCATTACATTTTTACTTGCTCTAATTGTTAGAAAACCTTTTTTTATATTCAGTTGAATTTTGAATTCCCCGATTTCTAACCAGAGACCCTTGTTTGCTGATCAAATATGAAATGTTGAGAAAGTACTTTAAAATTAAGAGTATTCGACAGATACAGATTCTACATGTTGTTAATGATGGATGGAACTATAGGGCCACAGAGTCTAATCTCTTTACTTAAAAGTTGTTAGACAAATGTATGACATTGTTTGTATTGAAGGCAGATAAAGTAACCTCACTCCTCTCCCCTGATCTCCAACATTAATAGACCCTTGTTTTCTTCTTGTAATTTTCATTTCATTTTTCAAAAAATAAATGTCTTTTCTCTTCCAAACAGTAGTTCTTTAGTTGTTTGAAATCAACTCTCATGTTCCTTTTAATCCTATAGTCTTCAGGTGAAGGGTATCAAGTTCATTGCATCAAGCCACACATAATATGATTGACTATCTCTTCCTTGCCCTAGTTGCAGTGTTGTGAATGTACTGTAACTCCAGTTTTGTTTTGTTTTGTTTTGTTTTTTTTAAATAAGTAGTACTTAGAACTTAACATTTCAATTCAACTATGGATGGACTACTGCTGAACACTTTTGAGAAATCTTCTAGTCACTACATCTTCTATTTAGAACTCCCTACACTACGTCATTTACAATAGTAGGTGCTCAGCAAATAGTTTTAGTTTTTAGTATGTCTTAAATTAACATTTTAAGTAGCTATTTTCTGTTGTCTACTGCCCTTGTATATTTCAGTGAATTCAAATCTAAAGTCAAAGGTGTCTGCTAAAAATAGTAGAAAAATTATGCCCCATGCATAAGCCACAGATAATGTTAGGTCATATCAGTCCCCTTTTGGTGGTTAATAGAAAAATAAAGCCTTTTAATAGGCATAACTAAATTTTCAATAATAACATATTATATATTAACTCAGAGGAATGCAAACATTTTCATGTGACAGGACACGAAACTATGTGACTGGCAGCACAGCTGTGAGAGATCAAGTGCTAATCTACTTCATGTGTGAGTATTTCGTACTTTCCAAATTGTATAAAAAAGAAAAATGATGAGATGTTGAGATGTTCACAGTGTGCATGAAAAAAGAGTGAGGGAGGACCCAAAGCCTAAGGAACACATCTTTCTCACACCCTTTCCTCAGCTTCTCAGAGATACCCTAGCTTCACTTTTTTGTATGTGAAGTTGTCAATCAAACTAGGTGTTTTTGGTGTTGAGATGCCACTCAGAACAGACATTGTGCAAGTGAAACTGCCATTCAACATCGCTGCCTGGCAAATGGAGCTGTCAGTCATCTTGAACAGTTCAGTCTGTTGAATCGTCAATAAGATTAACTTGTATGTCCTGATAGCTGCTTCATCAGATTCAAAAAGTCTTGATTAACTCCCAGGTCTGCAGTTCCCCAACCTTTTTTCTTTTCAATGGAAAGATACTTTTTATTTTCCAAAAGCTAATCATAACCAACAACTAAAACAGAAAGGTATGTTGAAAAGAAAATTTTTAGGCTAAAATTGCTAATAAAAGAGGATGAAGAACTAGGTTGGCTGCCCACTCAACTGGTCATCATCAAAGAGAATGGACTATATGTAGTCTATGATAAGCATTATGGACATTAATGTATTTATGTATTAACTATATGGAAACCAGTTGATACTTATTTGAGGTAAGATATTAGTGAGTTCAGTGCAAAGTGGGACTTCAGGAGCCAATATTTTTCAACAGGTTCTGAGTAAAATGCTGCATCCTCTGGTGCCCTGATTTTGTCTCTTCCTCCATCATTCTTGACATAGTTTCACTTATGTGATGAAATCACTTTTCTCTTTATCTGTTATGTGGCTAAAAGCAATGCTTCCCTCTTAATCCTTAACTTACTGGCTTCACTTGGCCAAAGCTGCTTTACTTTTAACGCTTTTCCTGCTTAGGAAAAGAAGTTGTGGCCAGGTGCAGTGGTTCAGGCCTATAATCCCAGCACTTTGGGAGGCAGAGGAGGGCAGATCATGAGGTCAGGAGATCAAAATTATTCTGGCTAATACAGTGAAACCCTCTCTCTACTAAAAATACAAAAAATTAGATGGGCATGGTGGCATGAGCCTGTAGTCCCAGCTACTCGGGAGGCGAAGGCAGGAGAATTGCTTGAGACGAGGTTGCAGTGAGCAGAGATTGTGCCATTGCACTCCAGCCTGGGCAACAGAGTGGGAAAAAAAGTGCATCTGGCTGCCAAAGTTCGTTTAATTTTATATAAACATGTTTTTGAGGATGAAGCAAATATGATTGTTTTTCAATGTTAAAATAAAATAAAAAAATTGTTCTTGGAGTTATTTCTGGGCAGAATTAACATCAGAATTCTCTGAATCATCAAAATTGTCTATTTTGGAAAAATCAGATTCATCAAATGACTACTCGGCCAACAACTGCTCAAGAACGATGTTAACATGATGCATAGGAGTGCTGTTTTGGAATTTGACATTTTCAGTGATCAAGAATTACTGTATTTTGTAAATGAAAATGTCACTACTAAAATCAGAACACTGTAATTGGAATGATATCTTTTGTTTTTAAAGTCAATGTACTAGAGCGATGCAAAAATAATTATAAAAGCATGATATTTTGTGGCAAAGTTATCTTGGGATAAACATTGCAGCTGTAAGCACTACTAGGAGTATTCTTGATGCAAACAGAAAAAGGGTTAAAAGATTATAGCAACTGTATTAGATTGGAAGATATCATTTGAATCTATGTCTATGAAATGTCAATTTAAAAATAATTTGAGCTGATATTAAGTTAATGTATGACTTTCTAGCTACACCAACTAATGGAAAAATAAGATGTTAATCTGTAGTTACAGCTGTAACTAGACCCCATGGAAATTCCCAAGGAAATAAATTCCAGATCCATGTTGGCAGAAAATGCATCTAATTTTTAACTACTGTGTTAGAAACAGTCATTGTGCTCAACAGAGTACCTTTGGTAAACAGTGTTAAATAAAGGAATCATAGCCAGACTAGGGTGTTCTATAGGAAGCTTCTCTTTAATAGTAAAATAACCAGAGATAGTATTTCTGGCACAAATAGGCCTAGTATTTGGAATGAGAGAGCAACTTTCCTAGGTCCTATGTGCTCAGAGTGAATCAGCCTGGTTCTACACACCTTTCTGATGGCAAGGGCAGGGCACTTGGAGCAGCTGCTGCCATTGGGCCAGATACAGCAGGAAGGCACCGGTGGTGGCGGCAGGAGCTCCTGCGGGAGCAACAGCAGTGGCAATGAGACTCTGTGTCCTGCATTTCCGAGGCAGCCAACTGCACCACCCCCACCCTTTCATGGCCAGGCAGGACTCACTCCCAGGCCTGCAGTCTCTGCTGCAGCCTCAACCTCGCTCCCAGTGCATCCTAGGAGCCCACAAGCACCCAGTGGAAGGTGCACCTGGGACTCACGGGGCTGACCCCAAGAGTGTGAGGTTCATCTGTGCGGGGTTGGCCAGGGCGCTATGCCACCCGCACCTCACCCACTGTCACTGCAGGGAACATGGAGAGGAGGCGGCAGTCCCCAGAGCCTGTCCCTGTGAGCCCCACAGAGCCCACTGCCCTGGGAGCCACCTCTTGCACCAGCAGGGGAAGAGCATGTGCCAGTATGGAGGGGCGGGCAAAGAGGGGCCCCAAGGAGGAGCTGAGCCTGGGGCAGTGCTGCACTCCACAGAGCAGCCAGGAGCCCTGCACTCCCATGTGCAACTACAGCTGCTTAAGTCATGACTGTGGACCTGGGCCTCCCTGTGCTCTTGGAGGCCTGGAGAAGGCATGAGCCCTCGGTCCTGGCTGCAGCTTTAGCCACTCAGCCTCGGCTGCAGACCCAGGCATCTCTGCACTTTTGGCACAGGAAGGCCCTCGAATTCCCTGCAGAGTTGGAGGTGTCTGCTCCTGCTGCCTGGTCTCTCCCCATTCCTGGCACCCAATCTGATCTTGGAGCAAGTTTGGGGACAAGCCCAGGTGCCATTGCAGCCAGGTCAGGTGTGCGCATGCTCCAGGAAGAGCTAATGTGCCAGCCTCCTGCTGCTTCAGCCTTCTCTGGGCATTGGGAATAGACGAGCAAGGCAGGGAAACCGAAGGGGGAGCTGAGGACAGCTCAGTGCTGGCCTGCAGGCTCCTCTTGCCACGCACATCCTGGGTATGATGAATAGAGGTAGAAAGCAGACAAGCTCCTGGGTGGAAAAGGGCAGGTCCCGGGTGAAGCTCCACCGTCAAGCTGGGGAGGGCCTGCAGCCTGGGGGCTGGGCTGATGGTCCCACATACTGGAGTAGGGACTGGTTTTGCTTTCTCTAGGCCCACCGTGGCCACCCATGGACCAATCATCACAGACTTCCTCTCCGCTGAGGCTCATAAAAAGACATGGATTCAGCCAGATCAGAAGAGATGATGGGACTTCCTGCCTGCAGAAAGGAACTACCCTCTCTGCTAAGAGCTGGACACTCATCAGGACACCCTGCTTACAAAGAAGAGCTACCCACTGTGGCTCTCCTCTGAGCTAACTGCATATCTCATTCTTCCTGGACGCAAGACAAGACTTGGGACCAGCCAAATGGAGGGGCTAAAAGAGCAGTAACACCAATAGGACTGAAACATCCCCCTTGCTCACATTACAGGCTAAGGAACAGAGAGAAGAGCTACTGATCTTTGGGCAGCCCAGACATGGGAGCTCCGCCAGCCAGGACTATAACTCCCTTTTTGGGGCCCTGCAGTTCCTGGAGGCCCCAAGCTTCCAGTCATCCTCTTGTTCCCTGGTGCCAGCCATGGAAGCTACTTTCAGTGCAGCTGGTATAGCCACAGCCTCACAGCACATTGGGTCCTGTGCCATCACCTGGCACTGACCACCATGTCATCAATGGCGTGCCTGGCTGCGTGCAGTGGCCAGACCCCAAGCTTGCTCACTTACCCCTAGCCACTCTGTGCCTGGCTTGCCCTTGGCAGGCCTAAGATCCAGGCCAGCAGCATGAGCCAAATGCAGCCTACCAGGCTGAGTGGACAGAAGGAACCTGGTCAGAGTAAAACTCAAGCAAAGCTGCCACTGGTCACCAAGGTTTCCAGCTGGTGAAGTGACACAACAAGTTTCCCATAATACTCTGTATTGTCTTACGCTGAAATGGTAAACCATTGCCTTGAATTTTTGATCTACGGCACAATTAAATTCTTAGAGGCAAGTCTCCTAATGACATCAGTAAAAGTAAGACCCTAACAGTAAAATTAGACCCTATTCTAATTCTTTCCAGTAGTTCATCTACCTGGAAGTAAATGTAACTTTGCCATTTAAGACCCAACTAGAAGGCTGATGTAGCTGCTTCACTTGATTATGAATACTGCTCACTATCTCCATTTCTGATGAACTGCTTTTCCCAGAAAATTGCAGCTCTCTGGATATTTGGTAATATACACATTTTTGGCATATTTGGATCCTGGTTAATGAACAGCTACCACTCCTCAAAATCCAGTCTCTCTTCAGCCCCAGATTTTCCTTTGCCTGGTTCCTTCTCAGCTGATGCCATTCCTCTTAGGAAATTTCCACTAGAGTATGGCCAACAGCCTCTATGCTATTTTGTTTTGATCAATTATATAAATAAAATCTTCATTTCAAATAACAAAAACTATAAGAAGTAATTTGTATTTATTCATAGATTTTGTGGTATTTCCTTTCCCTTGTTTATGCTTCTTAGTTATTTCTCCTAACCCTGTCTTAATTTAACTAAGCTCTCTGAGAGGATGGTGGAAGTAGTGTCAGAAGGCATTTTACTGGGAAGAAGCCTGTGTTCTTCTGATAGATCCACCATTACCTTCTTGGCTGGATATCATGAGAAGTTTGCATTAGATACTTTTTTAATTTTCCTTACAGTTCTGAAATTTTCTGATCTTATATGAATGGAGAAAAGAGAAAATGAGGAAAGTAAATTTTTTGCTAGGAAATGGGGAATGAAGAAGTATGAAAAGTGTAACAAATCCCTGTCTAGATCATTATCTAGATGATCACTAGATGGCTCAGTGGTGAGGTTCAAATGAATGATATCATGTTATCACATGCACTGTGTGAATAGAATACACCGTGCATAACCGCATAACCTCAGTATATTGGGATATGCCATTGATTTTGTTGAAGGTACTTTCAATGTTTCTGGATGTACGTTTCTTGATAGCCACCAGGTGGCATCAAGATTTGATTTCCTGAAATGCAGACAGGCCTACATCTTAGGAAAAACATGCTGTAGCAGAGTTTTTCCAGGTTCAAACAATAAAGCCTTATTTTAAGAATTACATAGACATTTCCACTAGCTCAATTATCAGAGAAAATGAGCTAACCTCTGTGACATATTTATATTTAAAAACCTGTCGAATATGAGTCATTATGTCTGCAAGAGCAGAAAAGACATTGGAGGGCAGACAGAAAAAAGTATAAAAATAAAATGTTAGTGGAAGAGAGAGAGAAGATGAAACAAACAGAAAAAAGGAAAAAGAATATAGAAAAATGAAACTTGAAGAAAGAATGGAGAAATGTAGGCAAAGAGAAATAATGAGAAAAGGAAATGGGAGGAAAGAAAAAACAATGGCATTGAGAATTCCACTGAGGAAGACTAAAAAGATAATAGTCTTCTAGAGAAAAAGAAAGGGAGAGAGGCTTAGCAAGCTTTGGGGTGAATTAGACAGACAGCAAGAATATTCATCTTATTCTTGCTATCCCAGTATTTCTCTTTTGTTTTACAAATCTTTAAATGTTTTGCATATAATTATGTACACACTTAAACTGGCAAAGTATTAGCTCCAGCAAATGAGTAGATGGATCGCTTGACTTATTTATAACCCAAGTTAAGGCAAGAAAGAAAGATACATTCAGAGGCTTCTTGTATTGAGGCTCAAATGGCCTCTTTAGTAAAAATGACTTGACGATGTAAACATTTTCACATCATGCCTCTAAAAACATTGCTAGGCATGAAGAATATGACCTCCCACCACTAGCCAACCCTCTAGGACTTAGTCAAATGTAACACTTCACAAGAAATCAAAGTGGTGGTGGAGCTCCCTGATTTGTACAAGTTTGGCAACAAATTGAAAAAACAGAATGACTTCAAATAGTTCTCTAGCTAATTTCTCTCTATGGCCATGGGTAATAAAGCTAGAATCAGATATAATCTACAAATCAGAAGAGCATAGTTCTCTGTCATGAAATTTAGTAGAAGTGGGTGCATCTTGGACTCTGTTCAGTGGAATTTGTTAAAAGGATTAGTCAGTAACCATAGAATGATCCATTGGTGTGAAACCTGACCTCAACATTAAAAAACAGATTTTTAGAATAAAGCAAAGTCAAATAAGTAGGAAATTTTTGATTGAAGGTTATTATGCACTACATGCTTATATCCCCCAGAAGTTTAATATGTTGAAATCCTAATCCCCAATAGGATGATATTCAGAGGCTTGGCCTTTGAGAGATAATTAGATCATGAGGGTGAAGTCTTCATGATGGCATTATTGTCCTGATAGCAAGAGATAAGAGAGCTTGCTCTCCCTCTCTTTGCTCTTCACCATGTGAAGATACATTTTACAAAAGCAGAGGTGATATGAGTAAATTTGGATCAAAGAATCACAGCCTTTCTCAGTCTTCTAGAATCAAAAACAGTTTTAGGGGTGAATTACTCTAATTCTATTCATATAGAGAAACCAACCAAGTGTAATGTAAAATTTTTGAGCACATGTAACTGAGCAAAATACAGATCTTTACACATCTAGTTCTGCAGACACACCCAACAGGATTCATCACTGTAATGGCTAATTTGTTTATATTGTCACTTAGAGAGGTCAATTAGAGGAAAATAATTTACTTCTGAGCAGTCAGTCATATTCATTTGTAAATCCATAAATTAAGTGAAGTTGATTTGGTAGCAGCAGTAGCCATTTCAGCCATAAAATCCTAGGGCTTCTTCCATGATTTGTCTAGTACAGGCATTTTTGGCAGCCCCAAAAGGTGTAGTTTTAGTATTTAGTAACTTTAATGTATGTATTTAAAGGGGAAAAGAGATTTTTCCCTTTCTACTTTCCTTTTCTTTTTTTACTATTCATTTATTTTTATGCCTTTTGTTTGGGTGCTACTGAAAAAGAAACAGCATTTCAATTCAACAAAAATTCTTTTGGCATATGTTAGGTAGAGTAATCACAGAGCTTATGATTCAGACTAAAACACTTTTTTAACAGCTTTACTGAAATTTAATTAACACATAAACCACATATATTTAAAGAGTTCGATTTGCTAAGTTTGGATATAGGTATACGCTTATGAAACTGTCACACAATCAAGATAGTGAACATATGACCCGCAAAAGCTTTCTCATGCCCCTCTGCAATCCTTAGTTCTTATCTCTTCTGTCTCCAACCTTCCCAGGCATCCACTAATCTGTTTCTGCTGCTATAAATGTATTTGCTCTTTACAGAGTATTAGATTAGTGGAATAGCAAAATATGTATTCTTTTTGTTTTATTGCTTTCACTCAGCATAATTATTCTGAGAGAGTCTTCCAAGTTATTGAATGAATCAACAGTGTGCTCCTTTTTAAGCAATATTCTTTGAATGGATATAGCACACCTTGTGTACTTCTTGTTCTGTTTATGTACATTCGGGTTTTTGCCAGTTTTTATAGCTGTTACATATAAAGCCTGATGTGAACACTTATATGCCAGTCTTTGTATGCTTTCCTTTTGATTGATAAATATCTACAAACAGCATGCCTGAATGTGGGGGCACTTTGAAGTGGAAAAGGACTGAATCAGATGCCAGGAAAGCAGACATGAATCACTGTGTTCTGGGAAAATCCAGTTTTTAGTCACCAGAAGGTCAGGCTACCAGAATAGTGTTTTCAAGTTGAAAGTAATTGACCTGGCAAAAAGCTATTTTTCATTGTACTTTCACACTGCACTTGGCAATAGCATAGTGTCAGAGACCACTGGCTGCCTCCATACCTATTATCTTTTACAACAGGAGTTCAAACCGTGGCCACTGGGTTATATTCAGCCTACCACCTGTTTTTGTGAATAAAGTTTTATTGGAACATAGCCATGCTCATTCATTTACATATTGTGTATGACTGCTTCTGAACTATATACCAGCACAAATACTTACATACGACAGAGACCATATGGCTTGCAAAGCCCAAAATATCTACTATCCTAGATGTTTTCTACATAAAAGTTTGCTGATTCCTCTTCTAAATTCTTAGCTATATACTTGTTTACCTAGCATAGGCTCTATTTTCTAGTTTCACTTGAAGCTAAATTCTGGCTAATATTGTAGAATATAAGAAGTGGTATGTGCAACTTTCAAAAATTATCTTTAAAACAAAGGTCTTAGCCCTTTTCTTCCTGCCCGTGGATCTACTTTTGTACATATTAGAATGTGGCCATGGTAGCTAGAGATCCCGCAAGAGCTTAGACAATGATGTGACCTTGATTGAGGAAGGAACCTGTCTTCCCAATGCCATGGAGTATCACAGCACACCTGGATGGACTTTAGCTGGCACATATATGAAAAGTAAACTCCTACCCTGTTTAAGCTGCTTTGCAAATTGGTGGGATGAGGATTACTCATAGTATTCCTAAAGGATATAATGTAACGTAAAGGAGATGATATCTTATGTTGTAACCAACTCTCATGTTGTGCAGCATTCCTAGGGTAATCAATGTTATGGAACTGTGGGCAAGTTTCTTAATCTTGGGAGCCTCAGCAATTTCATCTATCAAAATAGCCATAGAGCTGTACCTCCCTAACGACTGAGGTGGAACTCAGTTTCCTGTTCAAATTCCTTCCACTGCAAATTCATGAGTCTTCCTCACCATTATCATTTCCAAATGTGTGTCACCAGGCCTGTGTATTCATTTTATGCAGCATTGTGTTTGGGCCTTACTGGGAGTACCAGTATGAGTTGCCTTGAATAATTTATTCTTTGTTATAGGAAACCAGGTCAGTGCAACCTTTTATCTTGATTTTGTTGACAATAATTTTGGTAGATATGAGAATTTATTTTTGATGTCAATGTAAATGTTGCAATAAAAAGAAAAATTCAAAGACTTTGATCAAGCTATACACTCATGTTATACATGACAGATTAATAAAAATATGATCATACATGTTTCTGGGGTAGGCAATGTTGATAATACAAATAAACACATGAGTACTTTATAGTCAAGATTCACATATAGCAGCACCAAATTGAATAGCAACACTTTATGAAAATGAGAATTATTTTATAATATTATGATGTTACATATTCATAACATTAAAAAAGTCTCTCATATATTCTAATTTTTGCCTGTACTTATTTTTCTACTAATTTTGACATACATATTTGTACAAAGAGATAAGTTAAAACAGGACCATTAATTTATTTGAAAAATGTATATCAACATTGCCTAGTAGTTAAAAAAAAATAGCAGAAATAATAATGATGATCATCGCAAGATGTCATTACTAATATTGCTGCTGCTAAGGCTTCTGATGATTTTATCTCCAGGATTACAGCTACTAGTAGATTGGCTGCCACTATGATCAGTACATTACTATAAAGAAAGTGGGTAACACTCAGACTACAAAATAGTTGTACAAAAAATAAAATAACCTTTTCTTTCATTTTCTATACATGAATTTCTAGGTCCCAATCTGCCTGGCTGGCAGGAAATTCAGTTATTTTGGGGGCTTCCTGATCTCAGGACTGCGAAAACAGCAAAGCCTAGTAAGATCTATTTGGTCACTGCTGACGATGGTCTCAAGCCTCTGACCCTAAGAGACTCTTGGGCACAGAATTAGTTTGTCAGGCTGGGAAATTACAACCTAGAGCCTAGCCTCCCCTGACATAACTACCAGCCTCTAAAGTTTTGCCGCTGCTCTGGTATACTGTCACCAAGTCACAGGTCTTGAAAATTCATTCTCTGACCTTGGAAAAAATCCCTCTCTCTTCTTCTGTCCTTTTATGGTCCTTTTGTGGAATATTCTCTCTCTCTCTCTCTCTCTCTCTCTCTCTCTCTCTCTCTCTCTCTCTCTTCAATATTAATTCTTCAACAAGCCCTGGCTTTTACAAGATGAGAAAAAAAAAAAAACACTGATTTTTAAAAAAATCTATTTTTAGGCCAGGTGGAGTGTTTTATGCCTATAATCCCAGCACTTAAGGAGGTAGAGGAGGGCAGATCACTTGAGGCCAGGGCTTCAAGACTAGCCCTGACAGCATAGTGAGACCCCAAGTCTACAAAAATAAAATAAAAAAAAATAGATAGATGTGATAGTGCATGCCTGTAGTCTTAGCTACCTGGAAAACTGAAGCAGGAGGATCACTTGAGCCCAGATATTCGAGATTACAGTGAGCTATAATTGCACCACTTCACTCCAGCCTGAGTAACAGAGACTGTCAAAAAAAAAAAAAAATCTATTTTCAGCTAAGCCAAGATTTCTGGAGAAAGGAAATACTAAGAATCAAACTCCAGGTTTCTTTCCTTTAGAATGTTAACATTTTGGTCTGGAAAATCCTGTTATGAGAGGTTGTCGTGTGCATTGAGAAGTCATAGAGTAGCATCCGTGGACTCTACCACTAATGTCCCCAGACATAACCAAATGTCCCATTGAGGGTAAATTTGTGCTGGTTGTTATTTCTTTTTCTAATGGCTTAAAATGGAGGAAGGAAAAAATATAAGCTAAAAATAAAGATTGAAATTTAATAAATTGGCCCCACAGTTATGTATAGAATGCTTGTAACATACGAGGCCAACTATTTTTATGTGGTCTCATTTTATCCTTACATGGCATTATGAGTATTGAAAGTTTCCTTGTTTATAGTTGAAAAAATAATACTACCATCATGTAGGGTCCAGTCAGAAGTCAGAAAACACACTAGATATTTGAACAGAAAAATTTTAAGTTAAAATTTAAAGACATTTTAGCCACTTATAATACTATTAATTAAGCAACTAATAAGCTAAAAAGAGAACTCCACAGGGGTGGTAGGCTGCTAAACTGGCATTGTGTGGTGCAGGTGAGAATAGCCCTGCTGTTTAGCATGTGTCGATATCAACGATAGACATATTCCCGTCTTTGCTGATGCCAAACTACCAACTGGACATCATGGAACTCATGAAGAGAAGAGCACAGTCAACTTTTGCAAGCTGGTATAAGCCAGTGCCAGCACAGTATAGACTCTTGAGTTTCACCTCAGAGCTGATTCTACAAATATTGGAACAAACACAATTTGGATTAGCCACCGCCACAGGAAGAAACTGCGGCTGCTGCTGCTGGAGTGAAGTGTTGCTATGGTAATAATGACAAGAAAAACAAGCAGACAGAATGGAGAGTCCTTTCTCCCTTCTCCAGCCTTATATTCTCCCTGAAGTGCGGAGCCTACCAAGGAACCACTGATAAAGCAGAGGTATGGTTTTAGAGTGCCAGCTCCCACCCCAGCATTATAAAACAGAACAGAGAAGGGTAGATTTGAAACTGACAGATGATAAATTCAATAACTGATACAGATAGCTAGCAATGCATAAAGTCACTTACATAATTAACAAATATCAACTAAGTGTAGTTACCTAATATTGTATAGAGTTGAACTCAATTCTTACTTCACATGATGTTCTTAATTGCTATATTATATTATGAATAAGTTTCGGTAAATGTTTTTTCTTTTTTATCCTTGATGTTATGTTGATCTTTAACTTGCTTATCAAATAGATTATACTACAATTTCTACTTGTGGTGGTGACTCTATTTTTAAAAATTTCTAACATATCATTTGCTTCTTCTTGGAAGCAAATGCACCAAAAATGAATGCAAATGAGAAATTGATTTAATGAAAATGGATGAGATCTGGCTTCTGAAAGAGCATACTGATTCTAAGTCTTCAATATACTCACATACCCACAAAACTAATAATTCAGTAGGAAGAAAATCTCATGGGATCAAGCATTTCCAATTTCTGAACACAATTTTAAGATTTCCTTTCAGGTACCAAGGAAAGAAGTGTTGTATTAGGATGGCTAAATGGAGCTGGAACATGAAGAAATTCAAAGATCTTTTTCACATTACACAAAACATTGATGAAATGGAAATGGAAAAAGTATAAAGTACTAGGTTCAGTGACACACACACACACACACACACACACACGCACACACACACACACAGACATTACACTCGAAATACAAAAATACTATACAGAGAGAAGATACAGAACTTGATAGAATTTAGATTCCATTAATTGTGAGATTCTCCATTAATCTATTATTACTAAGGAAAAAAGCTGTCCCTTAACTTATGACAAATACATATTTTAAAAATATATCACAACTTCAGAATATTAAAACATGAAGAACATTTATCTTGGACTCTATGAAGTATAATATAAATAAAGGATACAAGTAGGTATTTGTGTTAATAATGATACATTAAGTAAAAAGGATTCTGTACTAGTGAGAAGAATGCTTCTTTCGGCTCTAGTATGACTCTTCATATATAAATTTTTTATCCTTTATATAGTTTTTCTCCATCTCCCCCAAACAATAAACTGAGGAAGAATGTCATTTTTTGCTAGTATATCCAATTGTGAAAGAAAATATTTTTTTAACAGTAAGGTGCATTAGTTTGTGTTTTCAAGAAGAAGATTATCAAATGAAATTAGACAAGGCAGAACTATGTTGAATTATGGAGTAGAGAAGGAAGGAAAGAGCCTTCAGACTGTGATACAGGTATCACTCCTCTTCCTGTAGAAGAAGAGAGGGAAAGAAGGAGAAGGAGGGCTGGGGTAGCAAGAATGTGTGACTGCAGCACAGATCCAAGAAAGGTTTGGCAAAACCAAGAGTAAATCATCTGCTGGAGGAGTAACATGTCTTGCTGGAATGGGTAGGATTTCAGGCCCTGCAAAGCACTGTCATTGGCTGGGTGTAGTTGCTAGAGCCACGGCCTGGGTAAAAATGAGATAGATCCAGAAAGATAGCACCTGGACTGTCAACTACATTCCCTGTAGCAGGAGAACTGAGCAGAGCATTTTTATATCCACTATGCAAAGCCCAATAAGCGTTACTATTTAAGTCTTTCTTAGCACTGCAATTTCATTATGACACAAATCTACACTGTGATCTACAATTGATGAAACTTTAGGAGCAAAAATCACAGCTGGAAATGAAAGGCATTTACATTGCAAGATTGTTATTGAGGATGTACCAGATGATGATATAGGAGCAATATTTAGAAGTCTACAGATGATGCTGAATTAAGTAAAATGGTAATAATGAGCACAGTGTATTCATACACAGCATGACTTTGGCCATTTAATTACTGTGCTGGGCTAACATGATAAATGCACCTGGACACAAATCAATGGTAAGTGGTTCCCAGAACAAAACATTCAAGAAAGCCACGTATACTAAACAGAATAGTGTTTGCAATATGCAGCTAGAAATACTTCTAATGATAAAGCACGAAGTCAAGGCAGTAAAATTCTAATTATACATTGAAACTGGCTCTGCTAGATGAGTGAGCTACTTTCTGTTTATAAATGTGCAATTTTGGCAGGTGCTGTTAGTCTTGGAAACACAATTTAGCACACAAAATGTCTCTCTGTGTCCTGGGGTAGAAGAGTAAATGCCTACCTTCTCCCTTTACGAAATCTGAACTCACAAGTAGCACCCACATTCATTGCAGTTAGAAATTGTAACAGGTTAGCCCAGGTTGTTTTTCTCAAACTCTTTATAAGAGAGAAATATACATGATACCAGAAGGAAATAGGTCATTTACAAACTGAGCACACTATACAATATTCATGCCATTTTCAGTGAACTTAACCAACAACTACCTCGTCTTTTGCCACTATTTCTATGATGATGGGAGCACAGGCTTATGGCCATTTTTATTTTCAAAGCAACTGAACAAAGAATGCCTAGTAGCACAGGGCTGAGGCAACTATATGATATTCAATTATTATTTATTAATATATTATTAAGTTCATACAAATTGCTTTTTTGAAAATATCACTTTTTCACATACTCATCTTTGGAATTCTGTAACTTTTACTCAGTCTTAAAAATAACCATTTATTTTATTTAGGATCTTATAAAAAATTAAATTTCCCTCTGACATATGGCTACACAGATTTGGCACATAAACTTACAATCATAGAGGCAACAAACCATTAATGATGATTGATTTATTCAATATTTCTTCCCTCAATATGTATAGACAGAACCCATATATCTGGAGAATGCAATAGGAAGTAAATATAGTAGGTATTCATTGTATTTTTGAGATATAAAATATCCAATCACAGGCTGAGAAACAGTTACCATGTTTGTTTATGGCTTCTGCCTCCTCCCTCACTCTCAGGATGTGCAGCTCCTAGGAAGCTGACTATAACTCAGGAGTGAGACATATGAGCAACAAATATGAACCAATCAGCTCATTCTACCCCTAATCCTGGGTGGCTGGTCAATGGGTATATGCTCTTGACTAGGCCAATCAGAGCTTTGAAGCTTCAATGCAAGTGCTTTTTAAAAAACTTTATGTTTAAATTGCCATATAAAATTTTATGTATTTCTCTTGTACAACATGTTTTGAAGCTTGTGTGTGTATATGTTTACATACACACATATATATACACACACACATATATATAATATATATATATAATATATGTGTGTATATAAAAACTGAAATGGTTTACTGTAGCTAATTAACAAATATATTACCTCACAGAGTTATCACTTTTGGATTGAGAGCACTTATCCACTTGCTTAGCATTTTTCAACAACAATATATCATTATTAATTGTATTGTCTGAGCCATCGGGAGAGTGGATGGAGTCTCCTGCTGAATGTAAACTTAATGGATGTATGAGCTGGACCTGTTCCCATCATCTTGCTACCAGGTGGACCTGAGGCTGAAGCCAACACAGCAGAAGGCAGAGCCAGAGACAGAATAAATTGAGGCCTAAAAACATCATTTGATTCCAACAGCACAGTGATAGCAGAGCCAGTTCTCTCCCTAGACATTTCAGTTATGCAAGCCAATAAATTATCTCTTTATTGGGTCAATTTGGATCACACTTTATGCAGGCAATCAGAAGTGTCCTGACTTTCATGTTACCCATCAGGGGGAGATGAATATGGTGGGGTAAGATACACTGAAATGACAAAGTAATTAGAAGTGAACCTGAAACTCACTTTGTTTAACATTATCACAAAAATTCCTTTAAAATAAGCATATAATAATTGAAAGATCCAGGAATGCTGACCATGACAGAATAGCAGTAAGGTGATTAAGAAGAATTGGGATGTATTGTAGTATGCCAACCCCTAAAAAACTTTATCAGTTCAAAGAATTATCTAGATTCTTCAAGAAGGAGGAAAATGTGGCAAGAAAAACATCAAAGAAAAGTAATATGTGAGAGAAATTTAAAGGGATTAGTCTAAAGAAATTAGTATAAATCAGGGAAAGAAAGCTGGGATGCAAAAGCTAGGAAGAGACTCTGGAGAATGAAAACTGAACTTCAGGTGACATTACCTCAAGATGAAGGTGTTTTGAAGTCCGGTCACACATCTTCCTGTTCCATTACATCTTCTTTGCTCACCTGATAATCTATTCTCTTAACAAGAAGTGCCCCAAGTAAGCTTCCTGAGAGACTCCTAATTCACTCAACAGTCAGCAAGTATTTCCTGAGCACCTACTCTAGGCAGGTGCTGTGTTAACTGTGAGTGATATTGTAGTAAGCACCAGGATGGGCTCTTTCCATGAAGAGCT
Organism: Saguinus oedipus; assembly: GCA_031835075.1. Classification (NCBI taxonomy): domain Eukaryota; kingdom Metazoa; phylum Chordata; class Mammalia; order Primates; family Cebidae; genus Saguinus; species Saguinus oedipus. Next base: position 79,817,085 of record CM063182.1, read on the forward strand.
TATGTTCTACCAGAATACACAGCAGAAAACAATTTATTACACAGGCTTATTTTTTAAATGTTTTCAAATATTCTATGGAAGATTATGACTAAGGGAAATGACATGATATGTAGGCTCAGCAAAACATATTCTTAAGAAGGTGGCATTAGAATTGTCCTTTATGTAGGAATCAACCAGGTAAAGAGGAAACCAGAAAGAGTCTTATATCCAGAGGAAATAACATGAGTGAGATCCTGTAGTGGGAGGTAGTTAGGCAAGTTTGAGAATCTGAAGAAAAACCAGTGAGGCTGAAACACTGAGGACTCATGGAAAAGGAGCATAAGGTGAGGTGGGAGAAGGCAGGGGGCCAGACCAAAAGGAACCTGGCCGTGAAGGATTTAGGTCTTCATTCTTAAAGTAATAGGACTTTATTGGGGAGTGCAATCAGAGATGCCACATGATCAGATCTGTAATTTTGAAATATAATTCTATGTAAATGGTTAGTAAAAAAGATAGATGTGATGTTAAAAATCACATTAGAAATTTCTTATAGTAACTAAAATGAGAAAAGTTTGGAGTTTATTAGGGTGTCAAAATGAGATGAAGCCAAGCAGATAGATTCAAGAGGTGTTTAGGTAATAGGTCAGAATCTTGTCATTGATTGAACATGGGAGAGGGGCAGGTAAAGACTGAGAGATACTCACACTCATCACTAGCTTTCTAGGTTGTACGAAAAGTGGAGGCTTTGTTTCCCAATCCATAGATACTAAAAATAGTCTTGATAGATGTCCACTTTTCTCGGATAAAATTTTGAGGTATCTGGAAACAGTGGGGAAATTGAGTAGGCAGGTAGATCTATGAATCTGGACCTCAAAGGATTGATATGATGATACATATATATATATATAAATTTGAAAATAAAAGGCATATAAAGTGCAATTGAAGAGGCCATGAACATGACCGAATGGCCCAGAAAGAAATATGAAATAAGAAGACAGGAGGATCCTTCTGAGATTCTCTGCTATTTCATTCTTCTCTATCAGGCCTATAAAAGTTTAAATAATTCAGGGCTCCATATAAAATAATAAAAACAGAAACAAGATGGGTCATCACAGAGTACAAAAAGAGAGAATAACTCAGAGTGGAAGAAATGGTTAAGAGTATCAAATGTTATTGAGAGATCAAATAAGGCTTAGATTAATGTCCATTTGATTTAGTTTTATAGAGGTCATTGCTGACTGTATTAAGAGCTGGGGAAATGAATACAATAAACATAAAATTGAAGTATCTTTAAAATAAATATAGAATCTCCATTATTAATGCATCACTTTCCAGTTTTCTAATGATGACCATGTACAAAATTCATTGTGAGCCCTGATGAAACCTGTTCCTTGAGATTTTTTCTGTTTTGAAGTAATCCTGCTTTGGAAGTAGAATGTGAGCAGAAATAGTTTCCAAATGCTCAGATCAACTTGATAATAGTATTGTCATTGCCTCCAACATTCATGTAGCAAAAACTTTGCTATGATTAAACAGTCATGGCATTTGCAGCAAAAAAATGGAGATGACTTCTGACTAAAATGGAAACTACCAAATAAATATATCAGCATTTGGAGGCAATAAGTTAGTCTGTGTTTGCTGATTGAAAGGAAAATTCAGCCAAGACCTATTTGGATAGAATCTACTATATGAACAGGAGCTGAAGAAGTAAATTAGGCTACTTTTAAAGTTACCTACCTAGATAATTTGAAGTTGGAGAGTTGTAGTCTCCAGTAAGTAAGACTGAATATATGACCTTTTATCCTCCCCTACTTTCTATGTCAGTAATTCCCTGGAAACCATCTTTTAAAGAAAATGGCATTTACAAAGTAGAAATTAGATCATTATTTGGTGAGGCAGAATTTATTGAGATATGATTTGTTGTGAAAGTGAGAGATAAAGCAGGCCAAACCATTAATATTCACTGTCAGGTGCAATAACTGCTGTTTTTGGAGACATCTGCAGAAACAGAGCACGTGTCACTTTTCAGACCAAGTTTCCATCTTATACTTAAGGAACAGCTGTTTCTATTTGGGAAATGACAACAAGAGTATAAATTTCAAAACGTGCCACCAACGCCTTTCAAAATCAACAGCTTCAACAGTGGAAGACACTGATTTTTTTGCCTTCTTTTTCTACAGATTCCTGTAAAAATAAAAATCGCTCATTCATTAAGAAAACAACAACAACAACAACAACAACCATGTATTGAGTTTGCTAACACAGTGTTAGGGCCTGGGATGTAAAATGAAAATATGCTCTATCCCTTACAGCAAGGAATGGGCACTGTCAGACCAGGCATAGAACTACACATATTACAAATTGAAAATGATAACTGGTATAACAGAAGTGTAAGAAAACTAATATGAGAGTGAATGAATGCCTTGTAGAGATTCAACTTATAGAGTGGGACATATGGAGCAGTACTTGAAGGACCAGTACATTATTAACGAGAAAGACTAAAGGGTGGTTTATCATGGAGAGAATTGCATGAGCCCAGAATTGGAAGTATGAACGGACATGGCTCATTAAGGAAAAGGCGTCTGAGTGCCAAGAAAAGGAAAAAAGACAACAAATTGTTTCTATTTCATCTGAAGGTTAACACATGGAAAAGGACTTAGAGATATGCATTTAATTATTTACCATTTATAAAATGGATAAATGAAAAGGGAAGAAAGTGAGTCTTAAACCATAAAGAAGCAGTATATTCTATTTTTAGAAGCAGGACCCTGGAAGCTATTTGGGCACCGATTGAGCACCTGCACTTACAAGCTGTGTGACCCTGGGCAACTTACTCAACATTTCTGAACCTTGGTTTGCTCTTCTCTAAAATGGGCATAACAACAGTACTTCTTAAACATAGTATCTTGGTTTATGGAGTGAGTTAATACATGTAAAGCCTTTGGACCTGTGTCTGGAACATAGTCATTCTACATAATGTTCAGTCTTTGTTTTTATTTTGAAAAAGCTTCAACCGTTATTATTAGATAGGTTACAGCTCCACCTACTGGTTAATGGGGTTTGGTACTATTTTCAGTTTATTTGGATTCATATTGTTTTTAGGTAGGTAGGCACCATGGGTGGCAGAGTATGTTTTCTCTCATGGTTTTTCCCTCACTGTTTTCCTATTGAAATCAGTGCATGTCTGTACTTTCCTTCAAAGAGAAGCAGATGGCAAAATAGAAAGTTAAAGTCACCTGTTTTGGGTTTTAAAAAGCCAAAGAACTTTAGAGAAATGAAGAGATTCTTAGTTATAGACAGACTACCCCCTAAGTAAACCAAATGGACTATTTCTCCTGAACTGGAAGAGACATCTGTGGCTGACTGAGAGGTGGGCGTGGATAAAGATCTATTCTCTTCTTCCTGGCAGCTCTGCTAAGGAGGCAGAAATCACAGAGACCAACTGGCATTAAGGAAGACTACTGGTGGCCCAAGCATGACACTGGATAAGACTAAGATGGTTGTGCAGCCTGGGTGGTGCTGACTTGAGGTGACCTGTGTGACTATGCAGCCACTGTTGATATTTCTTGAAGCTGGATTAAATTTCAGACCATGGGAAGCTGGGAAATCCCTATACCGTTTGAGGTCCTTTTTGCCCCTGCCAGTAATGACAATGGTTGTGCACAATTCATTATAGAAATATAAAATGATCTGAATTGCTCGCCTGGGCTTATGGCTACATAATAGCTATATCCTGGCTATAAATGAAAATTAAAATTTTACACAAATCCAGATTATTCTCCATTTTCCTTTGTTCTGCATTATATCTTGCTATGAGGTAAACAAAATAGGATTGAATTCAGAAAGCTAAGTCTCAAAGGCTTTCAAACTAGTCTTTATCCAAGTTAAAGGAAATTCAAAAGCTTCCACCAGACATCACCACAAATATAGGCCAAGTTAGTATCCTCAGTTTGCTTCAATTATTCTCCCAAGTCTAACTCTGATACCCTTCTAGACCATCTCCCTCTTTCTTCTGAATTTCAGGACAAACTTTCCTCACCGAAAATTGTTTTAACATTTTTCTTTTCTAATTTCTTTCTTTCTTTCTTTCTTTTTTGAGATGGAGTTTCGCTCTTGTTACCCAGGCTGGAGTGCAATGGCGCGATCTCGGCTCACCGCAACCTCCGCCTCCTGGGTTCAGGCAATTTTCCTGCCTCAGCCTCCCGAGTAGCTGGGATTACAGGCGTGCGCCACCATGCCCAGCTAATTTTTTGTATTTTTAGTAGAGATGTGGTTTCACCATGTTGACCAGGATGGTCCCGATCTCTTGACCTCGCGATCCACCTGCCTCGCCTCCCAAAGTGCTGGGATTACAGGCTTGAGCCACCGCGCCCGGCCTTGTTTTCTAATTTCTATGATGGCCTCATGCATCCATCCATTACTGCTATCTGTTTCATGGCATTGTTCTGATTATCTACTTAAAGAAATTGAGAATAAGGCTTAAAAGAACATAATTTCCCACAAGACATTTTCATTTTGTTAATACAGAGGAAATGTCAGTTACTGGAACATATGAGGAAAAGAAATTTCACAAAGGACAATACCGCAGGCTACTGTCTATTTACTGGGTTGGTGCAAAAGTGATGGTGGTTTTTACTCTTTTAAAAAATAATACTTAGATTTCCAGGATTTTAATCATGAAATCAATGCAGAAGCCCTAAGTAAAAATCCGCTCCTATTCCTGGAAGTGAAAGAAGACCTCCACTGATACTCTGTAGCACATACAGTTTAAAAAGACACATCATTTTAAAGACATTCACTCACTTGATTTTCAAGAAAACCAGTCATAATAGGCCTGGTACTGTGATTCTTAAATGAGTTACTATCAATTGCCCTTTTCCTCCCAATGTTAAGCATGCAAATGCTTTCTAAACTCAAAATTTTGCAAACTGTTTTTTTAACTCTCCTTTTATTAATGCAATCATAATTATTAATTTTGAAGAGTTTTTATACATTTGATTCTACAATAAATATTCAAAGACAAGAGCTGTAGATAAAACGAACTTTCTCTTCATTCAGAATAGTAAGTCTATAGAAAAAATTAGTTTGATTTCAAAAATGGATTACGTGAAAAGTTACTTGGAAACTTCTACATCATGCTGAATAAAAGCAAAAAACCAACAATCAGGCTAATGGAAAAACAAATGCAAGATTCACTTCTATGTTTAAATGGCTCTGTTCATACCTTCAGTCTTCAGCTCCACAGAGAAAATAACTTGTTCACTGTTAATTTTTAATAGATGTTGATCACATATTAGCATTATAACTACCAGTTGCTGAAGCTGTAAGCACCTTAGTAACAAATGAGACTAGCCCCTAGTTTTCAGATCATGAGAGCCAGGGATGTAAGATCCTCCCAGTTAACAGATTTGCTGCAGGCACAAATAAAGCCACGGAGACCTGGAATTATGTCTTGGTTTCCTAATTAATATTTCAAGACCATTTGAAGACTAGACTCCACACTACATTTTCATCTATCTGGGAGTTAATGTTGATCTCTCCCCAACCCCTACCCCTCCTGTTAGAGAAACCCACTCTTTTCTTCCTAACTCTCCTCCATTCAGTTAATTCCAGATGCAACATCATGCTTGCATCTTTGTCCTGATTCATCTTTCTGCCTCTAGTTGTATCTCCTTTTCTGCCCACTACAAGCTAGATAAATACTACTAGGATGCAAGTCTGATCATTTCATTTACCTCATTAAACTCCCCAAACAGTGATAAGCAATGGCCACTTACCACTTATTAAGTGGAGTCTTTAGGCTCATTGTTTCATTAAATCATCACAACTTAGATGAGGAAAATGGCATCAAAAGGCTAAAAAGCTTGTCCTGGGTCCCAGCTAGGAAGTGGCAAAGGAAGATTCCTGCTTCAGACTTCAAGCTCTTATCATGCCATGCTATGCTGCTTCTAGGACTCACTAGGACTCTTAGGGCAAATTCTAAACCCCTTCCACACCACAAAAGGTTGCTGAATATAGAGAATGCTAACTAGGAGTTGCTCACACTTTTGCCATTACTCTGGTTACCTGAGTATACTTAAGCCAGACTAAACTCATGATTCTCAATGTTTGTATAATTTCTCTTTTCTGAAAAAGGTAGATTGAGAATTTCAGAGGCTAACTACTGGAAAGATATGACATTCTTCCACTTCCATGTCATTCAAAATAAACATATTATTAAACAAATAAATGTAAGAAAACAATATTTTTTCCTATGGTAGACAGATATTTTGAATATTAGATTCTTTATACTTGTTTCTGATTAATTTTAGATCTTTGTTTTTCTAAAACAGAGAAACAACCTGATATGAGTTGGTGTGTCCCCACTCAAATCTGATCTTGAATTGTTATTCCCACATGCCCACATATCTTGGGAGGAACCCTGTGAAAGGTGATTAAATTATGGAGGCAGGTCTTTCCTGTGCTGTTCTTATGACAGTGAATGAGTCTCAAGAGATCTAATGGTTTAAGGAAACCTGAGTTGCCCTGCACAAGCTCTCTCTTTGCCTGCCACCATCCATGTAAGACATGACTTGCTTCTCCTTACCTTCTTCCATGATTGTAAGGCTTCCCCAGCTATGTGGAACTGTAAGTCCAACTAAACCTCTTTCTTTTGTAAATTGCCCAGTCTCTGGTGTGTCTTTATCAGCAGCGTGAAAACAGATTCATATACAGCCTGTACATAACCACCTGTCCTTTACTTGCCTATTGGGTAAATTGGCATGGATTCCTGGGATCTCATTCTTACTCACCCTTTTTGCCTAACTTATTGGACTTCCAGATTATAGAAAGACTACCTGATCTTATATAATCTTCCCTGAGACTAGGTAACTCCCCACTCTTTGTCTTACACCAGTCGTCTGCAGATTTCTTATGTAGCCCTCATCACACTTCCCATATATTAATCTCTCTCTCAAACAGCATAGTTACATACCCTTACAACCTAACAGATTCCAAACAACCAATTATTATTAATATAATAAGTGAATAAGAGTTGAGCTCTATCCTTGTGCTGTGTTATAAATGCAACAAAAATTCAGAAACTTGAGTTCTAATCTTGGGTTCATGAGAAAATGTTTTGTAATCCTTGATCTTGCCTCTTCATTTCCTAATCAATAAAGTATAATAAAATTTAAATGTGTTCACCTTCATGAGCATCTATGGAGAAAATGTGAATTAAAACAATTAAAAAGGAAAATCTTTGTTAGAGAAAATCTTATGTTATTTTCATGACTGTAAAATGTATCAATATCTCTAAACATCATTTGATAGTAAACAGAAAATTATAAACAATATAAAGGATTTCACCATACAGCTTAGCTCTTGGGCCTTTAATGTTAGAATTATAAACCTGAGCCTTAGACATACAAAGCAGAGGGGGTAAAATACGACCAAAGACTACCACCCAATATGCCTGGATAAAGTCAATAGAGGATTCAGAGGATCTGGCAACTAACTTGATTTAGCAGATCCAGCTAGCTTGGGATAAATAAACATGAGAAGAAACATGAGTGATTTACATAATGAGCTGAATTCAATTTTGCCTTTTCAACTAGAATCAGTTGAGAAATTGTACTAGCTGAACCAACCTGGGAAAATTGTCTTCTGCTGTGGGGTGGAGGTGGGGGCACGTAGACAAGTATGATGTAAACACCTTGCCTGCATATCCACAAATATTTTAGGTGATAGAGCCCAAAATACATGCATGATCAATTTTGTATTCATAGACACTGTTTATTTCCAAAATTCAGAGCAGTGTTTCATATTGGAAAAATTCTACACTAAGATGTAAGTGACTTGATGCCTAGATTTATTCCGTAACTATTCTTTTAGCCTGAAACAAGTTACTTTTTCTTTTATTTACTCTATGTCAGGTTCCTTATCTATGAAAACGAGTAGAAAATACCATTTGCATCTACCAGGTAGGGTCATTATATAGATTAAACCCAAAAAGAGAGAGTGAGAATGTTCTGTTTGAAGCATTTGGGGTTCTGTAAGGGTTAGAGGACTTGGCCTGCATGCCACAATAAGACCATCAATGGACACAATGGATACTAAAATTAGCCTAACAATAAATAAAATAAGGGTTGCTTGAACACATGGCCTGTGATACACCAATAATTAATGTAATAGCCCAGATAGCTACTAAGTGAATAACAGGTGGGTCATGTAGATAGCATAAATATGCTGGAAAAAGAGATGATAAACGAACAAAGTGGGATGGTTGAGATTTTGTCATCCTACTCAGAATGGCATACAATTTAAATTTAAAAGTTGTTTATTTCTGAGATTTTCCATTTAATGTTTTCAGACCATGGCTGACCTCAGGTAACTAAAACCATGAAAGCAAAACTGCAGATAAGAGGGGAGCACTGGACAGTGCAAGGAAACCTTTTCTATACACTCAGATAACCCCACTGGTAAGATTCTTTTCACTTCATTTGCTCCATAGCCTCCCTATCTTTATACACACAAACACATAGGTATGTCATCATCAATCTTTTGTTTGGAACTATTTAAGAGCAAGCTGCAGATAGGATATCCCCAATACACCTAAATGCTTCAGTGCTTACTTCAACCAAATAATATCTCCCACCCACTACCATAAAAACTTCCAAATCAGGCAATGCTGATACGACACTAAACATGTCTCTTTTCCTTTATGGTCCAGAATGTCGTCTAGGAATACCCATTAACTTAATTGCTGTGCCAATTCAGTCTTCTCCAAACTGTGTTTATTAGTCTTTCTCTGTATTTAATATCCTGGACAGATTTAAAATCTGTATGTCTTATATTCGTAGGATGATCCTTAATTGTATCTATCCAGTGTTACCTCATAATCAGACCCGTATTATTTTAAATAATTTAAAAAAATAATTTTGAGGTCTCCTTTAGGGTATCTTAGCAGGGACAGGCAATATCTGTCCATCCCACCACTAATGGTGTTAATCATAAATGTCTGGTTCCATACTGTCTACCTCACTATAAGTTCAGTATTTTTTGTAATCAATAAGTATTTTTCCAGAGTATGCCAATGCCCTGTTCTTCATCAAACCTCTGCTTATTAGCTTTAACCTCAATTATTGACTATTACATGAATCAACTAACAACATGATGATTGCTAAACTCTGACGTTCAATTTCTTTTTTCCCCCACATTTATTATGGACATTCTACCACAAGGAAGAGCTCTCCACTCTCACAATCACCGGACATTTATTCATACATTTATTTGTATCAGTATGAAATCATGGATTTCTGTTTTATTCAATATGGTGCAATCCATCACTATCATTATCTACTTTGATGCTCTAATTATGCCATATTTGACCAGAAGGAGTCCCTTCAAGCTGGCTTTTGCGGCCTCTTGACATGTTCCCAATGTTCTTTTAGGATTTATCACAATATATTCTAGGCCCATCTTATTTTCTGCTCATAGCCTTTGAATGTGGCATTTCAAAAATATTTATTTAAAGATCCCTGATGATATTTAGAAATCAATGTCTGGATGCTAGGTATGTTCCTTCCTAGTGGAATGCCATCACTTTCATTATTTCTAGGTCTTCTGGAAGATCAAGGAATGTAATATATGTATATATATGTATGTATCTCATATAGATTAATACACATAACTCTAATTATATTCTGGCAAATCAATGGACATATTTTCCTCTAACCTTTCAGTATTTTTAATTACTTTCTCCAGTTAGAAACCTGGCTTTCACTATCTGTAGTGGTTTTTTAAAATTCACTTATTTGTTCAATATTATCAGTCTCACAGCTGTGCTCCCCCTTCATCCGCCACCTCTGCACCCATCCCCTTTAGAACCTTGTAACCTAGACTGCCAATGTACTTTGTGTAGCTTCCTCTACCCTCAAATGTCATGTCCTTCGGTGCTAGTGAGTACACAGCCGGAATGCTTCCATGTGGCATCTCCTAATGTATCCACATCCTTGGCCCCTGATAAGCACATTGTCATTGTGCCTTGGAATGTCTCTTCTCTTCACCTCTTATTACTGATCACCAAACCCTCAGGCACCTCTCAACTACTCTGCAGTGCGAAGGAAGGGAAAGGAACCTGGGAAAAATGGGGACAATGAAAACAGGATTATTCTTGGTTTTTACATGCCCTTCCCTTATATCAGACTGTCAGCTGTCACTTTTCCTGTTGTCAACATGCCTATCTCTACTATATCATCCCCCAACTCACATATATGATATTTCTATCAAGTCAGTGTAATAAAGATAATTTGTCTGTGCATTTGCTTCCTTATCTGTATTATGGCATATAATGATGCAGAGTTCATATGGTTGTTGTGGGGGTTATATGCACGTAACAATGACAGTCAAAGAGTGCTGAATAGACACTAACAATGGTTTTATTCCTATCTGGGCCATGTGATGGCACCAGAAGCCCTGTTTTCAGTCTTTGGTGGCTGGCAGTACAGATTCCAACTAGTGAAGTTCAGATTTTCCGGCAGTCTGTTGGCTCTTGGAAGATCTGACCAGAGAAGCAGATTAGTGTTTTTTGAAAACTTTGTTCATAAAGAAACTGGCTACAGGTCAGGGACACTTTCATTATGGCCAAACAAGATCAGGGCAAGAGGTCATGTGAATCACAAATGCTATTCTTCACAAAAATAAAGAGTAAAGTTTCCATGGGCTAAAATGACTGGAAGAAAAAGAACATAATACTTTAAACCCACACCTTTCTTGCCCTTTTACTTCCTTTTGCAGCTCAATAAATGTTAGTGCTATTTGAGGCTCATTGCTCTGTGCCACCCATCTTGAATTGCGTTTCACAGACAGGTCTTCTGGAATAAGTTCTCTTTCATGTGCTGTAATTTTTATCTCTCCATTTCTTAGAAATGAATGGGAAACCTATATACACAGACTGACTTAGGAGAATTTACTAACTCCTAATCTTTCTGCTATTCTCTGAGTCTGATGTTATTTGTAGCAAGTGCCCTACTGTTGCTTCAATCGTGTCAAGGTATCAGTGGAAATGGGAAAAAATCTGATGCAAGTGTGAAGCTGTAGAGCAGAAAATGATGCTAAATTGTGACAGTAGTAACCCAGCTCATCCTAAGGAGCAGATGGAATTGATTATTTACAACCCTATCAAGAATTAGGTGCCTAATTTACCATTGTTCTAGTGATTATCATTCACTCTATGGATAACCAGAGAGAAGACTCCTCATAGAACCTACACTGCTTTCTTTATTGGTATGTCCCCGGGTGTCACCCTTCTGTAACAGGATCATCCTTTCTTCTGAGATAGATGGCAGAGCACAAACATCATCAAATAACATTGACTAACTCCCCCAGAGTCCTGGACCAGGCCATTAATCTCCTAAAATACATTTTAACACTTTCAAAACAAAGAAATCCAGCATATGGCAGTTAATTTGGATCTTAACAACTCTGTACTTTGAAAAGACAAATGATCAGCAAGCTGTTTCAAACCTTAACCTATAATTTGAGAGGAATAATTTATTATCCAAAAAAACTCTTAATTAATCAAAAAGTAACATTAAATTCAGAATTAAGTTTTGCCACCAAGGCCATCTGTTGCCAAGTACACACAGGCATTTTCCTCTCCTACAGACAAAATACTTTGTCCTATTTAAGTTTACAAACAGGTGTTTTTTTTAAAATGTAATTAAACTCAGACATTGTGTTATTCATTAAACATATCTTAATAACTTTTAATCAAGAGTTGGCTGGAATAAAAAGCTATTTAACATTTCTGTGAAAGAGAAAGGCAATGGATAATTAAGAATATGGTTTAAAAAAGTGATCAACTCCTTTAGCACAGAATGACAAAGAAGTAAAAGTTTGTCTTATAGGCAATAATGACAAAATTCACCTGATCTGCCATGAAATCATGATGCAAGCTTTCATTATTTAACTTCTAGACTTTGTAAGCAAATTGGAGTTCAGTTATCAAGTAATTTCGAACACATGGAATGCAAATAAGTCTGGGAAAGAAAAAAAGTCTGAATCATTTATGAGTGAACAAAAAGTAGATGTCCTAAAGCATACACCAATAAGCATGTCTCATTCAACAGCTCAAAATGTACTAATTGATACTACAAAACTACACCTGATAACAGGGGAGAAGAGAGAAAATGTCAAATACACAAACAGAATTCAAAATCTGTATATGGCTCTTTCCCTTAGGGAGATATTAGCTTATATATTTTAGGAGCTTCTGAAAGCACTACTGTATTACTATCGAAAATAATGATTCAGTAATAATGTTACATTATGCCTACTGCCTACAATGTAAGAAAGTAAATAATTATGTGTTGCATCTAACTTTATGTAAACTTAAATTTAAATAATTTATGGTCATCCAAAATACCTGTTTAGTACGAAAATCTCTTCCCCTAGTATATTAGGTTTGGAAAGTTTTTTTTACTTTTCTGGTCCAAGTTAATTTGTCCCAAGAACTTCAAAAGACTCTCAGGGTAGACTATGGATACAATTTGATAGACTTAATTTATAGAATATTCCATTTCGGCCAGTTGGAAGATAATTTTGGGTGAAGGGAAAAGCTGAGTTTTCTGGAGATCCCTCCCATAGGTTGTGAAGAATGATTTAGTATTCATGTCCAGATATAAATACATGCCTAGGATTTATGTTTTAAAAAGTATTCTTTAAACACTTTTCATTATAACTCCCAGATTTCCTGAATGTAGATATTCTAAAACCATTCATTTCAATATCCTTTCATTTTTCTTTTTCTCTTTCTTCTCCTTTATTCCTTGCTTCCCTTCATCCTGCTTACTTTTCCACCTCTATTCCTTTATTTGGTTATAATACATTGTACTTATTTTAAAAAATACTTTAAGTTTCATTTTCAGTTGAGATAGACCAAACTTTATGAAAAACTAAAACAGTGACATAAAATTTTAAAACATATGTTTCAAATGATGGGAGAGCTACAAATGCAGCCAGCAGAAAAGAAAATTCTGGAGACAGAGAAAAAGACATATCGAGAGAAGTCTACATTTATATAAACTATTAAGTAAAAATAAACTGCTATATTACTTCAGTCACTGTTATACTGGTGTATCTGTCACTTGTATTTGAAGTCAACTCTACCAAGTAAAGCTATTTGGTGGCTCATGCCTGTGAGGCCAAGGCAAATGGATTATTTGGTCTCAAGTTCAAGACTAGCCTGGCCAAAATGGTGAAACCTTGTCTCTACAAAAAATACAAACATTGTCCCACTTGATTGCAGGCACCTGTAATCAAAGCTGCTCAGGATTCTGAGGCAGGAGAATGGCTTGCACCTGGGAGACAGGGGCTGCAGTCAATCAAGATTGTGCTACTACACTCTAGCCTCGGTGTCAGAGTAAGACTCTGTCGGAAAGGGGGGGGAAGGGGGAAGGGGGAAGGGGGAAGGGGGAAGGGGGAAGGGGGAAGGGGGAAGGGGGAAGGGGGAAGGGGGAAGGGGGAAGGGGGAAGGGGGAAGGGGGAAGGGGGAAGGGGGAAGGGGGAAGGGGGAAGGGGGAAGGGGGAAGGGGGAAGGGGGAAGGGGGAAGGGGGAAGGGGGAAGGGGGAAGGGGGAAGGGGGAAGGGGGAAGGGGGAAGGGGGAAGGGGGAAGGGGGAAGGGGGAAGGGGGAAGGGGGAAGGGGGAAGGGGGAAGGGGGAAGGGGGAAGGGGGAAGGGGGAAGGGGGAAGGGGGAAGGGAAAAGAAAAGGGAAAGGTGGGAGGGAGCCTGGTGAACACTAACCCTGCAGGTCAATCAAGGCCAATCATCTGAGAAACCACATTGGGATCACAACCCAATACCATGCTTCTAGACTGAGACAGCCATCTGGATATTTTGTTGGAGCAACTCTTGAGTCCAAGAAGACCACTGAAAACCTTGAGACACAGAGGGGAACAGCACTGGTGCCATAGCTCCAACAGAAGCTGCAGTTTTGGTCTCTGGGAGCAGTAAAATGGTTCTACCTCAGGTTTCTAGACAGGGCTTAGTGCATACTTCTGGCCTAGCCATCTTGCTTCTGCCTGAATTCAACAAGTGACTCCACCAACCCTCACCAATGGCAGCCAAGCCGACCACACTTGCTAGAGCTTTGAGTCCAGCAGTCCTGTTTTGTGTAAACTCAGTTGGAGGGCACAGCCTCTTGTTGTCGTGGGAAACACCCAGACAGCAGAGCACACGACCCTACCTACCTCCACCACTGTTAACTAGGCAGGCAATGTTTGTTAGAGCTTTTGGCCCAGTGGCCCCACTTCTGTGTGAACTCAGCTGGAGGCTACAGCTTCCTGTTGTCCTGGGAAACACCCAGATGACAGGGCACATGACCTCACCTGCCCCTACCACTGGTAGCCAGGCAGGCAACACCTGCTTGATCTTCTAGCCAAGTGGCCCTGCTTCTGCCTGAACTTGGCTAGTGGGTGCAGCCTCCTGTTGTCCCAGGTAGCACCCAGATTGCAGGGTAAGTGACCCAAGGCATCCCTACCACTGACACCCTTGCAGGCAATGCTTGCTAGAGCTTCCAGCTCATTGGTCCTGTTTCTGTGAGAACTCAGCTGAAGGCCACAGCTTCCTGTTATCCCAGAAAATACCTGGACAGCAGAGCACACAATTCCACTCATCCCTGCCACTGGTAGCATGGCAGGCAATGCCAGCTAGAGTCTCTGGCCCAGGGTGGATTAAATATCTCAATTAAAAGACATAGAGTGGCTAGTTAGATAAAGAAGCAAAATTCAACAGTATGCTGTCTTCAAGAGACCCATTTCACATGCAATGACACCCACAGGCACATAGTAAAGGAATGAACAAAAATTTACCAAGCAAATCAAAACCATAAAAAGGCAGGGGTTGCTGTTCTAACTTCAGACAAAACAGACTTTAAACCAACAAATGGTATTTGGGAATTACATAATGGTAAATGGCTCAATGGCTTAACAACAGGATCTTACTATCTTAAATATGTGCACACCCCACACAGGTGCATCCAGATTAATAAAGCAAGTTCTTAAAGACCTACAAAAGACTTACTTAACTGTATAATAACAGTTGCAGATTTAACACTCCACTAACAGTTTAGACAGACTGTCAAGGCAGAAAACTAACAAAGATATTTGTGACTTGAACTCAACACTTAACTAAATGGACTGAATAGACATCTACATAACTTTCCATCCCAATAAAAGAGAAAACACATTCTTTTTATCTTCAAATGGCACATACATACTCTAAAATCAAACACACAATAAGGCATAAAAGAATTCTCAGCAAATTAAAGAAAACAAATCATACCAACCATGCTCTCAGACCACAGTGAAATAAAAATAGTAATCAACACTAAGAAAATCACTAAAGACCATACAATTACATGGAACTTAAACAACCTGCTCCTGGATAATTTTGAGTAAATAATGAAATTAAAGCAGAATCAAGAAAGTCTTTGAAACTAATGTGAAAAAGGATACAACATATGATAATCTTTGGGACACAGCAAAGCAGTGTTAAGAGGGAAGTTTATAACCCTGCATGCTTACATCAAAAAGTTACAAAAGTTTCAAATTAACACCCTAACATCGCAGTTAGAGGAACTAGAGGAACAAGAGAAAACCAACCCCAAGCTTGGAAGAAGACAAGGAAAAAACAAAATCTGAGCTGAACTGAAGGAAATTGAGACATGAAAAAACATACAAAAGTTCAAAGAATCTAGAACCTTGTTTTCTGAAAGAATTAATAAGATAGATGGACCACCACCTAGACTAATAAAAAAAAGAAGAGAGACTATTTAAATAAACAAAATTCAGAATGACAAAAGGGTTCTTATCCCTGACCCCACAGAAATATAAAAACTCTCAGAGACTATTATGAACACCTCTATGTATATAAGCTAGAAACCTAGAAGAAACAGATAAATTCCTGGAAACATATAACATTTCAAGATTCAAGCAGGAAGAGATAGAATCCTCCAAGAGACCAATAATGAGTTCTGAAATTGAATCCATAATAAAAAGCCCAGGAGCATATGGATTCACAGGTGAGTTCTACCAGATATATAATAAAGAGTTGGTACCATTTCTACTGAAATTATTCTAAATCATTGAGGAGAAGAAACTCTTCCCTAACTCATTCTATGAGGCCAGCATCATCTTGATACCAAAACATGGAAGAGACACAACACAAAAATAAAACTTCAGGCCAACATCCTTGATAAACACAGATGCAAAAATAATCAACAAAATACTAGCAACCTGAATCCAGCAACACATCAAAAGTTAATTCACCCAAGTCAAGTAGAATTTTTATTCCTGGGACGCAATGTTGGTTCAACATACACAAATCAATCAATGTGATTTACCATGTAAACATAACTAAAAACAAAATCCACATGATTATCTCAATAAATGCAGTAAGTATTTCAATAAAATTCAACAACTCTTAATATTAAAATTTCTCAACAAACTTGGCATTGAAGGAACATGCCTCAAAATAATAAGAGTCTTTTATGACAAATCCACAGCTGACATTATACTGAGGGGGCAAAAGCTAGAAGCACTCCCATTGAAAACTGGCACAAGACAAGGATGCCCTCTTTCACCACTCTTATTCAACACAGCACTGGAAATAGAAGCCAGAGCAATTGGCTAGGAGAAAGAAATGAAAGGCATTCATATTGGAAGAGAAGAAGTCAAACTATCCCTGTGTGCAAATGATATACTTCTATACCTAGAAATCCCCATAGCCTCTGCTCAAAATTTCCTTGATATGATAAACAACTTCAGCAGAGTCTCAGGATATAAACTAAATGTACAAAAATCAGTAGAGATCCTAGACACCAACAACATCCAAGTTGAAAGCCAAATCAAGAACACAATCACATTAATAATAGCCACAAAAAGAATAAAATACTTAAGAACCCAGCTAACCAGGGAAGTTAAAGGTCCCAATAACAAAAATTATAAAACACTAGTCAAAGAAGTTGGGGATCACACAAGCAAATGGAAAAACATCCCATTCTCATAAATAGAAAGAATCAACATTTTTAAAATGGCTGTACTACGCAAAGCAATTATAGATTCAATGCTATTCCTTTCACACCACCAATGACATTCTTCACAAAACTAGAAAAGAAAAACTATTTTAAAATTCATATGAAACCAAACAGGAATCCAAATAGCCAATGCAATCCTAAGCAAAAAGAACAAAGTTGAAGGCATCACACTAACTTCAAACCATGCAAGACTACAGAACCAAAACAGCATGGTATTGGTACAAAAACAGACATACAGACCCATGAAACAGAATAGTGAGCCACACATCTATAACCATCTGATTTTCAACAAAATTGACAACAACAAGCAAGGAGAAAAGGACTCCCTATTCAATAAATGGTGCTGTGATAACTGGCTAGCCATATGCAGAAGATTGAAAGCTGAACTCTACTTATACCACATGAAAGAATCAACTCAAGATGAATTAAGAATCAAATGAAAAAAAAGAATTAAATGTAAAACTTAATACTATGAAAATGCTTGAAGATAACCTAGGAAATACCATTCTGGACATAGGACCTGGAAAATGAAGATGCCAAAAGCTGATGATGCACACACACACACACACACACACACACACACACTTACTTGACAAATGGGAAACTAACTAAACTAAAGAGCTTCTGCAGAGTAAAAGATCTATCAACAGAGTAAGCAGACAATCTTCAGAATGGGAGAAAATTTTTGCAAACTATGCATCCAACAAAGGTTTTATATCCAGAATCTTAAGAAACTTAAACAAATTTACAAGCAAAACCCCCCAAAAATTTCATTAAAAAGTGGGCAAAGGATATAAACAAGCAATTAAAAAAATACATACACATGGGCAACAAGCATATGAAAAAAATGCTCAACATCACTAATCTTTAGAGAAATGCATATCAAAACCACATTTGGATACCATCCCACACCATTAAAATGGTCATTATTAAAAGTCAAAAAATAGAAGATGCTGGTGAGGTTTATTTTATTTTTGAGACGGAGTTTCGCTCTTGTTACCCAGGCTGGAGTGCAATGGCGCGATCTCGGCTCACCGCAACCTCCGCCTCCTGGGTTCAGGCAATTCTCCTGCCTCAGCCTCCTGAGTAGCTGGGATTATAGGCATGAGCCACCATGCCCAGCTAATTTTTTGTATTTTCAGTAGAGACGGGGTTTCACCATGTTGACTAGGATGGTCTCGATATCTTGACCTCATGATCCACCCGCCTCAGCCTCCCAAAGTGCTGGGATTACAGGCTTGAGCCACCAGAGGTTTCATAGAAAAGGAAACACTTATACACTGCTGGTGGGAGTGTAAATTACCACGATCATTGTGGAGAGAAGTTTGGTGATTTCTCAAACAACTCAAAACATAATTACCATTTGACCCAGCAATCTCCTTGTTGGGTATATATCCAAAGAAATAGAAATTGTTCCACCATAAAGACACAGGCATGTGTATGTTCATTACAGCAGTATTCAAAAAGGCAAAGACATGGAATCAACCTAAATTTTTATCAACGGTACACTGGATTAAAAAATTTGATATGCATACACAAAGAATTAGTAGGCAGCCATAAAAAATGAAAGCATGTCTTTTTAAGTAACATGAATGGAGCAGAGCTGGAGGCCATTATCTAAGCAAATTGACACAGGAACGGAAACCAAATACCACATGTTCTCACTTACAATTAGGAACAAAACTTTGAGTACATATGGACACAAAGACGGAAACAACAGACACCAGGGCATACCTGAGAGTGGAAGGTGGGAGGAAGTTGAGTATCAAAAAACTACCTATCAGGTACTGTGCTTATTACCTGGGTAACAAAATAATCTATACACCAAACCTGTGAAATGCAATTTACCTTATAAGAAACCTGCACATATATTCATGAACCTAAAATAACTACCATTTATTTATTATATAACTAAATTGAAATAATAAAGTGTTTTAAAATATTTGCAGCTTATTTAAAAATGCTAACAAAATATAACATTATTGTTATGTTTGCTATACATCAGCCAAAATTTGGTGCAATTACGTGGGTTATTTACAAGTATCCCTGAAGGGCTAAGTATTTCTATAGCTGTGGTGAGTCCTCTGTGGACTAAAGACCTCACTGACCATATTGCCCAATAATGTCTGCTTCATTTCTTTTTGAGATGTTCCCAGGATATCACCTACGTTATCTCCTTTTACTCGGCTGTTTCCTCAGCCTGTTGATAAGTACCTGCCTCCATTACCAATGACTCTCTAAGACATCTGGACATGTGAGTACAGCTGGGATTCACCAATGACACTTGCTCTCTTCACAGTGATGAGGACAGTAATAGTGGTAGAGTCTCACCCTGAATTCAGTCCTAACCTAGAAGTATTGCTCAAAGGGGGCAATAACACTTAGTAAGAATTTATGGTGTATGTGCTCTATAAAAACTTTCATCAAAGGGAAGTTGAAAAGAGAATAATTTGTGCGTCTATGCCCTATTCTAGGAAGGATCCTGGGTTGACTTGATATTATGAGGACAGCTCAGCTTTCTTCCCTTCACATACACACACACACATACATCCATAACACATAGACACTCTCACTTTCTGTCTCTCTCTCTCTATTCCTGAGATAACCTAATCCATCTTCATAGTTTGGCACCTACGTCAATCAAAATTTAGTTGGAGATAAAATTTTTCTTTACTCTCATCTTTCTAAATTCTCACTTAGAAAAGACACATGCATGTGTATGTTCATGATCCATTGTTAACTTCTAAAATTGTGTGTGTGTGTGTTTTTCAAAAGAAAAACACCCCCTCTCAATTGTATGCTCAAATTTTTTGATATAAAAATCCCAAAATCTTCCAAGAAGAGTATAATTCCGGGTTTATCCATCTTCATGCCAATTTAAACTTGCAAAAGCCTTTGTACTGATGAAATTATTGAATTATGTATCAGCCATTCATTACTGCTGAAGAGCAGAAGTGTATGAGAATAAAATTGGCCTAAGAATGTCTCGTTGAGGAGAGACATTTTCAGGGGTAAGATGCTTCATACAGGCAGCAGAAACTTAGGGGATGTGAAACTCTAGGAGGAGGAATGTGGAAGCCGAATTTGTAGTTAGCTAAAAGGATTTAAGAAGTGCTGAAGGCCAAACTCTCTGCCTAGTCAACATATTTTAGTCAATAATACTGGGTTAATGATACGGGTTGGTTGTGTGCCCATCCAAATCTCATCTTTAATTGTAGCTCCTGTAATTTCCACATGTGGTAGGAAGAACGGGGTGGGAGATAAATGAATCACAGGGTCAGGTCTTTCCCACACTGTTTTTGTGATAGTGAATAAGTCTCATGAGGTCTGATGATTTTATAATGGGGAGTTCCCGTGCACACCTTCTCTTGCCTGCCACCATGTAAGATGTAACTTTGCTCCTCATTCACCGTCTGCCATGATTGTGAGGCCTCCCCACCCATGTGGAACTGTGAGTCAACTGAATCTCTTTCCTTCATAAATTACCTAGTCTTGGGTATGTCATTATTAACAGTGTGAGAACAGACTAATACAGTTAATGCAACATGCTTGACCAGAAGACTCCCAATCAAACATGTAGAAAGAGAGAGATATATATGTGAAAATAATTAAACAACAGTAGGAAAAGAGTAGGATATCATAAGCATCCAAAGATCAAGTATTTCACAAAGATAAGTTAATTTTCCTGTGAGGATTTTCTGAAAGAGAGAGCTTAGAAATAACTCAAATTCTAAAAGCCACAAGAAGTGTTTACATTTATTCATTCCAATGTCCTCATCTAATACAGCAGAAAACTATTGTGCATAGGAGTCAGACTCACAGAGATCATGTTACTAATCCAGGGACATAAAGGTATTATTTCAAAACCATGACAAGAAGCTTATCATTAGTCATACATTCCTGATATGATTTGGCCATGTCCCCACTCAAATCTCATCTTGATTTCCTATGTGTGGTGGAAGGGAACTGGTAGGAAGTAACTGAATTATGAGGCCACTCTTTCCTGTGCTATTCTTTTAACAGTAAATAAGTCTCATGTGCTGATGGTTTTAAAAAGAGGAATTCCCTTGCACAAACTCTCCCTCTCTTTGCCTGCTGTCATCCATGTAAGATGTGACTTACTTTTCTTTGCCTTTGACCATGATCGTGAGGCTTCCTTAGCCATGTGGAACTGTAAGTCCAATTAAACCTATTTCTTTTGTAAATTTTGCAGTCTCTGGTATGTTTTTATCAGCAGCATAAAAATGGACTAATACAGTAAATTGATAGAGGTAGAGTGAGGCACTGCTGAAAAGATACTCAAAAGTGTGGAAGTAACTTTGGAACTGGATAACAGGCAGATGTGGAAACAATTTGGAGGGCTCAGAGGAAGAAAAGAAAATGTGAGAAAGCCTGGAACTTCCTAGAGGCTTGTTGAATGGCTTTGACAAAATGCTAATAACTATATGGACATTAAGGTCCAGGCCGAGGTGGTCTCAGATGGATATGAGGAACTTGTTGAGAACTAGAGCAAAGATGACTCTTGTTAGGTTTTAGCAAAGAGACCAGTGGCATTTTACTCCAGTCCTAGAGATTTGTGGAACTTTGAACATGAGAGATGATTTAGGATATCTTGTGGAAGAAATTTCTAAGCAGCCAAGCATTCAAAAGGTGACTTGGGTGCAGTTAAAAGCATTCAGTTTTATAAGGGAAGCAGAACATAAAAATTTGAAAAGTTTGCAGCCTGACAATGCAATAGAAAATATAACCCCATTTTCCGAGAAAAAATTCAAGCCTTCTGCAGAAATGTGCTTATGTTACAAGGAGCCAAATGTTAATCCCTGAGACAATGAGGAAAATATCTTCAGGGCATGTCAGAGCCTTTTGTAGCAGGCACTCCCATTATAGGCCCAAAGGCCAAGGAGATAAAAATGGCTTCATGAGCTGAGCCCAGGTTCCCCATGCTGTATTCAGCCTAGGGACTAGGTGCCCTAAATTAGAGTCACTCTAGCCATGGCTGAAAGGGTCCAAACTAGAGCTCAGGCCATGGCTTCAGAGGGTGCAAACCCAAAGCCTTGGCAGCTCCTACGTGGTGTTGAGCCTGTGAGTGTACAGAAGTCAAGAATTGATGTTTGGGAACCTCCACCTAGACTTCAGAGGATGTATAGAAATGCCTAGATGTCTAGACATGTTTGTTCCAGGGGTGTAATGCTTATGGAGAACCTCTGCTAGGGCAATTCAGAAGGGAAATATGGGGTCAGAGCCCCCACACAGAGTCCATACTGGAGCACTGTCTATTGGAACTGTGAGAAGAGGACCACCATTATCTAGATCCCACTGACAGCTTGCTCTGTGCACCTGGAAAAGCTACACACACTCAACACAAGCCCATGAAAGCAGCTAGGAAGAAGGCTGTAACCTGCAAAGCCACAGGGTGTAGCAGCCTAAGACCATGGGAATCCACCTTTTGCAGTAGTGTGACCTGGATGTGAGACATGGAGTCAAAGATTTGACTGCCCCACTAAAATTTGGACTTGCATGGGGCCCTTTGTTGTGGCCAGTTTCTCTCATTTGAAATGGCTGTATTTACCAATGCCTGTTTCCCATTGTATCTAAAAAGTAACTGACCAGTGTTTGATGTTACAGGCTCAGAGGTGGAAGGGACTTGCCTTGTCTGGGATGAGACTTTGGACTGTGGGCTGTTGAGTTAATGCTGAAATGAATTAAGACTTTGGGGGACTATTGAGAAGGCATGATTGATTTTGACATGTTAGGATGTGAGATTTGGGAATGGCCAAGGGTGGAGTGATATAGTTTGGCCATGTCCCCACCCAAGTCTCATCTTGAATTCTCGCATGTTGTGGAAGGGACCCTGTGGGACGTAACTGAATCATGAGGGCAAGTCTTTCCCATGCTGTTTTCATGATAGTGAGTAAGTCTCATGAGATCTGGTAGCTTTATGAAGTGGCATTTCTCTGCACAAGCTTTGTCTGTTGCCATCCATGTAAGATGTGACTTGCTCTTCCTTGCCTTCTGCCATGATTGTGAGGCTTCCTCAGCCATGTGGAACTGAAAGTCCAAATAAACCTCTTTCTTTTGTAAACTGCCCACTCTCAGGTATGTCTTTGTCAGGACTTCAAACACAAACAAATACAATTTAAATTTTTTTCTATCAGCTTGACACCAGATATGTCTAATCTTTGTAGTTTTTGTGGGTAGCTGAGGAAGAAACATGAACAAGACAGAGATAAGTTCTGATAGGATGTGGAATCTTCTAACCCTATAGTGCACTCTGCTTTTAAATTGTATATTTTCTATTGATTTTAAATCTCCTATCCTATTCTCCTTCTTTCCTCCAGTCTTCCCCCTTCTCTACCATTCATTTTTCTCATCCCTTTCCTCCTGCACATCTCCTTCTCTTTTCCTTCCTTTTTCCTTTCTCCCTCTCTCTCCTTTCTTCCCCTATCTTTCTCTTACTATATTTCCTTTCTTTCTCCACTAGTTTTTCTTCTTCTTTTCTTTTCTAATTTAGTCTTCTTTCTCATTGAAATGTAAGGGTTGCTTTTTCCATAATTTATGGATGACTACTACCTGGCTCACTCTTTTTATCTGATCTGACTTTTTTTTTAATAGTGTCAGATGGAAGGGGAAAATATTTAATTGAGATAACACAATAAAAAAATTATGTGGCTCTATAATTGTGAAATCAAATGAAAATGATGTCCACCAGTTAATACAAAAGAGCTAATCTTATTCACTAATGGAATAGTTTAATCCTCACATAAGATTATATTTAAAATAAGAAGATATCATAGCTTGTAAGTCATAGCTTTTTATAAGACAAATGGAATTCTCCTTTAATACTTTTTAAGCCACAGCTTCATTTTTCATTATCAATGTTTTAAGAAGTTCTCATTAACTAAACAGCTCTGTTTTCCTTTATTTCCTGAGCTCAAGATTCAATCACTATGAAGCCTCTTGACATTTCTTAATAGAAATGTTTCCAAGCTTCTTTTGGCAATTTGGGGAAAAGGAAATGGTTGTTAAAGAGAATTTCTGCAGCCTAAGTTTGGTTGCTATAGGACCTATTAAAGGAAATATTTTGTTCTTTGTTAGATTGGTTTGGTAATTAGCAGCCATATTTTAGTTTCTCACAGAATCCACTGCACATAAAAAATACTGTTTTCTAATGGACATCCATAGAGATTCTAGCTGCATGCAGACTTCCTTCTCTGCCAATCCCCATGGCTGAAGTTGCAAGAAAGTACTTATAATTTTTATTTAATAATTATTTTTTTAGTATGCATTGAATTGAATGCATTTGTTGTAAAAAGAGTCATTTAAATTCTGTTCTTATTTATGATTTGGTGATATGAGAAAGGTTCTTTAAACCTCAGCTTTCTTATCTGTTTTCAGTATAATCAGTACTTTTCTCATGCTCTAAATAAGATATTTATATGAGAAAATTAATGTAGTGTTTTGCTTACTGCTTATGCCAGATAAAACACATTATAGCTGTTCATTACAGTTATAATTCACACTTTTAAATACACTAACATGTAGAAACATATATTCTCTAGCTTTTCTTCTAACAAAATGTTTATATCTTTATTCTAGTGCCAAATACAGAAGCATGTTTTGATTTCTTTATATTAATATTAAAGCCCTCTTTCTGTTGCCTTAGGACTATAATGCCATTAGACTCATAGAGCTGAAAGGAAAGTTAGAAATTATCTTCTTCATACAGTTGGCACTTGCCCTTGGCTTTATGCCATGCCTCCTCCTACTTCTCCTTTTTTCCTATTTGAAATGCTGATATAAGGACAGGAGTTCTAGCAGTAATCTCTCCTCGTGGAGCAAGGTGAAAAGAAAGCCACAGGCTAAAGATGGTGGAATAAAATGGTAGGAAAAGCCTCTGACATCTCTGACAACATGAAACTGATATCTCATGCTACCATGCCTGCCTCTGGACTTCAACCCCTAATTTTTCAACCTGCTAGTATATCCAGTCTCTTCATTAATGAAATCAATTACTCACAATGGTAACAGCAGAAGACTAAGTCAAATTTTATTGAATTATTAGACCTCTTTCTTCAAAAAAAAATTAAATACATGATGTACATATTTTCTGAGAACATGTATTAATTTAAAACATTCATATAATCTGTAAAGATAAATCCATGTAACTGGGATATCCATCACCTTAGATATTTGTTTAAATGTATTTCTCCTATACATGTCAAAATTCAATTAAAAAGGAGAAAGAATGAAAATGCTTCTATCTTTGTACCAGTTTTCTTCCTTTGGCTAAGCAACATCTGATAAAGAAGACTCTTCAAAAATAGATAAACTCTTTGCAGCTTTTAGCTGAAAGGAAGCATGATGCTAGGACACAGCGTTGATAATCTGCAGTAATCTGCAGCTTGCTCTATCATTAAAGAGCAAACACTTTACACCCACTTTTAACTTCCAATCTTTTTTTCACCTTCTGCTTTATTGTTGGTTATTATGTGCTGATTTGAGAAAAGTTTCAAGTGCACTGGATTTTCTTAACAGGATCTCACCTGTGTGCCCCATGCCCACTTCCTCCTGAGGGCTTCTTGGATATTCCCCTGGATTGCCAGGTCTTTGCCAGAATAAATGTCAGCTGGGCATTCCTGCTATCGATATCTCATGCTCCAGGATTACCTCCATCCTTTTCATTTTTGTGTCATACAAACTTTTATTGTATTATTTTCCCCAGTATTCCCAGAGGAAAAGATGATTATTAATTAATTCATCTTGGGGCACTAGTGATAGACTCTCATTTTGTATCTTCCCTAAAATGTTCCTGGGATTTTCTCATCTATGTTGATCAATTTCTCTCTTGAACTACTACAGTTCTTATAACCTGTACCAGCCATACAATTTATTCCTTAATTATATAATATAATATATTCCTGGAGATTTTTTGCACATTTTCCCTCTCCTTCTAGATTGTGTATTTCCTAATGGTGAAACATTAAGTATGCATTATCTCTTGCAACACAGATCTCTCAGCGTTAGGCATACTATATTTCAGTTGACTAAATATTTAATGTTTTCAAACCCTGTTATAAAATATGAACTTAATTCTCATTACATAAGTAGTTTGAAAATAATTATCTGAAGATATTGAAATGCAAAGCTAAAATACATTGAGGAAATGCTGTAAGAAAATTGAGATGAGACACAATCTAGAATCACTGTCTTGAAGCAAACAGAGATGTACATACTAGAAACTAGAGCTAGTTTAGACAATTTTTAGTAAGAGGTAGGCTTTGTGAAGATAAGCATATTTGAAATGAGGCACCATCACGTTAGGTTTCTTGCAAAGATATTTGCACAATGTTGAAAATATGTCATTGTTTTGTGGAGAAGCATGCTATAAAATTATTTTCAAATAATGCTTTTGTATTTTAAATTTTATTCAATCTTTAATGGATATTTAGTTGATTAAAAACATTGTGTCAGTTTTTCATATCCACCCAGGAAAAGATTGTTTCTAAGTACCGTCTAGGGGCGCTGGTCACATCCTCAAATGTCAAGGTAATTCTCATTGCAAATGTTCTGAATTGTTAGATGAACATTATGACTTCTTATTCTCATTGCTACTTGTCAAAAAATCAATTTTATTTAAAAAATTTAATCTTTAATTTTTTTGTCAGCACTAGGTTCATTTGAATTTCAGCTGTGATTATCTTAAAGCAGCAATGTCTTGGGAAAAAATGATGCTGAGATGTTAGACACTGTAAATGGGGTTAATGTTGAGGAGGGAAAACTTTTTGACTCACATCACAATAGCTAGGTCACTATTCATTCTAGCATTTTATGAAAGGCTGGAAATCATGTTTGCACACAAAATCATAGCGTATTACTTTTTAAATTTTTTTTCCATTAGATTGAGAGTTTGCAAGTCAATCAAGTAGTCACTTAACTCCATTTCTCCTGCTGTGGTTATTGGAGACTCATTCATTCAGCAATCAACATTTTTTCTTTGGAGCCTATGACAGAACTGGCTGCTGTGGGTACCAGAAACACACCATTAACTCTAATGCAGGACATACTAATTCACTTAGGGGCCACTTGATGCTCAGATATTCATCTCTAATTCACTTGAACACAGCCAAATCAAGAATCGTGCAGCCTAAGAGAGTCTGCAGATCTCATAAATGGTTCTGCTCCTTCCTTAGATGTATGCTCTGTGGTTTGAGCATACAGCTCTATTTCTACTATTTTTTGTATTGCACTGAATGTAGTAAACAAATGTTTAACTTGTTTTCATAAGAAATTATCTTATTTATATATTTGGGCACAGTTTAATTAAAATTTGAGATCTTGTGTAGTAAGATAATTTATGTAGTAGTCTGTCCAAATTTCCACAGCACCAGGAGCTACTTTCTCTCAACTTCCACATCTTCTCACTCTTTCCTTCTCCAGATTTCCCTCTGGATTAGTTTGCTAGGGCTGCCATAACAAATACCACAACCTTTATCTTAAAGTAACAGAAATATATTCTTTCACAGTTCTGGAGACTAAACATTTAAAATCAAGGCAATGGCAGGACTGTATTCTCTCCGGATTCTTTAGAGAAGAATCTTTGCTTCTTCTAGGTTCTGATAAGCTCAGATGTTCTATGATTTGTGGCAGCATAATTACAATCTCTGCCTCCATCGTCATATAACTGTCTTCCCTCTGTCGGTGTCTCTGTGTCTTTTCTCCTCTTCTTGGAAAGACACAAATCATATTAGATTAGGTCCCACTCTAATCTAGTGTGACCTCATTATAACTTTGATATGGGAGGGAGTGCAGGAAAGTGCTGGAAGGAGAAAGGGTGGGGTTCTTGGGAAAAGCTCAATGTTCTGGCCTGTACTCTCAGACATAAGTGAGAATAGGCACTCCTGTTTTCATGCCCAAATGTAGCATTTCCCAAGATGACTCTGGACCCCCATGCCCCACATCCTGTGCCTATAAAAATCCTGAGACCCTAGTGGGCACACACACAAGCAGCTGGACATTGAGAGGAACACATTAGCAGAACACAGCGTCAGACTCCAGTAAGCCACCAACAGCAGAATGAGAATTTGGCTGGGGGTGGTTGGAGGATAGTCCAGCCACTGAGTGGCCCAATTCCAGGGGAAGACAAGCTTTCCACTTCATCAGCCTTTTGGCTCCCATCCATTTGCTAAGAGCTACTTTTACCACGTAGTAAAACCTTGTATTCATTCTCCAAGCCCATGTGTGATCAATTTTTCCTGTACACTAGTACAAGAACCCCAGGATACAAAAAACCCTCTGTCCTTGCGATAAGGCCGAGAATCTAATTGAGCTGATTAACACAAACTGGCTGAGGATAGCTAAGCTGAAAGAGCTCACTGTAACACACAGCCACTGTGGCTTTGGGAGCTGTAAAAACCTCATCCCTAGTTGTTGCTTGAGGTCAGAGCACATGATTCTCACAACCTGCCTGTCTGCATGCTCCCTCTAGGGGTTTGAGCTGTGGGGCCACCAAAGAAGCGAGCAACACCCGTTGCAGGCCCTGCAAAAAGGATAAGGGAACTTTTCTTGATCAATTGATCACACACATCTTCAAGGACCCGTTTCCAAGTAAGGTCACTTTCCAAGGTATCAGGTGATAGAACTTCAACAAATCTTTTTGCGGAACACAATTCAACCTATGACCAACTCTTTTTATTATGTTGACCATGTAGAGATTTCTGTTTTGTAGGAGAGTGAGAATGTGAGTCTCACTCATTTTATTCAGTGCATTGAAACTTCTTTTTCTCCATGATGTATTCTAAAATACACTTTTAACAATGTGTTCCAGGACAAAAGCACAGAAATGAAACAAATATTTTACAAATCACCTTTCTTCAGTAAGAGGTACCTTTAATATCACCTACTCTCCTCTAGTTTAGTCTATTTTCTTACAACCATATTGCAATACCAAATTGATTGAGAAATCCACTAATGGGTCTTAACAAGCAATTTTAGAAATAATGGGATACCTTAAGCACAAAAATTCCACAAGGCACACTGCAAAACAATTATCCTCTGTTAACCACCATTAAGATTACAGGAAACAAAAGACTTTTTGTCCCTTTAGTAACATTCATACACGGGAAAAGGTGGCATATTTGGAGCTTCACCCTCATCACAAGAAACAATCTTGCTGCGGCAGGGAATTAACTGAGTGATATCTTTGAGTCTCTTCATCTTTACTTGCTGCAATTGTGAAATTCCCTTGGACATTTTCCCTGAGAGGATTTAATTGCTCTTGGCTTTGTAAGGCACAGACTTTTAGCGCTTTTTCTGCTCTGATAGATTTTCATCATGTCTCAAACCGATTAACTTGATCATTTTTAACTCATCCATATTAATAAACCTTTTATTACAGGTGAAGTCATTATGACTTGACATGGGCCACACTTTTTTTAAAAAAAATTAATTTTCTAGTATTCTTTCCACAGGTAGAGAGGATATATCCACTTTGAAAAATGCACATTTTGGGAAAATGCAAGAAGAATTTAACATATAAATGTACAAATATTCATGACCCATACTTGGCCACTTGTGTGCAAACACATGTGTATAAACCTTCTGTATCTTGAATAATTCTCTATTATAGCATATGTTACCTCCGTTATTTGTCTACATCTTTTTACCTACATTTATATATTAAATCCATGTTTCATATATTAAATCCAAGGTTGTATTGCTTGTGGGATATAAAAAGGATCATGTTAACTTTAATGAAGCGCACTTCTCTGAATCACATCTCATCTGCTACTGCGTGGCTTTGTTATTTTCTTTAATGTTATAATCTTATTTAGTGAAAACATGTTCCTGAGAAGCTTGAGTTCTTTCCACACCTCTGCCTGAGTCTTCCCAGCAAGCTGCCCTGAGCACTGCTACTGAGCACCAGCCCCTCCAAGTCTGCAGCCAATGGCCTGAGGCACTGAGTCCCCATTAAAGAAATCCAATATGCCTAAGACACACTATGTTTGTGCAAGAATGGGAAAGATAGAATTTTATTCCCATTAGCCCAGGTATGCATGCATTTCTGGCTTGTTTTCCAGTGTGTGCAGATGTTACATATAAATCTACAAACATATTGATTTTTTTAGAGGTACTTCTCTCCATAATATTAGACCTCTAGATCTGGTTGGAATTAATGAAGAAGATGGCTATGATGCTGTAAAAAGCAACTGCATTAATATAGGGTTTTTTCCTGTATTTTTTGTAAGAATCTTTTTTTAACCCTCATTTTTCACAGAAAGTGACAAGAACATAGTAAAAGTAACCCAGATGAATCAAAAGAATGTGCAATGACAAATTAGTTTATTTCCCAACTCACATGCCTATTTGCTGATCCTCAGCATTTCAGAGACAGAGTCGTTGTTTACTCATTCAAATAATTCAGTCTCATTTTTTTTTCACTAGAATGATGGATATTTTGAGTAATGTCTAAATCCCAGATGTTGACACAATTTAGAGTCAAAATTGGCATTCTCCTATATGCATAGATAGTTACATATCTGTCTTCTTTTCAAGACAAGCAGTGTGTCCTGTTTCTCTCTACGTTGTCAGCAGTGTGTCTGGCACATGGAAGTTACTTAATTCTTATTTCATTGTTAGAATGAATCCTGGGACCCGACAGAAGTGCTTTTGTTCACTAGTTGTAGAAATGTCATTCAACACTCTTACTAGTTAATCAAGTAGGCAATTATCTTTTCAAGTTCACTAATTGATTTCCAATATGAAAAGATGGGAATGGTATTGGTTGCATGAGAAGAGGCCCTGGTTTTACTATGTCTTTTGCATATTTGCTGTGTAAATTCGATATGTATTTTCCTTTCTCTGGACCTGTTTGTTAATTTTTTTAATGAAGGAGCTGGGTAAAATAATCTTTGAGGTCTTTTCCAGCTCTATCATTCTGTTAACCTACATGTTTTTAATCTGGCATATTCTTTTGGAAAAGTATCCTAGATCTTATTTAGCCTGTATTTAAGCTGCTTCTTCTCTTAGAATAAAATTTCCCAAGGTTGAAATATATAGCTCTTGGTTATCTAGTCCTACAAAATCTACAACAGAAGCCATATGCAATTCCTATCATGTGGGTCTCAAATCTGTGTCTGACTCCATTAAGTTTGTCTAAAAGAAAAGAGTGTGGATGCTAATGAACCATTTCTGAATTTCCTTTTTTTTTTTTTTTTTTTCAGCAAATACAGTGTTGGGTCTACAGCGGGCAATTGGTTAATATTTTTAAAAATGAATTTGATATGTGAAGCTCTGAAAATTCTTTTTTCTTACTACAACTTCCACTGACCATGCTTACTCTCCTACAGGGTTGCAAGTTCATCCACATATCTTCAGGGGTTCCCTCAGCTCCTCACTCTTCTTCCAGAACACAAGCCCATCTGAGCTTCTTTGCTCTTATAATCTTTCTATTCCACTCTTATGTTCACCTCACCCACCCTGCACCTCTTCTTCTGTATCTGTCTTTACCAACCTTAACTCCAGGTGAGGCTAATTATCTTTTTCTTCATCTCTTATTTATCCTAGGTTGATTTTCTATAGTTACATGAATGTTTCAATAAATTTACAACTGCCTTCCCTAAGATGGATGTTCAATGTATTTGCTTGCAAATATAAAACAACATGACATTGTCATCTAACTGTTTCAGAGATCAAAGGTCTAAAATAAGTCCCAATCAGCTAACATCAAGGTGCCCTTGGGTCAGGTTCATTCTGGAAGGTAGAACCCATTTCCTTTCCTTTTTCAGCTTCTGGAGGTCATCCGCATTCCTTCACTTCTGACCACTCCATGGATCCCTCCAACCTCCTGTTTCTGTTGTTACATCTCCAACTGCTGATTGTGATCCCCTGCCCCCTCTCTTTTAGGGACCCTTGTAATTACATTAGGTTTACCTAGAAAATCCAGGATAATTTTCTGATCTCAATATCCTTAGCTTAGTCACATCTACAGTGTCTCTTTTACCATGTAAGGTAACATATTTAGTGTCTGGGGATTACAGTGTGGGGATATCTGGAATATTATTCAGTCTACAGTATTCAGTAACCTCTAATCATCTCTCAGTGTCAGCATTTGGTGCAGTCCACCTAAAAGTGTGGTTCATAATCTGCATGAAAATACTAATTCCAGAGCACTACCTATGAGGCACTGAAGCAGAATCAAACATGGGACACAGAAGAGTTACAATATCTTTAAAACATAAAAATACACCCTGGACTTAAGGAATTTGTTCATCCATAATTAACTTAATGTTCTATTGACTAATTCAGTTCCTTACAAATGTTACTAACATATTTTATTAAAGCTCAAATTACTTAACATGTCTTCTGAATCACTACACGACTCTAATTTATAACTCATTGCGCAAATAGTGCTTATTTGACAAATGTTTCTGAGTATCATATGTATAGTTTGGGAACCTAACAAGCCACCAATTCTATCTTCTCGTCCTCCTAATACCCTGCTCACCAATCACCTCTGGGGCCTTGATTCCATCATTCATCCCTTTCTCTCTAAATTTGTCACTTTGGTTTTGGAAAATATATGCTTTTATTTTCTCCTAATCAATATATGTACATACAAACTGACAAAGGAGTAAAAGCAAGGGAATTAAGAGAATACCCATTTCCTTTCTCCTTTCTCCTGAATGTTGGGGTCAGATCTCAGAGTCCAGTCAAGAGAGAAATGGCTGTAGCAGCAGAAAATAGAGACCTTCATCGTAAAACTGTTATACCTCCCTCTCTGCTCTCTTCTCTCTCCCATTTTCCAGTGTGGTCCCATTTTTCAGGCTGACTTGGAACCAGTGGGACATCCTGCTCAGTCAATTTGGTGTGTTTGCACATGGCGTCTACTCTATCAACCTTGGCCTGAAGTCCTCTGTGCTACACCAACCCCCACTTCAATCCTCCATTCATACCTAAACTCACTCACAAGCACCGTACACATGTGCCACACTACCCAAACATCTACACACATCCTACATATACAAACACCCTCCAACACAGATGTACATCCATACATAAAAACCCACATAGACACACACCACACATATCCACTGAAATGGTTTGGCTCATCTGGAATTGTAGTTCCCATAATCCCCACATGTGGTGGGAGGGACCCAGTAGAAAGTAATTAAATCACAGGGGCAATTTCCCCCATGCTGTTCTCATGACAGTAAGTTCTCATGAGATTGGATGGTTTTATAAGGGGCTACCCCTTTGCTCAGCTCTTGTTTTCTCCTTGCTGCTGCCACTTGAAGAAGAATGTGTTTGCTTCCCCTTCCGCTGATTGTAAGTTTCCTGAGGCCTCTCCAGCCATGCTGAATTATGATTCAATTAAACCTCTTTCCTGTTTAAAATTTTACCCCATTTCAGATATGTCTTTATTAGCAGCATGAAAATAGAGTAATACATCCACAAACACACATCACATCACCATATGCATAAATCCTCAGCCACACACACAAACTTCTCCCACAAACATGCATACCTCACACACATGCACAGACACACAGCATAACTCATATGTATACTCACCTACCTACTCACACCCACCTACAAACACACACATACCTAGTCACCCTCACAACAATACCCACCCCACCCCACACACTCAGACACACGTATGCCTCCTCCAACACACAAACTCATAATCCTTTCTCCCCAAACACACAAACATGTATATACATATGTACTTGTACAAATACAGAGACATACATGTATATCACCCACAAAACACACACACATAGACACAAATACCCCATTAACATATACACACCCAAATCTATTCAAACATACCTCACACACATATGCTTAGAATCATGAACATTTCCACACATAAACAGACACACATTTGACTTTCCCACAAACTTTCATTAAATGTTTGGAAAAACACATACCATATACACTCATTTACATACCCCTGTCCACAAATGGACATACATGCACAGACAACTCACCTCTCCCACACACATACCCAAACATCTTACAAATGCATGCACATACACAGGCGCTGCCCCACATGTACTCAGACATACACAATCAGCATGACTATCTTATCTAAAAAATAAAATAAACATACCCACATTATCATACTAAATGTAAATAAACTACAAAATTATAATATGTTTGAACAATAATAGAATAGCAGTCCTAATATGAAACCTAAACATTTCCTAATGTAAACATTCTATGAAGGAAGAAATATGAGAGTAATAGACTGTTTTAAAAAAATAATACAAGTGAAAACAGCATTGTGTTAGTCTATTTTGACAGTGCTGTGAAAGACATACCAGTGATTGGGGAAAAAAAGACGTTTTATGGGCTTACAGTTTCACATGGCTGGGGAGGCCTTACAATCATGGTGGAAGGCAAGGAAGAGCAAGTCACATCTTATGTGGATGGCAGTAAGCACAGGGAAAGAGAGAGCTCCTGCAGGGAAACTCCCCCTTATAGAACCATCAGATCTCATGAGACTAACATGAGAATAGTACAGGAAAGACCTGCCCCATGATTCATTCATCTCTCACTGGGTCTTTTCCACAAGTGAAAATTCCAGATGAAATTTGTTTGAGGATACAGCTAAACCATATCATTCCACCCTTGGCCCTTCCCAAATCTTTTGTCCTTCATTTTAAAACCAATCCTGCCTTCCCAACCGCTCCCTCAAAATCTTAACTCATTTCAGAATTAACTCAAAAGTCCACAGTCCAATGTCTCATCTGAGACAAGGAAAGTCCCTTCCATTTATGAGACTGTAAAATCAAAAGCAAGAGTTAGTTACCTCTTAGATACAATAGGGGTACATGTATTGGGTAAATACATCTATTCCAAATGGGATAAATTGGCCAAAATAAAGGGGCCACAGACCCCATGCAAGCCCAAAATCCAGCAAGGCAGTCAAATCTTAAAGCTCTGAAATAATCCCCTTTGATTCCATGTCTCGCATCTAGGTCATGCTGATGCAAGACATGGGTTCCCATGGTCTTAGACAGCTCTGCCCCTGTCGCTCTGCAGGGTACAGCCTCCCATCCCAGATGCTCTCATGGACCAGCATGGAATGTCTATAGCTTTTCCAGGTGCTCGCTGCAAGCTGTCAGTGAATCTACCACTGCCAGGTCTAGGGGATAATAGTCTTCTCACAGCTCCACTAGGTGGTGCCCCAGTAGGGACTCTGTGTGGGGTCTGAACTCACATTTTCTTTCTGTATTACCCTAGCAGATGTTCTCCATGAGCACCTCACTGCTGTAGCAGACTTCTTCCTGGGCATCGAGGCATTTGCATATCTCCTCTGAAATCTAGGTAAAAGTTCCCAAACCCCAGTTCTTGACTTCTGTGCACCCACAGGCTCAACACCACACAGAAACTGCCGAGGTCTGGGGCTTGCATCCTCTGAAGCCAAGGTGCAAGCTTTACACTGGACCCTTTCAGCCCTTACTGGAACAACAGGAATACCAGGCACCAAGTCCCTAGACTGCACATAGCACAGGGACCCCTGGCCCAGACCATGAAACCATTTTTTCCTTCTAAACCTCCAGGCCTCTGATGGGAGAAGCTGCCCCAAAGCCTCTGACATGCCATGGAGACATTTTCCCGATTGTCTTGGTATTAACATTTGGCTCCTCACTAATACAAATTTCTGCAGCTGGCTTGAATTTCTCCTCAAAAAATGGAGTTTTCTTTTCAATTGCATTGTCAGGCTGCAAATTTTCCAAACTTTTATGCTTCCTTTCCCTTTGGAAATTGAATGCCTTTAGGCACAGAGAGAGACAGAGCTTGTGCAGGAAAATTCCCACTTATAGAACCATTGAGTCTCATAAGCATGAGATCATCAGATCTCACGATCTCAACAGCCTAAGTAGTGAGGAGCCAAATGTAAATCACCAAGACAATGAGGAAAATGTCTCCATGGCATGTCAGAGACCTTTGGGGCAGGGTCCTGTGCTGTTTTCATGCCCATTCACTATCATGAAAACAGCACAGGCAAGGCCTGCCCCCATGATTCAATCACCTCTGACTGGGTCCCTCCCATAACATGCAGGAATTTAAGATGAAATTTGGGCTGGGACACAGCCAAACCATATCAAGCATATATAAAAACTTGTAGAATTTTAGTAAAGCAGTACCTAGAGAAAACCACCTTATAATACATTATTTTTACAAAGTCATGAAAAAGAGAAAAAATGTTAAACTTAAAATTAAACATAAAACATCCAAAAATGCATGTAAATCTACAAAAAATGTCAGGTCAACAAAACAATAAATATAGCAGAAACCAAGTGCTTAAATATTAAAACATTTAATTTATAAATTTAAAAGCTTATTCATTAAAACTAATAAACTATACTAATACATATCAAATAAGAAAAATTGTTATTTATAAAATTGAGAGTAAATTTTTAAAATACCTTCATATAATCATATGTGACAATTCTCAATGAAATGAGTGGTTTTAAACAAAATATTAACTCTGGACAAAAATCAAAATTAAAATGCTGAAAATATAAAGAGTCAAATTACTAAATAAAGAATATTTTTAAATTAGCTAAAAATGTAAGCTAACATCCTGATCAATTAATTTAAACTTTTGAAATTTATAGTTTGATCAAGTTATCAGATGAATATGGTTTGGCTCTGTGTCCCCACCCAAATCTCATCTTGAACTATACTCACATAATTCCCATATGTTGTGGGAGGAAACTGAATCATGAAGGCAGTTTCCCCATACTGTTCATGTGGTAATGAATAAGTCTCATAAAACCTGATGGTTTTATCAGGGATTTCCACTTTTGTGTCTTCCTCATTATCTCGTTGCCTGCTGCCATCCATGTAAGTCATGACTTGCTCCTCCTTGCCTTCTGCCATGATTGTGAGGCTTCCCCAGTCACATGAAACTCTAAGTCAAATTGAACTTCTTTCTTTTGTAAATTGCCCAGTCTCAGGTATGTCTTTATCATCAGCAGGAAAATGGACTAATATATCAGACATATCCTAACCTAACTTTTAATCAAAATTAAGTAATTCTAAAGTTATTTTAAATATTATGCACATAATATCTTTGGAATTATATATTTCACCAATAAATAATTTCATAAATTTTATGAAGCATTTTTTTTTTCTTTCTAAAGTCTTTAAAATTAGTGAACTTATAGTAAGTGGTATCTTACAATCACATCAGCTGTGAAATAGTTGTTACCCCATTTTTAGGTGAAAACTAAGTTGTTCATTTGTCATTTCAGTTAATATACATGCAATTTCACACTATGCATCTTGATTTTGATTGTCTTATCAACTGTCTTTAAAAAATTTATTCACACTGATTCAACATTGAAATAAAAATTACATGAATAAAGGTATGAAAATAGAGCAGTGAGGTGTACATTTGATAATTATGAAGGAAATAGCCCTTGTTGAGAATGACCACCACCAGTGTTACCTGAGGAACTAGTGTAAGCCGTTTAGAAGAAACTTTTAGAGGCAATCTAAGACACGTTTTTAGGAAATGTAGTCTCACCGATACTCTTGATGTAGTTTCTTCATTGCTAAATTGGGAATCTGCAGTTGGAATTGGCATATTTGGCCCAATATTATTTTCTTAGGAAGACAGCCCCAATCTTTAGCTAGCCACATGGCCTCATGTAATGAGAAACACATTTTGCAACCTCCCTTCAAGTCCAGTCTAAAAGTTATTTAATAATTCTTTCAAATTTTATGAAAGTACAAAATGCACAACTTTCAGAAAGTTTTTGGTTAGTAAGAATGTCTCCCTTTTCTTTTCTTTGCCATATTAGATCATGGAGTACACACACACACACACACACACACACACACACACACACACACATATATATATATATATATATATATATATATATATTTTTTTTTTTTTTTTTTTTTTTTTTTCTGAGACAGAGTTTTGCTCTTGTTACCCAGGCTGGAGTGCAATGGCACAATCTCGGCTCACCGTAACCTCCAACTCCTGGGTTCAGGCAATTCTCCTGCCTCAGCCTCCTGAGTACCTGGGATTACAGGCACATGCCACCATGCCCAGCTAATTTTTTGTATTTTTAGTAGAGACGGGGTATCACCATGTTGACCAGGATGGTCTTGATCTTTTGACCTCGTGATCCACCCGCCTCGGCCTCACAAAGTGCTGGGATCACAGGCTTGAGCCACCGCACCCGGCCAAAACACATTTTATGTATAGACAAATAGCAAGACAGAAGGTATCTGGGTCTGTAAAAATCATGGTGCTATCAAATTATCCTTTGACTGCTTTCTACAATAGTTTGTTTACCTAAGAATGAACTTAATATCTATTATGGTTAAGATATTTTTTGGGGGGGATGTTCTTGCACTTGCAAAACAATTTTAAGCTTAAATTATACAATATCAAGATGCATATGCTCTACAGTTAAGCTTTGCACGCTTTGAATAGAAAATGAAAACCAATGTTTCTTGATGTTACCTACTTATATTCAATCCCTCTAGTGGTGGAAGTCAGGTATTACACTGTTTCTTCCCACCTTTACCTTTAGGTAAGTTGAAGGCTGTGTCCCTTTTTCCAAGAGCTTCTTCTTCCCCCCTTTTCCCAAATACCATCTGAGGAAAACCCAGTTTTCCTCACGTAATTATGTGGGTCCTTAGTGAATCCCCTGAGATAGATCTCATCCCACCTGGGCATTTGTTGGAAGAACTAAGACCTTGATATTATGAAAAACAAAAATACTTTAGTATCTCAAAAATAGTATACTTAAAATATCAGATCAGTCAACAAAAATTAAGATTGTTACGGTATAATCTAATTTAGGCAGCTATGCATACAGTAAGTTAACTTATAGTCATTTGAAGAAAACGCTAGGAAAATATCTTGGAGACATAAACTTGCTTAAGCAACATTAAAAACAATAATTTATTTTAGCTATTTTCACTCTGTTCTTGCTCTAAAATCGCCAAGTGCTTTTTTCTATGAGTCTTCTAAGTATTGCAGACTGATTTACATGTATGAAATTGAAGATACCAGATATGAGACTCTACAGACCTTTTCATGGTTTAAAATGCTTTGTTTTGAAAGGAAATCCTTTATATTTTTCTAGCAAGAGGAATGTAAACTTCTTGCATCACTGAAGATGGGCAATATTTGAAGCTGTGATTCATAGCCCCTTTCATTCAGCTTGTTAAATGCTAGTTTGTGACTTCGAGTTAATACTTGTTAACAACTTGTAATATGGATTCATGGTTACCCAATTTTAACTCGAACTTAAATCTAATTGATCTTTAGTGGAACTTTATTCAAAACAATGTACTGATTTTAGCAGGAGGTTTGCAGACTCAGCAAGGGAAAATGCACATATGCATTTCAAGACTTTCTTCTGGAAAAAAAAAAATCAATGTACAATGTGCATGATGTTAAATTTTAACTGGACAAATCAATAAATTCCAGATGTACATGGCTTTGTGACTCTTTTTTTTATCCTCTGGAAAAAATGTAAGATCTGTTTTTTTTCATATCTACATAGGATGTGAAAAATTTTCACATTAGTTTAAAAGTGTGTTATTTAATTACATCTGTAATCCCTGGAGAATTGTTTAAATTGTGAATGCAAATTCAGGAAAAGGACGTTGATCTTAGAGTTAGAAAATCTTGTCTTTAAACATGGTTCTGTCCTTGCTCCTCCCCTCATATCTCTAACTAAGAGAAATCACATACAAATTGAAGTATCATAATTCTGTTACTTTAATTTTTTTATTGATAATTTTTTGAGTGAATGATGTGTGTCCATCACACGAAAGTCAAAAGGTACAGATATTTACAAAGTAAAATATCAGACTACTTTCAGTTTGTTGGTCAGCTAGTTCTCTTGATCAGAGACAACCATGGTTAGAAGTTTCTATGCATAAGGCATAGATATGAAACTCAATATTGTCTATTGAAATATGTAAAGGCGAGGTCTCAGCACCTGCTTAGCACTGTTCC
This sequence comes from Saguinus oedipus, assembly GCA_031835075.1. NCBI lineage: Eukaryota > Metazoa > Chordata > Mammalia > Primates > Cebidae > Saguinus > Saguinus oedipus. Next base: position 79,857,148 of record CM063182.1, read on the forward strand.
ATGGCTTGACTTTTTTGGTAAAATGGTCTTGGGAATTCTTTTACAGCATTCACATTAACCATAACCCTAATTCTGATATTCACTCAATTTTACTATATGGAGTTACCATAATTTATTTAATCAATTCCTTGTTAATGAACAGTTAGGTTACTTCTAGTCTTTTCTTATATTAAGCAATGTTGTAATTGATAGTCTTATTTATTTTTTAGGTTCACTAGTGTCTTTTTTTTTTTGGACGGAGTTTCGCTCTTGTTACCCAGGCTGGAGTGCAATGGCGCGATCTCGGCTCACCGCAACCTCCCACTCCTGGGTTCAGGCAATTCTCCTGCCTCAGCCTCCTGAGTAGCTGGGATTACAGGCACGCGCCACCATGCCCAGCTAATTTTTTTGTATCTTTAGTAGAGACGGGGTTTCACCATTTTGACCAGGAAGGTCTCGATCTCTTGACCTCGTGATCCACCCGCCTCGGCCTCCCAAAGTGCTGGGATTACAGGCTTGAGTCACCGCGCCCGGCCCACTAGTGTCATATTTGGAGCACGAATTCCTAAAAAGTGAATCATATGTGCAAGCAAAGCACATTTATTAATTTCATGTCTATGGCTAATATTTCTTCATAGAGTTTGCACCAATTTACACTCCCATCAATAATGTTTGAGTGTCAGTCCTCCCCTCTCCACCAAAACACTGTGGCATAAAATTACTTGGTTTGATATACAAATAGCATCTTATGACTATCCTGTACATTATTGCAAATAGATTAAGCCATTTTAATGTTTAAACACTATTCTGATTCTCTCTTCTTTTTATGAGATGAGGTCTTGCTATGTTGCTTAAGCTGGACCGGAACTCCTAGGCTCAAGCAATTCTCTTGACTTAGCTTCCCAAGCAGTTTGGACTCCTCAGGAGTGTGCCATGGAGTAAAGTACTGGATGAATTATTTTTTTGTTGGAATAATTTTTATATCCAGTGTTCTATTAGGCCCTTGGTTTGTTCTTTATCATTTTTATATTGTAATTTGTGTTGAAAATATTTTCCCCAGTTTTTCTTTTACCTTCAACTTTGCATCTGGTAATTTTTTTCCTGTCAGATTTTTTTTAATGCAATCACATAAAAAAAATTCATTTATTGTTTTTAAGGTCCATGTCCAAAGTTTAAGGACGTTTTCATTTTAGGATTTATTTTTAAATTGTCATTTTAGAGGTTATTTTTATTAACTTTATTTTACATTTAAATATTTGCTCCATCCAGACTTGATGTTGTTGTATAAAGAAAATTAGAGGCTGGGCGTGGTGACTCACACCTGTAATCCCAGAACTTTGGGAGGCCAAGGCAGGTGGATCATCTGAGGTTAGGTGGTCAAGAATAGTCTGGCCAACGTGGTAAAACACCATCTCTACTAAAAATATAAAAAAATTAGCCAGGCATAGTGACGGGCACCTGTAATCCCTTCTACTCAGGAGGCTGAGGTAGGAATATCGCTTGAACCCAGATGATGGAGGTTGCAGTGAGCTGAGATCACATTTCTACACTCCAGTAAGTGACAAGATCAAGACTCCATCTTAAAAAAAAAAAAAAAAAAAAAAAAAAAAAGAATAAAGAAAAAAGAAAACATAAAGAAGAAACTTACTTTTTGGTTTTCTCAATGACTGCCCAATCGTCCCAAATTTTTTATTAAGATACCTTTGGTCTCTCTCAGGTATACAATGCTACTGTCCCATTTGAGGGAAATTGATGAACATATTTAACTGAACAAAACTCTGGTAAAGATACCCTGAAGTTTAATTGTTATACTTTTTTTTTCAAAGATTTGGTTCAGGACACATTTATCTTGTCATGATATGAGGTTTAACCTCCATAACCCCCAATCTCTGAAAACACACACACACACTCAAGGAAAATGTAAATAATTTATAAAGCATATGATATATTCCATATTAGTCAAAGTTCTTATCTGCAAGCAATGGAATGTGGTTTAGCTAGTTAAAGTAGAAAAATATAGCTAAAAGAAAGACTATAAATGACAGTTTTCTGTCTTCCTTGGGAAAATAGAAAATTACCAAAATATAATGAAATTGTCCAAAAATATTACAAATGTCCAATTCCTATCTATTAATTAACACTATCCTCATCACAGTCCTGTGATATAGGACGCTATTATAATATTGTCTGCATTTTACGGATGAGGAATGAATTGAGAGCCCAGTGAGGAAGCAACAAATTAACATTTATGTCATCCACTGTGCTAGATACTCAACATGTTTTCCCATTTAATTCTCTCTAATCAATGAGTAAGTTAATTATTCTCCTGTTATAGATAATTTGTGTCTTAAAGTGGTAAGTGAATTGTTCATGGTCACAATGCTAGTAAATTGCAGAATGATTTAAATCTATGTCACTTTACTACAGCCAGTACTCTTCCCAATACACTAAGTTGCCTCAATATAAGAGCAGAATTATAAACCAGAGAGGTAAGTCATCTCAATGTCATCTCAACTCTAAAAAGCTGTGTCCAGTTCTCTTACATATTGTAATTGTAAATTCCAAGTTATGTATGAAAACGTACTTGTATATGTTAGCTAATCAATGGGAAATTAAATTCATGTGTATTTAATGGTATTTCTATTTAGAGAATATTCAATACTTGTAATATTAAAGCAATATTATTTTAGTTTCTTATTCTAGTGCTATGATTTGAATATGTCTTCTCCTAAATTCAGGTATTGGCAAAACAACACCTTTTTTTTTTTTTTAATGGGCTTTTAAAAGGTGATTAGGTCATGAGGGATCTTCCTCTCCTAAATTGGATTAGGTGCCATTATAAAGGAGCTTCACTTTACAAGGGGAGTTTATCCTGTTTTACCCTCTGCCTTATACCATGTGAGGACTTAGCATTCAAGATGGTATCTTGAAAGCTGAAACTGAACCCTCACCAGGCAATAAACCTGCTGACACCATGATTTTAGATTTCCCAGACTGTAGAACTGTGAGAAAATAACTTTTGTTCTTTTAAAATTAACCAGTTTCAAGTATTCTGTAATAGCAGTACAAACTGTACTCAGACATTTAGTACAGAGACTCCTTTTTGGAAATAAATAATCTGGAATTGACTATATTGAAACAGATACTAATCTCCTAGATATTTTGCCTTGTCAAGATAGTATATGAGTTTTGACTACATTGTAATTTGCATCATTTTGAGGTTTTCAAGATCTAGCACACTGATGTTGATATTTAGAATAGCACTCTTGCCTCTCAGTCAGCAGCAAGTCTTTTATTTAGATGGAGTTACGCTCTTGTTGCCCAGGCTGGAGTGCAATGGTGTGATGTTGGCTCAGTGCAACCTCCACCTCCCAGGTTCAAGGGATTCTCCTGCCTCAGCCTCCTGAGTAGCTTGGATTACAGATATGTGCCACCATGCCCCACTAATTTTGGATTTTTAGTAGAGATGTTGTTTCTTCATGTTGGTCAGGCTGGTCTCGAACTCCCAATCTCAGGTGATCCTCCCACCTTGTCTTCCCAAAGTGCTGGGATTATAGGCATGAGGCACATGCTTGGCATCAGCAGCAAGTTTTATACAAAGGTCTATCAGTTATAGAGGAACATTTGCACAAAACAGATAGGGGAGAAATAAACTCAGGCATGTTTTGAAAATGTACATCAGGACATTTTTATGCCTCATAAATTGAGAATCAGTTACATTTTCTAAAAGGCTTGTCTGACTTTTCTAGGCAAATTTAGTTCATGAGCTTGAAAGTGCATAGCATTAAGCCAAGAAATGGTTGAAACTTATCTTCTCTCTGGTCTGTATGTGCGCCTACCATGGTCAGCATCACTGTCATCATAACTGTTATCATTAATGCCATGAGATAGTCTACATGCTTTACCACTTATTCGGAAATCTGATGGGAATTCCAATCTTTTTTTTAACCTCTTACTCTGTAAAGTAGTAAGATCGTCAGACACTTTATTCATATATCCTATCACTGAACATAGTAATTATCTTAATGACTCAAAGAAGAAATATTTAAAAAATAATATAACAAAGTGAAAACAACCTAATCTAAATAAATAGAAACACTATTCTTAGTTTAATATCAATTCAGGCTTCTAAAGGTGCACCAGGGAACCAATCAAATAAATGGCACCGCTATCCAATGCCACAAGCACACCGATGCTTTGCCTTCTTATGTCACCATGCAACCAAGTAGTCAAATAGATTCAACAGAAACCAAAGGACTGACTATACAGAAGCCTCAGCAAAAGAAATTCGTGATTTTTTCTGGTTGTCAAAAGTAGAAAATAGCAATTGAAAATACACTGTAAAAGAAGTGACTGACTTACAATCCCTATTACTGTATAATGATTTTACTGTAAGAAATTATTTTTTTATTTCTGTCTTATGATGTTGCTTTTATACTTGGTTTCAAATTATTGAGTATGTGTGGATGTAGGTCTAGAATTAATTTATTTTAAATAACCATCACTGAATTGACCGGCCACTAATTGAAATGGGTTAATTCTGTACAGTTTCTTATAATGGTGGGGTCGGGGGGACGGACAATGGTGAGCTAAGGAGCTAACTGAGTAATGAAGGATGTGATCATAGCCTCACTCCAAAGTTCAGTTGTAGTAAGGGTTGGGCCATAAGACTAAAATACAGGAATTAAAACATATTCCTAAAGGATACACTAGTCCATGAGTGGAAGGAAAGCTTGATAAAAAAATGAAAGGCATGGTTAAAGCCAGAGGAGTGTCTAGAAGGTCCCAAAGCATAGTCATAAGATATAGTCACAGGCACAAACTTGAGGCACTGTAATTAAACTATGTCATTAGTATCAACTTTTGTCTAACACACAAATTAACCAATAAAGAAACAGTTATCAAGTGCTTATGTATAAAGCACATGGCTTTAAGCACTTCTGGAGAATTTTTTTTTTAAATATACTGGACACAGACACCAACCTCAAGGAATTTCCAGTCCAGCTAAACACAAATCTAACACAGATACAGATAAAATAAAATCTAAGAATTATAAATAATGCTAAATATTATCTTTTTTTAAAAAACTAATGTTAACTTCTTCTACAACATTATTCTTATCTACAATATTTCCAAAATATTGTTGAGTAATTTCTCTTTAATCAGAACCAGTGATAGAGAATTCGCTAATTCTCCAATGTTTAGAACAATGTATTTCATTGGGACAGTGCTAATGCTTAGAAAATTCCACTCTCTATTAAGCCAGTGTAAGTCTCCATAATTTTCATTACTCACTTTGCTGTGATTTTTGTTTTGTATTATTTAATCTTTTTCTCCAATATAATATTTCAAAAAAGTGATTAAACTAGAAACCGAGTTTCTACCCTGATGCCTATTATGTCTTTTTTTTTTTTTTTGCTTCACTTAGAATGCTCCTTTCAGTTAACTCTTCCTAATTTGACATGGTTCCAAAGGCTCCCACAATCAAGATATTTTTCTCCTAGCTGAACTCTCATTCCATTTAAATGTCTCACTTAAAATATAATTTTAAATTCCATTTAAATGATTCCATTTGAAGTGAGTTTTCCAAGTACAGTATAATTGAGACCAAAATAATGGTTTATTGTTTTCCTCAGATTACTGCCTAAGTCAAAGACAAAATTATCTGATTGATCAACTTTAGCCACCTATTCATGTACATTATTCTTTTACTCCATCAAATCTTGTTCAGTTTCTCTTATATTGTACTTTTGCTCTGCTTCAGAAATCTTAAGTATGAGACATTTTCATTTGTTTTTATGAAATAATTATATGGCTGATAAACAAACAAAAGGTGTGTGTTTGTGTGCACACAAGGTTACTCCCAGACTCCCAGGGATGCTTTGACTAAGAACACAAATAATAGTATACCTAGTTTTCTACTCTGTTGCCTAATTTTTGATATTGATGTATCAATCCATGTACTCGAAACTGTCCAGATAAGAGTCCCTTAATAGTAGTTCAACAAGAAACAAAGACAATTACACTTAGGAAAATGCTGACATTTTGAGAAGTATTCCATGAGTTGTCTCAGGAGTACTGTCAAGTTGGAGACAGCAGAACACAATTCTGTTGTTAACATATTTGTAAAACAACATGCTTCGTCTGTCAATCATTCATTGCTTGAAGTTGAAGAGGCTGCATCCAGTTTGCACATGAAATGGGTTCTTTCCTCTATTCTAATATCCAATGGGGTTTTAAAACTCTGTTGAATTTGGGATCGGATCATGCAGAAATTCAGGGGAAAACAACTCTGAGCAATTTTAGGGTGTTCCTATCTATCCTTGACAGATAAGAGCCATTTCCTAGCAAGAAACTTTTAGAACACCTGAGAAAGTTACAAGACACGCAATGTGATTTGCTGTGGTTTACTTCAAGGTCATCTTTGGAGACTACCTTTGTATGCCATATGTCATATGAGTCTCTGTGCTAATGCTTCCCTAATACGTCTCTAGAAGGAAACCTATCCATTAGAAAAGGTTAGGTTTCCATCCAAATCCAAGAGAATGTGCAACAGACAGTACACGTTTGAAAAATATTTTCAGCCTCTTATGTTAAACAAGAATTTCATACTTATTCCTGCCTATATTAAGTTTAAACTGTTAAGTTTTGACTAGACAGAGAAAATATTTGTTTAAAAAAGACCTTTAATATTCTCTTTTATTTATCACAGCATGAGAGAGAAAACTTTTTTGTTTTTTGCTTTTTTTTTGAGACAGACTCTCCCTCTTATTGCCCAGGCTGGAGTGCAGTGATGCAATCTTGGCTCACTGTACCTCTGCCTTTTGGGTTCAATTGATTCTCCTGTCTCAGCATCCCAAGTAGCTTGGATTATAGGCACTTACCACAGCACCCAGCTAATTTTGTGTGTGTGTATGTGTGTTTAATAGAGACAAGGTTTTGCCATGTTGGCCAGGCTGGTCTCGAACTCCTGACCTCAGGTGATCCACCTGCCTCGGCCTCCCAAAGTGCTGGGATTATAGGCATGAGCCACTGTGCCCAGTCAGCTTTTTCTTTTAACTTGAATAAGAATGCACAATCAACTGCTTTCTGGCATTCTGACCAAGTGTACTTTGTTCCTTCCAGATTTTACTTCAAGTATATTGAAAAGCCCAAAAAGATAAACACATTGCTAACACCACAGGTGAATAATCTCAAAGCCACGGAATCTAGAAACATTAATAGAACCAAGAAATGATGGAACAAAGGAGAAAGGAGGTATTTGGAATTGATCTACCAATACAACCCAATATAGATACACTTTATGCGTTTATCTATAACCACATATGTTGCCTTGGAGTCACTACCCACTAAAAATGGCCCTACTGTTTACAGTTTAATCAGAAACTCTTATTGTACTCTTTGCATAAATGTATAATTTTTATAGTTTTTAGAAAATCTGTTATAAGTTAAATTTTTGATGTGCTTAGACATGTTCAGCCAGAAAAAGATTTGGGCATTTTAGTCTAGAAGTTTGTAGAAGAAAGGACAGATAGCAGGAAAAAGAGTCTAAGATATTCCATATCTATATTACAGTTTTCCTAGTGAAAAACTTTGGCATCCTTAATTTAAATGAGAGCATAAATTATTTTTATTGCTAGTTCTACCAAATATAAATCTTTCTCATAGATACTGTCTCTTCACTTGGTAATACAATTTTTTAATACTTGCCATAGAAATTGTGGTCTGCTTTCTGAGCAAGATTTCTTATTTATAGGCTATCATGTTTTGTACCATGTACTGGACCCTCCCAACTAGAGCTAACTGGAAGAGCACCCATGGGCTGGCTAGGAACTGGGTTGGTAGTTCAGAATGAGAACTCAACAGACTTGTGTTACCTGCAGTGGTATAACATCTCAGATAAGTCTGATTTACTCCAGGGAGTTGTCAGAAACCAAAATAAAAAGAGACTCTAGGGCTTAGAACATAACAAACATCTACTTCTGAGGACATGATTACTCATACAAACACTGTTAAAAATTGATAGCTTATGTCACCCTAATAAAGCCATTGATGTACCCTGAATTACTGTCTATTTCTTTCTAAAGTCTATTTGCATTATGTCTAAACCTTTTCTTGGTCTCTCTGTAGATCTCGTTCTTGGTCTCTAGAGAGAGAAAGAGAGTGAGAGAGAGAGAGAGCAAGAAAGGATTCAGAAGTAATGCAAATAGATTTTAGAGACAAATATATATACACACAAACACACACATATATCTCCCTAAACCCCACTAACTGAAACATCTGAAACATGTTCCTATTCTTTACTAGGTAAATGAGCCTAATTTATGTAATGTTTGGGGACCAGGGGTCAGAAATCAATACAGTGATATTGTTCCATTGAAAGCATTTCTTCTTGAGGACACAGAACATAATCATTGGCATTGCTGATACTCAACACCCTATGATGCAAACAGGCTTGCATTTTTCACAATTGCTAGTTCTTTGCCGCTGATTTTGATTTCATGTGGACTGAAGTAGAGACAAGGAGATGGAAATGTTTATGAAGCTCTGCTTGGGAATTAAGGTCCTGTCATAACATTTAAGCCAGAATGGCAGAATTGGGTATAAAATGCCTGCCAACAGCTTGCATAGTTCACACATGACAGAAAACAGAGCCACGAAAAGATTTATCCAAGCCAATTCAGACTGGTATAAACAGATGTACCACTTCTGTGCACTTTGACATATCAGAGACAGGATTTTTAAATGTTTTTATCTTTTTCACAATGGGCTTGAATAATTATATAAAAAGGAAGTATAATATGATTACATTATATAGCAGATAAAAATGTTGTTTGGAAACCGTATTTAATAGCGTATTTTTCTCTTTGTCCCAGGTCAATGATAATCATTCCTACTCATTTATTTCTCAGCAATGATAAGAAATAATAAGCTTTGACTTTATTCCCATAACAAATATTTATAAAATCCAACAAATGCAGAAGGATGGAAAAAATGAAAAAAGATGGCAAGAAGAAAGAGAAAACCTCAATTCTTAATTATTTGGTTGGTAAGCTCCAATGAAGAGTTTAAAATGACCAGAATTTTAAAATCTGGTATCTGAGTATGGACATGCCCTTCTCAGTGAGGCTATAAGACATACATTTGCTTCTGAGCAAATGTACAGAAGACTGAATCAGCTGATGAAAGGTATGAACTATATCTACTGTTAATGACTAGGCTGTTCCTAGGGATATCAATCGGATTCCGAATTTAAATAGGTAAGATATATAGACTGAAGGATAGATGGATATGTGGATATGCCAATGAAAACGAGCACTGAAAATATTTTAATACCATACAGAAATTAGTGAAAATAAGAGACATTTACTATATGTTTTAATTTATTTTTTGAATTTACACATTAAATTGTATGTATTTGTGTATAACTTGTTCCAAATTGTGTTTACACTGTAAATACTTAAATGCAGCAAATTAACAAATGTATTACCTCTTATAGTTATTTTTTGTGAGAATATTTAATATCCATTCTTTTAGCATTTCCAAGAATACCATATATTGTAATTAATTGTAGTCACCATTCTGCACAATACTTCTCTTGAACTTATTCCTCCTATCTGTAATTTTGTATACTTTGACTAACAAGATGCTTGCTGTAATAGTTCCATAAAGAGATAAAGGGCTGGGTGGAACTATTGCTTTGGATGATAGAATTTCGGACTACAGAATTAATTTTATTTGGCTACTGTGCTAACAGACTAACCAAACAGAAGAATAGACCTTAGATATCAAGGTTTATATCAGTAGAGCATAGATGACTGGATCAAGAAGCTTCATACCTGATTTGAACCCCAAATTACTTCACTAATTCTAACTGCAAACCAAAGGCTATAAACCCTGGGACTGGTGACAAGGCAAACTGACATATAAGCCAGGAGGGTTTAACAACAAATAGATCAAAGTTGGAGGTAAAACAAACCATGAAGTCCATGTCACTGGGAACAGAGACAGCTGGCTTAGTGCTAGAAATCAGAATGAACAGTCACAGTGCCAAAAGTTGATGCTAGAAAAAGGGCACAGACATCTGACTTTGCTCAGAAGTTAAGCTACATAATATGCAATAAATATTAATTGACCACTTGACTGAACGAGCGAATGTTGATAAAGAGTTATCTAGCTAAGCTAATCAATTCAGTAAAGACCATCTGCTTTGAAAGTGAGGCAGAAATAATATTTAAATTATATAATCCATGAAGAAGGATAATCAATTTAATGATAATTTTATCATTAATAGTAGTAATATGTAGCTATTATTTATTGAGCATTTACTATATAATAGCAGACACTACATACATTATCACGTTGTCCTTATCAAAACTCTGAAATAGGTGATATGATTTTGGCTTCTTTTCTTTAGGCCTAATAAGATTTAGAAACCTTTCTAAAGTCACCTGGCTACAAAGTGGCAGGGCCAGAATTGCATTCACATGTGGCTGCTTTAAAACATAAGCTCTTAAGACTCTTAAGTCATTAGAGTGACTTTCATTAACAGAATTTATTGAATAGCTGTTATGTTTCAGTCGATCTCTAAGGCTATGCAAGAAATAAAAAGATAAGACACAATATCTTTTTCAAAGGAGAGAAGATTATAATCTAATATAGTCTAAGAATAAATGATTTAAGAATGATATAAGAATTTTAGCAACTGTGATGCAGCTTTTAAGGGAATCTAAATAATCTAGGCTAAAGGATAATACTTGAGGTATTAAAGGCCAATACCTAATGGTTTTGGTGTTGCTTGTGGTTTTTGCCTTTCCTTTTTCTTTCCAAAAGGGACAATATTTGACTTATAATGTACAATACTCCCTCCTTAATCATGGTTCCACTTTGCATTTCAGTTGCCAATGGTCAACCAGGTCTGAAAATATTAAATGGAAAATTTCATAAATGAGCAATTCATAAATTTTAAGGTGCATGTCATTCTGAGTGGCATAATGAAATCTTGCACCATCTCACTCCATCACACCTGGGATATGAATGATCCCCTTGTCCATTGTATTCATACTGCCTATGTTAGCTGCCCATTAGTCACTTAGTAGCAGTCTTAGTTATCAGATTGATAGATCACAAGTTGTACAGTGCACTAAGGTATTTTGAAAGAGAGACCACATTTATATAACTTTTATTATCATACATTGTTATAAATTGTTATTATTGCTACTATTAATTTTGTAGTGTACCTGATTTATAAAGTTTATCATAGATAGGTATGTGTAGTATGTGAAAAACCCTAATGTAGACAAGTTTCAGTATTATCCATGGTTTCAGACAACCATTGGAGAACCTTGAATGTATCCCTCATATAGAAGGGAGGACTACTGTACTTGTACATACTTTTATACCCTGCTTTTCTCCTGAGGAGATTTTATAACTGAAGTATAATTTATATACTATAAAACTCACTCTTTAAAAGTGTACTATTCGATGGGTTATAGCATGTTACAAAATCATAAATCCATTACCGTTCTCTAATTCCAGAACATGTTATTTACCCACCAGTCCCCATTAAAATTTGATTTTGAATGTTATTTCTCAATTTTTTAAAGCTGTGAAACCCCTTTTAAAAATGCTTATTACACAGAAATTTAGAAAAGAGATACTAAAGCACAATTGTGTTAGTTGTATGAATGGAAACAGAGCCCTAATCACTCTTGACTCTCTTCTTTGTTGTTTAGAATTCAATCTGAAACATAGTGGTTAACTGAATTCTTAATGTGCATTGTAAACATCTAGTAAAAGAATGAGTAAAATGTTCTGGGTAGGTGGATAGACAGGAACAACGGATATACAGGAAGCTCTTGAAAAGGAAACAGCTCCAAAATACTGTATTGTACAAGTGCATGCTTAATGATTGTAGGCACAGCCTTCAATCATTTCACTACTCTTCAGTTGTGTCCACTGAAAATCAACTGTTTTGTTAATAATTTTTAAAAATGAGAAAGAGTTCAGAAAGAGATTAGAGTTGTAGAGAACAAATATCAATGCTTTTGTAAATTTGGCACATAATTGCCAAGCTGGAGACTTGTCCTTGTGACTTTGCTACTCATAATAAGACCTATGCAGAACACCGCATATCTGGGTGGAAATTTCAACTGCAGAATATAGTTTGTTCTCTGATCCTTTCTTCTGAATAAAGAAAATTATCATTTCCTTTAAACTATTCAGTGAGACTTTTTTTTAAAATAAATGTACCTAGAATATACAGAGGTTCCTTGACTTACATAACTTAGTGGGTTACATTACAATAAATCCATCCTAAGTTGAAAATATATTAAGTCTAAAATGGATTTAATATAAGTAACCTATTGAACATTATAGCTTAGCCTAGCCTATGTTAACTGTGCTCAGAACCCTTAATTATCCTATAGTTTGGCAAAATCATCTAAGAGAAAGCTTATTTTGTAACATACTGTTGAATATTTCTGGTAATTTATTGAATGATGTACTGAAAGTAAAATGGTTGTATGGGTACTCAAAATTTTTACTGAGTGTGTATTACATTTGCACCATCAAAAATTTGAAAAATTTAAGTTAAACAATTGCTAAATTGAGGACCTTTTAGTGTGAAAACATCATTTGCAAAAATGTAGTAACTATAATATGTGAGTTTAATTATTTAACAACTTTCCTTTGCAATGACTGGGTATATATTAGTGCTAAGCCATGGAAACATTTTTAAATGATGAAAGAAATATAATGAAGAGAACTCAACAAGACTTAACCACCTATAAAAATTATTGTCATGTAATAAGAAAATAGATATAAAAATACTAGGAAAAACAGGAAAACTCTTTGTAAATATTATCCTTTACCTTTCTTTTATGCATTCTAGCTATTGGTTCATAACAGATTGGTAAATTACTCTACCAAATCCAAAGTTGGTAAAAATAATTTATACATGTATATTATCCAAAGTAATTTGTTAATACAGTCATTCTATCACCTCTTGGTGCACACAAATGTAAATCTGAAGAAACAACAAAAAGTATATATGTATGCATGTATGTATTATGTAAATATATAGCAATTCATCATGGAGAATACATATCCATCTGGATTTGTGTACAGTGGCTTTCTCTAGGGTGGCAAATAGAATGGAAGGGAGGTTCATGCTGAAGGAAAACTTCCACTCTACAAGATATTTTAGTTGTGTGTTAACCATTCACAACCATAATGTTTTCTTGTATTATTTGTGTCATTATTTACAATTATTTATGATTATAAAAACACACAGGGACATTGATTATATATATATTTTGTGGTAGAGAAGTTCTTTCTGACATAAAAGATGTAAATAAGAAAATGGTTATGTATTTATTGCCTACAATTATAAGCTCTCTGTGTGTCAAAAACACCTTAAGACATGTTAAAGTTACATAAACTGAGGAAATGATTGCACTATATTTTTCACACAAGCGGCAGCCCCCATCATAATAAATCACTTAAATATTAATAAGAAAGCACAACACCCTAAAATGATCATATAAGAAAAAGCTCTAAATGATAATTCACAAAAGTACAAAACAAAAGCAACAAACTTGTAAAACAATGCTGAACCATACTAGTCATCAAAGAAACATATTTAAAAACAATGTCACTATGTTTTTAAAAGGATCAGAAGTAATCATTCTAGTGTTGCAATGTCAAAGAGAAATTGTCATGAGCTCAAACTGCTATAGGTATGAGATATTCATAAAAAATAAATTAAAAAGTATCTGAAGGCCAATTTGGTAATGTGCATCAAAATCTCTAAACCTGTTTATTTTTTGGCATAGCAATTCCACTTCCAAGAGTCAATCTTAAGGATATAGAGATTAGTACACGTTTGCCAAGCATAGTGTGCTTAAAAAGGAAACTTTCAAAACACTCTAAATAGCCGATATTTGGAAACAAATATAATGAAATGTTAATGCTCCATTTACTTTCATAGAAACACATATTACATTTAATAATCAGTTTACAAAAATGAAGATATTTATACTGATTATATTTTTGTTTAAAATATTATACATAAGATGATAAAATAACAATAATTTGCAAATTGTTATCTCAAGGTAGTTTGACTATAGGTAATTTTATTTTCTTTTTGTTCTTGTAATAAACAGTGATCTCATGTGCACTAAAATGTGTGTATTAAAATATAGCTTTTTATTAATTCAATTCATAAATCACTTACAAAGAACACAGATTGATTATAGTCAGATTTGGAGTCTGTCATCTTCAGCAAAAGAATACAAATAGAAATCAATCTTGTCAACCTAAATTACAATTTAAAGCTGTGAAACCCCTTTTAAAAATACTTATTACACAGAAATTTAGAAAAGAGATACTAAAGCACAATTGTGTTAGTTGTATGAATGGAAACAGAGCCCTGATCAATCTTGACTCTCTTCTTTGTTGTTTAGAATTCAATCTGAAACATAGTGGTTAACTGAATTCTTAATGTGCATTGTAAACATCTAGTAAAAGAATGAGTAAAATGTTCTGGGTAGGTGGATAGACAGGAACAACGGATATACAGGAAGCTCTTGAAAAGGAAGCAGCTCCAAAATACTGTATTGTACAAGTGCATGCTTAATGATTGTAGGCACAATCTACAATTCTAATATAATTAGAGACATACTCTCTAATAGAAAATGATATTTGTTTGGAAATAGAATGCTATAGTTGTAATACACAAAGAAGAAGTACTTTTTGTGTAAGATTGATTTTTGCATAGTCTCCTACGACAATTTTTGTTGTCCAGCATTTATAAATGAGCAGTCTCTCCTCATAGCCTTCTCCAGCTCTATTTGTCTGGTTTCATGTTTGTTTGTTTTTACACAAGTGACAAATTTGATTCTGACAACTTTCACAATTTCCAACTATTCCAGTAATAGTTCTTTTTGAGTTAAGTTGAAGTTTAAAAGTCATTTAATCTCCAATATTAACAGAATTCAGTGAATGGCCGATATAACATGGATTGACATCAAAATGTCAGCATCAGAAATTTAATCCAAAGGGGATTATTTTTTTTTTTCTTTAGAGAGGATGAAATGAGATAACCTGAGGGGGTGAGAATAAAAACAACAGAACCTTTAATTGAAAAAAACAAACCTATGTTGGCGTCAGGATTTCTAGTGCTTTATTGGACTTTCAGGAAGGAAATAGACCTTACGAAATTGGAAGCTGGATACATCGCCAATGTCCCCTCCAGGCTCTTAAACAGTTGGCATTCCTCTAGCAGCTTTATGAAATAAATTTCCTTATGGGAATTGTACCTGTTCAATTTTATAGCTTTAATTTAGTCAACATCTTCATATGTTTTCCAGGAGTTTAATTAGTAAAATTGCTTTAAAAAATAAAGATAATTTGGATTAGTCTAAAATGCTATAATATAATCTCCAAATAACAGTTGACCTACATGGAGATTTATATGTTGCAACTCATTTTCATTAGTTTATTTGTTCCACATAACAAGACTATAAAAGTAGATACTTTTATCTTCATATTATAAGGGAAGAAATTTCTCTGATCATGCAATCATGCATTTTATCCTAGCAATCTTAATAATGACACAAAAATGATAAATACATTTTGAGGAGGCTCTACATGTGCCAGACATTTTTCTGGTACTTTACATAACTTACCTATACTTTTTATAATAGACCTGAAAGAAAAAATATTTTTGTTCCCATATTAAATATTTGGTTTGGGAGACAGAGGCAGGTGGATCACAAGGTCAAGAGATCGAGACCATCCTGGCCAACATGGTGAAACCCCGTCTCTACTAAAATAATACAAAAATTAGCTGGGCATGGTGTCAGACGCTTATAGTCCCAGCTACTTGAGAGGCTGAGACAGGAGAATTGCTTGAACCCAGGAGGTGAGGTGGAGGTTGCAGTGAGCCAAGATTGTTCCACTGCACTCCAGCCTTACACCTGGTGACAGAGCAAGACTTTGTCTCAAAAAAAAAAAAAAAAAAGATTTGGTAATAATATTAGTAATTTTTCATACTGCTACAAAGAACTACCTGATACTGGGTAATATATGAAGAAAAGAGGTTTAATTTACTCACAGTTCCACATGGCTGGGAGGTCTCAGGAAACTTACAATCATGGCAGAAGGGGAATCAAGGCACATCTTAGTGGTACAGGTAGCAGGGAAGAGAAAACAAGTGAAGGGGGATGTTCCACACCCTTTTTACCAACCAGATCTCTCACGAGAACTCACTATCACAAGAACAGCAAGGAGGAAGGCAACTCCCAAGATTCAATCACCTTCCACTAGGTCTCTCCTCTGACACATGAGGATTACAATTCAAGAGGAGATTTGAGTGGAGACCCAGAGTCAAACCATATCAGGAATCAAAACACACAAATGTTAATTTGCCTGAAATCACTTGGCTATTAAAATGACATTTTCCCTCTTCTAGATTCCATTTTGATAAACATTTGCACTGGTTTTTACTTATACATACATTTTACATCCAGTGCATGGGATGAAAACAGATTGGATAAAATTTAGACTATCTGAAAATTTATGAACCAATCCAGCCTGCCTTTCCACATGCATAGGAGGTAAACCCACCTTCATGATTAGTTCACAAGAGGACAGAGCAGAACACATCTAGAACTCGTTCCAGCATTCTTGGCTTTGTTCTTATAAACTTGAGAGTTTGAGGAATGAATAAAATCATCAAACTCAAAGGAAGTAAAAAACACAAGACAGAAATAAGTGGGAAAAAAGAGTCTTAAAAATCAAATTGGGTATAAAGAAGGTAATACAAATGTGGTGGTAGAGCAGAAAATCTTATTAAAAGATTTTACAGTTTTTCTCCTTCCTCAGAACAATTTTTTAAAAGAAGGAATAACTGCTTGGAAAACATCTATGGAACAGGAAAAATATTGAGGCTTAAGAATATGTACCAGAATTCACAGTCAAACACCTGCCTACACCCCAAACCTCCCCTAGCTGTTGGCTTGTAACCGTATATAAATTGGATCATATGGATGCACATGGGGAACATATTTAATCATGAGTTAGATTTATTATACTTCTAATTAGCTTGATTGAAAATGTGTGTTTCCTCAGTGAGAAGAAACACATTACTCTAATTGAGGAAAAGAAATTTAAAAGAAGACCAAGGTTCTGTTTAGTTTTCAACATATTTCATTTTTATTAAAAGAAATGATTATGTTCCCACTTGGAATAAATTAAACATTTGTTTTAGTTAGGAAATTTAATTTTCATAAAATCTAAAATAGTGATCAATTGAACAATACATATCCTAGATTTAGAACAGTAGAGAGAGTAGAATAGGTCAGACTAGAATAATTTATATTACTAAAAGCCTATGATTAGCATAAAATATCATGACTGGGAGTTAAGCTCTTTGCTTTGAGGGATGCTTTAAAGATGTCTTAGTTATTCATTTATTCACATTGCAAACTTTCAGATAGATTCAATAACAGCAAAGCTGAGCAGCTTTTTACCTTATGACTTTCATAGAGATAGATTTGATTAGAGTGTATTTCATCTTTAGTGCAATGTTTTCAGCTTTGACTGCATGTTGGAATTTCCAGGGAGTTTTGTAAAATACCTATGCCTAGTACTCTTCCCTAAAAGTGCTTCATTTAATTGGGCTGGTATATTGGCCTAGGCATCAGGTATTTTAACAATTTCCAAGCTATAGTGTATGAGAAGACTGGTTTCAAAAATCTCCTAATTTCGGCTGGGTGTGGTGGCTCACAACTATAATCTCAGTACTTTGGGAGGCTGAGGCAGGTGGATCACGAGGTCAAGAGATCGAGACCATCCTGGTCAACAAGGTGAAACCTCGTCTCTACTAAAAATACAAAAATTAGCTGGGCATGGTGGTGCGTGCCTATAATCCCAGCTACTTGGGAGGCTGAGGCAGGAGAATTGCTTGAACCCAGGAGGCAGAGGTTGCGGTGAGCCAAGATCGTGCCATTGCACTCCAGTCTGGGTAACAACAGCAAAACTCCATCTCAACAAAAAAAAAAAAATCATAATTTCTACATGATACAATTAAGGCAGGCAAAATCCACACCAGGCATTGGAAATAAACAGAGGCAGAAAATGTTAATTTCACAAACTCTCTGAATATAGGACAGTCTTATTCATTAGTACTGTACCTCTATAGCAGTAAGAAAAGCAACGACAATAAACTACCTCTTAATTAAAGTTAATATATTTCAGAGTGTGGGAAGCTTAAGGCAAAAATTCCATGAAGGACTGATAATTCTGCCTGATTTTTCTCTAGAATCCTAAGATTCCTTCTGATACACGTTACCTACTTTGGACATTCTTTTATTCAATAACAATTTATGACTACCAGTTATGTACTAATGGTAGTGGTGGAAAAGAAAATAATATATCAGACTTGCTTCAGAGAACATACACACAAGATAAAATATGTAGACATAGAGCTACACACAGACATGCATACACACTTAACTACAAACCTATGTGATAAATACTACAGCAGAAGTACAAGTCAACAAACCATTTCATGGGCTCAAGAAAGAGGATCTATTTTTCCACAATTATGTATTATTATTTAATAAATTATCATGGAAAAACATTCATCAAAACGTATTTTTTATTTTATGTGTATTTTGTTCATAAGCAAAAACTTTCTGAATATAAGAAACATGTTGTTCTTATTTACATATGTTTTGGATCCAGCAGAGTTTGAAACAGAGTAGGACTTGATACGTTTTGTGAACTAACATAAATTTGTAATTAAAACATATGGAAAATCTTGGTGGATCAAGAGTAGTTTAAAACTTACCTCCATTTGAGAATAGAACATGAGAAGTCTAATTGATTGTGTTTCAAGAAAGAGGCTGAAAACAATCTTTGTGACTCTGAGTTCTTAACAAGAAAGTTTACTATAACTAGTTAATAAAGAAAAATGTTTTGTAGATAATGTACAGAAGCACTGAGAAAGGCCAAATACATTAATTCTAGACTGTGCTTCTAGAAAAATATTATTCTACATTGCAAAACTGGCTTCACAAGAGAACTGCAATCTCAATCATATTCAGGAAACTTT
Organism: Saguinus oedipus; assembly: GCA_031835075.1. Classification (NCBI taxonomy): domain Eukaryota; kingdom Metazoa; phylum Chordata; class Mammalia; order Primates; family Cebidae; genus Saguinus; species Saguinus oedipus. Next base: position 79,876,247 of record CM063182.1, read on the forward strand.
CAAATTAGAAAGCCATGGTAAAGAACCAGGTTGTCTCTGGGGAAATTCACAGAAGCAAAAATGATGGTCCATTCAAATTTTTCATTTATTCCCCCAAATAATCCAACTCTGAATCATTTTTACATCTCACAGGGATGCATCTCATCAGCAGAATCTAAGTCATGTGTATTTTAAAACTATTATTATTATCATTATTATTCACTGGCATAAAGCATTTACACTGTTGCAAAAAGTAAGTTATTTTTTATAATCTAAAATGAAGAGAAGGCCTTTTTCCAAGACAGCCAAATAGATGCATCTAAGAAGTGCTATTCTCAGCAAACTGACACAAGAACAGAAAATGAAATACCGCATGTTCTCACTCATAGGCGGGTGATGAACAATGAGAACACATGGACACAGGGAGGGGAACACTACACACTGGGGTCTCTTGGGGGGAATAAGGGAGGGACAGCGGCGGGGATTTGGGGAGGGATAGCATGGGGAGAAATTCCAGATGTAGGTGAAGGGGAGGAAGGCAGCAAATCACACTGCCACGTGTGTACTTATGCAACTATCTTGCATGTTCTGCACATGTACCCCCAAACCTAAAATGCAATAAAAAATAAATAAATAAAAATAAAAATAAATGTTAAAAAAAGAAGTGCTACTCTCACAGCAAGAGATGATTTCAATGACACCAATATAATTTGAACAGATCTTCAGAGAGAAAATGCCCAATGTGAAAGGAGGAAAGATGAAGTCACTGAGACTGAAGAGGGAGGAAGCTCAAAGATACACAAAGGAACCATTTGGCTAAGTTTATCTACCTGCCCATTGCTCTCAAGTGCAATCTACTAGTTCCTATCCCAAACTACAACATCCAAAATCGCTTTACTAATTCACCCCCTTGCAATACCAGGAACAATCGTTCTATAATAGACTCTGTACAGAGGCTTAGGACTCTGGAAACTTCCAAAAACAAAGCCAGTGGCTATACTCAATTTATAGCAAATTAAAGTAACGTCGGCCCTTCCAGATAAGAAAAAATCAGACAAGAACTCTAGCAGTTCAAAAAACCAGAATGTCCCTTTACCCCCAAATGAGCACCCCAGCAATGGTTCTTAGTCTGAATTGTCTGAAATAACAGACATGGAATTCAGATGTAGATGGCAAGGAAGCTCATTGAGATGGAGAAAGCTGAAATTCAAGGAAGCCAAGTGTTAGATATAATGAACCCCATGTTTCTTTTCAAAGAATCAGTATGTCAATATGTTCAGCTCTCTTATTCTTTAATTCTTCATTTTAAAATTTAACTTCCTTGTAGTTTCAGGAGACAGCCTTTTCCACCAGTTCTAATCAGAAGTTCACATCTGTTCCTCCAGTCCCCTGCTCTGTCCTGACTCATCCCGGTCACCTGCTCCAGTCACTTGCTTTGACCCCTGCCTACTGGCTCTGACCTTCCTGTAACTGTCCTTCCCAGGAAACTATCCACCCTGCCACCCTGGCTCATACTCCTGCTTCATTTAAAAACAGCTAATAAGGATTAGTCTAGACTGTGTGGTCTAGCCCTAGCCAAAAGGAGAATGACACAGCAGTAGGGGTGACCTCCATCAGGCATAAGTACCCCTTTCCCTCCCTTGTCCAGGTGTGCACTTACCATTTTTCCATCTGTGAGCTGCACGGTTCTACAGAAGCAAATTCCTTTGCTGAGGAAATTTATATTTGAGTGCTACTTCTTTTGTGGCACTGAAAATTCTACTTACAACACAAACAAACCAGCAAAACAATTCAAGAGCTAAGGATAAAATACCAATTTTAACAAAGACCCAAAGTAAACTTTCTGAGCTAGGAAATTTACTACAAGATTTTCATAACACAATTGGAAGTATTAACAGCAGAACAGACAAAACTCAGGAAAAAATCTCAAAACTCAGAATAGTTCTTCAAATCAACTCAATCAGACAAACAGAAAAAAAAAAAACAGAATTATTGATTAAAAAAGAGTCAAACTCTGTAAAATATTTGAAGAGGTTTATTCTGAGCCAAATATGAGTGACTGTGTCCCATGACACAGCCCTTAAGAGGTCCTGAGAACATGTGTCCAAGGTGGTCAGGGTACAGCTTGGTTTTATATATTTTAGGGAGACAAGAGACATCAATCAAATACATTTAAAAATTATATTGGTTTGATTCAGAAAAGTAGGACAACTCAAAGAAGAGGGCTTCCAGGTTATAAGGAAATTTAAACATTTTTTGGGCTGACAACTGGTTGAGTTTATCTAAAGACCTGGGATTCATAGAAAGGAAAGGTTCAGATAAAGCAAAAGATTGTGGAGACCAAGGTTCTTTTGAATTCCTATAGTGGCTGACAGATGTTTCCTATTCAGATCTTTAAAGGGTGCTAGAATTTTAATCTCTTCAGGATTGGGAGGACGTGGAAGAAAAAAGATCTAACTATGCTAATAGAGACTCTTTACAGGTGCAGATTATCCTCCTCAAAGGACAGCTTTGCAGAGCCATTTCAAGACATGGCAGAAAACTGGTTTTGGGGTAAAATATTTTTATTTTCTTCCTTGGTTATTTATGGTTTATAGGACATGACTCCCCAGACCCCAAAAATGATGCAAAAATCTTCAATAAAATACTGTCAAGCAGAATCCAATAGCACATCAAAAAGCATACCTATCATGATTAAGTGGGCTTCATCCATTTGAAGTTTTGGCTGAAGGCAGCCTAATCACCTTTACCTTTAGTTGATAAAGAAAAGCAAATAACTAGGGAATATAAGAGTGTTTGACTGAATAACTTGTTTACTCATGTCATCCTAAAACTCACCTTTAATCTTTTGCGGGCTGGATGGTTCTTGAGGGGGAAGGTGACCAGATTTATCACCTGCAAATGGTGTTTGTTTTAGGCCTCAGAATCTGACCTTTTGGCATTATCCATAAGTGTGTTGACTCAGAGCCTTTGATATTAAATCTACACTGATTAAATGCCTAAAGTAACAGCTGGTAGGGGCCAAGGCTGCTCTCTCTCAGGAGTATCTGTGAGTGGCCATGGACCCCCATCCCCTCTCTCTCACTGGAAATTTGTGCTTAATTTGCTCATCTGTCACTGGGATAGGGTCTGCAGGTTGGACCCCAACAGGAAGACATCGTTCATCTACTATATGGTCTGTGCTCTTCAAATAGGTTTGTATATTGACCTTATAATTCTTTGTTTATATATTTTTTTGCTTTTGTCTCAAAAATGTCTGATAGTTTCTAAGACCAATGTTTGCATGGCTCCTGTGGTTACTATTCATGGTTGGTTTTCCTATGAGATATCAAGTTTTAGGCTTTTTTGAATTTCTATATTAACAAAGCATATTTAAGTAATTATCTGGATAAATTATCCACTTTTTAGATTGTCTGCTTTGGCTGTCAGATAATCAACTCTTTCTGTTGGAGTAAATCTATTGTTTTCTTTGCCACATGTGTGATTATAAGAAGTTTTAGCTATAATATTTTCTATGTTTTATTTTCAAGTACCTGGATTTCAATTTTTCTAAATTTTCCCTAATTAACTTGTACATTTTTTTTTACTATTTTTAATCTTTCCTCAAATTACTTATTTCAAACTGATTTGTGTTCCAAATAATTCAAAATTGTTTATACTTGTAAAATATGAATTTTCAAATCACTCTTAAATCAGGAAAGTTTTAGGCATTTTGTGCTATCAGAGAAGTGGCACTAAATATAATTGCATCACTGTAAATAAAATGATTCAGTGAATCACTGATATGTAAATTGATCCAATTTGTGGGAATCAATGTATTTTCCTAATCAGAAAACAAACAAACAAACAAAAAAAAAACACAAAAACCTGCCACCGAGGGTTCTTTGTATTTTTTTTTTTTTTTTTTTTTTTTAATCTTAAGCTGACTTGAAAGATTCTGTGGAATAGCATGAACTATTTGGGTCAGTAAAAGTGAACACTCAGATTGCTGCACTAGGGCACCTGCTTAATCTGCCCTAACTGGAACACTAAAATTAACCATTTCTTCTCATCATAGATTAAAAGGATAAAATTGACAATTAGTCATTACATGTTTATAAATGAATACTAATTATTTTTACAAATAGAAACAGGCCAACAAATGAGACAGCAAGACAAGAATGATCCAGAGGTGTATGCAGACTTCCTTAAGTTAATTAAAGTAATCTCTATAATCACAGGGACATCCAGCATTGAAATGAAGCCCCAATCCAATGCCGGGCAGAGTGAGATGGTGGGAAGAAACTGGTTCTTGGATCACATATTGAAATGGAGGATCAACAACCTCTATAACTCACCCAACTCTAGACTTCTCAATTGCATCAACCAAGATGGTTGATGTGATCTCTTTTGATAACAGCAACATATATATTACCTAAAAACTGTTCTAAATGCTTTACATATATTAACTTATTTAATCTTCATTTTAAAAAATAAGAAACCTATGAGATTGTTTCTATTAATGTTTTATTTTAGGGATAAGGAAAATGATGTATACAGAGGAAAACACAGTCAGTTTTCATATGCAGGATACCCTCATAAATTAGTTAGACTCCATGTTATTGATCACCAACCTATAAGGCAAACAGTTGATAACTGTTGATGAAACTATGAGGCTTCAAATCAGTTGATGCTTATGGAGGTGATTACAGTGTGCTAAACACTTTCTAAGTGCTTTCCATGTTTATTGTCATATACTCTCTCACTGCCATATCAAGTAGATGTCCCTACCAGATTGTGCTGAATTGACTTGCAAATACTGGATGTGGAATCCACTGAAAATCGATCCAAGATGGCTGATCGCTAACAGTTCAGGATTGTAGCTCAAAGCGAAAGCACAGAGAACGAGAGGATGCCACACTTTCAGAAGAATTTTTATCGCTCACAGACCAGAAGATTCCCAGTGGAGGGGCCCCACAGGTTGCCAGCATGACTCTTGTGGCCGGCGCGGCAGCTCTTTGTGCAGAGTAAATGGGAAGAGATTCCCGGGCAGAAGAGCACCATCAGTCTTATCGCTGCTGTTTTGGCTGGCACAGTGGGTTGCTTGGATTCCAGCTCTAGGAATCAATAAACTGGGCATCCAGTTTATTGCACTATATGTACCAGAAAATCAGAAAAAGCTGTGTTACTATATACCTCTTAGGCTCCATGTCTTCACAAGGGCTAAATGCAACCATGCTCATCTCACTAGTTTTTTTGCAGGAATCACATGGACTAACATTTGCAGGACACTTTGGTATTTTATAAAGTGCTGTGAAAAGCTTGCCTGCACTGTCTCGCTTAACACCTGCCTCCATACATGCCACCTTCTCTGCTGAGCTGCCTACTCTCACCACTTCTCAGAAGTAAACTTTGCTCAGAACATTTTTTTTTCTGGCTTTGTGACTTCTACAAGCAGAACTCCTTATTCCCTGAACTTTGAAACTCCCCCTGGGTTTTAATTGTTCATAATGCATCCATGCTAAGCTGTTAATGGCAGAAGTTAAGCACCAGAAGTGTAGCTGCACTTTTCTCTAGAGAAGGGATCCTGGGTTCATCTATATGTTTAGATTCTTCTGCAAATTTTTTCTTTTTTGGTGAACACATAATAATTTTTACAGCTATATTTAAAAATACGTTTAATATAAAGGCATTGTGAAGATGCTGCACAGACCCTGCTGCCACTTTTATCTGTCCACCTGAATCAGCCAGTGGACCCAAGAAGCTATTTTACATAATGTGGCCTTGATCTTTAGTAATTATAGCTCCAATCCAGGTGTGGGCTTCTTATTTAAGTGTAGCCAATTAGATTATCACTGTAGGAATTTTGGAATTCAAACTGAGAAGGACAGAGATTCTCATTTTCTTTAACTAGTTGGAGGTGAAATGTATGCATTTTAAAGATGGGGGAAAGCACTTTTAATGCACTGTATGTACCAGAGAAGCAAGTAAGTAAATGTTGGGAGATGAGTAGGTGAGCATGGAGGGTATATTAGTCAAGGTTTTCTAGAGAGACAAAACTAACACATATTAGTATATATATATGCATACACATATTGGCATATATATATATGTATGTGTATATGTTTGTATGTATGTATATATTTGTATGTGTATACATATATACTCCCCATATATATATGCACACACACAAATATTTACACATACATATACATACTTATATATGTGTGTGTGCATATATATATATATATATATATATATATATATATGGATGGGGAGTTTACTAAGTATTAATTCACACAATCACAAGGTCACACAATAGTCTGTCTGCCAGCCAAGGAGTAAGGATAGCCAGTCTGAGTCCCAAACCGAAGTACTAGGAATCTGATGTTCAAATGGCAGGAAGCATCCAGAATGGGAGAAAGACGTAGGTTTGTAGCTAGGCCCATCTTGTCTCTTTCACAGTTTTCTGCCTGCTTTTGATTTTCTAGCCACAGTGGCAGCTGAGCAGATAGTGTCCACTCAGATTAAGGATGGGTCTGCCTTTCCTAGCCAACTGACTCAAATGTTAATCTCCTGGGGGACTTCCACCAAGATGGCTGAAAGGAACAGCTCCAGAGTGCAGTTCCCAGTGACAGAGACGAAGAAGGTGACTGATCTCTGCATTTCCAACCAAGGTACCAGGTTCATCTCAATGGGACTGGTTGTACAGTGGGTGTAGTTTAAGGAGGGCAAATAGGGTGAGGCACTGCCTCACCTGGGAAGTGCAATGGGCCAGAGGACCCCCACCCACCCAACAGAGGCCATCGGGGACTTTTTCAGCCATTCTGGCACTCTGGTTCAGATACTGTGCTTCTACCATAGTCTTTACAGCCCACAGGCTAGGAGATTCTTGCCAGGCTGACAAGTGCCATGGGTTTCCAACACAAATTTGGGTGGCTATTTCAGCCAGTGCCACGGGTTTCCAGCACAAATCTGGGTGGCTGTTTCAGCTGGTGCCATGGGTTTCCAGCACAAATATGGGGGGCCATTTTAACTGGCACCTGAAACACCTGTGAGACAGAGTTGCCCATTCCCCTGAAAAAAGGGGGCTGAAGGCAGGGAGCCAAGTGGTCTGGCTCAGTGGGTCCCACCCCCACAAAGACCAGCAAACTGAAACCCACTGGCTTGAGAATTTTGCAGCCAGTGTAGCAGGATGTTCGAGCTCAGTGTGGGGAAGGGCGTCCACCATTACCAAGGTAGTCTGCCATTACCAAGGCAGTTCTAAAATTACCTGTGTAAACAAAATTGCAAGGATATTTATACAGCAGCTGGGTGGAACCCATGGCAGCTTAGCAATGCCTCTGCAGGCATACTATGACTAGACTCCCTTCTTGCTGGGCAGAACATCTCTATGAAAAGGCAACAGCATGTCAGGGATAAAATAAATAAATAAATATTTATTTATTTATAAATAAAGCCCCACCTTCCTAGGATAGAGCACCTGGGAAAAGGGGTGGTTGTGAGTTCTGCCACAGCAGACGTAAACATCCCTGCCCAGCAGCTCTGAAGGGAGCAACAGATCTCCCAGAACAGCACTCATGCTCTGATAACTGACAGACTGCCTCCTCAAGCAGCTCCCTGACCCCCATATATCCAAAGAGATACCTCATTTAGAACAGCTCTGACTGACATCTTGTGGGTACCCTTCTGGACGAAGCTACCAGAGAAAGCAACAGGCAGCAATCCTTGCTGTTCTTCAGCCCCCACAGGTGATTCCCAGGCAAGCAGGGTCTGGAGTGGACCTTCAGCAGTCCTGCAGCAGAGGAGCCTAACTGTTAGAAGGAAAACTAAAAAACAGAAAGAAGTAGCTTCAACATCAATAGAAAGAATGTCCACTCAGAGACCTCATCTGAAAGTCACCAACTTCAAAGACCAAAGGTAGATAAATCCATGAAGATGGGAAGAAACCAGTACAAAAAAGACAAACACCAAAAGCAAGAATGCCTCTCCTCCTCCAAGGGATCACAACTCCTCACAAGCAAGGGAACAAAAATAGATGGAGAATGAGTTTGATGAATTGACAGAAGTAGGCTTCAGAAGTAAGGAGCTAAATGAAATACCCTAATTCAATACAAAGAAACTAAGTACCTTGAAAAAAGGTTAAATGAAATGCTAACGAGAATAACCATCTTAGAGAAGAACATAAATGACTTGATGGAGCTGAAAAACACAGCATGAAAACTTCAGGAAGCATACACAAGTTTTAATAGCCAAACCAATTAAGCAAAAGAAAGGAAATCAGAGATTGAAGATCAATTAAATGAAATAAAACAAGAAGGCAAGATTAGAGAAAGAAACAGAAAAAAATAAACAAAGCATCTAAGAAATATGGGATTATGTGAAAAGACATAATCTACATTTGATTGGTGTACCTGAATGTGACGGAGAGAATGAATCCAAGCTGGAAAACACTCTTCAGGATATTATCCAAGAGAACTTCCCTAACTTAACAAGGCAGGATAACGTTCAAATCCAGGAAATACAGAGAACACCACAAAGATATTCCTCAAGAAGGGCAATCCCAAGGCACACAGTCATCAGATTCACCAGGGTTGAAATGAAGGAAAAATGCTAAGGGCAGTCAGAGAGAAAACTCATGTCACCCACAAAGGGTCTGTTGGGGGGAAATAGCAGAGGGACAGCAGGGGGTGGAGGGTTGGGGAGAGAGAGCATGGGGAGAAAAGCCATACATAGGTGATGGGGAGGAAGGCAGCAAATCACACTGCCAGGTATGTACCTATGCAACAATCTTGCAAGTTCTTCACATGTATCCCAAAACCTCAAGTGCAATAAAAAATAAAATAAAGAAAAAGAAAAACTAAAAAAAAGAATGCTAGCCAGACTATTAAAAAAGAAAATAGAGAAGAATTGAATAGATGCAATAAAAAATGATAAAGGTGATATCACCACTGATTCCACAGAAATACAAATTACCTTTAGAGATTACCATAAACAACTCTGTGCACATAAACCAGTAAGTCTAGAAGAAATGTATAAATTCTTGTACACTTACACCCTCCCAAGACTAAACCCAAAAAAGTTGAATCCCTGAATAGACAAATAACAAGGTCTAAAGTTCAGGCAGCAATAGCCTACCAACTAAAAACTTTGAGGTCCAGATGGGTTCACAGCCAAATTCTACCAGATGTACAAAGAGGAGCTGGTACCATTCCTTCTGAAACTATTCCAAACAATACAAAAAGAGGGAATTCTTTCTAACTCATTTTATTAGACCAACATCATTCTGATACAAAGACGCAGCAGAGACACAACTAAAAAAAAGACAATTTTAGGCCAATATCCATGATGAACATTAATGCAAATATCTTCCATAAAATACTGGCAAGCCAAATGCAAAAGCATATCCAAAAGCTTATCCATCATGATCAAGTAGGCTTCATCCTGGGGATGCAAGGCTGGTTCAACACACACAAATTTATAATCATAATTCATTACATGAATTATGATTAAACATAACCAAAGACAAAAACCACATGATTATCTCAATAGATGCAGAAAAGGCCTTTGACAGAATTCAACAGCACTTTATGATAAAAACTCTCAATAAAGTAGGTATTGATGGAACATATATCAAAATAATAAAAGCTATTTATGGCAAACCCACAGCCAATATCATACTTAATGGGCAAAAACTGGAAGCATTTCCTTTGAAAACTGGCACTAGACAAGAGTGCCTTCTCTCACCATTCCTATTCAACAGAGTATTGGAAGTTCTGGCCAGAGAAATAAGGCATGAAAAAGAAATAAACGGTATTCAATTAGGAATAGAGGAAGTCAAATTGTCTCTATTTGCATATCACGTGATTGTATATTGAGAAGACTCCATTGTCTCAGCCCAAAATCTCCTTAAACTGATAAGCAACTACAGTAAAGTCTCAGGATACAAAATCAATGAGCAAAAATCACAAGCATTCCTATACACCAATAGCAGACAAACAGCCAAATCATGAGTGAACTCCCAATCACAATTGCCACAAAGAGAATAAATACCTAGGAATACAACTAACAAAGGATGTGAAGAATCTCTTCAAGGAAAACTACAAACCACTGCTGAAGGAAATAAGAGAGGGCCAAAACAGATGGAAATACATTCCATGCTCATGGTTAAAAAGAATCAATATTGTGAGTATGGCCATAGTGCCGAAAGTAATTTATAGATTCAATGCTTACCCCATGAAGCTACCATTGACCTTCACAGAACTGGAGAAACCACCTTAAATTTCATATGGAACCAAAAAAGAGCCCACATAGCCAAGACAATCATAAGCAAAGAGAACAAAGCTGGAGGCATCATGCTACCTGACTTCAAACTATACTACAAGGCTACAGTAATCAAAACAGCATTGTACTGGTACCAAAACAGTAGAAGAGAATGGAGGCTTCAGAAGTAATGCCGCACACCTAGAACCATCTAATCTTTGACAAACATGATAAAAACAGGCAGTTGTGAAAGGATTCTCTGTTTAATAAATGGTGTTGGGAAAATTGGCTAGCCATGTGCAGAAAGCCGAAATGGACCCCTTCCTTACACTTTATACAAATATTAACTCCAGATAGATTATAGATTTAAACATAAGACCTAACACCATAAAAACCCTAGAAGAAAACCTAGGCAATACCATTCAGGACAACAGTCATAGACAAAGACTTCATGACTAAAAGACCAAAAGGAATGGGCAACAAAAGGCAAAATAGACAAATGGGACCTAATTAAACTCCAAAGCTTCTGTACAGAAAAAAAAAAATCAGTAGAGTGAACTGACAAACAACAGAATGGGAAAAATTTTTTGCAAGCTACCCATCTGACAAAGGGCTAATAGCCAGAATCCACAAATAATTTAAACAAATTTACAAGAAAAAAACAACCCATCAAAAAGTGGGTGAAGGATATGAACAGGTATTTTTCAAAGACCTTTATGCAGCGAATAAACAAGAAAATATGCTCATAATCATTGGTCACTAGATAAATGCAAATCAAAACAACACTGAGATGCCATCTCATGCCAGTTAGAATGGCAATCATTAAAAAATCAGGAGACAACAGATTCTGGAGAGGATGTGGAGAAATAGGAACACTTTTACATTGTTGGTGGGAGTGTAAATTAGTTCAACCATTGTGGAAGAGAGTGTGGAGATTCCTCAAGTATCTGGAAACAGAAATACCATTTGATCCAGCAATCTCTTTACTGCGTATATACTCAAAGGATTATAAATCATTCTATTATAAAGACACAAGCACATGTATGTTTATTGCAGCACTGTTTACAATAGCAAAGACCTGGAACCAACCCAAATGTCCATTGATGATAGATTGGACAGGGAAAATGTGGCAAAAATACATCATGGAATACTATGCAGCCATAAAAAATGATTCATCCATGTTCTTTGCAGGGACATGGATGAATCTGGAAACCATCTTTCTCAGCAAACTGACACAAGAATAGAAAACCAAACACCACATTTTCTCACTCATAAGCGGGTGTTGAACAATGAGAACCATAGACACAGGGAAGAAGACATCACATACCAGGGCCTGTTGAGGAGTGAGGGCCTTAGGGAAGGAATAGCAGGGGGTGGGGAGATTGAGGAGATATAAAATTAGGAGAAATACCTAATATAGGTGATGGGGGGATTGGATGCAGCAATCTACCATGTCATGTGTATACCTATGCAACATTTCTGCAAGATCTGCACATGTACTCCAGAAGTTAAAGTAAAATAAAAAATTATAAAATTTGAAGTTATAAAAAAAGTTAGTCTCCTTTGTCAATACTCTCACAGACACACCCAGGATCAATACTTTGTGTCCTGCAATTCAGTCAAGTTGACACTCACTATTAACTATCACAAGTTCACTCCTTGTCAACTGAAGCCCATACACATATCCTGAAATCATACATAATTTTAAAGACTAATAAGCTCATCATTATGCCTAAAAAATTACAACTATATTTCCTACAATTGAATATGCACCAGTTCCTAACCTAAATACCACTACATAAATGTAACAATACTTAAATGATGATGTGAAGTCAATAAATCTTATGTCACATGATAGAGGTCGAAGAAAAAATGAGGATATTTTCTTAGTACAAGTGTATACATGCACAAACATGTTTTTAACAAAAGGAGGAAGAAATACAATAATTACAGTCTTGGTTCCTGAAGCTGGTCACATGATCATAGCTGCTATTGATGACAACCTTCTTCTACTACTCATTCTGTATTCTTTTTGCCTTCAGCAAAGACCCCAGCATGTCATGGTTTTGTTGTTGTTGTTTTCTTCTTCTTTCTGGTGGAGTGACCCAAATTTTCATTCCTGAAGGATCTGGAATTGCCTGTTTTAGTTTCCCATTGACCATGATCACTGGGCCTGGTAACGTTAAGAGTTGCCTTAATGGATCTCCTATATTCCATGCATACACTTCCTTACCTCCATTGTGGAGTAGTAGACTGATTTCATCTTGATAGTCTGGGTCAATCACCTAAGCCAACACTGTATCTCCCTTCTTAGCCTACTGACTTAAAGGTAGGAGGATCCCAGTGTGTCCTGGTGGCAATCTTAACTTCCAGTTTAATGGAATCATTGTTGTGCCTCCTGTTGGCAGCCTTCCTTCTTCTGGAACTAAAACCTCTAAGCCAGCAAAATATAATGTCACAGGAACAGAAAGAAAAAAATTTGCTAGTGAGTTACTAGGGGTAATGGTGAGTGGTGCCACTTCCACTTCTACCCCTTGATTCCTGGACCTGTGAATTCTGGCTCTGGGAGAAAGAATATCATATACTGGATGCTGATTCAGAGCATACACAGCATTCTGGAGAACTTTGCTTCAGCCCTGCAAAGTATTGTCTCCTAGTTGTCATGGTAATTGTGATTTCAAAAGGCCATTCCACCATTCTATCAATCAAGTTCCTTCAAAATAATGGGGAACATGGTGAGACCAGCGATCTCCATAAGCATGAGCCCACCACCTCACTTCTTTAGCCTTAAAGTTAGTGCCTTGGTCAGAGGCAATGCTTTGTGAAATATCATGATGGTGGATAAGGCATTCCATGAGTCTACAGATGATAGCTGTGGGGAAGCATTGCATGCAGGATAGGCAAACTCATACCTGGAGTAAGTGTCTTTTCCAGTGAGGACAAATCTCTGCCCCTTCCATAATGGAAGAGGTCCAATATAATCAACCTGACACCAGGTAGCTGGCTGATCACCCTGTAAAATGGTGCCATATCAAGGGCTCAGTGTTCATATCTGCTGCTGGCAAATTGGGAACTCAGCAGTGGCAATAGCCAGATCAGCTTTGGTGAGTGAAAGTCCATGTTGCTGAGTCTATGCACAACATCCATCCCTGCCACCATGGCCACTTGTTCATGGGCCCATTGGGTAATGACAGGGGTGGCTGGAGAAAGAGGCTGAGTAATGGACATAGGACAGGTCATCCTATCTACCTGATTATTAAAATTATCCTTTGCTGAGCTCACCTGTTGGTGAGCACTCACATAGGACACAAATATCTTGAGAGTTTTTGACTACTCAGAGATGTCCATTCTGATACCTCTTCCCCAAATTTCTTTGTCACCAATTTTCCAATCTTGCTTCTTCCAAGTCCCTGACCATCTAGGCAAACCATTAGCTACAGTCCATGAATTAGTATATAATCACACATCTGGCCATTTTTCTTTTAATGCAAAGTGTACAACCAGGTGCACTGCTCAAAGTTCTGCCCACTGGGAAGATTTTTCTTCATCATTGTCCTTCAGGGATGCCCTAGAAAGAAACTGTAGTGCTGCAATTTTCCACTTTCAGTAGTGCCTGCATATCATGCAGATCCATCCATGAACCAGGCCCTTATCTTCTCTTTCTCTGTCAACTGATCATAGGAACTCCGCATGAGACCATTGATATTGGCTGGGGGAGAGAAGGCAGGATGGTAGGAGTGGAGACCATGGACACTCCAGCTACTTCTTCATGTAACTTATTTGTGTCTTCAGGACCTCCTTGAGCCTGATCATATATATACCATTTTCATTTGATGATTGAATGTTGCTGTCCATGACCCACTTTATGGCTAGATGGGTCAGAAAGCACCCAGTTCATGATAGGCAGTTCAGGTCACTTGATGATTTGATGATCCAGAGTCAAACATTCAGTTTCCACTAAAGACCAGGAAGAAGTCAAAGCCATCCCTCTAAAGAACAATCTGTGGAAGATGGCAGGGTCTTGCTCCAAAATTCTAAATGCCTCTGCTGTTACTCACCTATGAGGGCCTGTCAAAATCTCCACACAGCATCCCTATCTGCCACTGAAATCTTAAACACCATTTGATTTGCTGGGTCATATGGCCCAAGTGGCAGAGCAAATTGCAGAGCAGACTGGAACTTTTGCAGAGCTTTCTCCTGTTCTGTACCCCTCTTAAAACTGGCAGCCTTTGGATCACTCAATAAATGGGCCAGAGTAACACACCCAGATAAGGAATGTGTTGCCTCCAAAATCCAAATAGGTCTATTAGGCATTATGCCTCTTTCTTGGTTGTAGGAGAGGCCTAATGCAGTAATTTATCTTTCAACTTGGAATATGTCAACAGACCTCACAACACTGGACCCCTAAATATATTACTGAGGTAGAAGGTCCCTAAATTTAGTTGGATTTATTTCCAACCCTCTGGCCTGCAAACGTCTCACTAATAAGTCCAGTGTGTTTGCTACTTCTTGCTCACTGAATCCAATCAGAATAAAATCATCAATGTAATGAATCAGTGTGTATCTTGCAGAAGCAAAAATCAATCGAGTTCACTCTGCATACAATTATTACACAAAGCCAGAATTGATATACCTCTGAGGTAGGACAGCAAAGGTATATTGCTGGCCTTGTCAGCTAAAGACAAATTATTTCTGGTGGGCCTTATGGTCAGAAATAGAGAAAAAGAAACATTTCTGATGGGCCTTATGGTCAGAAATAGGAAAAAAAGCCAATTCAATGGCTGCATACCAGGTACCAGCAGATGTGTTAATTTGCCCAAGCAATGAAACCACATCTGGTACAGCACCCACAATTGGAATCACCACTTGGTTACAGTTACAATAATACATTCTCAAAGATCCATTTATCTTCTGCACAGGCTACACAGGAGAGTTGAATGGGGACGGTGGGAATCACCACCCCTGTGATCTTTCAAGTCTTTGATAGTGGCACTAATCTCCACAATCCCTTCAGGTATGCAATATTGTTTTTGACTTACTATTTTTCTAGATAAAGGCAGCTCTAATGGCTTCCACTATGCCCTTGTCACCAAAATAGCCTTCACCCTACCAGTCAGAAAGCCAATGTGGGGGTTCTGCCAACTGCTAAGTATGTCTATGTCAATTATGTATTCTGGTACTGAGGTAATGATCACAGGATGAGTCCCAGAAAACACTGGACATGCTGTAGTTGGGTCTGAATTAAAACTGCATTAATTACTTGACTTCCATAAGCCCCACTTCAATTGAAGGACCACAATGATGTTTTGGGTTTCCTGGAATCACTGTCAGCTCAGAGCCAGTGTCCAGCAGTCCCTGAAATGTCTGATCATTTCCCTTTCCCCAATGCACAGTTTCCTGATAAAAGTCTGGAGGTCTCCCTGAGGAAGGATGAGAGAAAGATTCACTGCATAAGTCGTCAGTAATGTAGTGGGGTCCTTTCTTAAGAGGACCAGCCTTCCCTTCATTCAAAGGGTCTGAGTCTATAAACTGGCTCAAGTCTGGAAATTGATTGAGGGGCCATGATTCTTTGTTTTTGTAATTCAAATGAGTCTCTGATCCATTCAACCTAGAAGTTTTCTGCTTGTATAAACTGAGTAGGAATGCTCTAGGCTTCCTATCAATTTCATTTCTAGAAACACCATGATAAATTAGCCAATGCCAGAGCTCTACACAAGTCAGACTATTCTCATTGATGTTTTGCCCCCGTTGTCCATTATTGGAGCTAAACCCACCTTGACTTTGATGGTTGAATGCCACCATTTTGCCCCTGCCACCTCAGGATCCAATTATTCCCATTGTATTTAAATTTTGTAGTTGAGTGACTGTGGTTCCCTCTGTTAGATCTGACATACAGAGAAGATCAGTTACAGGGCTCTTCAAACATGCAGGTGCTGTACTCACAAATCTATTTTGCAAGGCATCAGTTGAGGGTATATCTTCTGGACCCTTCCTACTGAGATGAATAGGTCTAAATTGACTTACCCACTCCATCATTCCAATCTCCCTAAGCCTTTGGATCCCTTCCTTTACATTAAACCAAGGGAGATGAGGTATTTCTGGCTACCTCACAGTTGGCCACTTTTTAATGTATATTACAGCTAACTAAGCAAATAAACTTTAGAACCTTTTTAAACTTCCTGAGCTGTACCATTAAATGCAGATTCCCTACTTAGTAGGCCTAAATCAATAAGGTCAGCCTAATCAAACTCTATGTTCCTTCCACCATTAACTCACACCTTTAATATCTATTATTATGCTTGTTCTCTAGATTTCTGTTTATATAAATTAAAAAACTCAAACAATTATTTTCCAGTGTAGCAAAGCTCCTCATGATTCACACTCTCAACTTTACCTCTAGGGTTCTGCCAGGACATTAGTCTAGTTATAGGTCTAGAAGCAAACAGGGGTGTTGGTGGTGGCTCCTGGGGAGAATCAACATTATTTTTCTTGGCAACTGCCTCAGGGGATGCCATCACTATTCCATCAGGCAGCACAGCATCTCCTTAGACCAAGGTGGAAAGGCTGATGGCAGCATGGTGGGGGAGGAGACGTTACTACTACTGTGATGGGAAGCTATTTCTTCTGGCAAAAGAGGTTCATCAACATTTACAAACTCAGAACCCCCAGCTTCATCAGCATCCTCCCACACATCCCCATTTCAAGTTGCAGGGTTCCATTTCTTTTCCAATCAATGCCCTCACTTTGACAGTAGACACCTGGCAAGGCTGGGAATACACCTTTCATTGCAGGTCAGGCACTCACCTAATAAGAACTTGTGTCTGTCTTTTCACAATTTTAGCTATATCTAAAGGAGATAAGACTCTCACTCAGGGCAACCTTAGCAGATTTGAGACTCAGCATCTGCTTTTGAAGTCAGAAGATAGAATCCCCGAGTTCATCATCTTCTTTCATAACTTTGTTCACTGAACTTAGGAGCAATCAACCATATTTATTAGGTTCCTTAGTTCTCCATATATGGTCAAAGTTATTATGTATAGAGTCACTAAACTCCTTGCTTTTTATGAGTGGTGAATCAGAAATGTCAGATGCATTTATTTTGCATAACACTCTAAACAGTCCACACCAAGGACTATCAGTGTGGTGCATTCTCAGCCTTGCCAGGTGTCTACTGTTAAAGTGAGGGCATTGATTGGAAAAGAAATGGAACCCTGCAACTAATTCCATACTATTGGGAGTAGAGTCCTTAGCATTCTTGGGTGTAATCATATTAAGCAGCCAACTCCAGAAAGCCCAAAACCAATGAAAGATCTCCAATCTTAATATTCTGTTTCTCTAGAACTACTACTGGTACCAAAATCTGTATTAGCCTGGGTTTTCTAGAGGAACAGAACTAATAGAATATATGTATGTGTTTGTGTGGTGTGTACACACACACACACACACACACGATTTATTAAGTATTAACTCACACAATCACAAGGTCACTGAATTGGCTGTCTGTGAGCCGAGTAAGGAGAGCCAGTCTGAGTCCCAAAACTGAAGAACTAGGAATCTGATGTTCAATGGCAGGAAGCATCCAGTATGGGAGAAAGATGTAGGCTTTTAGGCTTGGCCACTCTTGTCTTTTTCACATTTTTCTGCCTGCATTTCATTTTCTAGTCACACTGGCAACTGATCAGATGGTGTCCACCCAGATTAAGGATGGGTCTGCCTTTCCCAGCCCACTGACTCAAATGTCATTCTCCTTTGGCAACACTCTCAGACACACCCAGGATTAATATTTTGTATCCTTTAAACCAATCAAGTTGACACTCAGTGTTAACCACTACAGAGGGAAATAGAATGAATACTTTTCTCGAAATAGTAAAGATAAAAGATGGATAAAGGTTTTGGGGACATTCTTATCTCTTGATTCCAGTTCCTTCCTGCCATTTATAACCATGTGACACTCTACATGTTAAATTGCTCTTTTCTTATCAAACCACCTCTAGTTTCTTATATTTGAAAACACAAAAATTCAAGTGATCAAACATTATTTTATTTGACAATAATGTTGATAGTGGATGATGTGTTTTAAGAGTAGTCTTCTATTAATATTTTTCCCCAGAGGACTAAGAACACTTCTCAACCCAAAGGAATGAACTACTATTATTGACAATTGCAGGTGGTATGTCAAGACGATGGGGAAGATGCATATAGATTGGGTAACCTTCCAATTCCCCTTTTGACTTCATAGTTTATAATGCATGTTAAGGCAGTAACAGTAATGTCACATCATATTATTTGGCTGTGTTCCTACCCAAATTTCATCTTGAATTATAGTTCCCATAATCGCTGTATGTCATGGGAGAGACCTGCCTGGTAGGAGGTAATTGAATCATGGGGGTGGTTACCCTCATGCTTTCCTCATGGTAGCGAGTTCTCATGAGATCTGAGATCTCATGGTTTTACAAGGGGCTTTTCCCCCTTTTGTGTGGCAGTTCTTGCTACTGCCATGTGAAGAAGGATGTGTTTACCTCCCTTCTGCCATGACTGTAAGTTTCCTGATGCCTCTCCAGCCATGCTGAACTATAAGGCAATGAAACTTCTTTTCTTTATAAATTACACAGTCTTAGGTATGTCTTTATTAGCAAAGAAGGAACTAATACACCCCACCTGGGCAACAATCAAAATCTCATGACTTTGAGTTGTATGTAATAACCCACCTATAGCTAAGTAAACACAAATTAATTTTTTTTTTTTTTTTGAGGCAAAGTTTCGCTCTCGTTACCCAGGCTGGAGTGCAATGGCGCAATCTCGGCTCACCGCAACCTCCGCCTCCTGGGTTCAGGCAATTCTCCTGCCTCAGCCTCCTGAGTAGCTGGGATTACAGGCACGCGCCACCATGCCCAGCTAATTTTTTGTATCTTTAGTAGAGACGGGGTTTCACCATGTTGACCAGGATGGTCTTGATATCTTGACCTAGTGATCCACCCGCCTCAGCCTCCCAAAGTGCTGGGATTACAGACTTGAGCCACAGCGCCCGGCCAACACAAGTTAATTTTTAAAAATTTGTACCTGAAAATGTTGAAGAGCCACCACTGTGCCCCTTGTTACTCCCTGACTGTGAAGGAATAGGCCTGCTCTCACTTATTCTCTATCCTCACCTATAGGCACTGGCAGACATTGATGTGGCTGGGCCCAAACTAGTGAAATATTTTCTACCTGGAGCAGTAAAGTCAAAGATATTTCAGAGACTGGTACCTAAAGATTAACTGATGTCATCAGAGTTGTGATATGAGAAAAATTATAATTTGAATTTACAGTAAAAAAATGAATTTTGTCCTACATATTTGATGTGATTTACAAGATATTTCTGCTTTAACTTCAGAGAAAATATGTTATGTGATTTTTAACAAATATTTTCCATTTCAAAAAGATAAAACACTACTATTTTTATGCAAGATCTTTAAGCTTTCCCAGGTTACTACATTTCTTGGTTGAGGTAAAAAAATAAAAATAGAGATACTAGCCAAATAATATAAATAATAAGTTAAGCAAACATTTGTTTTTCATCTACTGTGTAAGAGTCTACTGTTCTAGATACTGGTAAAACAGCACTGGAAAAAGCAGACAATATTCCATGGCTGTTTGAAATTACATTTCAGTGAAAGAAAATAGTAATTTTTTTAAAGGATGTACAGAAAGCAGAATCTGGACCCCTTCCTGACACCTTACACAAAAATTAACTCCAGATGAATTAAGGACTTAAACATTAGACCTAACACCATAAAAACTCTAGAAGAAAACCTAGGCAAAACCATTCAGGACATAGGCATAGGCAAGGACTTCATGACTAAAACACCGAAAGCATTGGCAACAAAAGTCAAAATAGACAAATGGAATCTAATTAAACTCCAGAGCTTCTGCACAGTAAATGAAACAGTCTTTAGAGTGAACCAGCAACCAACAGAATGGGAAAAAAGTTTTGCAATCTACCCATCTGACAAAGGGCTAATATCCAGATCTACAAAAAAACTAAAACAGATTTACAAGAAAAACAAATCCACTCAAAAGTGAGTGAAGAATATGAATACTTTTCAAAAGAAGAGTGAGGCCAACAAACATATGAAAAATATTCATCATCACTGGTCATTAGACCACATTGAGATACCATCTCACGCCAGTTAGGATAGCGATCATTAAAAAATCTGGAGAAAACAGATGCTGGAGAGGATGTGGAGAAATAGAAACACTTTTACATTGTTGGTGGGAGTGTAAATTAGTTCAACCATTGTGGAAGACAGTGTGGCAATTCCTCAAGGACCCAGAAATGGAAATTCCATTTGACCCAGCAATCCCATCACTGGCTATATATCTAAAGGATTATAAATCGTTCTATTATAATGACACATGCACAAGAATGTTCATTGCAGCACTGTCTACAGTAGCAAAGACTTGGAACCAACCCAAATGCCCATAGATGATAGTCTGGAGAGGGAAAATGTGGCACATATACACCATGGAATACTACACAGCCATAAAAAACAATGAGTTCATGTCGTTTGTGGGAACATGGATGAACCTGGAAACCATCATTCTCAGCAAACTGACACAAGACCAGAAAATCAAACACCACATGTTCTCACTCATAGGCAGGTGTTGAACAATGAGAACACATGGACACAGGGAGGGGAGCATCACACACTGAGATCTGTGGAGGGGGGAACTAGGGGAGAGCAGCAGGGGGTGGGGAGTTGGGGAGGGATAAAATGGGGAGAAATGCCAGGTATAGGTGATGGGTAGGAAGGCAGCAAACCATATTGCCATGTATGTACCTATGCAACAATCCTACATGTTCTTCACATGTACCCCAAAACCTAAAACGCAATTATAAAAACCTACTAAAACTTTAAAACTGTGAATTTTGTGATAGATGAATTATATCTCAATAAAGCTGTTATTAAAAATTCATTGAGCTACACACACACACACACACACACACACACACACACACACACACACACGGAGACCAAACAATGATAGGGGATATGGAAAAAAAGAAGACATTGAAAGTAGATGAGATGCATTAGCAGAGAGAGTGCAAATTTTAATAATTCAGTGGTCTTGAGAAGAATTTGTTGAGCAAAGGCATAAGGAGAAGAAGAAATAACATGCACAGTATGTAGGGAAAAGATGTCAGGAGAACAGCAAATACATTGCCCTGAAGTAAGAGGAGGCTGGCAAATTTAAAACTACACAGTGATCAGTACAGCTGGAGTGGACTGAAAAACAAAGAAGAGAATAGCAGCAGATGACAACGGAGGTTAACATGGAGATCATAATATGAAGGACTCTATAAAAGAAAGTAAGTATTTTGATTTAACTTTGAATAAATGAAAAACCATTGGAAAATTTTAAGCAAAAATAGTTGTATGATGTGAATTATGTTTTTTTAAGAGTTATTGAAGTATAACTAAAATATACAGTCTGCTCATTTAAAATGTACAGTTCAATCATTTTAAAATATATTCACAGGGTTGTACAATCATCACGACAGACTTTTATTGTTTTCCCAATGACAAAATCTGCACCTATTTGTCAGGCATACCTCATAGCCCACCTCTCCACTTCCTCTCTCCCAGTCCCAAGCAACCACTAATTTGCCTGCGTCTCTGGATTTGCACATTGTGGACATTTCATATAAATAAACTCATGTATTTATAGGTAGCTTCTTTCACTTAGCAGAATGTTTTCAGTTTATCCAGGTTATAGCATATATCAGTATTATTTCTTTTTAAATTACTCAATAATATTCCATTATATGGATATGCTACACGATTTGCATCCATTCCTTAATTGATGAAAATTTGGGTTAGTTTGCTTTTTCCTTTTTGCCTATTGCAAAAAGAATGTTCCTTTGACAATTTATGTCCAAATTTTTGTGTAGATTTATGCTTTCATTACTCTTGGTTATATACCTAGAAGTGGTTCTATGTTGAAAATTTTTGAGGAATTGTTTTCCAAAGTGACTGCACCATTTTAGATTCTCATTATCACTATATAAAAGTTCCAATTTCTCCTAATACTTTTCAGCATTTGTTATTTCCCCTTTTTTAATTTTAGTCATCTTAGTGGGTATAAAGTGATACATCACTATGATTTTGATTGCATTTGCCTTTGACTAATAATGTTGACTATTTTACGTGCTTACTAGACATTTGTGTAACTTTAGATAAATGTATATTAAAATGTGTTGTACATTTTTGTAGTTGAGTAGTTTGTATTTGCTCTCATCAGATAAATGATATTTAAAAATCTTCTCACATTCTACAGGTTCTGTTTTCACTTTATGACATCCATTGTAGCACCAAGGCTTTTTAACTTTGATGCAGTCCAATTTAACTAATTTTTTTTGTTATTTGTATTTTGGTGTTGTATCTAAGAAATACCAATTAGCACAAGGAAATAACAATCTAGGCATATGTTTTCTTCTAATAGTATTATACTTTCATATTATATATATATATGTCTATGATCCATCTTGAGTAAATTTTTGTGTGTCCTGTGAGTTAAAGGTCAGATTTCATTGTTTTGCATGTGTATATTCAGTTGTCTCAGCATTACTATTAAAAACACTATTCTTTCCTCATGAATTAGCTTGGTATTCTTGTTAAAATTAATCATAAATGTAAGTATTAATTTATGTACTCTTTGTTATATTTGTGATTTTATACCAGTACCACAGTGTCTTGGTTACTGTAGCATTATAATAAGTTTTGAAATCAGGGAATGCGAGTCTTTCAAATCCTGGGTGGTGAAAGTGTATAATCTTTTTAATATGTTTCATAACAGTTTCCTAATATTTTCTTGAGAAATTTTGCACCTGTATTCATAAGAGGTATTGGGCTCTAGTTTTCTTTTTTGTGACACCTTTGTCTAATTTTGATTTTAGAGTCACTGTGACTCCATAGAATGAGTTTGGAAATGTTTCTCACTGTTCCACTTTTTTGAAACAGTTTGTGAAGGATTGGTATTCTTTAAAAGTCTGATACAAATTTATCAGTGAGGCAATCTAAAACTGCGTTTATCTTTTTGGGAAAAGTTTAATTACAAACTCAAATTTTTTATGTACTATAGATGTATTTATATTTTATATGTCTTATTGAGGCATTTTTAGTAACTCATAGTTTTCAAGAATGTGTCTACTTCAACTATTATATAATTCATTCACATACTGTCATTCATAGTATTTCTTTTCTTTTTTTTTTTTTTTTTTTTTGAGACGGAGTTTCACTCTTGTTACCCAGGCTGGAGTGCAATGGCACGATCTCAGCTCACGGCAACCTCTGCCTCCTGGGTTCAGGCAATTCTCCTGCCTCATCCTCCTGAGTAGCTGGGATTACAGGCACGCGCCACCATGCCCAGCTAATTTTCTGTGTTTTTAGTAGAGACGGGGTTTCACCATGTTGACCAGGATGGTCTCAATCTCTTGACCTCGTGATTCACCCGCCTCGGCCTCCCAAAGTGCTGGAATTACAGGCTTGAGCCACCATGCCCGGCCTCATAGTATTTCTTATAATACATTTTATTTCTGTGAAGTCAATAGCTATGCCCCTAACTTCTTATTTTTTAATAATTGGAATATTTTATTTTTATTTTTGGTTAAAGATCTTTCAATTTTATCAATATCATTTTTATTTTTGGTTAAAGATCTTTCAATTTTATCAATATCATTTAATACCATATATACATATAGTGTATGTATGTACATATGTATATTTATATATAATTTATATATACACGTGTGTATATACATGTGTATCTCTCTCCCTCTCTCTCTCTCTATATATATATACATATATATATACACACATATATATATATACATATGTGTATATATATATATATACACATACACACATATATATATGTATATATATGTGTGTGTGTGTGTGTGTATATATATATATATATATATATATATATATATATATATACATTTTCTTCCCTCTGTTTGCTAAACTTTGGATTTAGTTTGCTCTTTTTCTTGTGCTTTTAAGGGTGAAGATTATTGATTTGAGGTCTTCTTTTTTAAGATATAGATGTTTTCAACTAAAAATATTCCCAAGTGCTGCTTTAACTGTATCCAACATGTATGTTTTGGTGTGTTTTTTTATTCATCAAAATATTTTCTTTCTTTGGATTTCTTTTTGACTACTAAATTTTTAAGACTATATCTTTTACTTTCCACATATTTATGAATTTAACAATTTTTTTTCTGTTTTTAAATTTCTAATTTAATTGCACTGTGGCCAGGGAACCTATTCTATGTCTCAATCCTTCAGAACTTATTAATGATTGTATTATGACCTAGCAAATAGTCAAGCCTGGAAAACATCCATGTGTGCTTGAGGAAAATATGTATTCTGATGATGGTGGATGGACCATTTCATAGATGTCTGCTAGGTCTAGTTGCTTGATGGTATTGATCAATTCTAAGATTTTTCAATTAATTTTCTGACTAGCTGTGATTTCCGTCATTTGGAGGAAAGTATTGTTTCCATTATTTAATATTTTTACTTTTGCCTTCAATTTTGTGAGTTTTTACTTTGTATATTTTAGAAGTCTGTTTTTAGGTTTATGTGAGTTTATTGTATTTTTTGGAGAGTGAGAAATGGAGTGATAATTTTATCAATTTGTCATTGAGAAAATTTATCTTTAGTAATAGTTTCTAAAGTCTGTTTTATCTAATATGAGCATAACCACTCCAGCTCTTTGATGGCTATTGTTTGCGTAGTACAAGAAATGAAATCTAGAGACTATTATCCTTTGGGCATGGAATTCTCCACTTTTGACTTCAAATGAAATTAGTTACTTCAGGCATAGCTGTGGAGCTCCTTACCTTTATGTTCTGTTTGTTTCCCAGGAAAAACTCCTGCACCACTGTATCAGAGCTGAGAGTAGAGACCCGCTCTTCCAAGGGGTTACTACCACTGTGTGTGTGGGTACTGTGGGAAGTTGCAGCCCCTAGTCATCTTGGCTTGTCCCTCTGACATGGAACCTCTATTTATGAGTGAACTATGGTGAGGTCAAGCAAGGCCTCAATACTCTTGTCCTAATGTGATTGGGGTAAATCTTCATCCATTGAGAGGGAACTGGGTGCTTTTTGTTATGGCCCATGCCCGCCTGGAATAAAGCTTTTATAACACAGGGTTGGGGTTGGAGAAAGGAAAAATGGTAGGTTTCCTTTCCCACAGTAAAAATTTAATCTCAGAATGGGAAAGAGACAGATGTCCATATCTTTTTACTATACACACCCAGAATAGAGCTTCTGTAATGCAGAGTTTGTATAGTGTGTTGCAGATGGAGAGGGAGTCAGGTTGTGACTAAAATGTCACATTTTCACTGTTCTTAAAAAGATTTAGATTTTCCTGAATGAATATTTCTCCATTTTCTGTATTTTCTTAGTTCTATATCCAAATACTTTGAATAATTTTTTTAATTCCCCCAATTAAATATTTTGCTGAAGAGAGGACAAAGCTAGCTCTTTATTGTACCATTATAGAATCTTACTAACATTTTGATAGTCTCTACCCACAGTATTGATAATAAAATATGGAGGACAGGTAATATAATCAAGCCTATGTGTGGTAGTGGCTTAGACATTATTGGTTGTAGAAAAGATGGTGAGAAGTAGCAAAATATGATTGCTTTATAGATAAACATAAATATAGATAAAATATGATTGCTTTATAGAGTTTAATGAGGAAAACAGGAAAATGTAGGAAAAAGATTTTTAAGGTAATAGAACTATTAGGAAGCAAAACATTGATCAATGAGGCCACCCAGAGATTAGCAACCACTTGAAGCCATCACTTTACATTTTTAGGCTATGCTTTCAAAGCTAAATAGTAGTGTTGCCAGATAGGAATTAGGGTCACCTAAAAGAATCTAAAACCATAGCAGTTCCTTATAGCAGAAGCCATGAGGAAGATACAGTTACTATTAAAGAAGTATCCCAAGGCAGACAGAAAACAGGAGAAAAGGATGACATTCTCATTTCTTTTAACTCCTGAACCTCTTTCAAGACTTTCATTGACTAAATTCAGCTAGAAACCACAGCAGAACTGAGGGGTAGGCACAGCCTATAGGATGTAAGTTTTCCCAATATAGAGTAAAGAACCAGCAAGGTATCACTAGTTACAAGTTTAAACAGGCAGAAAACTGGTTATTTACAAATGCTCCACTGTTCTATACTATTGGAAAAACGATTTAACTTGAAAATAGAACTAACAGGGTTTACGAATGGTTATATGTGAAATTTGAGAGATAAGTGTAAAAGATGAGTCTCAGTATGATAGTTTCATTAGCTATGTTGAGAAGACTGAATAAGGAGCAGATGTAAAAGGAGGCGTCATCAGGAAATCTATTCTGAAAACCTTAATTTTGAGCTACCTTTTAGACATGCATGTTTACATATTTAGTTGGTGGCTCAACACGAGTTACAGGTATATGCTTTGAAGTCACAAGGGTATAGGTATCATTCAAGCTATGATACTGGATAAGATCTGTAGAGAAGAGAAAACATGTGAGGGCTGAGCCCTGGGTCATAGTAATATTTAGTAATATAGAAGTTGTGGGTGAATCAAAAAGAGAGACTGAGAAGGAATGGTTAGTGAGGAAAGAGAACCATAGTAAGGTCATCTTCTGGAGGCCAAGTACAGAAAGCCTGGTAAGGAGGGAATGAAAGTTATTTGTGATAAATGCCAATTAAAAGGACAAGTAAGATGAAAGGTACATATAAACTTTCAGATTTTTAAATTCAGAATTTATGAGTTGTCTTGACTAGAATTTGATGGAAAAAGGGTATAGGGAAAATAAGCATATTAAACTGAATACAGAATAGAATGAGAAGAGAGGAATTCAGATAGCAAATACTGAAAACTATTTTGACTTTTATTTTAAAAAGGAAAAGAAAACTGGAGGCAACTGCTGGAGAAAGGTGGCATTAGGTCAAGGCACAGTTCTTATATAAAAGGAGGAAATGCAATATTGTGTGTAATCATCCAGTGAGAGGAAATGATGAATGACGCAGGAGAACATTTAGTCATTGGACTGTATTTAACTAATTGTGGAGAGAATAGGAGATGCAGTGTACCAAGAGAAAATGTTTATAAATAGTAACAGAAAGGAAGCCTACATAGCGCTCATGCCACAAATGCATATGGGCAGTAGATGTTAATTTCTCGGGGCCGCCATAACAAAGTACCACAAACTTGGATTTAAAGAGAAAAATGTATTCTCAGCCAGTCATAGAGGCTAGAAAGTGAAAGCAAGGCGTCGCCAGTGTTGTGCTCCCTCTTCAGAGGGATGATTCTTTCTTGCCTCTTCCAGCTGTTGCTGGTGGCAGGCACTCCTTTGCTTGAGCTGAAACATTTGCAGCTGTCAATGCCTGTGACATAACATCCTGTTCTTCATGTGCCTCTGCTTTCACAATGTGTTTTTTGTTTTAATAAGGATGCCAGTCATATTGGATTAGGGCCTATCCTAATGACCTTGTTTTAGCTTTATTGTCTCTGCAAATACCCTATTTCCAAATAAAGTACTAGAGGTTAGGACTTTTTGGGTATACAATACATGCTATAACCATTAGCAACTGAATGGTAACAATGAGCAACTCTCCATATTCCAAACTATGTGGAATGTGGAAAGATATAAAGAAAGTAATTGGGATAATTCCAGGTATACAGACTAGGTCAGAAGAATCAGAAAACGGTGTCTTGTAGGTTGAAGCATGGTTAAGGCAGAAAAGAGAAGTTTTATAATATTGTGGAAAGGAAGTCCAAAAGATGGATGACGAACACTTGTCAAAGCCAGACTATAATGTGTGGTCTCTGAGAGACAAAGGGAGCTGCAGCACATCTCAAAGTGGTTCGTGATGGGGGAACATGATGGAAGGTGCTGGAAATACAAACCTGAATGCGTGCTGCAGGTTAGAAGAGGATGAAAAACTACGGACACAATTAATATGAAGGAAAGGATGTAAGGGAGATTCAGTAAATATATAAGGAAGACAGGCCTAACTTAGAAAAGACATGTTAGTCTCCGATTTATTGGTGCAGTGTGCTAAATGAGAAAAAAATGAAAATTTCTGCAATATTCCTACTTATAATTATTTCATACTAATCTGTCTTTGATTCTACTTCAAAGGAGCTAACAAGCTAAAATGCTTGTTTTGTTTATTTTTCTAGACAAGGAAAAGTCTTAATTGAGTGTTGTTTCTAAACTAACTTCTTACTAATATTCTCAGAAAATCTCTGGAGAAGTAAAATTTTCATCACATATTTCTCATTAGAGAAAACTAATTAGAGTTTTAATTAGTATATAAATGGTTTTTAAAATAATCTTTCTTATAATCCAAAATAACTTACTTTTTCAATTAGATTTTGCGTTTAGCAAAACAGTGAATTGATTAGATTTCTGGAAGCCTTGGATATTATGGCTGAGTCCTCGTTTTCCTTTTCCCCATGGGGCACAAGGAGATGAGCGGAGGTGTGGATAACAGACTTGGCTCCACTTCTATACTGTGAATGTGGCTATTTGTCCTTTTTTTAAGTCTTTGGTCTTTTTCCCTTATTCTCTGTTTGTTTATTGTTTGGTATGTTTATGCAGAAACAAATGTTTTTTCTAACAGGAGGGGAGTTAGTAAAGGAATTGCTGTTTAATCTTAATAGAAAGACCTACAAAACAAGTTCAATAAAATGTTAGCTAAAATCTGATATGTTTTTAAGATTAAAGTTGGCTTTACTCTAAAGGATTGAGTATGAAGGATGATTTTAGCAAGGATATAAAAGCCAGACCACATAGATCCTTGTCAATCACCTGAGGGGATATTGTCTTTAGCTTAAGGAAAATGATGAATCATACACAATTTTAAGTGAGGGGGTAACATAACCAGAGTTATAGTTAAAAAGATCCTTGTATCTATACTGTTGAGAATAGATTATGTATGGTCAGAATGAATGGGAGTATAAATATTTATGCCTTAGTTTATTTCAATGACTGTTCCTTTGTCAAAATGTTACTACACCTATCATTTGCTAGATACTAGCTAGAAATACAAATTGAAACCACTCTCCCTTTTTTACTAGTTGGGGATATAGATGAACATATGATTTTTATTTTTTTCAGGTCTCAAACCTCAAACTCCACATATTGATTATGCTTACCTGGTTTACTTTGCTGAAAAAAATGACTAATATCTGAGTTTAACTCACTCTGTTTATCTATAGTAGGCATTTGTACACGGCACCTACTAAAATGTCAAGCATCTTTGTAGGTCCTGAAGGTATATCGGTGAATGGAAGCAGAACTTGTTCTCCTGGACTTTATATTCTATCCAGTCTCTACTCAATTGCCACTCTCAGAACACTGATATTTCTCATGATATTTAAAGAAATCAATCACTCTTCATTATCTGCTTTTCCTTTGCAATTAACTTAGAGTGTCCTGGGTTGACTGGAAAAATTTCCACAGGACATCTTATTTATCTGATCACCAAATCTTTTGACATTATAATAAGATAATAATCTTGTTTTAAAAATAAAATTTGCTTGTTTTTTTCATTAAAATAAATGTACATAAATTTCACCCTTCTTACTATCCAATTTTGAGAGTTTTCATAAAAGTATTAGGTCATGTAAACATACAACAATGGATGCACAAATATTTCTATCACCCAAAACCTCCACATTTTATTTTTTTTAGCGAATTCTTCGCACTATTCCCTGTCCCCCTATCCTGACCCTGGAAACCATGGATCTGTTTATCTCAAGTTTTTACCTTTTCTAGAATGCTATAAAAATAGAATTACATGGTACACATCTTTCAGTCCAGCTTCTTTCTCTTAGCATATGCATTTACAACTGCTCTATGCCCTTGAGTATGATTCTTTGTATTGCTGAGTAGTATTTCATTGAATAATATACCGTCATTTTATAGCTGTTAGTGTATCAGTTCCAGAGTTGGGAGAAGTTTGAGTTGCGTCACATTTTTGGCGATTATAAATAAAGCCCCATAAACATTTGTATAGGATTTTTGTGTGAAGATTTCATTTTACTTTGATAAATACAAATTGAGATGTCAAGCTATATTGTTAAGTATATAGATAGCTTTTTAAGAAACTGCTATTCTCCAAAAGTGGCTATACCAATTTGCCATCACATCAGCAATGTATGAGAGTTGTAGTTGTTCTGCAACCTTGCCAGAATGTGCTATTATTTATTTTTATATCCATTCTAATACATATGTAATAGTGTCTCATTAAGGTTTTATTTAGCATTTTTCTAATGACTAATGAGTTTGAGCACATTTTCTGGTGCTTATTTGTATGTGCCTATTTGGTGAAGTTTCTGTTCAGATGTTTTACCTGTTTTATAAAACTTTTAAAGAGAGTTTGAGAATTGAAATTTGAGAATTTTGTTAATAGTCTGGACACAGGTCCACATGTGATTTGCACACATTCCTGTGATTTATTTCAGTAGCCTTTTATAGTTTTCAGCATAGTTGATACATTGTTTGTTACATTTGTATTAATTTTTAAATTTTGTGGAGTTATTGTATATAATTACTATTTTATTTAGTTTTATTTTGGTCTCCAGTAGCTCATTGCTAGTATATAGAATTACAAACAGTTATTGTGTGTTGGTCTTGCATTCTGTCACCTTGATAACTCATTAGCTCTAGAATATTTTTGCTTGGTTTGTTTTATATTCCTTTATGTTCTATATAGAAATATTATATAATCTATAAATAAGAACAGTTTAATCCTTTCTAATCTCTATGATTTTTGTTAATGTTTATTGACTTAATGTAGTAGAACTATGTGTTTTGGTACAATGCATGCCATTATACACACATCCTTGCCTTGTTTTTTATCTTAGAGAAAGAATTCATTCTTTACTGATTAAGTATCAACAATGTCTGTGGGGTCCCCCCTTTATCCTTCCAGATGCTGGTAAATGCATGCCTTTTCTTTATTTGCCTCTCTCTCTTTTTCTTAGTTTTAATGAATAAGCCATGATAATGTAATAGGCTTACATGAAAGGAAAACGATTGAGGCATGTAAGAGAAATCTTTGTACTATCTTTGCAAATTTGTTGTAAATTGAAAATTATTCCAATTTTTTAAAAAAGTGTTAAAAAATCATTAGGTTTATTTGTTTATATGATTTCAATATCACAGACTGGGGAAAGGACAAAGATTTGTCAATTATTAGTATTGGTTAGTGTCACTATACTGAAAACCTGCTCTTTCCTATTTAGTATAATAATCCAAATCTTTAATGATATTTAAATAAAGAATCCAGCACAATATAAATATGAGTTTTGAAGCCAAAATTTACTTCAATTTGAATCATAGGTCTATTACTTACAGGCTAGGTAATATTAGGCAAATAACGTACCCTTCTAAGTTCATTTCTCTATTTATACAACAAAATTAATTATCTTTATCATAAGACTGAAAATTAAATGAGATTACAGTTAATGTGTCTAACATTATATGGAATATTACAGATGTTTGATAAACATTAGTTTTCTCTTTCTTTGGATCTCACAATGGCTTACCTTTGCTTAAATGTCAGTGTGATATTTTTTCTTAGTTTTCTTTTTTGTTTATATAATTATTACTTATTATTGTTTTACTTGAATTATGTAAGTGGGAAACAAATTAAGATAATAGGTTTAATCTGTAAACGTATGCATATAGTAACTAAAATCTCTCAACACTCTAGAAAATTGAAGTCTTATTCTAAGAATATTGCTATTATTAGAGACATGATTAGAATACATGCCTTATCTTAACATTCATAAATTTACTGCCCAGTGTAGGACAATGAATTTTTCCTAAGCAATACAACTCACAACCTACAAGAGTGTCCCTGGTTGTTGTATGTCATGACATGGTGAACAAGCTGCACTTCCTGCATTCAGGTTTCCGTTGGTCTTCTGGACTTCAGACATGCCTTCCCTGAGAGCTACTTTCCAGACTCGAGTTGAAATCCTAGGGTTTCTCCCCATCCCGTTCACCAAAAGCAATTATTTTCTTTTCCTAAGGTGTGTTTGTGCTCTATCAGCAGCCTCTGACCTCCACTGCATATTTGCCTAGAAATTCCTAGGTTTGTCCCCAAGCTCAGTCCAGGACCAAACTAAGCCCCAACACCAAGCTCTGGAACCTGTTTTTACACTCTTGGCACTAGGTCATCACTTCATAGGCAAGACCCACTATGGACTTCCATGTCAGTTTCTAGCTGGTAAATTCTCCATCACTGTTTGCTGTTTTTTCTTCCCTTCTCCCCTTCCTCCCTCCCTTCCAACAGTGTCTAGTTCTATTACTCAAGCTGGAGTACCCAGCATGATTATGACTTACTATAGGCTCAACGGCCCAGGCCCAAGTGGTTTCTTCACCTTAGCCTCTTGAGTAGCTGGGAACATGGGCATGTATGGCTATGTCCCATGCATGGCTAATTTTTTTTTTTTTTTTTTGGTAGAGACAGTGGGTACCTATGTTGCCCAGGCTGGTCTCAAACAATCTCCTGCCTAGCCTCCCAAAGTGCTAGGATTACAGATGTGAGCCACCACACCCAGCCTGCTTTTTATTCATTTTTCCCCCAGATATTCATTGTTTTCATTTACAATAGAAACCCAAATGTCTATTTGCTTAAAACAAAAGATAGCTTTTAAAGATTGAGGTAAATAGAAATCTTGATTTATTGTTTATACACATCTGCCTTAAGTGGGAAATGCTGGAGGTTCATTGACAAGTGTAAATGGATTGAAACCTAATCATTATTTAGTATTCTTCTTGTCTGATATTTATAAACTCCTTGTAGAATGTGTTGACAATTTTCTTTTTGTTTCCTCAGAATTTAGATATTTTGCATTATCCACTTCTTGAAAGTTTAAACCATCTGAATATTATCATTTTTAAAATTTTAAGACAGAAAGATTTTAAACCATTGATTCAATTTCTTTAGTAATTGTAGAACTAGTTAGACTGCCTATTTTGTCTTGAATAATTTATAGTGAGTTATAGCTTTTTGAAATTTATATTTTTCTATTTTCAAATATATTTATATAAAAATTTCAAAATTATTTATTTTCTTAGTTTCCATGTACCTATAATTATGTCCTATTATTTAGTCCCATTATTTTCTTGACTAATCATGCTGGAATTTTAATCCATTTTATTAACTTCTTCAAAACTAAATTTTGAATTAGTTTATTCTTTTTATTCTATATATTGTTTTAACTCTTGGTAATTTCTGTTCTTCTGAGCAATTTTTTCTTCTTTTCTGGGCAATTTTTTTTCTCTTTTTTTTCCATGTCTTCAGTTTAATGTTTTACTTTTTAATTTTAACATTTTATTTTTTTGTGAACTTTTAATGTAAAAGATTTTCTTCTGTTACTGTGTCTGCCATATATCATAGGTTTTGAAATTTAGCATTTTTGTTTTCATTTGGTTCTATGCCCTTTCAAATTTACATTACAATTTTTTAGTCATAAATTATAATATGTACAAATATATGGGCATTTAATGGAGTTCCGTACCTGCAACATGAAGGAAATTATTGTAATTTAGAATCATAGGAAAAATAAAGGACTATAGAGTCTTATGTCTTCTTTTGTATTATTTTAAGCAAAGCAGAAACCTATGCAAATTTTTATTTCAAAATGGTCTTATGTTCAGGGAATGAAAATAAAAAATAAATTGACATTCTGATCACTTTTTCTTCTGTGGCTTTTTAATACAACTGCCAGATATTAATCATAATTAGCTATCATCACTTAGCTTTCTAGGTCAAAAAAACAAAACAAAAATCAGCTGGTATTTTTGGTCTCCAATTTTTTCTTCCATGTGTCTGAAACAAGGTCACTAGCTAAGACAAGAACAAGCATCCAGTTGTTAACATACACAACCTTTAAAGTCATTATTTTTATATTCTTCTGCATAGAAATATCACTAAATATATATGTAATGAGAATTCATCATGACCTGTTTTGCAATCTCTTTAATAAATCAGCAAATCTGCCAGGGAAAGTGCTATTCAAAAAGCATGTTTTTGCTTTGTTTTCTGGACACTGTTACTAACAGCATTGAAAATGGTGTTTGTCTAATTAAACATGGTTCTGGGGACTGGTTAAGTCTAATTTCCCAGGTCAGGGTTTTTTACTCAAAGAATTTATGTCCTTCAAACCATAAAAACTAAATTGTAAAAAATACCTAATCAGATGATTAAATATTGAGTCACTCAATCAGTATCTTTGTTTGAACAGCTTCAGGTAATCATTTTGATGTATACACTATAACCCCACTGGCATTTTAACTCATTTAATTACTAAGTTAAATAGTAAGTACTATCTGTACCTACTATGAGTTTCAAACTACCTCAGAGACCATGGAATAGTCAAAAGCATAGTAACATTTTCCCACAAGTAGGTAAAATACACATGAAGAAATAAGAAAATAGAATAAAATATCAAATATTACATATAATTTTATAGAATAAATGTCTTTTAAGAAGCAAATATTTAGTGTCATGCTAAGTTTT
Organism: Saguinus oedipus; assembly: GCA_031835075.1. Classification (NCBI taxonomy): domain Eukaryota; kingdom Metazoa; phylum Chordata; class Mammalia; order Primates; family Cebidae; genus Saguinus; species Saguinus oedipus. Next base: position 79,911,063 of record CM063182.1, read on the forward strand.
GGGTTCTAGCCCAAGCTGAGGTTAGAGGGAGTTTGTGGATGAATAGTAGGTAACACTCAAGTGGCTGTAGGAAGGTGAAATACGGTTTTATTATGCTCTCTCTCTTTGTCAAGCCTTTGTCTTGACTACCTGCTCCAACAGTCCTTCTCAGCTGCCGGCTCTAGGTTTTGTGGCTTCTCCCACCCTCATGCCTGCAACTGCACTCCCTGGTGCACTCACCATTTCTTGGTTCCCCCTCTATGTCCACCTGCAAGGTGGCTGGCTCTATTATCAGTGTAGTAGCAGCAGCAGCACTACTCACAGCATCAATGACTTTACTCTCTCTATCTGCCTGCAAGGTGGCAGGGCAACTATACTCCTTATAGACAACAGTGGCTCAGAATCAAGTATTAACTTACTTATACAGGTTACATAATGAACAGAGTTGTGCACCTGTGTTCCAAACTTGCTGAGTCACGCTGAACTGGCTGTTTATCTTGTGCTGTCCCCAGCTGGGGGGTTGTTACCTATGAACACACTTATCCTGCTATTGGGTAAGTTATCCACATGATGACTGTACCCATCCTATCATGCTCTCATGAGCCTGAAGGGCAGCATATGCAGCTGCTAATGAATACTGGAGCTCAGCTCCTTTTTAAAGTTGGGACCAAAAGCCTACTGTTGTTCTCAAGTGCTCTGTGTACTGCCACAGGCCCCAACCAAAACAATTTGTGGTTACATGCACATTAAGTTTAAATGGGTGCTGTTGGTCAATCACTTTAGTGACTGTGCTCAGTTGCCTGGAAGGCAGTCTTAGCTGCACTATCTCAATCCCAGGCAAGAGGGGCATTGCTGCTTCCAAATTTGCAAGAGAATCCGAGATTGACATAATATCATCAATGAGACCATGGCATATGGTGGGCTTATGCATAGAGCCCTGCGGCAACACTCTGAAAGTCCATTGTCACCCTCCAATGAAGTCAAACTCTTTCTGGCTCTCTGGGAAAAGAATGCATTAGCCAAGTCCATCACATAGTTGTATTGTCCCAATTCCTTTGTTAAGAGGTCTATCAAATCCATGATAGATGAGACAGTTGCCAAGCCATGCAATACATTCACCTCCAGAATGTAAACATACACAGTTTATAAGCAGGGAGGGAGTCAAGTGGCTGATGCCAAGGTGCAAAGATACAGGTTTCACTTTCATTGACCATTTTTCACAGTCATGTATATATGTCATATATATACACAGCTATACAAGATTTTATATATATATATATACACATACGTATATATACAGTCTTGCAAGGAAACTTATCCAGGTTCCCATAAACAAGACTGCAATTTACACAAGTATCTACTAGTGCCAGCACAAATCAAACAGAAAAGGTTCCACACCCCCATCTAGCTTCAGCAAGTAATCTTTGAGCTGGAGTACCTGGGCAGGATCAGATCACATAGCATTATCCTTCTCCTGAATGACTTGCACCAGTCTGTATAAAACTGCCATCTACTGACAGTTTCTAGTATTTCACTGGCATCAGTCCACACTGCCCCTATGGCCACCATTAGCTATTCAATTGAAGTATGGTTGCCTTGCCCCATGGCTAGCTGCCTGCTCACATGCAACTGCTGATGGAGGGCAGGATGAGTCACAACAGAAATCACCTGTCTATTCTAGAGGTGAAACTGGAGATACTCTCTGCTCCCTCATCCCACAGATGAAGAATCCAGTTGGACAGGGGTTTCCCTGGATGCTGGCGGCACTGTTTATTTCCCATAGCTCCATGTGGAATACTGTAGGGTCTGAGCATGAACTTTCCACAGCACAGCAATAAATGACCATCCAGCTCTGCTGGCAGCAGCTTGCTCCTTCTCAGTGCTCTGTGTTCCAGCTGCTTTAGCACCTTCTCCATGCTTGCAGGGGACCTATCTACCACCACCCAGGTTTCCACCGGAGCTCATTTGAGCAGCACAGCTGCCACCTGGTACCACAACCCATATTGCAACCACATGGCTGACCCAGAATCAGCAGAGGCTGAAGGGTCAGTCACCTTGGTAACCTATACAACAAGTGTCATACCAAGTGTCAAGTACTAGCCCTTGCTGAGGTCCAAGGGGAGTTGTTGGATGAGTGGTGGGTAGCTAAAAAGTAGTACTCAAGGGGCTGTAGGCAGGTGATATATGACTTTATTATGCTCTATCTCTCTGTCAGTCTTTGTCTTGGCTTCCTGCTCCGGCCACTATCCTCCTTAGCAGTTGGCTCTAAGGCTCCTGCCACTCCCACAACTGCAGCTGCACTCCCTGGTGTGCTCCCCATTTCTTGGCTCCCCCTCCTTCTCTACCTGCAAAGCTGCCAGCTCTATTACGCTTGCAGTAACAGCAGCAGCATTATTCACAGCATCAGCAGCTTTAATCTTTCTCTCTCCTTCTATCCACCTGCAAGGTGGCAAGGCAGTTATACTCCTTACAGACAATAGTACCTCAGAGTCAAGTATGAGTTTATATGAGCAGGTTACATAGTGAACAGAATTGTGTGCCTGTGCTCCAAACTTGCTGAGTCATGCTGGATAGAATGTTTACCTTGACCCATTCTTGACTGAAGCATACCCGTTTTCTTTACATTCAGTTAGCACTTAATATTTACCAAGCATTCAAACAAAAATTTTAAAAACTATTTGTAAAAGGCAGGGAGAGTACAATTATAAATAAAAACTTCTTACAAGTAGCTCACAGTTAGATGGAAAAAAACAGTAAGCAATTAATTAGGATATAATAAATTAATCAGTACACCATTCAAAAGTGGCGATCAAATGTTGGAGGCACTTAATCTTGTCTTTGCATGTTAGGAAAAGAAATGAAACAGGTAAAAATCAGGGAGGGCAGGTAGCAATCATCAATATTCCAGAAATCAGAAGAGTATTATGTGCAAAAGACAGAAATAGCACATTTGAAAAATTACAATTAGGACAAACAGGTAAAGATATCAGGAAAAACAACCAGCCAAGAAATTAGTCTGATAAACTTACAGATATACGCAGAAACTATAACATGGAAAAATATAAACCAGGTTAAGAAATTAAGCTGTTGGTATGTTCTCAAGGCAATGGCTGGCAAACTTTATAAGCAGGTGTGATTGAATTTGTTTTCAACAAGCCAATCTTCCTTTATTATGGAGAGTGAATTGGATAAAATCAAGACCCCAAGTTTACTAACAGAAACTAATTTGGAAAAGTTGGCTTGAGACCTGAACTAAGGTAGCCACAACTGGACTGTAGAGAAACGCTAATTCAAAAGCTTTTAAGAAAGTAAACTGCAGAGACCCGAGGATGTCCTACACATGAAGCAGGTGGAGAATGAAACGTCAGTTGTGAGTTTTGGTTAACAACTTTACCATTGAGTGTCTGGTGGTGGCATTCACAAGTTAGGAAATACTAGAGAAGTCTTGTTAAAGGACAAAACAAGTTTTAAATATATTGATTTGAAACAGCATTTGAGGTTTCCAAATGGATATAGTCACAAAGATGCAGAATAAATGGTGGCTACTAAGCTCAAGAGAGACTCTGGATGAAGAATAAAAATCTGAGGGCCCATTACATAGATGATTTTAAAAACCTGATAATTATCTAATGAGACAACTGTTATCCCTAATTGCCATGTTCCTTTAAAGTTCTACTCAACTTGGAGCCTCACAGTTCTTATCAACAAGTTAAAAGTAACAGTTCTGTTTAACAGTAGCATGAAAACAGATGTATTTCTATCTTGCTCCAAAATTAGTGTTTTCCAAAATTCATTTATGCATTAAAACCTTTTAAAGGCAAAACAATCTGGTGAATCAATAGTTCATTTACTTTTTCATCATAAAACAGGATATGCAAAAAATGAGTTACAGTATCCCTTTATCTATGCTTCCTATAACAGCCAAAACCACAAGTACAAATCAAATGCAAAGAGAAAGTTCCAACACAACTCAGTAAAACATATTTAACACAATTAAATAGATGGTGTTCAGCTGACACAAAATCTCCACTTATCCTTTGCATATGCACTAAACGCTATGATGTGGGGTCTTTTAAGTTTGGCTGCATTTACTACTGTTGCTTTATGATAGATACCTCAGTTGTCCTATTTCTCCTATTATGTTTCTCTATTCTAGGTAAAGATTCATTTTGTTAGTTAACAGAAGGAGGGCAACTTGGTGTGAATCAGGGCCAAAGCTCTGTGCTCTGCAAAGGCTGTAACCTGCATTTCTACAGTGATGACACCTGCTCCAGGGATAGTTATTGCTAAGAGGTAGAGCCACTGGGGGACCTGCCAAACTCACTAAAACCAGGAATGTAGCACCTTCCAGTTGTGTGGGCACCTATGCAATGTGGGAAGCAAAGTGGCAGGCACATAAAGGCATCCCCAAGTACAACGTCCAGTTCAACTGTCTGGCAGATATGGCCATCCTGTTTCCCCACAGACCAGGGGCTACAAAGTCCACTGGGGATCGGCCTTAGTAAGGCCGCTTGTTCTACCACACCCTTGCTTCATCCCAAAGGTTGAGTAACCAGACAGGAAGGGGCTCCCGCAGACGCTGCCGACAATGCTTGCCTGACTCCCGGAGCTCAGCAGGGGTGCAGGCACCATATGAAATGTGTTCCACCACGGTAAGGGGCCCCTAAGCTCTCCTCTGAGGCCCCATCGGCTTCTCAAGAAGGGGAGTTTCCAGCCGCGAGGGTGAGCTCAAGGTCGCACTGACTGCAGTCTCTAACTCCTGCTCCAGGCTGTTTATCTGGTCCTCTAAGTGCCCTGTTTGTGCCTGGAGGTTCCTTACCTCCAGGTTTCCCTCCAAGCTGTGTATTTGGGCGCGGAGGCACGCGGCTTGCATGTGGGGGTCCCTTACCTGTGCAGCATCCCGCAGGGACTGAGCTTGTACTTCCCGCAGTGCAGTAAGAAACGCCCGTCCAACTCTGCCGGCAAAGGTGCATTGTATTTCTTCTCAGTACTGTGTTCTTTGAGCTGCTTTAGGGCTTTCTCCACACTCGCAGGACACTCGTCCACTACCTCCCATGTTTCCACTGAAGCGCATCCCAGTAGCACTGCTGCCACTGGGTATCACAGCCCACACTGCAGTCACAGCCAACCCAGGAACCTCAGTGGCTGAAGATCCACTCACTTTTAACCTGCTGACTACGGTAATTGTCAGGTTTGAGCCCCAGCTGAGGTTCAAGGGGAGGGGCTGGAAGGGCAAGGAGCTGGAAGAACAGTTAAGAGACAGCAGGTAGACGGGACATGGCTTTATTCAGCAGCTCTCTCACAGTGTCAGTGCTGCATTTATATACCTCACAGAAAACAGTGGCTCAGAGCCAGATGATGAACCTCCCTATGTGGTGGCTACATAACTGTAATTATATGCATGGTATTGTGCACCTGTGTTCCAATCCCGCTGAGCTCTGCAGGATGTTTACCTGGGCTTATGCCTGCCTGGCTGCGCAGCTGTGTTCCTTACAGTAAGTCCACACTATTCTACCCTCAAAATATTTAGTAAATCTGAGCAATTAGAACACATGAATACAGGGAGGGGAACAACCTACACCCTGGCCTGTCGGGGTGCCTAGGAGAGAGAGCATTAGGATAAATGGCTGATGCATTCAGGGCTTAATACTTAGGTCATGGGTTGATAGGTGCAGCAAACCACCATGGCACACGTTTACCTACATAACAAACCTGCATGTTATGCACATGTATCCCAGAACTTAAAGTAAAATTTAAAAAATATGTATATGTGTGTGTGTGTAAACTTAGTAAATCTTAACTATGTCTCAAGCTTCCACTAGTAATTAATGCTAATTTATTCTTGTCTTTCTTTCTCTCTCAGTATGCAGCAAAAAAATGAAAACAACATATTCTCCTTAAAGTGCCTATGCACCCTGAACTCTGGGCAGGAAAACTTCAACCGACTGCAAACATCATGCAGTTGATATAGCATTCTCACTTAACACCATCTTCCTAAGACCTCCATCTGGTAACCTTTATTTTACCCAAAAACTCAGGGCCTCAATCCCCTCTCTGGCCTGTATTCCATGGTACAGGCTGGGTGGGTTGGGGTGGGGACTCAGCTGCTCTTTATTGAGAAGGAAGGAATTTCCAAGTTGACCACTCCTGAATTCTCTAGTTTGGAAAACACATACAGGTGAACTTCAAATAGTGACCAGAGAGAAATGATTTTTTCTTTCAGTGTGAGCACATTCCTCCTCCATGTTAAAAAATTTCTACTAGCTTCTCACACAACCTAAACACCAAATACTTGCCCTTCTTTTACTGTCACATTGACAGGGACAGACAGTTGTTCCTCTTTTGCACTTGCTGTGTCTTCTATTTGGAATCCTTTGATTCAATTCTCATGTGGCTCCCTACTTCTCACCCCTAAGAGCTCAGCTCAAATGACTCTACTTCTCATCATTAAGTCAGCTCAGCTCTCCTTTTGATTCTTGATCAAGTAGCTTTACTATTCTGTGTCCCATCACGCTATTTTATTGTCTTCCTAATATTTATCAATTCTGAATTAAATATTTTTAAATGAAGTGTTTATTGTCTATTTTTAAAATTCATTTTTTTTAAAAAGTTTTTGAAGTGTTTATTGTCTTTCTCCTCATTCAAAATGTTGTCTGCTGAAACTTAAGAAATTTATCTGTATTGTTAACTGTAATATTACCAGTCCCTGGAACCATGCGTGGTACATAAAGGGTATGTAGTAAAAATTTGTTACTACTATGAATTTTGAATGTAAATACACAGAAGTCAACTGATATCTCTTAGCTATGGAATACTAGATTATAAATAGAATTTAAAAACTCTGAGGTAAATTAAGACAATATCATTTACAGCTGAATTAACTGAGGCCCTGAGAGACAAACTAGTAAGTGAGAAAGCTGAGTCTCAAATTCAGGATAACTGAATACAACTCTTGAATTTTCAAACTTTTACTTGGGGTTATTTTATTTTCATTATTGATCAGTATTAATGTGGGTGTAAAAGATAACTTTTAATTAGCCATAAACCACTTATATAACAATATATTCATTTGGAACCAGAATATGTGTGGGTTCCACACATATTCTGGAATACAGGAAGTTTCACCTGTAAACACTGCCCTCAAGGAGGCTAGGATCTAGATGAAATAATGTACTTTTTTTATTTAAGAAAAATAAATTCAGTCTTAGGTCCCTAGGCAAGTTCATAAAAGATAAAGACTGCAAAGAAGGAGAACTGAAATTAGTAGATATACAACTTGAATCTGGAAGGGAATAGGTTGGATGAGGGACCATTCTTGAGCTCTCACTTGAGGAAGAGAATAATTTCTACCTGGTGATGGAAATAGCAAAAAAGAAAAGTAGAAAGGGACAGAATACAACATAGGATACTGCAACATTAATATTGTGAATATAGTTTGTTTTTAGGTGAAATGGAAAGAAAATTAAAAATAATTCTGGTTCATCCATTTGGTTTTACTGAAAAACTCCAGCATGAAACCTGAAAGTTCAGAATAAGATGAATGATATAAATTTAAAATCCTGAGGATCCTTCACCCCAATTGAATGGACCCTCTTGTGGTCAAGGTGATCCCAGAAAAATCTTAAAACTGATTTCCTGGCCATGACAGTAAAGGAAGTCAGACAGATTTTGTTACATCCCCCTCCCATTTATGGTTTAGAGACAACTGACTAACATTAACCTTAAAATAGAGATCTTAGGACTGACAGAACATTCTTTATGGCAATAAGGTACCAAATTGCAAACAAGACCTAAGACCATGCCAGGCGAGGGTTAAGTAATGCACTGCACTCCTCCCTGCCCACAACTGGCCCCCAACAGTTAAAGAATCAATTACGTTCCATCTGCCACAAGGATTTTCTTTCTCTCTAGCAGGTAAACAAGCATTGGCCTTGAGATAAGCAGTACTAAAATAATTACAGTTCATCCAGCTCACAGACATTGACTGAGCCCTGTTTTACCAGCCACAACTATAGCTTTGATTGAACAGACTCTGATTTTGGTAACTTTCTTTTTGTAAGAAGACCAGTGACAATGGACTGCTCCTGGGCAGTATACAGTGATTGCACACTTGCAGGCCTTTGTGTCCTGAAAAGACCTTTTGACATATAAAGCCTGACTGTAATACATTTACATGTTAAGTCTTCATTCTATTTTGTCAAACTCCTATTAACCTCAGTATGGAAGGCACCAGAATCAACAAGCCAAAGAAGAGACCCAGAGCCAGCAAATGAGACATGGGGCTTTATTAGAGGTTTACATACAGGGAAGAGAGTCCAATGCCTGTGAGCTGGACAACGTAACCACAGGGCCCAGTGGTGGTGGGCTAGGAAAGAAAACTGCAACTTTCTGCAACTTCCTGCAACCATCATATAGCATTTTCATTTAACACCCGCCTTCTAATGACCTCCATCTGGAAGCCTTTGTTAAACCTAAAACTCAGGACCTTAATCCCCTGTACAGCGTGTGTTCCATGGGACAGGCTGGGTGGGTTGAGGTGGGTGCTCAGATTTTCCTCATTGATAAGGAAGGCTACCCCTGGATTCTCTAGCTTGGACCACGTTCAGGTGCATCTATTATAGAGGGTCATTCTAAGGGTACACTTAAATTATTGCTGTCAAGTGTGTTTACCCTACACACCTCAAAGTGAACAGGCATGTTTATTAAATATGAATGTGTCAGGAGCACCTTCAGGAATATTCAGTTACTCCTATAGGCAGGTGAATATCTATGTTTAGCCAATCTGTTTAGCATAAAGCTCCTACCCCAACCCCTCTTCTTCCAAAGTGCCTGTCCCTGGTCTTTGCTTTGCACATGGTTTGCAGCCTGTGGAATGGACACCTTGCAGGCTGTAACCTTTTATAAGAAATAAACTCTCCTCTCATTTTCCAATTTTATAATGTGTGTGTGTGTGTGTGTGTGTCTGTGTGTGTTTTAAGTTAACAATGGATAAGGAGAAAGGTTAAGCAGAAGCAAACACAGTATCTCACATTAGGGATTTTTGAGGAAGGTTCCAAATGAATTGGAAAACATGAGTAAGGTAGGATAAGGGATTAAATAAAAATAGAAGAAAAATTATAAAAAAGTAAAGAGATAAAGACTATCATGCTTACACTTTAATTAGGCATTAAGATTAATGAGGAAACATGGGAAAGAGACCAGTTAAAGCCATCTTTCATCACTGTAACACATACGAACAGTTGATGAGGTTAGATACGCTAAGACAGAACCATATCCCTCAATTAGTAAATAAGGTGTGCTTGTAACTACAGAAAGAAAAAGGCAGCAAAAACAGCAGAGAGGCACAGAAAATCACATAAAGAAACAGAGAGAATGAACAAGAGAATAAAAGAAAGGGGAGAAAAGAAAAAAAAACAAAAATAAGTTGATATTATGAAACAATAAGGGAACACAAGTTTAATTTCTATTGTCTGGTATAAAAATTTAACCCATGTGTGCTTAAGTTTTTGGAGAAGTCTGGCATCATCAGTTACCATATAGATAATTCTATCGGTGGCTGCTTTATTTTCTAAATCCAATAATGAAGTATAAAAGCCTTTAAAGCTTGGAAATAAATGTCCCTGTGCTTCTTCAGGAATCACTTCAATTGGCAAATAACGGTAACTGCATCATTACCAGTTAATGTCTCGGGCAGTTCCAATGGTACCTGGAAGATAATAAAGAGGTGTCAGTATTATTCATATTTTTAATTGCTCCTATTAGCATTTTTTGTTATCCTGTGGGCAAAATTGTAACACTTGGCTAAGCGTACAGTGGATAAAGGAGACATAACTGTTCAGACTAAAATACTCTCCTAAGCACCCATTACTTTGGATAGCTATGAGCAACAATATAACTTTGTAATAAAACCTATTTACTGGTAAAAATTAAAATTGCTTTTAACAGCTTTATAGCATGCAAACAATTAAAATAATTATATCATGATGCAGCTGCTGTTCTAGTAAGTCTGGCTAAGAAATAAAGTAAAAGAGAAAGAAAAACAAAAGAAAATGTAACTCCCAAGAGCGAATGCAAGACTGTTGAGAAAGCAGAGAATTGAAGGTCTAGCATTACCATCTTTCTTCCAAAATCATTCATTATTCAAATAGCTGAAGGAATGTTCTTATATACACTTTAATGTTTATGAAGATTAAATAAAATGATGCATGCCACACTATTTGTGAGGCTTCAGGTAACACTTTTTCAAGTTGTGAGAAATACCTCTTTATAGAATCCTTAAGCAGTCTCTGTACCTTTGCTTAGCACATGGTGTCAACAAGCTAGATAATCCCATGCCATAATGAGTAAAATCATTTAAAAGGAATCCAGAAAATTGAATATCTCATCATCTCTATAGTTTTAAATTTGCCATATACTTTAGTATTAATTTCAGAAAAACAATTGTCCCTTCTGATAATTCAGTAAAAAAAATAAAAAATAACTTTTGCTTGTCTAGTATTTTGTGAAGTTTTTGATGACAAAAGAAGGCAAGATATACATGTATATGTCAAATAGATGACACCATACAAGTCCAATTCAGCCCACCTTTCTCTTTCTCTACATTTTGATTAACATGTATGGTTAAATAACCTGAGATTCTGAAAAGATACAACTTATACAAAATCAAATGTGATTTCCAAACCAGTACTAGCCAGTGGTTCTGTAATTCGTGGTCACTTGTTTACTCATTACACATATTCTAAGCATCTCTTTTGTGCTGACATCTGTTACTCATGTAGAATGAAAAAGTGAATAAGGCACAGTTCCTGAAATTGAGAAGCCCACAGTATATAATGGAAAAGACTGACATATATGCGTGTGTATATATACGTATATATATATACACACGTATATATACGTGTATATATACACACACGCATATACGTGTGTATATATATACGTATATATACACACACGCATATACGTGTGTATATATATATACGTATATATACACACACATATATGCGTGTGTGTGTATATATATATATATATATATATATACAGTGTTCCTTAATAACATCAAGTATGTAACTTTTCTTCCCAGCTTTATAATTTAACACCATATTTCTTAGCCATAACAATGCGTAATATTTATTTTGTAGGGTTGTTTGGAAAATGGTAATAGTGACTGCTACGTTGCACTATCCGTGTGCATTTCAGAAAAATCTGTTTACACAGATGGAAAAGTAGACTTGGCTGTGGTAAGATCCCAGACTCTGAATCTGTATCTTGTGGCTCTGAATCTTGTCTCTGTCACTTACTATGTGACCTTAAGCAAGTCAGTTTTCATATTGCAAGACATAAATAATATGGATACTTATAGTGTTAATGGGAGAACTAAATGGAGTGACACATGAACAATTCTTGACACAGAAAAAGCACTCTATGGGTATTAGGTCTGTTATTACATCCTTTAAACTTTATAAAAAGCCTATGAAACTTGATATGCTTCCTACTTTTCAAGTGTGACAATTGTGGTTCAAAATACTAGAAAACTTTCGGTTACTTTCCCCATGAGTGAATCCAAGAGCAGAATTCAAACTTATGTTTACTTAACTCTGTAGACATGACAATAAGCCTTCTTTTAGCTTCCAAACTGTTTTATCCCATTTCATCCCTCTAACCTCATGTTGTACACACTTCCAGGCTCTATCTTAGCCCAATATCACAAATGATTTGAAAATCATTTGATTATTTCTCTAGTACTCACTATGATGCCAGGCACTCTCTATGGTGTGTGCCTTTTGATGCCTTTCAATATTTCTTTCCTTTATGTCTTTTGCATTGTGTGGCTTGTTTCAAAAATAATTTCCTCAGAAGAATTATAACAATATTCTCCAATATTGTCTTAAAAAATGGCTTTTTCCTTCTCTTAAAATAGCCTGGACATGATTTTTCTGTGTGGTTTTAGATAGGTTATAATTTCATCATTTTTTGACAGCCAGTTGTCCCAAAATCATTTGTTAAAATAAAGAACTGATCTACAATTTTCTTACTTATTGTCAATAACAGATTTTTTTTATATAAATCTAGTTTCCAAAACGGTATGGACTGAAATTTATTATATTGCCTATTTCTGTACAAATATCACCCTCTTATAATTGCTAATAAGGCACACACCCTCATCCTATTTTTTAAAGAATAGACTTGGCTATTCATAGACAGAATTTTTCTCCTTCATATAAATTACAGAATTATGTCGTCAAGTTGTAAAAAATATGTAAAGCATGAAGTTTCTAATTGGAACTTATTGAATCTAAATATGAATTTGTGAGAATTGGCATTTTTCCAATCCATGAACGTAGTAACTTCCCAAGTCTCAGTAAATATCTCTCAATGAAATTTCATAGCTTTATTCTTAAAGAATTGTGCAGTTTTAGATTCTTATCTTGTTTATAATTTAATTATTGTATAATTTTTTTAATTATATATTCTGCTGCTTATATGTATATAGTAAGTTTACAAACATAAAATTGATAAGTTAATAAATAATTTATATTCAGGAAGTTGCTCAACTTATTAATTCTAATGATTTACCTGTAGATTTTTTTACATATTCTATTCAGAAAATCATGTTGAATTTGATTTCTTCATTTTAAACCTTATACTTTTCTCACGTTATAGTTCTCATTAACACTTTTGGTACAGTAATAAATAGAAGTGATCATAAAGGGACACTGTCTTTCTATCATCTTAAAGAGAATGCATTAACATTTCACGATATAGTAGCTGATTTGCTGAGATTTTTCAAATATATTCTACCCCTAATGTTCTATTTATATTTATTTACAAAAATAATTATAAAGTACATTTCCACCTCTATTGATTGAAAAGATCCTAATATGTTTCTCTTTTATTTTATTAATATAGTTTTATTTATCATTTTCTAAGGTTATATTATTTACTTATTTATAGTATAAAACTAATGTAGTCTTGATGTATCTTGCTGGAATTTGATGTGCCAATGCTGAATTTTACTGAACTTATTTCTTTGATTTACTGAGTGACAGTGGAGTATGGTTTTTTATTTCACATACTCTCTTTTCAGATTTTGATATACCTATTAGAGTGAGCTAATTAAAATTTAGAAGAGACAGTATTTTCTCTAGTTTTAAAATCTGGAATAGTTGGTTGTATATTTTTAATTTGTTCTTTAAATATTCAGTAGAATATAGCAGTATAACCTTCCGTACTAAATGATGTAGTTAAAAGAAATTTTAAGCTTTTATTTAAACTTTTAAACAGTTATGAGACCCTCTAGATATTTTCTTGCTTTCTGTTTTCATTTTGATAGGTTAAGCTTCCAGGAATTTGATCATATCGCACAAACGTTTCAACTCAATGCTATGATATTTCTTATTATAATTTTAGTATTTTTTTTATCACCTGTGACATAAAATGTTACCATTATCATTCTCTTTGCGTGTGAGTATGTACGTGTTAGCTTTCTTTCTTTTCTTTTAGCCAATATCCCTGTTTTGTCAGTGTTACCACTCTTTTAAAAGAACCAACTTTTGGATTTATTAATCTTTACTATTAATATACAGACAGTCTTTGCTTTTTATTGTTTTGATATATATGGATTTCAGTTCTTATAGTTTAGTTAAAAACACCAGGTCCTCAAGGAAACAGCTAAAATTTCAGTTTTTATGGTGTAATAACTGTAAGTAATTTCATAATGATGTCACTTTATTTTTTACAAGTTCCATTGATGATCAGTCACTTTGATCTTATTCAGTTTATACACAGACAGAAAAGTATCTGGTTGTGTTGTCTCCTTTTCTTTCAATAGTAAACACGACATTTCACAGAAATAGATAATCAAATGAGTGAATCTGCCAAAAAATAAAAATACATTAAATAAACAAAAAGTAAAAACTGAAAGCAATTTTAAAAATGATTAGAAGATTTGAAAATTACAATATCAAAACAAAACATAAAAAGGCTTTGGCCTGCATTAAAAAAAGTCTAATGATTCAAAATAAAGATCAAGTCATTTCAACATCTTTAAGTTTAATTTTTACTAAGAAAAGAAATCTATTTGTGATTGAAACAGAATATTTACTTCTATTTCAGGCATTAGACAGCTATAATAAAACATCCCAATAATAAATCCTACTTAAGTCAAAAAATTGAAGTACTTGCTACATTGACAGAAAATAGTAATTACAAAAAAATTAGAGATTATGAGATTTTTAGCTGAGTTTTGACAGCTAATATGACATAAAAAATATAACTGAAGACTCTAAAATACAATGGCAGAAATGAACAATGAATAATATGTATGCAGTATGACAGAAACTTTTACCATATTGTGCAAATAATTTTGCAGAATTCGAATAGAGTATAGAAGGAGTTATAGTAGAAACAACTGACATTCAGAATATCAATTGACACTGACATTTTCTAAGAGACTTCAGACATGCAGCAAGAGAAATTTAATGAAGATGAACTTATTGAAGTAAATAAGAAAAATATTCATGACAAAAAGGATGATGTCTCAGAAGTAATGCAGTAAAAATTTGACTTTAAAAAATGTCTCAGAAATATTTTATATTTTATAACATTAAAAGTTCAAGGCATAAAATGTTAGAAGCCAATCCAACTTAGAAAGAAGTCTAACAATTCATCAAAACACGAAAAAGTAATTCAACAAGAAGACAAGCATAGTCAAACTACTCTTAGTATGTTTTCCTACAAAGAAATAGAATTGTCATTATGTCTGTTTTAAATTACAATGTACTACATGAATATTAATTTTAGTGTGGCTTTATCTTTTATTTATACCTTACAGCCAGCAGTAATCGAACTTTCATTAACTTGATAAAAAGTTTGAAAGCTATGAAAGAATCATAATTTTCCCACTGATTATTATGAATACTTTGTATATTTCACTTGTCATAATTTTTTAGTCAGTAAACACCAAGAACTGCCTTTGTTTTCTATTTTATGTTCTTTATTTTTCATGTTCATTATTTTCTATCATTTTGAAAGTTTATTCTATTTAGCTTATTTTTTCTAATTTTTAGTTAAATGCTTTATCAATTAATATTAAGTAGCTTTTATTTCTGATATGTGTACTTAAGGTTATACATTTTTATCTAAATTTTATGTTGGCTGCATCTGACAAACATTGATGAAGAGCATTTTTCTTAATATTCACTTCCAAATTCTTTTTCAATTTTTATTATAATTTTTTTATTGAGAAGATTAATGGAAGATTATTACTTAATTTTAAAATATATGGCATTTAGATGATTAGCTCCCTGTTATTTTCATGTAACTTAATTCCACGTTGATAAAACTGCATGATCTATGTGCTATGAATCCTTTGAGGTTTACTAGTACTTACCTGAATATATGACCAACTTTTATAATTATCTCTTTATTTTTTTCCTGCTTAAGATTATTTGGACTTTGTGAATATATTAATTGTTTTCATTAAAACTTCACAGTTACTAGATATTTCACTATTCCTTCTATACCACTCTTTTTCTTCTGGGCATATATTATATATTCTTCCTATATATTCCATGCCTCTTATTCATATTTTTCATTTGTTTTATACTCTCTTTGTTACTCTCTAGATGATTTCAATTTTATATTCCAAATAATGAATTTCCTTTTTAAATAGGCCTAATATATTATTCAGCCGTTTTACTATGTTTTAAATTTCTATCATTATATATTTTATATTTTTTTCTAATTTCTTATTAATTACAAAAATACTTCATGGTCATTTTGTATCATCTCTGAATTATATTTTCAGTCCTTTTCTAAAAAAAATTATTTTATATATTTGGTAAGTTCTAGGGTACATGTGCAGATGCACAGGTTTGTTACATAGGGAACTATGTGCCATGGTGGTTTACTGCACCTAACAACCCATCAACTAGGTATTAAGCCCAACATGTATTAGCTTTTTCTCCCAATTCTCTTCCCACTCCATGCCCTCCCATGTCCAGCCCCAGTGTTGCTCTCCTCTCTGTGTCCATATGATCTTATTGTTCAGCTCCACTTATGAGTGAGAACGTGTGGTGTTTTCTGTTTCTACATTAGTTTGCTGAGGATAATGGCTTCCAGCTTTGTCCATGTTTCTGCAAAAAACATGATCGTATTGCTTTTAATGGCTACATGGTATTCCATGATATGTGTGTACCACATTTTATTTATCCAGTCTATCATTGATGGGCATTTGGGTTGATTCTATGTCTTTGCTATTTTGAATAGTGCTGCAATGAACATACCCATGTATGTATCTTTATAACAGAATGATTTATATTCCTTTGGGTATATACCCAGTAATGAGATTGCTGGGTCAAATGGTATTTCCAGTTCTAAATATTTGGGGAATCACTACACTGCCTTCCACAATGGTTGAACTAATTCACATTCCCACCAACAGTGTTAAAGTGTTCCTATTGTTCCACTACTTCTCCAGCATCTGTTGTTAAACTTCTCAATAATCAACATTCTGACTGGAGTGAGATGGTATCTCATTGTGGTTTTGATATGCATTTTTCTAATGATGGTGATGTTGAGCTTTTTTTAAATATATTGGATGGCCACATGTATGTCTTTTTTTGGATAGTGTCTGTTCATGCCCTTTGCCCACTTTTTAATGGGGTTGTTTGTTTTCTTGTAAATTTGCTTAAGTTCCTTGTAGATTCTTGATAATAGACCTTTGTCAGATGGATAGATTGCAAATTTTTTTTCCCTTTCTGTAGGTTATCTGTTCGCACTGATGATAGTTTTGTTTGCTGTGCAGTTCTTTAGTTTAATTAGATACTTCTTTTTAAAACATAATTAAAATAATTATTTTATTCTGAATCTGTAATGTTGATATCTGAAGTATTTGCAGAAGATCTGATTCTCTGTATGTTTGTGTGTGTGTGTGTGTGTGTGCATGTACATGTGTGTTTGTGTGTGTGTGTGTGTGTGTAATGGGAAAACCTGACTTTTCTCCTCTCCCACGTGTCCTGTGAGGCAATGAAAAACCAACTCGTGTTCACTGGGTTCAACAAATATCTTCAAGATAGAAGCCAGACCCCATGTTTTTCTTACATTTCTGGATCCCTCCTGCTCTTAATTTTGGCTTGTGAAGTTTCTTTCTTTTTTATCTAATATGTTGAAACATTTAAAAATTTGCCTTAAAATATGTTTATTTATTTATTTATTTATTTTTTGCAACACAACTGAAACATTGGTCGACAGACCAAATCTGCCCTTTAGTCATAAATGGAAGCTCTCACCCAGTTCTCTCTTTCACTGTAACATATTTATTTGTGCTTTATTACTGTTTCCATTGCCTGGAATTATCTCTACAGCTTTTCCTATATCTGTCAACTAACATATGAACTTCAGATGTGACCAATTTAGTTTTTCACTGCTATAATCTTAGTGCCCACGAGAGTACTTGGCACATAGGAGCTGAATAAATTTTTTTTTAATAAAAGTAATGATGAATTTCATGTAGTTAGAGTGAGTAGAGCATGGGGTCGTTCTGTTTCCTTTCTTTTTCTCTCTCTTTAAATCTCTCTTTCACATAAGAACTGGTGCCAGGGTAATTAACACTGACTGGATAAAGTATTAGTTTTGCATCTTATTGAGGGTATGGATTCCAAAATTCATATTTACACTTGAGAAGGCCAAAGCCACCTGGGTATGCAGTCTTGCAAAAAGCACTGCTCCATTGATCCAACACAAATTAACTGCTGTCGGAATTGCAAAACTCCAATTAATAACAGAGCCATCTTATATGTAAAAAAGGCAATATTTGGATTTTTGTTGTCCCTTGCCTGAATCTATTTTAATAGCACCCTAGATTCACACCATTTTTATTACTGCCCATTTGGAATTTTATTATCTGTCCCATGTTGATAAAATTACTCTTCAGATTATTCTCTTGGCCTTAAGTTTGTCTTTGTTGTTACTGTTGTTTGCTTGCTTGCTGACTACCAAACATATACTTCTAAATACTTTGACTATAAATTTACATTTAGAATTTTGGCTATTTAGGTTTGTCCCATGTTAGTGAGAATACTAGTTCCTGCTACAAAACCAAGTTACTTAACATTTCTCATAAGAAGAGAAATTCCTTTTGGAATTACAAAATGTTATTTTTATCAGGACTGTTAATCACTTTCTCTATAACAGGAGTTCTAAGTTTGTGTGTGTGTGTGTGTGTGTGTGTGTGTGTGTGTGTGAACATAGTTGTGTGAAACTCATTCTGTGAAAGCCTCAACATTTTAGAATAATACATATTATTCTAAAATGAATACATATGGACACATAACTCACTCTCAACCCTAATCTATTAATTTATTTATTCAATAAGTTGATATTTATATTTTTTCTAAATCTAAATTAAGTTAATATCTACTTCATGATCTATAGTTTTATTGTATTTTATTTATTATAATTTAAATTCTGGGGCACATAGTTTTAAGTGATAGGGTCTATTTGCTTATAAAAAAAGCTATTTGCTTTAAAAATTTAACTTTAAAAATGTTTTCTTATCTGAATATTTTAATAGTTCTATTTTAAAAATTCAACTCCTACATTAAAATATAACTTCCTATCTTTAATTTATCACATGCAACATTCTTTTTCTGTCATTCATTTTTCTTTGCAAAATGTAGTTCTACTGGTTTTCATCTTATAATATTTGCTCTATAGTAAACCTAAAAAATTGTTCTAAGGTGAGCCAAATCCAATGTTTTATTGATGAGTCTCAAGAGAAAAGCTCACTTGAAGTGTTCCTAGACTGGAGAAAGCTATAGGCTATGTACCTGTGGCTTTATCTTAAATAGCATCCCTAATCTTTATAGAGCAAAAGAAGCCACTTCTTAGGCCGGCTTTCAAAACCTGAAGGCAATGCCTCAAGCATGTACACTGATGGTCATTAATATACACGTGAGAAGAGCATTACTAGCTGTCATTATCGCACACTGAATTTGGTTGTATTTCTGAAGAGAATAAAAAAACATATTAATGTTCTTGCTTCTCTTAGCTTTTTTTCCCCTGCCGATAGTTAGAGTTCTTAGAAAATAACATAGCCATAGATTCTTATCAGGCACATGGAAAGTATTAAAATGATTGCATGTATTTTTCTTCCATTTGCAAGAAGCAGACAAGTTATTATTCAATTATTATGCTTTTACCTGAGTCAGTCTCAAAAAGATTACTACCAAGTTTCTTGTCAAGGATTTTGAAAATCTCACATTTTAAGGAGAATATTTGTAGAATAAACCTTTTGGAATTACAAAATGTTATTTTTATCAGGAAACTGTTATAAATTAAGGGCTAGAAACAATGGATAATTTATAAATTAAGAAACTAATACAGAGAATATGTAAACAAATATCTGTATTTTTAAATATTTGAGGGAAAATTGGGAGAATTGCCTAAGGAAAAATCTCAGTTTTCACTTCATTTAATGTAGTAAAAGGTAGAGGCAATCTAAAAGAATGAATAGTTGTGATTTCAATTGAAGAGATCCTAGCAATAAGTGTGGCAACTGTTTATTTTTCTAACTAAACTTTTGAAAAGTGAGATCATGGGGTTGTTGAAGTAATAATGTTCATTTACTAAAATGCTTTACATGACATGCCAGCAACCTCCACTCAGGGAATACCCAAACCCTTCCCTTTTTCCACTAGAAAGCTTTGCCACTGCCCTGCCTGCCTGAGTCTGTCAAGAGAAGATGATGTTTCTTGACTCCCTTTCTACAGCAAGCTCTGAATAAATAGCCTCTGATTGTTCTCATTTGTGTGGTTTTGATTTTTTTCCACAGGGGTTTCTCTGGCCCTGGTTCCATCAGTGACAATTAGAAGAAACATCAGTCTCTCAGAAAAATAAAAATAATATCAATTTTAATTTTTGTACCCAGACTTAGAACACAAAAAGTGGCAAGTATAAACATCTTTGAATCCTTACTGTTCATTACAATTATTCTCACTGTTCTTCACAAGATGACACATGCAGTCTAGAATTCTCCCTCATTTTCTAACTTCATGTAAAAGGTTAATTCAGACTAAGAGGATCTTTCCTTATAACCCCATCCATGGACATCTACTCTTCCACTTGCTTTTCCCTTAATTTTCTCACTCACGTGAAATCTCAAATTAATCCCTCTCTGATGCAAATCCTCAATGATAGGCCTTCCTCTTGTATCCTTTTTTAACTTTTGCTCAGGTTCTGCATCAAAATACTGACAAGTAAAACCAGAGAAATCTGTGTAAGATCAGTAGATTACATCAATGTCTATATTCTAGTTTTAATATTGTATTATACTTTAGCAAAATGTTATTGAGAAAAACTGGGCAAATTGTACAGTGTTTTGTCTATATTATTTGTCACAATTGTATGTGAATCTACAATATCACAAAAACTTTTAATTAAAAAGAAGACACCTGAAACTGGGATAGGCAACAATACTTTTCTTAGCAGATGAGGTAGAGGCTAAAGTGAAAGGCAAATAGAATTCCGTTTCACACCCAGAAAAATATAGAAACCTATGAATAGCCAGATTTTTTTTACTTATATGTGTATTAACCAAAATAAAAATTAACAGTGATTCACTATAAATATGGCAAATTTGTTAGAAAGGAAGTGACAGATTATTTAATCTTTGAAAGAATTTAGCAATGTGAACATGTAGAGTAATGTAGCCACTATATCATAGTAAAATTTATTTTATAATATTTCTACCAGGTGGATATCTAGCCAAGGACTAAGTACATACTGGGTTAAGGAATGCTGTTACTCACCGAAATGTTTCATGCCTTAAAAGCAATTAGATAATTAACCTTCTTCCAGGGAAACAAAGAACCTTTATGCTTGGTGTAAAATATGTTTAAATGGCACATGCTAAATGCGAGTGTCTGGATACTAAGGATATGGTTAAAATAGGTTTGTTTTAAATTGTTCAGAGTCTAGTTAAAAAGATAAAATGAAAAATGAACCAAAAAAGTAGTCACTTCTTAATAGATGCATTTATACAATTTGAGTAAAAGAACAGATGTTGGTATAATTTATTAATAGATCAGAGATGGTTATGACAACTGGAAAAACAAAACTTTAAGAAATCATAACATTTGTATGAGACCCTTAAAGCATGATTAGATTGTTACCCGAAGGAAAAATGAGCAAAGTTATAGAATCAATACCTTTCAGGTCTCATTTAGTAAAATAAGTAACTAAAATAAAAATATAAGGCAATATTGATGAAAAGAAATAAAATCAAAATAAGATCAGATTACAAAGGACTCAAGTGAACAATTCTATAGATAATATATATCACTGACAGCAATATGCCAGATGAATCGGCAGATAGATACTAAAATCTGGGAGACAGGGAAGGCTATAAAATTAGTGTAAGAAATGCGAGACAGGGTCAGTAAAAACTGGTATAGACAAGTGAATGTCTGGAAAATAGTGATGTGTTAAGTAGTAGTCTGGTTAAAATGATTAAACTAGTTGTTAATATTTGACTAAGAACCTCAGTGTTATAGGGGGCTATTGAAGTTTCTCAAGCCTAAATATATTTTCCAGATTGTTTCTTTGTATCAGTTGAAAAAAATAAACCTAGTATAGAATGTATGGCCTTTACTGACTTCATTGTGGGTCATAATAATCACCTTTTGGCTCTAGGCCTTACTAGCAATCTTTTAATCATTGTTTCTCAAATATCCCCAGAGTTTGGTAGAAAGTTACGAGTATAAGCGGGCACGGTGGCTCACGCCTGTAATCCCAGCACTTTGGGAGGCCGAGGCAGGTGGATCACAAGGTCAAGAGATCGAGACCATCCTGGTCAACATGGTGAAAGCCCGTCTCTACTAAAAATACAAAAAATTAGCTGGGCATGGTGGTGCGTGCCTGTAATCCCAGCTACTCAGGAGGCTGAGACAAGAGAATTGCCTGAACCCAGGAGGCGGAAATTGCGGTGAGCCGAGATCGTGCCATTGCACTCCAGCCTGGGTAAACAAGAACGAAACTCCGTCTCAAAATAATAATAATAATAATAATAATAATAATAATAAACAACTATAAGAAGAAGAAGAAAAGAAAGTTAAGAGTATATACATTTGTGGATCTCTTCCTTTTAAAAGTTGTCATGATGTGTACACAACTTTCTTCTTCTAGCTGAACTCTAGCAGTTCATCATTTTTTAACTTGACCAAGGTAGATTAGTAATTTTACCAACCAGAAGTTACATTAAATAGTTGAATTCACCTATGTGAGGAGACTTGAAAAAACTGACTTTTCTCTTTCAAACTCTTCATTTATCCTAGGCTTCAGTGTCCTCTTTCTAATTTTTTTCTCCCACTTTCAGTTCAAAGATTTTATTCTTGACAGAAAATCCAAAAGTCAAATTAGATTCAAGATTTTAAGCAATCTGTTAACAATTCTCCATTCTCTCCCAAAATTATTGCCCTTTTTATTTTGTTAATGGCTCCAATGTCTTCTGTGTTATTCTTGGCATTTTATGCTAGAAATGATCTTAGATTACCTGTAATATACTGTTAGTTTTATTGTTTATATTTTTAAGTAACATTTTAATATTTCTTCTCACCAAAGTATTCTGAAAAGTACAGTTTTGAATTTCTTCATAGAATAGATATTCCAGTATAATCACAATTGAAATTTGCAATCTGGGTCATGTAGAATGAACCTGTAAAGTATGTGGTCTCAGACAGACCAGGGTTTAAATGCCCCCTGGGAAATTCTAATGGGTTTTGTTTTGTTTTGTTTTGTGAGATGTAATTTCACTCTTGTTGCCCAGGCTAGAGTGCAATGGTGTGTCTGGGTTCACCATAACCTCTGCCTCCTGGGTTCCAGTGAGTCTCCTGCCTCAGCCTTCCAAGTAGCTGGGATTATAGGCATGTGCCACCACACCTGGCTAATTTTTTGTATTTTTAGTAGAGACGGGATTTCACTCTGTTGGCCAGGATGGTCTCAATCTCTTGACCTCGTGATCCACCCACCTCGGCCTCCCAAAACGCTGGGATTATAGGCGTGAGCCACTGTGCCTGACCTAATGTGTTCTTTAGAACATATTTATCTTCTACAGTTACATTTTTTCTCACTGGTAAAAATGGAGATTGCAAGGGATTGAATGATGACGCTCAAAAATGTTATGTATATGTCCTAAATCCTAAAATCTAAAAACACAATCTTGTTTGAAAAAAGAGGTCTTTCCAGATATAATTAATTAAAGGATTTCTAGACAAGATCCTATTGGAATAGGATGGGCCCTAAATTCAATGACAAGTTCTTACAAGAGAATAGAAAAAGAAAATGGCAGAGAGACATGGAGGATAAAAGAATGTGAAGACGGATTAGATTAAAGTCATGAAGGCCTTGCCCAAAGTACACCTGGAGCCATCAGAACTGGAAGAGGTGAGAAATAATTCTTTCTTAGAGACTCTAGGGAGAGCAGGGTCCTCTTACACCTTGATTTCAGACCTCTGGCCTCCAGAACTGTGAGAGAATAAATTTCTGTTATTTAAGCCATCAAATTGGTAGTAATTTATTCCAGCAGGCCTAAGAAACTTGTGGTAATTAGTCTTATCAAGCCTAAGAAACCAATACAGAGATAATGTCACATTTTTAGAAATAAAGGACAAATCAGATAGCCAATATAACGACTTTGGTAGAGAATGTACTGGTAACACAGCGTGTGTTTTTTTCACATTAATTTGCTTCTTCCCTCTTGGATTTTCTTTTGCAATATACTGGGATTGAAGTAAGGCTAAATACTCTCTATTTTTGCAATTGCACCCCCTCTTTTCTTTGGTTATAACTTTCTGAGAAGTTGACTACCGTGTTGAAATGGTATAGAAAATCTTTCTTCATTTTTCTTATTGTGGTAGGTCACATTACTAAACCATCCACGTTACTGAGAATATGATGTAATTATAGTAAAACTTTCCCTAATAATTAATTCTAGCCACAACTATGGTTGACTGCCATTAAAATCACTCCTGATTTATCCAGACCCCCATTCTCTCTATGTGTTCCCTGCTGGCTTCTGTTTTCTGTCAGGCCTGGGAAATTGTTGTTTGTCAAGGATATTTGGACTCAGTTCATTATCCACACAAAAGGTCCATCCGATGCTTAGAGCCTGGAGTTCATAAATTTATAGGCAAGAAGAAAGGAAACTGAATGTCATAGAAGAATAGAATAGGGTTTTGCCTTTCTTCAATTAAATATCGTTTATTTTGCTTGAAGGTGAGAGGTTGACCTAAAAAACCTCTTATATTCTCTTTCTAGTTCCTTGTATAGGAAAGATTCCTCAAAGTTATTTTTTTTATTTTAGACTAATTGTACTCTTATAACTTTTAGGACTGCGT
This sequence comes from Saguinus oedipus, assembly GCA_031835075.1. NCBI lineage: Eukaryota > Metazoa > Chordata > Mammalia > Primates > Cebidae > Saguinus > Saguinus oedipus. Next base: position 79,935,437 of record CM063182.1, read on the forward strand.
CTCATTTAAATTTGAGATTTTCTACTTGAAAATTTGCATTTAACTGTCATAGTTTTAAGATGACTTTACCTTCATAAAATGACAACCTGATACTACAGTAATTGTTTCTTAAATGTGATAATGTGAAAGTCCCCGAATCAAGTGAAATAAATGTTGGGCTATAAAAGCAATAACCCATTCTAATTCCTTGCTTTATTGCAATGTAAAAATTATTATCATTATACTTACTAACCTGAAAAAATAAATATTCATTGAATGATCACATTTCCTTTTTATTAGGATTTTCACAATAATAAAGACATCTAAATTTCCCTTTCACACTATGTTCATATTAAACATTCCAGATGAAAATGAGACGAACAACGTGATCAGACTACTGAGGATAAAACTATTTAAGACAAAATAACTTATGTTACTGGAAAAGAGCCTACTTCTTTTCTGAGATAAAGAGTTCTTTTCTCTTTTCATTTCCCTTTCTATTTCCACCTCTACCTCTCTCTTTTACACTATTTCTATCGCTCTCTATTTCTCTCTCCATATCCCCTTCTAACTCCCCTTCCTTCCTACCTTCTTTTTTTATACTTCTACCTTTTCTTCATTCATCAAATTTTTATTGAGAACTATTACATGCCAAGCACTGAAAGCTGGGGGTATCATGGTGAACAAAATAAACTCACTGATCTCATAAAATTTACATGTTAAGTGACCACTTTATACAGTCAGACTTGCGTACACAACATCTACTCAGAAATTATCACCTGGATGACATTCTACAGCTGAATCAAACAAAATTTTTCATCTACAAAGTTTAATTCACCCCCAAATTTCTGAAGCCTTATGAATTCCTTGGACTATTTCATTCTTCATAGTCACACAAAAAGTTTATTTTACCTCTGAATTTCTTGAATTTATATATTTGCTTTTGATTACTTTTCTTTCATTCTAATTTGGTTATTCCCTGATATGGTTTGAATTTGTGTCCCTGACCAAATCTCATGTTGAATTGTGATTCTCAATGTTGGAGGAGGGGCCTGGTGAGAGGTCATTGGATCATGGGATTGTATTTCCCCCTTGCTGTCTTTAGGATAGTGAGTGAGTTCTCATGAGATCTGGCTGTTTAACAGGGTATGGCACCTTTCCTTTCACTGCCTTCCTCCTCCTCCAGCATGTAAAACATGCCCACTTCCCCTTTGCCTGCTGCCATGATTATAAGCATGACCTCTTCAGCCATGCTTCCTATACAGCCTGGAGAACTATGAGCCAATTAAATCTCTTTTCTTTATAAATTACCCAGTACCAGGTACTTCTTTATAGCAATTCCGAAACTGAATAATACAGAAAATTGGTACCAGAAAATGGGGCGTTTATATAAAAATACCTGTAAATGGGGAAGTGACTTTGTAACTGAGTAACAGGCAGATGTTGGAACACTTTGGAGGGTTCAGCAGAAGACAGGATGATGAGGGAAAGTTTGGAAATTCCTTGAGACTTGTTTAATTGTTATCACCCAAATGCTGATAGTGATGTGGACAATTAAATCCAGACTGATGTGATCTCAAATAGAGATGAGAAACTTACTGGGAACTAGAGCAAAAGTCACTTATGTTATGCATCAGCAAAGAGGTTGGAACCATTGTGGTCTTTCCCTAGAGATCTGTGGAACTTTGAACTTGAAGGAGTTGATTTAAGGAGTCAGGTGGAAGATATTTCTAAGAAGCAAAGTGTCCAAACTGTGACCTGGTTGCTTCTAACTTTTTTGTCATATGCATGAGCAAAGAGAGGATCTGAAGTTGAAACTTATATTTAAAAGAGAAGCACAGCATAAAAGTTTAGGAATTTTACATTCTGGTCATGTGGTAGAAATGAAAAACCCATTTTCTGGGAAGTGATTCAAGACAGCTGCAGAAATATGCTTAAGTAAAGAGGAGTTGAATGTTAATAGCCAAAACAATGGGAAAAATACCTCAATGGCATTTCAGAGACCATTATAGCAGCCCCTCCCATCACAGGCCCAGAGACCTAGTAGAGAAAAGTGGATTCTTGGGCAGGCCCAGGACTCTGCTGCACTGAGCAACCTTAGGACACTGCTCCCTGCATCACAACTGCTCTAACTGCAGCTATGTCTAAAAGGGCCCCTGATAAATCTCAGGCCACTGCCCTAGAAGGTGCAAGAATAAGCCTTGGTGGCTTCTACATGGTGTTAAGCCTTGACAACTTCCACATGGTGTTAAGCCTGTGGGTGCACAGAGGGCAAGAGTTGAAGCATGGAAACCTCTGCCTAAATTTCACAGGATGTATGAAAACACCTGAGTGTCCAGGTAGAAGTCTGCTGCAAGTGTGGAGCCCTCATGGAAAACCTCTGTTAGGACAATAAAGAGGGGAAATATGGGATTAAAGTCCCCACACAGGTCCCCATTGCAGTGCTGCCTAGTGGGGCTAAGAGAAGAAGGCCACAAATCTCCAGCCCCCAGAATGTTAGATCCACTTACAGCTTGCAGTGTGCACATGGAAAAGCCACAGGCACTCAATGCCAGCCAATGAAAGCAGCTTAGGGATCTGTACCCTGCAGAGCCACAGCGACAAAGATGCTCAAGTCATTGAGAGCCAACCCACTATATCAGTGTGGCCTGGATGTGAGACATGGACCAGTTAAAGGAGATTACCTTGAAAGTTTAAGATTTAATTACTGCCCTACTAGGTTTCAGATTTGCATGGGACCTGCAGCCTCTTCGTTTTGGCTGATTTCTTCCATTTGGAATAGTTGTATTTATACAATGTCTGTACTCCCACTGTGCCTTGGAAGTAACTAACTTTTTTTTGATTTTACAGACTCACAAACAGAAGGGACTTGCCTTGTCTCAGATGGGACTTTGCACTCTGAGTTAATGAGAAAATGAATTAAGACTTGAGAAATTGTTGACAAGGAATAGTTGTATTTTGTAATGTGAAAAGGATGTGAGATTTGAGAGAGGCCAAGAGCATAATGATACAGTTTGGATTTTTGTTTCTGTCCAAATTACATGTCAAATTGTAATTTCCAATATTGGAGGAAAGACCTGGTGGGAGGTGACTGAATCATGGTGGCAGATTTCTTCTATGCTGTTCTCATGAGAGTGAGTTCTCCCACGATCTGGTTATTTAAAAGTGTGTGGCATCTTCTTCTTCACTCTCTTTCCCCTGCTTCAGCATGTGAAATATACTTTCCCTTTACCTTCTGCCATAATTGTGAGTTTCCAGAGGCATCCTCAGCTATGCCTCTTGCACAGTCTGGAGAACCATGAAGCCAATCAAACCTCTTTTCTTTATAAATTACCAAGTTTCAAGTAGTTTTTTATAGCAATGCAAGAAGGGACTAATACATTCTTCAAATTTTTCTTTGTTTTGTCACTGAATAAACTTTCTTTTATCTAAAATTTATTGTGTCTAAATGCCTAATGAAAGTATGAAGACCTCTACAGTGATTTCTATGGAATATTTGGGGGACAAAATTTAAAACTAGGGTTGTATTTTAATTACTATTGAAATACTTAATATTATTAAAATGTCAGTTTTCCCAAAATTAATCTATATACTCAATTAAAATACATCTAGATATAAGAGCTATTGTAAAGATATATTAAAATAAGCTTATGTTGCAAAGATGAGCCAACTGACTGATAAAATTAGATAGTTCAGATACAGACCAGTGTATCTATGACTACTTTATTTTTGGCAATGTTGACACCTCAGAGCAATTCTGAAAAAAAAAATGGCATCTTAATAAACAATACTGGACCAATTGGCTATTTTTTTATATATTACTTTTTCAGTGTGAGTAAATTTTGAATCCTGTTATAGTTATTCAGAGGAAAGGTTACATTTAATCTGATATAGAAAAGTTAAGACTGAAGGGATTTAATTACAAGTTTATGGTTCTTTGTTAAGCCTAGATAATAAAACTGGTAGAAGTAATTGACTTAATAAGCAAATGAAAAAAGAGTTGCAAGCTGAAGGTAGAGTTTCATTGGTTTGGTTCTGGATATTTAGATAAACTCACCATTAGCCGTAAGTGATGTTAGATGTTCATTGTTGCAACAACAACATTAATAAAAGCAAACACCAGATTGATAAATTCTAGAAAAAGTTTGACATCAGAAACTCTTTGCTCATTTTATAGGTCTATTGATATATTAATTTTTGTATATTATTTAACATGGATATGCCTAAGTTGTAAGAAGCACTCAATATACTTGGAATTATTAAGCTACAGATTGCTAGTAAAGTTGCACAAGATGGATTGTTAAGGGCTAAGATTTTTATTGCTTTTCAAAACTTTTTTCCTGTTCTTCCGTTTCCTAAGCTTGAATATCTATGATATTCGGTCATTTATTTTTTGTACTCCATCTAGAAATACATTTGCTGCTCATTAAATCAGAGATCTTTATGGATCTGTAAGAATGATAATGGTCCATGTATTACTCAAAGGAAAGAAAAGATAAATTCTGGAGTGAACACTTATATTTATTTTCTGCCTAAGGGCAGAACCACATGCTACCAGTCATTCTTTGGAGTTCTCTGTGTCTCTGTGAGTTAATCAGAGAACAAATAATACTATTTATTCCTCTAATAAGGCTTCAAAGTCTTCAAAGTGACACAGATTATGTTGTTTTACAAACATAATCAAACTTCTGTGACAAGAAGAGGAAAAACAGGAAGAGCTCTATCACTTGGCAATATGTACCTGTACCAAACTTCTAATCTACACTTTTTATTAATATGTGACATGGTTTGCTTACCAGGTGATGTCAAGAAGCACAAGATTTTTAATATTATTACATTTAAAATAATCACAGTGTTAATCTCTTTTATGCTTAGTCAAACATGGATCAGGAAACCCATTTCAATTTGATCCCCTTTATTAACATTTATCATAAACACATCCATTCTGTTACCCTGTTGGAGCTGCATCCACTTCAAGCAAATAACTTCATGGTACATATTGTGGCTCATATTTTAAATTGTTTAAAAAAAAACTTACAAATCCAAGAGGCTGTCTCTGTCCAAAAAACGAGGTGTTGAATTTTCTGCTGTTCTTGATGGCATCCTCATATATTCCTCAATATCAATAAGTTATCTTTTTACATAGAAGAAAAATTACTTTTTCAGGAACTTGCCAATTGAAGAAAAAATGAAGGGTCATAAATCAAAATAGTATTAGAAGTCATTTTATAGAGTTATTATTTGATATTTAGAAGGTGACATAGTGTGAGAGTAAAAGGGTTTATAGTTAAGTATAGTTAATGGGTATAGTTACCATTTGAGTGACCTTGGACTGGCAATAAAAGATATCTACATTCATTTTCATCATCTCTATTTTATAATTTTCTCCAGTTTAATATCCTGAACCTATAAATAATTCTTACAAATTAGCAAGAAAAATCGAATGTTGTAATAGAAAAAAAAAGAGATATAAGCTGGCAATTCATGAAAGAGAAAATCTGAATGGCTAGGATACATCTGAAAAGATGTTTATCTTCACTAATAGCCAGATAAATTAAAACAAAATGATGATGAGATGTTTCATACAATCAGATTAGCAAAAAAAGTTAAAACTAATTATTTCTAGACATTGAGCAAAATGTACCAAAAGCAGGAATTCTCCCACTTTTCGAGCTCTCCCAGTTACTTCAGGGAGCAATTTGGCTGGCTATATCTAGTGAAGATGAACATGAAATGCCCTGGGACTCAACAATTTTATTTCTAGGTGTGTACTCAAGGGGAATTCTTGCAAAGATACACAGGTAGTTATATACCGAAATGTTTGTTGCAGCAGTATTTGCAATACTATAAAAATAAATTGAGGCTATGTCTAGTAAAAGCCTATCCTACATCATATGAAATGAAAGAATTAGATTTCTTTGAGTAAGCACAGGTAAATCTAAGAATAAACTATTAATTGGAAAAAATAAGTTGCATGAGGCAGAATATAACATTATTTATGTACAATTTAAAATACAGAAAATAATGTGCTATTTCTGGATATACATGTATGCATAGGAGCACAAGGAAAAGTTCCTCTTTGCCTGCTTCAGGGCTGCTGAAAAATCAATTCACAAAGAAAAGCAAGTTAATAGAGGAAATATATATATATATATTTAATCATATTTAAAATATATTTATTTTTAATAATAAATATATAATATACAATATAAATGTATATTAAATATATATTTAATCATATTTAAAGTATATATATTTAATCATAGTTTTAAATGACATAGAAATCTTCAGAATAAAAATACTGGGAAAACCATCCATTGTCATGTTCAATGGTACAGATAGCCTTGTAGAGCCAAGATTGGGCAAGAAAAATCTGATTTAATCCTGATATTGAGGGGAGAAACTTAGCAAATGGTCTTTCTGTGCAGCATTCCCTTTTCCCAGGAAAGGGGTAGGACCCTTTCTAGAATGAAGGTCTTATGAGCTACAATCAAAGTAGGTAGGTTGGAGAATTTTCTAATGGTCAGTTCTTAAGCAGAAAGTAGGGGAAAGTCATATTAATATCTTATATTTTATATATGGCACTGGGGAAAAGAGGTTATTGTTTTTTTATGCCTGCTTTGGGGAAGACCAATTCTAGTTTCTACAGCTTGCCTTACTGGGGGAAGAGGTGTGAGACAGGAGGGCAGGGAAGGTCAAAGAGACCCTTTGCTTCTTTATTATTATTTTATTGTACTTTGTGTTCTGGGGTTCATGTGCAGATCATGTAGGATTGTTGCATAGGTACATACATGGCAATATGGTTTGCTGCCTCCATTCCCCCATCACCTATATGTGGCATTTCTCCTCTTGTTATCCCTCCCCAACCTCCCTACACCCTGCTGTCCTTCCCCATCCTCCTGCCAACAGACCCCAGTGTGTGATGCTCCCTCCTGGTATCCATGTGTTCTCATTGTTCAACACCTGCCTATGAGTGAGAACATTTGGTGTTTGATTTTCTGTTCTTGTGTCAGTTTGCTGAGAATGATGGTTTCCAGATTCATCCATGTCCCTACAAAGGACATGAACTCATCCCTTTTTATGGTTGCATAGTATTCCATGGTGTATATGTGCCACATTTTCCTTGTCCAGTCTATCATCGATGGTCATTTGGATTGGTTCCAGGTCTTTACTATTGTACACAGGGCCACAATGAACATTTGTGTGCATGTATCTCTATAAGAGAAGGATTTATGATACTTTGGATATATACCCAGTAATGGGATTGCTGGGTCAAATGGAATTTCTATTTCTAGGTCTTTGAGGAATCGCCACACTGTCTTCCACAATGGTTGAACCAATTTACACTCCCACCAACAGTGTAAAACTGTTCTTATTTCTTCACATCCTCTCCAGCAACTGTTGTCTCCAGATTTTTTAATTGTCGCCATTCTAACTGGCATGAGGTGGTATCTCAATGTGGTTTTGATTTGTATTTCTCTAATGAACAGTGATTATGAGCATTTTTTCATCTGTTTTTGGCCTGATATATGTCTTCTTCTGAAAAATGTCTGTTCATATCCTTCACCCACTTTTGAATGGGGTTGTTTGTTTTCTTCCTGTAAATCTATTTTAGTTCTTCATAGATTTTATTAGCCCTTTGTCAGATGGGTAAATTGCAAAATTTTTTTCCCATTCTGTTGGTTGCTGGTTTACTCTAATGACTGTTTCTTTTGCTGTACAGAAGCTCTGGGGTTTAATTAGATCCCATTTTGGCTTTTGTTGCTAATGCTTTTGATGTTTTAGTTATGAAGACCTTGCCTATGCCTGTGTCCTTAATGGTTTTGCCCAGGTTTTCTTCTAGGGTTTTTATGGTGTTAGGTCTTATGTTTTAGTCTTTAATCCATCCGGAGTTAATTTTAGTGTAGGGTGTCGGAAGAGGCCCAGTTTCTGCTTTCTGCACATGGCTAACCAGTTTTCCCTACACCATTTATTAAACAGGGAATTCTCTCCCTACTACTTGTTTTAGTCAGGTTTGTCCAAGATCAGATGGTTGTAGATGTGCAGCATTTCCTCTGGGGCCTCTGTTCTGTTCCATTGGTCTATATCTCTGTTTTGGTAACAGTAACATACTGTTTTGATTACTGTAGCCTTGTAGCATAGTTTGATGTCAGGTAGTGTGATGCCTCCAGCTTTGTTCTTTTTGCTTGGGATTGTCTTGGCTATGCGGACTCTCTTTTGGTTCCATATGAAGTTTAAGGTGATTTTTTCCAGTCCTTGTGAGGTCTTCATTTTGAGGTATCATTTTCTGATCCCCACTATATGTAATAAAACTAAAAAAGTATGGACTGATATAAAAACCAAATCATATTTGTGCACTGGGAAAAGAGAATATGGGACTGGTGAGTAAAATGATGGGTCTTTAAGTATATTTATGGTATGTAACTTTTCTGCAAATTACACAAGTTTCAATTAAACAGCATCATTATTAAAAACAAAGTAAGGTATATTTATTAAAAGATTAAACATGAGACTACTTAGATAATTTTTTAACTTTTTATTATAAAAAATTCAAACATTTACAAAATTCCACTGGAAAGTCATGTATCCATAACTGATATTCAAAAATTGTCAAGCTTTAGTCAATTTGTTACATCCTCACTCCCACCTAGTTTTGTTTCCTACTTTATTTGTGATGGATTTCAGGTATTATGTCATTATATATTTTCCTATTAATATATAAATTATTATTGATATTTGATAGCTCTGAGAGTTGTATATATGGACCTTTGCTATCTTAGCTTTTGGGCAGTTTTGTAATTAACTTTTAATTATAAAAAATAAAAATGATATATAGCAAGAAGGGGTAGGAGAAGAAAATAAAATGGATAATAACCGTTGACTATTTCTAATCACTATCTCCAAGGTAATCGTGCACTTTCACGA